>OV815298.1:30337439-31624939 GCA_929108145.2 Limnephilus rhombicus | reverse complement strand
CCTAACCTAACCTAACCTAACCTAACCTAACCTAACCTAACCTAACCTAACCTAACCTAACCTAACCTAACCTAACCTAACCTAACCTAACCTAACCTAACCTAACCTAACCTAACCTAACCTAACCTAACCTAACCTAACCTAACCTAACCTAACCTAACCTAACCTAACCTAACCTAACCTAACCTAACCTAACCTAACCTAACCTAACCTAACCTAACCTAACCTAACCTAACCTAACCTAACCTAACCTAACCTAACCTAACCTAACCTAACCTAACCTAACCTAACCTAACCTAACCTAACCTAACCTAACCTAACCTAACCTAACCTAACCTAACCTAACCTAACCTAACCTAACCTAACCTAACCTAACCTAACCTAACCTAACCTAACCTAACCTAACCTAACCTAACCTAACCTAACCTAACCTAACCTAACCTAACCTAACCTAACCTAACCTAACCTAACCTAACCTAACCTAACCTAACCTAACCTAACCTAACCTAACCTAACCTAACCTAACCTAACCTAACCTAACCTAACCTAACCTAACCTAACCTAACCTAACCTAACCTAACCTAACCTAACCTAACCTAACCTAACCTAACCTAACCTAACCTAACCTAACCTAACCTAACCTAACCTAACCTAACCTAACCTAACCTAACCTAACCTAACCTAACCTAACCTAACCTAACCTAACCTAACCTAACCTAACCTAACCTAACCTAACCTAACCTAACCTAACCTAACCTAACCTAACCTAACCTAACCTAACCTAACCTAACCTAACCTAACCTAACCTAACCTAACCTAACCTAACCTAACCTAACCTAACCTAACCTAACCTAACCTAACCTAACCTAACCTAACCTAACCTAACCTAACCTAACCTAACCTAACCTAACCTAACCTAACCTAACCTAACCTAACCTAACCTAACCTAACCTAACCTAACCTAACCTAACCTAACCTAACCTAACCTAACCTAACCTAACCTAACCTAACCTAACCTAACCTAACCTAACCTAACCTAACCTAACCTAACCTAACCTAACCTAACCTAACCTAACCTAACCTAACCTAACCTAACCTAACCTAACCTAACCTAACCTAACCTAACCTAACCTAACCTAACCTAACCTAACCTAACCTAACCTAACCTAACCTAACCTAACCTAACCTAACCTAACCTAACCTAACCTAACCTAACCTAACCTAACCTAACCTAACCTAACCTAACCTAACCTAACCTAACCTAACCTAACCTAACCTAACCTAACCTAACCTAACCTAACCTAACCTAACCTAACCTAACCTAACCTAACCTAACCTAACCTAACCTAACCTAACCTAACCTAACCTAACCTAACCTAACCTAACCTAACCTAACCTAACCTAACCTAACCTAACCTAACCTAACCTAACCTAACCTAACCTAACCTAACCTAACCTAACCTAACCTAACCTAACCTAACCTAACCTAACCTAACCTAACCTAACCTAACCTAACCTAACCTAACCTAACCTAACCTAACCTAACCTAACCTAACCTAACCTAACCTAACCTAACCTAACCTAACCTAACCTAACCTAACCTAACCTAACCTAACCTAACCTAACCTAACCTAACCTAACCTAACCTAACCTAACCTAACCTAACCTAACCTAACCTAACCTAACCTAACCTAACCTAACCTAACCTAACCTAACCTAACCTAACCTAACCTAACCTAACCTAACCTAACCTAACCTAACCTAACCTAACCTAACCTAACCTAACCTAACCTAACCTAACCTAACCTAACCTAACCTAACCTAACCTAACCTAACCTAACCTAACCTAACCTAACCTAACCTAACCTAACCTAACCTAACCTAACCTAACCTAACCTAACCTAACCTAACCTAACCTAACCTAACCTAACCTAACCTAACCTAACCTAACCTAACCTAACCTAACCTAACCTAACCTAACCTAACCTAACCTAACCTAACCTAACCTAACCTAACCTAACCTAACCTAACCTAACCTAACCTAACCTAACCTAACCTAACCTAACCTAACCTAACCTAACCTAACCTAACCTAACCTAACCTAACCTAACCTAACCTAACCTAACCTAACCTAACCTAACCTAACCTAACCTAACCTAACCTAACCTAACCTAACCTAACCTAACCTAACCTAACCTAACCTAACCTAACCTAACCTAACCTAACCTAACCTAACCTAACCTAACCTAACCTAACCTAACCTAACCTAACCTAACCTAACCTAACCTAACCTAACCTAACCTAACCTAACCTAACCTAACCTAACCTAACCTAACCTAACCTAACCTAACCTAACCTAACCTAACCTAACCTAACCTAACCTAACCTAACCTAACCTAACCTAACCTAACCTAACCTAACCTAACCTAACCTAACCTAACCTAACCTAACCTAACCTAACCTAACCTAACCTAACCTAACCTAACCTAACCTAACCTAACCTAACCTAACCTAACCTAACCTAACCTAACCTAACCTAACCTAACCTAACCTAACCTAACCTAACCTAACCTAACCTAACCTAACCTAACCTAACCTAACCTAACCTAACCTAACCTAACCTAACCTAACCTAACCTAACCTAACCTAACCTAACCTAACCTAACCTAACCTAACCTAACCTAACCTAACCTAACCTAACCTAACCTAACCTAACCTAACCTAACCTAACCTAACCTAACCTAACCTAACCTAACCTAACCTAACCTAACCTAACCTAACCTAACCTAACCTAACCTAACCTAACCTAACCTAACCTAACCTAACCTAACCTAACCTAACCTAACCTAACCTAACCTAACCTAACCTAACCTAACCTAACCTAACCTAACCTAACCTAACCTAACCTAACCTAACCTAACCTAACCTAACCTAACCTAACCTAACCTAACCTAACCTAACCTAACCTAACCTAACCTAACCTAACCTAACCTAACCTAACCTAACCTAACCTAACCTAACCTAACCTAACCTAACCTAACCTAACCTAACCTAACCTAACCTAACCTAACCTAACCTAACCTAACCTAACCTAACCTAACCTAACCTAACCTAACCTAACCTAACCTAACCTAACCTAACCTAACCTAACCTAACCTAACCTAACCTAACCTAACCTAACCTAACCTAACCTAACCTAACCTAACCTAACCTAACCTAACCTAACCTAACCTAACCTAACCTAACCTAACCTAACCTAACCTAACCTAACCTAACCTAACCTAACCTAACCTAACCTAACCTAACCTAACCTAACCTAACCTAACCTAACCTAACCTAACCTAACCTAACCTAACCTAACCTAACCTAACCTAACCTAACCTAACCTAACCTAACCTAACCTAACCTAACCTAACCTAACCTAACCTAACCTAACCTAACCTAACCTAACCTAACCTAACCTAACCTAACCTAACCTAACCTAACCTAACCTAACCTAACCTAACCTAACCTAACCTAACCTAACCTAACCTAACCTAACCTAACCTAACCTAACCTAACCTAACCTAACCTAACCTAACCTAACCTAACCTAACCTAACCTAACCTAACCTAACCTAACCTAACCTAACCTAACCTAACCTAACCTAACCTAACCTAACCTAACCTAACCTAACCTAACCTAACCTAACCTAACCTAACCTAACCTAACCTAACCTAACCTAACCTAACCTAACCTAACCTAACCTAACCTAACCTAACCTAACCTAACCTAACCTAACCTAACCTAACCTAACCTAACCTAACCTAACCTAACCTAACCTAACCTAACCTAACCTAACCTAACCTAACCTAACCTAACCTAACCTAACCTAACCTAACCTAACCTAACCTAACCTAACCTAACCTAACCTAACCTAACCTAACCTAACCTAACCTAACCTAACCTAACCTAACCTAACCTAACCTAACCTAACCTAACCTAACCTAACCTAACCTAACCTAACCTAACCTAACCTAACCTAACCTAACCTAACCTAACCTAACCTAACCTAACCTAACCTAACCTAACCTAACCTAACCTAACCTAACCTAACCTAACCTAACCTAACCTAACCTAACCTAACCTAACCTAACCTAACCTAACCTAACCTAACCTAACCTAACCTAACCTAACCTAACCTAACCTAACCTAACCTAACCTAACCTAACCTAACCTAACCTAACCTAACCTAACCTAACCTAACCTAACCTAACCTAACCTAACCTAACCTAACCTAACCTAACCTAACCTAACCTAACCTAACCTAACCTAACCTAACCTAACCTAACCTAACCTAACCTAACCTAACCTAACCTAACCTAACCTAACCTAACCTAACCTAACCTAACCTAACCTAACCTAACCTAACCTAACCTAACCTAACCTAACCTAACCTAACCTAACCTAACCTAACCTAACCTAACCTAACCTAACCTAACCTAACCTAACCTAACCTAACCTAACCTAACCTAACCTAACCTAACCTAACCTAACCTAACCTAACCTAACCTAACCTAACCTAACCTAACCTAACCTAACCTAACCTAACCTAACCTAACCTAACCTAACCTAACCTAACCTAACCTAACCTAACCTAACCTAACCTAACCTAACCTAACCTAACCTAACCTAACCTAACCTAACCTAACCTAACCTAACCTAACCTAACCTAACCTAACCTAACCTAACCTAACCTAACCTAACCTAACCTAACCTAACCTAACCTAACCTAACCTAACCTAACCTAACCTAACCTAACCTAACCTAACCTAACCTAACCTAACCTAACCTAACCTAACCTAACCTAACCTAACCTAACCTAACCTAACCTAACCTAACCTAACCTAACCTAACCTAACCTAACCTAACCTAACCTAACCTAACCTAACCTAACCTAACCTAACCTAACCTAACCTAACCTAACCTAACCTAACCTAACCTAACCTAACCTAACCTAACCTAACCTAACCTAACCTAACCTAACCTAACCTAACCTAACCTAACCTAACCTAACCTAACCTAACCTAACCTAACCTAACCTAACCTAACCTAACCTAACCTAACCTAACCTAACCTAACCTAACCTAACCTAACCTAACCTAACCTAACCTAACCTAACCTAACCTAACCTAACCTAACCTAACCTAACCTAACCTAACCTAACCTAACCTAACCTAACCTAACCTAACCTAACCTAACCTAACCTAACCTAACCTAACCTAACCTAACCTAACCTAACCTAACCTAACCTAACCTAACCTAACCTAACCTAACCTAACCTAACCTAACCTAACCTAACCTAACCTAACCTAACCTAACCTAACCTAACCTAACCTAACCTAACCTAACCTAACCTAACCTAACCTAACCTAACCTAACCTAACCTAACCTAACCTAACCTAACCTAACCTAACCTAACCTAACCTAACCTAACCTAACCTAACCTAACCTAACCTAACCTAACCTAACCTAACCTAACCTAACCTAACCTAACCTAACCTAACCTAACCTAACCTAACCTAACCTAACCTAACCTAACCTAACCTAACCTAACCTAACCTAACCTAACCTAACCTAACCTAACCTAACCTAACCTAACCTAACCTAACCTAACCTAACCTAACCTAACCTAACCTAACCTAACCTAACCTAACCTAACCTAACCTAACCTAACCTAACCTAACCTAACCTAACCTAACCTAACCTAACCTAACCTAACCTAACCTAACCTAACCTAACCTAACCTAACCTAACCTAACCTAACCTAACCTAACCTAACCTAACCTAACCTAACCTAACCTAACCTAACCTAACCTAACCTAACCTAACCTAACCTAACCTAACCTAACCTAACCTAACCTAACCTAACCTAACCTAACCTAACCTAACCTAACCTAACCTAACCTAACCTAACCTAACCTAACCTAACCTAACCTAACCTAACCTAACCTAACCTAACCTAACCTAACCTAACCTAACCTAACCTAACCTAACCTAACCTAACCTAACCTAACCTAACCTAACCTAACCTAACCTAACCTAACCTAACCTAACCTAACCTAACCTAACCTAACCTAACCTAACCTAACCTAACCTAACCTAACCTAACCTAACCTAACCTAACCTAACCTAACCTAACCTAACCTAACCTAACCTAACCTAACCTAACCTAACCTAACCTAACCTAACCTAACCTAACCTAACCTAACCTAACCTAACCTAACCTAACCTAACCTAACCTAACCTAACCTAACCTAACCTAACCTAACCTAACCTAACCTAACCTAACCTAACCTAACCTAACCTAACCTAACCTAACCTAACCTAACCTAACCTAACCTAACCTAACCTAACCTAACCTAACCTAACCTAACCTAACCTAACCTAACCTAACCTAACCTAACCTAACCTAACCTAACCTAACCTAACCTAACCTAACCTAACCTAACCTAACCTAACCTAACCTAACCTAACCTAACCTAACCTAACCTAACCTAACCTAACCTAACCTAACCTAACCTAACCTAACCTAACCTAACCTAACCTAACCTAACCTAACCTAACCTAACCTAACCTAACCTAACCTAACCTAACCTAACCTAACCTAACCTAACCTAACCTAACCTAACCTAACCTAACCTAACCTAACCTAACCTAACCTAACCTAACCTAACCTAACCTAACCTAACCTAACCTAACCTAACCTAACCTAACCTAACCTAACCTAACCTAACCTAACCTAACCTAACCTAACCTAACCTAACCTAACCTAACCTAACCTAACCTAACCTAACCTAACCTAACCTAACCTAACCTAACCTAACCTAACCTAACCTAACCTAACCTAACCTAACCTAACCTAACCTAACCTAACCTAACCTAACCTAACCTAACCTAACCTAACCTAACCTAACCTAACCTAACCTAACCTAACCTAACCTAACCTAACCTAACCTAACCTAACCTAACCTAACCTAACCTAACCTAACCTAACCTAACCTAACCTAACCTAACCTAACCTAACCTAACCTAACCTAACCTAACCTAACCTAACCTAACCTAACCTAACCTAACCTAACCTAACCTAACCTAACCTAACCTAACCTAACCTAACCTAACCTAACCTAACCTAACCTAACCTAACCTAACCTAACCTAACCTAACCTAACCTAACCTAACCTAACCTAACCTAACCTAACCTAACCTAACCTAACCTAACCTAACCTAACCTAACCTAACCTAACCTAACCTAACCTAACCTAACCTAACCTAACCTAACCTAACCTAACCTAACCTAACCTAACCTAACCTAACCTAACCTAACCTAACCTAACCTAACCTAACCTAACCTAACCTAACCTAACCTAACCTAACCTAACCTAACCTAACCTAACCTAACCTAACCTAACCTAACCTAACCTAACCTAACCTAACCTAACCTAACCTAACCTAACCTAACCTAACCTAACCTAACCTAACCTAACCTAACCTAACCTAACCTAACCTAACCTAACCTAACCTAACCTAACCTAACCTAACCTAACCTAACCTAACCTAACCTAACCTAACCTAACCTAACCTAACCTAACCTAACCTAACCTAACCTAACCTAACCTAACCTAACCTAACCTAACCTAACCTAACCTAACCTAACCTAACCTAACCTAACCTAACCTAACCTAACCTAACCTAACCTAACCTAACCTAACCTAACCTAACCTAACCTAACCTAACCTAACCTAACCTAACCTAACCTAACCTAACCTAACCTAACCTAACCTAACCTAACCTAACCTAACCTAACCTAACCTAACCTAACCTAACCTAACCTAACCTAACCTAACCTAACCTAACCTAACCTAACCTAACCTAACCTAACCTAACCTAACCTAACCTAACCTAACCTAACCTAACCTAACCTAACCTAACCTAACCTAACCTAACCTAACCTAACCTAACCTAACCTAACCTAACCTAACCTAACCTAACCTAACCTAACCTAACCTAACCTAACCTAACCTAACCTAACCTAACCTAACCTAACCTAACCTAACCTAACCTAACCTAACCTAACCTAACCTAACCTAACCTAACCTAACCTAACCTAACCTAACCTAACCTAACCTAACCTAACCTAACCTAACCTAACCTAACCTAACCTAACCTAACCTAACCTAACCTAACCTAACCTAACCTAACCTAACCTAACCTAACCTAACCTAACCTAACCTAACCTAACCTAACCTAACCTAACCTAACCTAACCTAACCTAACCTAACCTAACCTAACCTAACCTAACCTAACCTAACCTAACCTAACCTAACCTACACATAAATATTACATAAAATAATTACATATTAGCCCATCATCTGAATATGCCACAAAATACTATAAATCAGAACATACCCTTGTTTCACAGTATTCCTTTCTCAATTGCTTTATTGCATTCCTGGGAACTTGACGTGCCTACGCATGATTAGGTTTATAGCCGACACTATTTCATGCATGTGTCTGCTAACCGTCTGTTGTGAAACGCTACAGTGGAAGTAGTTTCCCACAAGTTTCTGGTACGACCCTGTAG
Source organism: Limnephilus rhombicus (assembly GCA_929108145.2). Classification (NCBI taxonomy): domain Eukaryota; kingdom Metazoa; phylum Arthropoda; class Insecta; order Trichoptera; family Limnephilidae; genus Limnephilus; species Limnephilus rhombicus. The sequence goes on along the minus strand of OV815298.1, from coordinate 31,616,316 downwards.
CTAGGAAAGACAAAGTTGTTAGAACCTGAAACATAAAAAAATATTTGTTCATATGAAGCAGATACTTGGAATATGCTGTTAATTTTCAGGATTGGGGTTTCACATTGAAAGAAAATATGATAAAATAAATAATGTTGTATTCACTTTAAGCTCCAGGGGCACTCCGGTTGTTCTCCTAGGTACAGGGAGTAACGGCCTCAACTCGTCACACAACGCTTTGAAGAGGTCCTCCGACAGGCGGTAGTGAGCAATAAATAATGTTTCCGGAATGCTCATGGGGTTTGACAGATACCTCAACTGTCTTCTTCGGGCTGCCTCTACCCTGTTCTCGTTTTCGCAAAACAAATTGCAGGCGAAAATAACCGTCCATTGTGGCTGAAATATAACACACAAATTATGAATAAGATTTCAACAGACCCGTACCCATTTGGTACATAGCATTCAAATTCTAATTTTCTTAATAAACTAGATAAGTATCCCTTTGCCCTTCGATGTTTGCAAAAGTTTCGCTTCGATCGAAATACGCACAAAACACTTATATTTAAGTTATTATATTGGGTTATTACCCAAACTAAGAACCTATTTTGTGCAATTACATAGTTGTCAGTTGTAGGAATTGCTAAAACGATGTGTAATTAGGATAACAATTACGAATAAGTGCCTAAAAGTATGGCGGTTAGTTACACATCTACTAATCTGGTTGAGGTATAGTTTAATTCAAAATAAATCATATTACTTACCTTTTAAAACAAGAAATTCGAATAGGTATATTAATTTATAGAAATGTGTCGTTAGACGAAATGTCAAAAGTTTCATAAAACGGAGGTCCTCCGATCCGGCTTGGGAAACACGAAATTTATACGACTGAGTTTCACAAACGGCGATAGGGAGTATCAAAAATGACAATTCAGGGACGTAACCGGGCGTCGCTGTGAGAAGCAAACACATACATTTTTGGTTTGTGACTTTCGGGCTTCCAAATGATAAAGAGTGTCAAGTTTGCGAAACTGACAAACATCTGTCAAAATACGAGTGTGTAACACAGATATTGGAGGTTACGAGAGATAGAGAGTAAGGCCCCTGTACGTCATTAATTTCTGGGTAGATAAATAACTAATTGAATGAAGAATATCTGTATTTAAAGGAAAAATCTTTATTTTTGTTGATTTTGCCGCTTTTTCCTGAATTGCAATGTCGTGCGTTTCATGTGTAATTGGTTTGGTAAGCTTTTTAAGCATAATAGAAAAGACAGAGGAACTTTTACAATGGCTAAAGAACCATCGTGTGATACGGCTTGAGCAAAAGTGTAAGATTTGTGAAAGTGTTTGCACTTTAGAACCGGATTTTCGATACGTGTGTCAAAAAACTTCTATTAAAAATGTCGGACATAAACGCGTTAAAAGGAGGTGTAAAGTCGGTGTGTCGGCAAGAAAAATGATGTTTTTTTGCGAATCTCGTCTATCAATCGAAAATATCTGTAATTTTTTTTTGGGCAGTTATGCGCCCACCTAGAATGGTTTTTTTTCAAATAGAATTAGGGATCTCAAGCCATACTGCAGTCGACTGGTTGAACTTTTGTAGAGAAGTTTGTGTTGAATGGTGTCACAATATGAATGAAAAAATTGGAGGTATCGGAATTTCAGTTGAAATTGATGAAGCCAAACTAGGAAAACGCAAATACAATAGGGAGAGACTAATTAAGGGACGATTGATGTTTGGGGGGTTTGAACGTGGTTTAAAAAAAATGTTTGTTTATGCAGTGGAGGACAGATCAATCAATTATTAAACTCAAGCAAAAACTATATTTTGCCAGGCACAACAATAATTTCAGATTGCTGGAAATCCTACTTTTGCTTAAAAGACGAAGACAATCATAACATAAACTTCGTGAATCCGATAACTGGGGTATATACTCAAAACATTCAACATTGTTGGAGGGAAGTTCGTAGTAGTGTGCCGAGATATGGAATATGGAAGGTCCGAAAAACATTACGAGGTATATTTACATGAATTTCTATGGAAGAGATCCCTTCCTAATCACCAAGTAAATTCTTTTTTTACCATGGTCAGCAGCACGTGCAATCCGTACGTTGACGACACGCAGCTTCCGCAGATTGAACCTCAACCCAATTGAATTGTTCTCTGTACCTCAACCTCAACCAGTGGTACAGAGAACAATTCAAATTAGGTGCGTTGGTTTTTATTTTGACTAAAATATATTTTAAATAAATAGGTTTTTATTTTGACAAGAATTTATTTTATGATGTTGGTACTTTCGACAAATGTCACATTAGATTGTCTATTATCTATTTGTTGAAAAATGAATATTACGTATTATCTGTGCATCAAACTTCGACAACACGAACGTTCCGTATTATCCGTGAGGTGGACTAACTGCATATTTACCCCGACTATAATCAGTGTATTTACATGTGTTGGGGAATTGATTGTACATTTTTATGGAGGAACATTTAAACTGTCAATTTGAAGTCTACCTATTTTCGAATTAGTTTTTCTGTGGAATAATAAAATTGCTACCTTAACTTCGTCTATGCCTCAATACAACAAGTGAACAGCTTGCTTTTCCAAACGTCTGACGTCTATTCTTTCGAAAAAATAATTGAATCGTTTAGTTTCTATGTTTAAAATATATTTTAGGGGGAATACGGATATTATCGGACACATAATGTTGTTCATTTGTATTTTGTTGTTATTGCTTCAATATAAACGATTTATGAATTAATCATGAGTGGAAATAACAGATCTACATGGTATGCTTATTTTAAAAATCATTAACCATCACTGTTTCCCAAAAATTTTGATTTTAAAATTACGAAATTTTCGTTTATTATCGGAATTCGACGGGTGGTATCGGACAAACTAGCTCCTTGGTTTAATACCGTACTTTCTTTTGTTTTATAATAAACGGAGCAGCATCAAGTCAACAGAGTCGAGAGTTGAGTGCTGTTTGTTAATTTTCTGTTTTCTATTGATTGCATCTGTGTGAAGATGGAAGGGGGGGAACTGCCCAGGTTTTGCCATTTGAGGGACAAACTGGAGACATTCGTGTTGCAATATGAACAGTTCATCCTTGTCAATGATGACAAAATTAATTCGGTTGAGAAAAAGAGAGCGGTCTTAATATCCCATTTACACACAGAGACTTATTGAGATTTATTGATTGATTTGTGTTTTCCTAAAAAAAATACAGATTTTACGGTCGAAAATTTATTGTTATTACTAGAGAATCGTGTAGGTATCAAAAGAAATGGGTTCAAGGAGCGCGAAATTTTTTATGCTGCGAGACAGAAAGAGACAGAATCTGTGAACGAATTCATAGCACGTTTACGAAATCTTGTTAGATTTTGCTAATTGGAGGACAGACTTGAAAATAATTTAAAAGATGTTTTTATCACCGGTCTTCGAGTTGGTCGTATTAAGGAGAAATTATTCATCGAGGCTGAAAGTTTTTCATTAAAAAAGGTAATAGAATGTGCTATTGCCATAGATTCGTTCGAGGTAATTAATAAGCAAATTAAAACGGAAAGTGTTGATATAGTTTTTAAAAAATAGACTGAACAATTTGTCACAAAAACAAAATTCGGCGGGTAAACATTTTTCTAGACCTACAAATAAGAATGTTACATTTAGGAACCAAACTAGATGTAAACATTGCGGCAGTTATCATGAGTCGATAACCACTGGAACGATTTCGGTCGAAAAATCGACCACTTTTATTTTCGATTTACCATTCATAAAATATTTATTATAATTATTTAAAACCTTTCCATGGCCAGCTATTTGTTTTATCGAATAGCTGATAAAATATTATTTATGTCTATGACCTTATCGGTTGTCTTTGAAGTGTTATTCAATGAGTTTTGCGGGTTTCTAAGGCGTCCTGTCAAAAAAACAAAATAAAATTTTTGACTATTTCGACGAATTATGGTCTCTACCTAAAATGCCGTAAGTAATTCATTTATTGGGTTTTTAACGCATAATTATATATCTGTGTTATCATGATTGAATTATCTATCTTTGAAATGCGTTTTTAATTCGTTTGTTGTTAATATATTGTTTTGCTGGATGTTTTGTGTAAAAATGCTTCGACTGAAGACGTCATCTCTTTTTGATTTAAAATAATTTCATAAATACTGCACTCGCGCATTTGAAATATAGTTATTCAATCAGAGTGATTCATAACAAAGAGATAAATATAAGTTTTATTTGAATTGGTTCATTATTAATACAGATATTTGCTGTCCAATTATTTAAAGTCATATGTCAAAAAGTCTGACTTTTTTTAGATGTAAAATGGTGTAAAGCCTTCGTCGCACAATAAAAATTTGGTTATTTAGTTGTATAATCAATTAATTTGTTTACTTTTACCAAATTTGTGCAGAAACAGCTATCGTCCAGGGAGAGGGAGCACTCCACGACCCAGGTTTAAATAATTATTTTAAAAATTTTTATTACTGTAATATTTAACAAAATTTAAACATTTAAGTACTTACCTACATTAATTGTTTTCAATTTAAAATATATAGAGTGGTGCTGACTGCAAGAGGTGGCAGAGGAAGAGGGAGAGGTGGGGTACGAGCTGCAGATGGAGTACCAGCTGGTGCCGGACTACCTGCACGAGGACGTGAGAGTCAACGCATAGCTGCAATTGCAGCCTCGTCTGGAGTGTTAGTATTTTTTAATGTTTTTTATGAAAGTACTTTGCTGTGGCCGTTGAATTCATCATATATTTGTATTTATTTAAACGGTGACCCTGCTTTGCTACTGGTGCGAGGGGATCGCGTCAAGGCCCTAAAGGCTGTTAGGGCCCTGCCTGCTTCCTTCCGGCTACAGTGAGTTCCACTGTTACAGTGAGAGTTGGTAAGATCAGCGCTCTGTCCATTTGGCACATTCAGTGCATATTGTACAGAGTTCTAATTGTATTCTTTATTTACATGCTGTACTTACTATTTCACACGTGAATGAGAACAATTCATATGATTTATGTATATGTTTTCAGAATTACTTCTCCGGAGAGAATAACATGTCCCTTTTCACAAGGGACACCTTCACCATTGCCAAGACCCGTTCCACCACCGTGGATGTCCACTCCCGCACAGACCCAATCAACGGCTCCCAATGCACCAATTACGCCAATCCAGGCAGCATCTCCGGAGCCGTTAGCTGGGACATCGCGGAGTGGGGAACTCCAGTGTGGGGAACTCTTCTCTCCGGAAGCCGGCTACCACAGCGAGCTGTGGGTGGACGTGCCGTTCTACCAAGAATTGTCGGCGTTTGGGAACGGTGAGTTTGTTTTTTGAAATGTCATACCAGGGGCTCAAAATAAAATCAATTATCTATATTTTATATTGATGATCCAAGCACAGTTTCACTGTTGGTATATTGGCAGGAGATAAGCATAGTACTTAAAAATTCCACATAACAAACATACAAAATGTACTGTAATCTAAAAAGATATGATGTACCTACATTCTATGCAAGTAAATATGTAGTTACTAACGTAAAAAGTCTGAAATTTGAGTTTGTTTTGGCTAATTTTTGTTCGATAGTAAGAACTTCGCACAGCATTGTGAATACCGACATCATAGTTTCACACATGACAATGCATACTATATTTGTTCTTGAGTTAATGTCCTGAAAAGTTAAGTGCCTCCATACATGACGCTACTTACAAGCTACTCGATCCTCGTGAGCGTATCATACGCGCCGATCGTAAGTACCCCCCGTACGATTTTGCTGGTAGCACCGTGTAAGGGGCGCTATGCGACGTCTGTCGGTTTCAAATCAGTTTCACGCAACCGGCGCGGCGGTACGGAAACCAGCATTAAAGAGTGGTATATATGCAGAGTACTTGTGGTTTCGTCACAATCATATAGTTTGTAAGTATCTCCATGAACGGAGGGCCTTACATTTCAAAACATTGGCATTAAACAGGGATTCTATCTTTTTTTTCTGTAACGGGTATTGTAGAATGAGAAATGAGACATTCCGAACTCCTTTGCGAGGGTTACATGTGATTCACCGGTTTCGAAACGGTGTAATACAGCACTTTTTTCATCAATTGAAAAAACACTTTCGCTTCACGGGACTCATTGTGTCGAGCTTCCTAGTCAAAAGCGAGGCTGTATTGGTAGTTGGGTTTTGTAACCGGACAAATTATCATTAAAATAGGTCGCTTTAAGTAGTTGGTCACTTTAAACGGATATGTTTTCCTACTAAAAGCTATGAAACCTTACTAGAGTTTCCATTATCGTCGCTTAAAACGGTAGACTGTTAAATGCCAAGTCATTATATCCGAATTCTACTGTAAATTTGTGTTTTCTATTATTTCAGAGTCAGACATGGGCAGAACCGACTACGTGGATGAGGCAGCTCTCTATCAAGAAGAGTCGGTACTTGGAAACCGTGAGTTATAAAACTAACTAACTTACCTGCACGCCATTTCCCTGCAGGGGTAGGCAGAGAGGATGGACCGCCATGCAACTCGTTCTTGGCACACACACTCTTTTCTTCATTCCATACCTACCTGACTGTGCTATTCTGACTCCTGACATTGCCCGCCTCAAGTATTTGATTAACTTTTTATTTTATTATTTATATGAATACCTCACAAGAGCCTCAGCTGGAGCCAGTGAGACTATGGCATCCCCAATCGGGGTATGTTGTGAGGCTGAAGGTAGCGGGGAGGGGAAGGAGGTGTGGAAGAGGGAGGTGGGAAAGTACCTGGCTATTCAGAACTAGTCACCAAACACGGTAAAGCCATTTGAAGCAACTTTTCAATTCTGAATGGTGTCTTACATCAGGGCGATACTGAGGGTATCTTCCACTCTGGAACGTGCCGCAAATAGACTATATATTATTTTAAATGAATTTTGTGTGAAAATAACACTAATTATTCAAATCAAATTTATTGCCCATGCCGGAATAAATGGGTTCCCACGAATAAAGAGGATATGTATGTATTCTTGGCAATTTTAATGTATCAATGTATTAGTCCCCTTCCTGTTGAAAAAGACTACTTCTATTAAAAAAAAACTCACCGCCATGCCTTATTTCAGCCGAGCCATGGATTATAATCGTTTTCTTCTAATTAAAAAATTCCTTCACTTCACCAACAATGAAAGTCTTTCTTCTGATGTACCGTTATCTGTGCGAAGATTACAAAAGATTCAGCACGTCTTGGACCATCTCTCAAATAAGTTTGAGACTTTATACCTACCCGAGCAAGACATCTCACTGGATGAATCCTTACTCTGCTATAAAGGCCGTTAGGGATTCGTCCAGATGATCAAAACCAAAGCGGCCAGCGCGGGTATAAAGTCTTATGCTACGTCCAGACTGAAGCCAAATCGTATGGCTGTTGGCCCATCGTATGGTCGCTGCGGCCAACCCTCCAACCCCGAATTCCGTACTCCAAAATGGCGGACATGAAACAGCTGTAGCTACGGTGTATCTTTTTCAGTTGCCTACAATTATTACGTACGTATAATCATATAATTATATACGCGACATGTTTTCAAACAATTGTTATACCACTCTCCGTAATAATATAGTCATTTTAATAGTACGCGGCACGGTGTGGACAGCTGCGGCAGGCTGGTTCGTGTGAGTTGGCCGTCGGGATCGCTTCGAAGGCGATCCCGGGCCAACGCGAACTCCAACCTTCCAACTCGAACTTCCAACGTACGAACACCCCTCCACACGATCGTCCAAACGTTTGAAGTTGGAACGTTGGCCGCAGTGTGGGCTTACCATTACGAGCTTTGTGAGTCCAAGTCTGGCTATCTTTGGAAATTTCAAATTTATACGGGGAAGACCATTTCCAGACAGGCTGAATCGACAAATCCAGACCAGGAAGACATGACGGAAGACATAACGGAAGATATGACGGACGACACGACACTGATACTGAGTCTCACTCTACATCGAGGCACAATGACATTATGTATTGATTTTCTTAAATTATGAATAAACCAATATAAATTGAATACATTTTTATTATGATAAAGTGTGTAAACAATGTTTAAATCAATATACTGCTCTTTCATTGTAACTATTGTGTTTCCTCCTTCCTACAACATGAGTCTCTTCAAGACCAATGTTCATTCCTTCCTCTCCTCAAAAAGACCCTCCACACAGCATCCCAGATGACATAGGCCCTGAGGGAAATTATTTTCCTCGGGGCCTCCTGTGTGGAGTTGTAAAAAAAAACTATAAAACTGTAATATTAATTTAATTGATTTAAACGAATATTAGGGCTTAATAATTAAATAAATCAATTATTTTCCCCTCCACCATTTTTTTTCGATACCTTTGCTTTTAGATATAAAATTATCACTATGATATTGTTTGCCATTCGTCGCTCATACAAAGGTTTGATATATATACAATTTTATCATCTTCATCATTTTACATATTCTGATTTACCCTATGTAGATTGACCTTAAGGTAGCTGTCAGAAGTGATTTTTCGTCAAATATTGGTGGATTTCATCAACTTGCAAAGTATCCCCCTGAAATATTGCCAATGTGCATATCTATGATATATATTTCATTTTAAGCCTTATTTCCTTGTTTTGCACGTTATATAAAAACATGGTTACAAATCTCCAGTTCTAATTTACAATTATTGAAAAAGTATCCCCATGATTTTGACATCCTGAAATAGGCTCTCTGTATAATTCATCAAATAAATCAAATAAAGCCAACACGGCAACTATCCTTATAAATAATTGTAGGCAGTTAATGTATCTTCCTAATGTAATACCAGTTTTTGTGGTAAATTCATTAAATAGTATAATACAGTGATTTCAATTTTGCACGTCACGCACTCAAATTTTACAAAATCATTTTTCGACCAAACTTTTCAAGAGATCATAAACATACAAAAAATTATTTTTCTATTATATTCTTGCATCTGTGGTTATCAAACAGGCCATAGAGAACATAAAAACGTAGAAAATATTCAATAAAGATATTTAAAACTGCTACTGGCGGCAATTTTAAATCACAAAAACACAAATTTCGCGCATTTGTAAAGTTTAAGATTTTTAATAATTTATCTATGAATTCTAAAAATATAGGATAGTTAGTAAAATATAGCTGAATTCATTGGCTGTAAAGCACTACAATCAGTTTTATGTCTCCAGGTTAAAATTCGGAGGTATGATTTTTTTAATGTTGGCGGAAAATATTCAAAATCGTCGCCAAAAAACCGCGAGCAATCGGAGAAAAAAGATTTTTGACGCGCGATCGTTCTAGTGGATAAACTGTAAATTTAACGAAGTAATTTGTTTTAAGTGTAAAGTTAAAGGTCACATTAGTAAAATATGTCGCGGGTATAGTAAAAAGGTTATTTCTTCTGTGTTTGTGAATACGCAGGGAAGTAAGAAGTTAGTGGTACAGGCTGTGAACTGTGACCCAATTATGTGCAAAATCCTAGTGAACAATGTGATTTTTAACGGATTCTTGGATACAGGATCGGCAGTTTCGATATTAACAGATCTAGATTATGTTAAACACTTCAAACATTTGGATTTAAAACCAAAGGATTTAACCTTGACGGGTTACGCTAATTGTAAGTTGAATTTATTGGGTTGTATTTCATTATTAGTTGATTATAACGGTTATGGAGAAATGTTAGAATTTTGTGTAGTTAAAAATGGATCAACTACGGTTCTGTTGGTTTGTAATTAAATAGACTCAATTATAAGGTACAGACGTATTTTATTGTCAGGTAAACAATACACTAGTTAACTCAATTACAAACAGAAGAAAAATAACAAAAGAAGATTGTTCCGGAACTATCATTGTTGCCAGCATCAAATATTCCAACACCCTCCCTATTTGATGATACCCTGATTGCAAATGCATTTCATCAATTTCTCTCTATCCAAAGCTTTGGTGAGAGAGTCGGCTAACATTTTAGTTGTAGGGATGTATTTGAATTCAATTAGTTGGCATTGGATCTTCTCACGAAGGAAGTGATGTCGCACATCTATATGTTTGGTTCTGGCTTGGTAACACCCATTCACGGCTAGATTTGCCGCTCCCTGGTTGTCCACGTGGATAACTGTAGGAGTGTCATATACTGCACTGTCTAATCCATTTTTCAATTTATTTAAACTGTCATAATTTAGGTGGGCCATTCTTCTGTGCCAAAGAGTGCTATCATTAGCTTTTGTTTGAACAGCGAAGCCAACATTGCGTTGCACATCCAATTTAAATAAATTATTCACTAGTGATGCTGTTCCAATTATTTGATTGTTAAGATTTAAAATTTTTGCTCCAGTTGAATTAAAAACCACAGAATTACCTTTGCTAACAATTTTACTAACAGATAGCAAATTTACTTTCACTTGTGGAACATAAAACACATCACTTACATTTATTGTTTCTCCACAAGATGTGATTAATTGCAGGTTTCCAACTGTGTCGCTGATCATTTGTACATTGAACTTTGTTTGTTTCCACAGTTTTTTGTATCAAAATAAATGTTACCTCACAGTTTCGGGCCATATGACCATTTCTGTTGCATCGGTAACAGCGGGGTCCCTTTTTATAATCTGCAGGGTTGGGAGTAATTATTTCCTCCGATCTGTTTCTGGATGAACTGTTTTCTGCTGCCTCTCTGGAACTGACGCTACCCGATCCAGAAACACTGTATTTTACCCATCTGGGCGAGCCAGATCCGTGTTGGTTTGTAATTAAATAGACTCAATTATAAGGTACAGACGTATTTTATTGTCAGGTAAACAATACACTAGTTAACTCAATTACAAACAGAAGAAAAATAACAAAAGAAGATTGTTCCGGAACTATCAGTGTTGCCAGCATCAAATATTCCAACACCCTCCCTATTTGATGATACCCTGATTGCAAATGCATCTCATCAATTTCTCTCTATCCAAAGCTTTGGTGAGAGAGTCGGCTACCATTTTAGTTGTAGGGATGTATTTGAATTCAATTAGTTGGCATTGGATCTTCTCACGAAGGAAGTGATGTCGCACATCTATATGTTTGGTTCTGGCTTGGTAACACCCATTCACGGCTAGATTTGCCGCTCCCTGGTTGTCCACGTGGATAACTGTAGGAGTGTCATATACTGCACTGTCGATTTCCTGAGCCAGACCTCTTAACCACAATGCCTCCTGTGTCGCAGCAGACATGGACATGTACTCTGCTTCGGTTGTCGATAGCGCCACAGTTGGTTGTTTTTTTGTCCCCCAAGAAACAGCTCCTTTAAATTTAGTAAAAACGTAGCCTGTCACAGATCGCCTTTCGTCACAATCACTGGCCCAATCAGCATCACAGAAACCAACAATTGAAGAGGGTGTGGATCCATCAAACTCCAGTTTCCAATCTGCAGTACCCTTTAAGTAACGCATAATTCGTTTGACTGCAGCCCAGTGCGCTTGACCTGGATTGTTATTGAAACGACTCACATAACTATCGCAAATGAAATGTCAGGTCGGGTAACTTGAGAGGCAAATAACAAACTACCGACTGCCTCTTGGTACGGAATATTTTTCATCATGGCTGAGGTGTTCTCATCTTTTGGTGATTGCTGTTTCGAGAGTTTTTCATTAGGACTTAGTGGTGTGTCCACAGGGTTGCATCCATACATATTGAAGCGCTTCAGAACCTGTTCAATATAGCTCTTTTGACTTATCCACAGCTTCTTGTTTTGCCTGTCTCGAGTCAACTGGAATCCCAACACATATTTGGCTTCACCGATATCAGTCATTTTGAAACTTTCTTTGAGCTGATTTTTAACAGCATATTTTTGTGATTTGTCGCTAGAAAAAATAAGTAGATCATCCACCCAAACAGCAATGATCAACACAGTCGCATTTTCATTTTTCACATACACACATGGATCATATCTTGACTGTTTAAACCCAATATTCTTCAGGCATGCATCCAATTTTATGTTCCAAACACGGCTTGATTGTTTTAATCCATATAGGCTTTTCCTTAGGCGACAAACTTTATCAGACTTTTGGTCTCCTGTTGGTTGGTACATGTAGATTTCCTCCTGAAGATCACCCTGGAGAAATGCTGAAACAGCGTCCATCTGATCTATGTCCAAATCAAGTTCAGCCGCTAATGCCATTAAGTATCGAATGGAGCTGTATCGGACCACAGGTGAGAAGGTTTCTTCGAAATCCAAACCCTTTCTTTGAGCACAACCTTTCACTACTAGACGAGCCTTACGCTGGACTATATCCCCATTTGCATTTCTCTTTGTGCGAAAAACCCATTTGCTGTTTAAAGGTTTTCTGTCAGATGGAAGATCGACCAGTTCCCATGTGTTGTTATCCATTTGTGATTCCATTTCACGGTCCATTGCTTTAATCCAAAGTTGTTTATCTGATCGCTCCATTGCCTCCTCAATGGTCAAGGGATCTGAGGGTTCATCACTAACACCAGTATAAACTACAAAATCATCATATTTTTTGGGAAGATTCCTAACCCTGTCCTGCCTTCTTAGACCAGACTGTAAGTCTGCAACGTGCGGATTTAGCAAGTGTTCAGTATCCCGTATATCCGCATTGTCCTCTGAATCCACTGAGCCAACTTTTTCGGGTGAGTCCTTAGATACAATATCTTCATTTATTGGGGAACATTCATCTTCCGCTGCAGGAAAGAAAGATCCTCTTGAATTATCCTGTTTCCCTGTGAGGAGTGAAACTCCTTCCTCATTCTCAGAGAAAATTACATCTCTTGATGCAAAAATACAATTATTGTTAGGGTCATACAAACGATAAGCCTTGGACAGAAGACTATATCCCATCATAATGCATGGTTTTGATTTAGGGTCTAACTTTTTTCGGTGTGCATCCGGAATGTGTGCATAGGCTTTGCAGCCAAATACCCTTACATGTTTTACAGTAGGTTTTCTTCCTGACCACATTTCCTCGGGAGTTTTATCCACATTTTTGCTGGGCGAACGATTCATCAAATAGACTGTAGTGAAGACTGATTCAGCCCAAAAAATATTTGGGAGGTTAGCTTCAATCAAAAGACACCTGGCACGCTCCAGGATTGATCTATTCAGTCTTTCAGCCCGACCATTCTGTTCCGGTGTGTATGGAACCGTGGTTTGGTGTTCAATACCACAATCACGCAGGATTTTGTCTAATCGCTTGTTGCAAAATTCACCTCCATTATCAGTACGAAGTGTCTTGATTCTCTTTCCAGTTTGCGTTTCAACATGTTTTTTAAATGTTTCAAAACACTCTGCCACCTGATCTTTTGTCACAAGAAAATATACAAAGGATTTTCTCCTGAAATCATCCAAAAAAGTGAGAATATATCTAGAGCCAGATAATGAATTTGTCTGCATTGGTCCTACAAGATCTGAGTGGATCACTTCAAGTAGTCTTGCAGCTCTAGAGTTGCTCGATTGGAAAGGCAACCTGTGGCCCTTCCCTTTCACACAAACTTCACAAAGATCTGGTGGGTTACACGAGGAAAACTGAATTCCATGAACTAATCCATTTTTCAATTTATTTAAACTGTCATAATTTAGGTGGGCCATTCTTCTGTGCCAAAGAGTGCTATCATTAGCTTTTGTTTGAACAGCGAAGCCAACATTGCGTTGCACATCCAATTTAAATAAATTATTCACTAGTGATGCTGTTCCAATTATTTGATTGTTACGATTTAAAATTTTTGCTCCAGTTGAATTAAAAACCACAGAATTACCTTTGCTAACAATTTTACTAACAGATAGCAAATTTACTTTCACTTGTGGAACATAAAACACATCACTTACATTTATTGTTTCTCCACAAGATGTGATTAATTGCAGGTTTCCAACTGTGTCGCTGATCATTTGATCACCATTGGCAGTAGTGATATCTAACTGGGAAGATTTTTTGATTTTATTTAATAAATTATTATCAGTCATTGTTAAATGTGCAGAAGCCCCCGAGTCGAGAAACCATTCATCAGCTGATTTAGAAGTCACGAAAAACCTTTTTCCTGTTCCGAGTGCAACTATTCATGTTCTATAAAGAGTAATCTGTCAAGGCACATGCTGATTCATAATGGAGAAAAAGCTTTTCATGTCCCCAGTGCAGCTATTCATTTTCTCGAAAAGGAGATTTTAAGAGACACATGTTGATTCACAGTGGAGAAAAACCTTTTTCCTGTTCCGAGTGCAACTATTCATGTTCTCAAAAGAGCCATCTGACAAGCCACATGCTGATTCATAGTCGAGAAAAAGCTTTTTCATGTTCCTAGTGTAGCTATTTATTTTCTCGAAAAGGATATTTAAAGAAACACATACTGACTCACAATGGAGTAAAACCTTTTCGTGTTCCAAGTCCAACTATTTATGTTCTCGAAGAGGAGATTTAAAAAAACACATGTTGACTCACGGTGAAGAAAAACCTTTTTCTTGTTCCGAGTGCAACTATTCATGTTATACAAAAAGCATTCTGACAATCCACATGCGGACTGACAGTGGAGAAAAACCTTTTTCTTGTTCCGAATGCAACTATTCATCTTCTCATAAGGGCAGTCTGACGACCCACAAGCTGACTCACTGTGGAGAAAATGCTTTTTCATGTTTGGAGTGCAACTATTCATGTTCCCGAAAACAACTTCTGATGACACACTTGCTGACTCACAGTGGAGTAAAATCCTTTTCTTGTTCCGAGTGCAACTATTCATGTTCTATAAAGAGCAATCTGTCAAGGCACATGCTGATTCATAATGGAGAAAAAGCTTTTTCATGTCCCCAGTCTTATGATCCGAGTGTAGCTATTTGTCTTCTTAAATGAGAGATTTGATGATTAAACATGACGTATATTTAAAATTTTAAGCTAAAGAGCATGCTACCTAGTAGCAATTGCTACCTAGAAGCATGTGTGTCCGTGACGTTGCTTGTAATGAGTATGCTCATTTTTAAGCAATATGTTTATGCTCATAAATCTACAGCCGTTTGATTAATGGGCAGGCTCATTGGATTATCGGGTGGAAGGGGAAGCCTCTAAGCATGTGTGAACAGGCCAGCTTATGAGCATACTCATTACAACCTGAACTCAGTTCGCGCCTGCGCATTATTTGCAAAAATGTTGAAATTGCCCGCTGGGGAGACGAAAAAACGTGTCGTTTTTGTGATTTATTACGGGAATGTCGAATATATTTGGAACACAAGGTCACTTAAATACACACAATAGATTTCCAAATTCCCCGAAAGATCCTTCACCTCCAACATGGAACCACATTCTATTGAAATTATCATCTTGGACCCAAATCAACCGTCTTTTTTTACGTCTGAAGGTTCTTAAATAATTGCATTGCAAGCAATAATATTATTTTGTTTACTTCTGAGCTAATGGAACTGACCACATTTGACTCATTTTTGAGTACAGTGAGTTTTGTGACAGATAAAATATCACTTTACATTAAAGAATTAAAATTATGGCTAAATGATGCAGATGTTGAAACACTTTTTTTATAAACTCTATGTAAACCTTCATGCTTCACTTTTACAATTCTACTGTAACTTCAAGACTAACTTTATTTATCTTCTTGAAATCGTAACAAAAAATCAACTAACTTGTATGTGTCACTTTGTGTTTAATATTTTTTATATTTTTAAACTTTTACTTTGAAATTTACATTTTTTACTTGTACCGCGAATTATTGGTGTAATTTAGCACTTTAGTTAATATTACCCACTAACAGGCAGTGCCTTAGTGGGTTCCCATTATTTACATTTGTCTTATATATATTTTTTACATTATTATTATCTTGTATTATGTTATATATATTTAAAAAATGTATAAAAATTACGTTTGAAATGTATCAAGATATAATGGGAAAAAATAAAGGAAAAAAAAGTTAATTTAAAGATTTCAAAATATGATCTGAATTAATGACATGTGGTGTATTTTTTTTATAATTCTTATTTTATCGAAAAAATCTTCAGTTGAATTCTTAGTCAATGTGATGGATATTTTGAGTCTGCATTTTTATTTTCCCTTTTGGTTTGTGTTTTGAATAGGTACTTTATTCGATAAGTTTTAAGATTTTCACGGCCAAAATCATTTTCGTTATTTGTTTTTGGGGTGTTATGCCGTGTTGCGCTACCTCCTTCTTTAGTCGGCAGATCCGGTAGATGTGTATTTACACATCTACCGGATCTGCCCTGATGATGGACACTGCAACGATGTCCGAAACGTTGGCTAAAGAAGGAGGTAGCGCAACACGGCATAACACCCCAAAAACAAATATCGAAAAAGGTACATTATTTTTTATATAACTTTCTTTAAATACTGACAACTTTTTTTTCGTACACTTTATATGAAATTTATAAAACTAATAATTTTTTATCATTTTAATGTGTTTTACATTTATAATTATACAGGTACGCATAATAATCGTTTAAGATATAAAAAATATGTATTTTGTGTATTAAACGTTTATGTTTTCAACGCATTTACTCGTGGGAGATCCCACGCACTTTTTATGCTCCGAAAGCGAGAACTTCTTCCTTTCAGAATACGCCATGAAATAGAGCAATTCAACTGTTTAACGATTCTGCATTGAGCATCGACATCTTCAATGTTACCTAAAGAGAGTTCAGTAACTATCTTTTAAATAGGTCTCAAAATTTTTGTTGTTTGTTTTTGGGGTGTTATGCCGTGTTGCGCTACCTCCTCCTTTATCCAACGTTTCGAACAGCGTTACAGTGTCCATCATCAAGGCAGATGTGTAAATGTTAGTGGTGAAATGTATGCTTAAGTATTTCGAAGCAATACCGTGTCACCAGCTCCACTCCACTTCGAGCTGGCATTACAGTATAATTCAAGATGGTTTTCTACATTTAGGTTTGGTGTAGCCGTCAATTACCGTATACCAAGAACTATTGAGTTTAGCTCCGTCGTCTCTATTAATGTTAATAGGATTTTTATGAATTTCAGTTGCCTCTGTAATTAGGCGTGCTCTTAAAGTTTTTAAGTTTTGGCCAGTTTCAATTAAATGCTCGGCGATTGCTGATTTGTCAGGGTGGCCAAGTTTACACGCTCGAGAGTATTCTGATATCCTTTTGGAGATCGTCCGCTCTTTCTGGTCTACATAGACCTTATCACATCCGGAACAGCTGAGTTTATATACTCCATCTTCTGTTTCCAGAGGAAACTTGGTCTTTGCAGACCTCAGTAGGTCTTGTATTTCGGTCGTGGTTCCGAAGACAGTCTTGATGCTTTCTTTCTTCAACAGCCTGGCAATTCTGTCTGTCACATTATGAACATAAGGTAGGAATGCACAGTCTTTAGACTCTTTTTCAATTCTGTCTTAGTTTGGTTTGGATTGGTTTGGTTTGGCTCTTATTATTTGCCTCGTCTGCCTTGCCGGGTAACCATTACGCTCCAGTGCATCAGTGAGCTTTGTAAGTTCCACTCCGATTTTTGGTTCTTCACATATTCTGGTCGCTCGGGTTACCAACGTATGGATAAGTCCTCTCTTCTGCGCTGGGTGGTGATGCGAATCAGCATGTGGATACCGATTTGTATGCGTTGGTTTCCTATACACTGTGTGTCCTAGGCTACCATCTTCTTTTCGCATCACTTCCACATCTAGAAACAGGACTTTGTGGTTATTTTCCAGCTCCATTGTGAACTTAATGTTACTATGAAGTGAATTAAGATGGTCTAGGAATTTGTTCAGTTTCTCTGTTCCATGAGGCCAAATGGCGAAGACATCATCGATTTAACGCCACCATACCTTTGGAACAGCCGAAGCTGTGTCGAGTGCCACTTCTTCAAACTTCTCCATAAAGAAGTTAGCCAGAACTGGCGACAACGGACTGCCCATCGCAACTCCATCCACTTGCTCAAAAAGTTCACCCTGAAATGCAAAATATCCTGTTTTGAGACAGTGTTCAAAAAGTTTGCAAATGTCTTCCTCATATATCTCCCTGAGCATTGTCATGGAATGTCATTGCCTTAAAAGAATTGCGCGCCAATGAGGAAATCTTAGTTCTGCCTGCCGACAAAGGTAATGCCACTGTGGTGATTAATACGGTAGACTACACTAAGAAGATGGAACACCTCCTGTGCGATGCCAGGACTTACAAGAAAATTAAAAACAACCCCACCAACAAGATTGACCTGAAGACAAGAGAGCCAGTTAAAGCTTCCAGTATTACGAAAGACGATCAATCTGGGCTTTTCATAAAAGCCTCCAGAACTCCCGCCCTATACGGTCATCCAAAAATACACAAAAACGAAATCCCAATGAGTCCGATTGTCAGTGCTATTGGCGCACCTACTTAAAAACTGTCCCAATACCTCTCTAGACTACTGCAGATGCAAACTGGAAAAACTGAATCTTGGATTAAGGATTCCACAGATCTGCTCAGTAAGCTTAAAAAGGTTAAGACTGATGAAAGGGATATTCTTGTCAGTTTTGACGTAGTTTCTCTTTTTACGAATGTGCCTCTGGATGACTCCATGATAATGCTCAGGGAGATATATGAGGAAGACATATGCAAACTTTTTGAACACTTTCTCAAAACAGGATATTTTGCATTTCAGGGTGAAATCATATCTGACGTCTCAACATAGTTAATCTACCCCATTGGACTTTTTTTTCTCTTAAATTTTGTAACCTTCTCCGTAATAATGTGGTGAATAACTGTTTTATGGAGAACATGAAAAAAATTTATATTATTTCAGAAATTTTAACGACATTTCTAATGTAATGTTTTTTTTCTCTTTTCATTGTATGCGATCTATAATACATCAACGGCTAACCAATTTAAGCAGTGTAATTAAGGAGCCATCAATACTGAAACATTTCTAATTTTTCGGATAATATGGACATCATGTGCAGTACTCGGATAACTTTCTTATAGGCAGTCTCGTTCACCAAGGAGCCCGATAGTAATCCTCATAGTCAGTGTTCACAGGGTGGACAATTGCATCTGGTATGTCGTCATTACGCGAGTATGTCGTCTTGACAGTGTATTTATTTGTTGACTCGGCATGAAATATACATAATTATGTGTCCTTCAAATAAATATATTAAAAACAAGAAAACATTTCAAAAAAATTTATGGCACATAAAAATGACGCTATACGAGAGTTAAAGGTGACGGCCACGAAGAAAAAAGCAACAACGCTTAGGGAACGTACCCATACTACGTGACACGTTTAGGGGGGGGGGGGGGTCTTCACAATCTCACGCTCCATACAAATGAGCGGCGGATTGCTTAGGTTTTTGGTCACCGGGGGGGCGGGGGGGGGGGGGGGGTTAAAAATTGCAAAAATTGGTCACGTAGTATGGGTACGTTCCCTTATTAGTTATTACACACGGGTTAGTTTACTTCTAAAATATAATAATAATACAATAAAAGTAAATAAATATACAGTAAAATAGGTTTAGTGATACATGCATCTTTAAAGGCATGACCAAACCGGCGCGTTCAGTTTGCGTCCGCGGTGGCGTGCGCGGTGGCGATCAGTTGTTGTGTACGAACTTGTAGCGACGTGTTCAAACCGCGGCGGCAGCGGCCAGATCGCGGCGCCCTGTGCAGCGTCTGCACGCGGCGGTGGCGATCAGATCGCGCATGTTGCGTTCGGACGCTGCACGCAGCTATTATCTATGTGTAAAAATTGTGTTGTTAATATAAAGTATGGGGGAAACAGAACAATTTTTAAATGAGGTTCACAAATACCCATTGCTGTATGATACGTCTCATTTTGATTATAAGAATAATAGAAAAAAGGACCTGGTTTGGGACGAAATAGGATAGAGACTCGGAATAAGTGGTAGGTTCGTGTGTTTATTTGATTGCTAGTTTGGTGTGAACGGTTTCTGCACGCACATAGGACGCCACCGCGCACGTCACCGCGGACGCAAACTGAACGCGCCGGCTTGGTCATGCCTTAACTCAGAACATTAAAAAAGGTTTTTGTCCACTGTGAATCGTGCTGTGGATTTTAAAATCTCCCTTTCGAGAACTTCAATAACTGCATTTGGGACAAAAAAGTAGTTTTGTCCGCTGTGGGTAAACATGTGATTTTTTCGGTGACTCTTTGTAGTGTCTTTGAATAGTCGCAGTGTAAAAGGTTTTATGTCACTGTGAGTAAGTAAATGATTTCTAAGAAGTTCCTTTGTACAACATGAATAATTGCAGTCAGGACATGAAAAAGGGTTTTGTCCAGTGTGGGTTAACATACGAATTTTTAGATACCGTTTTGTAACACATGAATAGTCGCAGTCGGGACAAAAAAAAGGTTTTTCATCACTGTGAGTTAGCAAGTGCCGTTTTAGTTATTTTTTTCGAGAATAAGAATAGTTGCAGTCAGGACATGAAATAGATTTTTTTCACTGTCGGTAAACGTGTGATTTTTAGATTTCTCTTCATAGTACATGAATAGTTGCAGTTCGAACAGGAAAAGGGTTTTTCTCCACACTGAGTCAGCAACTGACTTCATATGTATCACTTTTGAGAACACGAATATTTACAATCAGGACATGAAAAAGGTTTTTCTCTTCTGTGAATCGTACTGCGGATTTTTAAATCTTCCCTTTGAAAACTTGTATTACTGCAGTCGGGACATGAAAAAGGTTTTTGTCCAGTATGGGTAAGCATGTGAATTTTTAGATACCGTTTTGTAGCGCATGAATTCTTACAGTCGGGACAAGAAAAAGGTTTTTCAACACTGTGAGTTAGCAAGTGCCGTTTTAGTTATTTTTTCGAGAATAAGAATAGTTGCAGTCAGGACATGAAATAGGTTTTTTTCTACTGTCGGTAAACGTGTGATTTTTAGATTTCTCTTCATAGTACATAAATAGTTGCAGTTGGAACATGAAAAAGTTTTTCTCCACACTGAGTCAGCAACTGACTTCTTATGTATCCCTTTTGAGAACACGAATAGTTACAATCAGGACATGAAAAAGGTTTTTCTCTTCTGTGAATCATACTGTGGACTTTTAAATCTTCGTTTTGAGGACTTGTATAACTGCATTCAGATCATGAAAAAGGTTTTTCTCCACTCTGAGTAAGCTTATGAATCATAGTGGAGTAAAGTGTTGCTCCATATGGAAACCTTTGTAAAATTACTTTCTTCAGTGCCTCCTCAGTGTAGCTAATTTAAAACAAAATATGTGTTGTAAAACCATGTAGGTGTATTAAAGGTAAGAAATTATTAAATTGTGGAGATCCGGAAGGAATGAAAGGCCGATAAAAATAATAATATTTTCCCAATTTGTTTATGAATTACAATTTAAAACAATATAATAAACAATATACGCATGTATCTATTGCGAGTTTGAAATCTCTTTTTTATTTTTACCGCAAACGCGATTGAAACAAGAAAAAGGTTATTAGCGACTTTCCAGTACTTTGCGCAATTTAATTGAGACTTTTAGGTAAAAATAGTCACTTGCGTATTACGTAACGTTTAGGGGGAGTGAGGCGCAGAAAAATGCTACGGCGCGTTGCATGGGGGAGAGAGGGTCAAATTTTTTCATAAATTGCGTTACATTATACTTGAACGCCCCCTTTACTATTTAACGATTGAAATTTTATCGTTACACACTGAACACAAAACAGGTTTTATCCTAAGTATTGGTTATTATGTTTTCATGTCAGCAAATGATGTTCTTCAGATTTTTGCAGCATGATGCGTATTAGAGAGTCCACACGGAACTCTGCTATTTGTAGCTGTATGGTTCGGTCGGTCAGCATTCCCCAAAAATTCTGTTATTTTATTTTCATTCCTAACTATTGATTTATTAGGGATTCCCGTGAAATATTCCTCGCTTTTCCCCTGTTTCATTCTCATTTCTTTCGTACATTGTGATTGACGGGAACTCGCGAAGGAAATTATCACCTATCGATTGTTGAAAAAGCTGTTATTCTGTTAGTGTTTTTAAAAGTGTTTTAATTTTGAGGATTACACATTTTTTAAACATATTTGACTAGCTAGAAATGTTTTTTAAATAAATGTCAAGATTAAAATCTAAAACTAATCAATTCATGAATATGGCTGTTGATTGCTTCGCATGCCTAGTTATTAAATAATAATAAAATAAAAGGTATATACACATAAGAATGTAGGTAATTGTTGTTTGCATTGCGTATTATAAGCCTAATTTATATAAATATGAATTAGAGAGAGAAATTATAAAATAAAATCTCCAATTACATAAAGTAAACTGCTGCTTCTTTAGTATTCTAATTTTAAGATAAAAAGCGTAGGTACATACATATACTTAATAATAATAAGGCTAAGGGTAATAAAGGTAAATACATCAAATGTTCACTTTATTCATTATTCCACTACACATCTTGCTTTTCTTCATTGCTCTTCTTCTCTAGCACACCACCCTTGGCTGCGGTGTTGGTATTGACACCCTACGTCTGCGCGCGCCCAGCATGAGATGCACGACGCGCATGCGCCTGTCGAGCGCGGCCTTTTGGTGGAAGCGGCCATGACAGACCCCACACGCAAACTGCTTTTTACTCGTGTGGATTCTAATGTGGTTCTGCAGGACGTTCTGGGCCAAAAACTAAAAATAACCCAACTTCCGAAAAATCGACACCAAAATGTGCAATAGGTATCACAGCGAGAGTTGAGGCAAAAAGAGAACTCACACAGATGCATTGCTTCTTTTAACTTTCTGACTATTTTTTTCGCTTTTGGGAACAGCTCTTATAGGTGTCATAGAAATCATTGTGTCTCCCTTACTATCATGGTTAGTAATATGATCTAAACGGTGGTAGAAAGAGAAAACACCACGCTTTATATTTAAATATAAAAGTTAACTGTAAAATAATTAAAACTTACACCTTTATGAAATCAAAGTTTCCGACCTCATTTGAAACAAAAAATGGAACTTTGGGATTATTTTAATTAACAATTTTTATACGCAATGACAACAAAATTAGGTAACACTAACGTTTATAGTATATTTGTCTGATAAAATATATATGTGTTATTATTTTTTTTCGTTATCAGTAATTTTAGTTAGACAAAACGTAGGGGGGGCCGTTTTAAAAACTTTTTTATATTTGCATTAAAAAAATTATATTTCAAAAGGTATACTTAACATTTATTTCGATTTATAAAATTTGAAGGCGCATTTAATCATATTTCAAAAACAGTTTTTGGTTTCCGGATACGTTTAAATATACCTATTCCATTTATTTGAATTTTTTTGTAAACTGGAAATATTTCGAGTGGTTAAAAATAAAACTCACCCTAAATTTTTTATTACAATAAGTGCAAGCCTACTTGCGGGGGGGTTGGACTGCAGCGAGTCCAGCGTGGCATATTTACTCCTGCAGCTATGGTACGTCAGCTGCTCCAAGCGCTCGTGCACGGCGCGCGAGTACTGGGCGAGCAGAGAGGGGCTGCGGAAGCGCCGCAACGAGGGACACGACAGGCACTCGAATCAACAAACAAAGTTTCAATCTAAAGGTGATATTTTAAAATTTCCCTTGTTTAGGAAAGCATAAGGGATAAACAAAGCATCATTCATTTTTATATATCAAGCGCCCCCAACTGCACACTTACTGATAAATGATTAAACAAGAACTGCAATAATAATAATATATGCCCATCATCCAGTTCATTAGTCGGACATCTCCAACAATAAAATATATGAAATAAACGTCATAATATATATACGTCAACATCAGTCAATACAACATATTATTCGATCAGCGAGATTGATCTGTGTTTATTTACCGTTTCTAACGCAATTATAAACACTATCTCACCTCGTTTCTACCCCAGTATCGTATAGCATAAAGAACTTGGAGATCGGTAGATACTTTGCCACCCCGTTTATTATTCACATCCAAATACGGTCGTACCAAATCAATCAAACGTCTCATGTTAACTTTGGTAAATCTATATTTAGACCTAAAATTTCCTTCCGTAAATGTACCTTTTTTTAACCTTTTCCGTAGCCGTGGTGCACGAATGCCGCGAATACGGTCAATATTTGACAAAGCTCCGTTCAAAACGTTAAGATTCTCATAAAAGTTCGCCGTACAACGCCGTAGGTACTGAGTTAACCCTGGTGATCGGGTGGTTTAAATTCTGACATCTCCCGTACAGCGACGCGGGAAGAACACGCGCATGTGCGCGATTAACCCACCATGTTAAGTAACAATTTCACCTAACCCGGTCTTACTCCGAGGTTGTATCTTATTTTGCGATGATGAGTAAGACTGCATGTGATTTATTCGTTTCATTTCACAATTTTTTCTTTATTCATTTCATATTATGGTTACATTATTTGTGGATTTTTCGACCACCATGCCCGGCTGATACCCGTGTTACGTTGGTCGAGTTAATTAATCGATTAATTAATTACAAATAATATATAGTATATTTGCAGAATGTTCCAGAGTAGAAAATACTGCTGTAACTCTTAGTATCGCCCTGGTGTAAGACTACAATTCAGAATTGAAAAGTTGCTTGAAATGGCTTTAGTCATGTTTGGTAACCAGATCTGAATAGCAAGATACTTTCGTAACCTCCACGACATTTAGCCTCACAACATACCCCAAATGGAGATGCCATAGTCTCACTGGCTCCAGACGACAGCAGTTGGGACTCTTTTGAGGTATTCACATTACAAATAAAAAAAACACAAGTCTCAGTTGTCGTTGGGGATACTGTGTGTGTTATTTAGTTATCAAAGTACCTACCACTAATGCCATCTTTGTCTATGTTTCTTAATAAATATCAGTTCTCGCTGTCTCCTAAATAAAACAACGTGTTTCATTTAACAGGTTATGGGCCCAGAAGATTCCCAAGCGTTTTTTAAATAATCAGTCACGATAATTTAAATGGTATTTGTGTTAAAAATTCATTTCTAATTGTCGCGGATGTATTTGTTCGTATTGAGAATAGAGCAAGGAGTTATTGCGAATGCAAACTCGTAATTAGTGTCAGGACATTTTTAACCAAAATGGTGGCGACATCATATCTCACAAGTATACCCAAGTTGGTTGGACGACAAAACTACGATGTATGGGCATATGCCGTTGAAAACCTACTTATATTGGAAGGCATGGAGAAGTGTATCAAGGCCGAAGAAACTGTTGCAGTTGGAGATGATGCAAAAACAAAAGCGAAGATAGTCCTCACTATAGATCCGTCACTGTATGTACACATCAAGCAAGCTACATCTACTGCAGACTTGTGGAAAAGGCTAAAGCAAATGTTCGATGATAATGGTTTTTCAAGACGCATTTCCGTATTAAGGAGTTTGATATCGATTCGTCTTGAAACTTGTGACTCGATGCTGAGTTACGTCACGCAAATTATTGAAACTGGCCAGAAATTATCCGGAACCGGATTTAATGTGAACAATGAATGGATAGGCTGTTTAATGCTTGCTGGTCTACCAGAAAAATTCTACCCCATGATATTAGCAATCGAGCATAGTGGAATAATAATTACTGCATATGCAATAAAAACAAAATTGCTTGATATGGCAGGAAATGACACGGAGTCAGTTGGGGCATTTTCCGCCAGAGTGCGCCCGTGCCGCAGTGTTGACGGAAATACATCGAAGGTCAAAACCGTAATGAAATCTATCAGATGTTATAGATGTAAAAAAGAAGGGCATTTTAAAAATCACTGTCCTGTTGGGCAATCAGAGCGAATGAAAAAGTCAAATGCATTTTCTGTTGTGTTTTTGAACGGGAATTACAACAAAATGGATTGGTTTATAGACTCGGGCTCTCGTTTTCACATGACACCGGATGTAAACATTATGTGTAATGCGTCGAATCGGACGAGTGTGAAGGAAATAATTGCAGCTAATAAAAGTGCTATGCCTGTTTTATGCTCGGGAGAAGCTAAAATTATTACTTTAACCCCGAAAAGTAAATATGAAGTTATATTAAAAGATATTTTATGTGTGCCAAAACTTACGACAAACTTGATATCTGTCAGTCAGTTAATCAAAAATGGAAATAAAATGGACTTCAAAAGAAAATGCTGCTATGTTTATAATAAACAGAACGAATTAGTTGCTATAGCAGATTTGACAGATGGTATTTATAAACTAAGGATGGAATACGAGTTAAAAGTTCCTGAAAGAATAATGTCTAATTTAGCGGTTTCAGGCAACACTTGGCACCGCAGATTGGGTCATGTCAATAGTAATTATCTGAATAAAATGACCAATGCTGTAGAAGGAATGAATCTTCGAGAAAAGGTTGATCTTGGCAAGACATCGTGTATAGTTTGTTGCGAGGGAAAGCAGTGTCGTCTTCCATTCTCAAAAACTGGTACAAGAAGCAAAGAATTACTTCATTTAGTTCATACTGACGTTTGTGGACCTACGGAGAAAGGATCGCTTGCAGGTTCAAGATTCTTCATACTCTTCGTTGATGACTATAGTCGTATGACATTTGTATATTTTATCAAACACAAAAATGAAGCACTTAGATATTTTGCAGAATTTAAAGCAAAAGTTGAAAAACAAACAAATAAGAAAATAAAGATATTGAGAAGCGATAATGGTGGTGAATACTGCAACAAAGAGTTTGATTCATATCTCAAGAAGGAAGGTATCACGCACCAAAAAAGTAACCCATATACCCCAGAGCAGAATGGCTTGTCGGAACGTAATAATCGAACGATTGTCGAGAAGGCTAGATGCTTATTGTTTGATGCGCATTTGGGTAAAGAATTCTGGGCTGAGGCGACAAATACAGCAGTTTATT
Source organism: Limnephilus rhombicus (assembly GCA_929108145.2). Taxonomy (NCBI): domain Eukaryota; kingdom Metazoa; phylum Arthropoda; class Insecta; order Trichoptera; family Limnephilidae; genus Limnephilus; species Limnephilus rhombicus. Next base: position 31,589,574 of record OV815298.1, on the reverse strand, counting down.
TACAAAATCGTACTATACTTCCTAGTTTAAATGAAAAAACTCCATATGAGATCTGGACTGGATGTAAACCAGACATAAGTCATTTAAGAATATTTGGTAGCAAGGTAATGGCTCATGTTGCTAAAGAGAAGCGTCAGAAATGGGACAAAAAGTCTGAACAGCACATACTTGTTGGCTATCCAGATGACATCAAAGGTTACCGAATATACAACCCTAGAACTAAATATATCACAACTAGTAGAGATGTCATTATCATGGAAGATGAAAACAACCCAGAGGTTAATATACCTATCACTGAGAGTGGAGAAAACTCATGTCCAGTGGGGGACACTAGTTGCAAAGATACGTCACGTTCAGAAGATATAACCTTAGACGAGGATACATTAGTCGAAGATGCATCAGATGATACTTACACTCCTGATACTTACTCTTCTGATACTTACACTAGTGATTTTGAAGATGTTGATGATTCACCTGAGCAACGTGTTAGATCCAGCAGAATCATTAGGAAGCCAGAGCGGTATAGGATGACGAATATGTGCATTCCTGAGGGTGTGTTTGATGATGCTAATGGACTGTCTTTAGAAGAATCATTACAGGGAAATGAAAAAAAACAGTGGTTAAGTGCAGTAAAAGAAGAACTTCAGTGTTTTAAAGAAAATAATGCATGGGAGTTCGTTGATATGCCAAAGGATGGTAAAACTATAGTTAAATGCAAATGGGTGTTACGAAAAAAAATTGATAATAGTAATAATGTTCGATACCGTGCACGTTTAGTAGCCAAGGGCTACATGCAGAAGAAAAATGTGGATTATTCAGACACTTTCTCGCCGGTTGTTAGGCACTCAACTTTGAGATTGTTATTCGCATTATCTGTAAAACTTGAATTAGATGTTACACATCTAGATGTTACTACTGCATTCTTGAACGGGGACCTTGAGGAAACAATTTATATGGAATTACCAGAATGTTTATTAGATCCTCAAAAAGACAATAATAAAGTACTTAAATTGAATCGAGCTATTTACGGTCTTAAGCAATCCTCAAGGGCCTGGTACAAAAAGGTTGATGAATGTCTTGTTGGTATTGGTTATAAACGTAGTACGTTAGAACCATGTTTATACACAAAAAATAAGAATGATAAAAAGACAATAGTTACTTTGTATGTGAATGATTTTTTTATATTTTCTAATGATAATGTAGAATGTAATAATTTGAAAAAGGAATTGGCTTCACAATTTAAGTTAAAAGATTTGGGTCAGGTCAAAAATTGTTTAGGGATGAGTGTTAATATTGATAAAGTTAATGGTACAGTTACTCTAAGACAGGAGAATTATGTTGATCAGTTGCTAAATAGATTTAACATGGCAGATTGTAAAGTAGCAGATACACCTTTAGAGGCTAAATTGAATATTAACAAAGAAAATAAAAATCCTGACAGTCAAATTCCTTATCAAAAGCTTATTGGTGGACTTATGTATTTAGCAGTATTAACCAGACCTGATATAGCCTTTACAGTAAGTTTTCTGAGTCAATTTAACAATTGCTATAACCAGGAAACTTGGTCATATGCTAAACGTATTTTAAGATATCTCAAGAAAACAAAGCATTTTGGATTAAAATATAGTCAATGTGGTAATTCAAAATTAGAGGGTTTTGTTGATTCAGATTGGGTTATATTTTAGCTGGATGTGTTATTTCTTGGGAGGCTAACAAACAAAAAACAGTTGCTCTTTCGAGCACTGAAGCTGAATACATTGGTGTAGCCGAAGCTTGTAGGGAAGCTATTTATTTAAGTAATTTGTTAAAAGAAATAAGCAATGAGTCATACACCATATCCTTATTTAATGATAATCAGGGTGCACTTAAGTTGTCTTTAAATAATAGCTATAATAAAAGAACTAAGCATATTGACATACGACACCACTTTTGTAAAGAATGTATTAATGATAAAATTGTAGAACTGAAATACTTGGAAACAGCTGAAATGCCAGCAGATCTATTTACAAAAGGTTTGGCTAGTACCAAGCATTATTATTTTATGCAATTGTTGGGTATGCAGGATGTAAAGAATTAACATGTTTATATTATATACCTTTGTTGTAATATGGGTATTATGTACGTTATTTTGATAAGTGGGGGTGTTATTTAGTTATCAAAGTACCTACCACTAATGCCATCTTTGTCTATGTTTCTAAGCTTAATAAATATCAGTTCTCGCTGTCTCCTAAATAAAACAACGTGTTTCATTTAACAGTGTGGAGGGTCGTTTTGAGCAAGAAAGGAATCCTAGATTTTTAAGAGTAGCCATGTTGTAGGAGGGAGGAAACACAGAGGCCAGGAATTCAAACACAAGAACTGGTCGTAGTAATTACCCGTTTTCATGTGATAAATTTCAACCATATACAAATGTTGGGAGCGCATTTGGCGTGTTTCCCGCCGAAGCTGAAGGGATGAATGATGCCATTTACTCGGAGCATCTCACGTTGAAATACCAGTAGAACAAGGACAGCATTCCACCTCTCTCCTGAGCATTAAAAACTAAACTGCGTTAAGAATCTATCAAACGGACCTCCTATTTCTGTGCATGTATTTCTATTTCACAGGGTGCAAAACCTTCAAAGAACTTTACTTTATTTAATTAAAAGAAAATAACTTAGTTTACATCACTTAATTAATAAAGTGATGTAAACTTAGTTATTTTCTTATTAAAATACTGGTTTACAATTTCATTCTTATAAATAATTTGTCACCGCCGCTAAAACTGTCAAAACTTGATAGCTGACAGCTGACAAGCATGTGATTGGTGATAGGTATCATCTTAGTTATGGTCAAAACTGTAGCAAAAACTTTTTAACTGCACGACATGTCCCGCGACACACCACAGTTCGCTCCGAACGCTTGAAAATCAGTTTACACGTACACTTCCGCGCGATGGTCGCCCAAGGTCACCCATTCAACGATTTCGCCTGCCCGCGGAAGTGTGGCGACTTTTTTACCCAAAATAGTGTACCTGTTCGGCCTGCAGGCGGACACGGCGTTTCGGCGGGCTGCTTGGCGAACACCATAGACATCCACCTTCGTGAGGGCACAGTTGTATGGAGCTTCTATAATATTTCTATAATCTATGGTCAAAACTGGCGCTTTGGCCTGCCCGCGGAAGTGGGGTGACTTTTTAGCGCAAGGGGTCGGCCGGCAGGCGGACACGGCGTTTCGGCGGGAGGGTCGCATGCCGCTTTAGCCTGGGGGCGAGGCACGCGGTCGGAAGTGTACGTGTGCCCCGGCCTAATGTAAGGATTCGGATGGTACATGAAAGCAAAGACAAACAGTGAAAATAGAAGAAAAATAAGTGTCAAGTCACGTCAAGACCTTGCAAAAAATTAGGGTGAATATTACATATCTTCATTTGTATAATGTCATTCCAGTTTATTTCAGTTTTTTCTATTGTTTGTGGTCTTTTCTTGATTTTGTTTGACTTGTTTATTTTTATTGAAAGTATAGTTGTATAATGATCTGTTATAGTTGAGTTAAATACAATAGTTTGAGTAATATCTTTTGTTTTACTCATTATATGATCTATGCAACTTTTAGTGCTGTCCACTTTTCGAGTAGGTACATTTATTAAGCTTACCAGTCCATGGGATGCTAGCATCTGCAGATATTGAATTCTCTTGGGATGTCCCATTTTCTAGGATATTTATATTTACATCTCCAATAAAAAATATGTTTTTCGGGTCTTTTAGAAGGCAGAGTTCCTCGTCGACAGAAAAGGAATGGGTCGATGTTTCTTGTAGAAGGCGATCGGTAGATTGCTAAAATAGCCTTTTCTTTTCCGATTTTAATTTTTAGACAATTGGCATCTGTGATAATAATTTCCTCAACTTCGGCTTTTATTTCGTTTTTAAAGTATATAATCACACCATCGTTTTGTCTTTTGTTATTCAAACTTGAGTAGGTGGTATATCCAGTTATTTCCAAATTCATGTATTTATGATTTATCCAACATTCAGTAAGTATTATTATGTGTAGATTAACTTTTAAATATTTCAGTAAAATTTGTAATTCATCAAAATTTTTTCTGATGCTTTTTATGTTTTTGTGCAATATATTAACAGAGTTGTTGTTTATCATTGATAGGTCGCTTGGTTCCGAGGTTAGTATAGTGTCAGTCACTTTTTACTTTTATTCATAAATGTTGTTTCGAAGTACCTTTTTTTACACAATATTTTTAATATCATCTATATGTTTGATGTAGATTATTTTTTCGTTTGGCATTTTTCGAGTCATTATTTTTCCATCTTTACACCAAACGTAAGAATAGTTTTTTTCTTTGGCAGCTTTTTTTGTTTTCCAGAGCAGTTCCCTTTGATATGGGCTCAATTCTTCTGCAATATACATTGTTTCAGTAGTGATGTATGGAACGTGTCGTAGGAATCCGTGTGCATCTAACGAGTGCGCGAAAGCTTTTGACAACCATGGAAATTCAAGAATGGAATTTACGCTCCCACAGAGTACCATGCCGCCAGCACGACAATCTGAGAGCTGCTATTGGCTAGCGGAATTATGTGCATGTGGTGCCCCTTCCAAATGACTTGTCTACAACGCTATTATGTCCTTTAACTAACTAATCAATTGAAAACATAAATGAAATTGATAATGAATACATGCAGCAGCCTCATTGGACTGGAAAACACATCTGAATAACCACCTAATGCTTCCACAAGGGACTCCAGACAGCAATGATCAACGCCAAGGAAATGGCTGACTATTTACGTCACCCCCACCATGCGACCAGCCGAGCCACTATTGGTCAATTCTGAACAAAGGAAAAATCTGAATCGTAAATATTTACGACAGCGAATTCATCTTCCGAAAAATTTGGAGCTCAATTTCGAGAAATTGGGAATAATTTGGATCAAGAAATAAACATCATCACCTAAAAATGAGTATGTACTACAAAAACAACCCAAAAACTGACGTCTATCAGTGATTGTTGCACTTTAAGAAAAATATTTACTGTTTAAAATTGTACCTTATATCACATATGTATACTTGTACCTTTTCTTGTAAACACAATAAAAATGATGTGAAGCTTTGGGATCCTGAGTTGGTAAAATCTTGGCAAAAACTATCACACATAATTTTAACACAGCTGACTTCCAATCGTAGCGACCAGGGAAATTACCTAAAACAAGTACCTTAGAAAAATTAAGGAGGTTCTGTCCCCCAAAAGTCCGACCTGAGTTTGTCCTATAAAAATAGAAGTCAAACCGGTAGGAAGTCAGTTCAAAACTATCAGCCAAGAAGAAACAATACCTACTCAAGATACCAACAGTCTCCAAGTTCAAACCTCTTTTCAAGTGTTTTAATCAGTCTTAGATTCAGTTTACCTCTCCCAGTATCCCAGTAACCTAAAATCCTAAAAACCCCAGTCTCCCACAGTCTCCAAAGTGAAAAATATTTATTTTAATCCAGTACTCAAATCAGTTTTGCCATTATACCTAGAAGCATTTTTTGTCAAAGTAGTAAATTCATTTAAAAGACCAGTGGCATTCCAAAATCCACTGGCGTACCAAACTCCATTGGCGTGTCATTGTGGCCAGCTCCCTATTATATTTAGTTTATGTACAAACGTCTAGTACATTTGGTCCTTCGAGCCGGATCCACACATAACACGCCTTCAGTCTTACCCAGTGGAAATGCCGTCTCTTCGCAGTGGCCGTAAGACCCCGACATCTTCCGAAACATCGCTGTCTAAACCTAACGCCCCGGGAACAAGCCGAAACATGCCAGTGGCACCCCGTCGGACCCCGGGCCCACGCACCGTAGACATCGATGAGACGCCATCCAGCGGAACCCGCCACGATCTATCTGGTGCGAACCCTGCCAGGAACCCTGACCTCATCACTCTTGACCAACCTGCTCCAGAATGTGTCGCCAAGAGCCTCCACGGATCCAACAGTAAAAGCAGCGAAACAACTTCTGAATCAACTGAAGACTCCCTGCGATTGCTGCGCCGAGAGATGCGCATCCGGGACAGACGTCACGCCAAGCAGACAACCAATCTGCTCGCAGCCCTGAACGCCGCAACACGCCAAGCAGTCAGCCAACCTACCCAGGAGCCCGCACCAACCAGCCCGACCCTGCGAGCCAACCTCGGTCAGGCAGTAATTCAAACCCAGGCACCAACCGGCCCGTCTACGAACGAGTTCGCAACGAGATATGCCACTCGAGTACACACGTCAGACGGCCCGTCTACCGGAGAGTTTGCAACGAGATATGCAACAACTCAAGTGCACGCACCAACCGGCTCTTCTACTAATGAGTTCGCAACGAGATATGCCACTCAAGTACACAAGCCAGCCGAAGAGTTTGCAACGAGATATGCAACTACTCAAGTGCATGCACCAACCGGCCCTTCTACTAATGAGTTTGCAACGAGATATGCCACTCAAGTTCACAAGCCGGCCGAAGAGTTTGCAACGAGATATGCAACTACTCAAATGGACACACCAGCCGGTCAGCCTACCAATGAATTTGCTGTAACCGATCCAACCGGATACGCCGCCGCCGCCACCCAAGAGTACACACTACTGACGGGCCCTGCGAAGAACATCCCTACGGCCGAATACAGCCATATCGGACCCGAGCGCCCACTTTACAACACAGCAGGGTACCAGCATCAGCCAGCCTCCTCCGGCCAGGATTCCCCATTATTTACACCACCGCACACAGCCAATCAGACAGCACGGCACACCCGAGAATGGTTGCAGCATGGCAACGACCCACTGGCCCAGATCGCCTCTGTGATGGCAGAGGCCCTTCGCTCTTCCAGAACGCAAGATAGCCCCCGCACATTAGAAGATGATTCAAGAATGGCTGCCCTCATTGCCAGGCAATCCACAGCAAAAGATTTGCCTACCTTCTCCGGAGACCCCCTGGAGTGGCCCACCTGGAAGGCGCAGTACGCTCAATCCACCGCCACCTGCCAAATGACTCCAAGCGAAAATCTCATTCGGCTGCAGCGCGCCCTCAAAGGCAAGGCACGAGATACCGTGGGTCCCCTACTAATGGATCCTGCGCAAGTCCCAGAGATCATCAGCGTCCTCGAGCAGCGATACGGCAGCGCTAACTCCATAGCAAAATTTATGCTAGACAAGGTTAAAAAACTACCTTACCTCACGACCGAGGTATCACTCGAGGACCTGGCAGATTTCTCCGGAACGGTACAAAACCTGGTGGCATCTCTCCGGATCCTGAAAACCGAAGGTTATCTCACCAATCCTGCATTAATGAATGACGTCACTGACAAAATGCCAAGTTCCCTGCGTCTGGCATGGCTAATCGAGATCCGCAAACAACACGCTCCGGCCACCATAACCCAGCTCGCTGCCTTTCTGAAAGAGGTGTCAAACGCAATTCCAAACAGTGGGATGGTGGACCACATACGATCTCGACCACGCCGTGAACAAATACATGCCGGGTACCAGGAGGAAGAAGAGAGTGATCGCATGCGACTTCTACCGAGCCATGAGCAAATACATGCCGGACATCAAGAAGAAATCAGGGATGGCCCAAAAGAAAAGATTGCCCCCATAAAACGCAAAGTAAACGAGGAACATACTTACCCTGGACCAAGCCGAAAAAGAAAAACTGCTGATGAAAGCTGCGCCCAATGTGGCGGCGATCATAAAACCCGCGAATGCAAAGAATTCGCAGCCAAAGATGTTGAACTCCGATGGGAAACTGTACGCACGGGAAGATTATGCCGCAAGTGCTTAGAAAAACACCACTCACGAAGCTGCAAAATAAACCAATGGTGCAAAGTAGGAGATTGCAGATCCCCACACCACCCCCTGCTACATAATCCCGAGTTCGTACGAAAAAGCGCCGTGGAAAATGTCAATTTGTGACGCCAGGACTCCGGACAGAGAGTACTATTAAAAATTGCGCCAGTCATATTAAGCGCTCCAAACAAAGAAGAAGTGTCAGTGTTCGCTCTCCTGGATGAAGGATCCACAGTAACACTTGTCGACGCTGACACCGCAATACAAGTCGGAGCAAACGGCCCAGTTCACGGACTGCGAATCCACGGCGCGAAAGGAATGTGCACCTCCGACAATCTCTCCCAACGAGTGAGACTAAGAATACGAGGTGCAGGCAACAGTAATACATTCCACATATCTGCCAGCACAATAAGCAACCTCAACCTGCCGGAGCAACAGACCCAAGGAAGGTCGGTCGTCCCGAAGCTGCTAATAGGCCAAGATAACGCTCACCTGATCGTGTCAAGGGAAGTTCGTGAATGCAATGATACTACGCGAATAGCATCACGCACCGCACTAGGATGGATCGCTCATGGGGGAGTCAACCCCAGAGATAATAACACGACCACCACTTTGGCACTACAACCAGAAACGGCCGCAGACATACAGTTGAGGGAGCTAGTAAAAACCAACTTCGCCATCGACTCCCTCGGAGTAACATCAGCCACCAGAGTCAATGCAAGCGAACAACAGGCAATTGCACTTATGAATGCAACTACCCGTCCTCTTCCTGTAGGAAGGTGGGAAACCGGTCTACTATGGCGCAAACCAGAAGCCACGTTACCTGACAATCGGCAGTGTGCGCTGAAACGACTTCTGTCACTGGAGAAAAAGCTAGAAAAAGACAAAAATCTAGCAGTGGCCTACAACGACAAAATAAATCAACTTATCAACAAAGGCTATGCCAAGAAGTTATCAAGCCATGAAGCTTCCACCACCACACCTCGCAAATGGTACCTGCCCCACTTTGCAGTAATCAACCCAAATAAGCCAGGAAAAATCAGAGTGGTGTTCGATGCCGCAAGCCGATGCCGAGGAACCTCCCTCAACGACCAGCTGCTTACTGGTCCTGACCTGCTGTCCTCCCTCCTGGGGAATATAATACGCTTCCGGGAAGGAAACATCGCTATTGCTGCAGACATCAAAGAAATGTTCCTGCAAATAAAAATAAGGCGAGAAGATCAGTCGTCCCAGCTATTCCTGTGGAGGACATCACCCCATCACGAACCAGACACCTATCAAATGTCATCGATGATGTTCGGAGCCACCTGTTCCCCAAGCAGTGCCCAATTCGTCCGAAATAAAGTGGCTGAAACATACGAGCACGAGTACCCGGCCGCCGCAAAAGCCGTACGCACCAAGTTCTACATGGACGATTACCTAGATGCAGCAGACACACCCAATGAAGCTGCTGCACTCGCCCAAAGTGTAAGTGCCCTGCTCGCGAAAGGAAGGTTCCACTTGACAAATTGGGCGTCCAACAGCCCGGCGGCCCTAGCTAGCGTACCTATAGAAGACCGTGCCAGCTCCACGATACAAATCAGCAGCGGAGGTCCGGAAACAGAGCGAGTGCTTGGTTTAATCTGGGACCCCACCACAGACCGCTTCCTGTACTCATTTCGTGAGGCAATCTCCCACGACACGGCCACACAACCTACCAAGCGGCAACTATTATCTATAGTAATGAAGATCTTCGACCCAGTCGGCTTCATTGCCTGCCTTACCATCAGATCTAAGATGCTACTGCAAGCAGTGTGGCGCTCAAGCGTCGGCTGGGATGAACCCATTGCCCCTGAACACGCCCAGAGATGGACAGACTGGCTAAATCTGTTGCACACGAACAGCATCTCAATCCCGAGACGTTGCCTCTACAACAAGCTAAACAACGTAACACTACACCTTTTCTGCGATGCATCCGAGCAAGCTTGCTGTGCCGTGGCCTACTTCACCGAAAAAATAGATGGATCCTTACGAGTAACATTCCTTGCAAGTAAATGCAAGGTAGCGCCACTGAAGCCTCTCTCCATTCCACGCCTCGAGCTTCAAGCCGCCCTCATAGCAGCGAGACTAGCCCAGACGATCCAAAAAGAAAGCAAAGCCCTGATATCCCGCACCTGCTTCTGGACAGACTCCACAACTGTACTATGCTGGTTACGCACCGACCCACGCGCCTACTCAACCTTTGTGGCAAACCGATTGGGGGAAATAGACGAACTAACCAACATACCCGACTGGAAATGGATACCCACAAAACTCAATCCCGCTGACATAGGAACACGAGACTTAGAGGTACCAGACTTAACACCAGAAGGAAGATGGTTTACTGGCCCAGCCTTTCTCACTTCCCCGGAGGGTGCGTGGCCAAAAGAACGGGCACCCGCCCACAGGCCTGACGACCTGACACTAGAAGTCAAACCTCACTACGTTGGCCTTGTGTCCACCAGGGGCGAAGCACTCCCATCAGTAGAGCGGTTCTCCTCATGGCACCGGCTGATTCGCTCCACAGCTTGGATCCTCCGATTTATCAGACGATGCAAGATGGGGCCCAATAAACCAGTAGAAGGCCCACTACTAGCCGATGAGATAAAAGCAGCAGAACACAGATGGATCAAAAGGTCCCAGGAAGACGCTTTCACAACTGATCTACACATCATCCGACAAGGTCAAAAACTGCCTGCTGGCAGCCGCCTCAACTCCCTGAACCCATTCTTTGGACCAGATGACCTACTACGAATGGGGACCCGACTACAAGCCTTGGAAAGAACAAAGAGTGTGGCCCGAACTCCCATAATACTGGACGGCGACGAACCCTACACTCGACTTCTTATCAGTCACTACCACAAAAGGCGGATCATCCTAGTACTGAGAAAACAGTAGCAGAAATACGCAATCATTTCTTCATAATACGACTACGCACAACAAGCAGGAAGATAACGCACGCCTGCCCCACTTGCTTCATACGACGCAGCAAACCGACTCCACCTCTGATGGGCGCATTACCACCACCCCGCCTGATGCATCACGTCCGCCCATTCACACACTGTGGGCTTGACTATTTCGGCCCTATGGCTATCACGGTCGGTAGGCATCGAGAAAAACGATATGGAGCCATCTTCACCTGCCTCTCGACACGCGCCATTCACCTAGAACTAGCCGCTTCACTGACTGCTGACTCGGCCATCATGGCCCTACAAAGAATGACCGCCCGCAGAGGACAACCAGCAGCCATGTACTCGGACAACGGGACAAACTTTCACGGAGCTGACACCGAGATGAGAGACGCCCTGCTGTCAATAAGTCAAGACGCCAGAATGATTGACGCAATAGCTACCCAGGGCATCGAGTGGCACTTCATACCACCACTAAGTCCGCACATGGGGGGAGCTTGGGAAAGATTAGTACGATCAGTAAAGAAAGCCCTAAACGCTACACTAAAGGAAAGAGCACCAAAAGAAGAAACGCTACGCACCGCACTTGCAGAAGCTGAGTTTGTGGTAAATAATCGTCCACTCACCCACATTTCAGTTGACCCACGTGATGAAGAACCTCTAACACCCAACCACTTTTTGCTAGGGTCAGCCGGGAAGCGCCCTCAATTATCCTTCTACGACAAAAAAGAAGAGGAAACATGCCTACGCCGCCAGTGGCGCATCGGACAACAACTTGCAGACACCTTCTGGAGGCGATGGCTGCGGGAATACCTACCTACCATGGCTGTCCGGCAAAAATGGCACCATCCAACTACACCAATTAAGAAGGATGACCTAGTGATCATCATGGACCCAGCACTGCCTCGAAACAGTTGGCCACGTGGCCGTATCATCGAAGCAATACCTGCAGCTGATGGACAAGTCAGAACTGCCCGGATCCAAACCAGCACTGGGATATACGTAAGGCCGGCAGTCAAAATCGCCGTCATTCTGCCTGCCACGCCAGCAACTGATGAAACTGTACACTCTGCGAAGACACCCGACTCAAAACTCAGACATCGGAAAAGGACACGCCCGACGAAGTAGCTGAGCACAGTCGAGACTGCACTGAGGGGAGTGTATGGAACGTGTCGTAGGAATCCGTGTGCATCTAACGAGTGCGCGAAAGCTTTTGACAACCATGGAAATTCAAGAATGGAATTTACGCTCCCACAGAGTACCATGCCGCCAGCACGACAATCTGAGAGCTGCTATTGGCTAGCGGAATTATGTGCATGTGGTGCCCCTTCCAAATGACTTGTCTACAACGCTATTATGTCCTTTAACTAACTAATCAATTGAAAACATAAATGAAATTGATAATGAATACATGCAGCAGCCTCATTGGACTGGAAAACACATCTGAATAACCACCTAATGCTTCCACAAGGGACTCCAGACAGCAATGATCAACGCCAAGGAAATGGCTGACTATTTACGTCACCCCCACCATGCGACCAGCCGAGCCACTATTGGTCAATTCTGAACAAAGGAAAAATCTGAATCGTAAATATTTACGACAGCGAATTCATCTTCCGAAAAATTTGGAGCTCAATTTCGAGAAATTGGGAATAATTTGGATCAAGAAATAAACATCATCACCTAAAAATGAGTATGTACTACAAAAACAACCCAAAAACTGACGTCTATCAGTGATTGTTGCACTTTAAGAAAAATATTTACTGTTTAAAATTGTACCTTATATCACATATGTATACTTGTACCTTTTCTTGTAAACACAATAAAAATGATGTGAAGCTTTGGGATCCTGAGTTGGTAAAATCTTGGCAAAAACTATCACACATAATTTTAACACAGCTGACTTCCAATCGTAGCGACCAGGGAAATTACCTAAAACAAGTACCTTAGAAAAATTAAGGAGGTTCTGTCCCCCAAAAGTCCGACCTGAGTTTGTCCTATAAAAATAGAAGTCAAACCGGTAGGAAGTCAGTTCAAAACTATCAGCCAAGAAGAAACAATACCTACTCAAGATACCAACAGTCTCCAAGTTCAAACCTCTTTTCAAGTGTTTTAATCAGTCTTAGATTCAGTTTACCTCTCCCAGTATCCCAGTAACCTAAAATCCTAAAAACCCCAGTCTCCCACAGTCTCCAAAGTGAAAAATATTTATTTTAATCCAGTACTCAAATCAGTTTTGCCATTATACCTAGAAGCATTTTTTGTCAAAGTAGTAAATTCATTTAAAAGACCAGTGGCATTCCAAAATCCACTGGCGTACCAAACTCCATTGGCGTGTCATTGTGGCCAGCTCCCTATTATATTTAGTTTATGTACAAACGTCTAGTACAAGTGATGTCTTTTATATCTTCATAATTAATATTTTTCCTTTTAGAGATTAGATTGTCTCTAGTCGTTTTTTCAGCAAATTCCACTAGCAGTTTTGGTGGCGCATTGTTTCTTCTATCAGGAGTCCTTTTTACTTCAATTATCTCCTTGTGCTGGATATCCATTCCTGCCGCCGCCGCAACTTTTTTTACGATTTCAATCTGCTGCTCCCCATTTTTTTGGGGAATGCCTGCTATTTCTAGGAAATTAGACCGAGATTTGTACTCAAGGTCTGATATTTTTATTTCAAGTTGTTTGATAATAATATGCTTTTCCTGCTGTTCTTTCTTTCTTTAGTCCTGTAGGCGCGCCCGCATACCGCCACCTAACACAATATGAGGGAACATTGAAGGTCTAGATTCGTTACATTAAATTTAATGTAGAGCCGTTTATTCAAAAAAATTAGATTCTTGCGAGAACTCCGAAGGGGCTACCATAAGTTGCCTATACCGGGGTGGGACAGTGGTGGGTACTTCAATGTTCTTTCTTTATGTTTTCTAATTCATTTTCGATTTTTTTATTTTGTAATATTGTTGTTTCTAGTTTTTTTATTATATCATCGTACTGACTGCTCATAAAATCTATCCTTTTTTGGGTTTCCTGGGATTGTTTATCAATTTTGGATATGATTTCTCTTTTCATTGATTCAATTTTTTTTTCAATAATTTGAATAATTTTATCAATGTTAAATTTGTCTTCGGTTTCAACGACAGATCCCTTTCCTCTTGTATTTGCCATTTTCCGTTTAATTAATATTTAATTAATCTTATACTTTTAGGATTTATACTTAATTTATGTTCAATGTTGGAATCAATATGCTCCTTGTGAATATTAATTTATGTAGATTGTCTATGACGAGATATATATATTGTCTATGGTTTTTTTATCAGTTCTTACAGAAGTTAATTTATGGTCACAATGACATTAATTTTTTGCACTTCAATTAATTAATGATTGATTTCACTGCCACTGTCGAAATCATTCGAACTTTGTCTAGCGTATCACTATTTATTATTTTTTAAAGCGAGTTATGTTATTAGGTTGCTTTATTGCCACTATATTGATATTAATTACGGAGTTGTCAAAAAAACCGACAGTTGTGTCTACCAAGTTATTGTTGTTTTGTAAAATAAATCTAAAAGGCTAGGAAAGGAAATTTTAATATTAAATTAAATGAAGACAATATTAGCGAAATTCAATCGAAATCTGGAGACAGAAAAATCAGAAAAGATATTGGCTCCGCTGGGACACGAACCCAGGAAATTTTAAAAATTGTCTATGACTTCGTTGCTGTCTATGTATAACCTAAATATTTTGTTGACATGTGCTTTCTTCAGCGTCAGTCGTTTCATCCAGTTTCCAATCTAATACTACGTAATATCCCTTACTTTGTTTAATCCGCGCAGTTAAATTTATCATCCCATACTTGCGATAGTTATTGGTAAGTACTAATGCTGATATTAATCACACTATTCATTTATTAGCGGCTGACAGTCAAACTGATTGATATCTGTTCTTTCTGAGTCTAACGCGGCCTAGCTTACCCTATCCGCGCTTATCGGTACACCTACTTATGTAAGGGAATTCATTTTACATTTTGCTCGATGAACATTTAAACCGACAATTAGAAGTCTTTTGGATTAGTGATTTTGTAGAAAAATTAAATTGCTACTTTGACTTGAGCAGTACTAGAGTAAGACAGTAACAGTGTACGGTTAAGGCCGGCCGTAAATATCAGATTAATGGGCTCTCCACACGACACTGCATGTAGTGACTGCGGCAGTGACTGCAGAGAGCGTGGAGTTGAGCGAACTAGCGCTGTCTCGCTCTAGCGGCCCTTTAACAAGCGTGGAGTTGAGCGAACTAGCGCTGTCTCGTTCTAGCGGCCCTTTAACAAACGAGACGTTTGTTAAAGGGCCGCTAGAACGAGACAGCGCTAGTTCGCTCAACTCCACGCTCTCTGCAGTCACTGCCGCAGTCACTACATGCAGTGTCGTGTGGAGAGCCCATTAATCTGATATTTACGGCCGGCCTTAACCGTACACTGTTACTGTCTTACTCTAGTACTGCTCAAGTCAAAGTAGCAATTTAATTTTTCTACAAAATCACTAATTGATCATCACATAAATCACTGCACCATTGCAGTCACTGCCGCAGTCACTACATGCAGTGTCGTGTGTAGGCCGCTTATTTCCTCCGATTGTCTGATCCGACAAAATCGATTGGTCGGCCGACGCGGAAAAGCGTGGCATATTTTCATTACTCTGCGCCGGCTGTCCAATCCGGTCCGACAACGTGCGTGGCCCCGGTATTATAACCAATCCGGTTTCCGTATCGATTTTTGTCTGATGCGATTTTTGTCTGATGTGTGCGGCCTCCGTAATATGCGATAGCAGCTACTCGCTTTTTCCTCTTCTAATGTAAAAGTCAGTCATGGTAATATCCATTGTTTCATGTCTCGCTTAATGAACAAATCAGTGGCGTACTTCTGCTTAAGACTTACATTCAATAACACAAATAACATTGGCGGAGCCGTTTCACTTCCTTAAATAAGATTGCCAGCGTAAAGTTTTTAAAGTGCATTGATTAAAATACTCACATTATAAAAACAGTATTTTCCGATTTTCTGTTTAATGCGGAATGGCGAATCCAAAATAATGTAATACCGGTTTATCTTTAGAAATAGATAATGTATAAGTAGATAATATTGAGTTTTGCCACTATTGATGGCGATTCCCAGCCGTTTTCAAATGGCAAACGTGAGCTTAAAATACAGTTACAGTCATTACTGTATCCTCGTTTCAAATATGAGTTTTTGTTTTGCAAAGTATTCCAAGCAAAACCAAATATTCAAAGCTCATGCGAATTAAATCTTCTTCTACTATATGTAGTTTTGATTAAGTTTTAAAACCCGTTATTACATATGTCAGGCGTAACTACCAAATGACATTCTATGACTTACGTAATAGGTATATATCCATGTAAAAATTATACATCTTATAACTTGTATTGTAATGTACTGTGTAGGCGTTAGTTTGTAATTAAATAGACTCAATTATAAGGTACAGACGTATTTTATTGTCAGGTAAGCAATACACTTGAATACACTAGTTGACTCAATTTCAAACAGAAGAAAAATAACAAAAAAAGATTGTTCCGGAACTATCAGTGTTGCCAGCATCAAATATTCCAACACCTATTTGATGATACCCTGATTGCAAATGCATCTCATCAATTTCTCTCTATCCAAAGCTTTGGTGAGAGAGTCGGCTACCATTTTAGTTGTAGGGATGTATTTGAATTCAATTAGTTGGCATTGGATCTTCTCACGAAGGAAGTGATGTCGCACATCTATATGTTTGGTTCTGTCTTGGTAACACCCATTTACAGCTAGATTTGCTGCTCCCTGGTTGTCCACGTGGATAACTGTAGGAGTGTCATATACACTATATGCACTGTCGATTTCCTGAGCCAGACCTCTTAACCACAATGCCTCCTGTGTCGCAGCAGACATGGACATGTACTCTGCTTCGGTTGTCGATAGCGCCACAGTTGGTTGTTTTTTTGTCCCCCAAGAAACAGCTCCTTTACATTTAGTAAAAATGTAGCCTGTCACAGATCGCCTTTCGTCACAATCACTGGCCCAATCAGCATCACAGAAACCAACAATTGAAGAGGGTGTGCATCCATCAAACTCCAGTTTCCAATCTGCAGTACCCTTTAAGTAACGCATAATTCGTTTGACTGCAGCCCAGTGCGCTTGACCTGGATTGTTATTAAAACGACTCACATAACTAACCGCAAATGAAATGTCAGGTCGGGTAACTTGAGAGGCAAATAACAAACTACCGACTGCCTCTTGGTACGGAATATTTTTCATCATGGCTGAGGTGTTCTCATCTTTTGGTGATTGCTGTTTCGAGAGTTTTTCATTAGGACTTAGTGGTGTGTCCACAGGGTTGCATCCATACATATTGAAGCGCTTCAGAACCTGTTCAATATACCTCTGTTGACTTATCCACAGCTTCTTGTTTTGCCTGTCTCGAGTCAACTGGAATCCCAACACATATTTGGCTTCACCGATATCAGTCATTTTGAAACTTTCTTTGAGCTGATTTTTAACAGCATATTTTTGTGATTTGTCGCTAGAAAAAATAAGTAGATCATCCACCCAAACAGCAATGATCAACACAGTCGCATTTTCATTTTTCACATACACACATGGATCATATCTTGACTGTTGAAACCCAATATTCTTCAGGCATGCATCCAATTTTATGTTCCAAACACGGCTTGATTGTTTTAATCCATATAGGCTTTTCCTTAGGCAACAAACTTTATCAGACTTTTGGTATCCTGTTGTTTGGTACATGTAGATTTCCTCCTGAAGATTGCCCTAGAGAAATGCTGAAACAGCGTCCATCTGATCTATGTCCAAATCAAGTTCAGCCGCTAATGCCATTTACTCTCGAGAGGCCAAGATGCCAAAGAGGACGTCCGTAACCGTGGGGGTCGGCTGATGACCCCATTTTTTTTTCTAAACTTTTAAACCAAAGAAAATACTTTTTCTTTTCTTGATATATATATATTTTTTGTTATTTATGTTTTTGCAGGGAATATAACCTACCTATATTTGACAAAATATTTTTACCTGCGATCAACGATTTTTTCACATTTTTTTTAAAATTGCAAATTATGTATTAATCCTTTGCTAAGGAATACCTAAAATACTAAAAATATATTTCATGTTTTTAAGTAGATATAAGAAGGATAGTTATTTTGGGGTCTACCTTCGGCCCCAGTTGGCTGCGGGAGGGTTGAGTTCCGAATGGAGCTGTATCGGACCACAGGTGTGAAGGTTTCTTCGAAATCCAAACCCTTTCTTTGAGCACAACCTTTCGCTAATAGACGAGCCTTACGTTGGACTATATCCCCATTTGCATCTCTCTTTGTGCGAAAAACCCATTTGCTGTTTAAAGGTTTTCTGTCAGATGGAAGATCGACCAGTTCCCATGTGTTGTTATCCATTTGTGATTCCATTTCACGGTCCATTGCTTCAATCCAAAGTTGTTTATCTGATCCCTCCATTGCCTCCTCAATGGTCAAAGGATCTGAGGGTTCATCACTAACACCAGTATAAACTACAAAATCATCATATTTTTCTGGAAGATTCCTAACCCTGTCCTGCCTTCTTAGACCAGACTGTAAGTCTGCAACGTGCGGATTTAGCAAGTGTTCAGTATCCCGTATATCCACAATGTCCTCTGAATCCACTGAGCCAACTTTTTTGGGTGAGTCCTTAAATACAATATCTTCATTTATTGAGGAACATTCATCTTCCGCTGCAGGAAAGAAAGATCCTCTTGAATTATCCTGTTTCCCTGTGAGGAGTGAAACTCCTTCCTCATTCTCAGAGAAAATGACATCTCTTGATGCAAAAATACAATTATTGTTAGGGTCATACAAACGATAAGCCTTGGACAGAAGACTATATCCCATCATAATGCATGGTTTTGATTTAGGGTCTAACTTTTTTCGGTGTGCATCCGGAATGTGTGCATAGGCTTTGCAGCCAAATACCCTTACATGTTTTACAGTAGGTTTTCTTCCTGACCACATTTCCTCGGGAGTTTTATCTACATTTTTGCTGGGCGAACGATTCATCATGTAGACTGTAGTGAAGACTGATTCAGCCCAAAAATATTTGGGAGGTTAGCTTCAATCAAAAGACACCTGGCACGCTCCAGGATTGATCTATTCAGTCTTTCCTCCCGACCATTCTGTTCCGGTGTATATTGAACCGTGGTTTGGTGTTCAATACCACAATCACGCAGGATTTTGTCTAATCGCTTGTTGCAAAATTCACCTCCATTATCAATGCGAAGAGTCTTGATTCTCTTTCCAGTTTGCGTTTCAACATGTTTTTTAAATGTTTCAAAACACTCTGCCACCTGATCTTTTGTCACAAGAAAATATACAAAGGATTTTCTACTGAAATCATCCAAAAAAGTGAGAATATATCTAGAGCCAGATAATGAATTTGTCTGCATTGGTCCTACAAGATCTGAGTGGATCACTTCAAGTAGTCTTGCAGCTCTAGAGTTGCTCGATTGGAAAGGCAACCTGTGGCCCTTCCCTTTCACACAAACTTCACAAAGATCTGGTGGGTTACACGAGGAAAACTGAATTCCATGAACTAATCCATTTTTCAATTTATTTAAACTGTCATAATTTAGGTGGGCCATTCTTTTGTGCCAAAGAGTGCTATCATTAGCCTTTGTTTGAACAGCGAAGCCAACATTGCTTTGCACATCCAATTTAAATAAATTATTTACTAGTGATGCTGTTCCAATTATTTGATTAAAAATTTTTGCTCCAGTTGAATTAAAAACCACAGAATTACCAATGCTAACAATTTTACTAACAGATAGCAAATTTTCTTTTACTTGTGGAACATAAAACACATCACTTACATTTATTGTTTCTCCACAAGATGTGATTAATTGCAGGTTTCCAACTGTGATTTTTTATTTTTTATTTTTTTTATTTTTTTATTAAGGAGAAAATACAGTTACAGACGTCAATTGACAAGAATATACAAAACAATTAATAGAGAATTCGCCTGCATCCAAACTATTTCTCACGAATTAACATTGACAGCAGATAAAAACATATACAAATATTTTTACCGTTAAATACGGAAAAGACGTATGTATATATACATAAGTAAATATTATTTTACAGAGAGATGAAAAAAAAAAGCGCAATATCCTTATAAAAGTTTACAAATTGTTTTTGGAAAAATTTTGATGGTAAGACCAAATATATATATAGATAAAAAATAATGTCATACAGAAATTTAAAAAAAGAAAGGTAGTTCAAATTATAAACCAAGCAATGTCTAAGGTATTGTACTTTGTAGGAAAACGGCCTTCAATTTTCTACTAAAAGTACTGCGTGTATCAAAAAATAAGTCGGAATCCTTGATGTTTTGATTTTGATTAAACGATTCGCACATTCTTCTGATTGGATCCCTGACACCAGCATTTGTACGCGTCCGGCTAATGCGGAATAAGTCGTTAAGCCTTATTACTCTGGGTGGTATTTTGAAGTTTATTAGTTTCAGTAGGTCAGGACAGTCGATAAAGTTATTGCAGATTTTATAAAGCGTCATGAGGTCAAGGTATGTTCGCCGGTTAGTTAGAGTGGTGACGTTATAATTCGAGAGCATATTTATGTACCCCCGTTTAGGTGCGCTCATTCTGTAATTGAGGTATTGCAGAAATTTCTTTTGAATACTTTCAATGTTGACTTTATAGACACCGTAAAGTGGTGTCCATATGGAGGTCGTCCATATGGTGTCGCTGATCATTTGATCACCATTGGCAGTAGTGATACCTAACTGGGAAGATTTTTTGATTTTATTTAATAAATTATTATCAGTCATTGTTAAATGTGCAGAAGCCCCCGAGTCGAGAAACCATTCATCAGCTGATTTAGAAGTCACGGAAAAAGCAGTGTACATTGAACTTTGTTTGTTTCCACAGTTTTTTGTATCAAAATAAATGTTACCTCACAGTTTCGGGCCATATGACCATTTCTGTTGCATCGGTAACAGCGGGGTCCCTTTTTATAATCTGCAGGGTTGGGAGTAATTATTTCCTCCGATCTGTTTCTGGATGAACTGTTTTCTGCTGCCTCTCTGGAACTGACGCTACCCGATCCAGAAACACTGTATTTTACCCATCTGGGCGAGCCAGATCCGTGTTGGTTTGTAATTAAATAGACTCAATTATAAGGTACAGACGTATTTTATTGTCAGGTAAACAATACACTAGTTAACTCAATTACAAACAGAAGAAAAATAACAAAAGAAGATTGTTCCGGAACTATCAGTGTTGCCAGCATCAAATATTCCAACACCCTCCCTATTTGATGATACCCTGATTGCAAATGCATCTCATCAATTTCTCTCTATCCAAAGCTTTGGTGAGAGAGTCGGCTACCATTTTAGTTGTAGGGATGTATTTGAATTCAATTAGTTGGCATTGGATCTTCTCACGAAGGAAGTGATGTCGCACATATATATGTTTGGTTCTGGCTTGGTAACACCCATTCACGGCTAGATTTGCCGCTCCCTGGTTGTCCACGTGGATAACTGTAGGAGTGTCATATTTATACTGCACTGTCGATTTCCTGAGCCAGACCTCTTAACCACAATGCCTCCTGTGTCGCAGCAGACATGGACATGTACTCTGCTTCGGTTGTCGATAGCGCCACAGTTGGTTGTTTTTTTGTCCCCCAAGAAACAGCTCCTTTACATTTAGTAAAAACGTAGCCTGTCACAGATCGCCTTTCGTCACAATCACTGGCCCAATCAGCATCACAGAAACCAACAATTGAAGAGGGTGTGCATCCATCAAACTCCAGTTTCCAATCTGCAGTACCCTTTAAGTAACGCATAATTCGTTTGACTGCAGCCCAGTGCGCTTGACCTGGATTTTTATTGAAACGACTCACATAACTAACCGCAAATGAAATGTCAGGTCGGGTAACTTGAGAGGCAAATAACAAACTACCGACTGCCTCTTGGTACGGAATATTTTTCATCATGGCTGAGGTGTTCTCATCTTTTGGTGATTGCTGTTTCGAGAGTTTTTCATTAGGACTTAGTGGTGTGTCCACAGGGTTGCATCCATACATATTGAAGCGCTTCAGAACCTGTTCAATATAGCTCTTTTGACTTATCCACAGCTTCTTGTTTTGCCTGTCTCGAGTCAACTGGAATCCCAACACATATTTGGCTTCACCGATATCAGTCATTTTGAAACTTTCTTTGAGCTGATTTTTAACAGCATATTTTTGTGATTTGTCGCTAGAAAAAATAAGTAGATCATCCACCCAAATAGCAATGATCAACACAGTCGCATTTTCATTTTTCACATACACACATGGATCATATCTTGACTGTTTAAACCCAATATTCTTCAGGCATGCATCCAATTTTATGTTCCAAACACGGCTTGATTGTTTTAATCCATATAGGCTTTTCCTTAGGCGACAAACTTTATCAGACTTTTGGTCTCCTGTTGGTTGGTACATGTAGATTTCCTCCTGAAGATCGCCCTGGAGAAATGCTGAAACAGCATCCATCTGATCTATGTCCAAATCAAGTTCAGCCGCTAATGCCATTAAGTATCGAATGGAGCTGTATCGGACCACAGGTGAGAAGGTTTCTTCGAAATCCAAACCCTTTCTTTGAGCACAACCTTTCACTACTAAACGAGCCTTACGCTGGACTATATCCCCATTTGCATTTCTCTTTGTGCGAAAAACCCATTTGCTGTTTAAAGGTTTTCTGTCAGATGGAAAATCGACCAGTTCCCATGTGTTGTTATCCATTTGTGATTCCATTTCACGGTCCATTGCTTCAATCCAAAGTTGTTTATCTGATCGCTCCATTGCCTCCTCAATGGTCAAGGGATCTGAGGGTTCATCACTAACACCAGTATAAACTACAAAATCATCATATTTTTTGGGAAGATTCCTAACCCTGTCCTGCCTTCTTAGACCAGACTGTAAGTCTGCAACGTGCGGATTTAGCAAGTGTTCAGTATCCCGTATATCCGCATTGTCCTCTGAATCCACTGAGCCAACTTTTTCGGGTGAGTCCTTAGATACAATATCTTCATTTATTGGGGAACATTCATCTTCCGCTGCAGGAAAGAAAGATCCTCTTGAATTATCCTGTTTCCCTGTGAGGAGTGAAACTCCTTCCTCATTCTCAGAGAAAATGACATCTCTTGATGCAAAAATACAATTATTGTTAGGGTCATACAAACGATAAGCCTTGGACAGAAGACTATATCCCATCATAATGCATGGTTTTGATTTAGGGTCTAACTTTTTTCGGTGTGCATCCGGAATGTGTGCATAGGCTTTGCAGCCAAATACCCTTACATGTTTTACAGTAGGTTTTCTTCCTGACCACATTTCCTCGGGAGTTTTATCCACATTTTTGCTGGGCAAACGATTCATCAAATAGACTGTAGTGAAGACTGATTCAGCCCAAAAAATATTTGGGAGGTTAGCTTCAATCAAAAGACACCTGGCACGCTCCAGGATTGATCTATTCAGTCTTTCAGCCCGACCATTCTGTTCCGGTGTATATGGAACCGTGGTTTGGTGTTCAATACCACAATCACGCAGGATTTTGTCTAATAGCTTGTTGCAAAATTCACCTCCATTATCAGTACGAAGTGTCTTGATTCTCTTTCCAGTTTGCGTTTCAACATGTTTTTTAAATGTTTCAAAACACTCTGCCACCTGATCTTTTGTCACAAGAAAATATACAAAGGATTTTCTCCTGAAATCATCCAAAAAAGTGAGAATATATCTAGAGCCAGATAATGAATTTGTCTGCATTGGTCCTACAAGATCTGAGTGGATCACTTCAAGTAGTCTTGCAGCTCTAGAGTTGCTCGATTGGAAAGGCAACCTGTGGCCCTTCCCTTTCACACAAACTTCACAAAGATCTGGTGGGTTACACGAGGAAAACTGAATTCCATGAACTAATCCATTTTTCAATTTATTTAAACTGTCATAATTTAGGTGGGCCATTTTTCTGTGCCAAAGAGTGCTATCATTAGCTTTTGTTTGAACAGCGAAGCCAACATTGCGTTGCACATCCAATTTAAATAAATTATTCACTAGTGATGCTGTTCCAATTATTTGATTGTTACGATTTAAAATTTTTGCTCCAGTTGAATTAAAAACCACAGAATTACCTTTGCTAACAATTTTACTAACAGATAGCAAATTTACTTTCACTTGTGGAACATAAAACACATCACTTACATTTATTGTTTCTCCACAAGATGTGATTAATTGCAGGTTTCCAACTGTGTCGCTGATCATTTGATCACCATTGGCAGTAGTGATACCTAACTGGGAAGATTTTTTGATTTTATTTAATAAATTATTATCAGTCATTGTTAAATGTGCAGAAGCCCCCGAGTCGAGAAACCATTCATCAGCTGATTCAGAAGTCACGGAAAAAGCAGTGTACATTGAACTTTGTTTGTTTCCACAGTTTTTTTTATCAAATGTCACCTCACAGTTTCGGGCTACATGACCATTTCTGTTGCATCGGTAACAGCGGGGTCCCTTTTTATAATCTGCAGGGTTGGGAGTAATTATTTCCTCCGATCTGTTTCTGGATGAACTGTTTTCTGCCGCCTCTCTGGAACTGCGACTACCCGATCCAGAAACACTGTATTTTACCCATCTGGGCGAGCCAGATCCGTACATAGCAATGTCATTGGGATTTTCTAATGTTGAATTATTATGCGAAACATCTTGTAGCAATTTTGTCTTTATTGCATCCCCAGTCACTTTTATTCCAGAGCTCTCTATGCCCATAATCATGGGGGTGTACTTTTCTGGAAGCCCCGCAAGAAGAATGGTACCTATCCATTCATTATCAACTTTCAAACCAATATTAGTCAATTTCAGGGCAGTAGTAATAATTTTATCGACGTAATCTTCAACAGACTTACAGTTTTCTAACTTTGTTGTAATTAGGGTCCTTAGTAACCCGACGCGCCGTGTAAGACCTTAATCGTCGTAAGCAGTAGCAAGATTGTCCCAGGCTTCTTTCGCGGTTGTAGCAGACTGGACATGAACATAGTTAACAGGTTCAATCAACAAAACAATCTTGGAACGACATTTTTTAACCTTTTTCTGGTCTGATTCCGTACCTTCGACACATTCCCATAATTCCTGATCTTCTAAATATGCTTGAGCAGCGAACTTCCAGATGTCATAGTTCTCACGGCCCCTCAGCTTTTCAATAGGGAGTTGGAACGACATTGTTCGATTCAAATGTTAATCACAATTTTATACTAAAAGTCATTGATCACAACACAGTGTCTTTAAGCATGATGTGGCCCATAACCTGTTGGTTTGTAATTAAATAGACTCAATTATAAGGTACAGACGTATTTTATTGTCAGGTAAACAATACACTAGTTAACTCAATTACAAACAGAAGAAAAATAACAAAAGAAGATTGTTCCGGAACTATCAGTGTTGCCAGCATCAAATATTCCAACAATCCGTACATAGCAATTTCATTGGGATTTTCTAATGTTGAATTATTATGCGAAACATCTTGTAGCAATTTTGTCTTTATTGCATCCCCAGTAACTTTTATTCCAGAGCTCTCTATGCCCATAATCATGGGGGTGTACTTTTCTGGAAGCCCCGCAAGAAGAATGGTACCTATCCATTCATCATCAACTTTCAAACCAATATTAGTCAATTTCAGGGCAGTAGTAATAATTTTATCGACTTAATCTTCAACAGACTTACAGTTTTCTAACTTTGTTGTAATTAGGGTCCTTAGTAACCCGACGCGCCGTGTAAGACCTTTATCGTTATAAGCAGTAGCAAGATTGTCCAGGGCTTCTTTCGCGGTTGTAGCAGACTGGACATGAACATAGTTAACAGGTTCAATCAACAAAACAATCTTGAAACGACATTTTTTAACCCCTTTCTGGTCTGATTCCGTACCTTCGACACATTCCTATAATTCCTGGTCTTCTAAATATGCTTGAGCAGCGAACTTCCAGATGTCATAGTTCTCACGGCCCCTCAGCTTTTCAATAGGGAGTTGGAACGACATTGTTCGATTCAAATGTTAATCACAATTTTATACTAAAAGTCATTGATCACAACACAGTGTCTTTAAGCATCATGTGGCCCATAACCTGTTAGTTTGTAATTAAAAAGACTCAATTATAAGGTACAGACATATGTTATTGTCAGGTAAACAATACACTTGAATACACTAGTTGACTCAATTTCAAACAGAAAAAAAATAACAAAAGAAGATTGTTCCGGAACTATCAGTGTTGCCAGCATCAAATATTCCAACAGTAGGTATGTCTTAATAAACAATATATATATACATATATATATATTTTTTTTTTTTTGAATTTTTTTTATTTATTTTGGTACAGTACATACAATAGATACATAAATATAAAGAAAGTATATAAAAAAAAACTTAATACAATATTTTAAATACAAATATACATATATTTTTAAAATGTTCTCCCATAATAAGCAAAAGCTTGTGTGTACGGGAGGAAGTATTATTTGTTAGGTTATTTTGATATATATATTTTTTAAATTTAGTTTATATTAAGAATAAGAGAAACATATGTGTGTATATGTATATATTTTTTAAATTATTATTTATTTTTTTAGTTAAGGTTTTCAGTATATTTTTTTAATTGTGTTTTGAAATTTTTGAATATATATATATATATATATATATTTAAATTTTTTTTTTTTTAGTTAAGGTTTTCAGTATATTTTTTTAATTGTGTTTTGAAATTTTTAAATATATATATATATATATATATATTGTTTATATATATATATATATACATAAAAATAAATAGCTGAAGTATTTGTTCGTGCATAACTTCCGAACGACTGCACTAAATCTGATAAGTAATTCTTTATATTGTGTTCGTATTGTCAGGAAAAGGTTTGTATATAACTACTCTGAGCTCTGGCATTATGAAATTTGTATAAAAAAATGCAATAGGTGGCAGGTGAGCTGTTTTATAACTTAATGTCCCCCGACAGAATGTATGGAACACGGGAGGGGGGAGGAGAACTCGCGAGGGGGGAGGGGAACTCGGGAGGGGTGTTCACGGGATTGGGAAAGGGGAAAGGGGAGAGTGGAGTTGCGAGAGGGAAGGTGGAGGAGGCAGAGAGGGAACGCGAGAAGGGAAGGGAGGCGGGATAAATGGGAAAGGAGATGCTGGAAGAAACAATTTCTTTATTTATTTATATTTTACAGATGTTTACACTTACGTGAGAACTATCCAGTTATAAAACTCAGTTATTGCACAATTATAAAAATCTACAATTAAATACAGATACATACAATTACAAAAACAAAAACATCACGAATAAAAATACAGAATTATATACAAGGTCACTCGAGTAACATATTACAATGAGTGACAAGAGTTATTAAATGGCATTATGCTTGCCGGGAACCAGCTTGTTTCCAACATAAAAATGTTCTATTTCAGGAATTTTTGAACAAATTACCTGCCGCTACCACAGGAGGGCCATGGATCTACTAAATCCTGAAACAGTTTCCATCAAGATGGAACCAGAGCCCCAGGAAGAAGGCGAATGTGATATGCCGCACACGGATATAGATTTCGACCTCCAAGATGTAAAGAAGGAATGTTTGCAATATGCGGAGATAACTCATATGACCAGTTAGTTCCATCGAATTATTAAAAATGTAGCATGTTTAATTTGAAATTTTAACTAAATTAATTTCTGGCAATACGTTCCCGATTTCTTAATTTTACACGTATTTTGTTTGACAAATGTTGTAAGTTACACTTATTATTACGTGCCTAAATATTGATGAAAGTAAAAACCTTTCCATTGACTTCTTCATGAGCATGATCCTTTTTGAAGCATCGGCCCTTAAAGCGGACATATGTGGTTCTTAATCTTATATTGACTTTATCAAAATTCCCTGCTATACATGTTTATTAAAGATTGATATCTTAAATCTTTCAAATTAATAGATTTATTAAAAAAACAGTTAAGTTGTGTATCAATTATCAACGAATGTATTGTTATTTTGTCATTGCAGGCAACACTAATGTGAAAAGAGTGGTCATCAAGGCGGATTTTGGATCCCGAGAGGACGATGAAAGGAGTTTTCCCTGTATGGAAATTGACATAGTCCTGTCGGATGTTAAAAAGGAATGCGTAGAACGCGTTGATAGTACGAACCAGGCAGCAGGTAAAACCGATTTTCATAGTAAGATTTAACATTCAGCGGTATCCATTTTTTCCACTTGGCTCTTAATGAGCCTTTTTTATCCGTATTCTTTTTCAAATTTGTCGACAGATCTGAAGATGCATCCCGTGGATAAACGATTTTCTTGTTCTCAATGTAACTTCTCCTGCTCACATAAGAATAATTTTGTAAGTCACCTTCGCAATCATACTGGAGACAAACCTTTTTTCTGTTCCAAGTGCAACTATTCATGTTCTCGAAAGGGCGATCTGAAAAGCCACATGCGGACTCACAGTGGAGAAAAACCTTTTTCCTGTTCCGAGTGCAACTATTCATGTTCTCGAAAGGGCGATCTGAAAAGCCACATGCGGACTCACAGTGGAGAAAAACCTTTTTCCTGTTCCAAGTGCAACTATTCATGTTCTCGAAAGGGCCATCTGACAAGGCACATGCTGACTCACAGTGGAGAAAAACCTTTTTCCTGTTCCAAGTGCAACTATTCATGTTCTCGAAAGGGCCATCTGACAAGGCACATGCTGACTCACAGTGGAGAAAAACCTTTTTCCTGTTTTCAGTGCAACTATTCATTTTCGCAAAAGGGCTATCTGACAGACCACATGCGGACTCACAGCGGAGAAAAATCTTTTTCCTGTTCCGAATGCAACTATTCATGTTCTCGAAAGGGCCATCTGACAAAACATATGCTGACTCACAGTAGAGAAAAACCTTTTTCCTGTTCCGAGTGCAACTATTCATGTTCTCAAAAGGGCGATCTGACAAGCCACATGCGGACTCACAGTGGAGAAAAACCTTTTTCCTGTTCCGAGTGCAACTATTCATGTTCTCGAAAGGGCGATCTGAAAAGCCACATGCGGACTCACAGTGGAGAAAAACCTTTTTCCTGTTCCGAGTGCAACTATTCATGTTCTCGAAAGGGCGATCTGAAAAGCCACATGCGGACTCACAGTGGAGAAAAACCTTTTTCCTGTTCCAAGTGCAACTATTCATGTTCTCGAAAGGGCCATCTGACAAGGCACATGCTGACTCACAGTGGAGAAAAACCTTTTTCCTGTTCCAAGTGCAACTATTCATGTTCTCGAAAGGGCCATCTGACAAGGCACATGCTGACTCACAGTGGAGAAAAACCTTTTTCCTGTTTTCAGTGCAACTATTCATTTTCGCAAAAGGGCTATCTGACAGACCACATGCGGACTCACAGCGGAGAAAAATCTTTTTCCTGTTCCGAATGCAACTATTCATGTTCTCGAAAGGGCCATCTGACAAAACATATGCTGACTCACAGTAGAGAAAAACCTTTTTCCTGTTCCGAGTGCAACTATTCATGTTCTCGAAAGGGCGATCTGAAAAGCCACATGCGGACTCACAGTGGAGAAAAACCTTTTTCCTGTTCCAAGTGCAACTATTCATGTTCTCGAAAGGGCCATCTGACAAGGCACATGCTGACTCACAGTGGAGAAAAACCTTTTTCCTGTTCCAAGTGCAACTATTCATGTTCTCGAAAGGGCCATCTGACAAGGCACATGCTGACTCACAGTGGAGAAAAACCTTTTTCCTGTTTTCAGTGCAACTATTCATTTTCGCAAAAGGGCTATCTGACAGACCACATGCGGACTCACAGCGAAGAAAAATCTTTTTCCTGTTCCGAATGCAACTATTCATGTTCTCGAAAGGGCCATCTGACAAAACATATGCTGACTCACAGTAGAGAAAAACCTTTTTCCTGTTCCGAGTGCAACTATTCATGTTCTCAAAAGGGCGATCTGACAAGCCACATGCGGACTCACAGTGGAGAAAAACCTTTTTCCTGTTCCGAGTGCAACTATTCATGTTCTCGAAAGGGCGATCTGAAAAGCCACATGCGGACTCACAGTGGAGAAAAACCTTTTTCCTGTTCCGAGTGCAACTATTCATGTTCTCGAAAGGGCGATCTGAAAAGCCACATGCGGACTCACAGTGGAGAAAAACCTTTTTCCTGTTCCAAGTGCAAGTATTCATGTTCTCGAAAGGGCCATCTGACAAGGCACATGCTGACTCACAGTGGAGAAAAACCTTTTTCTTGTTCTGAGTGCAACTATTCATGTTCTCGAAAGGGCCATCTGACAAGGCACATGCTGACTCACAGTGGAGAAAAACCTTTTTCCTGTTTTCAGTGCAACTATTCATTTTCGCAAAAGGGCTATCTGACAGACCACATGCGGACTCACAGCGGAGAAAAATCTTTTTCCTGTTCCGAATGCAACTATTCATGTTCTCGAAAGGGCCATCTGACAAAACATATGCTGACTCACAGTAGAGAAAAACCTTTTTCCTGTTCCGAGTGCAACTATTCATGTTCTGAAAAAAGTAATCTCACGAGGCACAAGCTGACTCACATGGGAGAAAAACATTTTTCCTGTTCCGAGTGCAACTATTCATGTTCTCGAAAGGGAGATTTGCCCAAACACATGCTGTCTCACGTTGGAGAAAAACCTTTTTCCTGTTCCGAGTTTAACTCTTCATTTTCGCAAAAAGGCTATCTGACAGACCACATGCGGACTCACAGCGGAAAAAAATCTTTTTCCTGTTCCGAATGAAACTATTCATGTTCTCGAAAGGGCCATCTGACAAAACAATGTTGACTCACAGTGGAGAAAAACCTTTTTCCTGTTCCGAGTGCAACTATTCATGTTCTGAAAAAAGTAATCTCACGAGGCACAAGCTGACTCACATCGGAGAAAAACCTTTTTCCTGTTCCGAGTGCAACTATTCATGTTCTCGAAAGGGAGATTTGCCCAAACACATGCTGTCTCACGTTGGAGAAAAACATTTTTTCTGTTCCGAGTGCAACTATTCATGTTCTATAAAGAGTGCAGTCCGTTGGAACGTTAATTAAAACACAGAATGTAATTGTTTAATTTTAATTAGTTTTTAAGTGAATTGTGAGAATAACCCGAGTAACAATAATTCGGGTTAACATATTGTTAATTAAAAGTTTTAAAAATATTATCTGAATTAATGACACCTGTGGTGTATTTTTTTGTAATTTTTATTTTATCGAATAAACCTTCAGTTGGATTCTTGGTCAATGTTACGAAAATTTTGAGTCTGCATTTTTCTTTTTCCTTTGGTTTATGTCTGGAATAAATCGTTTATATTTTATATATCTTTCTTTAAATTCTGACAAATTTTTATTTCGTACTGTTTATATCTATGTAATTTATAAAGCTAATAAAATTTAAATGAAACAATGTTACTTTGTTTGAACGGTAACCGACGAGTTCATCGAAAATCAATTCATGGAAAGCAAATTCACCGAAAACGATTTCATCGAAAATCAATTCATCGAAAGCAAATTCATCGAAAACTAGTTCATCGAAAATCAATTCATCGAATGATCAATTCATCGAATTGCCAATTCATCGAAAAACATTTATTTTGTAGATATTAGACCTGTCAAAATTAAATACCCAAAAAGGTCTGTTTAACTGAGTTAAATGTGTTTAGCAACTGTCAGTTTCGTAGTGACAATGTAAAATTTATAGGTTATCTCTTCGATTTCCGATTGTCTGATACATACTGCAAAAATCTATCTCATTAATTTGTATTCACGATGGACATTTGGGGTTTTTATTCTGACGATGACGAAGAAATTATAGATTTTATAAGTACCTAGACCGTTTATAGTGATAGAAGTAAACACAAGAACAAATTTATTTGATACACTCAGTGCCAAAAAGTTTCAAAGAAGATTTCGTCTCAGTAAATAAACGACATCATTATTAGTGCAATAAATTGAACCTCAGTTTAATTTCAACACCAATAAAAATAATGAGTGTCGCCTATGAATTAAGTATTATGCACATTGAGATTTTATGCAACATGGGAGTTGTTAATTACTTGTGGCGACGTGATTGGCGTTGACGAGCCCACAGCTTGTCGCATAGTACACCTTGTTACCCATGCCATCGCTTCTCTGTATTAAAAAAATATCAAGTTGCCTAATAATTCTGAGAAGTGGCAGAGAATTGCTGCAGAATTTTACAGAATAACGAAATTTCCTCGAGTAGGTGGTATGTGGCTCCATTGATGGCACTCATGTGCGCTTATTGTCTCATGTCGGAAGTACGGCACAGATTTTAAGAAATCGAAAAGGGTAGGTATTTTTCTATTATTATCTACGCAGTGTGTAGCTGCAGCTGATTTACAATTCCTCGATGTTGTAGCACGGTGGCATAGATCTGCCTATGATTCTAATATAAGGGACAATTCTGCCTTGAAAAGAAGTTTTCTTCAGAGAAAATTTGACAACAAAGTATTGTTAGGTGACAGTGGTTATGCTCAAACCAATTATATGATGACACCACTTAAGGGTGGTACTATACAAACGAGAGGACAAGAATTATTCCAGGCGTCACAAATAAAGACAAGAAATGTTGTAAACAGTTCTGTGTTTAGAATGCATCGAAAACATTTGAGGTGTAGTTTTATTTTTTGACGCATTTCTCGCGTTAGTAGTGAATTTATAACATTCTAGTTGCGTAAGTAGGTACTTTTTGATTCCAAAATTGGAGGAAAGCCATTTTCATGTTCTGAGTGTTGTTTTAATTCTCCGGGAACAAACTCACTTAAAATAAAAAACCGATTCTGTGTTCAGAATGCAACGAAAAAATTCCAGGTGGGGATTTACCTTGCTAACGCGTTTCGTGGGAAACCATTCTCGTGTTTGAAATGCAGTTACAGTTTAAAGTTGCATTTGTGCTGCCAGAATTGGAGGAAAGCAATTTGACGTTCTGAGTGTAGTTTGAATTCCACGCGTAGAGATTCACCCTGTAATTAAAACCAGTTCTGTGTTAAGAACGCAAAAAAACATGTAAGGTGTGAATTCATTTGCTGATGCGTTTCTCATGTTAGAAGTGTATTTATTAAATTCTAGTTGCGAAGTTTGTGCTGTCAGAAATAGAGGAAAGCCATTTTCGTGATCTGAGTGAAGTTTATTTCCCCGCATGCAAATTCAACCGAAATAAAAACTAGATCTGGGCTCAGAATGCAACGCAAAATTCCAGTTGTGGTTTCATCTAGTGATTTATTTTGAAGGAAATCATTCTGATGTACAAAGTGCAGTTTCAAAATTCTGGTTGCAGACAATGTGCAGCCAGAATTGCAGGAAAATCATTTGTATGTTCTGAATGTAGCTATAATTAAGGACTGTAGGCAGTAATATATCTAGTTTTTTTATTAGTTTCAGTAAGACCAGTTCTTTGCTTCGAATGTGGGATATCTAAGAAGTCACTTGCGGACTCATTGCGGAGAAAAACCTTTTCATGTTCTGACTGCAACTATTCATGTACTATAAAGATAAATCTAAAAATCACATGTTTACCCACAGTGGAAAAAAAAACATTTTCTTGTCCCTAATGCAGTTTTACAAGTTCTCAAAAGAGAAAACCTTTTTTAAGTCCTGAATGAAACTGTTCTCAAAAGGGATATCTAAGAAGTCACTTGCTGACTCGTAATGGAGAAAAACCTTTTTCATGTTCCGACTGCAACTATTCATGTACAATAAAGATAAATCTTAAAATCACATGTTTGCCCACAGTGAACAAAAACCATTTCCTTTTCCCGAATGCAGTTATAACCCAAACTGATTACGTGGACAAATGGGTCCAATTATTCAAACATTTTCACGAGCAACACATTGATTCACCTAATCTGATTAGAAATATACAATATATGTTATGCCTTCCTGCGACTTCAGCACCTTTGGAGCGTGTTTTCTCAATAATGAATCACATTTGGTCGGATGACCGTGGCCGCATGTTGGAGTCTACTGTAAGAGCGTTACTATACTGTAAATTAAATTTTGGCATTACATGCAGTGATTTTTATGAAAAAAAAATGGCAGAATGTTGAACAGCGAACAGTCCAATTGGCACAATAACTACAGGACGGACCGCCACTGCCTCCCGTCCCGGTTTGGAGCTTCAGAATTATGGTAAGCCTACTTGTCGAGGAATACTTTGCAAGGTTGTACATTTAAAATTATACTTACAGCATTCTTGTTATTTAAAACAACCTATGTTAAAGAAAAAAAAAATAATTACTAAGATAATTGTTTTATTTTTAAGTCTAACAACAGTCTAACAACAAAAGCTTTTTTCCATTAGCTCCATTGAGAAAGCCTTAGGAAAATAATTTTCCAAAGGTTTCCCTATGGAGCACCACTTTACTCCACTATAATTCACAAGCTTAATAGAAGAGTAAAACCTTAATAAGTTATACAAATTCTCATAAGAGAGATTTAAAAATCGTTAGTACAGAGATAAATAATCTTCTTCTTTTCCCGACTGCCACTAATCTTGTCCTCAAAAGAGATATCTAAGGAACGGTGACGAGACAACTCATAATGAAACCAACTCATAAACAACTCAGAAAGGTCATTAGGAGTGATGTTAAAAAAATATTTAAAAATTGGTTAAATAGGTTAAGTTAGGTTAGGGTTACCGGCAATTTTAAACTTTCTTTTTTAGCTTTTAATGACCTTTCTAAGGTGTTTATGAGTTGGTTTCATTATGACTTGACATGGAACCCTAAGGAACACTTGCTGACTCATAGTGGATAAAACCCTTTTTCATGTTCCCATTGCAAGTATTCAAGAACTACGAGGGGAAAACTAAAATACACATGTTTGCGCACTGTGTAGAAAAACCTTTTCCTGTCGAGACTGCAACAATTTTTCTTCTCGAAAAAATAACTAAAACACCACTCACTGTGATGAAAAACCTTTTTCGTATCCCAACTGCGACTATTAATGCGCTACAAAACGGTATCTACAAATTCACATGTTAACCCACAGCGACAAAAACCTTTTTCTTGTCCCGAATGCAGTTATTCAAGTTCTCGAAATGGAGATTTAAAAATCCACAGCGCGATCCATTGAGGACAAAAACCTTTTTCATGTTTTGAGTGTAACTTTGCACGTACTAAGAATATAATTCTAAAATAATCGCACGTTTTCCCATTTCTTGTCCTGGCTGCAACTCTTCATGTTCTACAAAATAATAACTAAAATCGACTCGCAACAATACCATTTGGCTGTCATCAGTTCTTTTGTTTTGCTCTTTCAAAAAATATTCTTAAACCAATCTTTTTATTGTGTTTTGGCTGGAAAAAGTTTAGTGTTTTGGAATCTTCTCCCCCCTGATCTTCCAGGAGTCACTTCTTGCTGCTCATTTTCAGATATTTATATAAGTTTTTTACTTCTGTCACTTTTTATATTAGCTGTAATTTTTTGAACAATGGAGGAGGATCCCCCTCCTGACCCTCCAGATGGAGACATTTTAGATAAAATAGACTTTTCAGAACATTCAAACATTTCAGACAATGAATCTGTCATCCTAACCTCAATTAAAAAAAGAAAATTTAGTCCCCTTTCCCCAAAAAAAACATGATTCGCCTTTGTCTTCTCAGTCCCCTACAGCTCTTCCTCAACCTCCTCCAACAATCTTTTACTCTACTCATTCCCGTGGCCCCTACATTGTATATGCGCAAAAAACTGAACAAGGTAAAACCATCCATCCTCTTGAATTTGGTAAATTTCTTTCAAATAACAAGAACCTTTCGATTTAACCTGGAGGTGTTAAAGCCGAGGGTCGCTTCCGAATCTCTGTTGAATTCCTGTCAGGTTCAGCCGCCAACAACTTTATCAAAAATATATTTATTTCATCAAATTCTAAATTCCAGGCGTACATCCCAACTTTCAATGTCACTCGAATGGGCCTGGTCAGGGGTATCTCGACCGATCTGTCCATTCCAGAAATCCTGTCCTCACTTTCAACCCCCCAACATATCGGCAATCCCATAAAAGCCAGGAGGCTAAATTATAAGGACACCTCTGAGGGCATCGTTTCCTGGAAGCCCTCCCAATCTGTCGTCATCACATTCGAAGGACAATCTCTTC
Organism: Limnephilus rhombicus; assembly: GCA_929108145.2. Lineage (NCBI taxonomy): Eukaryota > Metazoa > Arthropoda > Insecta > Trichoptera > Limnephilidae > Limnephilus > Limnephilus rhombicus. The sequence continues at coordinate 31,553,628 of OV815298.1, read as the reverse complement.
CCTCCCATATTTATTTATTTTTCAACTCCTTACCAGTTGAAATGTACACTTATCCCACCACTCAATGTTACAACTGCTGCCGTTTTGGTCATACCAAAGCTGCATGCAGATCCCCTCCCAGATGTTTCAAATGTGGAGAAAACCACTCGGCTGACCAATGTTCTTCTCTCTCTTCACCTAAACGTTTTAACTGCTTAGGCGCTCATTCCGCCATTTAACTCTTCTTGCCCCGAACAATCTCGCCAAAAAAATATAAAAATTTCTATGGCCTATGAGAACTTGTCTTTTCTGCAGGCTTCTAAATTATTCCCGCCTGTCAAAAAATCATTTTCCGAGGTTTTATCCAGTAACTCTTCATCCAACCCTCTCGCCTCCTCCTCAACATCTTCCCGTTCAACAAAATTCACATACAAAAACCCTATCTCTAAACAGGCTCGTGGATACGATCAGCAACAACACAACTCACTTCTCTTATTTAAGAACCATTGGGATCTCCCAATGGGATTTGGGATTTCCCAATGGTTCTCCTCTTTCACACGCCACAAATGGGTGCGCAAACAATTATAATTCATCCTCAACAAACTATTAAAAGCTTTCTGAACAACTCTCCCAAGATAATTCTTCATTTATTCAAACTCTTATTATGCTTCTAATTGACCTAATTTCTTCTCAAACTAATCTACCGTCCAACGCTGCTTCTATTATTTCCACATTAAAATCATTTATTCAAAATGGCTCTTTAAGATGTCAGAATTCTTCAGTGGAATAGCCGCAGTGTTATTTCTAACAATTCTATTTCTAACCGATTCTAATCTTGCTTCAAAGTTACATGACAAACTAATATTTTTAAGCTTCGCGGCAAACTCTTTAATAGATTCATTTGCCGATTGTTTACACTTATAGAACATTTCCCGTGATTCAAAAATATTGTGAATAGGCTTACAATGGGAATCTAGAAATTTACACAAATCCTCAAATGAGGTTACCGACACTTTTTTTGGAAAACACAAATCGCTTAACAATGAAAAGGTATCTTCGGTGAGATTATTTAAGAGGAACGCTCTTTTACGTTGCGACAAAATTTTCTCATCATATAATATGAGAGCTTGGTCCAGTCTCTCCTTGAACAGGGACCACACTCCTGTCTTGTGACAGAATGCCCCCAGACTTTTACAAATCGCATCCATCGGGAATAAGAGCTGAGACAAATTTTGATTAAAAAACTTATCTCAGCGCTTCCGGGTGAATCCGCTCCAGAACCTCGCTCCAAAGCGTCTCCCCACACAGCTTCCGGATCTCCGTCACCAGCCGTCTCTTTCGACCACTGATTGCCCGTGTCCGTCTCCCTGCAGCTACGGAATCCAGCCGTTTGTCCGGTCCCGCTTGTACAGCTGCAGCGACAGAATCTGAGCCCTTGCCCCAGATTCCGGGTTAGTTCTTCCGTGGATGGTCTGCTGTCACCGTCTTCTTCTTACTGCATGCAATGCTGGCATGCCAACGCCAAATTTGCTCCCTCAATATACTGCAAAATGGATGCAGGCTCTAATGCGCGACCTCTTGACTTTGTGATGGCGTCTTCTTGGGTGCGTCCTCCATGCAACAATTTTTTCCAATTGTCGCAACAACAATCTCCTCTCTTCTGTTAGATCAATTTCGTCTTCAGGTTCTTAGCCAGTTGTGAAGTCGGCTACTATCGGCTGCGCCAGTTGTGATATCAGCTACTACAGGCTGATTAAAATTCAAAGTGTTGACGAATTATGGTGGGTAGTACTCAAATGAAGAGAGAGTAACGGTACTGTACTAGTATTTATTGGGGAGTTGCCTAACGCAAAAAGAGCACGAATCTAGCATGCATCGCCTTATATAGATTCACGCAAGCATGCTATCTCGCTTGCACTCGTACAATTCACACAGACATTACACCCCCACACTTAAACAATAATTACATGTAATATATATATATATATATATATATATATATATATATATATATATGTAGAACAATTTTCTCGGTTTACCCGCGTCACGTAGTCCTTAAAAGGACTTTTTAACTCCTGACGTTTCGGACAGATCACACTGTCCATCTTCAGAGGCCTTATGTCTTGAGTTTTTGTCTCAAACTGATAGCTTTCGCATGTCTGTTCGGTCCAAAAGCTAAAACTTAGGTGAGTGCAAGTCACTTCTTATGTCTAGAACGAAGTACCCGGGTTGCAGGTGATTGATGGTGGAGGGGGTGGGGGGCGGGGCTGACAGTAGATACCTGATTGGTAAAGCTAATTGGAGACACTACTGGTAATTTTGGAAATGCCGTTTTTGGGGTATTTTTTATACCCCAAAATACCTAAGGGATTTGGAAATTATTTCGGGTTTTTTGTAAAAATATTGTTGTGAATATTTTTTATTTGGCTTATATTAATTTATTGTAAGAAAAAAATATTGATTTTGTGCCCTGAAACTGAAATATTAAAAAACAATCATTCATAATAAATAATCAAATATTATTTGAAACGCCCAACAAGGCGGGCCGGCTGTGACAGCGACCGCCTAGGGTCACGTTAGGCTTCAGAATAGCATCATTGTTTCAGAAAGCCACATGTGGAATGCGCTAGGTACTAGTAAGGGCTGACACCGACCTACTATCATTTTTTAAATACATTCACAAAAAATACTTTATCCTAAAGAGCTTTTTATGTTTGCTGATCTAAGTTAATACCAGATTGAATGGTTTAAACACTAGTTGCGTAGAGAAATAGATTACAAGAAAAATACAATACTTAAAGAACACTCGAATTTTTTTTTACAGTTTTACGCAAAAGCAAAAAACGAAAAAAAAATTATTTTGAAGTGAAAAACTTCTTTAGCACCGTTGTGATTTGAAACTGGATGAAACAAAAAAGCGAAACTACAAGAAACAATAAGCAAACCACGAAAAATATAATTTTATAATTATTTTGAAGTGATAAACTTCTTTAGCACCGTTGTGATTTGAAACTGGATGAAACGAAAAAGCGACACAAAAAAAACAATAAGCAAACCAAGAAAAAAATAATGTTATAATTACTTTGAAGTGAAAACTTCTTTAGCACCGTTGTGATTTGAAACTGGATGAAACGAAAAAGCGACACTACAAAGAGACAAACACATGCATCTATAGCATTTATAGAGAATGGGTTAGAATATTCGGTCTCCTCTTTATGCGGTGCTTTGTAGCCTTCCGACTCTTTTTTCTGAAGGTTTCGCTTCTACCGGTGTGAACTGCATACTAGTATTTTTTATAATACTCGTATGTTTTAACATTTTTCAGAAAATTTGGAGATAACCTTTAGGATTAAATTTACTTTTTTTGAGTGGAAATAGTTTACATAACAAATTAAAAACATTTATTTCACAGGAACAAAACGACAAAAACCAATTAAGTAAATTCTTATTTAAACATTAATCCGAAGTATTTAACATAACAAAATATAAGTAAAAATGTAAATGTAAGAGATTTTTACAAAAAAGCAAAACAAAGACTTTGTTATTATATTTACCTACCTATTATGTAATGCATTCGTCTATAGTAAATCTACATTAAATCGTAAAATGGCGACCACGCGCCATCTAGTACTATACGAAACTATAAGAACTTAAGCTGTTGATACTGTAGTGCAGACATACAGTATTTTTTTACATTAGCTTCACGCATGAGGCCCTGAGGAAAATAATTCGCTTCAGGGCCTATATCATCTTTGGGGAGAGGTCTTCCTGCTGGAGAGGTCAAAAGGTCTCCCTCAACCAGTCTCTCCCGACCCGGCCAGCCACACAGAGCCAGTTGGTAGGAAGACGTACCCGCCGCCAAGATCCAGAACCAAACCTACCCCATGAACATGGGCACCCCTGCTAAGTCATCAAACGTAACAAACTACTTGAGGTCTGGTTGGTTGGTTGTCTAAAAAACGGTTTCCGGGGCGGCGGCATGCCGTTATTGTGAAAAATATGCATTTTAGAAGATGATCGAAATAGCAAGTTAAACAAAGACAGTAAGCATTCTAAAATAGTAAAAAAAAATTAATTACATAAAAAAAAATCTAAAAATTCTAAAATTCATTGCAAAGGGTTCCTTTAATTCATAGAAACCTAACTATTTATATTTATTGCTACTTCCTTCCATGCAATAATCATTTGTAAGGACGTCACTTTGCTACTGTTTCAATAGAAAGAAAGTCCCTTTTTAAAATAATTATTTTATGGGGGTAGTTTTGGTAATAAAATAGGTAGGTAAGATTCTAAATATTGCACCCGACCCTCACAAAACAGTTTTATGGTCGTGCAGTAATGTTTACAATCGTATTTTGTATGAAGTATTGTCTTCGATTCCGAAACTACATCATGCAGCAGAGAGGATATACCACCAAAACCCTCTATCTCGACAAATACTCCTTGCTTCATTCGCATTCTTAAACCGTCTAATACTCGTCCAGATAAATCTGAATAAATAGATGCTTGGTTGCGTTACGGTGCACTCTATCGGAGGACTACCACGAGGTAAGAGATACATTCAAACGTGCTCTTTTTAAAATAATTTATCTGTATATTTCTATTATTCTGTCTCTTGGCGTGGTCCGACTGAGAGTATTTGATTTACTTGACCATGCCATGACTTCCTTGGCTATTATTCACTTCGCGTCACATCTTCCTTTTTGAATGCCCTAACTAAATAAGCGTACCTTTTAATCCCATCCATCAAGTACACTTGACCTGACTTTATCACTAAACGGCGCTATAAAAAGGTGGAAATTACTATAGTTTTTATCGGCCTTGTATCCTTTCCTCGTAACCGCCATTATTTGTGTTTCACACTCGTATTTTGACAGATGTTTGTCAGTTTCGCAAACTTGACACTTTTTATCAGTCGGAAGCCCGAAAGTCACAAACATAAAAGTATGTGTTTGCTTCTCACAGCGACGCCCGGTTACGTCCCTGTATTGTCATTTTTGATATTCCCTATCGGCGGTAAGTGAAACTCAGTCGTATAAATTTCGTGTTTGTCAAGCTGGATCGGAGGACCTCCGTTTTATGAAACCTTTGACATTTCGTCTGACGACACATTTCTCTAAATTAATATACTTATTCGAATTTCTTGTAAGGTAAGTAATATTATTTATTTGGAATTAAACGATACCTCAAACGGGTTGGTAGATGTGTAACTAACCGCCGTACTTTTAAGCACTTATTCGTAATTATTATCGTAATTACACCTCGTTTTAGCAATTCCTACAACTGACAACTATGTAATTGCACAAAATAGGTTCTTAGTTTGGGTTATTTAAGTGTTTTGTGCGTATTTCGATCGAAGCGAAACTTTCGCAAACATCGAAGGGCAAAGGGATACTTATCTAGTTTATTAAGAAAATTAGAATTTGAATGCTATGTAATAATATAACGATTAAACCTGGAGGTGTTAAAGCCGAGGGTCGCTTCCGAATCTCTGTTGAATTCCTGTCAGGTTCAGCCGCCAACAACTTTTTCAAAAATATATTTATTTCATCAAATTCTAAATTCAAGGCGTACATCCCAACTTTCAATGTCACTCGAATGGGCCTGGTCAGGGGTATCTCGACCGATCTGTCCATTCCAGAAATCCTGTCCTCACTTTCAACCCTCCAACATATCGGCAATCCCATAAAAGCCAGGAGGCTAAATTATAAGGACACCTCTGAGGGCATCGTTTCCTGGAAGCCCTCCCAATCTGTCGTCATCACATTCGAAGGACAATCTCTTCCCTCCCATATTTATTTATTTTTCAACTCCTTACCAGTTGAAATGTACACTTATCCCACCACTCAATGTTACAACTGCTGCCGTTTTGGTCATACCAAAGCTGCATGCAGATCCCCTCCCAGATGTTTCAAATGTGGAGAAAACCACTCGGCTGACCAATGTTCTTCTCTCTCTTCACCTAAATGTTTTAACTGCTTAGGCGCTCATTCCGCCATTAACTCTTCTTGCCCCGAACAATCTCGGCAAAAAAATATAAAAATTTCTATGGCCTCTGAGAACTTGTCTTTTCTGCAGGCTTCTAAATTATTCCCGCCTGTCAAAAAATCATTTTCCGAGGTTTTATCCAGTAGCTCTTCATCCAACCCTCTCGCCTCCTCCTCAACATCTTCCCGTTCAACAAAATTCACATACAAAAACCCTATCTCTAAACAGGCTCGTGGATACGATCAGCAACAACACAACTCACTTCTCTTAAATCCCAATGGTTCTCCTCTTTCACACGCCACAAATGGGTGCGCAAACAATTATAATTCATCCTCAACAAACTATCAAAAGCTTTCTGAACAACTCTCCCAAGATAATTCTTCATTTATTCAAACTCTTATTATGCTTCTAATTGACCTAATTTCTTCTCAAACTAATCTACCGTCCAACGCTGCTTCTATTATTTCCACATTAAAATCATTTATTCAAAATGGCTCTTCAAGATGTCAGAATTCTTCAGTGGAATAGCCGCAGTGCTATTTCTAACAAATCAAACCTTCTTAACCTATTAAATTCAAACCTTGTTTCTGTGGCTGCTGTCTCGGAGACATGGTTTACTCCATCCACCCACTTTAATGTGGGAGGGTACTCCTGTCTCCGCGATGATCGCCCGGAAGGTACGGGCGGAGGTGCTGCCCTTTTTATTAAAAAATCCCTTCCGTTTTTCCCAATAAATAATATCAAACCCCCCAATGCTGACTTTCAAATGGTTGCAGCTAAAATAAAGGACACTTCCTTTGTTTCTATCTATCTTCCCCCAACATCGCACTTCAATAAACAAGCGTGATTGCAAATTGTCCGTCAACTAAGCCCTCCTTTCTTTTTATTGGGTGATTTTAATGCCCATTCTCCCGTCTGGGGTTCTGCTTTCTGTGATCGAGACGGTCGAAGTGTGATGGATTTCCTAGATGAATCCAACCTTTTTCTTTTGAATGACGGATCTCCTACTAGAATCTCTCGCCCCAACACAAACCCCAGTGCAGTGGATCTCTCCATATGCTCTATTAATCTGGCACCTCTCTCCTCGTGGGTGGTGTCCCCCGACCCTTGCTCCAGTGATCATTTCCCGATCACCATCACTTATCAAACTTCTTTCCATTTAGACAAGTCCCATATTTCGACGAAGATTAAAACAAAACACACCAAATGGGACGAATTTAACTCACATATGGATAAGTTTATACAAAATTTATCCTATACCGATACATTATCTGTCAAAGATGACTACGATAACTTCAAATCAATGCTCGTAACTGCAATCAATAAATCAAATCCTCCCCCTAAAACCAAATCTCTCAAAAAACTCCCTCCAACTCCCTGGTGGGATGAGGAATGTTCCAAAGTAGTGAGAATTCGGAAAGCTAAATCTCTTTCCTATCGTCACAATATGACTATGGAGAACTATCTCATATACAAAAATGCCGAAGCGAATGCCAAAAGGGTATTGAGGTCAAAAAAAAAATCCGGGTGGTACAACTTCTGCAGTTCAGTATCTCCGAACACTCCAATTTCGGAAGTTTGGTCTATGATTCGAAGATTTCGTTCCTCCTTCAGTCCAACATCTCCTCGAGCTTCTCATTCTAAATGGATGGACGAGTTCTTGGACAAAATTGCCCCCCCTTCTGTACCTAACTTAGATGAAATAACTCCAATCCACAACACTCCTATGTCTGATCATTGGCTTGACTCTCCATTCACTTTAATTGAATTAAAAAATTGTTTATCAACAGTCAAGGACTCATCTCCAGGCAGAGATGGCATACCTTATAGCATTATCAAAAATAGTAATGATAATGTTCTAAATCACTTTTTAAGCATCTTAAATAAAATCTTCCAGACTGGCATAATACCTGATGACTGGAGTTCTCAAATAATCATCCCAATTCTAAAATTAAACAAATCACCCAATTCTGGATCCAACTATAGGCCAATTGCTCTTTCATCCACCCTTAGTAAAATTTATGAAAAATTAATTAAAAACCGGTTAGAATTTTTCGTCGAGAGTAATCATCTTCTCTCTCCATCCCAATTTGGATTTAGGAAAAAGAAATATACACAAGATAACCTTGCCATCATCAGCACTGATATTAATTTATCCATTTCTAACAAAGAAGTATGTCTTGCAGTCTTTATAGACATAGAAGGCGCCTTTGACAATGTTTCCATCCCAATTCTTAAAAAAAAACTTTTAGGCCTTGGCTTACCCCTCATGTTTGTCCAATCTATTATTAATCTTTTTCTCGATAGGAAAATTTTCATTGAGCTACCAGATGTTACTCCTCAGAGTAGGTCAATTTGGAAGGGTTGACCCCAAGGCGATGTATTATCCCCCTTACTGTATAATATATACACACACGATATGCATGTCACCATTCCCCCTCAAGTAAAAGTCGTTGAGTTCGCAGATGACATAGCTTTCTTCTTATCATCCAAAATCATTCCATCCGCCGTCAAATATCTTAATGAAGCCATGGATGCCCTTTGCACATGGCTTACTTTAAATGGTCTTGAACTTTCAGTACAAAAGAGTCAGTGTGTTACCTTCTCAAATCGTCACAATAATCCCCCTGTTCAAATTTTATTTAAAAACTCGCCAATCCCCAATGCTTCCGAAGTAAAATTTTTGGGAGTAACATTTGATAGGAAACTTAAATGGTCTTCCCACATTAATAATATAGTTACTAAATGTGAAAAAAATTTAAATATTATCAGATCATTGACTGGCGTTTGGTGGGGTGCTCATCCTATCTGCATTAAGTTGCTCTACAATGCACTTATTCGAAGTCATCTCGACTATGCCTGCCCACTTTTTAGTACTGCATCCAAAAATGCACTCAGTAAATTAGACAAAATTCAATCTAAGTCATTGCGAATAATAACTGGGGCGATGCAATCGTCGCCCATCAATTCCCTTCAAGTAGAATGTTCTGATCCTCCTCTTTATTTAAGGCGTCAATTATTTGCTGACAAATTTGTTCTTAAATGTTTAAATTCTAAATCAGATTATTCCCAGAGTCTCATTGTTCAACGACTCAACACATTCATCTACAATCAGAGCTCGAACTAAACCTCTCCCTGCCATTTGTAAAAATTTTCGCTCTCTCTCAGAGCTTCAAATTATCAAAAATGATATTCTTCCTTTGTACAAATTAAAATATAGTCACGTCACCCTATCCCCAACGATTTTAGAGGGGATCGGCATCCTTAAAAGTCATTCCAATCTCCCAGCCCGTACTGTCAATAATATGTTCAATGACATTATTTCTTCTAAATGGCCCAACTCTTCTCTTTTATTTACTGATGGCTCCAAATCTCCGGACTCTCCTAACTGTGGTATTGGTATTAACGTTTACCACAATAATTCTAATGAAAGAATATTTTATTCAATTTCAAACCAATTTTCAATATTTTCTGCCGAGTGCATTGCGATTATTGAATCTCTCAAATATATAATAAAAAATAATTTTGAACATTCTCTTGTTCTCTCTGACTCTCTCAGTTCCCTCCAAAAACTTAAAACAAGTCCTCTTCTTCATCCTGATGATCACTTTGTATGTCTTATTCGAGTATTGATAACCTCCATTCAAAGCTCTGGAAAAACTGTCACTCTGATTTGGATTCCTGGACATGTTGGCATAGTGGGTAATGATATTGCTGATTCCTTGGCAAAACAAGGAGCGTCTAACCCTACCGTTACCCTCGTAAACCATATTCCCCTGTCTGATATTTTTTCCATCATCAAAGATAGATCCCGCAATGTTTGGACAGAGTATTGGAACATTGCTAGTCAATCCAAGGGTGCCCGCTACGCCTCAATACAAAGGACTATCCCATCAAAACCGTGGTTTCAAAAATTCCCCCATTTTTCCAAAAAAGAAATTTCCTTACTTATTCGTATGAGAATCGGACATTGTTCCGTTCCTTCTCACCTTTATAAAATTCATGTGCTTGACTCCCCAGATTGTACGTTCTGTGGTCTAGATGTGGGAACTTTAGATCACATATTTTTTGATTGTCCCTCTCTAAATAAATATCCTCTCTTCTATCAAGCGTTATCAAAAATTGCCTCTCCTCCATTCAACATCTCATCTCTTCTAAGTCTGAACTCTACTCCAATCTTCCATAAAATTCTGAAATTTGCACATTTAAATAAAATTAATATATAAATTCACCTTTCCTTTCTCTGTAATTATAAATGATGGCCTAGAACACCCTTGAAGGGTGAAAGCCAGAAATAATTGAAAAAAAAAAAAAAATAGCAATTACATGTATATTGTAATGACAGTATTAAAAAAATACAATATTCATTCTAATCGAACAAAACGTTATATTTTTAGTAAGCTTAAGAAAAGCATAGCCATTCAGAGAATATGTGTGTACAAAAAATGAAATAGTTATATATGAACAGCCCACTGAATTTCCACTGTTCTTGGTCCTCATCCAGTGATAGCATGTTTTTGTCTATAAAAAAAGTGATTGCACCCTATTCCTCATTTGAAATAAAAAAAAATGTTACATTAAATACACATTTAGAAAACATATTGTTAAGGAGAAATGGTATTATAAAATGGACACCAACACTGCCTAGCAGCAAAAATCTCCCATTCGACAAGGTCAGCTCTCAGCTTGTTGTTCTGAAACAATAACAACAACAAAAAAATTAAAAAAAAACTATATTGAAAGTTTACTACCTATATCTATTTTAAGCATTCAAATTGTATGTATTTCAGATTTTATGAGAAATATCATTTTCCCGGAGTTATTGGGTGTATAGACGGAACCCACATAGCCATGATTAGATCGAAGGAACATGAAGAGGCATACTTTAACCGAAAAGGTTTCCATTCGATGAATGCTCTCATGGTAAATAAATATTTCGTTTATTGAAATGTATACAGAATAGCTTATCATACAGTCATATAATATATCATACTATTATTCTATAATTTTACTATAGTAAATTTCTTTTATGTATACATAAATATTTGTTAAAGTTTGCAATTTTTAATTATATTTGTTTTAAAAAATAAATTGTTTAAAAATAATTTTAATATTTCAGGAGACTCAGCATGATGACTCCAATTTTAAATGCGGCACCGGGATCACCAGAGGACCACTATATCAAAATGCAATGCAGAGTCAGAAATTGCATAGAACGCTGCTTTGGTATTTTAAAAGCAAGATGGCGCTGTCTCTTATAACATTGTGTTCTACACTATACGCCAATAATGGTAGGGAAGATAGCCAATGCATGTGTTGTTCTTCATAATATGGCCATTGAAGCTCATATGCCAGAACCAGAAGATGTGATCATTGAAGATGATTTTAGAGAAGTGGTTAATGTTATCGATCAACACAACGATAACCTTAGGCAAGGACGGATAACTCAACGAGAGCTTGTTGAGACTCTCAATCGCCAAATTTAAATACCCTCTAACCATCTATACAAGTTCATTCTTTTTTTTAATCCAATTCATTCTTATTTCTTCAATGATCACATCCTCGGTTCTGGCATTTAAGCTTCAATGGCCATATTATGAAGAAAAGCACATGTTTTGGCTATCTTCCCTGCCATTACTGGCGTGTAGTGTAGAACACAATGTTTTAGAAGACAGCGCCATCTTGCTTTTAAAATACTGTACATGTTTACTTCCTACACTCACATAAATTATACTATCGAATACTCATACCTACTTGTGTTGTGCCTACTTATGTCTGTCATGCTCTGTTTATTATTTTATGTACTATATACTTGTTATAATGCTCCTGTACAATTTACTTTACATGTAAAAGACATCAAGGCGTAAACAAACAAATAAATAATTAAATAATATCTTAAACTTTCCTTTCAAGCTCTGCTATCAGCGCCTCTCTGAATGTTGCCTCTGTGCAACTCTTCCACTTTCTCCCATTTGTGCTTGTTGTGAAGGGGCTTCTCCCTCTCATTTATGTTTTTCTCCCTCTGGTTTGCATTTTTCCTCCTCCGCTTTCACAAACCTCTCCATCAAGGCTCTTTTAGTAACTGAAAGTAAAATATTAAAAATATTAATAATAATATCATAACATCACGAGAGATGGGAAGGCTGACAGGGATATTGAAAGAAGGGTAAATGCAGGTAACGCTATTAATGGAGGATTGAATGCCGTTGGCGCTAATAAAAAAACTGTCAAAAGAAGCGAAGCTAGCAGTCCACAATGGAGTCCGGTACCCACCCTGATGTATGGCAGTGAGGCATGGAAGTGGCAGAGGAATGATAAAGCAGACTGAATGCTGTTGAAATGAGATCCCACCATGTATGATCGTGTGAAAATGTGGAGATCCGCAAAGAATGCAAGGCTGATGGAAGCGTAATGAGTAAGATTAAGAGGGACCCTCAGATGGTTTGGGCATGTAGAGCGAATGAATTAAGAAAGTGGTGTAAGAAGAATATGTGACACAAATGTGAATGGTAGAAGAAGTCAGGGACGCTCGAGGAAGACATGGCACGATCAAGTGAATTAGATACTTGAGACGGGCTATGTCAAGAGTAGAATAATAGGAGAGTATGTATGAGATGATATATGAATGTGTGCCAAGTTGTTTGGCGGTCTGTCCTCTCTGCCTACGCCTGCGGTGAAACGGCGTGATGGTTAGTTAGTTAGTTTTTTCATAAAATTATTCCCATTCACCCTAAGAAATTTCATTGTTAGTACTTACAAAGATCTTTCTCGGAGGCCTTTCTTTTGACGCCGGACGGTCCAGGCGTTGCCGGCAAAACGTCAGTTGGCACCGGCCCAGGCATCGTGGACGAAGCTTCCTCATCCGACCCAGGTAATTGAGGAAGGACCTCAATTGCAACGTCATCTATCAACGTCTCATAAATTGGTGTCCCATCAATCAAGTCTCGCCCAATAATTAAAACTAACTGAAAAACTTATCCAAAGCATAGTCCCCCTCAGCACAGGATCTCCTAGTGAGGAGGACTACGAATATATTTTATATATACATCTAACTAACATGTTTCATATAAAAATGTAAAAAATATTATATAGTTACTAAATAAAAAAAAATAAAAAAAAAAAAAAAAAAACTCCACTCGATGCCGCGATGCCTTGTGTTTGGCATTACCTTTTAGGTCCCGCCAAGTCTGAAACAATTGATAAATAGTCAAACTATTATACAGAAACCAATAAATTAAGATTATTTTGAGAAAGGTGTTTGTTTCAGTTTCAATAAAGTATTATTATATTATGTACATACTTGCTGCCATTTTTCGCCTGGTTTCTTGGCTCCAAACTTGATGGCGTTCAGGGTTTGGGCCAACTCGTCCTACTCCGTCTTGCTGGCTATCCTTCCATCCGGCCCCTCACATCTTCCTGATACCATGGAAGGCCTGTCGGCGACCCATGACGCGAGCAACTCCAACTGTTCGCTTGTAGACTTTTTATTCTGTAGAAGAATTATTAATATACATTATTATTATTAATTTAAAACTAACAATGCAATCAATAAAAACATGCAAATGCGGCTGGTAATGACAGTATCCCGCTGGCGGTGGTAAAACGAAAATTCATATGGTTTGCCATATACTCGATAATTGTTTTGCCACCGTCAACCGGATACTATAATAATCACGTGTTTTACATAAATAATTCAAATGTCACAATTTTAAAACCAAGACAAACACAAAATAAACATGAATGTACTAAATAATCATTTAACTTACGTTCATTCAGTTCATTGCTAAGCAGACACATAAAAAACAATACGAAACAAACGTCAAAACAACGCCTCTCCCGCGTCACGAAGATGCATTTAGCGAACCATAGACTGTAGGCGCATAGACAATCCACATTATTTCTATAAAGAGTGTGAAAGTCAAACATAGTATATTTATGGTCAAACATACCGACGCCCATGGACGCTTTTCTAAACCGATTTGTGTCACAGAGTGCAATTTTCAGCCCAATGTGATAAGACTGAGAAACACAGAAACGGTCGACTGTGAAACCGAAACTTATTGGTTTTTCTGAGTAAGTTAGAGAGTAGGCCCCGATCTCCACAAATTAACATGGCTCTGCCTATAATGTAACTATATGGTTTTGCAACACATACATATCAGGAATCTCATTTATAGAGCATGTCAATCCTTCCTTTGCCAGTTAAATGCCTTACATTTCAATTTGGGAGGCGGGAATGGGTGCCGCCGCCCCGGGAACCATTTATTGGATAACCAACACTTCTGCCAAAGGTCACCCCAAGTAGTTAGCTACGTTTTGTGACTAAGTAGGGTTGCCCGGGTTCGTGGGTAGAGATTTGTCGAGGTTTTGGAGGCGGATGCATCTGCCTACCAACTGCATGGCAAGCCGGATCGGGAGAGAATGGTTGAGGGAGTCCCTTTAACTTCTCCAGCTGTACTCTCTCGAGACATCGCCTTACACCGCAGTGGAAGAGATGGATTCATATATCCGTCACTCCTGGACACAATGACACCCAGATTCCTACCCACCCCTTATATCCTTTTCCTTATCAGCACTTCCTAACCTCCCTTTCCTAAAAATACCCTCCACACATCATCCCCAAGGATGACATAGGCCCTGAGGGGAATTATTTTCCCCAGGGCCTCCTGTGTGGAGCTATTGTAAAAAAAGCACTGCATTATCATTGTCTTAATCAAGTCTTCCACGAAGAGATTATTTGATAAAAATAAAATGAAATTAAATAAACATTTATTACTTCTGAACTAATGTGGCATGACCCTGCAAATAACACAAAACCCATAAAACTAAACAAAAAACATCCCACGTCATCTGATTGTCTTCAATCGTAACATTTTGTAGTTAATTTTAAGGAAATACGCAGAAAGGGATTAAAAAATGACTCTGGTTTGAGGAACCTTTCGATGTGGTTCCTTATTTTTTGTGGCTCTTTTTTAAATGAAAACGGAATGTCAAGCAATCCAAGTTTTTTTGCAACAAGATAATTAATATTGTCATCTCTGTTTTCAGACATTTCAAATTAATGCACTAGAAAGCGACGACAAACGTATTATGATGTCAACTTTGAGAAGTAAAATAATCTCTACAGATAGGCAAAAGTTTTTAACGTTTTATTTTACATCTCTTTTTGTCATTCAAAACAAAAAAGAGGTCGTTATATTGGACGTAGGTTAATGAGGTTGGAATGAATTAATGTTTTGTCTTCTCTGTTATTCCCATAGAAATTTAAAATTTGTTGTCTCATCTGACATAGAAATGTGTCGACTTTTATGAAAACATTTTTTATTATTTTATACACAATCGTCACAATTTTTTATTTATTTATTACGGATGCAAAAATATATTTTTTAGGAATACCTAAAATGTTGATTTAATGATTGAAGCATTTGAGGAGTTATTGATGTTTTAAAGAGCGTTGTAGACTATAATCGCATCGTGGATTGGGGAGTGTTAACCATATAGGTTCTACTCCCTAATCTTTTGATAATTGTACCCAAAATCCAATTATTCTTTTTATTTCTAAAATCTTTGGTCAAAACTTTTACTCCCAATTCAAAGAATTTTTTAAATTTTCTTCCCCGGTAATATGTTTTTTGACTGTTTTGACTAGCTACCATTTTATTTTTTACTTTATCATCAATTTTTTTAAAATCACTACACTTCTCATATTTAATTTTTGGAACAAAAAAATAACATTTTTGGTCATTTACGGTCAGACAATGATCATTTAATTTCTTAATTACCGCGTCACATACCGAATTTAATTCTTCTTTCGAATTACCAAATAATAATATATCGTCTAAAAATACACGCACATTCTTTAAACCACCGACGATAGTTGCTATGACTTGCATAAAAATCGCCGGACTCGTCGTAAGCCCAAACGGCAATACTTTATACGCAAATAGACCTATGTGGGTTGAAATAACACATAGTTTTTTTGAACTTTCATTCAAAGCAATCTGAGAAAAAGCATTTTTTAAATCAATCTTTGCGAAATGTTTCGCGCCATTTAACGAAGAAATTAAATCTTCTACTCTAGGCAACGGAAATTTTAAAGGTGCCAACATTGGATTCAAAGTGTTTTTGAAATCTGTACATATCCTAATCGTGCCATCTTTTTTTTACAATAACAATAGGACTTGCCATTTCACTAATTTCAACTTTCTCAATAATGTCGTCGTTCACCATTTTCCACTTGCACCCGCAAACAATACGGAATGGGTCTCGGGTTAACGAACCTTGGTTTAAAATCCGACATAACCTCAATATTAGCTTCGTAATTTTTCAATCTACCCGGTTTATCCGAAAACACGTTAGGGTATTTTAATTTTAACATCTCGCGAATATTATTATCTGCAACACTCTTATTCACCAGATTAATTCCGTGTAATGTAATATCGAAACACTTGAGAAACTTCCTACCCACAATACATGAACTACCATTATTGATTATTATAAATTCGGTCGGCACGCATTTATTTTTAAATTCCACGTTACATATAACTTTACCCAAAACTTTTAATGATTTATTATCATACCCGAATAACTTAATATCGCACACCATTAATTTCTTTTCACTAAAATATCTATTAAAAATTTCGTATGAAATCGCATTTATGCTGGCTCCCGTATCGACCATAACCTGCAAAATAATAATATATTATCTACGCATAAATTTAAAAACATAGGATCATTATTATTATCTAGCGACACCGTATTTATCGTACTACCTTCGCGTTTCGTACTAGGCGAATATTTACTACTTGACTTATTTTTACAAGTCGAGCTATTGTGCCCTACCTTCTTACAAATATAACATTGCAACTTCTTGTGTCAACAATCTTTTTGCATATGATTATTCCTACCACAAATAAAACATGACCTATTATTATTTATCTTGTGGGGTGATTTACTACGCACTTTGAAATCCCTTTAACGGCTTACCTGCCTAGATTTATCGAAGTTATGAACTGCATTTAAATTCGACTTTGCATTCTCCATACTCAATACATGTTCCCAAGTGGAAGCTATATTAATGCATTCTAGAAATGACTTGTTTAAACCTTCCATAAAAAGTTTGTGCTCCATTTTCTCATTGAACACACCAATAATAAATATGTCTTTCAAACACGATTCTAATCTTGCTTCAAAGTTTCACAAACTAATATTTTTAAGCTTCGCGGCAAACTCTTTAATAGATTTATTTGCCGATTGTTTACACTTATAGAACATTTCCCGTGATTCAAAAATATTGTGAATAGGCTTACAATGGGAATCTAGAAATTTACACAAATCCTCAAATGAGGTTACCGACACTTTTTTTGGAAAACACAAATCGCTTAACAATGAAAAGGTATCTTCGGTGAGATTATTTAAGAGGAACGCTCTTTTACGTTGCGACAAAATTTTCTCATCATATAATATGAGAGCTTGGTCCAGTCTCTACTTGAACAGGGACCACACTCCTGTCTTGTGACAGAATGCCCCCAGACTTTTACAAATCGCATCCATCGGGAATAAGAGCTGAAACAAATTTTGATTAAAAAACTTATCTCAGCGCTTCCGGGTGAATCCGCTCCAGAACCTCGCTCCAAAGCGTCTCCCCACACAGCTTCCGGATCTCCGTCACCAGCCGTCTCTTTCGACCACTGATTGCCCGTGTCCGTCTCTCTGCAGCTACGGAATCCAGCCGTTTGTCCGGTCCCGCTTGTACAGCTGCAGCGACAGAATCTGAGCCCTTGCCCCAGATTCCGGCTTAGTTCTTCCGTGGATGGTCTGCTGTCACCGTCTTCTTCTTACTGCATGCAATGCTGGCATGCCAACGCCAAATTTGCTCCCTCAATATACTGCAAAATGGATGCAGGCTCTAATGCGCGACCTCTTGACTTTGTGATGGCGTCTTCTTGGGTGCGTCTCCATGCAACAATTTTTTTCCAATTGTCGCAACAACAATCTCCTCTCTTCTGTTAGATCAATTTCGTCTTCAGGTTCTTAGCCAGTTGTGAAGTCGGCTACTATCGGCTGCGCCAGTTGTGATATCAGCTACTACAGGCTGATTAAAATTCAAAGTGTTGACGAATTCTGGTGGGTAGTACTCAAATGAAGAGAGTAACGGTACTGTACTAGAATTTATTGGGGAGTTGCCTAACGCAAAAAGAGCACGAATCTAGCATGCATCGCCTTATATAGATTCACGCAAGCATGCTATCTCGCTTGCACTCATACAATTCACACAGACATTACAACATTTAACTCAGTTAAACAGACCTTTTTGGGTATTTAATTTTGACAGGTCTTATATCTACAAAATAAATGTTTTTCGATGAATTGGCAATTCAATGAATTGATCATTCGATGAACTGATTTTCGATGAATTGATTTTCGATGAACTCGTTTTCGATGAATTTGCTTTCGATGAATTGATTTTCGATGAACTCGTCGGTTACCGTTCAAACAAAGTAACATTGTTTCATTTAAATTTTATTAGCTTTGTAAATTACATAGATATAAACAGTACGAAATAAAAATTTGTCAGAATTTAAAGAAAGATATATAAAACATAAATGACCTGTTCAAGACATAAACCAAAGGAAAAAGAAAAATGCAGACTCAAAATATTCGTAACATTGACCAAGAATCAACTGAAGGTTTATTCGATAAAATAAGAATTACAAAAAAATACACCACAGGTGTCATCAATTCAGATCGTATTTTTAAAACTTTTAATTAACAATATGTTAACCCGCATTATTGTTACTCGGGTTATTCTCACAATTCACTTAAAAACTAATTAAAATTAAACAACTACATTCTGTGTTTTAATTAACGTTCCAACGGACTGTAAACTGGTACAACGGACCCAACTCATCGTTGAAATATTTTCAAGGTGTGGTATGAAGTTAAGTTTAGTGTCATTAGTTACACCCAAATCATTAATTTCAGAGACATTGATTATATAAGTAACATACATTGATTACATTATTACTTACTTGATTATATTAGTAATTACATTAGTAACGATTTTTAATTTGCCGCTTAATTTGCCGGTTATAAGACAATGCTGTTCAGGACACATCCTGTATTTAATTTTGAAAATTATTTTATCCAAAATAAGCTCGTCAAAATGTTTTGAAATTGTAGAAAATATCAAATCGAATTATAATTGATTACTTCGCTTTTATCCCATTGTTTCCATAGATCTTCTACAAAGACCGACTAAAGACTGTGAGAGAGTAAGAGGGGATAAGCGTGAACGGCGACACGCTGCCGTAAGAATAAAAGTGGAATATCATCAGGACCGATATTTTTATTGGGATCAACGAGTTAAGTTTGTTTTATATATGCGTCAAGTTCAATGAGTACATGCGACAAGTTTAAAATGGCACCGGGAAAAAAATGATCGCTTATTTCAAATTTTTTATCAAAACATATTACTGCGTAGATGATCAAAGGTTTTTTATTTTTCATGTAGGAGGTAGGTCGGCATAAGATTTTTTAAATTCGTAACTTCACTCTTAAAAGGAAAAAAATAAACACATCCTTCACCAAGCGATTCAGAAAAATTTCTCCGTTCCGTCATTATAAACATTTTTTATTAATACTGGTTTTAAATATCAGAGACTCCCCGCTGTAACCAGGGGACGGCAAACTTATTAGCCAAATGCGTACATTACAATACAAAAAAAAAATTGAGAGCCAAAACTGTTTATTGATTTAGCAAAAAATTGTTATATTTTTAGCACTTCGTAAAATTACGGGTATGCTGAATAAACTTGCTTTCGTACGTAAAAAAATTATAACATTGGTAAAATACAATATGTAATAAGGGAATCCATAAATTAAAATCATGACAATGACTGACAAACACTGAATGCGAATAACGTCCTTGCATCTCCTTGGAAAGTTTGAGTAAGTCAGGTTTGGATGTCGTTATTCATAATTTTAAGCACGATTCCAGGTTCTCATCAGTCGAGCATATCACGTCGAAGGCTTGGAAAATGTTGGGATTTATTCTTAAAGCTCTGTTTTCAAAAAGCCACAAATATTTAAGACTCTCAACATATCCTATGTTAGAAGCTATCTGGATTATGCTTCTGAAGTGTGGAACCCCCATTGTTCTACATATAAAGCAAATATATAAAGAGTTCAGAAAAAGTTTATGAAATATGTCTCTTATCGCGTGCGAAATGATGAAAACTATGTCCCCGTAAACTTTTAATCTCTTGATCAACGCCGAGATATCAGAGACCTATTGATGCTCTATAAGAGTATTCGTAACTTCATTGATAGCCCGAATTTACTACAATATATTTCAGATGTCCATTAAGAGTTACTCGATCGCCGGATACATATGACTTCCCTAAGAGCATCCAAAATTATCTTGAAAATGTATTTATAAGAACAAGCTGTAGCACATTTAATAGATTATACCCAAATATCGAAGTATTTAATATGAACCTTGCTAAATTCACAGCATTCATAAAAAAATAACACTCCCTTGAAAGCCACATGTTTAACTAATAACTTGAGATATCATTGATATCTGAGTTTCTCTTTTTTTTTTTAGTTCGCCACATTTTCCATCCTACTTTTAGCAGTTCGAATTTCCTGAAAAAAATTATTGTTATCCATTAAAATTTAAATGTAAACCCTCGAAAAATTTCATTTAACACATTTTGCAGATTTAAGTAAGAAGATGCACTTTATCAGAATTGTTTATATCTGTTATAGCTATTGTTGTGTATTTTTGTATTATGGTTCTAAATTTCAATTTGTTGTTATTTTGTTGGTCAATGGCATACATATTATTAACACAATCATTAATGAAGTTATAAAGATTGTTTACAACGCTAATAAACACAAACAAAAAATAAATAAAAATAACTAGAGACTAGGTACTTCTCAGTTTACTCTTGATAAAGTTCATGCTTGAAAATATTTTTCGCAAGAATATGTAGAAAGGGAAAGAACAGCAAATGCGAGTTTTTTCAGCTGATCATAAGAGTCAGAACACTATTTCAAGCGTTGAAGATGACCATGTTTTCCTTCTCCAGATCTTTCAAAGCAGACCATTTGCCATGTAAACTTAGCTCACATTTCTTCTTCTAACAACGCACAAAGACGTTTAAATTTCGAACTCGATATTTCCTTGTTTTTTTTTTTTAAATTTATTATCGAAGCATTCGGAAGGTGATTGACCAAAGCTAGGATCATTCTGCTGTTTTTTAATTCCTGAAACCTGCTGAGAAACGCTTCCTCATATTTAAAATGATTGTTTTGAAATAATGTTTGTCAATTGGGGAATTATTTTCTTGGCGATAGTTCAGCAGACTGGGAAAGTGAAACTAAGTTACCCTTTCAAAATCTAGAGCAAAAAGGGATCATTTGTTTTCGTATGAAATGACTTCTTCTAACAACGAAAAATTTGTGTTTCCTTTCCCTTGACGTAACGTCTTCCACGAAATAAAATTTTTGTTCCGTGGAAATTGGCGGCAGAACCGCACTTAAGGGGCCAGAGGGCCGCATGCGGCACCATACTATGCCGACCTCTAATCTTAACCGATAACTGCTAGTTTCGAGCAAGAAAAAAAAATTGTTATTGATTTTGTGAAATTGCATATCAATTCGTAAAGCACGGACCAAAATAAAGTGTCTTGTTAAAATCATTTCGAAAAAAGGCATAAAAGCAAAAGATGAAAAACTTTATTCTGCAAAGTTAATTCGCACGAACTTCTTCAAATCTATCACTTGAGAAGACGAATAGCTGCTCTAAGATCATAAAAAAGGGTTTTCTCAAAAAGGTGGCTCGTTAGATTGCCCTGTCGAGAACATAAATAGTAGCACTTCGAACATAAAAAAACTTTCCCCCCATTGTGAGTCAGCATGTGTTTCTATAAATATCCCTTTTAAGAAAATGAATAATTGCTCTCGAAACAAGATAAAGATTTTTCTCCACCATGAGTCAGCTTGTGCTTCGTGAGGTTGCACTTTATGGAACATGAATAGTTGCACTCTGAACAGGAAAAAGATTTTTCTCCGCTGTGAGTCCGCATGTGGTCTGTCAGATAGCCCTTTTGCGAAAATGAATAGTTGCACTGGGAACAGGAAAAAGGTTTTTCTACACTGTGAGTCAGCATGTGCCTTGTCAGATGGTACTTTCGAGAACATGAACAGTTGCACTTGGAACAGGAAAAAGGTTTTTCTCCACTGTGAGTCCGCTTGTGGCTTTTCAGATCGCCCTTTCGAGAACATGAATAGTTGCACTCGGAACAGGAAAAGGTTTTTCTCCACTGTGTTTCAGCATGTGGCTTGTCAGATCGCCCTTTTGAGAACATGAATAGTTGCACTCGGAACAGGAAAAAGGGTTTTCTCCACTGTGAGTCAGCATGTGCCTTGTCAGATGGCCCTTTCGAGAACATGAATAGTTGCACTTGGAACAGGAAAAAGGTTTTTCTCCATTGTGAGTCCACATGTGGCTTTTCAGATCGTCCTTTCGAGAACATGAATAGTTGCACTCGGAACAGGAAAAAGGTTTTTCTCCACTGTGAGTCAGCATGTGCCTTGTCAGATGGCCCTTTCGAGAACATGAATAGTTGCACTCGGAACAAGAAAAAGGTTTTTCTCCACTGTGAGTCAGCATATGCCATGTCAGATGGCCATTTTGCGAAGATGAATAGTTGCACAGGGAACATGAAAAAGGTTTTTCTCCACTGTGAGTCAGCATGTGCCTTGTCAGATGGCCCTTTCGAGAACATGAATAGTTGCACTTGGAACAGGAAAAAGGTTTTTCTCCACTGTGAGTCCGCATGTGGCTTTTCAGATCGCCCTTTCGAGAACATGAATAGTTGCACTCGGAACAGGAAAAAGGTTTTTCTCCACTGAGTTTCAGCATGTGGCTTGTCAGATCGCCCTTTTGAGAACATGAATAGTTGCACTTGGAACAGGAAAAAGGTTTTTCTCCACTGTGAGTCAGCATGTGATTTGTCAGATGGCCTTTTCGAGAACATGAATAGTTGCACTCGGAACAGGAAAAAGGTTTTTCTCCACTGTGAGTCCGCATGTGTCTTGTCAGATCGCCCTTTTGAGAACATGAATAGTTGCACTCGGAACAGGAAAAAGGTTTTTCTCCACTGTGAGTCAGCATGTGCCTTGTCAGATGGCCCTTTCGAGAACATGAATAGTTGCACTTGGAACAGAAAAAAGGTTTTTCTCCAGTATGATTGCGAAGGTGACTTACAAAATTATTCTTATGTGAGCAGGAGTAGTTACATTGAGAACAAGAAAATCGTTTATCCACAGGATGCATCTTTAGATCTGTCGACAAATTTGAAAAAGAATACGGATAAAAAAGGCTCATTAAGACTTCTACCTTCGCCAAGTGGAAAAAATGGATACCGCTGAATGTTAAATCTAACTATGAAAATCGGTTTTACCTGCTGCCTGGTTCGTACTATCAACGCGTTCTAGGCATTCCTTTTTAACATCCGACAGGTCTATGTCAATTTCCATACAGGGAAAACTCCTTTCATCGTCCTCTCGGGATCCAAAATACGCCTTGATGGCCACTCTTTTCACATTAGTGTTGCCTGTAATGACAAAATAACAATACATTCGTTGATAATTGATACACAACTAAACTGTATTTTTAATAAATCTATTAATTTGAAAGATTTAAGATATCAATCTTTAATTAAACATGTATAGCAGGGAATTTTGATAAAGTCAATATAAGATTAAAAACCACATATGTCCGCTTTAAGGGCCGATGCTTCAAAAAGGATCATGCTCATGAAGAAGTCAATGGAAAGGTTTTTACTTTCATCAATATTTACGCACGTAATAATAAGTGTAACTTACAACATGTGTCAAATAAAATACGTGTAAAATTGAGAAATCGGGAACTTTTGCCAGAAATTAATTTAGTTAAAATTCCAAATTAAACATGCTACATTTTTAATAATTCAATGGAACTAACTGGCCATATGAGTAATCTCCGCATATTGCAAACATTCCTTCTTTACATCTTGGAGGTCGAAATCTATATCCGTGTGCGGCATATAACATTCGCCTTCTTCCTGGGGCTCTGGTTCCATCTTGATGGAAACAGTTTCAGGATTTAGTAGATCCATGGCCCTGCTGTGGTAGCGGCAGGTAATTTGTTCAAAAATTCCTGAAATAGAACATTTTTATGTTGGAAACAAGCTGGTTCCCGGCAAGCATAATGCCATTTAATAACTCTTATCACTCATTGTAATATGTTACTCGAATGACCTTGTATATAATTCTGTATTTTTATTCGTGATGTTTTTGTTTTTGTAATTGTATGTATCTGTATTTAATTGTAGATTTTTATAATTGTGAAATAACTGAGTTTTATAACTGGATAGTTCTCACGTAAGTGTAAACATCTGTAAAACCCAGTATAAATAAATAAAGAAATTGTTACTTCCAGCATGTCCTTTCTCATTTATCCCGCCTCCCTTCCCTTCTCGCGTTTCCTCTTTGCCTCCTCCACCTTCCCTCTCGCAACTCCACTCCCCCCTTTCCCCTTACCCAATCCCGTGAACACCCCTCCCGAGTTCCCCTCCCCCCTCCCGTGTTCCATACATTCTGTCGGGGACATTAAGTTATAAAACAGCTCGCCTGCCACCTATTGCATTTTTTTATACAAATTTCATAATGCCAGAGCTCAGAGTAGTTATATACAAACCTTTTCCTGACAATACAAAAACAAAAAAAATTACTTATCAGATTTGGTGCAGTCGTTCGGAAGTTATGCACGAACATATACTTCAGCTATTTATTTTTGTGTATATATATATATATTGTTTATTTGTTTATTAAGACATACCTACTGTTGGAATATTTGATGCTGGCAGCACTGATAGTTCCGGAACAATCTTCTTTTGTTATTTTTCTTCTGTTTGAAATTGAGTCAACTAGTGTATTCAAGTGTATTGTTTACCTGACAATAAAATACGTCTGTACCTTATAATTGAGTCTATTTAATTACAAACTAACAGGTTATGGGCTACATCATGCTTAAAGACACTGTGTTGTGATCAATGACTTTTAGTATAAAATTGTGATTAACATTTGAATCGAACAATGTCGTTCCAACTCCCTATTGAAAAGCTGAGGGGCCGTGAGAACTATGACATCTGGAAGTTCGCTGCTCAAGCATATTTAGAAGACCAGTAATTATGGGAATGTGTCGAAGGTACGGAATCAGACCAGAAAAGGGTTAAAAAATGTCGTTTCAAGATTGTTTTGTTTATTGAACCTGTTAACTATGTTCATGTCCAGTCTGCTACAACCGCGAAAGAAGCCCTGGACAATCTTGCTACTGCTTACAACGATAAAGGTCTTACAAGGCGCGTCGGGTTACTAAGGCCCCTTATTACAACAAAGTTAGAAAACTGTAAGTCTGTTGAAGATTAAGTCGATAAAATTATTACTACTGCCCTGAAATTGACTAATATTGGTTTGAAAGTTGATGATGAATGGATAGGTACCATTCTTCTTGCGGGGCTTCCAGAAAAGTACACCCCCATGATTATGGGCATAGAGAGCTCTGGAATAAAAGTTACTGGGGATGCAATAAAGACAAAATTGCTACAAGATGTTTCGCATAATAATTCAACATTAGAAAATCCCAATGACATTGCTATGTACGGATCTGGCTCGCCCAGATGGGTAAAATACAGTGTTTCTGGATCGGGTAGTCGCAGTTCCAGAGAGGCAGCAGAAAACAGTTCATCTAGAAACAGATCGGAGGAAATAATTACTCCCAACCCTGCAGATTATAAAAAGGGACCCCGCTGTTACCGATGCAACAGAAATGGTCATATGGCCCGAAACTGTGAGGTAACATTTATTTTGATACAAAAAACTGTGGAAACAAACAAAGTTCAATGTACACTGCTTTTTCCGTGACTTCTAAATCAGCTGATGAATGGTTTCTCGACTCGGGGGCTTCTGCACATTTAACAATGACTGATAATAATTTATTAAATAAAATCAAAAAATCTTCCCAGTTAGGTATCACTACTGCCAATGGTGATCAAATGATCAGCGACACAGTTGGAAACCTGCAATTAATCACATCTTGTGGAGAAACAATAAATGTAAGTGATGTGTTTTATGTTCCACAAGTAAAAGAAAATTTGCTATCTGTTAGTAAAATTGTTAGCATTGGTAATTCTGTGGTTTTTAATTCAACTGGAGCAAAAATTTTAAATCAAATAATTGGAACAGCATCACTAGTGAATAATTTATTTAAATTGGATGTGCAAAGCAATGTTGGCTTCGCTGTTTAAACAAAAGCTAATGATAGCACTCTTTGGCACAAAAGAATGGCCCACCTAAATTATGACAGTTTAAATAAATTGAAAAATGGATTAGTTCATGGAATTCAGTTTTTCTCGTGTAACCCACCAGATGTATGTGAAGTTTGTGTGAAAGGGAAGGGCCACAGGTTGCCTTTCCAATCGAGCAACCCTAGAGCTGCAAGACTACTTGAAGTGATCCACTCAGATCTTGTAGGACCAATGCAGACAAATTCATTATCTGGCTCTAGATATATTCTCACTTTTTTGGATGATTTCAGTAGAAAATCCTTTGTATATTTTCTTGTGACAAAAGATCAGGTGGCAGAGTGTTTTGAAACATTTAAAAAACATGTTGAAACGCAAACTGGAAAGAGAATCAAGACTCTTCGCACTGATAATGGAGGTGAATTTTGCAACAAGCGATTAGACAAAATCCTGCGTGAGTGTGGTATTGAACACCAAACCACGGTTCCATATACACCGGAACAGAATGGTCGGGCGGAAAGACTGAATAGATCAATCCTAGAGCGTGCCAGGTGTCTTTTGATTGAAGCTAACCTCCCAAATATTTTTTGGGCTGAATCAGTCTTCACTACAGTCTACTTGATGAATCGTTCGCCCAGCAAAAATGTGGATAAAACTCCCGAGGAAATGTGGTCAGGAAGAAAACCTACTGTAAAACATGTAAGGGTATTTGGCTGCAAAGCCTATGCACACATTCCGGATGCACACCGAAAAAAGTTAGACCCTAAATCAAAACCATGCATTATGATGGGATATAGTCTTCTGTCCAAGGCTTATCGTTTGTATGACCCTAACAATAATTGTATTTTTGCATCAAGAGATGTCATTTTCTCTGAGAATGAGGAAGGAGTTTCACTCCTCACAGGGAAACAGGATAATTCAAGAGGATCTTTCTTTCCTGCAGCGGAAAATGAATGTTCCTCAATAAATGAAGATATTGTATCTAAGGACTCACCCGAAAAAGTTGGCTCAGTGGATTCAGAGGACATTGCGGATATACGGGATACTGAACACTTGCTAAATCCGCACGTTGCAGACTTACAGTCTGGTCTAAGAAGGCAGGACAGGGTTAGGAATCTTCCAGAAAAATATGATGATTTTGTAGTTTATACTGGTGTTAGTGATGAACCCTCAGATCCCTTGACCATTGAGGAGGCAATGGAGCGATCAGATAAACAACTTTGGATTGAAGCAATGGACCGTGAAATGGAATCACAAATGGATAACAACACATGGGAACTGGTCGATCTTCCATCTGACAGAAAACCTTTTAACAGCAAATGGGTTTTTCGCACAAAGAGAGATGCAAATGGGGATATAGTCCAGCGTAAGGCTCGTCTAGTAGTGAAAGGTTGTGCTCAAAGAAAGGGTTTGGATTTCGAAGAAACCTTCTCACCTGTGGTCCGATACAGCTCCATTCGATACTTAATGGCATTAGCGGCTGAACTTGATTGGGACATAGATCAGATGGACGCTGTTTCAGCATTTCTCCAGGGCGATCTTCAGGAGGAAATCTACATGTACCAACCAACAGGATACCAAAAGTCTGATAAAGTTTGTCGCCTAAGGAAAAGCCTATATGGATTAAAACAATCAAGCCGTGTTTGGAACATAAAATTGGATGCATGCCTGAAGAATATTGGGTTTCAACAGTCAAGATATGATCCATGTGTGTATGTGAAAAATGAAAATGCGACTGTGTTGATCATTGCTGTTTGGGTGGATGATCTACTTATTTTTTCTAGCGACAAATCACAAAAATATGCTGTTAAAAATCAGCTCAAAGAAAGTTTCAAAATGACTGATATCGGTGAAGCCAAATATGTGTTGGGATTCCAGTTGACTCGAGACAGGCAAAACAAGAAGCTGTGGATAAGTCAACAGAGGTATATTGAACAGGTTCTGAAGCGCTTCAATATGTATGGATGCAACCCTGTGGACACACCACTAAGTCCTAATGAAAAACTCTCGAAACAGCAATCACCAAAAGATGAGAACACCTCAGCCATGATGAAAAATATTCCGTACCAAGAGGCAGTCGGTAGTTTGTTATTTGCCTCTCAAGTTACCCGACCTGACATTTCATTTGCGGTTAGTTATGTGAGACGTTTTAATAACAATCCAGGTCAAGCGCACTGGGCTGCAGTCAAACGAATTATGCGTTACTTAAAGGGTACTGCAGATTGGAAACTGGAGTTTGATGGATGCACACCCTCTTCAATTGTTGGTTTCTGTGATGCTGATTGGGCCAGTGATTGTGACGAAAGGCGATCTGTGACAGGCTACATTTTTACTAAATGTAAAGGAGCTGTTTCTTGGGGGACAAAAAAACAACCAACTGTGGCGCTATCGACAACCGAAGCAGAGTACATGTCCATGTCTGCTGCGACACAGGAGGCATTGTGGTTAAGAGGTCTGGCTCAGGAAATCGACAGTGCATATAGTGTATATGACACTCCTACAGTTATCCACGTGGACAACCAGGGAGCAGCAAATCTAGCTGTAAATGGGTGTTACCAAGACAGAACTAAACATATAGATGTGCGACATCACTTCCTTCGTGAGAAGATCCAATGCCAACTAATTGAATTCAAATACATCCCTACAACTAAAATGGTAGCCGACTCTCTCACCAAAGCTTTGGATAGAGAGAAATTGATGAGATGCATTTGCAATCAGGGTATCATCAAATAGGGAGGGTGTTGGAATAATTACGTAAGTCATAGAATGTCATTTGGTAGTT
Organism: Limnephilus rhombicus; assembly: GCA_929108145.2. Taxonomy (NCBI): domain Eukaryota; kingdom Metazoa; phylum Arthropoda; class Insecta; order Trichoptera; family Limnephilidae; genus Limnephilus; species Limnephilus rhombicus. The sequence continues at coordinate 31,524,522 of OV815298.1, read as the reverse complement.
ACGCCTGACATATGTAATAACGGGTTTTAAAACTTAATCAAAACTAGATATAGTAGAAGAAGATTTAATTCGCATAAGCTTTGAATATTTGGTTTTGCTTGGAATACTTTGCAAAACAAAAACTCATATTTGAAACGAGGATACAATAATGACTGTAACTGTATTTTAAGCTCACGTTTGCCATTTGAAAACGGCTGGGAATCGCCATCAATAGTGGCAAAACTCAATATTATCTACTTATACATTATCTATTTCTAAAGATAAACCGGTATTACATTATTTTGGATTCGCCATTCCGCATTAAACAGAAAATCGGAAAATACTGTTTTTATAATGTGAGTATTTTAATCAATGCACTTTAAAAACTTTACGCTGGCAATCTTATTTAAGGAAGTGAAACGGCTCCGCCAATGTTATTTGTGTTATTGAATGTAAGCCTTAAGCAGAAGTACGCGACTGATTTGTTCATTAAGCGAGACATGAAACAATGGATATTACCATGACTGACTTTTACATTAGAAGAGGAAAAAGCGAGTAGCTGCTATCGCATATTACGGAGGCCGCACACATCAGACAAAAATCGGATCAGACAAAAATCGATACGGAAACCGGATTGGTTATAATACCGGGGCCACGCACGTTGTCGGACCGGATTGGACAGCCGGCGCAGAGTAATGAAAATATGCCACGCCTTTCCGCGTCGGCCGACCAATCGATTTTGTCGGATCAGACAATCGGAGGAAATAAGCGGCCTACACACGACACTGCATGTAGTGACTGCGGCAGTGACTGCAATGGTGCAGTGGTGGAGTTGAGCGAACTAGCGCTGTCTCGTTCTAGCGGCCCTTTAACAAACGAGACAGCGCTAGTTCGCTCAACTCCACGCTCTCTGCAGTCACTGCCGCAGTCACTACATGCAGTGTCGTGTGGAGAGCCCATTAATCTGATATTTACGGCCGGCCTTAACCGTACACTGTTACTGTCTTACTCTAGTACTGCTCAAGTCAAAGTAGCAATTTAATTTTTCTACAAAATCACTAATCCAAAAGACTTCTAATTGTCGGTTTAAATGTTCATCGAGCAAAATGTAAAACGAATTCCCTTACATAAGTAGGTGTACCGAGGGTAAGCTAGGCCGCGTTAGACTCAGAAAGAACAGATATCGATCAGTTTGACTGTCAGCAGCTAATAAATGAATAGTGTGATTAATATCAGCATTAGTACTTACCAATAACTATCGCAAGTATGGGAGGATACATTTAACTGCGCGGATTAAACAAAGTAAGGGATATTACGAAGTATTAGATTGGAAACAGGATGAAACGACTGACGCTGAAGAAAGCACATGTCAACAAAATATTTAGGTTATACATAGACAGCAACGTAGTCATAGACAATTTTTAAAATTTCCCGGGTTCGTGTCCCAGCGGAGCCAATATCTTTTCTGATTTTTCTGTCTCCAGATTTCGATTGAATTTCGCTAATATTGTCTTCATTTAATTAAATATTAAAATTTCCTTTCCTAGCCTTTTAGATTTATTTTACTTAAGCCTGGATTATATTGAGCGAGTTTACAAGCTACTATCTGGAAAATTCACTATCGGTAAGTAAACTCGCTCAGTGTAATCGTATTACTAGCTAATTAGCAGATTGTGGACAATCTATGAAAAATGTTGAAATGTCAGATTTATCAGAATAATACAGAACAAAGTTATTAAAAAAACTCTTCAACTATAACCCAGACACTCCCACAAAAAAACTATACCAGGAAATTAATCTTTTGAAAATAAGAACATTGTACGAATATAACATATTATATCTTTTGATCTACACATATAATGTCTTTTAATCTACAATTTTATTTTAAAATTAAATGTACGGAACAATTTGCATCTCCGGTGGTTAGACGGGTTTAATTAAATCTGTATTTGGCGAATTAAAACTACACTCAGAATATGAAAATGGTTTCTCTTTGATTCTGGCAGCACATACATAGTCTGCAATTAGAATTTTATAACAGCACTTCGAATAAAATAATGGTCTCTTTCGAAATGTATCAGCAGATAAATACGTAACTGAAATTCATTCGTTAATACATTCTGAACACAGTTCTGGTTTTAGTTAATAGTGAATCTAAACCGAGTTATCGGCAATGCACGGACCCCATGCAGACGCTCAGAGTCTGCTGTACGTAAATTTCTCTCTATGGAGCCTGATCGATAGAGCTAGCAGCATTGATTCCGTTTGCCTCGCTACACGTATGCGAAACTCTACAGTCACCTATTCATAGTTGAAGTTGGCTCAATGAGAACGGATCGTTTCTTCAACTCGTGTTGGTGTAAGTCAGCTCGCGTGAAGAAAGAACTACCATCATATTGTTCCCCCTTCATAAATTTATTCCCCACCAACAAACCCTGCCTTCCGACGAACCAAATTGCGATACGGCACCCTGTCTTTACACCGTATAGACACGGGCGCTTTTCAGACCGTACCAGTTATCCACCAAGACACTACCTTCTACTTCATTCACTAATATTTAATGGTGGCATATTATTTTTATTAAACAGATTGGTACTTCCGGTTCGCTATGTTAAAAAATATAATTTTGACGTTCAATATTCTCTTCATTCTCTTCCTACCATTTATGTTTGCAAAAATGCTTAAACATTGAGTGGAATTATAAATTATAACCTCCTCCAAAGCAATATCTAATAACACTTATAATAATTATCGTTTGTAATTTTATATTTTTTATATAAACACGTAGAACATAAATAAATTTAGCAAAATATAGTCGTAATATATATTTGCTATACCTTTTGTTAAAAAAATATTGTTCACACCTTTATTACAAGTGGTTCTTTCGAAAATACCTATTGTGTGCCCTCTGCCACAATTAGTCCAGTTGAATTCACCTCACCGCAAAGGACACAAGTCCTAAAAATCGCATCACTTTACAGTTGTAATAATCACGCCGCTTAAGACAGAACTCATAAACCGCAGCCATTTCGCAAGTAAAAAAGCCATCGCCGCGCCCTGCGCCGTATGATATCGCTCATTGAATACGCATTCAAATGTTTGTACTCGTTCATTTCTCACCATTCCTCCCCAAAGATCTCTGCGTCACCGGCTAAGGGACACGGGAGTTTGGCCACGTTGCGGCCAGTCCGCTCGCCCGCTCATTCTCGCCGGGACTGCCCCGTGATAGTGGGACAAACTGCCCCCCATATCTTTCTTTTTATGTAGATGGTTTTTGATTTTAATCATACTTACACGTGAAATTATTTTTCTTTTTCTTTATTAATTCACTCAAACTAGATGCTGAACCAACAGGCGAACACATCTATGATGTGTCTTTATCTTGTTAATTACTGCAAATGTAAGTTTGCATACATTTTACTAACAGTCATGCATTCAGGGACATTGGAGGGTCTAGATTTCTTTTAAAAATAAATATAGCTTCCTTTTTACAAAAAAATTAGAGTCCTGACGTGTGCGGCTAAGGAGGTTAAACAATCAGTTTCCTCACACAGCCGAGGGAAAGTGGTGGGTCCTCTCCAATGGTTTTGAAGAGACCCATGTTGTAGGAAGGAGGAAACACAGAGGCCGGCAAATCATGCCACAGCCAAGCCGAGTTGTAGGAACGACCCATTCTCGTGTGACTAATGTCAACCGTGTACAAGTTGGGCGTGTGTTTGGCGTGTTTCCCGACAACGCACCGGTGCCGAGGGTATCAATGACCCTAGCATCTTCCATTGAAATACCGGTCGAACAAGGATAGCATTCCCACCCGACGCCTGTGCTTTAAAGATTTCAATCTGTTTATTAAGATGGGAGAATCTGTCAAACAGACCGCACGTTTCTGCGCAGAGTGGAGGGTTTTTTCAGGTATTTTGGAGCTCCAGACCAGAGATGGCTGCCAAATTCAACAGTGGGGCACACTTGCAATTTGTACAGGGTTAGCAGTTGTACTAACTGCAGTATCTGCGGGCCCTGTACAGTGCGCCCAGTTTTAGGGAGGCTCATTTAGCCCCCATACAAAAAAGGCGAAATGAAATGTCTTGTACTGTAATTGGATGAACAATCTGTCAAACAATTTAAAAATTAAAATAAGAAATATTTGTTTTTCTCTGTTGATGATTGACTTTGTGTGTATCGGTGATTCCAGCGGATAAGGCAGAGTTCCAACTGTGCTGTGAGTGTTGCCATGCTATGGGGAAGTTTTCTCGGTTCCGCAAGATGTTCTTCCAAGCCAGACAAGTTCTCCGCGAGTTCTATATCAAACAATCTGGAAATCAACAGGTGATCTTTCTATTATAATTTTTTAATAATATTTATTTCGTCCCTAAATGACTTTGTCTATGTTTTATGACAAGATTTGAACTAACTAAATAATGAAGCATCGTGCCATACTGCCGGGGTAGGCAGAGAGGATAGACCGCCTCACATCTCTGTCTTGGCATACTCCTTGCTTATCAAACCGAATCTAACATAATCTTGTCTAACCTTTCCCAACCCAACATAACATTAGCTTAAATTAACCTAAGTCATGGAATTTACCCACAGGGGTAGGCACACCTTGCTTCATTCACATTCATACTTGGTCTCATTCATATGTATTTTTCAGTTATTCTGCCTGTTTTTACATGACACAACTCAAGTATTTATTTATTTTTATTTTTTTATTATTTGATTCACTTGATCGTGTCATGTCTTTCTCAGGCATCCCTGACTTCTTCTACCATTCCTTTCTTCGTTCATTTGCCCCACATGTCCTAACTCTAAGAGTCCTTTTCTTAATCTTATTCTCTAGGGCATTGATTTTCAAAGTGGGGGGCGCGCCCCACTAGGGGGGCGCGAAGACATGTACAGGGGGGCGCGGACGCGGGCGGCGGTATCACTACGATCGCCGTATACCCGCGCTACCGCACGCATCTGTGGAGTAAACCCTTTTTCATGTTCCGAATGCAGTTAAACAAGTTCTCAAAGGGAAGATTTAAAAATCCACAGTATGATTCACAAAAGAGAAAAACCATTTTCATGTCTTGACTGCAACTATTCGTGTCCTCAAAAGAGATATCTAAGAAGTCACTTGCTGACTCATAGTGCAATTACTTATGTACTACGAAGAGAAATCTAAAAATCACATGTTTACCCACAGTGAAGAAAAACCTTATTCATGTTGTGACTGCAACTATTCCTCTTCTAGAAAAAAATAGCTAAAACGGCACTTGCGAACTCACAGTGACGATTAACCTTTTTCATGTTCTGACTGCAACTCTTCATATTATTACTATTCATGTACTATTAAAAAAAAAAAAAAACATGTTTACCCACAGTGGTAAAAAAACTCATTTCAAGCCCTGACTGCAACTATTCTTCTTCTCGAAAAAAAAATAAAACAGTGATGAAAAACCTTTTTCTTGTCCCGACTGCGACTATTCAGGCGCTACAAAACGTTATCTAAAAAGTCACATGTTTACCCACACTGGACAAAAACCCTTTTCATGTCCCGACTGCAATTATTCATGTTGTGCAAAGGAACTTTTTAGAAATCATTCGCAGACTCAAAGTGCTATAAAACCACTTACATGTTTCTACTGCGACTATTCGTGTTCTACAAAGAGGGACAAAAATCACATGTTTACCTTCAGGAGACAAAACCATTTTTTGTCCCGAACGTGGTTATTGGAGTTCTCGAAAGGGAGATTTAAAAATCCACAGTGCGATTCAAAGTGGAGAAAACCCTTTTCATGTTCTAAGTGTAACTATGCATGTACTACGATACCTATCTTTAGGTAATATTATTATATTTTAGCAGTAAACTAACCGTGTGTAATAACTAAAAAGCGTTGTTCCAAATAAAAACTCTCATATAACATCATTCATATGTTCCATAAATTTCTCATTATTTTTTTTATTTTTTCTTTTGCTGTCTTCCAAATACGGTTGGCATGTTTTGGTTGCGCTGCGCTGGCAAGTCAGCATGAGAGCTTTTATAGGCCAATAACAGCTGATGATGTAAATCTCCGGCTTTGGAGAACATTATAATTCCTACAAACTCACATTAATTGTGTTTATGCGTATTTCGTGTTTAAAACACTAACGAATACTGACAACGAAAATAAAATAAAAATTACGCACAATAAAGTTGAGGAATTCCCCGTACAACATAAACTAAAAGGGTTGCCAACTTGGAAGATTTTAATTCCCTGTTTTTTTTATTTAAATAAAGAAAAACATGTTACCCCCCCCCCCCCAAGTGCATTACGTAATACTTGAACGGCCCTTTGCTGGGCCCTGGGCCGAGGGGAGGCGTGGGCATATTCATTTTAAGCAGTAGGGAGGCGTGATACTAATAAGTTTGGGAACCCCTGCTCTAGGATTACAACAACCGTCCATTCTTTCCAGATCTCTACATTTGAAACAGTCATACATGGTTTTACAACACATACCCCTTAGGGATCTTACTTGTTCAGTCTACTTTCATCCTTCGTCCAACAGTTCAATACCTCACTGCCGTACATCAGGGTGGGTATCACCACTCCATTGTTGCCTGCTAGCCTCATTTCTTAGGACGATTTTTTAATAGTAACTACCGCAACCATCACTTTATTAAAAATATTAGTTTCTCTTTTGCCCACTTACTGTGTGGCGGGCCGGATCGGGAGACACTGGTTGAGGGTGACATTTTTATTCCTCCGCCCGGACTCTCTGGCCTTGTACCGCAATGGGAGGGATAGATTTATACGTTCCTTCCCAGAATTTCCTCTCCTTCCTTTCCCTAAAAAGACCCTCCACACATCATCCCCAAATATGACAAAGGCCCTAGGAGAAATTGTTTGTGTCACGGCCTAGGGGAGCTAATGTAAATAAAATTAATATCTGTACATATAAAATTTTTTTTACGAACGAATATTTCTTTTTTTATTAAAACAATTCTCTTTTTATAACTTTTGAAGGTTATTCCCATCAATGTTATATATCATTGAAGAAGCAGATAACATTAATAACATAAACGAAAATATGGAAGAAAACAAGATACAGAAAAATAGAAAGATAACGGTCGCAACTGGGACTAGTTTTTAAAGTATTTTGGGCTCCAGACCAAAGGTGGCGGCAAAACAAACTAATAATAAGAATTTAAGTAAAATACACAAACCTTCTAACATAGGTACAAACAATTCCTCTTTAAGTTTTTTTTTTCAGTCACCAGTTTTTGAAATTTTGCCTTCCGTTTTGTTGTAATTTCTCCTTTGACAATACTTTTAACACCTTCAACAAATTTAGAATTTTCAAAACCATCAAAATCATTGTCGTCTTCTTCGAAATGTTCTGATAAAGCATTATTTGTTCTATTCCAATTTCAAATCCATTTCATGTTCCACATTCAAATTTTCTTCTTTGATTTCAATTTTGTTTGCCTCTTTAAGTTCCACATCACCCAATGACATATCTTAATAAAGTAAAGTTCTTTGAAGGTTTTGCACCCTGTGAAATAGAACTTATTTGCACAGAAATAGGAGGTCCGTTTGATAGATTCTTAACGCAGTTTAGTTTTTAATGCTCAGGAGAGAGGTGGAATGCTGTCCTTGTTCTACTGGTATTTCAACGTGAGATGCTTCGAGTAAATGGCATCATTCATCCCTTCAGCTTCGGCGGGAAACACGCCAAATGCGCTCCCAACATTTGGATATGGTTGAAATTTATCACATGAAAACGAGTAATTTCTACGACCAGTTCTTGTGTTTGAATTCCTGGCCTCTGTGTTTCCTCCCTCCTACAACATGGCTACTCTTAAAAATCTAGGATTCCTTTCTTGCTCAAAACGACCCTCCACACAGTATCCCCAACGACAACTGTGACTTGTGTTTTTTTTATTTGTTATGTGAATACCTCAAAAGAGTCCCAACTGCTGTCGTCTGCAGCCAGTGAGACTATGGCATCTCCATTTGGGGTATGTTGTGAGGCTGAATGTCGTGGAGGTTACGAAAGTATCTTGCTATTCAGATCTGGTTACCAAACATGACTAAAGCCATTTAAATATAAAGCGGGGTGTTTTCTCTTTCTACCACCGTTTAGATTATATAACTAACCATGATAGTAAGGGAGACACAATGATTTCTATGACACCTATAAGAGCTGTTCCCAAAAGCGAAAAAAATAGTCAGAAAGTTAAAAAAAGCAATGCATCTGTGTGAGTTCTCTTTTCGCCTCAACTCTTGCTGTGATACCTATTGCACATTTTGGTGTCGATTTTTCGGAAGTTGGGTTATTTTTAGTTTTTGGCCCAGAACGTCCTGCAGAACCACATTAGAATCCACACGAGTAAAAAGCAGTTTGCGTGTGGGGTCTGTCATGGCCGCTTCCACCAAAAGGCCGCGCTCGACAGGCGCATGCGCGTCGTGCATCTCATGCTGGGCGCGCGCAGACGTAGGGTGTCAATACCAACACCACAGCCAAGGGTGGTGTGCTAGAGAAGAAGAGCAATGAAGAAAACCCAGATGTGTAGTGGAATAATTAATAAAGTGAACATTTGATGTATTTACCTTTATTACCCTTAGCCTTATTATTATTAAGTATATGTATGTACCTACGCTTTTTATCTTAAAATTAGAATACTAAAGAAGCAGCAGTTTACTTTATGTAATTGGAGATTTTATTATATAATTTCTCTTTTTAATTCATATTTATATAAATTAGGCTTATAATACGCAATGCAAACAACAATTACCTACATTCTTAAGTATATACACCTTTTATTTTATTATTATTTAATAACTAGGCATGCGAAGCAATCAACAGCCATATTCATGAATTGATTAGTTAAAGATTTTAATTTTGATATTTATTTAAAAAACATTTCTAGCTAGTCAAATATGTTAAAAAAATGTGTTATCCTCAAAATTAAAACACTTTTAAAAACACTAACAGAATAACAGCTTTTTCAACAATAGATAGGTGATAATTTCCTTCGCGAGTTCCCGTCAATCACAATGTACGAAAGAAATGAGAATGACACAGGGGAAAAGCGAGGAATATTTCACGGGAATCCCTAATAAATCAATAGTAAGGAATGAAAATAAAATAACAGAATTTTTGGGGAATGCTGACCGACCGAACCATACAGCTACAAATAGCAGAGTTCCGTGTGGACTCTCTAATACGCATCATGCTGCAAAAATCTGAAGAAAATCATTTGCTGGCATGAAAACATAATAACCAATACTTAGGTTAAAACCAGTTTTGTGTTCAGTGTGTAACGATAAAATTTCAATCGTGAAATAGTAAAGGGGGCGTTCAAGTATAATGTAACGCAATTTATGAAAATTTTTGACCCTCTCTCGTCCCGTGCAACGCGCCGTAGCATTTTTCTGCGCCTCACTCCCCCTAAACGTTACGTAATACGCAAGTGACTATTTTTACCTAAAAGTCTCAATTAAATTGCGCAAAGTACTGGAAAGACGCTAATAACTTTTTCTTGTTTAAATCGCGTTTGCGTTTGTTTCAAAATGTAAATAGGAAAAATCTTTTCAACTATTATCATAAAATGATATACCATGTTATAACATGAAGTAACTTTCCAAGATTTTTCTTGAGATGTATTCTTTATCCCATGCTAATAAATGCATGATGTATGTAACGTTAGATGAACATAAATAATATGATCTAAAAATAATACAAGCTATATTGTATTCGTTTTCCCATGCTAATAAAGGCATGATGAAATTTTAGATGCACTTAAATGCATGACCTAATTATAATACCAACTATTGCGTGTAGTATTCCATACTAGTTAATGTATGATGTATGTATGTAATTTTAGTTACACATAAATTTTGATCTGCATAGGTTACAACTTTTCATTATGATATCCCACGATCTACGGGACAGATGTCTAAACACATTTCTTAATATAGTTCACCTTATTTTTATATAGGTTTGATATTTTTATATATTTTTATACGTTTCCTGATGTTCTATACATAAAAAAATGAACTTTATTAATTTTAAGTACTCAAGTATATGATACCATTCTACTTATGCAGTGAATATCATACCTCATATAGATATGACGTGGTTGCCCCTTTCCTTATCTCTACGAAGTGTGATACCCATTATGTATTTTCTTTCTTGACTTATAAGTTGTGTGAAGTTTTCACATATTTATTTTTTATTTCTGGTTACATGTTTATAATGTAGACACTTGTCACTCATCTTAAATAGATTTGAAGTAATTTTGACTTATAAGTTGTGTAAAGTTTTCACTTATTAATTTTTATCCTTAGTTGTATGATTATAAAGAAGACACACGTCACTCATCTTTAATAGATTTGAAGTAATTTAACTTAGCCAACAGGTTACATTTTTTTGTATTAGCACGATGTGGTTTCCCCTTTCCGTAGCTTATGAGACTTATAAAAATTTATTAATTAATTAATAATTTAATTAATACTTATCACTTTTACAGTAAGTGTTTATTACACTCAAACTAGGTTGCTTTAGTCAGCATTGTTTGTCAAGCCCACTTGATTATTTTTTTTTAGAAACATAGTTAAAGTTTATTACTTTTGGTTTTTTCTCGATCTTACAAAAAACTGGTTGTTCCAGTATTCCAATTTGTCCGACTGTGTTAATGTAAAACAATCAAATGGGCATCGAACACTATAATATGTAGTTTTTGTTTAATTTTAAGTTTTTACATACATATGTGCGTTTGTCGCATAAAATGCTGGGGAGGAGGTATGTAGGCACCGCGATTATTATTGTATTTTGAGCAAAATGTCATCTTGACTCTAGCAACACTTGTCTGCGCAGCAAAATGCGCAGACAGCGGAACTGAGCTCGCGAGTGGAAGAAACTTCGAGACCATTCCGTCCCGAGCGTTCCTCTCGCCAGTAAGCTATTTTTTAATTACGCAAATTATTGTCGCGGATAGAATCCTTGTAATATCTCACTTCTGGTGTCAAATAAAATATAACTCTACCAAACAATCAGTGTTATGATTTATAAACTAAATTCCGTGACCATTTATTTAGAGAACCCGGATATCTCTGATGAGGTAAGCAGAGATATCCAGCATCTACTAAACTGTCTTACCTTTAATACACCTGCATGGTTTTACAACACATATTTTGTTTTACATTAGCTACACTGAGGAGGCACTGAAGAAAGTAATTTTACGAAGGTTTCCATATGGAGCAACACTTTACTCCACTATGATTCATAACCACTGGAGCGACCATGTCGAATAATTCGACGTTTTGTTTTCTTCTAGGATTGCCCACGTCGAATAATTCGACGTTTATGACGTACCACTCGTAAACAATTAAAAATTATTTAATTATTTACCAGTCCCTGGCCAATATTTATTCCGTTGGAAAGCTGGTAAAATTGTCTTTCATTTATGGCAACATCGATGCTTCTATAGTGCTTCTGGAAGGAATATTTCGCGGTATAAAGTGACAGTTTATTTTCACCTCCGAGGCAAAACTGTTTGAGAAATTGGATAAATTTACACGTATTTTAAAATGCCGTAAGTGATTGAGTTTTTGCATTTTAACGCCATAATATATAATAGTGTATTCGTGATTCAATTATTAATGTGTTTTCAACTCACTTGAATAAAAAATCAGAGTTTTTTTATCATATTTTCGATACAAAACTATTATTTCTGGTGGGGTTAGGTTTTATAAGTTTTTAATTTGCAATTCAATTCGTAATTACTCCACTTGTGCATTTGAAATAGTGTTTTTCTATTAGAATGATTCATTACCAAGAGATAATTATAAATTTTATTTAGGTGTGGTCATTTTTTCTCCAGATATTTGTAATTTTATAACTCAGTAGAAATGTCAAAAAGATCGTAAATTTATTAGATGAAATTTAATGTAAAGTTACCATCACACAATTAATATGGGATTATTTCGTTTCGTTTTGTAATTAAATAATTTATTTACTTATTTTAAATTTCCACAGAGCCAATAATCGAGAAGTCTCGCAATCCAGGTATAAATATATATTTTTAAAATTTTATATGATAAGATATATAAAAATCTATGATTTGATTCAAAATATAAAATCTACATGAAATATTTTTTAAGTGTACCAATGCCGAGCGGAAGAGGACGAGGACGAGGACGAGGAAGAGGCAGAGGCAGAGGCAGAGGGAGGGGGGCTGTGGGAGCTGGACGTGGAGCGGCACTGGCAGCTCGGTCTGGAGTGTTAGTATTTTTTAATGTGTTTTAAGAAGGTTTGGCTATGTGTTGAGCTCATCATATATATTTTAATTTATTTGAACAGTGACCCTGATCTGGTTATGGTGCGGGAGGATCGCGCCAGGGCCCTAAAGGACGTTAGGGCCCTGTCTGCTTCTTTCCAAGCGGAACTAGAAAGCCGCAAATTTAAGAAGCAGGCGGCGCGGATCCTGCTCCCCACCGCGCCTGCAAGAAAAGCTAAACGAAAGTAAGTTATCGTCTCTAGATGCATTACACAATATTATTGTTTTTCCCCGAGAGCTTTCTGCCACCGTGAGAGTTGGATGGATCAGCGCTCTGTGCATTATGCACATGCAGTCAAATCAGCGCTACTCCAATTCTTATTCTTTTTATTTACTGTTTCACGAGTGAATGACAACGATTCATATGATTTATGTATATGTTTTCAGAATTCCATCTCCGGAGAGAGTAGCGTGTCCCTTTTCACAGGGGACACCTTCAACGCTGCCATCGCCTATTCCCCCACCGTGGTTGTGCAACGTTCCATCTATCACAATGACCCAAGCAACGGCTCCCGCTGTGCCAACGCGGGCGGCTTCTCCAGAGCCGTTACCTGGGACATCGCGGGATGGGGAACTGAGGGGCGATCTCTCTCTGGAGCATAGCTACCATAGAGAGCTGTGGGTGGACGTGCCGTTCTGCCAGGAAGTGTCTGAGTTTGGAAACGGTGAGTTTTTTTTTAATACATCATACCAGAGGCGTTCCGTAATTGAAATATAGACATATTAAATCAATTTATGGTTTGTACATTTCAGAGCCAGGCATGGACGGAACGGGGACGGGTGACGTTGCTGCAGCTCTCTATTATGATGAGTGGGCACTTGAAAACCGTAAGTTATAAAACTAACTAACTAACTAACTAACTAACCTTCACGCCATTTCTCTACATTAAGCTAATTTAAGTTAATCAATACATAGTTTTATTGTGCCTCGCTCTAGAGCGATACTCTCAGTATCGCTCTGGTGAGAGCCCACTATTCAGAATTGAACATTGCTTGAAAATCGTGGAATGGGGAACGCCAGTGGGGCGATCACTCTCTGGAGCATGGCTACCATAGAGAGCTGTGGGTGGACGTGCCGTTCTGCCAGGAAGTGTCTGTGTTTGGAAACAGTGAGATTATTGTTTTAAAACGTCATATCAGAGGCGTTCCGTAATTGAAATAAAGACACATTAAATCAATTTGTGTTATATACATTTCAGAACCAGGCATGGACAGAGCGGGTGAATTTGATGCTGCATCTCTTCACCATGATCAGTCGGCATTTGAAGACCGTAAGTTATAAAACTAACTAACTAACAACGCCATTTCGCTACATGGGTAGGCAGAGGATGGACCGCCATGCAATTTGGTCTTGGCACTCACACTCTTTTCTTCATTCAAACTCATTTATACCTGCCCTTGTGTTATTCTGACATTGCGCGCCTCAAATATTTGATTAACTTGATCGAGCCAAGAGTTCATTATCTTAAAGCGTTGTACCAAAGGGAGTAAGTACTCGTAATATAGAAATGTTTAATTTGTGTTTTCTGTTGTTTTAGAAATGGATCTGGACGAAGGGAGCGACGTTGACGAGGATAACCTATGCATGCCACCAAAACCTTATCATCGTATGAACAATGCACGTAAGCCCGATATGGCCGCAGACCTAAGACAAGACCAGGTAGAAAGAGAGGCAATGCGTTCGATTCTGCCATCTGATAGTTATTCTTTCGATTGGTCCAGCGAAATCTCACGTTTCAATGGGATAAAGGAGATATTCACAGGTACGCCGGGACCAACTTTCAACACCGACGAAATGGGCAAACCTGTGGATGCCTTTCTTAAAATCTTCGACGCCGATTTCGTTGAACTGATCGTAAGAGAGACTAACAGGTATGCAGAACAACACATTGCGCTAACCCAATTCAAGCGCTATGCGCGTATCAATAGATGGGCTCCCACGAATAAAGAGGAAATGTACGTATTCTTGGCACTTTTAATGCATCAAGGTATTTCTCCCCTTCCCGTTGAAAAAGACTTCTTCTTTTCAATTGACGTCACCGCCATGCCTTATTTCAGCAAAGCCATGAGTTATAATCGTTTTCTTCTAATAAAAAAATTCCTTCACTTCACCAACAATGAAACTCTTTCTTCTGATGTATCGTTATCTGTGCGAAGGTTACAAAAGATTCAGCCCGTCTTGGACCACCTCTCTCATAGGTTTGAGAGTTTATACCTGCCCGAGCAAGACATCTCTCTAGATGAATCCTTACTCCGCTATAAAGGCCGTTTGGGATTCGTCCAGATGATCAAATCTAAAGCGGCAGGCTCGGGTATAAAGTCTTACGAGCTTTGTGAGTCCAAGTCTGGCTATCTTTGGAAATTCCAAATTTATACGGGGAAGACCATTTCCAGTCAGACTGAATCGACAAATCCAGACCAGGAAGACATGACGGAAGACGACATAACGGAAGACATGACACGGGCCAACTTTTCTGGTGCTCACAATATCTGCCCAGTTGGAGCCACTGCAAAGATAGTATACGATTTGGCCAGCCCTCTGTTTAATAAAGGGTATACGCTAATAATGGACAATTTTTACAATAGTCCATTATTGGCGCGATGCCTCAAAAGAAATGGGATGGATTGCATGGGCACATTGCGGTTGAACCGAGAATTAGTGCCCAGTGTATTTAAGTGCAATCTCCGATCAAAACTGAGGGAAGGTGAGCTCCTATACTCGAACTGCGGGGACCTCAATGTTATGGTTTGGTTGGACAAAAGCTTGGTAAGTATGTTGTCCACCTACCATAAAGCAGAAGTCGGGGCAGTTGAAAAGTTTGGGGTTTGGAAATACAAACCCCAAATTGTACTAGACTATAACAAGGTAATGGGGGGAGTTGACAGAAAGGATCAGCTTTTGTCAGGCTACCCCATTGAACGACAGCGAAACCTGGTCTGGTACAAGAAGCTTTTCAGGAGACTACTAAGTGTTTCGGTGCAGAATGCGTATATATTGTACAGTTCAAAGCTCCGCAAGGAAAATAAACGCATTTTGTATCGAAACTTTAGGAGTGAGGTTGCGAGGGATCTCCTTCAGCTGTTCTGTCACAGGGAAATTAACCCGCCTCCGACTGTGAGAACCATTGGCCAAATAGTTGAAGGAAAGATTCTGCGTACTGTCCTGGAAGGCAACCACTTCTCGGTCCATAGCGGGCGAACGTTGAATTGTGTGTGGTGTTCCATAAACAAAATTACCAAACGAACTACAAAAAAATGTGACGTGTGTGATGTGGGATTATGCAATGATTGTATGGTCCCATATCATACCACCCCACTCTCCATATTGAATAACTGAGGGTTTTTTTATTTTCTTTTTCTTTTCTTGTTTTTAGTTGTGAAATTATAATTTATAAATTTAATGAACTTTCTTTGGACATCAATAACTATAGCCTGCGCCTGGATGACAGGACCAAGTCATTTCTTTTTACATCTCATAAAAATGTTATAACGACAAAGCACCCAAAGGTACGAGTTCTATCTGATAAGGTTTGGTGGACATTTAATATGTATATTTCAATTCTGATCATTAAAATATACATATTAAAAAATGCTTAGGTTTTCTCATTCTTTCCTGCTATTGTACACATTAAATAACTTGTTTTATCAAGATGATTTGTTTTTGAGGTGTTATGCCGTCTCGCTGTACCTCCTTTAGCCTACGTTTTGGACAGCGTTTGTTAGTTATAGAATGAGGTAGCGCGACACGGCATAACACCCCCAAAAAAAATCATGTTAATACTTTTGGCCATGAAAATATCAAATCAAACTTGTTTTATTTTTATGTCTTAGTTATATATTTTGTTATTTTTTCTGTAGAGGCTTTTTTAGATCTAGTCACTTAACAAAACTAAGCCATTTCAAGCAATGTTTAAATCTGAATGGTAGTCTCTCACCAGAGCGATACTGAGAGTATCACTCTAGAGCGAGGCAAAATGAAACTATGTATTGATTTACTGAGAAAAAACAATTGAATAAATTTTTATTATGACGAAGTGTGTAAACAATGTTTAAATAAATATGCTGCTCTACCATTGTAATGTAATTAATAAGTGTAATTTTAATTGAAAGAATGTAAAAGCCCATTAGGGCGGAAATAAATTTATAGATCTATTATTTGTTCCCTCAATTATTTTCCTCTCCACTATTTTTCATTCCAACTTTTAGATAAAAAAAATATCACTAAGATTTTATTTGCCGATCGACGCTGATACAACAGGTTTCATATATATAAGATTTAATCATCACCATCATTTTAGCTATTATAATTTATCCGGTTTGTATCGACCTTAAACTAGCTGTCATCTCGTATTTTCCCAAACAAAATGGCAGAATTCCACAGGATTTTATCAAATTACAAAGTATATCCTGAAAGATTGGCAAAGCTTATGGCTATGATATAGGTTTTTTTTAAATCTTTGTTTCTTGTTCTATCACGAAACACAAAAACATGGATAAAAATCTCCAGTTCTCAGTCACAATTATTTAAAAAGCAGCACTCTGATTTTGACATCGTGAAATAGGCTATCTGTATAAAACGATCAAATGATTTAAATAAAGCAAGTACGGCAGTTATTCTTATTGGTAATTGTAAACAGTTAATGTATCTTCCTAATGTAGTACCACTTCTTTGTGGTAAATGTATAAAATATCATAATTTAGTTCATTCAAATTTAACAGGTTCACGTACCAAATAACACAAAATAATTTTCACGCATTATTTTTATCTTGATGTCAGCATATAAAAAAATAATTTTCTAGTATTTATTTGGATCTGTGGTTGTGGAACAAGTCATAGAGAACATAAAACGTAGAAAATATTCAATGTGGATATTCAAAATATCCACTGGCGGCAATTTCAAATACACTCACGCACAAAATTCGCGCATTTACAAAGTTTACGATTTTTTTAATAATTTTTCTATCAATTATACAAATACAAAATAATTTATAAAATAAAGGTGAGTTTATTGGCTACATAGCAGTATAATTTGTTTATAATGTTTACATATACAAATATGGAGTAATGATTTTTTTAAAGTGGTCGGAAATATTTCAAAATTAATTTTCGAAAGTCGTGGGCACTCGAGGAGATTTCTCATAATTGACCGTGTCGCTCCAGTGGATAAGCTTACTCAAAGTGGAGTAAAACCTTTTTCATGATCTGAATGCAGTTATACAAGTCCTCAAAACGAAGATTTAAAAGACCACAGTATGATTCACAGAACAGAAAAACCTTTTTCATGTCCTGATTGTAACTATTCGTGTTCTCAAAAGGGATACATAAGAAGTCAGTTGCATACTCAATGTGGAGAAAAACTTTTTCATGTTCCAACTGCAACTATTTATGTACTATGAAGAGAAATCTAAAAATCACACGTTTACCGACAGTGGAAAAAAACCTATTTCATGTCCTGACGGCAACTATTCTTATTCTCGAAAAAAATAACTAAAACGGCACTTGCTGACTCACAGTGTTAAAAAACCTTTTTCTTTTCCCGACTGTAACTATTCATGCGCTACAAAATGGTATCTAAAAATTCACATGCTTACCCATACTGGACAAAAACCTTTTTCATGTCCCGACTGCAGTAATACAAGTTTTCAAAGGGAAGATTTAAAAATCCGCAGTACGATTCACAGAAGAGAAAAACCTTTTTCATGTCCTGATTGTAAATATTCGTGTTCTCAAAAGTGATACATATGAAGTCAGTTGCTGACTCAGTGTGGAGAAAAACCCTTTTCCTGTTCGAACTGCAACTATTCATGTACTATGAAGAGAAATCTAAAAATCACACGTTTACCGACAGTGAAAAAAATCTATTTCATGTCCTGACTGCAACTATTCTTATTCTCGAAAAAAATAACTAAAACGGCACTTGCTAACTCACAGTGATGAAAAACCTTTTTCTTGTCCCGACTGCGACTATTCATGTGTTACAAAACGGTATCTAAAAATTCGTATGTTAACCCACACTGGACAAAACCCTTTTTCATGTCCTGACTGCAATTATTCATGTTGTACAAAGGAACTTCTTAGAAATCATTTACTTACTCACAGCGGACAAAACTATTTTTTTGTCCCAAATGCAGTTATTGAAGTTCTCGAAAAGGAGATTTTAAAATCCACAGCACGATTCACAGTGGAGAAAAACCTTTTTTTATGTTCTGAGTTAAATATGCATGTATCACTAAACCTATTTTACCGTATATTTATTTATTTATTTTTATTGTATTATTATTATATTTTAGAAGTAAACTAACCTGTGTGTAATAACTAATAAGCGTTGTTGCTTTTTTCTTCGTGGCCGTCACCTTTAACTCTCGTATAGCGTCATTTTTATGTGCCATAAATTTATTTGAAATGTTTTCTTGTTTTTAATATATTTATTTGAAGGAAACATAATAATGTATATTTCATTACATATATGCCGAGTCAACAAATAAATACACTGTCAAGACGACATACTCGCGTAATGTCGCCAATCAAAAAACTTTTTATTTTTCAAAATTAGGACTAAGGCAAAAATCTGATTTAAGGATTACTAGTTTATCAGTTATACTTGTACATATAGTAAAATTATTAAAAATATACAGTATCTTTATTTTTAGTAATCCTCAAACTAGATTTTGGATAATACCCAACTTAATATTGGATAAAATAGTTAAGGTATTATGATTTACAGCGCAAGTAATGCGAAAGACTCCAGATACTAATATCTACAGCCTGTATGTCGAACGAAAATGTACAGCTCATATGTTGAACTAATATCTACGAACTTCAGAATGTTGACTAATATCTACAGAGCGTAGGTTGAACTAATATCTATACAGCGTGTCGATATTAGTCGTGCGTGTAGATATTATAATGTCGCCAATCAAAAAACTTTTTATTTTTCAAAATTAGGACTAAGGCAAAAATCTGATTTAAGGATTACTAGTTTATCAGTTATACTTGTACATATAGTAAAATTATTAAAAATATACAGTATCTTTATTTTTAGTAATCCTCAAACTAGATTTTGGATAATACCCAACTTAATATTGGATAAAATAGTTAAGGTATTATGATTTACAGCGCAAGTAATGCGAAAGACTCCAGATACTAATATCTACACCCTGTATGTCGAACGAAAATGTACAGCTCATATGTTGAACTAATATCTACGAACTTCAGAATGTTGACTTATATCTACAGAGCGTAGGTTGAACTAATATCTACACAGCGTAGGTTGGACTAATCAGCTAAATGTGCCCAATACTCCGATATTAGGGATTTTTACATGCATACTTAAATAAATAAAGTTTTTTAAACTGCATACGCAATATTCGTTATCCCAATATGCTATACATAATTGCAAATCCAACCTCTGCCAGTACTGTAGATATTCGTCAACATTTTGGTTCTCATAGATATTAGTCAACAGTTTTAGCTGTAGATATTCGTCAACACTTTGGTTCTCATAGATATTAGTTCGATTTTTTCAGTTTTTGGAATTCCTGTAGATATTAGTAGACGCCTCCATGCGAAAGTGACCTCTTATCCAAATTATCGACAACTGATCGAAATCTGAGGGCGATCTTACATTTGGTAGACCAATTCCCTTATAGCAGTTATACACGACATCTTTTTTCAGCCCGATTCCAATGAGACACAAAAGTCAACATTTTTCGCTCTACGCGATCGCTATTTCCATCTCTATTTTCATGTTGTACGATTTCAGTTGGCATCAGAGCAAACAGCATGGTTCATGTGTTTTTTGCAGTGATGACAATTGAAATCGTAGATATGAAAATAGAGATGAAAATAGCGATCGCTTAGAGTGAAAAATGTTGACTTTTGTGTCTAGTTGGAATCGGGCTGAAAAAAGATGTCGTGTATAACGGCCATTAGCTTGCGAAACTACCCCAGTGTAATCAGCTAATCGTTTGGTCTACCTAACTAGTGTCGGCAGTTGACTTGATAATCGGTGTAATTAGCGCTCCGTCAACAAATTCAAATATTTCGCATTCACGCATATTTCGACTTCATAAAAAATATTTTCTGAAATCCTCGAAATTACTTATTATTCCTAAAACATTTATTCATATACACAAAACAATATAATACAGAAAAAAAACATACAGATGATTGTTCATTTTTCTTCAATCAGTTATCGATCGATCCTCGTGTAAATGTATTCAAGTTTTACGTCTATTAGAAAAGTGAACTATCAAATACACTTACCTTGTTTTTCAAAGTGGTCTTTCAGCACTAATAAACACGCTCACACAATAATAACTTCTTCACTAATTCACGTCAGTCCATAGATAACAATCCACTTAACGAGTCTACGTCAATCACAATATACGAACGAATTTAGAATGACACAAGGAATATTTCAGGAAAATCCCCGACTGAGCTAGGAACAAAAAAAAACATTTTTCGGGAATCCCCGACCAACCAAGCCATAGAGCAAAATAACAGTCAGTGTTAACGTGTAAAATATTTTTTACGGCAATTTGCACTTTCGTAAGTTTTTTCTCCACGTTCGAGTGTCACCCCCTCCTCGGGTGGCACCCGGGGCGGTCCGCCCCCCCCCCCCCCCCTAGCTAGAAGTTTTTCTGTCCCCGCCTTGCAACCGTAATTTGTAAATAACAGTGGCTTATTGTTCAGTCCGCTGAACACTACTGATTACGCCAGTTATGAGAAATGTGTAATACAAGATTGATCCTTCAGAGTAGACCCTAAAACCATGTTATTTCACTTCTACGTTGATGGCTGTGAACAGTAAGCACGATCTCAAATAAAGATTTTGATTTTTTTTTGTTATAATTAGCTCCACACAAAAGGAAAATATTCCCCCTCAGGGCCCCTTGTCATCTTTGGAAATGCTGCATGGAGGGTATTTTTAGGGAAAGAAGTCGAGGAAGTTCTGGGTAGAAAAAAAGGTATAAGGGGTGGGTAGGAATCTGAGGGTCAGTGTGTCCAGAAATGATGGACGAATTTCCACTGAGAGTCCTGCTGGAGAGGTCAGAAGGTCTCCCTCAACCAGTCTCACTCGATCCGGCCTGTCACGCAGTTGGTGAGCAGACGTATCCGCCGCCAAGATTTGAACAAACCTGACCACCATAAACCTGCCTGGACACCCCTGCTAATTCACCGCACGTAGCGAACCCCTTGGGGTAACTTTTGGCAGAGGTGTTGGTTGCCCAATAAATCGTTCCCGGGGCGGCGGTACCCATGCCTGCCTCCCATATTGATTGTTTGTTGGTTACCAGATGCAATTGTCCACCCTGTGACCACTGACTATGAGGATTACTATCGGGCTCCTTGGTGAACGAGACTGATGTCCATATTATCCGAAAAATTAGAAATGTTTCATTATTGATGTCTCCTTAATTACACTGCTTAAATTGGTTAACCGTTGATGTATTATAGATCGCATACAATGAAAAGAGAAAAAAAAACATTACGTCAGATAAGATTTCACCCTGAAATGCAAAATATCCTGTTTTGAAAGTGTTCAAAAATTTGCAAATGTCTTCCTCATATATCTCCCTGAGCATTGTCATTGAGTCATCCAGAGGCAAATTCGTAAAAAGAGAAACTACATCAAAACTGACAAGAATATCCCTTTCATCAGTCTTAACCTTTTTAAGCTTACTGAGCAGATCTGTGGAATCCTTAATCCAAGATTCAGTTTTTCCAGTTTGCATCTGCAGTAGTCTAGAGAGGTATTGGGACAGTTTGTAAGTAGGTGCGCCAATAGCACTGACAATCGGTCTCATTGGGATTTCCTTTTTGTTTATTTTTGGAAGACCGTATAGGGCAGGAGTTCTGGAGGCTTTTATGAAAACCCCAGATTGATCGTCTTTCCTAATACTGGAAGCTTTAACTGGCTCTCTTGTCTTCATTGGTGGTGGGGTTGTTTTTAATTTTCTTGTAAGTGCTGGCATCGCACAGGAGGTGTTCCATCTTCTTAGTGTAGTCTACCGTATTAATCACCACAGTGGCATTACCTTTGTCGGCAAACAGAACTAAGATTTCCTCATTGGCGCGCAATTCTTTTAAGGCAATGACATTCCATGACAATGCTCAGGGAGATATATGAGGAAGACATTTGCAAACTTTTTGAACACTGTCTCAAAAAAGGATATTTTGCATTTCAGGTTGATTTTTTTAAGCAAGTGGATGGAGCTGCGATGGGCAGTCCGTTGTCGCCAGTTCTGGCTAACTTCTTTATGGAGAAGTTTGAAGAAGTGGCACTCGACACAGCTTCGGCTGTTCCAAAGATATGGTGGCGTTATATCGATGATGTCTTCGCCATTTGGCCTCATGGAACAGAGAAACTGAACAAATTCCTAGACCATCTTAATTCACTTCATAGTAACATTAAGTTCACAATGGAGCTAGAAAATAACCACAAAGTCCTGCCTTTTCTAGATTTGGAAGTGATGCGAAAAGAAGATGGTAGCCTAGGACACACAGTGTATAGGAAACCAACGCATACAAATCGGTATCCACATGCTGATTCGCATCACCACCCAGCGCAGAAGAGAGGACTTATCCATACGTTGGTAACCCGAGCGACTAGAATATGTGAAGAACCAAAAATCGGAGTGGAACTTACAAAGCTCAGCGATGCACTGGAGCGCAATGGTTAGCCGGCAAGGCAGACGAGGCAAATAATAAGAGCCAAACCAAACCAATCCACACCAAACGATGACAGAATTGAAAAAGAGTCTAAAGACTGTGCATTCCTACCTTATGTTCATAATGTGACAGACAGAATTGCCAGGCTGTTGAAAAAAGAAAGCATCAAGACTGTCTTCGGAACCACGACCGAAATACAAGACCTACTGAGGTCTGCAAAGACCAAGTTTCCTCTGGAAACAGATGGAGTATATACACAGCTTTGCACTCAAATAATCTCTGGAAATTTATCAAAACACTAAACAATGACAGCACAGACTATCCACCACAAATGCATATGGATGACAAATGTGCTAACAGCACACAAGATATCGTAAATCTTTTCTCAGATTTCTTTAAAAATGTTTACGATGAGGAAACACCAGAAGAAAAAATTCCTTCATACTCATTTAAAAAAACCATACATTTAACAGACTGCTACATAACAGAAGAATCTTGCAAAAAGAAACTATGTTCCTTAGACATTAACAAATCTGCAGGCCCAGACTCCATTCCGCCAATTTTCCTAAAACATTGCTCCTCTGTATTGTCTAAACCACTAACCATTCTCTTTAACCAGCTACTATCTTCTGGACATTTTCCTGTCTACTGGAAATCCAGCTATATTATCCCAATACTTAAAAAAGGCGATGAGACTGACATTTCAAACTATCGACCTATATGCATACAATCTGTATTACCCAAAATCTTTGAATCTCTAGTTCTTGATGAAATATATCCCACGTTAACAGAGATAATAAATGACAAACAACATGGCTTCATTAGAGGTAGATCAACTTCAACAAACTTATTACTCTTTCAAAACTATATATTGGAGTCATTTTCTAAAAACAAACAAGTTGACTGTATATATACTGATTTCTCGAAGGCTTTTGATAAAGTGTCCCACAAAATACTGATCCGAAAACTTCATGCTCTGGGAATCAGAGCAAATATGTTGAACTGGCTAAGTAGTTACTTATCAGGTAGAACTTTATTTGTAAAAATAAAATCTTTTATATCCAAACCATTTTCTGCCACTAGTGGAGTACCGCAAGGTAGTCATCTTGGCCCAATTTTATTTCTTATTTTTATAAACGACATAGTCAACTGCTTTAAAGACGTCAAAGTGTTGCTTTTCGCTGATGACATTAAATTATATAAAGAGATAACTATCCTTAATCACTGTGAAATTCTTCAATCAAATATAGACATGCTAAAAATTTGGTGCTCACAAAACAATCTATATTTAAATGTAGAAAAATGCAAAACTTTGACCTTTTCCAGAAAAAAAACACCACTGTTTTTCGACTATTCAATAAATAAAATAAATTTAGAAAGAGTATCGGAAATGCGGGATCTTGGCATAATAATGGATGAGAAACTAGACTTCACGGTTCACATTCAACAAACTGCAAATAAGGGTATGAAAACATTAGGATTTGTATTAAGAACAATTAAAAACTTTGAATCGTTACAAATCATTAAACTACTGTATACATCCCTTGTTAGAAGCCTAATAGAATATAACTCCATAGTCTGGTCGCCCTTCTATAAAATTCATATTCATACTATTGAAAGAATTCAAAGAAAATTTCTACGTTTTGTAAATTTTAAACTTAACATCCCTTTAGAGCACATAAATTATCCGTCGTTAATGAATACTTTAAATATTCCAACATTAGAAAACCGACGAAAAATAAACCACCTAACTTTTTTATTAAAATTATTAAACTCTAAATTCGACAGTTGTGAACTCCTGCAATTAATAAATCTACATGTACCTACACGAACAACTAGACAAACATTGACATTTTATATACGTACATCTCATTCGAACTATGATTTACATTCTCCAATACAACGTTTGCATAGTCTTGGTAACAAATACTTAAACAATCTGGATGTATTTGACAATAATTTGAACTTAGCAAACTTCAAACGCCATATGTGCCAACTATTTATTTCTACCTATCCCGTAAACTAATGAGAACAACAATTTTAAAAATTACCTACTCTATGTCAACTACTATATTTTATGGACTATATTTTGTTTCTTATATTTTATGTTACCTGTATTTTGTTAACGCTTATATTTTATGTAACCTAAATTTTTTATTTTATTTTTTTTTAACCCTTATATTTTATGTAACCTATATTTTGTTTTTAACAAATATTATGTTACTTGTATTGTGTATTGTATTTTGTAAACCCATTCTTTTCACTGTAATTAAAAAAATGTACTGCATTCTATGTAAAAGCCCTATGGGCGTTTAAATAAATAAATAAATAAATATAAACTGTAGACCAGAAAGAGCGGACGATCTCCAAAAGGATATCAGAATACTCTTGAGCGTGTAAACTTGGCCACCCTGACAAATCAGCAATCGCCGAGCATTTAATTGAAACCGGCCATTACTTTGGATTTGTTCCCGAAGTCCTGGGAAGACCCAAAACTTTAAGAGCACGCCTAATTACAGAGGCAATTGAAATTCATAAAAATCCTATTAACATTAATAGAGACGACGGAGCTTAACTCAATAGTTCTTGGTATCCGGTAATTGACGGCTTCACCAAACCTAAATGTAGAAAACCATCTTGAAGTAAACTGTAATGCCAGCTCGTAGTGGAGTGTAGCTGGCGACACGGTATTGCTTCGAAGTACTTAAGCATACATTTCACCACTAACATTTACACATCATCTGCCTTTATGATGGACACTGTAACGCTGTTTGAAACGTTGGCTAAAGGAGGAGGTAGCGCAACACGGCATAACACCCCAAAAACAAATAACAAAAATTTTGAGACCTATTTAAAAGATAGTTACTGAACTCTTTATAGGTAACATTGACGATGTCGATGCTCCATCGAGCATTGATGCATTGAGCAGAATCGTTAAACAGTTGAATTGCTCTATTTAATGGCGCATTCTGAAAGGAAGAAGTTCTCGCTTTCGAAGCATAAAAAGTGCGTGGGATCTCCCACGAGTAAATGCGTTTAAAACATAAACGTTTAATACACAAAATATATATTTTTTTATATCTTAAACGTTTATAATGCGTACCTGTATAATTATAAATGTAAAACACATTAAAATGATAAACAAATTTTATTCGATTTATAAATTTAATATAAAGTGTACGAAAAAAAAGTTGTCAGTATTTAAAGAAAGTTATATAAAAAATAAAGTACCTATTCAAAACACAAACCAAAAGGGAAAATAAAAATGCAGACTCAAAATATCCATCACATTGACTAAGAATTCAACTGAAGATTTTTTCGATAAAATAAGAATTATAAAAAAAATCCACCACATGTCATTAATTCAGATCATATTTTTAAATCTTTAAATTAACTTTTTTTTTTCCTTTATTTTTTCCCATTATATCTTGATACATTTCAAACGTAATTTTTATACATTTTTTAAATATATATAACATAACACAAGATAATAATAATGTAAAAAAAGTATATATAAGACAAAATTAAATAATGGGAACCCACTAAGGCACTGCCTGTGAGTGGGCAATATTAACTAAAGTGCTAAATTACACCAATAAGTTCGCGGTACAAGTAAAAAATGTAAATTTCAAAGTAAAAGTTTAAAAATATAAAAAATATTAAACACAAAGTGACACATACAAGTTTTGACATTCCCGTAATAAATCACAAAAACGAAACGTTTTTTCGTCTCCCCAGCGGGAAATTTCAACATTTTTGCAAAGAATGCGCAGGCGCGAACTGTGTTCGGGTTGTAATGAGTATGCTCATAAGCTGGCCTGTTCACACATGCTTAGAGGCTTCCCCTTCCACCCGGTAATCCAATTAACCTGCCCATAAATCAAACGGCTGTAGATTTATGAGCATTAACATATTGCTTAAAAATGAGCATACTCATTACAAGCAACGTCACGGACACACATGCTTCTAGCTAGCAATTGCTACTGGGTAGCATGCTCTTTAGCTTAAAATTTTAAATATACGTCATGTTTAATGAGTACTTGTATACATAAATGGTACCGGGAAAAAATTATCGCTTATTTTAAAAAAATATTCAAAATACTATACTATTCTACGTTTATATAATTTTTACAACACAAATATTAATACACAAATATTTTTTTAATATTCGTGTAGGAGGTAGGTCGCCAAACAAATTTTGAAATAATTCATAACTTTACTGCAATAGAGAAAAAAGATCAAATATTTTACAAAGCGATTCAGAACAAGTTCAAACGATGCAGCAGGTTCCGTAATTGTAACCATTTTTAAATGATACCAGTTTGAAAATCGGAGACTTTCTGGTGTAACATCAGGTCTAACCGATGACTGCTAGTTTAGAGCAAGTCAAATAGTGTGATTGATTTCGTGGAGTTAAATTCAAATCACAATGCAGGGACCAAATAAGAGTGCCTTGTTACAATCACTTCAAAAAAATGTACAACAGCAAACAAAATACGACAAAAATTATCATGCAATGTTAGTTCACCCGTACTTCTTCAAATCTCTCATTTGAGAAGACGAATAGCTACACAAAGGTTTTTCTCAACAGTGAGTCAGCACGTGGTACGTCAGATTGCCCCTTTGAGAACATGATTCTTTGCACTCGGAACAAGAAAAGGATTTTTCTCTACCATGAGTCAGCTTGTGGATCGGCAGATTGCCCTTGTTGGAACATGAATAGTTGCACTCGGAAGATGAAAAGGCTTTTCTCCACTGTGAGTCAGCATGTGTATCTTTAAATCTCCTTTTCGAGAAAATAAATTGCTACACTAGGAACATGAAAAAGCTTTTTCTCCACTATGAATCAGCATGTGGCTTGTCAGATGGCTCTTTTGAGAACATGAATAGTTGCACTCGGAACAGGAAAAAGGTTTTTCTCCACTGTGAATCAACATGTGTCTCTTAAAATCTCCTTTTCGAGAAAATGAATAGCTGCACTGGGGACATGAAAAAGCTTTTTCTCGATTATGAATCAGCATGTGCCTTGACAGATTGCTCTTTATAGAACATGAATAGTTGCACTTGGAACACGAAAAAGGTTTTTCTCCACTGTGAGTCAGTTTGTGGAGCGTCAGGCTGCCCTTGACAGAACATGAATAATTGCACTCGGAACATGAAAAAGGTTTTTCTCCACTGTGAGTTAGCTTGTGGATCTTCAGACTGCCCTTGACAGTGCATGAATAATTGCACTCGGAACATGAAAAAGGTTTTTCTCCACTATGAGTCAGCTTGTGGACCGTCAGACTGCCCTTGACAGAGCATGAATAATTGCACTCAGAACATGAAAAAGGTTTTTCCCCAGTGTGAGTTAGCTTGTGGATCTTCAGACTGCCCTTGAGAGTGCATGAATAATTGCACTCGGAACATGAAAAAGGTTTTTCTCCACTATGATTCAGCTTGTGGATCGTCAGTCTGCCCTTTTGAGAACATGAATAGTTGCACTCGGAACAAGAAAAAGGTTTTTCTCCACTGTGAGTCCGCATGTGGATCGTCAGACTGCTTTTTGTATAACATGAATAGTTGCACTCGGAACAAGAAAAAGGTTTTTCTCCACTGTGAGTCAGCATGTGTTTTTTTAAATCTCCTTTTTGAGAAAATAAAAAGCTGCACTCGAAACATGAAAAAGCTTTTACTCCACTATGAATCAGCATGTGCCTTA
Organism: Limnephilus rhombicus; assembly: GCA_929108145.2. Taxonomy (NCBI): domain Eukaryota; kingdom Metazoa; phylum Arthropoda; class Insecta; order Trichoptera; family Limnephilidae; genus Limnephilus; species Limnephilus rhombicus. The sequence continues at coordinate 31,495,866 of OV815298.1, read as the reverse complement.
TCAGATTCCACTTTTGAGAACATGAATAGTTGCACTCGGAACAGGAAAAAGGTTTTTCCCCACTGTGAGTCAGCTTGTGGTTTATCATACTGCGCTTGACAGAGCATGAATAATTGCACTCGGAACATGAAAAAGATTTTTCTCCACTGTGAGTCAGCAAGTGTGTCGTCAGAAGTTGTTTCCGGGAACATGAATAGTTGCACTCCAAACATGAAAAAGCTTTTTCTCCACTGTGAGTCAGCTTGTGGGTCGTCAGACTGCCCTTATGAGAAGATGAATAGTTGCACTCGGCACAAGAAAAAGGTTTTTCTCCACTGTGAGTCCGCATGTGGATCGTCAGAATGCTTTTTGTATAACATGAATAGTTGCACTTGGAACAAGAAAAAGGTTTTTCTCCACTGTGAGTCCACATGTGTTTTTTTAAATCTCCTCTTCGAGAACATAAATAGTTGCACTTGGAACAAGAAAAAGGTTTTTCTCCACTGTGAGTCCGCATGTGGATCGTCAGAATACTTTTTTTATAACATGAATAGTTGCACTCGGAACAGGAAAAAGGTTTTTCTCCACCGTGAGTCAACATGTGTTTTTTTAAATCTCCTCTTCGAGAACATAAATAGTTGGACTTGAAACACGAAAAAGGTTTTTCTCCACTGTGAGTCAGTATGTGTTTCTTTAAATCTCCTTTTCGAGAACATAAATAGCTGCACTCGGAACATGAAAAAGCTTTTTCTCCACTATGAATCAGTATGTGCCTTGTCATATTGGTCTTTTGAGAACATGAATAGTTGCAGCCAGAACAAGAAAACCGTTTTACTCCGACATGGGTGCGAAGATGGCTTTCGAAATCAGACTTACAAGAGCAGCAGTAGTTACAATGAGCACAAGAGAATGGTTTATCTGCAGGACGCGTCTTCAGATCTGTTGGCAAATTTAAAAGAGAATGCAAATTTAAAAACGCTTAACAAGATTTTATTACTCAAGTGGAGACAAGTACAGTTAATGCATAAAAAATGGATACTGCTTAATGTTAAATTTTGATATGAAAAAAGGTTTACCAACTATCTGGTTAATTTGTTCAACGCGTTGTAAGCATTCCTTTTTAACATCCGATAGGTCCATGTCAATTTTCATGGAAGGAAAAGCCTCTTCGTCATCTTCTTGGGATCCAAGATGCGCCTTGATGGCAACTGTCTCCGAATTGGTGCTGTCTGCAAAAACAAAATGATCTTTGACATACAACAATTTTTCTTTTGTTCATATGGTGAAAATACTTTGTGAATATAATTGAATTAAAATAATTTTAATAAATAACCTATTTTTAAAATAAAAAAAATTTAAACAAGTAGAGGAAAATATTAAAGGTACCAATGATTTATCAAACTTTAAGGTTAATATAAGCTAGAAGAGTGACCACAGTTGTCCGCTTCAGGAAACGATGCTTCAAGACCTCAGAACCCTGCTTTTGGGCACCTTCAATGCGGAGTTTGATTGATTTTAGTCAATGGAATGTGTTTAGTCCATCAACATCAACGCACTTCAATTCGTGCAACTTATATCATATCCCATATAAAATAAGGTAAAAATTTTAGGAACCGGGAACACATTCTGAGCAATATATAAAAGTCAAAATTCGGAATTCAACATGATACATTTTTCAATTTTACTTACTGGCTGTCTCAGTACTCTCCGCGTATTGCAAAAATTCCATATCTACATCTGGGAGGTCTAAATTTATATCCGTACATCGCATTTCACCTCTACCTTCTTCCTGGGACCTTGGCTCCATCTTGATGGAAACAGTGTCTGGATTTAGTAGGTCCACGGCACTTCCGTGATAGCGTTTGGTAATTGATTTACGCCAAAACAAATATTACTGAAACAGAAAATTGTTATAACGGCACTATAATTCAAACGAGTTTAGAATGTTTGGTTTCGCTCAGAATATTGTGCCAAAATATTGAAGCCGTAAACATAAAACATATTTTGAAACCAAGACCATTAATTACTGTGACTGTATTTTGGGCTTGAAGTTGACATTTGGAAACGGTTGAGAGAAATGCTATCAATCGTGGGATAACTTAGTACAATATACCCCTCCAAAGATATACTGGTATTCCTACGAATTACGTCTTATTTTCGGATTTCTGGAATTAGAAGTAAGTGAGAGTAGATGTTATCGTGTATAATCCGACTGTTGCTGTCGCACTCTAGTTACTGCTCATTTATATATTAAAATTTGAGTCCCATACCAGTTAGGCTGTTATTTTTTTAACTCCACATCGTTTGGTTAATATCGGACATGTCTGTTACGGATGACATCGGACACACGAATAAATGCTTATTAATTTATTTATTTATTTAAATTAATATACATCAAATAAAGTGTTTAATACTTTAATACACCTATGTAGTGTGAAAGTATATTTTACTACGAAAACATTGTATAAAGGGTTTGCTATTGTTTTTCAAAAAATCATTCTGTTTTTCTTCCATTTTTCCAGATAATGCCGAGATTTAAAAAAAAAGTGGCAGCAGGGGCTCGGTGTGAATGGAAGGATTGCAACATGAAATCAGCAGTGGAATACGTTTGTGAAACGAAGATGACAATTCAAGAAGCTGCCTCATATTTTGATGTCCCTAAAAGTACACTTAGTGACAGGTTGTTGAAATAGAAAAAAGGATTTAGGATATTGAGGAATTTGGGTGCACTTCTAAAAAGTTCAAAAACTGTAAAGAATGATGCCAAAGTATCGGGTCTATCAATCAAAGCAAAACAAGAAAAACAATCAGGAAACAGTTTATGCTAAAAAGATTTTCCAACGGGTAAATCAAAAAAGAATCCGCCCAACAAAGAACAAACACAACAAAGTTAATTATTTTAACACCATCAATTTTAAGAAAACAGATAAACTAAAACTACATAAGGATTAAGCATAACAAACATGAAGTTTGCATAATCTGTGGAGAAAGCTTCGAAGAAGACTGGATTCAATGCCAAGGTTGTCACGGATGGTTTTATGAAAATTATACAGGTCTTGAATCTTTCCAGCATTTTTACAAATGTGAATTGTGCCAGAAATAATTTTTATTTTCAATATATTATAACGTGTTATGAAAAGTTTGAACACGGTTGTACCCCTTTTTTTAAATCCTTTTTTAATTAAAAAAAGATGAATTTTTTGTCCGACACCACACTTGATGTCCGATATTATACAATTCTTTCAAATACTTTGTTGCTCTTTTTCTTGTATTTCTTTTGATTGTATTTTTTTTAAAATAAAGATATTGTCTTGATATATTTGAAATCTTTTATTTTTCATCATTAGTAATCATTTTATTATAAAACAAAAGAAAGAACGGTGTTAAACCAAGGAGCTAATTTGTCCAATACCACCGGTCGAATTCCGATAATAAACGAAAATTTCGTAATTTTAAAATCAAAATTTTGAGAAACAGTGATGGTTATTGATTTTTAAAATTAGCGTACATGTAGATCTGTTATTTCCACTCATGATTAATTCATAAATCGTTTATATTGAAGCAATAACAAAATACAAATGAACAACATTATGTGTCCGATAATATCCGTATTCCCCCTAAAATATATTTTAAACGTAGAAACTAAACGATTCAATTATTTTTTCGAAAGAATAGACGTCAGACGTTTGGAAAAGCAAGCTGTTCACTTGTTGGATTGAGGCATAGACGAAGTTAAGGTAGCAATTATATTATTCCACAGAAAAACTATTTCGAAAATAGGTAGACTTCAAATTGACAGTTTAAATGTTCCTCCATAAAAATGTACAATCAATTCCCCAACACATGTAAATACACTGATTGTAGTCGGGGTAAATATGCAGTTAGTCCACCTCACGGATAATACGGAACGTTCGTGTTGTCGAAGTTTGATGCACAGATAATACGTAATATTCCCTTTTCAACAAATGGATAATAGACAATCTAATGTGACATTTGCCGAAAGTACCAACATCATAAAATAAATTCTTGTCAAAATAAAAACTTACGCACCTAATTTGAATTGTTCTCTGTACCACTGGTACTGGGTTGAGGTTCAATCTGGGGAAGCTGCGTGTCGTCAACGTACGGATTGTACGTGCTGCTGACCATGGTAAAAAAAGAATTTAGTCTCTCTTGGTGATTAGGAAGGGATCTCTTCCATAGAAATTCATCTAAACATCCCTCGTAATGTTTTTCGGACCTTCCATATCTCGGCACACTACTATGAACTTCCCTCCAACAACGTTCAATGTTTTGAGTATGTAACCCAGTTATCGGATTCACGAAGTTTATGTTATGATTGACACTTATGTGTTAAAAAACCTTCGTCTTTTAAGCAATCGTAGGATTTCCAGCAATCTGAAATTATTGTTGTGCCTGGCAAAATATAGTTTTTGCTTGAGTTTAATAATTGATAGATCTGTCCTCCACTGCATAAAAAAACATTTTTTTGGATCACGTTCAAACCCCTCAAACATCAATCGTCCCTTAATTGCTCTCTCCCTATTGTATTTGCGTTTTCTTAGTTTGGCTTCATCAATTTCAACTGAAATTCCGATACCTCCAATTTTTTTAATTCATATTGTGACTCCATTCAATACAAACTTCTCTACAAAAGTTGAACCAGTCGACTGCAGTATGGCTTGAGATCCCTAATTCTATTTGAAAAAAAAACATTCTAGGTGGGCGCATAACTGCCCAAAAAAAAAATTACAGATATTTTCGATTGATAGACGAGATTCGCAAAAAAACGTAATTTTTCTTGCCGACACTCTGACATTACACCTCATTTTAACGCGTTTATGTCTGACATTTTTAATAGAAGTTTTTTGACACACGTATCGAAAATCCGATTTTAAAGTGCAAACACTTTCACATAATCTCACACTTTTGCTCAATCCGTATCACACGATGGTTCTTTAGCCATTGTAAAAGTTCCTCTTTCTTTTCTATTATGCTTAAAAAGCTTACTAAACCAATTACACATGAAACGCACGATATTGCAATAAAAGCGGCAAAACAACAAAAATAAAGATTTTTCCTTTAAATACAGATATTCTTCATGCAAGTAGTTATTTATCTAGCCAGTAATTAATGACGTACAGTACCTACCTACTTACTGGTTCAGCTAAAATACAATATAATCAATAAAACTAAACACTTGTAACTTAACCTAGATTTTGACGATTTCCTAACGAAATAATAACTTTTGAGAGGCTCTTTAAATAAAACATACATCCCAAATTTTCACTGGTTTGTGAAGCAAGCAGGGTTTGTCTAACGGGTATGAGTAATTATTCTAATACCTTTCACCTAACCTAGGTTTTGGTGATTTTCTATAATAAAATAATAACTTTTGAGAGGTTCTTTAAACAAGATATACATCCCAGGTTTTGAATGGTTTGTATGGCAAGCAGGGTTTGTCTAACGGGTATGTGTAATTTTTTTAAATTTTTTTTAATGTAATATAAAAAATATGAGTTACATATTATATACAGATATATTTTACAAAATATTTAATTAGGGGTCGTTTCTGGTCATGCATACCTTATCAGAAAAGAGGGGCTCTTGTGCCTGATAAGGGAGCCACGATTCTTACTAAAAAATGTCAATTATTCTAATAACTTTCTTTCCATGTTCTTCTGTTATAAATACAAGGTTAAATATTTCCCTATCGAAACCACGCTCAAAACACACTTTAAAAAATTGAAACAAATTGTACTAGGTATATAATGGTTAGTTTTAAGCATGGAACTAAGATTGAAGGGAAGCGGCAATACTTTCGGAATATTACGGGGATAAGCGAAAAACCTATGTAGCTCTCCAAATTCGAAGCCGTCTAGTGGGAGGGGATAGAAACGGGGAATGTGGCTAGCTTGCGGGGGGAAGGCGGCGCTCTGGAGATAAGGGCCGAACTGTGAATGGGAATCATTATTATTTTTATATTTTTTAAACTTTTGTTAATTTTTTATTACATTTTGGACATAAAATATAATAGCTTAATTGAAAAATAAGTAATGAAATGAGGAGAGGGTAGTAACAAGGAGACTGGAGACTTATGTGTTGTTTAATTTTTATTGTTCCCTATACAAGTTATTTTAAGTTACCTTCATCTACTAGGACGTACTTAACTCATTTTTTGCGAAATCAAGATTTGTGAAGCGCTTGTCGAAATACATCGGCCTCACTTTTCACTTGACAAGTGCAAGTGGGTAAAAAAACTAGTGTTATGAACTCACTGTAACTCAAGGCACCATTCCTTGGTGCTATCATTGCTTAACTCATCAGTTTGAAATAGATTTTAATTTATCATATAAATAGTAAGTATGGTTTTTTATACATATTTTTTAAAATCAACAGACTTGCAGTGAAAATTTTTGTGCGTTCTATTCTGATGTAAGCTGGTGCTTGTGTTTTAAGAAAGGAGTGCTCGATATTAATCTTATAAAAGAACTGTATTTACAGTTTTACAATGATAACAAAAAAATAAGTGATAGGAACAAACACTGCTTGACTTATTTGCGTGGACAATAAATTTTATTTGATTAATTTGTGTTATTTCATAATTAATTTATTTAAAAATAATGTACATATTATTTTATACTAGCAGATCCGGCCACACACGTTGCTGTGGCTAACGTAAAAAAATGCCACGCCATTACCCAACCTTTATAACCAACGCCATCTGTTAAATTAAATCCAAACCGCCCATATTTGCCAGCCCATTGCCCGCTGCCCGCTGCCGCTTAACCAGATATGTTATATATTTCAATAAATTTACACAAAACCTTGACAAATTATATACCTAAACCTTTCTCATGAATCACTCTATCTATTGGTGAAAACCGCATGAAAATCCGTTTGGGTAGTTTTTGAGTTTATCGCGAATAGACAGACAGACAGACGCGGCGAATAACTTTGTTTTATAATATGTAGAGATATACCATATAATATATCACAAGAATCCCAACTGCTTCCGTCTGTAGCATGTACGTTGTGAGGCTGAAGGTAAATGGTGAGGGGAAATAAATGGTGGAGAGAAAGCTGGAGAAGTACTCGGCTATTCAGATCTAGTCGACAAACACGGCTAAATTAATTTCAAGCAACATTTCAATTCTGAATGGTGGTCTTACCTACGCCAGAGCGATACTGAGAATGAATTCCACCTGGAACGTGCCGGAAATATATCTTATAATGTTTTTAATTATAAAATGTTGAAAACACAGATCAATCGAATAAAATTTATTTCGGGATTTGAACCCGCGACCTCCAGATTTAAGAGCTTTACCCCTCGACCACGAGGGCATGTCAATGTGACTTTTACATAACAATACAGTGATTATAAACTTTGAATTGACGTTGTAAACATATGTAAAAGGAGTGGTAAATTAGTAGGAAGAAAATCTAAAAATAACAGTGCAAAAAAGACAAAGTAAAAATTTAAAAAAATGAATAAGCTAAATGATAAAAAACATATACCTATGACATGTGTGAATCACAACTTTATATTTGTGCGTTATGATTAATAAAAACATAAAAGTATTTTGGTAATTTTAAATTATTATAATTTAAGTTGACTGATTCGGCCCATTGGCAGTCGGAGTTCACGTGATAACATCGGGCTCATGGCGATGGCGGTTGAAATGAACACGCCGAAAATTATAAAATGTATATTTAAGCTATGTTTAAACACTTACATGTGAAAGGTAAGACTGTCTTTCTTCTTAAAGGTCTTCATAGAACTACTTTTACACAATTTTACGGCACAGTGGACCATTTTTCTATGTTTTATGAACGTTTTTCTGTGAGCTCTATGCGCGACCGAGGTGTAAAAGCCAATGTCAGCCATCTAAAAACCGTTCGGTAAAATTTTTGAAAAGGCATGCTTTGGGCAGAGGGGCACACTTTACATGCCGTCTCTCTAGTATCCATACTCTTAGGTTTTAAGTAATTCAGTAACCGGAATTGAAAAATATTGCGTTTCAATGATTTTTTTTAATTTAAAAAATGCGAAATGTCATTTTTCAAGGACCGCCATGATAATTACGACGATGAAAAAATCATTTTCTGTCAGTTAGACAATAAGAAGTACGAATCGCAATCTTCGGAAATGTAAAAGAATGCGTAATCATTATTTTGTTCAGTTTCATAAACACAAAAAATCACGCGAGACGTTTGTCGTCGTAATTACCAACATGGCGTTCCTTGAGAAATGACATTTCGCGTTTTTAAAGTTAATAAAATAAACATTAAAATGCAAAATAAACATTAATTCCGGTTACTGAATTACTCATTACTAACTGTAATCTACCTAGTTAAATTTGTTTTAATTTTTTAGAGCGTGGACTCGATAGGGAAATATTTACCAATACAAGTTCAAAGTTGTCAATAATTAATTTCTGAATGTCGTCAGAAAATGCTGTTTTTATAATATTATGTATTCAAACAATATACACGCATTTTAATTCCTATATAGTACATATACTCGAGTAAATAATTTACTTTTTCGTAACATAAAAATTCCACCATACTAGTTGGTGTACCTTCCAAGAATATGTGAGAATCAATTTTTCCGCTATGGCATTCTTTTTTTAATATTCTAGCTATTGGTACCTTGGAAAATGCGAAGGATCGATTGTCTATGAACATATAAGTTGATTTAATTGATATAAGTAGAATATGGCGAAGAATTCGAAACCGCGTAAGTGAATTAATTTGAACAAAATTAAAATGTTAAATGCATATTTTTTGCATGTGTATTTATCTCCCCCGACATAAATACTCACTTTTCGTGATAATGAAGCTAAATATAACTATTTGAATAAAATATATTCCGTATTATAACGAGTAAGCGGTTTAATGCATAAATAATGGAGTCGGTTACGTAAATTAGTTCGCTTTAAACATAGCGCAGTTGTGAAAGTACAGTGGTCGATCAGTTTGACTTGGAATAACGGTCGATACCAAAATTAATAGCGAGATTAATATAAGTATTTGCACTTACCAAAAACTATCACAAGTATGGCATAATTAATAAAACTATATGGATTAAACAGTGTTAGGGATATTATGTAGAATTAGAGATTGGAAACAGGATCAAACGACTGACACTGAAGAAAGCTTATGTCAAAAATATATTAATTATGCATAGACAATAATGAAGTCATAGACAATTATTAAAATTTCCATGCTTCTAGCCATTTCCATTTTGTTGATACAAGCTTTCTTCCGTCTTTTCCTCCTATGCCGATTCTCTAATTCTACATAATAGTCCTTACACTGTTTAACCCACGCAGTAAAATTCATCATTCCATACTTGTTATAGTTATTGGTAAAATGACTACTAAAATAAAGTAATATGCTGGTATTAACCTTTCCCATGCCATTCTAAAAATGACTTCGACAAGCCGTCTTGTAACACAACGTTACTGTATGGGATTTTGAAATTATTTCGGGTTTTTTGTAAAAATATTGTTGGAATATTTTTTCTTTGGCTTATATTAAATAAATTGCAAAAAATATTGATTTTGTGCTTTAAAACTAAAACATTATAAAAAATAATCTTTCATAAGAAATAATCAAATATTATTTGCAACGCCCGATAAGACGTTCGACTGTGACTGCCGACCGCCTAGGGTCACATTAGCCAACAGGGTAACACTATTGTTTCAGAAAACTTCACGTGGAATATGCTAGGTACTGGTAAGGGCTGACACAGACCTACTATAATTTATTAAATACATTTACAAATATACTGTGGCGGTCACATTACTATCCCTATACCAAAAACATACACGGAACAGCCACTATAGTTGCGCTCCACTTTACTCAACGAGTAGTCGGGTCCGGCCGCCTAGGTATGTTTATTTACCTACGCATCAGGCACTGTCAACAACATAGGCTACCGAAATAATAATTATTGGCATCTGCAGAAAAGTCTCTGTCTTGTACCCATGGACCGCTGTACAGCACCGATTCTTCGAGAACTACCGAGTGGCACGTATTGCCTGCCGTGAGAGTAATTGCTCTATCGCTCAGCTATATAAGCGCAAGACTCAACGCAGCACTAATCCAGTCCAATCAATCTCAATACATAAGTCCATCAACACCTTCCTGCCAGCGAGTACCAGTCTAGACGTTATACAGTGCGATGTGATCTACACGCATTCTCAAGCGCAGCAATTAGAAATTACAGAGGACTGCGGCATTTTCTCGGACCCTCTGTAACTCCTTCGAGGCTCTTACTTCACCCACCATCTCGCAGTCTGGACTATAAAGCCCGCAGCGCTTTCTATTCAGGGTGCAACCCGATCTCTGGCAAACCGAAGCTCGTCACGTTTCGCTGCCGTAGAGATCTTCCTCACCGCCTCGCAAGGGTTCTTCCTGCACTGCGGGTGACTCCAGCTTACCGGAGTCACAGCCGTCATCTCCGTCCGTATGACGTCGAGCGACCGCCTGGATCTGGTCATTCTCCACCACACACGGTGTAGAGCATAACGATAGTGACCTAAAGACCCCTGAATTTCACCAATGCAGCTCCAAAAAATTTCAAAATCGAAAAAATTTTTAATATCCAAAAAATTTCAAAATCCAAAACATTTTAAAATCTGAAAAAAATTTAAGATCCATAAAATTTCAATATTATAAAAATTCCAAAAAAAATTTATTTTAAAAATTATTTTTTGAACTCCTTGAATCAGTTGACCGAAGTGGCCCTATAGTAGGTGTACCAAATTGAGCAGTCTACTGCCTGTGCCCTCTATGTGGCGCACACACCTCGCTTCGTCTACATTTAAACATCGTTTTTTTCTTCAAATACTTATTGAACACACACTCCTCGCATCATCCACGTTCACACGTCAAATCGCATAGTGTTTTAACCCGTTAGTTGCTTTTGCAACGGGCCCAGCTAGTATATATATTTATGCTCAGTTTTCCGACCGGTCACTTTCGCCTCGATGCGAAAAACGACCTTTGCGCCATCGCATTTTAACCGCCTCGGGATACACTTTCGCATCAGGCACTTTAAGACGACTCTGTGATGCCAATACGACCTTTAGGCTCCTTGAGTATCGCACACTTCAAGGGCGACTTTCGGTCGAAGGGGAGCGTAACTGAGATCGTATGAGAATTATTCAGCCCGTCGATCTCAAGCCAAAGTGGACCTCGGCGTTTAGCATTTCGGATAGCTTTACGTTCCAATATCCTTCGAAGTCTTTCGCACGAGCATTTGTTTTTTCGAAGATTGTTGACGTAGGTCAGTAACATATGTCAATTCATTTTTCGTTTGCCAGCCGGCCGACCGGCAAACGCGATTTCTTCGAAAATATCACGCCCGGAAGCCAACATTCGGTAAAATAACGTCCACGGAAGTTTTTATAACTCTAATTGACCGTCGTAATTATCACATTTCACGAAAACATTGTCGTAATATTCGTTTGAAATCTGACAAGTGCGAAAAAACCGCGGAAAAGTCATATTTTGAAACAGATGTTTAAAAATAGGTAAAATTTTCAGGCAGACGCCTGTCGACAGAATCTAGAACCGCAGCTTTTCCTTGGAGAAATTCAAAGACGTATCGAAATTCAATTTCGAACGCTAGCAGATCCTAGCGCTAAAAAAATAATGTTGTTGAACGATGCATGGAACGAGTTTCAAATTAATCGTATTCGTACGAGGGTGATTAATAATATTTATTAAATTTTTTTCTTCACCCTTGCAATACTAAGCATGGAACGTTATCCAAAACCACCGCAGGTTTTCAGCGAGGCCCTGACAGCGTCAGCTGACGTAATTTGTATGGAAATGTTCAAAAACCGGCGCAGGTGTTCGATTTTCAGGCTGTGCTCGAGGCGGTTAGGACAACGTTTAACGGTTGTCTTGCCATATAAATAAAATATTATTTTAGAATATCGGGATGAACTAGGTAGGAACCCCGAAAATTACATAAACGGATAAATTATCCACGGTAATCATTTATAAAGTATAACTAACGAACGAATTGAGCAAATTGAAAAATTCTTTTTGAGTCGGTTTCGTTATTGTCAGGGCAAGGTTTGTATAAAACAACCGGTGAGCTATGGAATTATAAAATTTGTTTAAAATGAATCGCGGAAATCTATATATGCGCATAGCTTCCGAGCGAATGCACCAAATTGGATAATTTTTTCTTTGCTGTATTCGTCATTATCAGGACAAGGTTTGAATAAAATTACTGGCGAGCTCTGGCATTACGAAATTTGTTCAAAAATGATTCGCCGAAATGTAAGTACGCTCATAACTTCAGCACGTAATTGAATAATTCTTTTTTTGTCGCGTTCCTTATCGTTAGGACAAAGTTTGTATAAAACTACTGGTGAGCTCTGGCATTATGAAATTTGCATACAAATGCATGTACGCGCATAACTTCCGAAAGACTGCACCAAATTGAATAATTCTTTTTTTGTTATATTTGTTTATTGGCTGGTGAGCTCTGGCATTACGAAATTTGCATAAAAATATTTCAATATGTGGCACGCGTGCTGTTTGAAAACTAAATGTAACGGCAATGAATTAATGAAGAGCGGGAGGGGGGGAGGAAAACCAGGGAGGGGGGAGGGTAACCTGGGAAGGGGGAGGGGAACTCGGGAGAGGGGTTTGCGGGGTGGGGGAATGGGGGGGGGGGGGAGTAGAGTACGCTATGAAAGAATATTTTTTCTGTTTTTGTTTTACTCGAACAAAACAAAATTTTTGTTTCTAAAAAATTCTGAATAATACATTTTTGTAGCGCCGTTTTAGAAAAAATTACTACAAGTCTATTTAGTACCAACCTGCGCACTATGAAATAATATTTTTTTTACTGTAATAAACCTTATTTGTTGTTTCTAAAAAAATGTGACGAATACATTCTTATAGCGTCGTTTTTGTGAAAATATAAAACAAAGCACCCTCTTAGAACCTACCCGCTTAATATGAAATGATGTTTTTCTGTAAATCCTTTACTCAGATAAATCGCAGTCTTACTTTCTAAAAAATGCTGAATAGTACATTTTTGTTTATTGGATGGTGAGCTCTGGCATTATGAAATTTGCATAAAAATATTTCGATATGTGGCATGCGAGTTGTTAGAAAACTAAATGTACCGGGAATGAATTAATGAAGGGGGGGAGGAAAACCAGGGAGGGGGGAGGGTAACCTGGGAAGGGGGAGGGGAACTCGGGAGGGGGGTTTGCGGAATGGGGGAAGGGGGGGGGGGGGGGAGTAGAGTTCGCTATTAAAGAATATATTTTCTGTTTGTTTTTTACTCGAATAAAACTAAATTTTTGTTTTAAAAAATTCTGAATAATACATTTTTGTAGCGCCGTTTTGGAAAAAAATACTATTAGTCTATTAAGTACCTACCTGCGCACTATAAAATCATATTTTTTTGTAATTTTTTTACTGTAATAAACCTTAGTAATTTTTTCTACAAAAATGTGACAAATGTACCTGTTAAGATTTCAGGTACTGAAATATTAATATTTGTGATTGTCACCCTAATGGTTGTGGCAACATTCTTTTGTGTTGGCAATTGCCAGGGCGAGTTCGTATTGCCACGGATTTTTAATTCCTTCTTCTCTTGTTACCATCCGTCTTGGGCGGGTCGTTTTTGGCAAAACGTCTGCTGCCAGGTTTTCACTTCATGTGGGTTATAAAACCGCGGAGAGAGATAGCATCATTGGGCTCACCGTACATGAGCTACCCTACGGGTCTTTTTATTGTGTGAATAAAGACCAATTATTCAAGAGCTGGAGTTATTATTGAAGAGTTACTCCAGCCACACTTCCCTATGGAATCTGGTGTTTCCACGCCGGATTGCTCTGTCAGGAGAGCGGAAGTTGAGATCCTGAACATTGGTCCTTCGAGCCGGATGATCATTATTTGGATTGATTCATTCAAGCTGGGTGATCATTATTTGGCTTGATCCATTTGAGACGGAAGATCATTATTTGGAGTGGCCCAGTCAGGCCTCATCATCATCGGGAGTGGTCCAGTCGGCGTCCTCATCACCATCATTGGATTGATCAAGCGAGCCTCATCACGACGCTCGCATGCACAGAAAATCAGGTTGTAGCCTTCCTTTCATTGTCCTTTCAAATTCCATTTAATAAGCTAAAAATCTGTGTAGATGCCACATTATTTCGTATTGATTATATCGAATAACATTCGGGTGTTCATAATCAGATGCTTTCAATATAGCATAAATTTGTTGGTGATAATAATTTTTATTGTTGTATTCAGTCTGCCAATTAACTTTGCTTTTGCCTACCTACATTTCTAGCCACGCGTTTGCAAGTTTCGTCTTTGTATGCCATAGTATTGTGATTGGGTTCTCTATGATCTATAGTATTATTCATTATTTTTTACGTCAAACCGCGTGTTACGTAGCGCCCAGGCACCACCCTACGCCAGTGAGCGGCATACCGCCCGTTCCCCCCGGGCAATCGTACCCCTTCTCCCCACGCCCCACGCCCTCGCGACCGGGCAACGCGCCTCACACTCTCGCCGGGACCCCGCTAGCCGCAACACGTACCCGTCGCTGCGACTGCGCCACGGTTCCGGAACATTCTACCGAATTCACCGAGCCCAAAACGTGAGACGTGCCCGCCCACCATGTTCCGAGTCGACCGGCTCCCCAGCCACGCTACCCGCTTGCAAGGAATTCCCTGTTAAGCGTAGCCGGCCACCCTCGCCGTGAATGCTCTCCTGCCACGATACCTGGTACCAGTGAGTAACGCCACTTTCCCCATTTTGTTGTGTCCTTACTTGCCCGCGAACAGCGACCGACCCCCAGCGGGGACGCGTTTTGAGAGAGATTTGATAGGTTTCCCCCCCCATGTGTGGGTAGTCGATTTGTGTACCTGTGCCTAGTAATTGATTGTAAATGTACTGCCCCGTTATATTTGTGTGTGATCCCGACAATACAAGAAGTGTCTACCTAGACGATCTTTTATTTGACGAGGCGTAACGAGTGTGGATATATACCATGTACCCCCCCCCCTTTTTAGCTACCTACGACCCTTGATGATGAGGGCCCCGCCCGTTCTGCCGACCTATCTGAGCTAGCTTTGGAGGCAGAACGTGGGTGCTACGCCCGTGGCACGCAACACTGACGCCCGAACGTGGGGCAATTTTTTTTCCACAACATCACGAACTCACCTTTTCCCCCACGTCGCAACACTGGCTACAACGTGGGGCATTTTTTTCCCTTTTTCCTCAGCACTGTGTACCCATCTTTTTCCCCCCTTTTTAGCGTGCTGATACCAAACACCGGGTCAATTTTTTTCATCCCGCCAATTTTCAGTCACCCTCCGCGTGTAAACAGTCAAATGAGAGATCGTCTAAATCCTTCGATGCTATGTTAATTACCCCCTCACTCATATGTTACAAAGCTAATCATATACTGAGTTTGCGGCCACCAAAACGGTCATTTGTAGTCCAAAAACTGCAGGTACTATCCTAAACCAGCCGGGAATGTGTTCCCGCGCATTTTTGTGTGATCTGGAAGATTACGCGGGACTCTAACGAATTCTCCAGAATGTTCTTGTGGAATTCGAAACAACAAAAGCATATACCTACCACAATATGGTTATAAATAATACATTTTTCTCCTCATGAACGATATAGGAACCCAATATTACGCGATACTCGTATGAATAATGTAATTTTTTCCCTTTTCTTTTCCTCGTTTGCGTACAATAGGTACCGTGACTATTAAACACATGTGGTTACGTTTTTACCCGTGAAGGAAGTGAAGTGCAATCATTCAGAATAATAAACCGCGAAGTGTCACATCTTTTTTGAAATACAAAAGTGTCATTTTTACAAAAGTGCTCGGTGAAAATTAAACTAGCTGCCCTTACAGGGAAATCTATGGCCAATTTTTCCTTTGCCTAGTGTTTTCTTTCATCTCAGTGTTTGTGCTTCTACAAAAGTGTCATTTTTACAAAAGTGCTCTGTGAAAATTAAACTAGCTGCCCTTACAGGGAAATCTATGGCCAATTTTTCCTTTGCCTAGTGTTTTCTTTCATCTCAGTGTTTGTGCTTCTACAAAAGTGTCATTTTTACAAAAATGCTTTGTGAAAACTAAAATATACACCCCGAGAAGGTGACCGCTGGCCAAATTTTCAAGAAATTAAAACACTGAAAAAATTTCCGACAATTTTCAAAAATGCTTATTTAAAATACAAAAAGGCAACTTTGTAAGGACTCCCCCTGGCCGATTTTTGTCCAGCCCCAAAAAAACACTTCAAAACAAAAAACGGTGAAATTTTTTAATTTCAGACTTAGAAAAAAAAAAATTCAAATTTAAAAAAAAATATTTTTTTTTTTGTTTTTTTCTTTCCCACTCTTCGCCCAGCAAAAATTTAAGTTGTTACGCCGTCCATCACCCATTCCACAATGGAACCCAACGAAGCAAGCACGCCACAAACCCTAGGCATCATTTCTAATGTATACAGCTTATCGAAAACAGGCCTGCAAGCCGTTTTAAAAGACAGAGGTTTCTCCCACATGAATAAGCCAAAGACTGCTTTAAGAGCGTACGCTCTGCTGTTTAACAAAAGATACACCAGAAGAATAAACCTCACATCAACAAATGAGGATAATGAACCCGTCATCACCACAGTTTCCAAAAACCCGGCTTCTAATAAGGAACCCGAGGCAGTCTCCCAAATAAAACAAGACACGGCACCCATCGCAGCACAGGAGAAAACATATGACCTCTCCTCTTGGAAAATCAAATACAACGGTGCTACTGATGTATTGGACTTCATTGAGAGAATTGAAGAAACGGCAACAATCAAGAATGTCCCCTTTGACGTGCTCCGTAGAAACTTCATAGAATTAATTTCTCCTGAATTAATCCCTTGGCACCGCATTCAGAAATTAAAATGCAGGGACTGGAAAAAACTCAGGTCAGCCCTAATAGCTAGCTTCAGCAAAACGGAAGCGCAGCACCGAATAAAACTATCTTTACTATCCATCAAACAGTTAGTAAACGAATCAGTTACAACATTTATAGAAAGGGCCGAAACCATCAACATCAAGCTTTCCCATCCTGTCTCGGAAGCTGAACTATTACCGGTTATAACGGATGGCCTTCTACAAAAGTACGAAAACATTATCACCTCGTAAAAAATCACATCATTGGCCCAATTAAGCGAAGTATGCACACTCCTAGAATCTTACCAAGACAGGAAGAACACCCAAGTGCCCCCAACCAACATTACTGTGCCAAGCCGTTCTTCTGGATTAAAACCGGAATACGACAACAAAAAAGTCTGCACCTTTTGCAAAAAAGTAGGCCACCTAGTTGATACCTGTTTTAAAAAAACCAAACCAATGGAACCAAAAGACTCCAGGACCTTTAAGAGGCACCGCTCTAAGGATCACTCTCCACCACGCGATGAACTACGCGAAATTTTTAAAAGATCCAAATACAATATGGAAAGGCTGCAAGATACCAGCAATGCCAAACCCCAAGTGGATTTTTCTAAACCACCACCCAAATTCTTCACAAGGAAGCCAAAAAACTAAATGACAACCTCTCAGGTATTCATTCCGTATCAAGGTCAAAGGAATGGACTGATTGGTTATCGCATATAAAATATTTACACCAGACCTTGAATTTTTCTTCAGTTTGTTGCAAGCAAGCAAAGGACGGAAGACCTTTTGCCCTTTTTTCCGTTAACAACGTACCCTTCTCCGGTCTGCTAGACAGTGGCGCATCGGTTAGCTGTCTCGGCAACAACGCCCACCTGCCTTTTGTTAACAATGGTTTTAAGATTACTCCCCAACATACACAGGTGACAACTGCAGATAACGCCTCTCAGCCAGTCATCGGTGCCCTTGCTTTGCCAATCAAGTGTGACAACAAAATAGTCACAATTAACTTCCTGATAGTCCCATCTATATCCCAGAATTTCATCCTTGGTGTTGACTTCTGGAAGGCGTTCAGCGTCGCCCCCCAAGTATTTAATACTCTTGGTGAGGCACCGCTGACTGAACAAATTAGCGAAATTCGCACAATCATACCTCACGAGATCTTGAACACTGACCAAGCTCGCCAATTAAAGGAAGTGGTCAATAAATTCGAATCAATATCCTTCGAAAAATGTGGTCTGGGTCTAACCAATTTGGTGGAACACCATATTAAAACTAATGGTCCCCCAATCAAGCAACGTTATTATAACTTAGCTCCACAAAAACTCAAGCTCCTAGAAAAAGAACTCGACGAAATGTTAAAATTGGGAGTAGTGGTTCCTAGTAGAAGTGCATGGACCAACCCCACTCTCTTGGTCTCCAAAAAAGACGCTCCGCCCGCTTCTGCCTTGACAGCAGACGTCTTAATTCTTGCACAGAGGCCGACGCATACCCTCTGCCATATGTTCATGCAATCTTAGACAAATTGCGTAACGCCAAGTTCATTTCTTCTATCGATTTAAGCAAGGCTTTCTGGCAAATACCCCTAGACGCTGAATCTTGTGAAAAAACCGCTTTTGTCGTACCCGGCAGGGGAATGTTCCATTTTAAAAGATTACCTTTTGGTCTACAAAACAGCCCCGCCGAGTTACAAAGGCAAATGGACAAATTGTTTGGCTCCGAAGCCGACAACAATCTATTCTGCTATCTTGATGACCTCATCATTGTTAGCGACACGTTCGAAAAACACTTACAAATGCTGGAAAAAGCTTTCCATCAACTCAAGTTGGCTGGTTTAACCATCAACTTAAAAAAATCTGAATTCTGTAGGTCTCGTTTACGTTATTTGGGATTCATTGTAGACGAAAAAGGTCTAAGGACAGACCCTGCTAAGGTAGAAGCCATGGCAAATTTTCCTCGCCCCAAAAACGCGAAAGAAGTCAAAGCCTTCCTCGGACTCACAGGTTACTACCGGAGATTCATTAAAGACTTTTCCACAATCTCAGCACCCCTCAACAAAATTACCGGCATCCGTAAAGGCGTCAGCAACTTTCGTTGGTCTGACGAAGCTGAAGAAGCTTTTATAACTTTAAAAAATGCTCTTCAGACAGCTCCAGTCCTAAATTGTCCGGACTTTGCACTCTCGTTCACCCTCCATACGGACGCCTCAAATGTTGGAATCGGTGGAGTTTTGACACAAGAGTTCTCTGACGGCAAACATCCAGTGGCTTACTTTTCCCGCTCCTTAAATAAGCATGAAAAGAATTACGGTATCACTGAGAAAGAGTTACTGGCCGTACTGGAATCCGTTCACCATTTCCGCGGTTACGTAGACGGTAGCAAATTCACTGTGATCACTGACCACAGTGGTTTGAAATGGTTAATTTCCTTAAACAACCCCTCCGGCAGGCTCGCTCGCTGGGCCTCACGCCTGTCGCAATACAACTTTGACGTCATACACCGCAAAGGTGCGGACAACACCGTCCCAGACGCCCTCTCAAGAATTGAATTAGCCACTTTAAATACCGGTGCAATTGCAACTACACCATCCACAAAGGATGAATGGTACCTCAAAATTTTTGTGGGTTGCCAAAATAATCAACAAAAGTTTCCCAATTTCATCATAAAAGAATGACAACTATACCGCAATTGTAAAGCCCCCATATCTATCCTGGAGGACCACTCCTGGAAACTTGTTGTTCCCCTCGAAAAGAGAGAACAAATAATTATCAACAACCATAGCGCATCCGGCTCTATACACCCAGGAACTTTCAAGACGTACAAAAAGATCTCCTTGAAATACTACTGGCCCGGCCTCTATAAGCAAGTTCGCAATTATATTTCTAAATGTGAAACATGTAAAGCTTACAAACATAGCACGACATCTCCCGCCGGTCTAATGGGCAAACCCAAACGCGCCGATAGACCCCTGCAGTCGCTGTCTATGGACCTCATAGGACCTTTTCCCCGAAGCTATGCCGGACATATGCACATACTCAGCGTAGTGGATATTTTCACTAAATTTTGTTGGATCTTCCCCTTAAAAAGAGCCAACGCAGCCGCCATTGTCAAACTTCTGGAAAAATATATCTTCATACCTTACGGAACCCCCAGAACGGTGATAGTTGACAATGGAAAACAATTTATAGCTCAGGAATTCAAAGACTTCCTCGCTAAATATGGGATTAGGGATACCTACTACAAAACCCTGTACACCCCCCAAAATAACACCGTTGAACGGTACAATCAAACCATCAACACAGCCCTGGCCATTTTGGTTGATAAAGACCAACGTACTTGGTGCAAAAACTTGGATAAAATCCAAGCCGCCATGAACAACACGGTTAACCTAACCACCGGTTACACTCCCTTCTTCCTAAAACACGGCATGGAACAGGTTGTCCATGGTTCACTACATTGGGACACAAGTTTTCCTACGTCCACCACCCCCACGAATAATCCCACCTCCGATTATGCACACCGTTGGGAGGAACTGTCTGCCATTTACAGTGAGGTTACCGATGCCCTACTGCTGGCCCACCAAAAGAGTGCGGACAGATATAACTTACGCAGAAAGCACGCCACCTTTAACGAAGGCGATGTCGTCTGGAGAAGGAATAATACCCTCTCCCAAGGAGCTCTGTACTTCTCTGCCAAACTAGCTCCCCGTTTTGTTAAAGCCAAGGTCGTAAAGAAAATATCGGACTTAGTCTACTCGTTGTCCGACGCCTCTGGCAAACATGTCGGCAATTACCATATAAAGGACATCGTAAAGTCTGGAAGTGAGGAGACAGCCGATACCTCCCCCACTACCGCGGGAATCATAAATTGATTCACTATGTATCACCACCTCCCTCGGTAAACCCACAAAGTTTTACCTTTAACTGGCGTGTAAAGTGT
Organism: Limnephilus rhombicus; assembly: GCA_929108145.2. Taxonomy (NCBI): domain Eukaryota; kingdom Metazoa; phylum Arthropoda; class Insecta; order Trichoptera; family Limnephilidae; genus Limnephilus; species Limnephilus rhombicus. The sequence goes on along the minus strand of OV815298.1, from coordinate 31,475,007 downwards.
CAATTACATGTCCAGACCCGCCATAAATAAAGCAAGCTCTTTATTTATGCCTGTTTGTAAATAATTGTACATTCATAGTAGGTACACCCAAATGTCACGGTTGTACCAACTTCTCTTTTCCCCATCACGGCAAATTGCCAACATTTTCCTTTTACCTATTGTTTTTTTTTTTTCTCACCTGTTCTGAGGCTGATCACTTCGGAGCAGAGACACCCCTCGAGTCACGATGTCTGGGAAGTCATGAACCCAATCGTCGCCTATCAACCCTTAAACTACGCAATGCTCATGTCTGTCTTGCTTGGTCTTGACATGTCACGTCACTTGTTTTATTGTTTTGTTTGTTTTTGCCTCGTTTTATCTATGGCCTCAGCCGGCCGCCCTTGTACCTTTTCTCTCATCCTCACAATCACCACATTTTACCTACCATGGTAAAACCCTTTTCTTACACCTCGAATCTCAGCTCACCTTGAGTACGTAAAACCCAAAAATGGTCTCAAGCACGAAAGTCAGAAATGGTTACCTTACCTTTTCTCGCACACACAAGTCTTTTTCAATTTTTTCCTAAAAAAAAAAAATCAAAAATTGATGGCGTCCTTTTTTTCACCCGTGCTCTGGTTTTCCCCAAAATCGGATATTGACACGTCCATTTTGGAAATTGTATATTATTTAAAAAAAAAAACAAACCCTAGTTGGCCCTTATAAGTCATACACAAATCCTTTGGCTCGTTCGACTAAAATATGTAAAACCGAATCATCCGGTCTTTGGCTGCTACAACGAAACCATTGAGTTGTTTTTCCGCTAATGCCACGTCACGCATGTTTTGTATAACACGTTTCAACACGAGACAGGTTAATAAAACCTAACGGTCATCCTGATTCTCGAATTCAAATAATTGTAACGTTTAACGTAAATCAGCATTGATTTGTTCGATCAGCGTTTTGCAATTATCACCCCTTGTTTTTTACAAGGACAGTATGTAAAACCCTCCAGGTCTGTCCTCCTTTTATTGCTCGGTGTAAGCAGAATACACTCTGCCATCACTTTATAGCTCGTGACATATGAAGCAACATTAAATTGTCTATCTTCTTTGCCATTCTATCGTACGCCCCCGGGCTACGGGGTTAGTTAATCTAACGAATCTTTATAAACAACATTAAAACAAATGTTGTCAGCATTCATTTTGCTGTACTTAAGCATAACCTGTACGCAATAGGAGAGATCCTTACAACATCCACCATCATAGGAGAGATCCTTAAAACATCCGCCATGATACGAGAAGTTCGTTATAATTACTTTACGTTAGACTCCTAACTAAATGTTAATGAGCTGGCCGTCCGTCATTAAATTTGTCATGAGAACCGCCTTGTTTATAATTATGTACCTATATAATCTGTACACGAGACGTGAAGACGTAATAATACTCACCATGAATCGTGTGAACGACATAATATCGGCCTTGCTATCTTCTTCAAGATGCATTGTATAGCACTCTTTGACTTCTGTCTATAATTGAGTTGTATCTTGTGTACCTATATAATCTGTACACCACACGTGAAGACGTTACAATACTCACCATGAATCGTGCGAACGAAATAATATCAAACCCTTTTTGTGCGTACTACACAAAGTAGTCCACAACCTTTTTCAAATTATTCAACGACAATGCCCGTGGACTTCCTGTTTTTCTACTTCTCTCCCAAAAGGAAAGAAGCCCAGGAATATCTACTATCTCAAAAGGACTAGCTTGTCAGCTTCACTGTCAGCTATGGGGCATAGTGCCGTGGAAGTTAATCGAATGGGCACAAAACCACCACACTCGTCGTCTGGGAAGCGAATAAAAGAAATCCCGGGATTGTGAAATTGGAGCAAGGGTCTATCCTTTCTCACAATCAAGGAGAAGTTTTTAAGTGACCCCTAACCTTTCGTCAAATACACGCGAAAGATTGGCCTTTTGGTATAATGTGTATTCCTTCTCACCTCATTGTTTTTTTTTTCTAATGTAAAGAGTCAGGAAACGTGCTGGTGGATTACGTTTCATCCTCACATAGAGTTTGAATTGGAAATTAGTCCAGTCCCCAGCAAGTTTCGTCACTCAACTCCCCTCCATCCCTTTTCCCCTTCCCTCCCTCATGTTCTCATCATGCTATGAAGTGGAAGATCCGCTGTTGCCCACATTTCGCCCTCACTTGAGTTCGAATCGGTACCTAACCAGGCACAACGGGCCTTCTATTTCACTCTCGTCATATGTTTCATTTTTTCTTCACCCTGGTTTCAATGAAGCAGATTCATGAACATTGAACACGTATGTTATGCACTCGGCGTACCATCTGTCTCTTCTCGACAACCTTTGTCCACGAATCAGTTTCGCTGCCCCGCCGTGACTCGTTCACAACCTTTTGTCTTGTTCTTTGAAATTCTCCAAAAATGCTACCATTTTATGTTAACATAGGCCATGGAAGGCCGGTTGCTTTTCAACCAAGGCATTTTGTCACCCGGCAAAAGCCAGGCTATCCTAACAAAGGATATTCTCCTTTTTTTTTTTTTCAAAATACAATTGTATGCTAACCAGGAATCTCTCTCTCTCTTTCTCTCTCGTTGTTCTCTCTGGGTCGTTGGTCAAAACCTCGTTTGTTTATTCTCTGGACACATTTTGTTTCTCTCCAAACTTTTCTTCATTGGTCTCTAGGCAGGTAAACTTCAAGAATTTTGCCTTAATAATAATTTCTCCCGGATTCAAAAAGAAGCCCGGAAGGATGTCTTCATCGGCAGCCAAGCTGAGCTTCACTTCCTGGCAGCCCCCGCTGTGGTTACGGTGGTTCCCCCGGCGTCATTTTTCTACACATTTGTTCCCGAAAGCACGGACCATACCGCCCTTATGTATGTTGTCTTGTTGCGCCACTGCGAGCCGAGTTGTCCCGCTATACATAATGACACTCTGGACTACCTTTATTGGTGGAATGCAACAGAAATCGGAATCAGTTGCAACAAAACCAAGGTTTTTTAATTTTAAGGAAAGGAATTCTACAAACAAGGTTACGTTAGCGTCGAGCAACGTTAATTGTATGCTGTGTAATGACAGTCATATCATTTATTCTTGCAAAATATTTGTTAACAAAGAACCAGCGGCACGAAGAAAGCTCGTATCAGAGAACAATTTATGTTATAACTGCCTAAAACCGGGGCACCCTTCAAAGGTGTGCAGGTGGAAGGAAAAATGCAGTGTTTGTGATCGAAAACATCACACTCTGTTACATATCAATACTGATAATGTACAAGCGGGTACTTCAACTGGCAAGGGTCAGTCGGAGGCACCAGTAAATTTAACATGTCATAGTGACATGAACGGGCGGGAAATTTTACTATCTACCGTAATAGTAAAAATAGAAGTCGCGTATGGTGGAACACACAAAATACGCGCACTTTTGGATTCGGGTTCAATGTCTAATTTTATTACAAAGGATACTTGTAAAAGATTAAATTTGCATTGTACAAAGTTGAATATACCTGTTTCAGGTTTGCATAATGTAATGACCGTGGCCGGTTATATACATTACTTCTGGACTCCTTGTGGTGGATCCAGATTTCTCTTGATGGTGATCTCAGTGGGATTTCAATAATAATACGTGGGTAGACTATTACTGTTTATTCCGAGGTCGTACAGAGGTGCTTCGTAGGAAGCCTAAATGCAAAGAGAGGACGAACGGACAACATTCACGCCTTTTATACGTTCCGCATGCTGTCTCACTCATACACGCATGTCTCTTTCATACTGCAAGACATACGTTCACTACATCCCTCCACACTTAAATCTGAAGACAGTTACACAACATGATGCTGATAATTATTTACAATACATACAATATTCCAATATTTACAATGTAAGTAATTCATTTGTCACATGTTGAGTCGAGAGCTGAGTCCTGTCTTCATTGACTCATCTGTGTGTCCGTGGTCGTAGTCGGTCCTTCCGATTTCCCGACGTGGAAGCCACTGGATCACTGGAGCTGGAAGGAGAAGGAGAAACACCCATTAGTCTGTCATCCGGCACAAAGCTGGAGACATCGTAGTTATTATACGATCGTCTCCTTGTCTCAGACGCGATATAATTACCATGGTCATTATCCCTAGCTACACACAGCTTTGACAACTGATCAAAATGTTTTTTCCAGTACATAATTTTACCATACAAATTTACCTCAATTAAATATTTTTTTTACCTAATTGTTTGTATACCTTCCCTGGTACCCATTTATCCTTATTTTGATTCTTAAAGTCCCTTACCGTTACATTTTGATCAACTGAAAATCCCTTGGATTGTTTATTATTTCTTTTGTAATAATATTTCTGATTTTCCTGACACTTATCTCTCCCCCCTCTCGGTACAAAATTGTTTAAATTTGACCTTAATTTCCTTCCAAATTCAAAAGTGATGTTTCTCGGATTGCAGAATTTTGGTTCCGCATTCCCATTTATATTAATTGCACTTTACTTTTATTAAAACTACCACTTTCTCCGAAAAAACCTCCTGGAATTTTCGATTTTTTTTATTCCCTTTACTTCTCTCACATACACTGCGAGAAAAAATTTCACTACCCTCCTGGGATGAAATTGATTTTAAATCACTTCTATCATTCTCAAATACACTGTGAGAAAAAATTTCACTACCCTCCTGGGATGAAATTGATTGTAACCCCGTGAATCCAATATTAAATTTATTTATGAAGTCACGACCTAGAACCGTAGTTGATCCATTTTTAACTACACAAAATTCTAACATTTCTCTATAACCATTATAATCAACTAATAATGAAAAACAACCCAATAAATTCAACTTACAATTAGCGTAACCCATCAAGGTTAAATCAATAAATAAATAAAAAATAAATCAACAATAACAACAGTGACATAGCAAGCACATTAAATATTCGTTCCACACAAATTAACAAAAAACAGTGAATTTTATGCTCTAAGCAGTGAAAACTATACTAAAACGGGGCTTAAATTGGCCACTAATCTAACTTGACTTACATCTTAATAATATATGTGTTTATAGTGTTTTAAAAGCTAAAACAAAATAAAATTAAAAGTGAATCTGTGTAAATATCTGTTAAATTAAAACTACTACCCACATTGTCAACCTTACTGTCTCGAGTTTGCCTATATAGGTACCTACTTGAAGTTAACAAACTTTTCAGGGGAGCAAAACCATAAATCCCAAATTTAAAAAAAAAAAAATATATATATATAATAAATAACCTAAATGTCTAAATCTCGCAGCAAGACTTGCAGTGTGAAGAAAACACTATCATCGCCTCTATTGACCGCATCTGGCACTATGGAATCACCGTCGGCAACGCACCAGTCAATGATAAACATTGACACCGACTCCCTTATCAACTTCTTTGAGTCAAAACTCGAAACAATGCGTACTGAGAGTAAGAATGCCATTGATGCTATTCATCAAAAATTGGACACTTTATCAAATGAGTGGAAGGACCAGTACACCAAAATCATGGGGTGTGTGACTGTTCTTCAGGAAGAAAATGCCAGCCTCCGACAAGAAATCCAATCTCTCAGAGATGCTCAAGATGACATGGAGCAGCGTAGCAGAGTGTGTAATTTAGATGTCCACGGCATTCCCGAGGTGAAAGGTGAAAATCTGTTCACCCTAATGGAGAGAATGGGATCAACTATCAACGTGCCACTTCCTAGTAGCGCTGTGGTGTCGGTGCACCGCGTCGCTCGCGGACACTCGTCTCCCTCCAACCGTCCACGCAACATAGTCGTCCATCTCACGACAAAGCGTCTCCGTGATGATGTCATCGCTGCGGTAAGGACTCGCCGCGGCCTCACAACGGACCAACTAGGACTTGGAGCTCCCACCACTAATTTCTACGTAAATGAGCACCTGACACTAAAAAATAAAATACTCTTTGCCAAAACACGTGCCACCGGAAAAGAAAACGGCTATAAATACATATGGGTGAGGAATGGCAGTATCCTGGCGAAGAGGAATGATCTCTCTCGAGTCGTCACCATTCGTTGCGAGGGAGACCTTAAAAAAATCAGCACTCATGGTCAACAAAATATGTGACTGCTAGAACAAACTTGTTACTGCTGCCATCGATGCCAGCTTTCTATCACTATCCTGCACTCTTGGTCATTAATTTTTTTCTTGCAAAATTACTCAATATATTTGTTTATAGCGCAATACCTCCATAATCATATAGCACTATCATATTTCCTGCATATTCATTCATATTTTACACTAAGTAATCAATGTTTTATATATAATTTTGTTGTATCATACGTCCTAATTAATTTATCACTCCCGCAAATGTGGAATAAGTCGAATAACACTCTTACTCTAAAAAAATGACCTCATCATCTATATCTGTTTATTATCAGAACTGTGGTGGTATTAAGACCAAAACTCAGGAGCTTCTTATTAATATTTCATCGAATAACTATGATGTTATAGTTCTAGTTGAAACGTGGCTTGTAGCAAGTGTAAACACGGCCGAATTCATAGATTCGCGTTACACGGTATTCCGACGAGATAGGAACCGTATAATTACCGGTAAGATGGACGGAGGTGGTGTGTTAGTGGCAGTGCGCAAGGAACTCGCAGCTTCCCGTCTCGACGATTGGGAAAAAAATCAAATTGAACAAATCTTTATATCAATTCCGTTAAGGTCTCTAAATCTCACCATATGTGCTGTATATATACCTCCTGTCTCGCCAATAATGCTTTATGATATTTTCTCCAAAAACCTGGAATCCGTCTTTTCATCAGAACCAAATAATACGTTTTGTGTTCTTGGAGATCTGAATCTACCTACTCTTACATGGACATTTTCCGAAGGCTGCAATCATGGTATTGCCTCCTCAAACACGGCTGCATCGCAAACTTTTCTTCAAACAATGGCATTGATGAGCTTATTTCAATATAATTGTATACCTAACCACAACGATAAATTCTTAGACCTTATATTTTACAGTCGCGAAACAAAAGTTACACATAGCGATGACCCTCTCCTTTCAGAGGACAGACACCATCCAGCCCTGGAATTTGAAATATCATCTGCGATTCAACCAAAAATTAAAAACAACAAAGAGCGTAGGCACAATTTCAGGAAAGCTGATTATACTCAAATTAATAATGACATTAATTGTATTGATTGGAAGTCTGAAATCGCGAATTTATCAGCAGAAGAAGCAGTAGACCGATTCTATGTAATAATAAACAATATAATTGATGAGTTTATTCCAGTATTGGCCAGACGAAATGACAAATTCCCCATATGGTTTACTCCCGAACTTATTAGCTTATCACGGAAAAAAGATAAAGTTTGGCTCAAATGGAAGACATATAAAGGTCTTTCTGACTATCGTAAATTTTCCCTCTTACGTGCTACATACAAAAAATTGGCTAGTGAATCACGAAAGTTATTTTTTGAAAACATCGAAAGTTCATTGCAAAATAATATTAAATGCTTTTGGTCATACATATCCTCCTTAAAATCATCTGATGGATATCCTGCTACTATGTCCTTCGAAGGGCGCAAATCTAATGATGCCCAAGAAATCTGTAATATGTTCTCTGAGTTCTTCAAGTCAACATTTGAACCCTCCTCTATCAATGACTCAATTAACATTGACCAACTTGAGGCCGTTCGGGACTCTGGACTTACGCACATTCACACCATTGAACTAACGGAACAAGAAGTGCAATCAAGTTTAAAGGCGTTAGATATAAACAAAGGTGCGGGTCACGATGGAATACCGGCATTTTTCCTCAGATCTGCTGCGTCGTCATTGTATGTTCCACTTACCATAATATTTAATAAATGCCTGAGTGACGGGGTTTTCCCTGATAGGTGGAAGTTGGCTTATATTATACCAGTCCATAAGGGTGACTCACGTCAAAAAGTCGAAAACTATAGGCCAATATCTATTCTCTCGGCGATCCCTAAACTCTTGGAAAGACTTGTCCATGATAATATATATCCCCAGCTTGCCGCCAAAATTACAGAACAACAACACGGGTTTGTAAAAGGCAAATCTACAATGAGTAATTTACTAATTTACTCAAATTTCTTATTCACTAGCATGGATCGAGGCCACCAGGTAGATGCAATATACTGCGATTTCAAAAAAGCTTTCGACAAGGTTGACCACCTTATTCTTATTAAAAAAATAATGTTCAACGGAATTAGGGGAAACTTATTACGTTGGTTTGTCTCATATTTGACAAAAAGACAGCAAGCTGTATCATTACGAGGACATACTTCTACGTGGGAACCAGTTACCTCTGGCGTACCACAGGGGTCAATCCTGGGTCCACTGTTATTTATACTTTTTATTAACACTGTTACTAAATATTTCATGCATTGTTTATTTCTTTTGTACGCCGATGATATAAAAATATTTGCCATTGTTAGGAATTTAAACGATTGTCTGCTCATCCAAAGCGACTTAGTAAGGTTCGAAGCATTTTGCAATGAAAACAAAATTTACCTAAGTTACAACAAATGTAAACAAATAAGCTTCACTAAAAATCACAACGCTATTATACACAATTATTGTATTGGTAACTATTTACTCGAGCGCGTTTACTGTATAAAAGATCTAGGCGTACTTTTTGATTCTAAACTCCATTTCGATGCGCACATTGAGAACATTGTGAATAAAGCTTACCGCATGCTAGGATTTGTCATCAGAAACAGCCGCGAATTTCGAAAACCTGAAACTTATCTTCTACTTTACTACACGCTGGTCCGTTCTCAACTTGAATACTGCACCTCCATATGGACACCACTTTACGGTGTCTATAAAGTCAACATTGAAAGTATTCAAAAGAAATTTCTGCAATACCTCAATTACAGAATGAGCGCACCTAAACGGGGGTACATAAATATGCTCTCGAATTATAACGTCACCACTCTAACTAACCGGCGAACATACCTTGACCTCATGACGCTTTATAAAATCTGCAATAACTTTATCGACTGTCCTGACCTACTGAAACTAATAAACTTCAAAATACCACCCAGAGTAACAAGGCTTAACGACTTATTCCACATTAGCCGGACGCGTACAAATGCTGGTGTCAGGGATCCAATCAGAAGAATGTGCGAATCGTTTAATCAAAATCAAAACATCAAGGATTCCGACTTATTTTTTGATACACGCAGTACTTTTAGTAGAAAATTGAAGGCCGTTTTCCTACAAAGTACAATACCTTAGACATTGCTTGGTTTATAATTTTAACTACCTTTCTTTTTTTAAATTTCTGTATGACATTATTTTTTATCTATATATATATTTGGTCTTACCATCAAAATTTTTCCAAAAACAATTTGTAAACTTTTATAAGGATATTGCGCATTCTTTTTTCATCTCTCTGTAAAATAATATTTACTTATGTATATACATACGTCTTTTCCGTATTTAACGGTAAAAATATTTGTATATGTTTTCATCTGCTGTCAATGTTAATTCGTGAGAAATAGTTTGGATGCAGGCGAATTCTCTATTAATTGTTTTGTATAATTCTTGTCAATTGACGTCTGTATCTGTATTTTCTTCTTAATAAAAAAAAAAAAAAAAAAAAAAAAAATCCTTTGGTTTTAAATCCAAATATTTGAAGTGTTAACATAATCTAGATCTGTAAATATCTAAACTGCCGATCCTGTATCTAAGAATCCGTTAAAAATCACATTGTTCACTAGGATTTTGCACATAATTGGGTCACAGTTCACAGCCTGTACCACTAACTTCTTCTTACTTCCCTGCGTATTCACAAACACAGAAGAAATAACCTTTTTACTAAACCCGCGACATATTTTACTAATGTGACCTTTGCCTTTACACTTAAAACAAATTACTTCGTTAAATTTACAGTTTATCGACTCATGATAACTGCCGCAATGTTTACATCTAGTTTGGTTCCTAAATGTAACATTCTTATTTGTAGGTCTAGAACAATGTTTACCCGCCGAATTTTGTTTTTGTGACAAATTGTTCAGTCTATTTTTAAAAACAATATCTACACTTTCCGTTTTAATTTGCTTATTAATTACCTCGAACGAATCCATGGCAATAGCACATTCTATTACCTTTTTTAATGAAAAACTTTCAGCCTCTACATATAATTTCTCCTTAATACGACCAACTCGAAGACCGGTGATAAAAACATCTTTTAAATTATTTTGAAGTCTGTCTTCGAATTTGCAAAATCTAACAAGATTTCGTAAACGTGCTATGAAGTCGTTCACAGATTCTGTCTCTTTCTGTCTCGCAGCAAAAAAAAATTTCGCGCTCCTTGAACACATTTCTTTTGATACCTACATGATTCTCTAGTAATAACAATAAATTTTCGACCGTAAAATCTGTAATTTTTTTAGGAAAACACAAATCAATCAATAAATCTATTGTCTCTGTGTGTAAATGAGATTTTAAAACCGCTCTCTTTTTCTCTACCGAATTTAATTTTGTCATCATTGACAAGGATGAACTGTTCGTATTGCAACACGAATGTCTCCAGTTTGTCCCTCAAATGACAAAACCTGGGCAGTTCCCCCCCTTCCATTTTCACACAGATGCAATCAATAGAAAAACAGAAAATTAACAAACAGCACTCAACTCACGACTCTGTTGACTTGATGCTGCTCCGATCTCGCCCTTCCGCGGACCGTCTCCTGGCTCCTGAACCCTGGTCGGCCTTCTAATGCGCCTTCCGTGAGGTCTGCACCTGTCCAGCTCTTCTCTTGAAGATCCGGACTTCCGTATCCCCGCCTTACGAGAATACTCCTCCAGGTTCTCGGCACTGAATGACCCTATCCAGCGCCTTGATGTTCCTCGGATGCCGATTCTGCTGCTCTTGCACTTCCTGCTCCGCAATGATGTGGAGTCGTGATCTGGCCCGTTTCCTGCCCGATCACCTGTTGACCACTGTAGCCTCAATCTCGGGATGTTGCCAAATGATTTTGGCTGCTGCGTAAATCCGTTATAGGCTGCCAAATGTGATTGCTGCTGCCTAAATTAGTCCTTTATCGGCTGCGCCAAATGTAATGACCGTGGCCGGTTATTTACATTACTTCTGGCCTCCTTGTGGTGGATCCAGATTTCTCTTGATGGTGATCTCAGTGGGATTTCAATAAAAATACGTGGTTAGACTATTACTGTTTATTCCGAGGTCGTACAGAGGTGCTTCGTAGGAAGCCTAAATGCAAAGAGAGGACGAACGGACAACATTCACGCCTTTTATACGTTCCGCATGCTGTCTCACTCATACACGCATGTCTCTTTCATACTGCAAGACATACGTTCACTACACATAATAATTTAATTCATGTAAAGGAAACAGTTGACATTAAATTTAAATCATTGTGTTCTCAATACCGGGATGAAATATTTTGTTTGGTATTAGATGAGATTTCTTGCAATCTTCCGCAGACCTTGATTAATCCAAAAATGTTGAACATTCCAGACGGTATCCAATTAGCTGATCCGCAGTTTTACCAGCCAGCTTCTATTGATATGCTGATCGGAGAAGAGATATTCTGGCAGGTGGTTCGTACGGATCAGATACAATTAGGAAAGGATAAACCTACATTGCATCGAACGGAGCTAGGCTGGATAATATCAGGAGCTGTACAGAGGCGTCATAATACGAGGCCAGTTAAAGTTTGTCATATTTCATTAAATTCTTTGCAGAATCAAATAGGTTTTGGAAGGTTGAAGAAACTGAAAATAGTAAGCATCACTCTCTGGAAGATAGTGAATGTAAAAAGATTTTCAAAGGCACGCATAAGCGCGATGCAAATGGTAGATTTGTAGTCAACTAACCATTTAAATCTAACCTATCTCAATTAGGAGAATCATTTAGTATTGCTAAAGGTAGATTAGTGTCAATGGAAAGAAAATTCTTAAGACAACCTAGTTTAAAGGAACAATACTCGGAATTTATTGATGAGTATCTTGCGTTAGGTCACATGACTGAATGTGAACCTCCAAAACGCGATGAAACTACTTATTATTTACCACATCACGCTGTATTTAAAGAATCAAGCACAACTACTAAAATTCGTGTTGTTTTTGACGGGTTGGCTAAACCCGCTCGAGGGATTTCTTTGAATCGCGCTCTAATGATTGGGCCCACCATTCAAAATGATATATTTTGTCACTTGGTATTTTTCAGAAAACATCAATATGCAGTCACCGCAGATATTGCAAAGATGTACCGCCAAATTAATATCAACCCGGAACACAGAAATTACCAACGTATATTATGGAGAAGGGATGCGGAGGATTGTTCGAAACACTATACGCTAAACACGGTGACAAATGGTTTGGCTCCTTCGCCTTATTTAGCAATACTTTGTCTGCATCAGCTAGGTAATGACGTTTCATTTACTCATCCATTAGCTAGTAAATCCCTTAAGGAAAAATTTTATGTAGATGATTTTCTTTCTGGTAGTGACTCCATTGATACTTGTCACTTGCTTAAATCACAAATCATTAATGCGCTTGCTACAGCAGGCATGGAGATTAGAAAATGGAGGTCTAATGCGCCCTCGATAAATGATTCTAAAGATAATTTAGAATTATTGCCAAATGAATCCAATGAAGCTAAGATTCTCGGATTAATATGGGACACCAAACTTGATGAGTTTAACTATCAGGTAGAAAGCATAGACTCAAAGTTAGAAGTAACAAAACGTCAAGTTTTATCATTAATGTCAAAAGTGTTTGACGCTTTAGGACTGGTAGCCCCAGTAATCATTGTCGGTAAGATAATTATGCAAAGATTGTGGAAGCTAAAAACATCCTGGGATGACAAGCTACCCAATGACCTTTTATTGGCCTGGCAGACTTACACGCTGAGTCTCAGTAAAGCAAATCAATTTCGGGTACTAAGGAAAATTTTCTGCTTTAATAAAAAATCTTTTAGCTTACACGGTTTTTGCGATGCATCTCAAGGAGCAAATGGCGCTTGTCTGTATCTAAGATCTACCGATGAACACGGCATTCACCAATCACAGTTAATATGCGCTAAATCTCGTGTAGCCCCACTTAAAAATTTATCGTTACCACGTCTTGAGTTATGTGGAGCACAATTATTAGTTAAATTAATGAAGCGGGTGACGGCAGCTCTCCAAGTAACTGTTGACACCATTTTGTGGTGTGATTCGTCAATAACATTGGCTTGGATTGCAGGAGAACCGTACCGTTGGACTAATTTTGTTGCTAACCGCGTATCAGAAATACAACGTGAAGGTGATGGCGCTATATGGCGTCACATTTGTTCAACTGAAAACCCAGCTGACATAATTTCCAGAGGAATAACATCTCAGCAGTTGAAAACATCTTCATTATGGTGGTCAGGACCACCATGGCTCACGTCCGACGAGGATAAGTGGCCACGTTCTCCATTTGATACTCCCATGGAGTTGCCAGAAACGGCGAGGATAGTTTTGGTTACTAGTAGTCCTGTCGATTGGGAAATATTTAATAATTATTCTTCATTAAGACGACTGAGGCGCGTAGTTGCTTATATGTTACGTTTCATACATAACTGTTCTAAACGAAGACCGATGCGGGTCGACGAGCTTTCTGTAATCGAACTGGAACATGCCATGCATGTATTGATTTTGAACGCTCAGCGATTCGCATTTCATGATGAAATAGCGTCTGTCAGTAATGGAAGATTTGTATCTAGGCGGAGCAAGGTAAAGGCACTAAATCTTTTTATGCAGGATGAGTTGTTGAGTGTTGGGAGGTCGACTATCACAATCCGATATTACCTCGCTCTCTCAAAAACATCCAATTTTGTTACCACAAAATCATAAGTTGACTGACTTAATAATAACCCATCTGCATTATGAGAATTTACATTTAGGATGTAATGCTCTGCTCGCATTACTGCGTTTATGTTTTTGGCCAATATATGGTAAAAACGCAGTGAAGCGAGCACTGCCTAAATGTATTGTATGTTTCCGAGTCCGTCCGCGCGAGTGTCGCCAGCTCATGGGTGACCTTCCTGCTGACCGATTCCGAATCCAAAGACCATTTTATGTAACCGGCATAGATTTTGCAGGTCCAATTTTAATTAAGTCTGGTTTAACCAGAAATGCTAAGAGTCTAAAATCTTACATATGTTTATTTATTTGTTTTTCAACGAAGGCAATTCACCTAGAATTAGTGACTTATTTAACTTCAATGGCATTTATGAATGGATTGAAAAGATTTATAGCTAGGAGGGGTAAACCCTCACGACTCTTTACTGATAATGGAACTAACTTTACAGGTAGTTATAGGGAACTTACTGAACTATTTGATTTTTTTAAGGCATCTGATAAAGAAATCCATAATTTTTTGGCCCAGCAGAATATTAGCTAGAGTTTCTTGCCTCCCCGCTCACCGCATCACGGGGGACTTTGGGAAAGTGCAGTTAAAATGACCAAGTTACATTTAAAAAAAGCAATGCGGTCAACTGTTTTGACATACGAAGGCATGAATACCATACTAATACAGATTGAGGCTTGTTTAAATTCCCGTCCTCTGACTCCATTAACATCAGATCAAAATGACTTAAACGCACTCACTCCGTCACACTTCCTTATTGGCGACAACCTGTTAGCATTGCCTGAGCTTGATATCCACCATCTGCCTACAAACAGGCTTAATATTTACCAAAAGATGTCTACCGTTGTTCAATCTTTTTGGCACAGATGGAGCCGGGAATACCTAGCAGAATTGCAGAACCGAGTCAAACGGCAAGAAGGACGTCAACGCAGTTTACAGCCTGGTGACATGGTCATCATCAAAGACAACCAACTACCTCCGCAGTACTGGAGGATGGCGCAAGTGACGGAGATCCACCCTGGCCAAGACGGACGCGTCCGCGTCGTCTCCTTGAGGACGGCCAGAGGTGTCACCAAAAGAGCCGTGATACAGCTCTGTCTACTTCCCATGGAGGATCCTTCCTCCAACCTGGATTAAGAACCAATTACAACGCTAAAAGTGATGTGATGTGTAAATCAAAGTGCCGTCAGGCTCACCAGTGCCAAGTGTTAAACTATTTTCTCATAAGTGGGTGCAGCGCACCAGAAGGTTCTACGTTATTAACTTTTTTTTTTTTTTTTTAATTTTTTGTTTGACATAGGGTAATATACTTAGTTATAAGTTTTTTGTTATTATTTTGATATCCGTATATTGAATATTGTTTATTTTGTATGTGAACTCGTTGGGTAAATTCTGAGTACCAATGTTGCAATCTCTTCTTATATTATTGTATGAAAAAACGATTATTCCTTAATACTCGTTTTTGGGCGGGAATATGTTAAGATTTCAGGTACTGAAATATTAATATTTGTGATTGTCACCCTAATGGTTGTGGCAACATTCTTTTATGTTGGCAATTGCCAGGGCGAGTTCGTATTGCCACGGATTTTAATTCCTTCTTCTCTTGTTACCATCCGTCTTGGGCGGGTCGTTTTTGGCAAAACGTCTGCTGCCAGGTTTTCACTTCATGTGGGTTATAAAACCGCGGAGAGAGATAGCATCATTGGGCTCACCGTACATGAGCTACCCTACGGGTCTTTTTATTGCGTGAATAAAGACCAATTATTCAAGAGCTGGAGTTATTATTGAAGAGTTACTCCAGCCACACTTCCCTTTGGAATCTGGTGTTACCACGCCGGATTGCTCTGTCAGGAGAGCGGAAGTTGAGATCCTGAACAGTACCTATCGATTTGATGACTGTATCAGACCACTAAATTATAAATTAGGAGGCGGGAATGGGTACCGCCGCGCCTCCCCGGGAACCTATATAGGATAACCAACACAACTGCCGTAGGTCACCCCAAATGGTTCGCTACGTTTTGTGATTTAGTAGGGGTGCCCGGGTACATGAGGTGAGGTTTGTCTAGGTCTTGGAGGCGGATGACCAGGACACACTGAACCCCAGATTCCTACCCACCCCTTAAACCCTTTTCCTTCCCAGAACTCTCTTCTCCTTCTTTGCATTAAAAAACCCTCCACCCAGCATATCCCACACCCAAGCGCTTCACACAGGAGGCCGTGGGAAAAATAATTTCCCTCAGGGCCTATGTCATCTTTGGGGATGCTGTGTGGAGGATTTTTTTAGGAAAGGAAGGAGATGAGAGTTCTGGGAAGGAAAAGGGTTTAAGGGGTGGGTAGGAATCTGGGCTTCAGTGTGTCCTGGTCATCCACCTCCAAGACCTAGACAAACCTCACCTCATGAACCCGGGCACCCCTACTATAACACCAAACGTAGCGAACCACTTGGGGTGACCTACGGCATTGGTTATCCAATAAAGGTCAACTTTGGGGATTTTTATTTCTACATAACATTATATAAAACGGGTACCCGGCATGCGTTGCAAGGTCACTGTAACCTCAGGGTCAACTTAACTATAATGGTTCCATTCCAAGTTCAGGGAAACTACATTATAATGCTAGCGCCGCGCAAACGCCTGCACTATATTATAACATTATATACAACGGGTACCCGGCATGCGTTGCAAGATCACTGTGACCTCGGGGTCAACTTAACTGTAATGGTTCCATTCCAAGTTCCGGGAAACTACCTTCAGGCTTTGCTTGAGGTGGTTACGACAAATTTTAGAGGTTGTCTTGCCATATAAATAAAATATTATTTTTTGCCTGTTGGCAATTGTTGAGATAAAAAAATTCAGCCCACGTTTCAGTACTTTGACTCTGCGACAAAAATTAAGCGTTTTTTGGCCTACAAAAGTTACAGAAAAAAACTGGCGGCGAAAACTAGAACTCTAATAAAATCACTCAATTCGGCTCGGTTACACTTCCCGCCGACAGGTTCGCATTAAAAAACAAAAGATATCTTTTTTCCATTAGTTTCAATGCAAATTAAAATGCTACGAATATTGAGTAAGGTCAAGAATCTAAGACGTCAAATTTTTAGTCTAAAAAAACAGACTTTTCAGAGTTTTCGGTAGTGATTTTACGGTACGCTTCATTGCGGCCTGAGAATCGATCTTGGCTTGTATGTTTTTCAAAAATCTAATACAGTAGAGAATTCCGCAACTTTTAATACCAAAATTACATGCCCATCCCATAAAAAAAAAATTCAGGAGATGCTGACAAAACTCGAAATTTTCCGAAAAAAAATCATCAAATCACGTGCTCACAGAACTCACTTCATCGGAAGTTTAAATATTGCTGGCCAGTTCGAATTTACACGTTATTCATTCGGGGTAGGTACCTACTTATTTCGGTAGTATTGCAAATATGATGAAACAAGCAAAGATTGCCGGAATTTAAGGAAACGCGCAGGTACCTACCTGAATGGGTACCTACACAACGAATTAGGTTTTAATGCAATAAATACTAAGGTAAGGTTGTTTCGATGATATATTGAGTAATTCAACTTTTTTTAAGTTAATTTTCACGTTCTGTATCGGTTCTATTCAAGTTCTGTTTTTTTTATTATTAAAGGCCAGTTGCATCACAAAACTGAAATAATTACAGAACTTTCTTGAACTGAAAATTGACAAGAAACATTTTATAATTGCCAATTTATTTTTTAAACAACCCAGCCTTATTATTTTTAAATGTTATTCTAATTGAATATTGTGAAATAACAAAAAAATATATTTTACGCCGTTCTAGGTAGGTACTTACTTGCAGGGTATTTTTTTCTTTAAAATTCAAAACATGATAAAATAAAATTATTTGTGCTGAAAAGAAGTTTTAATCAAATTATTTTATGCTCGACAACATAATGGCGTCGTTTTGGTGAAATATTACAACAAAGTACCTACTTAGTACTTACAAACAACTAAAAATAGTGAGCTCTGGTATCGTGAAATTATGCATTGCTAAACCGTTCATCCGATTGCGATGAAACTTTGGGGGGGCGGTCGAATAACTGTTCCCTTTGTAGGCGCTCATTCCTCGCTTCATCCGCATTCAGACATCGTTTTTTCTTCATATATTTAATTTAACACACACACTCCTGCTCGCTTCGTCTTTCAGGGAAACGAAGGAGAGAAGAGTTCTGGGAAGGAAAAGGGTTTAAGGGGTGGGTAGGCACCCCTGCTAAATCACTAAACGTAGCGAATCACCTAGGGTGACCTATGGCAGAGGTGTTGGTTACCCAAAAAAGGTTCCTGGAGCGGCGGTTCCCATTTCCGCCTCCCAAATTGAACCTCAGATCTGGTAAGTAAACACGGCCAAAGCCATTTCAAACAAAGTTTCGATTCTGAATGGTGGTTTTACACCAGAATTAATACTTTAAAAGTTAATTAGTGTTAATGAGAAATAACACAAACTTATCGATAAAAATTATTTGCACACATCGAGTTCGAACCCGCAATCTTCGGATTGCGAGTCGAGAGTCTTACCTCTGGACCTAGGGGGCCCTAAATTATATTACGTTATTTTGACAACCAATTTCTAAATCCAAAAAATTTTTAATTTCAAAAGATTTTTAAATCCAAAAAAAAAATCCAAAAAATTTAAAAATCGAAAAAATAAAAATCAAAAAAATTTCAAAATCCAAAAAATTTTAAATTTCAAAAAATTTTAAAATCCCAAAAATTTAAAATCCGAAAAATTTCAAAATTCAGAAATATTTTAATATCCAAAAAATATCAAAATCCAAAACATTTTAAAATCTGAAAAAAAATTAAGATCCATAAAATTTCAATATTATGAAAATTCCAAAAATTTTTTATTTTTAAAATAACTTTTTCAACTCCTTGAATCAGTTGACCGAAGTGGCCCTATAGTAGGTGTACCAAATTGAGCAGTCTACTGCCTGTGCCCTCTATGTGGCGCACACACCTCGCTTCGTCTACATTCAAACATCGTTTTTTTCTTCAAATACTTATTGAACACACACTCCTCGCATCATCCACGTTCACACGTCAAATCGCATAGTGTTTTAACCCGTTAGTTGCTTTTGCAACAGGCCCAGCTAGTATATATATTTATGCTCAGTTTTCCGACCGGTCACTTTCGCCTCGATGCGAAAAACGACCTTTGCGCCCTCGCGTTTTAACAGCCTCGGGATACACTTTCGCATCAGGCACTTTAAGACGACTCTGTGATGCCAAATCGACCTTTCGGCTCCTCGAGTATCGCACACTTCAAGGGCGACTTTCGGTCAAAGGGGAGCGTAACTGAGATCGTATGAGAATTATTCAGCCCGTCGATCTCAAGCCAAAGTGCACCTTTACATTTAGGATTTCGGATGCCTTCGCGGTCCGATATCCTTCGAAGTCTTTCGCACGAGCATTTGTTTTTTCGAAGATTGTTGACGTAGGTCAGTAACATATGTCAATTCATTTTTCGTTTGCCAGCCGGCCGACTGGCAATCGCGATTTCTTCGAAAATATCACGCCCGGAAGCCGACATTCGGTAAAATAACTTCCACGGAAGTTTTTAGAACTCTAATTGACCCTCGTAATTATCACATTTCACGAAAACATCGTCGCAATATTTGTTTGAAATCTGATATGTGCGAAAAAACCGCGGAAAAGTCATATTTTGAAACAGATGTTTAAAAATATGTAAAATTTTCAGGGATACGCCTGTCGACAGAATCTAGAATCGCAGCTTTTCCTTGGAGAAATTCAAAGACGTATCAAAATTCAATTTCGAACGTAAGCAGATCCTAGCGCTAAATAAATGCTGTTGTTGAACGATGCGTGGAACGAGTTTCAAATTAATCGTATTCGTACGAGGGTGATAAATAATATTTATTGAATTTTCACACCTACACCAAATTGAGCAGTCTACTGCCTGTGCCCTCTATGTGGCGCACACACCTCGCTTCGTCTACATTCAAACATCGTTTTTTTCTTCAAATACTTATTGAACACACACTCCTCGCATCATCCACGTTCACACGTCAAACCGCATAGTGTTTTAACCCGTTAGTTGCTTTTGCAACGGGCCCAGCTAGTATATATATTGTATTGTTCACTTTGGAGACCCCTCACATTTTCTGCCGCGCGAAAAACGACCAACCCGGCCTTTTCGTTTCAATCACCTTAAGGGTCACTTTCGGAGTGACCCTTAAGGTGATTCAGACTGATCGTGTCCCGATTAGGGACCAGATTTCATACAAAAAGATGATGCAGGGTTAACAGCGCACCCAAACGGCGAAAACTACAATTAGATCTCTCACCGATGAAGAAATTCGGCCTCAATTATATTTCCTGCCGCCAGGTTCACCCGTTAAAAAATTTCAAATATTTCAGTGCTTTAGAAAAGTTCACCTACCTTACAAAACTGACTTTGCTAGGGATTTATTGATTTAACGGCGTTCTTGAAAATAACGTAGAAAAATGGACATTTCAAAGGCCCTTTGCGGCATCGTACATTGCGGCGAAAAAAAATATTTTGCCCTAGATGTTTTTCAATAAATTGTAAAAATACAAGTTTTAGAAACTTTTAAAGTTGCGACATGTACCGCATTCCATTCAAAATGTTACACTACATTGCATTAAAGATTGAAATTTTTCTGACATTTGCTGAAATCGATCCATCATCGACAATGCATAATTTTCCAGCCAGTTAACTCGAGGTAGGTACCTACTGGCGTTTAAAATGTGAAGGAATGGGCTGTTTTCTGAGTAATTCCAAAACACCCACGAGATGGCAGCACGGTGTTTAGCGGTCCTCCTGTCATCTAATCTGTGAACCAAATCTATGGACTGACGCACTGACGTCTTTCAATGATTGATCTGTCATTTCGATAGCTATTTGCAATTTTTTTCCGACAAGTTTAGCCAAACCAAGTTTGCTCCATTTGTTAGTAAAATGCACAAAAAGTAAGATGCTGCTCTGAGCCACAGACCATGCTGCTCAACGCTAAGCAGGCTCTCAACGACGATGGACTCCTTATCGTAGCGCTGGTTCTGCCCTTCAAACCATACGTTGAATGTAAGATATGGGTTTTATTATACCTCTAATACTTTAACCAGGGATTTAACCGGTCTTTTAAATGTGATTAATTTTAAGTAAGTGGTACTATGGCACCCCCAATCAGGGTTGAAAAATGTTGTGAGGCTGAACTGAATGGGGGAGGAAAGAATATGGGAAATGTGGAGGCTGGGAAATGCCTGGCTATTCTCACCTGGTCACCTAACACCACTATTGCCATTTCAAGCAATGTATCGCTTCTAAATGGTGGTTTTTCACCTGCTGTTAGGAAGGGCCTTAAAAGAATGGAATTTTAATAAAGATCTTGAAAATACCACTATTAAATAAGGGAGGAGATGGAAATATTCCTAGTATGTAGGGAAATATTGCATGAGAACAAGTCGAATGCTGCTGTCATCTACTGTGGATGGATGTTCCGCTCTTGTCTGGCGAATTTCTTGCTGGTGAACCGATACCAAAGGGATCTCATCAATTTATTAACATTATCCGCTGCGTGTATTACCTAGATCTGAATAACCAGACAGTTACCAATTTCCTCCAGACTGGGCCCCCTAATGATGGACACTGCAACGCTGTCCAAAACGTTGGCTAAAGAAGGAGGTAGCGCAACACGGCATAACACCCCAAAAACAAATAACGAAAATACTTTGGCCGTGAAAATCTTAAAACGTATCATAATAATGATCGTTTATTTCATAATGTTGTGCAATGCAATGCATTCCATATTTTGAAATAGTTCAAACATTGACAAAATAACAATGCATTCATACACAGAATGGAACAGAAAATAAATGAAAAATACAGTGTATAATAAATCCAAAAAAATATGCAAATATCCATTCATGGGGGATATTTGACAGGCTCCCATTTCCAGAAGGGCATCAGCGGGGACTCCATCCAGGCAACCATGGCAGTGATGATGGTATTCTTCGACTGGCGTAGTCTGCGCCATAAGCTTTCCCTTGGTTTCGGTTTTGTAGAATTCATATATATTTTTTCACGTATCAAACGCCTTTCCTGTCAGTTTCTTAATTCTATATTACCTACTTCTACTTTTATCCAGGGAAATATTGAAGGAACTACACCTTTCAGTAACTTTTGCCTGTACAGTGCATCTGAAAATAAAATTAGGCTCAAACTTCCATACTTACATGATATAAAATACAAAACGGTCTACGTTAAGAAATAATAATAATTTGATTTTTTTCTTAAAACACTCCAACTGAAAATTAAAATACAATCACGAGATATACAGACATGGGACGAGAAATGCAAAGCAAATTAGATTGTCAACAAAGAAGAATCACACGCCCATAAATCTCGTGCCAGACATTTTGATAACCGTGTAATAAAATTATTGCAATAATTGAAAATGTTAACTTAATACAAAAAAAGGAAATAAGATATGTCTACCATAATTATTTGTTAGTTGCGGTTGACTACACTTATATTTAAAGGTACGTTGGTAAAATAATGTCAACTGCGAAAGAAGGCAAAACATTGTGTATAAAATTTTGTGCATTCTATGTCAAATATTTCTTTACGTGTTTATTATACTATACAAGTACTCTCTGTATTATATTTGGGATTCAATTTTAGTAAGATATTAATTGAATGAGTCATGTACTTACTGTTATGGTTAATATTATTGAATACATAATCTGTGTTGTAACATATCTATTTCGTGAGCAGGTACTGCTCAAAATAGGTACTGTTTATTGTCTATGCTTTATTTATTTTTTCTTTTTTTTTTAACTTTGTTGGTTGGCCAAACTATCACGTCTTTTATATGCATGACCTCTAAATCCTTATCTCCACTATCCTGCGATGGAGTTCTACTTGCTCTGAGAAGACAGCGGTCGGATGACAAAAGGTATAGGTTCTACCTACACAAAATTCATATTACCTTAAAAATCCTTACATTACAGTGTCCCTGAAATGAGCTTTACAGACAACAGAATCAGGAGTCGGTGCTCATTTGAAATGAACCTAATTGAATGAATCCATTGCGCTTTCAAGCCTTTCAATCTTTGGGAAACTCGTGCCCAACCCTATTCTACACATTGGAACACTACAACAGGTTGACGGCATTATTATAATATTTAAAAACACTTAATTGCGTCAAACGGCCTAAAAAATGTATGGGATCTGACAGTTAAATAAAATAGTTGGACCGGTAGGACTATTAGCGAACCTAGCGGCCTCATATTATTCATATACAGCATTCATATTATCTGAGGTTTTATGAAACCAAATCAGATGAGTACTTACGTAGGTACTTAATTCCATTTAAAACCAAATAAGTAGGTAATGCAGCATTCATATTATATTTATAACGCGGTAGGTACCTACCGTAAATTCGCTAAGTATTTATTGAGAAAACGCGTAGGTACCTACACCAATATTATTTTTCTCGGTGTGTACTAGGTAGGTACCGGATTATTAAGGGTTTTCTTTCCTTTAAATGTTAAATCGAAAATTAATGATATGAAATGAAAAAAATCACCCAAGATGGTCATTTTTTGAAATATGTAGGTACACGGAGGTTGCTTCTGGACAACCACTGTTGGCAGGAACGTTATTTTTAAATTAGTTAAGTTCATTTTCACGTAATGTGCGAGTTTCATTTATTTAATTATATTCAAAACTCATCATATTTATTATTATTTAAACTTATTATTTCAAAACAGAAATAATTACGGAACTTGAATAGAATTTGAACAGAACTTTCCCAAAACGTTAAAATTAACTTGAAAAATTGGAGATTTTTAAATATTGTTTTGAACAACCCAGCCTAAATATATATATATTTTTTTTACGTACGTGCAGGTACCTCTACACATTTGTACCTGAAATTGCTTGAAGTTGAATGTGATAATTTAAAAAAAATATATTGAATTTATATAGCGCTTTTTTTAATATTGCATTTTTATGATAATCATTCAATATGGGATTGGTACCGCCGCTCCGGGAACAATTCATTGGTTTCTATATAAAATAATGAGCTCTGGCATCATGAAATTATGCATTGCTAAACTGTTCATCCGATTGCGATGAAACTTTGGGGATTAGATTTTTTTTACATGAATACCGCACAAGAGTCCCAACTGCTCCCGTCTGGAGCCGGTGGGACTATGGCATCCCCAATTGGGGTATGTTGTGACGCTGAAGGCAGTGGGGAGGGGAAGGAGATAGGGAAGAGGAAGGTGTAGTACCTGGCTATTCAGATCTGGTTACGTTTCAATTCTGAATGATGGTCTAACACCAGGGCGATACTGAGAGTATCTTCCACTATGATGTGCGCATTCCCTCGATTCTTTTTTTATATAAAAAAGTGAGCTCTGACGTCATGAAATTATGCATTGCTAAACCATTCATTCGATTGCTATGTAACTTTGGGGATTTGTTGTGTGCATTCCCACTATGGACTATGGTTTCTATATACAATAGTGAGCTCTGGCATAATGAAATTACGCATTGCTAAACCGTTCATCCGATTGCGATGAAACATTGGGGATTTGATTTGTGCATGCCGGCGATGGTTTTTGTATGCAATAGTGAGCTCTGGCATAATGAAATTACGCATTGGTAAACCGATCATCTGATTGCGATGAAACTTAGGGGATTTGATGTATGCATGCCCGCAATAGTTTTTGTATACAATAGTGAGCTCTGGCATCAAGAAATTATGCATTGCTAAACCGTTCGTCGACTACCTGTTCCCTTTGTGGGCGCTCACTTCTCGCTTCATCCGCATTCAAACATCGTTTTTTCTTCATATATTTAATTTAACACACACTCCTGCTCGCTTCATCCACGTTCACACATCAAATCGCATAGTGATTTAACCCGTTAGTTGCCTCTGCAACGGGCAAAACCTAATTCAGAAGTATTGTGCATTAGAACAGTTCTCTGAGTAAAATTGAAAAATTTCATTACCTACTTAGCTGTTTAAAAGACACGGCCTTATCTCTGGTGAGAACTATTCCTCTGATACAAGAGAATTATGATTTGGCCTGGGAAACGTTATTAAATCATTATTCCGAGTCCAGGGCATTATTTATATATTACGTTAACTTAAATTGTAACTTCTCTAATAATGTAGAAATTTTGAATGTTTTACGGGAAAATCTTTCTGGACTTCACGAATTACGTAGGGAAAATTTATTTGGAGAATTTTTATGACATTTAGTTTTGCAAAAAATAGATTCAAATACACGGCGGGCATTTGAAACTAGAGTGGAAAAGGATGAAATTCCCGACATAGAAATGTTAATCAAGTTCTTAGCAACTCAAAACCGTATAAATATGTTATCGGATATTAAAGATAAAAGAGTAAAAAGGGTGCTATTTGTATCCAACGACAATACTAATAAAAGTAGTTGCCGAAAATATGGAGCCTCGCATCATATTACAAAGTGCCAGTAGTTTTTGTCGTTGAATACGGTCAGTAGAAGAGACTTCGTTAAAAGGGAACGGTTATGTTTCAACTGTTTAAATCCACACCTGTTAGGATCACTTCAATCTCATCAAGGGTGGTGGACTTTTTATTTGTAAAACACTTTTTTATTGAAGAGTCGTTTTATTTACAAACACTTTTTGAGCAATAATGAAATCAACACTTTTAAAACTAAATTCAGCCCGGACCCCGCCTCAAGTGGTACGGCGTCTATACTCTAGGTAAGGGTTAATGGAAGAGAACAAATTTCTTGAGTATAGCCCTTTTTATACTACTAAAAACTATAAAAATACCGTCTTTCAGACTGTTTTAAAATACAATAATAACAATACAAGTAGCAAATATCCACTGAGGTCACGTGCCCTAAATTTGTTGGCTGATAACACTAGCTTCTATAAAATTCCCACAGAGGTCTCTAATATGCACACTTTTCTAATAAACTAAGAATAATTAACCAAATGGAATTAATTACAATATTTATCTCATAGATGTCACTAACTATTCTTAACAGACCCCCGGGAAAGGGGTTAAGTTTAAATAAAATTAAACCATTTCTAAATCTAACCCTAATGGTAAATTTAAACATAATATTCAGACAGATTAATAAACAAAATATATGAACTGAAAAAATATAGAACTAATCTAAAAGCTAAATAATTCATTATGTATAATGTAGAGCACTACTTAAGTATTCCACATTTACCTTAACATTTACATTGACATTTAACATTTTCTACGTTTTTTTTTTTAATCTACTAAATAAATGCCAATACTGACACTATAATTAAAGAATACTCCACATTATCAAAAAAAAAAAACCACAAAAATAAATTCATAGATAAAAATATCGTAGAATTGATAACCTGCACCTAAAATAAACTTATTAATAAAATTGAACCCTTATAAATTATTCAACAAAAATAACATACAAATAATAATTTCATAATAACGACTCTTAACAACACAAACACTCAAGTCTTGAGGTCCTAGATTAGTCATCTGCTTGATCCATTCATGAGATGCTGCACCGTGGGCTTCCCATTTTCCCTTTCATCATTGGGGAGAGGGGAGAATCATCTAGCTGGTCAAAGGTAGAGACCAAGGAGAGCATCACAAATCCCAAGGTTGCCGTGTCGAGTCATTATGTTTCTTCCTTTTTGTAGTGATTCTTTTTCATCTTCTTCTGGGAATTTCTTTCTTCTTTGGAATTTTTTTTACTTTTATTTCGGAGATCTTCCTTCATCTTCTGGGGGCGGGGTCCGGGCTCGTTATAGGTTGTCCTCCAGGGGCATTAAACAGATTTTGGTTATGGGACGTACGAACGTCCCTTGTGATGTCCAGAGGGTGACCACCCTGACCACGCCATCAGAACCGGGATGAGAGGATAGAACGCGTGCCATCCGCCACATTGCAGGCGGCAGATTGTCTTCTTTTAAGATTACTAAGTCATCCTTCTGTAAAGATCGCTGATTGCTGGTTTGCCATTTGTATCTTCTCTGAAGCTCACCGAGATAGTCTTTTTTCCACCTGAACCAAAAACACTGAATTAGTTCTATCATTTTTTGATATTGATCCAGTCGGTTGTACGGTATTTTCTGAACATCCAGTTCAGGAATAATAGAAGCGCTAGTGCCCATAAGGAAATGATTAGGAGTTAAAGGATTTAGGTCGTTTGGATCATTAGATAGCGGAGTCAAAGGTCTGGAATTCAAACAAGTCTCAATTTGACATATTATAGTGTACAATGATTCAAATGTTAAAACTGAACGATCGGTGATCCTATATAAATGATATTTGGCAGATTTAACAGCAGCCTCCCACAACCCGCCCTGGTTAGGGGCTTGTGGAGGTATGAAACTCCAATCAATACCTATATTTGCTAAATATTTTTGAATCTGGTCACCATTTTCCTTCAAACTGTCATATAATACCTTCAATCTATTACAAGTTCCCCTGAAATTAGTTGCATTATCAGAGTATATTTTCCTTGGCTGACCCCTGCGAGCTATAAAACGTTTTAAACAATTTAAAAATCCATCACTGGACAAATCTGATACCAGTTCTAGATGGACCGCCTTCGTGGCTAGACAAACAAAGATGCATAAATACGCCTTAGTGATCGGAGCCCTTTTTTGGACTCCAACCTTGATTGACAGTGGTCCGGAATAGTCGACCCCGAATATGCTGAATGGTCGATTTGGATGGATCCGATCAGCTGGTAAATTGCCGATCAGTTGTTGGCCAATGACTGGGCGTAATCTAAAACATATAATACATTTATGTAATACTTGTTTAATTGTATTTTTTCCATAGATGGGCCAGAATTTCAATCTTATTTCAGCGAGCAAGGCCTGGGTTCCTGCATGTAAATTTATATAATGATAATGTCGTATTATTAATTCGGTCAATCTATGCCTTGCAGGTAATATTATTGGGTGTTTTTGCTGAAATGTTAAATCCCCTGAGTGAGATAACCTACCTCCCACACATAACAAACCCTCATGCAAAAACGGGTTAAGTGATTTTAAAGGGCTGTTTTTGTTTACATTTTTTATTTTTTAATAAAGCTTCCCTTTCTAGAAAAAAACAGTTATTTTGAGCCGATTCAATCAATCGTTTTAACGCTAATTCTAATTCTTCAGCCTTCAAATTACCAGTACGCTTGAGTTGTGGCTTACTACAGTTATGTTTAAATCTAAGTAGGTAAGCAATTACACGCTTTAATTTAGTTAGAGATGAGAATTTTTCAAATATGTCCCAATCACTTGCGCTAGTTACCAACATAACGTTTTTTGCCTTTGCCTCAGGTGGGTTTAAGCACTCCATTTTGGGTATTGGCCAGTTGTTAGGCTCTTCAATCAGCCACCCTGGTCCATGCCACCAAGTGGTGGTGCTCAATAACTTCTCTGCCGGGGAACCCCTAGATAATATATCGGCGGCGTTGTCACTTGAGTTCACGTGACGCCAATCTTGATGGTTACTAAGTTCTTGTATCTCTGCTACTCGGTTAGCAACGAAGGTGTTCCAACGGGCAGGCTGGCCTTTCAACCAGCACAAGGCGATAGTTGAATCACTCCAGTAGTAGGTGTCCGCTTCCATTATATCTAATGCTTGTTTGACAGTCCTCATTAACTTGGCTAGTAATACTGCGCTACAAAGTTCTAGTTTTGGCAATGATATGCATTTCAGGGGCGCTACCCTAGATTTGGAAGTGATTAATTGAGAATGTCTCTCACCATTTGGGTCCATTGTTACGGCGTAGATACAAGCTCCATATGCTCTCTCTGAAGCGTCGCAAAATCCATGTATTTTGAGGTCATTATAGTCTCTGCACATTACGTTTCGATCGATTTTTAATTCGTTTAAATTGGATAAATCCTCTAAGTAATTTCTCCATGGTACTAGTATTTCATTAGGCAATGCTTCATCCCATGATGCTTTTGATTGCCATAAGTTTTGCATTATCAACTTTGCTACTACAATAATTGGGCCAAGTAGCCCTAATGGATCGAACGTAGATGCTATGCATGACAATATATTACGTTTACTTGCAGTTTGGTTCGTTGGTTTTGTTATTTTATATGAGAAGCAATCCGAGGAGCTGTTCCAAATTAGTCCCAAAATTTTCTCATTGTTGGATTTGTCAGAGGTCGTTTTCCCAAAATTGCCTATTTCGGCAATTCTAGCTTGGCCCGCCTCGGATGACAAACCCTGCACATTCGACCTCCACTTTAGCAAGGTCATACCGGCAGATTGCAGCAAGCTTATCAGCTGAAGCTTTAAGTTTTTACAAGCTTGGATGTCATCGTCTCCCGTCAACAGGTCGTCCATGTAGAAATCCTCCTGTATGACTTGACTAGCCTTAGGAAATATATTTTGATTATCCATACCAATCTGACGCAGACACCTTGTAGCCAGGAAAGATGAAGGTCCCAAACCATAGGTGACAGTCTTCAGCTGGTAGTGATGCAGTTCATCTTCCGGCTCCTCCCGCCATACTATTTTTTGCAGCTTGCGGTTGGTTGCACTCAAATTTATCTGTCGATACATCTTTTCAATATCCGCCGTGATAACGTAGCGATGTTTCCTGAAACGTAATAGTTGTGTGTATAAATCTCTTTGAATGACTGGTCCTACCATCAAGGCATTATTCAAAGATATTCCACTTGAAGTTTTCGCCGACCCATCGAAAACAACCCTTAGTTTGGTCGTCGTGCTAGACTCCTTCCGGACGGCATGATGAGGTAAAAAATAAGAGTTAAGGTCTCCTTCTAGCTTATCGCATTCCTCCATGTGACCTAGTTCCTTATACTCTTTCATAAATTGAACATATTGTGATTTCAACTCTTTATCGGAAGACAATTTTCTCTCCAAGTTTTTAAATCTTTTCTCCGCCATGGCCAACGAATTTCCTAATTGATTGATACATGGGCGGGTAGGTAGAGTCACCAAGAATCCACCCCTTTTATCTCTAGTTGTTGGTTGCCAGGAAGCTAGCTTCACAGGCCTTTTCCTCATGATTTTGAAATTTAGATGTACCTATTTCCTCTATTTTCCAAAATTTTTCCATTTGATTGCTTATTTTATTCAAGGACAAATTACAAGTTTCTAATACTGGCCTTTTCCTGTGGTTTGTAGCGGTGGGTCCAGCTATAATCCACCGTAGCTGAGTGTGTTGTAACGTGGGTCCGGTATCCAACTTTATCCTATCATTTGTCAGGATGCTCCAGAATTCCTCCGCCCCGAGTAGTATGTCAATAGGAGCGGCGATGTTAAACTTAGAATCGGCTAGTTCCAACCCTGCAGGTAGCCTGAACTCGCTCCTAGGTATATTGGTTTGCGGTATATTTGAGGTTATGTCCTGTAAGATTAAGCAAGAAATATTTTTTTTATAATCAGATTTCAAAGAATTCAATTTTACACACACTCTATTTTTTATATGGGTAACATTCTTGTGAATTCCTGATACTGGCTTGTTTATTTTCTCAAATTCCAACTTCAATCCTTCGGCGAAATCTTTCCGGATAAAGTTGGACTGGGATCCCGAATCTAGCAGGACTCGGGCTTTATGTATCCTGTTATCCACCCCAGCAATGCCAACCATTGCCGTGGACAACAATACTATTTTTTCGGTTCTGCCTATTGCAGAGTGATTGTTGACGGACACCTCTCCAGCATCCGTCCCCATGTTTGAGGATTCCGCCTCAATCTCCTTTTTATGTAACAGCGTATTATGCTTTTCACTGTTACACAATCTGTATTGAAAGGTTACCTTGCAATCATCAGCTAGATGGCCCGGTTTTAAACATTTAAAGCATGTTTGGCGCTCTTTTATTGCATTAACTCGACCCTGTACCTTTAAATTTAAGAATTTTTTACAATAATATACTAAGTGATCTTTATCGCAAAAAATACATTTTCCGTTTTTTACTGTTAAAAATGCTACAGATTCCCTTTTTGGGTGATTAAATCCTATTTGAGGTTTGATCCCAACAGAAGACTTTTTCTCCGTTGTTTGCATTAATTCCAAAGTTTGTGCTCGTAACGATAAACATTTTAGAAATTCCTTTAGAGTAGGTAGTTTTCCCTCAATGGGCGATTGCTCCCAAAATTTTCTCGTATTGGAATCTAATTTATTAGAAATCACGTAAATTATTATCGCGTCCCATTGTTCTACCGGAACTGCAAGATTTTGTAATGCCTTCAGATTGACGTTGGTAGCGTCGATTAATTTTCGTAATCCGACCTGATCTTCCATCTTCATTTCTTTTAACTGAAACAATGTTTGGATATGTTTGTGTACCGTCGTTCTGAGATTAGTAAAGCGTTCATGCAACAATTCCCAAGACGTTTGATAGCTTAACTCTGATATTTCCAAATTAGCTATTATCCTGGCCGCGTCACCCTTTAAGCACGATTGCAAATAATAGTATTTCTGAATGTTATTCAGCGACTGGTTATTGTGAACTAATGCCTTGAAAGTTTCTACAAAGTTATTCCAACCCCTAGGGTCCCCGTGGAACTCCTGAAGCTTCAAATTGGGCAATTTAATGTCACATTTAGTTTGCTCCACAGAATCCATTTATTCCGATTAAGTTTCGTCACAATCATATAGTTTGTAAGTATCTCCATGAACGAAGGGCCTTACATTTCAAAACATTGGCACTAAACAGGGATTCTATCTTTTTTTTCTGTAACGGGTATTGTAGAATGAGAAATGAGACATGCCGAACTCCTTTGCGAGGGTTACATGTGATTCACCGGCTTCGAAACGGTGTAATACAGCACTTTTTTCATCAATTGAAAAAACACTTTCGCTTCACGGGACTCATTGTGTCGAGCTTCCTAGTCAAAAGCGAGGCTGTATTGGTAGTTGGGTTTTGTAACCGGACAAATTATCATTAAAATAGGTCGCTTTAAGTAGTTGATCACTTTAAACAGATATGTTTTCCTACTAAAAGCTATGAAACCTTACTAGAGTTTCCATTATCGTCGCTTAAAACGGTAGACCGTTAAATGCAAAGTCATTATATCCGAATTCTACTGTAAATTTGTGTTTTCTATTATTTCAGAGTCAGACATGGGCAGAACCGACAACGTGGACGAGGCAGCTCTCTATCAAGAAGAGTCGGTACTTGGAAACCGTGAGTTATAAAACTAACTAACTTACCTGCACGCCATTTCCCTGCAGGGGTAGGCAGAGAGGATGGACCGCCATGCAACTCGTTCTTGGCACACACACTCTTTTCTTCATTCCATACCTACCTGACTGTGCTATTCTGACTCCTGACATTGCCCGCCTCAAGTATTTGATTAACTTTTTATTTTATTATTTATATGAATACCTCACAAGAGCCTCAGCTGGAGCCAGTGAGACTATGGCATCCCCAATCGGGGTATGTTGTGAGGCTGAAGGTAGCGGGGAGGGGAAGGAGGTGTGGAAGAGGGAGGTGGGAAAGTACCTGGCTATTCAGAACTGGTCACCAAACACGGTAAAGCCATTTGAAGCAACTTTTCAATTCTGAATGGTGTCTTACATCAGGGCGATACTGAGGGTATCTTCCACTCTGGAACGTGCCGCAAATAGACTATATATTATTTTAAATGAATTTTGTGTGAAAATAACACTAATTATTCAAATCAAATTTATTTGCCCATGCCGGGATTCGATCCCGCGACCATCGTATTGCGAGTCAAAAGCCGTACCAGAGGCAGTGGGTAATCGTAATATAGACACGTTAAATTAATTTGGGTTTTCTGTTGTTTCAGAAATGGATATGGACAGAATGAGCGACGTCGACCACAAAGAGAGCGATGAGGATACCATCTACATGCCACCAATACCTTATCATAATATTATCAACTTTTCACCTAACTCCGCTATGGCCATAGACTTTAGTAGACAAGACCAGGTAGATAGTGAGGCAATGCATGCGATTCTGCCGCCTGAAGGTTACTCTTTCGATTGGTCCAAAGATATCTCACGTTTTACTGGGATAAGGGAGACATTCACAGGCACGCCAGGACCAACTTTCAATACCGACGAAATGGGCAAACTTGTGAATGCCTTTCTTAAAATCTTTGATGCAGATGTCATTGAACTGATCACGAGAGAGACCAACAAGTATGCAGATCAATGGATTGCGAAAAAACAATTTAAGCGCCATGCGCGTACCAATAAATGGGTTCCCACGAATAAAGAGGAAATGTATGTATTCTTGGCAATTTTAATGTATCAAGGTATTAGTCCCCTTCCTGTTGAAAAAGACTACTTCTATTAAAAAAAAACTCACCGCCATGCCTTATTTCAGCCGAGCCATGGATTATAATCGTTTTCTTCCAATTAAAAAATTCCTTCACTTCACCAACAATAAAAGTCTTTCTTCTGGTGTACCGTTATCTGTGCGAAGATTACAAAAGATTCAGCCCGTCTTGGACCATCTCTCAAATAAGTTTGAGACTTTATACCTGCCCGAGCAAGACATCTCACTGGATGAATCCTTACTCTGCTATAAAGGCCGTTAGGGATTCGTCCAGGTGATCAAAACCAAAGCGGCCAGCGCGGGTATAAAGTCTTATGCTACGTCCAGACTGAAGCCAACCTTCCAACTCCGAACTTAGTTCGGAGTTGGAAGGTTGGCCCATCGTGTTGTCGCTGCGGCCAACCCTCCAACCCCGAATTCCGTACTCCAAAATGGCGGACATGAAACAGCTGTAGCTACGCTGTATCTTTTTCAGTTGCCTACAATTATTACGTACGTATAATCATATAATTATATACACGACATGTTTTCAAACAATTGTTATACCACTCTCCGTAATAATATAGTCATTTTAATAGTACGCGGCACGGTGTGGACAGCTGCGGCAGGCTGGTTCGTGTGAGTTGGCCGTCGGGATCGCCTCGAAGGCGATCCCGGGCCAACGCGAACTCCAACCTTCCAACTCGAACTTCCAACGTACGAACACCCCTCCACACGATCGTCCAAACGTTTGAAGTTGGAACGTTGGCCGCAGTGTGGGCTTACCATTACGAGCTTTGTGAGTCCAAGACTGGCTATCTTTGGAAATTCCAAATTTATACGGGAAAGACCATTTCCAGACAGGCTGAATCGACAAATCCAGACCAGGAAGACATGACGGAAGACATAACGGAAGACATAACGGAAGATATGACGGACGACACGACACTGATACTGAGTCTCACTCTACATCGAGGCACAATGACATTATGTATTGATTTTCTTAAATTATGAATAAACCAATATAAATTGAATACATTTTTATTATGATAAAGTGTGTAAACAATGTTTAAATCAATATACTGCTCTTTCATTGTAACTATTGTGTTTCCTCCGTCCTACAACATGAGTCTCTTCAAGACCAATGTTCATTCCTTCCTCTCCTCAAAAAGACCCTCCACACAGCATCCCAGATGACATAGGCCCTGAGGGAAATTATTTTCCTCAGGGCCTCCTGTGTGGAGTTAATGTAAAAAAAAAAAAAAACTAAAACTGTAATATTAATTTAATTGATTTAGAAGAATATTAGGGCTTAATAATTAAATAAATCAATTATGGGTTCCATCAATTATTTTCCCCTCCACCATTTTTTTTCGATACCTTTGCTTTTAGATATAAAATTATCACAATGATATTGTTTGCCATTCGACGCTCATACAAAGGTTTGATATATATACAATTTTATCATCATCATCATTTTACATATTCTGATTTACCCTATGTAGATTGACCTTAAGGTAGCTGTCAGAAGTGATTTTTCGTCAAATATTGGTGGATTTCATCAACTTGCAAAGTATCCCTCTGAAATATTGGCAATGTGTATATCTATGATATATATTTCATTTTAAGCCTTATTTCCTTGTTTTGCACGTTATATAAAAACATGGTTACAAATCTCCAGTTCTAATTTACAATTATTGAAAAAGTATCACCATGATTTTGACATCGTGAAATAGGCTCTCTGTATAATTCATCAAATGAATCAAATAAAGCCAACACGGCAACTATCCTTATAAATAATTGTAGGCAGTTAATGTATCTTCCTAATGTAATACCAGTTTTTGTGGTAAATTCATTAAATATTATAATACAGTGATTTCAATTTTGCACGTCACGCACTCAAATTTTACAAAATCATTTTCCGACCAAACTTTTGAAGAGATCATAAACATCCAAAAAATTATTTTTTTATTATATTCTTGCATTTGTGGTTATCAAACAGGCCATAGAGAACATAAAAACGTAGAAAATATTCAATAAAGATATTTAAAACTGCTACTGGCGGCAATTTCAAATCACAAAAACACAAATTTCGCGCATTTATAAAGTTTAAGATTTTTTAATAATTTATCTATGAATTCTAAAAATATAGGATAATTAGTAAAATATAGGTGAATTCATTGGCTGTAAAGCACTACAATCAGTTTTATGTCTTCATGTTAAAATTCGGAGGTATGATTTTTTTAATGTTGGCGGAAAATATTCAAAATCGTCGCCAAAAAACCGCGAGCAATCGGAGAAAAAAGATTTTTGACGCGCGATCGTTCGAGTGGTTAAGAGAATATTGATTTAATAATAATAATCGTAGCAAATCATCTTCAAATTCACTTTCAAGACATGGCAAAGCTGTCATCTGCTGAGAAGAGAATCACATAAACATAACCTAAAAAATAAATGTCAAATGTGTCAAATCAAACGCGCCTGCGCACAACCAGAGACCCCTTGTCACGTGGTCACAGCGACGCGTACGTACGTCGGCCAGTGTGAACGGGACAGGAACGTTGCGTCGCGTTGCGTCTGCTCAGTATGATCCTTGCTTGATGATATCACCAAAGATTCGGTTCACATTTTGGATCGGAGTTATTCCCGCCTGGTCAGGAGATACGATGACGTTTCCATAGACAACGAACTATCGAAGAAAATAATCGTTAAAGACAGTTCCTACTTTTGATAATTATAATCATATTATTGTGCTGTTGACATAACTTCAAACTTATTATTTTTTTTCACCGCACAAGAGTCCCAACTGTTCCTAGCATTTTGCCAGTAACTATGAGTTTGTCCAAGTTGGAATCCTCAGTTTGACGAGTAACGTGTCCAGAGTATCTAAAGTAAGGCGAGGTTATCTGGTGATACAGGTAATGTGGTGATACATATAGTAGAATTTTGTAATTATTAAATTTACCATGCAGTACATAGATTTGAAATTAGAATCGTAGATGGAAAACAGACTTGTGAACCATAATAAATCATATAATAATAAAATGTGCGTTAAGAAAATGAAGATAATGTTGGTAGTTCTTAGTCAAAGTATGATTCAGTTAAAAGTGACCGAATTTATATGGTTTCCGTAGCTCAATCGGTAGAGCTCTTGCCAAGCAAAGGGTCCTGGGTTCGAGTCCCAGCGGAGCCATTTTTTTTCTGATTTGTCTCCAGATTTTCGATTGAGTTTCGCTTATATTGTCTTCATTTAATTAATTAAACATAATAAATCAACTTCGCAAGTTTTGACGTGGTCGGTGAAACAGAAAATAATTTTACTCAAACGATAAATATTTTAACAACTTTCAATGTGCTGTGGCGACTTCAAATTGTAATTTATCAATTAATCTGGGATTTCTAAGGGTATGTTTAGGTTTTAGGTACATCTTATTTTAAAACGAACTGATGCACTTGAGAGGCGCATGGTTATCTTTTGTGTAACTTTTTTTTTTTTTTTTTTTTTTAAATACATACGTATACAGATTCATAGTAAAACATTTGATTCTTAAAACTAATAACAATATATAAATTTCTTTTTAATGAAACTACCCAATTCAAAAGAGAAAACATTTCTCGTGCTTGAATTTTGGAGTGCCATTGTAAAATGCATAGTTACACAGAGTATGTTATTACAAGTACTTATATTAATAAAATATATATTCATGAAGACAAGTGGACATAATAACTGACAGTATTGTCAGAGAAGGTACATATAATAAAGTTGTAACAATTTGGTGCCTGCAAATAATGCGTATGTACTTTGCTTTCAATTTGATATGGTGATAAAATATTTTTAGAGATTATGTTCTAGTTTATTTTTTTTTGTTGTTATTATTGTGATGATGAATTTAAAACTTATAATTAGTGTCGGGTTGGTCTATTAGTGTTTTTATTTGGGATTTAAAAACTTTATAATTTTTTTCAGACTTGATTTTATATGGGAGAGAATTGAAAAATTTTATACCTTGATAAGCATTATGGTGTTGGGAAGCACTCGTTTTAAATTTTGGAATTTCTAAATTGCCCCGTGATCGTGGTCGGTTGTTTATGTTTGTGAATGTTGTTGTTGATGGATTGAAATGATCTTTATGAGTTTGCAATAATGAGTTCTTTTTGAAAATTTTATTAAGACTGAGAACCCTAAAAGAGTCAAATAGCTGTGTTGTTGGAAATACAGATGGTTAACTCTTAGTGTATAGTGATTATTTTTATTTGTTCTTACAACGTTAGTGTTATTCTTATTGTTTTTAAATTTATTATTATTTTGTGATAATATAATGTATTAATATTGAAAAAGCATAAGGTTCCTATTAAATTTTGAGAGTTCTACTAAACTTGTTTTGTAAAATCTGTGGCGGCCACTTTTGCCGAATTAATTGCGCCGCCACTGTCGCTGTACGAACATGCCAGAATTACTACTGAATACTACGGCGTACAGCGCGGGCTGGTACATGTCTACCTACAGCGGTGAATAATTCCACCACTTACGCGAAAGGCCTCGAACGCGTGGCTGTGCTATATAAATGCCCACAGAAGGTTCAAGCGGTTTCTCAGCTTTGCGTGAATTTACCCAACACTACCTGGCGCGCTAGCCAGCTCCTCTGCCGATCGCGCCAGTATATAAAGCGATGCATTTCGGCGCTCGCTCACTCAGTCCCATTCAGTCTTCATTCATCGGCCAAGCAACACAGTCCGACCAGTGCCGCGACCAAGTACGCGCCTGCGCGGGGCACTTGTTTTTTTTTTTTTTTACATGAGCTCCACACAGGAGGCCCTGAGGAAAATAATTTCCCTCAAGGCCTATGTCATCTTTGAGGATGCTGTGTGGAGGGATTTTTTTAAGGAAAGGAAGGAGAGGAGAGTTCTGGGAAGGAAAAGGGTTTAAGGGGTGGGTAGGAATCTGGGGTTCAGTATGTCTTGGTCATCCGCCTCCAAGACCTAGACAAACCTCACCCCATGAACCCGGGCACCCCTGCTAAATCACCAAACGTAGCGAACCACTTGGGGTGACCTATGGCAGAGGTGTTGGTTATCCAATAAAGGTTCCCGGGGCGGCGGTACCCATTCCCGCCTCCCAAATTGAAAACTAACCTAACCAACTTAACCAACTTGTCCGCGCAGTTAACAACTAGTGAATAACGTTTGTCCAGTGTGACTCCAGGAACTTTACCAACACCTTCGAGGATTCCTTCTCCAATCACCATCCGCTGTCCGGCCCATTCGCGCCTCGACATGAGATGACACCCGACCTATCAACTACCAAGCCGCGCTCGTGCTTGCTGTTTATATAGGTGCAACCCGTTCTCTGGCATTTCGAACCCACCGCGTTCCGCTGCCAGAAATCATCCTCATGGCCTCTCAAGGTTCCTTCCTGCGTCACGTGTGTGTGTCGACTCAAAGACCACACAGCCGCCATACCGCGTCAACACGACGACGGTCGACCGCCTGGACCAAGGTCACTTCTATACCGCCATGGTGTAGAGCAACACGCCGGCTCCCTGAAGACCTGTCATCTTCACCGCCGTAGTCTCCTGACCTTCTTCACGCATCATCACGCAGCAGCAATACTAACGGCACCACTGTCACTCCGCTCAGTTATTGTTGCCTTCGTATGGCGCTGCGCGTTTCAAACCCGGTCCGCTATTTAACTAAAAATAAATCGGTTGAAAACCTTTTTTTAAACATGTTTTTAACATTTACGTGTTCGAGGAGTTAATCCCCGTCATAACAATCCATTTACCTGTCTTAATTTAAACTATATAAGTGATTAATTTCAACTTTATGTGACAAAGTGACGTTTCTTTGATTTAAGTTCTTAGTGTAAATATGTATTAAAACAACATTTTGATAGGTTATAAGTACACACATAGATTTAATTAGTAATATTAATTAGTGATATAGTGCGCAATTACGATATCAGACGTTGTTTAGTGAATTTTTAACAAAAAATGTGCCTACGTACAAAGTAAATTCTCACCGTTTGATAATAATGACATCACACGGTAATTATTCGAGCGATTCAGAGGATGAAGAGGATTCTAATCTAGAGAAATTGAAATCTTTGAGTCCTCAAGAATTGAAAATGATAGCTGCGCAAACAAAACGCCAAAACAAAAAAATGCGAGAAATGATGCAAAAACTGAAAGAATATGATCTACAATTAATTTTATTGGAACAGAAAAGTATACTTTCAGTGGATGATCAGGAAATTCTTAATGGAATAAAGAAATCTAAGAGAAAATTACTTAAATTAATTACAGAAATGACTGGGTCCATATCCCTTTTGGCTCTTCCTGAAACACTTGTGTTGCCACGTTTAGATACTGACAATCCAATTCCCTCGAGTGTTACCTCTCTACATGATAGTGATTCTGAGGAAGAAATTTTACCAGCCCCTGGTACTTCTGCTACAGTAATCACAATCGAACAGTCGCCTAACCAAGACAATAGAAAGATGACGAGGTTCAGCGACTCACCACATGCGGAGCAAATTCGGATTGTCTCCTCTCTTGAACGATGTATGCAAATAGTAAAAATCGTGAACGACGGCACCAATAAAATGAAAAAATCAGACAAGTCAGAAGTTATGAAGATCGTAGACTCTTTGATGTCTGATTTCACCTCGCTCGCTTTAGACTTGAATAGTGTAAAATCTCGAAGTGCCACTATTGATGAAATGATGAATGCACAGGCTAAAATGTCTAATAAAGTTGACAAAATTATAGCTGCACAGGCATCTATACCGGGTGTAATGGATTCCGGTGTGACATCACAACCAGTGAGATCGTACGCTGGAATTGTGGCTGGAGACCGATCCGCTAAATTGGTTTATGGTGGAGTTGAGCGACCGATAGTTCCTTTACAGCCCACTGTACTCCTGTACCCAAAGATATTCAAATACAGAAGAGATATGCTATGGTGTCCGCGCAACTGTCGCCGGACTACGCGCTAATTAGCGTAGTTTTCATTCAAAAAGAATTTGTTCATTTCGTTGATTTTTTGAAAATGTGCATTAATATTGGTTAACAATATATTTTGAATAAGGAAAGAATTCGTTCATTTAGTTCAACGTTCGTTTGGTTTATTCGTTATTTATTTGTTCTTTTAGTTTATTTGTTAATTGGTAAACAATATCGGCGACACCCGGAAGCGCAGACCCACATAGTAAAAACAGCAGATAGCACATATACCTTATATTTCAATATCTTTGCCTGTACCCCAGTATTCCGGAAGGTAAAACTTCCGATAAAACTAAGAAGATCATCACATCCGTTCTGAACCCAGCTACTGATGGCTTTCAGATTGTCCGTTCGAGAAAAATAAAAGGTGCAGGAATCCTCCTGCAGACATCTAATACTGTTGGTTTGGATAATATTAAAAAGAACACTGAAAAATTAAGTGCTTCTGGCATCAAGGTAGTACAGTCTCTTGGCAGACTACCTAAAATTGTATTATATGATGTTCCCAGCTGCGATATTTCCGGTGACCCCGAACTTTTCAAAGAAATTTTTGTTAATAATATTGAGGGTAAATCTATAATTACAAGGGAGGATCATTTGAGAACGATGCGGCGCGTTTCACTCTTTGGGAAACGTGGCCAACCTACTATGAATATGGTGGTTACCGTTCATCCTGAGGTTAGGAAGATTCTAGTGGATAGCGGTCATTGCTTTATTGGGTGGAACGCCTATCGCGTTCGAGATTTTATTGGAGCCATCAGATGTTTCAAGTGTCACCTGTATGGCCATGTAAGCAAGACTTGCATTCAGGAAGTAATTACGTGTCGTCATTGTGCCGAAAGTGGTCACGATTATGAGGATTGCCCCAAAAAGGCAGAGGCCGCTGTCTGTACTACTTGCAGACGTTTTTAAAAAAAAGATGATCACCCCACGGGTGATAGAAACTGTCCCGCACAGCGAGCCGCTATTGATATACAAGTCGGGATGACCGATTATGGTCGTCCTTGATCCTCCTTTCAAGTTTGGGTATGTAATTTATTTCTTTTTTTTTAATTGTTTCTTATTGTGATCTTTCTGTGTATCACTTTTTTTAAATTTAAATTTAAATTTTGTGTGAAAAGAAATTTTTAGTTTTTTTTTTCTTATTTTGTCTTTTATTGTGATATCGCTGTGTATCATTCTAGTTATGTGATTTTGGTTGAGCAAAGTTCCTAGAACTTTATATATTTGTATTGTCTACTCCACCTCAGTCTCTGTATCTTTCAGGTGACTTTACTTATAATCTTAATATTTTTACAGTTATTATTTTTCTATTGTTTTGAGTGATGGCATTGTTTTTTCTTATATTTTTCTGTAAAGTTTTATAAAATAGTATTAATCATATTCTCTGTATTTATCTCATGTTATGTTCATCATTCATTACACTAACCCATCACCCCATTTTCAGACTAACTCCTGTTTTACAGGGACATTTGAGGGTTTAGCTTCGTGCATCATAAGTAGCTTCGTTTATTAAAAAAAATTAGAGTCCTTGTGAGAGCCCTGAAGGAGTAACCATCTGTTACTTATACCAGGGCGGGAAAGCGGTTAAATTACCTCAAGTGTCACTCCGCTCCGCTTCGACCCTCGCTACGTAGCCCAAATAAAGACTGACTCACTACACCGACTGACGCCTTTTATTTCTCGCCCCGTCTCTGCCGATCCGGCCCGCTCCCTCAAATCTAAAAATTCAGAAAATTCCCATCAAACTGCGTTTTATACACAAAACTTGAACTAATTTTCGTTAGTGATAAAACAAATAAAAAAAGTCATTTCTGAGAACAAAAATTGTAATGCATAAGGTTCTTGATTTGATGGAAAGGTGGAATAAAAATTGGTTGCCAATTTCTTAAATCTCCGATGTGCAGATGACACTAACTTTAATAACCCCCTTGCTAAAATAGAGAAAGCTGTAATCTAGGTCTACTGATCAACAA
The DNA here is from genome assembly GCA_929108145.2 of Limnephilus rhombicus. Taxonomy (NCBI): domain Eukaryota; kingdom Metazoa; phylum Arthropoda; class Insecta; order Trichoptera; family Limnephilidae; genus Limnephilus; species Limnephilus rhombicus. Next base: position 31,432,867 of record OV815298.1, on the reverse strand, counting down.
GGCCAAAACAATACTAATGGTGATAGACAGGGCAAAAACCACATCAAGAACAAATAATACTTTCACAGGTTTAGACAAGTTGAATGATTCTATATATATCTAGGCTCGTCTATAAGTTAGTGATGAAGGAGGTTGTGAAACAGGAGGGAAAGGAAGAATTAGCGTACAAAAAGACGCCACGAGTAAAATTTAAAAGAAAGGAAGACAAAATTCTCTGGCATGGTCCCCAAATTATCAAGGACATCGTCTAAGTACTTAATGGTCGAGAAAATACAAAATATATTTTTATGATATGATATATTATAATAAAACGAATATAAAACTTTATTCCACTTCATTTTATTCGGCCGTAACCAGTTTCAGCTCGTTAAAGCCATCTTCAGACTGGTGATGGTGACCTGAAAACGAGCTGAAACCGGTTACGGTCGAATAAAATTAAATGGAATAAAGTTTTATATTAGTTTTATTATGATATATATAAGACAATTTGTCTATTGATTGTACTTCTTTATTGGTATTATTTATGACAAAACAAATCATGTGTTGCTCTGTTAACAAAGAAACTACATTTGAAGTTTATTTGTCGATCTTAAAAAAACATTATAACACTTTAACACTTATTTTTCTGATATCTTGATTAATTGAATCTCTGCTACATAGCTCGTCAAAAACAATAATCATGTGTTTGCATGTCACCATGACAACACATCAAAAGAATCACATTTGAAAAGTAATTCATTATTTGAATACGAAGGAATCCCTAGGTAGGTATTCCTTTACATCTCCCCCCTAGGGTTAGAAAATTTTCCTAGAGATTTTCGCTTCTTTCAATGCCTTTTTCTTTTTTTAAATTTAATTTTCTTCTGGTACGGGGGCAGGAATAAGTTTTGTAATATGGAAAAAATTTGACTCCATCTTTCTATGCCCTGTATTAATCTTGTATATTGATTGTGATAGTTTATCTTCGATTTTAAATGGACCAATCCTTAACTCATCTAATTTTCTTCTATTTAGTTTGTGACCATTTTCAACATATATCATATCGCCTATTTTAAAATTATGTATTGTTCTTTTTTTATCAATTAACATTTTATTATATTCATGTGATTTAATTGTTCTTTCTAATGCTGATTTTTTGTCTCTAGTCCAGTCATCTGTTTCTTTTTTAAATTTAAGTTCATTTGGTACGAATGAAACATCAGTACCATCCAATAGGTATCTCGGTGCAAAGCCTGTTATTGAGTGTTTTTGTGTTATTATATCTATCAACACAATTATGAGCAATAGTCGTCTATGCTTAAGTTTTTAGATTTTCATTTATCTTGCACCTTATTTTATTAACGAGTGTTTGGTTTAGCCTTTCGTTCAGTCCATTAGAAAACGGTGAATTTACTGCAGTGAAAATTAGTGTGATTGATCTTTCATTTAAAAAAGTTTTAAAGTCTCTTGAGTTAATTCCAGGATATTGGTCGGTGAGAACCATGCCAATTTCATTACAATTTGGTACAATATTTATAAGTTTTACAAAGTCTTTTGCACTCTGTGTCTTTGAGGTTAATATATAAGCATATCGAGTAAAATGGTCGACTAAAAGGTGCAAATATTTTTTGGTTGATCGAGAGCCACCAAATCCTCCAATTGTGTCTATTGAGACAACTTCAAGTGGTTTTGTGGCAGGGCCTAAGTGCGACATTAAACCATATTTAGCCTGTCCTCTTGTCTTATTTTTTATACACATTTCATATTGTTTGCATAAATCGGTGATATTTCTAGTTAAGAGCCCGCGAGGGATTTTTCAATATTTAATGTTTTTTTTCGTATTTTTGCGTATTTTTGCGTATTTTCGAAGTCATCTGTGTCGATAACAGCACCTCAAAAAAAAAGTTTCTTATTATTTTTTTTTAGATACATGCATTTTCGATGCCCCAAGTTAATATTAAATATTTAAAAAAATATTTTTTCTTACTTTATAACTGTTTATAAAAGATCAGTTTTCAAAAAATCGTTCATGTACAACTGATTTTTTTCCATCTGTCGTCATATACGAAAAGAAAAAAAATATTAAAAAATATTTTTTTATAGGAAACATATCAACCTATCTATACCTCTACATTTTTATTTTTTTTTATAAAATGCGCAAATAATGATGTAAAATTATTTTTAAAAACTACGTTAATCTATGTACTTTGAAATCGATTTTATGTATTAAAAAACAATTATTTGAAAAAAATAAAAATAATGTGTATGAAAACAATATTTAAACTATAAAAACTGATAAATAAATAAAATTAATTTTGCGATTTATTGTGTCATATTCCATTTTTATCTGTACCCAAAACAGATAAATGCGATCCCATTTTCAACTTCTATTCATTACGCGAAAGTCAGTCGCCACGAGAGGTTGTCTCCTAACGCTCTGTTCCGTAAAGTAGTGTGAAGAATATTTGCATGTGTTGGTTTTTGTATAGAATACGTATACTCTGGAGGGAAGAAATTCGACCACTGAATTTGTACGGGGAAAGTGAATGAAGTGTGTCAAAAAGATATATTTTAAAACGATTGTGGCAAGGATTGACTGTCATATACTTGTACCTTCTTACATATTGCCCTGTTCGTAGACCCAAATATGAATACAGTGATCACTTGGTTTTACGAATCAATTTTTAACTGCTTTTATGTTTATTTTTATACGTGGGATTTCGAAAAATATTTTTAATGTTATTATTGAAATCAATTACTGTTAATTAAGTTCTGCTAGATATTTTTAATGATTTTAATTATATGCGTACCGGCAACAATTGTTGATTTGGCGATGACTTTGGTAGGCAAAACTGCCATTAGGTACTTGTAAACAGTAATAAATGAAATTTGAATTATTTTCAATTAGCTTTTATTATTCGGAAGTTTTATTCGTTTTTCCATTTTTACTTAGTTTATTTAATTACGAATGCATTACAGAGCAGATGAATGAAGAAAATAGTGTAAGGAGAAGGAATGAGGTGAATGTGTAGGTATGGTAGAAGAAGTCGGGGGGAGAATGGCACGATCAAGTGAAACTGCGCGCTAGGGGTGATTTTTCACTAATACGGCATTATACAAATCGTCCAATTATTATTATTAAATAGTTGAGATTCAGAACTGTACCTAGCTGTATAATATTTTTCGATATCTCCGTATCTGGCAGTAAAACCACGTAAAAATTAAACATTTTGTAAAAGCCCATCAGTGCTTTTACAAGAAATAAATTTCCGTGTTGTCTTACTTTTTCGAAGAAGGCATGTATATCATCCGTGATAATATTATTTTATTTTTCAAAAGCGAGTGTCAAGTTACACACGAAATAGGGCTGTCCAAATAAATGGTTAATTATTATAATTCATAATTTAACTAACAAACCATCACGCCGTTTCTCCGCAGGGGTAGGCAGAGAGGACGGACCGCCAAACAACTCGGTCTTGGCACACACTCCTTGCCTCGTTCACATTCATACATCGTCTCATACATGCTTTTCTATTATTCTGACTCTTGATATGGTCCGACTAAAGTATCTGATTCATTTAGTCGTGCCATGTCTTTCTTGGACGTCCACGACTTCTACCATTCACATTTGCGGTTGTATATTCTCCTTACACTATTTTTCTCGTTCATTTGCTCTACATGCCCAAACCATCGGAGCATTCCTTTCTTCATCTTACTCATTACACTTACATCAGCCTTGCATTCTCTGCGGATCTCCATGTTTCTCACACGATCCTACATGGTTTTACCACACATACGCCATACATCTCAGGGATCTCATTCTACAACATTCAGTCTACTTTCATCCTTTCTCTGCCAGTTTTATGACTCACTGCCATACATCAGGGTAGGTACCAGTACTCCATTAATAGAGTTACCTGCATTCACTCCTCTTTAAATATCTCTATCAGCCTTCCCATCTCTCGTAAACATACTTCCCAAATACACAAACTCATCCAATTGCTCCAAGTTTTCATCATTCACAACTATGTTGCACATTGTTTTCATATTCTCTCTTTCAAATTCCATGGCTTTAGACTTTATTTACATTCATTATTAACTCATTCTTCGTACACCCTAGATACGAGAGACGGTAGATCTTCCATACTATGAATATCTCGACCCATCGCCTTGCACTGAGATGGATTCATACGTTTGTTACGCCTGGTTCGATACACTGACTCCCAGATTCCTACCAATCCCTAATACCTATTTCCTTCCCAGAACTCCTTATTAGAACTTCGTCTCCATATTTAAAAAAAACTTAAAAAAACTTTTTAAAATCCTTAAAAAACCCTCCACACAGCATTCCTTAGGATGATAGTGATGATGACAGTGTGATATAATAAGTCATTTTTATACATCAGCTTTCACAGGAGAATACCTTTATTTCATAGGAAATAATAACAATGTTAATAATAATACATAACGACTACTTAATGTTAAAACCTAAACTTTTAAATAAACAAATATATTTTTCAATGGTGTTTTATATTTCCGTGTGTTGTGACGCCCTGGGGATTATTCAACTGGCGGGCGCAGACATCCATCGCGAAGACTTGTTGTCACAATGCAGGTGTTCTTCTTGGGTGTTGACAGTTAGCCGAAAAAAATCCCGTATTTTTGGAAAATTTAGTTTGCTTGTAAAATTTGGGAATATCGATTCTCATTTAAAATAAATCAATATGTCGCAAGTATTTTTCATATTTAGAAGATACAGATTTTTATAGAACTTCTATAACTTTTTGTAGTTTATATTTTTTAAATAAAAAATATATATATATAGATTGAAGTGTTAAACCAATAAACAACTCACGATTTGCTTCTAAAACCATACCAGTTGCATAGTGAATTTCCGACAGTTTTTAAAAAGTTGTTCAAATAATATTTTTTTAAATAATTTTCTTCGAAATAGGGAATCTTAAGGGAAATTTTCCCACGTTATGGGGAAAAATAGAAATCCAACGTTCGAAACGACCGGCCAAGATATAATATGCCAGAATTTAATTTGTTATCGGGAATGATCGTGTAACTTCGGATTTTTACGAGCGGATACTATTATCAAATCCATTTTTAGTAACCATTTACAATAAATTTTGATAGAATTGAGTTAAAAAGCGATGAGGGCGACACAAGCGACAAACAATTAAACTATTTTAGCAAATTTCGATAAAACCGATTGTCCTGCTAGGCTCTTAACACCCAATGTAATAGGTATAAATGTCCGTATAAAACTGCATCAGAGCACTCTAGCGGTCAGAACGGTCTCTATCAGTCATTTTGAGATTATTTTGTCTTCAAAAAGTTTCTTTAAAATCCGAAAGATGCCACTAGAAAAACAAATATTTATATTTATTTCAACATATATTGTCACACATACTATCACCGAGTGGTCACTGATCACGTCACAGCAGGATTCGGGGGGCTAGGGTTGCTACCAGATGCTACAGCGCACGTGTCCTACTACCTGAACTCCATGAAGTTACATTTTTTGGTTAATTTTATCACCATAGCAAAACTTGGACGTGGTGGTCCTTTACAACGACATGTATTTTATATATTTTAGCGGCAGAGAGGAAAGGCCGGACGGGGCATAGAAAAATACAAAAAGTTAACGGTCACAAATGGTACTTTTTCTGTGTCTTTTTCTCTTTCATATTTTCGTTGTAAGGGTGTTGTTTGTCCGGGTCTTGGCGACGGATGCGTCTGCATACCCGCCTCTCAAATTATACCTTGACCGTTTTTCATATTAAAAAAAAACATTTATGTGAATATCGCACAAGAGTGCCAACTGCTCCCGTCTGGAGTCAGTGAGACAATGGCATCCCCAATGTTGTGAGGCTGAAGGTAGCGGGAAGGGGAAGGAGATGGGGAAGAGGAAGGTGGGGAAGTACCTGACTATTCAGATCTGGCCACCAAACATTTCAAGTAACACTTCAATTCTGTTCGGTGGTCTTACACCAGGGCGATACTGGTAACTTCCACTCTGGAACGTGCCGTAAATATGGTATTAGTACTCAGCACATTGGACGTAGGTCAATACATCAAATCCATCAAAATTCCTTTTTTTTTACAACACAAACAAATATCACTGAGAATTCTCTTTTTGATAAACGACTCAAGCATTTGAAAGCTCACGACCACGTGGCAATGGCATCATTTGTGCACGGTATGGTACCTAAATGACCCTGTTGAAAGACCACGTTTCCGAATTCAGATTGATATACAATAACTAACTAACTAACTAACCGTCACACCGTTTCCCCGCAGGGGTGGGCAGAGAGGACGGACCGCCAAACAACTCGGTCTTGGCGCACACTCTTTGCCTCACTCACATGCATACATCGTCTCATACATTCTCTTCTATTATTCTGACTTTTGACATGGCCCGACTCAAGTATCTGATTCACTTGATCGTGCCATGTCTTCCTCGGGCGTCCCCGACTTCTTCTACCATTCACATTCGCGTCGTATATTCTTCTTACACTACTTTCTTCGTTCATTTGCTCTACATGCCCAAACCATCTGAGGGTCCCTTTCTTAATCTTACTCATTATGCTTACATCAGCCTTACATTATTTGCGGATATCCACATTTCTCATATATGTATAGAGTTATATATATAGACCTCATAAATACCTAGCGATAGGTCTACACAACGAAAATAAATAAAGTAACTTTTTTTATTGTGAATACCTCGTTAGGGGCCATCTATTAATTACGTCACATGAATTTAAGATTTTTGACTCCCCTCCCCCCCCCCCCGTCTCTGTCACGCATTGTCACATTTGACATTTGACGGTCGGCGTTGTCTAGCGGTCAGGCTCTTGACTCGCAATCTGAAAGTCGCGGGTTCGAATCCCGGCATGGAAAATTCATTTTATTCGTTTAATTTGTGTTATTTCAAAACTAATTCATTGAAAATAATACATAGTATAATTGCCGCACGTTCCAGAGTGGATGATACTCTCAGTATCGACCTGGTGTAAGATCACCATTCAGAATTGAAACGTTGCTCGAAATGGCTTTTAGCCGTGTTCGCTGACCAGATCTGAATAGCTAGGTACTTACCCACCTTCCTCTTCCCCATCTCCTTCCCCTCCCCGCTACCTTCAGCCTCACAACATACCCAAATTGGGGATGCCATAATCTCACTGGCTCCAGACGGGAGCAAACTCAATTGCGGTATTCATATAAAAAAAAATGTGGGACCCCCTCCCCTCTAGTGTGACGTCACAAACAAGTCACTAAACGTAGCGAACCTCTTGTTGCTAATTATCCAATAAATTTGGGAGGTGGGTGTGGTTGCCGCTGCCCCGGCACCATTTATTGGATAACCAACACCTCTGCCATAAGTCACCCCAAGTCCCAACTGCTCCCGTCTGGAGCCAATGAGACTATGGAATCAAACACGGCTAAAACCATTTCAAGTATCGTTTCAATTCTATTTGGTGGTCTTACACCAGGGCGATACTGAGAGTAACTACCTACTACGCCCTGTTCTTCACTATTTTTATTATTTTTATAATACAAAAGCAAATAAAATTATGAGGAAATGTAAATAAATTTAACTCTAATTTACCGACATATGTGATTGATTCAATTTAAAAAAAAAATGTTTTAAACATAATGTAGGTAATACAAATAAGGATTGTATTAGAACAATAGGTACCTAACTATGGACCTATTTGATAAAACCACAAATAAAAATATAAATATCAGTCCACAAAAAACTTTTTTTTTATAATCCGTCTATTTCAAAATGTCTTTTGAAACCTACTAAAAACAGATTTTATTTTTCTGTCGAATTCGTCGGAATTAATTGTTAGCACGGAGTTATGTATTGTCTTAAGACAGAGATCCTATACCTAGTGATTTATTATCGTTTATGATGGTCAAACACCATTGACCATGCACAACTATTCTCAAATGGTAAAACACCTTGTACAAATCATACCATAAAACGAATAGGTACCTACATGTATAGGCAGATGGTTGAAATTGTCTCTCCAAAAATGAACATTATAATATCTTAGGTTCTCACCGCGATTGATTACTGCCATCTTTTGAAATAATTTGAAAAAAGCTTTTAGTTTCAAATCGAACCGTAAACAGAAAGATAAATGGGCTCCACACGACAGAGGGCTTTTGCTAGTAATTAAAGTTCCCGGTTTTCATTGTTAAATTGAAGTTTAAAATTATAAAATTGTCTTTAAAAAATGGAAAAATATAATACCTACAATTTATCGTAACGTTTTTTTAAATAAACGAATCCAAAGATTTGTTATCAGCGTTTAAAAATACACGAAAATTGGTGTTTTTGAAAAAATTTAACTAAAAACATATTAATGTATTTTCTTTTAATTTCTTTACGTGGTTTTAAAGAAAACCCCTGAAGGTATACTTTGAGGATATTCAGCAATTAAAACTATTTTTTAAAACATACGAAAAACGGTCAAAATAAGGTCGTATTTCTGATTTGGTTTTGATAAATGCTAAGCCTATGTTAATTTAAAAAATGTAAAAAATATATTTTTCTTATTAAAAACATTATGTTTATCGATTTGCGTGATAATATAATCAGTATTTCAAATTAAAAAATGATTACACTTGGCCTTAACAAGCGGCTTTATCACAACACCGAGTAGAACTTCAACTTTAAAAAGTTAGGTTTAATCTTGTTGAAAGATACCGATTCAAAAACCACAAACACCACTGTGAAAGTTTCTGTATAATAACATGCAAACAGCGCGGCCGACTATCTGGAAAGATAAATCGCAACTGAAACCTCAACCCTGAGCCTTTTGCTACCTGCTTTAGGACCTTTTAGGCCCTTCCGTGGCGGTCCAGTGTTACCAGGTACAAGAAACTAATATTTAAAATACGCATTTTTCAATAATTTATGAAGTACTTACCTTATCAAACTTGGAATAAAAGGGCGCGCACATTGAAGTAATAACAACGTATTTGGTCACATCAGTAAAATACTTTCCTGTAAGAGCAACTACACCTAATAAAGATACGAGTACTTTTCTTAATATTAAATTGATTGATGAAAATCACTAACAAGAAAGTTAAAAATTCACACGTGTAATATAAGAGAGGTTTGTTTGTTTAATTATGTCCTCTGCATGCCAACTGTATCCAAATTTCTCTAATAAACAATAAACCGTGTCAATCTTCAATTTGGGAGGCGGATATGGGTATCGCAGCCCCGGGAACCATTTATTAGATAACCAACACCTCTGCCGTAGATTACCTCAAGTAGTTCGCTACGTTTGGTGATTACCTGCCCGCCTACTGGCTGGCGTGCCCGATCAAGAGATCTGGTTGAGGGACGCCTTTTGACCTTTTCAGCATCTCGACCCATCGCTTTGCATTACAGTGAGAGAGGTGGATTCAAACGTCCGTTACTCCTGGACACTTATTCTTCTTCAATGGCGCTACAGCCCATGTCGAGCCTTGGCCTCCTTTAAAATAAGCCTCCAGCGCCCTCTGTCCTCGGCCGTCGTCTTCCAATCTGCAACATGAAGTAATCCTCTTGCATCCTTCCTGACATCATCCTCCCATCTCAGTCTAGGTCTGCCCACCTTTCGTTTACCTCCCGGGTGTCCTGTCAGAACCTTCTTCGGTACTCATGTGCTTGGCATTTGGTGCACATGTCCGGCATATCTTAATCTTTGGAGTCTCAAATGGGTGGAGAGTCTGGGAGCTTGGTAGATATCCCTCTCGCACCGCTCCTAAGATTCTTCGAAGTACCTTTCTTTCGAAGATGTCCAGCTGTTCCGCTGACTTTGCTGTCAGTGTTCCTGCCTCACATCCACAGGCCAAGACCGTTCTGATAATTTTTTTGTACAAGGCTATTTTGGTTTTCCTATGGACGTTTCGGGATTTGAACACTGGCAGCAACGCGAAGTAAGTTTTATTAGCGGCTGTAATGCGCTTTCTTACTTCTACTGGGTCTTCATTATCATGCGTTATGATGGAGCCCAGGTAGGTAAGCTCTTCGACCACTTCGAAATTATAACTGTCTTTAAATTTCACTTTTTTATTTTTTTTTTTATTAAGTTTCTTTATTCTTTGAATTGTTCATTACATGAATTGGGGATTTTTCGACCACCATACTAGGCACATGCCTGTGTTGTGGTGGTCGATTTTCATATACAGTATATTAAAAGATGCAATATAAAGAAATGTGCGAGAATATAAAAAATTAAATAAAAATATATAAATATACTTATTATATATAATAATATTAAAGAAATTTAAAGAAAACAAATGAATATAAAATAATGTAAATAACTAAAGAGTATGGAAACAATAAATTACTATATAGTATAAAAGAGTATGAAAGAATATAGTAGAATATAAAAATAATATGAAAAGTATAGAGCATAGAAGGCAATACATGAAAGAATATAAAAATGATATAATTATAAAATATATAGAGTCGAAGTAAGTACTTTGTAGAGTATGCAAATAAGAAATGATAACGATTTTAATGAAGAGCTGTGTGTACGTGGTTATATTGGTAGGTACATTATTTCAAACCAATTTTTGTACAAATAAATTTTGGAATAAATTTATGTTTCGAGTGCGGCGAATTACACTGGTCACTAGAGTAAATTATTATTGTCACAGTGATTTTCTGGTGGCACTGGGCTCAGAGTACATAAACATGTAGATATAGGCACTAGTACACAGTGGTGCCAAACAGTTTTAAAGAATTAGTTTTTAAAAGTATTTAAACTTTTGGCTATTTATATTATAGTGATTACAACCAAAAAAAATTATTAGCGGTGTATAAACCGATATCAATTTTATTTACAAAATATTACTAAAAACTCTAAAAAAAAACGCAATTTCGCTTAACTAAAGCGCTGGTGTAATAAAAACAAAAGAATACTTAGAGTGGAAAGGGTTAAGCAATGATTTTCTTCTCCCACATTTTATAAAAAAAGTTGAAAGCTTTATTATATTTTCACAATGGAAATAAAATAATGTGATGCTATCTTCCAGATAAATGAAGTAATAATGACATATTATATTTTACAAATATCAATAATTTGCAGATGATGTTTCCACAATGGCAAAAACACATTTTCACAGAAAAAATAAGTAGATATGTATGCACGAGAAGAGGACAATAAGCGAAATAATAATTAAAAAATATTTTTCCTTAACAAGTGGAAAAAAAAAAAAATTTTAATGTGCTAGTACTTAGGAGTATTTTTTATGATTCGAATATATCATTTTATCGAGTCAAATGCAGTTTAGCTGCTAGCATATTGCAAAAGCGGTTAAGGCAAAAGTTGACCTTCATAAAAGGATTAAATATCTATCCCTGTTCTAGCAGAAAATATTAGAAAACGATAATGTAATGCTAAGGCAAAATTAAATTTGAATTACGGATAATGACACGTGACCTTTGTTTCCCACCAAGCTTATATTTAAATAAATCAAAGTTTGGAAATGACATAATTCTCTTTAAATAAATTTTCTAAAGAAATTCTTTAAAAAACTGTCGACCCTTTACGGATATCCATATTTGGACACTAGTTGCAAAGTGAGTAAGTGTACTAGATTTTTTGATGTTGTTATTTAGTTCGTTGTATATTTTAGGTGCGATGTATGAGTATTGCCTTTGTGAAAAAGTTGTTTTTGTTGTAGGGATTGTGCATTTTGCATGAGTTGAGTAACGAGTATGTATATCTTTTTGTGTGGATTTTATCAAACCATTTTTCCAGATATGGATGAGAACTATCTTAATGTACAATTGGCGAATGTCTAAGACAGCTAGTTTTTTGAAGAGTGGCTCTGATGGATGAGAAGGGGAACATTTGAAGATGATCCTTAACAAAAGTTTTTGAATGGTCACTAGAGGGTAGAGAATGGATGCTGCACAACCTCCCCATCCTATAATGCTGTATGTTGCTATAGATTGAAACAGAGCAAAATAAACACTTCTGAGTGTTTTTATGTCAAGGATTGATCGAATAGAATAAAAAATATAGCATAACTTACGGAGTCTCTTTGTTATGAAGTTGATTTGGGCCTCCCAGCGTAAATGGTTATCTATAATGACCCCTAGGTATTTTATTTCATTAGAAGGTTTGAGAATTGGGCATGAACAGCTGTTTGAAAGAGATAGTGAGGGATTATCTAGATTTTGTGGGCAAGTGTGAATGATTAGTTTAGGAAGGTTTTCTGGGAGAGTGAATTTTCGGATTGAGAAATGCATATATTGCGTTTTTTGAATATTTAGGGTGAGGAGGTTAGAGTCTAGCCATTTTTTAATTTTGCTCAGTCCAGAATTTGCTTTCTCGATTGTTATTTTCCATATTTTACTTGTAAATATTATAACAGTGTCATCAGCGAAAGATATTATATTACCTTCAATATCCAAATTCAGTAAGGAGTTCATATAAATGAGAAATAAGAGCGGGCCTAGAACACTCCCTTGGGGCACGCCATAGGAGATAGGTAAGCATTTACTCCTATATTCTTGAGTGGATGACGGTTGTTTGTGATCTCTGTGTGAGGTAGTTTTTAAACCATTTCAGAGCAGTACCTTCTATCCCAATCTGTTGGAGTTTTTTTAAAAGAATGTGGTGGGAAATAGTATCGAAGGCTTTAGACAGATCTAGAAAGACAGCAAGAGGTTTATTGCCTTTATCGAGGTTATCTGATATCAGTTTGGTAAAGGTTGCAATTGCATCAGCAGTACTGCAATCTTTACGAAAACCGTATTGGTTTTTTGAAAGAATTTTATTGTCCTCGAGGAATTTGAGGAGTCTTAGTTTCACTACTTTTTCAAAAATTTTGGATATAGTGCTCAATAACGATATAGGCCTGTAACTATTTAGGGAAGATCTGTCACCTGATTTGAAAATAGGGATGATAGAGGCATGTTTAAGTGATTTTGGGAATATTCCGGATTGGAGGCTTAAGTTTATAATATGTTTGAGAGGGCTGGCAATAAGGGTTTTTAAATGTTTAGCGAGTTTAGAAGAGATTTTATCTACTCCTGTTGAATGGCTATTTTTTAATGATGTGATGATTTCTATAATTTCCAGTTCTGTGGTAGGAGTGAAAACAAATGGAGTATAACTCAGATGAGACAGGGATATTTTGTTTGCTAGGTCATGTTCCGAAACATTATTTCTAGTTAAGATATTATTAGAAAGGCTAGATCCGACTGAGGTGAAAAATTTATTGAAATGGTCTGCGATTTTTACGGAGTCATTACGTGTATTTGTTAGTGATCGGCCTTCAATGTTAATCTTATTGATGGGTGTAGTCGTTTGTCTAGTATATGATATGTCCTTGATAATACTCCATATTTTTTTCTTGTCGTTTTCGGCGTTTATGATTTGTTTTTTATAGTAATCTTCTCTGGCCTTTGAAGTAATTTTCTTGCAAACATTTCTGTATTTCTTGTAAAATATGTGGGATTCATGGTCGTTGGGATTTTTTTTTACAGAGTGCGTGGAGTTTATCACGCTTACGTATAGAATGAAGAATACCAACAGTTATCCAAGGTTTGAGTTTCGTGTCATAATGTTTTGTTTTGTCTGTTGTTTTGGATGTAGCGTTGGTTAAGTGGTTCTGAAGTGTTTGGACAAAAGATTCACAGGCTAAATTAGGATCATTTTGTTTGTAAAGATTCGACCAATTTTCTTGTGAGACCAGCTCAAAAAGTGTGGTATATGATATTTTATTTTGTGGAATTTCGTGCGGTTGTGGTTTATGTACTTTATGAGAAAGAGAAGTTATGGTAGCGTAGTGGTCTGTGACGGTACATTGATAAACAAGAGATATAGTTTTTAATTTACATTTTGAAAATACGTGATCAATACAACTTACAGACGAGCCAGATACTCTGGTGGGTGCTGTGATGGCTGGGACAAAACCTTGAAAAGTTAGCAGGTTTATGTAATCATTGGCTTGAGGATGCATGGAATTAATTATATTTATATTAAGGTCACCAATAACCATATCACTCACGTATCTGCCTTTTTCCCTTCACCACCACGAGAAATTTGAAGCCAGCACAACAAACAAACAGCAAACTTATTATTTTCTCTGTTAATGTCGAAATATTGCCAAATAAGTGATCCTTTTTTCACTGAATATCCGGCCGCCGGATATCCGGCCATCCGGCCTTGCAGCTCACCGGATTTCCGGTATCCGGCCAAACAACTATCCGTTTCATCTCTAAGCAAGACCATCTCTTCATCTATGGAATGTGGCTGTCAAATATTGCCGCGATTTCAACTTTCGAAAAGTGATATCTCATATTTGCGTGATAGTTCACAAAAACATCAAAAAACCTATCAATTTATCAAACAAATGCGAGTAATGTTCTTTTTATAAATAGCTTATTGTTCTAGGGAGGTTTTTCAGTAAATAAAATATATAACAGCTCCAAATAAATAAACAAAATAGTAGTGCAAAGTGGTGCATTCCATATTTTACAGTATGCAATAAAATAAAAAGAAGATGTTTCAAGAGACTCTCCACAGGCAGCGTCGGATTCCAGGCACCGTAGGTTTGACCCTCTGCTAGCTAAGTTTTCTGACTTTCACAAACAACATGATGTTCATGATATTACACTGCTGTTATGATAAAGCACGGAGATTTCAAATATTGTCTCGTTTTGTTGTACATTAATTCCATACAGAACTCCCAGAGACAAATAATTTCCCCCCGGGCCTGTCACTCTAAAAGGTATTTTTTATGGAAATGATAGAAAATAAGTTCTGAGAAGGAAAGCGGCACGAGGAGTGGGTAGAAATCTGGAGATCAGTATTCCTCAAGCCAATGTAATCATTGGCTTGAGGATGCATGGAATTAATTATATTTATATTAAGGTCACCAATAATAAGGAGATTATCACAATCAGTTACACAAGATAAAAATTGGTTTAGTGAATTTAGAAAAGGGGTTATGTTAGACGTGGCTGGTGATCGATAAATTGAAAATATGGTTACGTGTTTATCTATAACAATTTTGAGACAGTTGGATTGGTTGATAATGATTTCGTTTACTGTGTGAGGTATGTGATTTTTTATATATATAATAACAACATCATTTTGGTTTATGTTATTCTGTGTGTTGTAGTGGGTGTAGTTTATTATGTTTTTGGGAAGGTAATTTTCATTGATCCAGCATTCACTCAAAATGATTATGTCAAAGTTGGAGTTTAGGTCTGTGAGAACTATCAATAATTCGTTAAAATTATGGTTTATGCTTCTAATATTCATTGAGAAGATTTTTAGGGCTGATTGAGATACTGTTTGTTGAACTTCTAGATTACTGTTTGTTTCTTTACATTGAATTGGTGTCAAATTATCCAATTGATCAGCTATTTCTTCCATTTACAATGTTTGTAACCTAACAGAATCAGTCGCATTAAATATATAAATGGTTTAGACACATCGCATAAAAATAGTATCTTTGTGCTAGAAACATATAATAATATTTTACTGCTGTTTATAAAAGAAAAATAAGAAAAAATTAAAAGTATATGAAGGTAAGTTTTGTAGTTAAAGGAACTTTGTTTACATGTTAGTGAGTGAGGGAGACAAAAGTTGCTTATTTTTGTCATTAACAATAATGACAGGAGTTCCAATTTCTTTTCGGATATATACTTGACCACCTCCGGTCCAAACAAATTTGAAAAGGTTTTCGCGTTTAGCCTTGCGAGCAAGAAACCATAGGTGCTTCGCCTGAAATGTCAGGTGTTCGGAAATGTATATAGGGGAGCTTGGTCCTGCCAATCCGATGAGGGTGGTGTTTAGTTTGCCTTCTCGATTTTCAGCTTGCTTGTTGAACCTTTTTACTTCTTCCAGGAAATCATCTCGGTAAATAGTGGATTTGAATTTTATAAAGATGGGCCTGCATTTATCTTTGGAGACTTTTAGTGTGGTGCGGTACGCTGATTCAATATTGGTAGCATCGTTTGAGCTGATGGTTTTTTTAATATTGAATAAAATATTATTTAGGTTTTCCCCGCTGGTTTCAGGGATTCCTCTAATCTCCAAATTTCTTGATCGGCTTTGTCTATCAATCTGTTCCATGTGGTTTTCAATAGCTTCAAGTCTCGCTTCGAGGTTATTGTTCTTTTTTTCAAGTATTTTGTTTTTATCTTCAAGGTCGTGAACACGAAGTAAAATCTCCTGGTATTGTTTACTCATTGTTTCCAGAGTTGCTAGAATTTGAGTGTTTTGTTCCATTAGTTTAGCGAGTAGTTCACTGTCCGGAGGTGCAGTACCGCTGACTTTAACATTAGGTAGTACTTTATCTTTTATTTGCGGTGAGGGGTTCTGGTTTGCATGATTTTTGTTTTATTTTCATTGATTTGCAAACCCACCTCTCTTGGCGCAGTCTCCAAAGGGTCAAACACTTCTCTTACAGCCTGTGGGGATCTTCCGACAATGTTATTTGATTGCTTCTGTAGCAGATGTTTGAGTCGGTACTGATCATTGTCTTCCTCACGACGTGCTCCAGTACAATATTGAAAAGGGTGGGTGCTAAGCCATCACCTTGTTTCAGCCCCTGAGAGACATTAAAATCCTCCGTTGTTTCATTTCCTTTCCTTACTCGACACCGTGAGCCGACCATTGTTGGTTTTACAAGCTTGACTATTTTGGGCGGTATTCCAAAATTAAGGAGAATTTCATATATTTTCTCCCTGTCTATACTGTCGTACGCCTGTTTGAAGTCAGCAAATAGTTGATATATGTATATATCGAATTGCCAGCATTTTATCAGGATTTGTCGAGTAGTGAAGAGTTGATCAGTGGTGGATCTCCCCCTCATGAAACCTGCCTGATATTCTCCTAGTAAGTTTTCTGAGTAATATTCTAGTCTTTCTTTCAAAATAATTGTGAAAATTTTATACGCTGTACAAAGTAACGATATTCCTCTATGATTTTCACACTTCAATTTGTCTCCATTTTTATTATGGGACATATTATGCTAGTTTTCCATTCTTCTGGTACTCTTTCGGCGGTCCATATTTTCACAATGAGATTATGTAGCAGGTTCTTCAGTTGTTGGTTTCTATATTTATAGAGCTCTGCAGAGATATTATCTCCTCCTGGAGTTTTATTGTTTTTCAGTTTCTTTAGGGCAGCCCTTATTTCTGCCATTGATGGCGCTCTCGTTGTTTCATCACTATTTAGCTCGTCCGGAATGAGAGTTGGTTCGACTGTCAGGTTGTTATTGGGAGTTAGGAGTTGTTGGAAATATTCTTTCCACCTAGTTTTGATCTTTTCCTTATCTTCTATTATGTCTCCATTACTATCTCTGCACAGAGATGTGTTGGGTTTGAAGCCCTTTTTAAATACATTGACGCCTTTATATGCCTCACGTGGATTGTTATTTGCAAAGTCATGTTCCATTTTCAACAATATGTTGTTAAAATACAATCTCTTCTTTCTTTTAATTAAATGGTTAGCATCTCTTCGTGCTTGTTCGTAGGCTTGTCTTTTTGCTCTTGTTCCTCTTTCTATACATTATTTTTTCAAAACATTTTTCTTGCAGACGCTCTGTATGCACTCCTCATCGAACCAGGGATTTCTAGCCTGCCTTGGTCTATTTTCAATGCCTGATTCCGCCGTTGTCAGCAGTGCATCTATCAGATTGGTCCAATCCTCTTCTCAATTATTTGGGGAGAGCGGATTACTCAGTTGGTTTGGTAGGTTTGTTGACAATGAGTCACGATATCTTTCCAATCCTTCTGGTGTTTTAAGAGCATCGATGTTTAGCTTTGGGATACTTGGCTGATTAGACCTTTTATCTCTTGCTATTCTGCATCTATAGGATGCTACTACCAAATAGTGATCCGAATCACAGTTAGCTCCTCTGTAGCTTCTTACATTGGTGATACTCGTCGCCCCTCTTCTTTCAATTAGAATATAGTCTATTTGGTTATGGTATCTGCCGCCAGGTGATGTCCATGTCCATTTATGTATATTCTTCCGTGGGAACTGTGTTGATGCTATTATCATATTCCTTGATTCTGCAAAGTCAATCACTCTTGATCCATTGTAATTGTCCCACTATAGCACACTCCAAAAGCATCAAATATCTTGGAATTGAGATTGATGATAATCTCCGATGGAACTCACAAATTGACATAATTACAAAAAAACTAACCAGGTACATATACTTCTTTAGAAACATTCGTAATATCCTCAACATAAACGATATTAAAAAAGTATACTATGCTTTGTGTCAATCACAAATAGAGTACGGTATAACTGGATGGGGGTCTGCCTTGAGCACTCACACAGAGCGACTCAATATAGCCCAAAAAGGAGTACTAAAGACAATACTGAAAGTTCCGCTTAGAACTCCGACGGAAGAAATATTTAATAACTTTCAAGTCTTCAATGTACAGAAACTTTATTCAAAAAATATTTTATTTAAACTGAAAAAAAACATATATGTATACTCCACTGCCCAACATAAATACTCAACCAGGGCAGTAAGCAATAACATCCTGGTTACTCCCAGTTTGAACACATCTTTTGGACAGAGAAATAATAAATTCCATGCTATGAAATTATACAATGCTCTACCAGATCAAATCAAAAATATAAAGGAAATGAATATATTTAAAACAAAAGTAAAAACATGGCTGAGAGATCAAAGTGATAATAAAATTACAAACATCGTGAAGATGATATAAAGACAATCCAAAACCAAATACAAATATTTAAAAAAAAACTACAGGCCACCTCAGAACAGGAAATCCTAGTGAGGAGGTCTGTGAAAAAAAAAGAATCTACACTTATACTATACATTATACATACATGTACAAACCTTGCTATTGAAACTAATAATAAATAAATAAATAAATAAATTGCTTTCCGTATGAAGACTGTTTTATCCTGTAACCTGTTGGTGTGCCGGATTCTGACCAATTTTCGCATTTAGGTCTCCAATTACCATTTTTATATCATTGGATGGTATGGTGTCATATATCTGTTCCAGTTTATGATAGAAAGTATCCTTAGTTACTTCATCTTTGCCTTCTGTCTCGGCGTGAACGTTTACGATGGAAATGTTAAGGAATTTAGTTTTTATACGAAGTATACATATTCTTTCATTTACAGCCTTAAAACCAATTACTTGATTTTTTTAATCTTTGGTTAACGATGAAGGCTACTCCGAACTCATGGTATTTTTCGTTGCCACTGTGCATTATTGTATGCGTTCTGGTATCAAAGCGTCGCCTTAGTTCTTAATTGTTCAAACGACCATTTTAGTTTTTGTTCAATCTCCACTTTAAAACTAAAAATAAAGTATAAAAAGGGATAGTTAATCCCTTAATTAAGAATTATTTGAACTAATCAGATCTTTGCCTTTACGGAAATAGCTTTATCTTGAACACCTATCATAATGTTTCATTGAAATAATGAAAGAAAACCTTCACCTCCTGTCAAATTTTCAAATGGTCGTTTGGACAATTAAGAACTAAGGCGACGACAGGCACTGGTCCATCTTGTTTCCTGCACTGCTAGTATATCTATTTTGTACTTTTCCATTTCACCAAGTACTTCTCTGAGGGCCCCTCGTCTGTACATCGTTCTTACATTCCATGTTGCCATTCTCAAGTCCATATTTCGATTGCCATGTTGTCTGCCGGGTATTTTCGCTGTCCGAGGCTTAGTTTCCGGTTTCGTTATAATGCTATTTTTACAGGGATTGGTTATTAGCCACTCGCCCAACCCCTTACTAGAGGCGAGGGTTTTTCTGTAAGGGCTTTCCTTCCCTTAGATCCGTGGTCGTCAAACTGCGGCCCGCGGCGGGTATTTGTGCGGCCCGCACAAATACCTGCCGCTTTCTTTTTAAATATTTTTTTTTTCACGTGCAATTATATAATCCAGCTTTTTTTCAAATATTTTGTGTACCTTGTGATTTTAAAACGTTAATTTTAATTATATAATGAATAACAGATCAGTGGTTTATACAAAGTGATCTGTTATTCATTATATAATTAATGATGCCACAAAGTAATTTTGCGAAGTTTGAAGAATTAATTTTAATTGATTGACATTTGATTTTAAAATGCTCAGCTGGTTTTTGACCACATCCTAAGTCGATTATAATCGTGCGTAATGTACTTTTTTCAACGTGCGCATTAACGCCCCCTTATGGGCGTTTGAGACTTTCAGGGGGGCAGTAGAAGACACAGAGAAAATTAGATATCATTGAGATGGCACAGTGAAGGCGTAGGCAGGGAAAAAATGGTCTAAAAAAGACAAAAAAAACATGCTAGTCGCGTACTAATAAAGCATAATAAACATAAATATTGGTTAATTTTTGTTATTGCAAGTATTGTAATCCACCTGTCTCGACACAGGTGAAACAGGCATCGAAAAACCTAACATAAACTTACTTTTTATTGAGATAAATAAACAATCATTCAACGTATTTCGATAGTTAGTTCGGGAAGTGGATGAAAATTGAACTGAAAGATTCCATTACAGATCTACACAATTATCACTTAATATTGTCATTATTAAAGAATTGATACTATATCATGAATAGAGGAAGGAAGGAGGTAGCAACTTGGAAAGAATTGTCTTTTTAACATGCTTAACAAAAAGGTACAACATCAACCCCCCCCCCGCCGCCAATTCACAATTGTGTGGCCTGCGGTGATACCTCACATTGTCCTATTTGGCCCTTGACCAGAAAAGTGTGACGACCACTGCCTTAGATGGAAGGTTCTGGTTTTATGGCGCCAGAGTTTCGCCATTCGCCCCCTCTCCGTCCGCTATGAACCCGATGATGGGATGGACGTCCCACACCGGTGATCACATTGCCCAGGGGTCGCGGGACCATGACGACCACTCGTGGATGCCAGAGAGTTGGACTTGTTGGTAGTGCTGCTGATGCAGCTATATCCTTTGTAGCATTTTTTGAGGCGCACACCATCCAACTTCATGTGTCCCACCACGACCTACCAACCCTTCGACCCCTGGACATACTGACTTCATATATTCTACCCACCCCTCATACCCTTTTCCTTCCCAGAAATTCCTCTCCTTCCCTTCCTTACAAAATACCATTAAAATTTAAGATGACATAGGCCCTGAGGAAAATTATTTTACGCGGTGTGGAGCTAATGTTAAAAAATCTCAACTGACCTTCCATGAATGTATGGTCCTCTGTATTTTTGGCCAGCACAGAGTATAAATAAAACAAAATATTTTACAATACATTAAAATGTACACATATTATTTATACTTATATTAAATATTTATGCTCTAGCAGGCAAAACAATACACAGGGTCTGTAGTAAGGGTTAAAATTAATTAAAAGGGTTACGTATTCAAACTTGTTGAATTTGCATCTTCTTTTATTTACGAGAACATTCTCTCTTAAATATCATGTTCAACCAGTACAACATCATTTACTTTGCTTGGATGATCCTTCCTCTCAGTAGGTGAACACATATACTGAAAGTTTATTGAGGAAATAATTAAAATTGTCTTTGGTTGTAAAATTGCACCCACTTGAAGGCCTTTATTGAAAAACAGGTGAACGCTCTATACGTCACCATATACAGTAGGTACATACAACATTCGAGGAGAGTTAAAAAAATTGTTTAACTAAATATTTTTAAGCAATATAACAATACAATTACGATTATTGTTTTAGCAATCCTCTAATCTTGACAAATTTGGTGTAGGAATTATGCGATTTGCCTCAGAATCCTGCGAAGGGAACAAGAATCGTGAATGTCGTATGACGCTGTTCTCTGAATTTTACTTGCTGGAGATGTCAAACTTGCCAAGAAAAAGCTCATTTACCTACTCACGACAACTGACAACTATGGATCAGTGTTCGAGTGGTTAACACCTAGGTTTTTGTATTTTAGTACCAGCGAAAGAACGTACATGCAATCATCGTTCTAGTATCTTCTGTCTTTTTCGTTATAAAAAAAGATTAAGAAGGAAGAGGAAAACGTCGATGATCTCAGTTCGAGCTGTCGCTGTGACTAGTTTATTCTCTCTTTATTGCTTAGGTGGAGGTACAAAAAAATCTACTTCAGCAGGAATTTCATAACCTCCAGAGTGTTGTTGAGGTCGTTTTTTGTCATTCTCATGTCGGTTTAGTTTGTATGCGGAATAGCTGTAAAGATAATGTTTGGTATTGCAGTCATAACACGACGAACGTGACTTTGGATTGTTGACTAAAGGTGCGTTACCATTTCTTGATGAAGTATGCCCTATAGCCATTGATGCGTAATTCTGGTAGCACTCAAAATTTTTGCAAAGAGTTTCCAATTGTACCGCGGAACTGATTACATGATCTGCTAGTAGACTGGCATAGTTTAGTAGCAGGCCATACTTAAATATCGGCAGTAGCTCCTCTTCTGGAACTGTTAACTCCAGGAAACTGTTGATGCGACGTGTTTCTGAAAAGAAATCAATAGCAGCCTCTCCGGATGCTTGTCTTCTGGTATACATTTGGGCTTTCAGGACATACTGGGCGTTTGGAGGTTCAAACATCTGTTTCAGTAGCTTTTTTAGCTCTAACCAAGACAAGTTTTCATCTTTTAATAAGTGGAACCAAAGCAAAGCTTCCCCTGCTATGACATTTAAAATACACCGGGAAATGTTTTCCTGCGAAGTGCTTGTTTCTATGCTTAATTCGTCTACCCGTTTAATGAATTCTCTAACGTTCGTGTTTTTGTTGTATCGCTTGTTCCATAGAGCGAGGTTGACATTGGTTGGTTTCCATAGAGGGATTTTGGAGATAGAAGCAGTTTGTTGCGTATAGAGGATGCTATCGCTATCCTTGTCTCTGCATATAGACACGTCTTGTGTATCGTCTCCCTCAAGTTGCAGGCGGCGGATGTACCACGTGTTGTAGCGGCGGGAGGTCCTCCGCATCGAGCTTAAGTTTGGTCTCGACTTAAGTCCTCTTTTATTCAAGGCCCTCCTGAGAGCGACATATGTCAAGGAGTCTATATTTGCAATAATACCTTGCTCCGATGGTTCGATTGAGTCCATATTCCCTTGTAGGCTTGATGCGAGTCTGGAAAGAAAGAAAAGAGCTATTAGTCGGTATAATTACATAAATACAATTTCATAAAGCTAGAGCTCACCATTATACATAGAAATGAAATTAGTGCGAGTATTGTGAGTACCCCATGCTCAGCCCAGGTCAGGGCAGGTACCAACGGGCTACTGGAGGACTTGAAAAGGCCCAGATGCGATACACTCTGGGAGAAACAGTATTTTTCCTTGGAATTTTATTTATTTTATTTATTTATTTATTTACATATGCATATATATTACAATACATTACAATATGATACTTTGTCTGTCCAACTGGGCAGAATACCCGTTTCAGGACAGCCAAATTAATAATAATAATAATATTTGGATGATTTATATAGCGCCGTTTTTGTGAAAAATCACCTCAAGGGCGCTGTACAAACTTATAATACATTTCTAAAATCTTAAAAACTACAAGCTAGGCAAACAATTATAAACAACTTATGGCTAAAAATTGCATACATCGGTTCATTGATCACCGATACGAAAATATGTGTACAATATTTTGACCAATGAACGCGATGCTGCCTAAAATTTAATGAAAACAGGACCATACTTACCTGGGAGGTCGCTTGAAATTAACACTGTATATTGTCCATTTAAAGAAATTTAGATAGAGTTCGTACGCAGAGGACATTATTGTAAACACATGTTATTTAATCCTGAAAAATATTTTAATATTAATATGTAATGTATTCTTTGACGAGTGTATTTTGGAAAGTAAAAGCAACATATATAGGTGGGAGGTGCAGTAGTACCAATAAGGATTTGATCTTACTAAATGTGATTCGTCAAGAGACAGATTGATGTGTAAGGAATCGAGTTAATTTAATTCAGTAAGAAAAGTGTGATTAAGACATATCATAGACAATACAAGTATGATGCTCTCAAATAGGTATATTTAAATTACGGGTATGAGAGCCCAAAAAGGAAGGTTTTTAGTTTGGACCTAAACTCTGTTGGGCTTGTTATGCATCTTAATTCCGGAGGGATCCAAGCCTTAGGCCCAGATACACCGAAAGCACGATCTCCAAACATAGTATTTGGCTTTCGTTTAGGTTCTATTAGTCTGCCTTTAGCAGATGAAGTTCCTGATCTAAGGGTTAATTGTCTCGGACCGGTATTTTCCGGGACGCATAATTCGGATATGTAAGGTGGGGCCATTTCGTAGATTGATTTAAAAACCATCCAGCACAATTTGTACTGGATTCTCTTGAGCACTTGGACTGGGCACTTGAGCCAGTGAAGGTTACGAAGGTGTTCTGAAATATGCGAATATTTAGAAACCCCAATTATGAGCCTTGCCGCTGCATTAAACACGGATTGAAGTTTGTCAATTTGATATTTGGGAAGACTAGCGTAGATGCCGTTACAGTAATCGAGCCGCGAGACTACGTAAGAGTTAATTAATAGTTTTGTCGCCTCTGTAGGAAGGTTTCTTCGAACTGACTTGAGTTGTCTTTGGTGAAAAAAACCGGTGCTTACTGTCCTATTTATTTGACTTTTTAACGAAAAGTCTGAATCTAAATTAACGCCAAGAAGTTTGACTGTTGTCTTTGGAATAATATCGTTGCCGGAAATGGAAATATGTGCATTGTCTATGAAATGTTGGCGTTTGTTTGTGGCCGCCCATAGAAACTCAGTCTTAGATGGATTCAGCTTCAGCTTGTTTGAAGACATCCAACGAGTTATTGCTTCTAGGCATTCAGCTATGCGGATTTTGAGACTGTTGATTTCGTTTGGAGAGCAGTAAAAATAAACTTGCTGATCGTCAGCGTAGCAGTGGGACAGGAGACCAAATGACTCGATTATTTTGGCGACATCATTTGTAAAAAGGATGAAAAGAAGTGGGCCTAAAACGGATCCTTGGGGTACCCCTGAAGAAAGTGTTGCGAAGTTAGAGAGCTTATTTCCAACCTTAACGGCTTGTAAGCGATTGGATAGATATGACACCAGCCAATTTTTAATATCGGAACTCAAACCAAATGTTTCCTCTAATATCTTAATGAGAAAGTCATGATCAATTGTGTCAAACGCTGCACTCATGTCTAAGAGTGAGATAAGTGCTAACTTACCTGACTCTATGGCCAAAGTTATATCTGACAGCATACGAAGGATTCCGGTTTCTGTTGAGTGAAACCTTCTATATGCGGATTGACGATTAGTGAATAATTTATTTGAACTCAAATGACTGGTTATTTGTGCAGCAGCAATTTTCTCCAGGATTTTTGATAGGAAAGGTAAATTTGAAACAGGTCGATAATTACCTAAGTTATCGGGGTCAAGTTGTATATTTAGTTCATAATATTCTTAACAAAGGAATGGTTTCGTTCAAGATATCACGGGAATTTGCTTCTGTCAAGACAACTTTTGAGAAAATTAAGAATTGTATATAATGCTTAAATAAAATCATTTCACTTGACCCTAACAAATCTGCAGGCCCAGATAACATCCCACCAATATTTTTCAAACAATGCGCATCTGCAATATCAGGTCCACTCACCGCACTATTTAACCACCTACTTTCTTCTGGACATTTTCCAACCCGTTGGAAATCTAGTTATATTACTCCGATTTTCAAAAAAGGTGACGACACAGACATTAAAAACTACCGTCCTATATGCATACAATCAGCACTCCCGAAAATCTTTGAATCCCTTGTTCTCGATTTAATTTATCCATCAATATTAAAAGTAATTGATAAAAACCAACACGGATTCGTTTCTGGTAGGTCAACTGCTACTAACCTGTTACTTTACCATAACTATATTACAGAATCTTTTACAAAAAAAAACAAGTTGACAGTATCTACACAGATTTTTCAAAAGCTTTCGACAAAGTGTCACATAAATTATTACTTAGTAAACTGTATGCCTTGGAACTGAGAGGCAAGTTGTTAAACTGGTTCTCAAGTTATTTGTCTAACAGAATCTTATTTGTTAAAATTAAACATTCTAAATCTAAGTTGTTACATGCAACTAGTGGTCTACCACAAGGGAGTCATCTCGGCCCCATCCTTTTCTTAATATTCATAAATGATATCATAAGTTGTTTCGACGATGTAGAAGTTCTGCTTTTTGCCGATGACATCAAATTATACAAAGAAATATCTAATATAGGTGACTGCCTAATC
This sequence comes from Limnephilus rhombicus, assembly GCA_929108145.2. Taxonomy (NCBI): domain Eukaryota; kingdom Metazoa; phylum Arthropoda; class Insecta; order Trichoptera; family Limnephilidae; genus Limnephilus; species Limnephilus rhombicus. The sequence goes on along the minus strand of OV815298.1, from coordinate 31,406,629 downwards.
CTACAGTCAAACATCGTCAAATTACAAAATTGGTGTGTCGCAAACAACTTATTCCTCAATATCGATAAATGTAAGACACTAACATTTTGTCGAACAAAGACCCCACTATCTTTCAAATACACAATAGATAATAAAATCTTAGAAAAAGTCAAAGAAATTAGGGATCTTGGAGTTGTGTTTGATTCGCAATTAAATTTTATAAATCACATACAACAAATAACTAACAAAGGCATGAAAACACTAGGATTTATAATCAGAACAATCAAAGACTTCGATTCGCTGGAAGTTATAAAAATCGTATATTTGTCACTCGTACGCAGCTTGCTGGAATACAATTCCACAGTTGGTCCCCATATTATCAAATTCATATAAGAAATATCGAAAGAGTGCAGCACAAATTTTTAAGATTTATTAACTTCAAATTACACATACCTATTCAACACATTAACTACTCATCTTTACTAAATACACTTAAATTGCATTCCTTAGAAAACAGAAGAAAAATAAACGACCTAACTTTTTTGTTTAAAATTATTCACTCCGAATTAGATTGTTGCGAACTCCTGCATCTCATTGACTTTAAGGTACCAACTCGAGCGACAAGGCAAAACACATTATTCTGCAACAATAATTCTCTAACCAACTACCACACACACGCATCAATTTCTCGACTACACACACTAGGGAACAAATATACCTCAAATATCGATGTATTTAATACAAGTTTACCGTTATTCAAGAAATATCTGAACAATATTTTTATGTAGAATATGTTGATATCTAAGGAGCATCACGTAGGGTCTATTGCGTATATTTGTGTATTTCTATCTCTCTGTAAAAACTTGTTAACGTTTTCTTTTTATGTATCTTGCATTTTGTCATGTATTATTTATAACATTTAATAAGTAACCTGTAAATTTTGTATTTTCTAACATACCAACTAATTTATTTTCTATGCCATTCACAACTAAGATACTTTCTCTTTTATTGTAATGCACTATCTTTCCTTAAATTTATCTGTATACCTACCTTTCATATGATGTTTACTTGTTATGTTTTTATATTTTATCTTTTTTATTAAAAAAAAAAAAAAACTGTCTCTGTATCATAAACTTGTCATGTAAAAGCCCATCAGGGCGTTGAAAATTAATAAATAAAATAAAATAAATAAAATAAAATAAAATAATTAAGGGATGGTTTCTTTAAGTCTTTAAAAGAATCGCAAAGATTTGATTTTTTTCAAGGTCAATTTGGAGTTTTGGATTTGTTTTCTTTAGTGAGATCACAAGTAGGAGATTCTTTCCAGGCCATTTAAGAGAACATTTACAATTGCATAGTCAGAATTTACACATTTATAAAGCAATATTTGACATATGAATTCCCAATGTATTTATAACTATTTAATTTTAATAAAGTACTATAATTTTTAGAATTTCTTAAATAGTAGAAATTACACAATTATAATCCAACTATATGACAAATGATTTTTTAAGCTCGTTTTGGAGAACATTAATTTATTTAGTTGTTTATTTTAGTGAATTATTAAGTTTATTATCTTAATCGTTAAATCCAATTTATATATTTATTAGATAACCGCTTAGCAATATTTTATTCACAGTAAATTTTTATATTATTTATCGGATTTGCGGACTTGTGATATTTCGTATTATTTATTTTGATTAGACCAGGGGTTCCCAATCTTTTTCAGCCCACGGCGCACTTACAAGTTTAGTATTTTGTCACGGCACCCTACTTTAGTAAGCTATTTGGAATAGATATAGTGACTATATACATAGTATATTCGAAAGAAATAAGTACCTCCAATAATAGTAGTTAGGTAGATAGGCACAAAAATTAAAACATCCACAGTATGAAATTGAGTTTTATTATATTTATAAGAATTCAGAATTCGAACAGAGAACAACAAAAAAAAGACTAAAATACGATAGTTACTCAGTCAAATCAATGTGACGGGTGAGCTTGATGATTCCCGGACAGTTTTTCAAAGCGGGGAATAAGATTTTAGACTGCTACTCTCATTTCTTTTTGCACGTTGATCTTTGAGTGATATTTGTTCTCGATTAGAGATACAGCTGAAAATCCAGCTTCATAAATATGATGTGGAATGAAAATTATTAAAGCTTTCGAAGTTAAATTTGTATATTCATTTTGAATCGATAACCAAAACTACACCAAATCGGAACTGGTGAATCTAGTTTTGAGACTGTTATCGCAAGAGAGTTCAATGAGACTCTCTTGCTCTTGTGCTGTGAATCCTGGCGGAGTTGTGCACGGAAAGGATGTTGGATCCACGCAAATTTTTCGACATCATCATCTGCAAAGTACTTCGAAAACCATTCGGTGAGCTTCGATAGGTGTTCCGTGAAAAGGGCCATCAGGTCTTGTGAGACAACCAGTTCATTAGATGCCGCATATTTATACAATTGCGGGAAACAATCTTGACCCGCTGCCTTCATTCATTTTTTTTTATCCACAACTGCAGTTTCTTCCTAAACGCCACAATTCCCTCCAATAGTTTCAGAATGTGTGTGTTGTTGCCTTGCGGTTATCAACGGTTTTCAAGCGGGTAGGAACTTTTCAGCGAGTCGACGGCGACGAGTATGAACCTATCTATGTTCTTTAAAGTTGCGAGCACTCAAAATAGAAATTGTTGCTTTATAGGTACCCGCGAATATTTGTGGTTTCGCATAATGATAGAGGATTGACTCACGGCGCCCCACTTTACTTTCTGGCGCGCACACTTTAGGAACCTCTGTATTACACTATCAAACGCACGTATTCGCTCTTATTCGACAAGTTTGTTTTTTTGGTAGCAAGTACCGATTATTAGGTTTCTATTAAGCGTAAAACGTTTGCGGTATTTCTTTTTTTACGATTTTTTATTGGAACCAATTTGGGAGGCGGGTATGGGTGCCGCCGCTCCGGGAACTATTTATTGGATAAAGGCAATTCCGCTATAGACGATTCTCGACATTAATTTTTAAATCGCAGTATTTGTTACTTTTTTTGAAATTAGTGTAGGTAAAGAATAAGGTCGATATTTAACAATAATTTTTTTTTGGATTGTGAAGTGAAAGAAGAAATCAAAGGCAAATTTAAATTAATCGTTTTTAAGAGTATAATGTTAGCTGAATTGAAATAAACTTTGACTCAAATTGGTTCCACCCGCGACGTGATGTTAGAATCGCGGGCGCAGCTTTTTGACAACTACCTACCCTTATTGTGTCATTTATCATATGTTTTATTGTTTTTTTTATGTCTTTAATAATATAATATGTATATGCTATTATTCATGATAACTCAAAAACATGCTGTAAAGAAAACCCCTCAAAAGCTGCAAATATATTTAATACTTTCTTTGCAAATGTAGGTAAAAATCTCGCCAATCTCATTCACATTGATCCAAATATTATAACATCTCTAGACTGTAATATAAATGCTAAAAATAAAATGACATTTGAAGTCACCACAGAGGAGGAAATAGTTTCTATCATAACCGATATGAAAGGAGGATCTGCTCCGGGCTTTGATGCAGTTACGGTTGATGATATTTTAAAAACAATAAAAAATCAAATTTCTAAGCCATTAATGCATATAATAAATACAAGTTTCCAAAGCGGAGTATTTCCATCAATTTACAAACAAACTACTATTACCCCAATATTTAAGTCATGTAATCCAGAAGAAGTAAACAATTACCGTCCCATATCAGTAATCTCAAATATAGCAAATTTTTTTGAAAAACTAGTTAAAAAAAGAATGAGCCAATTTATAAAATGCAATGGTATAATTAATGAAAACCAGTTTGGTTTTATGGAAGGTAGAAGCACCCACGATGCAATTGCAAAATTAAGTAGCCTTGTACATAGTTCATTAGATAAATTATTTAAATGCCTGGGAATTTTTATAGATCTCAAAAAAGCATTTGACAGTATATCACATGACAAACTTATAAGTAAATTAAGAAAATTGAATAAATAAATTTAATTTTTAAAAATAATGACAATTTAATAAATTAAAAATAATGAATTGTCCTGCATATCAAGTAGGACAAACCGGAAAAGAAGAATCAAACTGCACAAAAGAACACCTCACTAATTGGGCAAATCAAAAAAAAAAAAAAAATAAATAAAAATTTTTTCAGATTAAAAAATTACATAATTAAACTAAACAACTGTTCTCTAAGGTAAATATGTCATGAATAAGCATCCGGAACAAAATGTTCAAGAATCATTAATACATACATCGCAAATCAATTAGAATAAAATGTTACCTTAGAGTCTAAGGTAACATTATTCCAAGTAATTACAATGGATATATTAATGGTGACTGAGCACCATGTTCCAACTGCTTATTCATGACATATTTACGATCAATTTTCTTCGTTAGGCGATTAATTTCTAGTAATTCCAATCTGTCTAATTTCTGTCCCTTTTCACAAATGTGAAGAACCTTGACATCTCTATCCTTGTCAAAAGTATGTTGGTTCTCTAGCAAATGCAAGGCTACGTTCGATAAATCTCCCTTTTGATTTACCCAACATGCGAAATGCTCCTTTATACGGGTTGACACTGCTCTTCCTGTCTGTCCCACATAACATGCAGGGCAATTCGAGCAATTCACTTGGTAAATTCCAGAGTTCTCCAATTTATCTCTCTTATCCTTATTGTTTATTAATATCTTACCCAAAGAATTCACGCTAAAAGTTGAAACAAAACAATGGAGTAAAATACCATACCTTGGGAAAGTATCAAATAAAGTTTAGAAATTGATAGACAGTGACAAGAATTGTAAGACAGCTTTTTGTAGCGTGAATTTTCCCAATGTAAATATTATTAAATATTATTTAATGTAATAACCAAAACATATGTAGCTACTCTAATATTGTGTACCTGCCTACCAAATTTTATAAAAATTCTCTAACAAAAGAATTTCAATTGCCAGCCTGAAGATGTCCATAATAGGATGAAACCGGTACTGGTTAAATAAATATGTTGAAATAAGTTAAAAAAAATTGTTTTAATTTCAATTTAATACAATATAATTCCACAGAACAATAAATAAACTCATAAATTAAGAAACATTGGATTAAATGGTTCAGCACTAGAATGGATAGAAGTTGTAAAAATTAATGGTGTGCTTAGTTCACCAAAAATGAGTCATTTCGGCATACCTCAAGGTACAGTCCTGGGACCGTTACTGTTTATTATCTATGTTAATGACATATTCATACAAAAACTAAAGGGAAAAATAATATCTTAGCTGACGATACTGTCATAATAATTGAAGGTACTGATTGGAATACTGTTAATAACCTAGCGAATATTGATATTAACATTTTGAAAAATTGGTTCGATAAAATTCTCCTCTCTCTAAACACTGAAAAAACAAAATTTATCCCATTCTCTATCAATAAATTCAAATTAGAACCAAATTTAAACATCATAATACACCAAAGTAAATGTAATAAAACTAAGTGCAATCAAGATTGTGCTATACTTAGTCCAACTCCCAAAATCAAATATCTTGGTGTATATATAGATCAACATTTTAAATGGAAAACACATATTTGTGAACTCGTCAAAAGGATTAGGAAATGTATTTATATATTTATTAGACTTAGAAATATTCTTAGCTTAGAAAACCTAAAAATAGTGTACTATGCAACTGTTCAATCTATATTGCAATATGGTATTATTGGCTGGGGAGGAACATATGACAATATTTTAAATCCCCTCAAAATAGTTCAAAGGTTGATAATTAAGATAATCTTGAGAAAACCTGTTATGATGCAGTACAAATCCGTATTACTTTAAATATAATTATTAACATCTTTATTATTTGTAATGCATCCTAACAACTCTACCCGTCGAAATCGTAATTAGGTAGGAACTTGTTATTAATTATTAGAGTGCCAGCTCTGACTTTATCGACGGCCTGGGGCGACCTCTGGAGCAGTTCCGCGGCAATACGTCACTTCTTGTGTAGGTAGGTTTCGGAGAGTTGGGCCCGGAACCTAGCTACGCGACAGTCAATGGAGTTTTTGTGAGAATTTAGTATTTGAACGGGAAAATAATTCCTTTTTACTTGAGAAATGCCGGGCGGTAAAAGTGATTACGTGAACGTATTGTGTGATCGCGAGTTTGCATTCCTTTGGTGGGATTAGTTGAGATTCCGCAACGTAAACTTGTATGGCGGCCAGGCGTGCCAGAACCGGGAAAGATTTAATCCATGAGAAATACGTCCGATCACACTTGGGTCAGAGCCCGTTTTGACGGATGATTGGGGTTCCGTTAGCCCACGATGCTATTTGCCGATCTTTGTGGCGGAATAGTAAATTTACGCCGACCCTGACTCTCGTCTGGACCGAGGGCGGCCTCCCTACATGCTAATCCTTCTAGCGAAAGGCCCCCTGATGATTTTCCTTTGGCGGCGGGATGACTTGCTAATTTGATCGCGGCGAAAGGCCGCTTGACGACTTCCCTTTGGCGGCGGAACTGTCTCCAGATCTCGGCTTCGGCGAGGGCTATCCAGATCCTGCATGGGGAAATGACTTGCTAATTTGATCGCGGCGAAAGGCCGTTTGACGACTTCCCTTTGGCGGCGGAACTGTCTCCAGATCTCGGCTTCGATGAGGGGCTATCCAGATCCTGCATGGGGAAATGCCGCCTGGGCCTTGCAGCTACTAGATGGACAGTATATTAGCTAGCTAGCGATAGTATTCATAATAAAAGAGGTCGGTTCATGGGGGTAAGTGAAATGACATATTTAAAACCCTGATTGCTACTTGTTTTTAAAATTATAAGCTTGTTCTCACAACTCTGCCTTTTAAATTATGTACCTGGCACACCATCCCTTGGAGAGCGACGCATATTGTGGTTTAAGACACTACAATGTACCTACACTACACACCACGTCAGCTCAAAGACAATTTTTCTTCCTAGCTCCTAAAATCTTTAACCTTATCCCTGAAAACTTAAAAACGTTGAGTCAACCCCATTCCTTTAAAAAACAAATTACGAAATGGATCCTTACACATGGGATATATTACAATTTTAACACCCATTCACTCTACACTCTATCGATTTAATCACTTTTCAGACAAAACATAATATATCTCTATTTTCTAAATTAGCGGCATGTATGTACAAGATTATTTAGTATGATCTATATCTAACAACTCCTCAAATTTCTCATTTTATAATAATTCTCTAACTTCTCCATCTTCTTCTTGTAACCCAATCTAACTATAAGTATATCATGTTCTTACTATAGAGCAGGCAAAACATAAAATATCTTTATTTACTATCTAAGCAGCATTATATGTATAAGACTGATTACTGTGAACTATATATATATATCAATAATTCCTTAATTTACTAAAAATTTCAATCTATACTAACGAATGTATATCCACTAACTGTAAACTTCACCCGCCATAACACAGGGTCATCCCTAGCATGGAGGGTGAAATATCACAAAAAACTATATGTACTGTCGATAATTCATGTATTAAATAAATAAATAAATAAATAAATAAATAAGATCCACCCCCTGAGCATATTTGGGAACCACAGGTATTCTTGACGGGATCCATAACCCGTCCAGAATTGGCGCTTCCTACGGGATAAAATCTGTGGGTACCTGAACAGCACTGCAACACTAAAGTTGTTTTACGAAATGTATACTTGGCTTTGTCACTTGGCGAAAATCCCACCTAGCAAACCGTCTAAATTTCCTACTGAAATGCTTTTTTCAATATTCAATGTGCCTACATTAGACAAAATCTATAAAAAATATTCAATACTTCAAATTTACAAAGAAATACAGTTAAATACTCGTAACTTCCAATTCAATACATCAGCAAGATACCAGAAAACTATTAAAATCCCTAAATTTCATACTAAGCACATTCAAAATTCCTATCTTTATCTGGGCATAATCTATTATAACAACCTCCCATTAAAATTAAAAACCATCGAAAATATGCAGGAATTTAAGCCCAAATTAAAAAAATTACCTTAAACTGCTATAAAAGTCCCAAATATGTTTACTTTGTATCTTAAAGTCTGCTATTTTTTTTATCATTCATTCCTTCTTTTTCTTTCATTTCTTAGTTTCTATATCTCTGAGTGTACTCTTGTATAAACTTAAACTTACATGATTCTTTCATTTATAATGATATTTTTTAATTTATATTATGATTTTTTTAAACTCTTCAGGATTTTTATTATTAAATTTATACATGATTTTTTAACCTACTTATTATTTTATTTTATTTTATTTTTATTTTTATTTTAAATACATAAACGGCTATACTGCCTTTTATAAATAAACATATAATAGAGTACAAAAGTAAGAAAAATAATATCATTACATAATAGTAGTTTTACACTTTAAAATAACATACAATTATTTAGTGTATCAACAAAAAATAACAAAAAAGAACAATGAGAAATATCATCATTTCATTTCAACATGTCCATATTGCGTATATAAAGTTACATTATGGAAAAATAATTTTTGAGTGCATGTTTATATTGCGCTAATTTGAAGAATAGAATATTTTATTTTATTAATTTTTTTTATATACAATAGCCGTTATTACTAAATTACACGAACTCCCTCAGCAAACACAAGAGCATTGTCTCTTTATGGCGAGGAAAGGCAATTTTTTATTTTTTTGTTAACCTTATGTAACTATGTAACTGATGTAACTTTATATGTATTTTTAATAAAATGACAAAAGAACAACGGAAAGAGACTGCTTCATAGAAATATAGGCGAAAGTTGAAAGAAAATCCTTCGTTATATTATTAAAAGTAAATTTGGGAGGCGGGAATGGGTTCCGCCGCCCCGGGAACCTTTATTGGATTACCAACGCCTCTGCCATTAGGTCACCTCAAGTGGTTCGCTACGTTTGGTGACTTAGCAGGGGTGCCCGGGTTCATGTGGGTGTGGTTTGTCTAGGTCTTAGAGGCGGATGACCAGTACACACTGAACCCCAGATTCCCACCCACCCCTTAAACCCTTTTCCTTCCCAGAACTCTCCTCTCCTTCCATTCCTTAAAAAAACCCCCACACAGCATCCCTAAAGATGACATAGGCCCTGAGGCCCTGTGTGGAGCTCATGTAAAAAAGAAAAGAAGAAGTTAAAGAAAAGATGGTCAATGGTCATATTGGATGATAAAAGAGAAGGGCTGAAAAATATACTACGAATTCAATCAAAACATATCATTCAATCTGAAGACGGTGATAGCTTTCCGTGTCTTATCTCAATTGCACATTGGTTTTGAAATCTCCAAACACCTCCACTGAAACCGATTAACGATTTGGAATCTTTTATAAATCACAAAATACAAAAATAAATTCGGTGTCCTTATACATCGGCGCCTTCAGTATCAGGTCAGAGAAAATTCTTCGTGTCACCTAAAACAAAATTGCGCATTTCTGATGTTTACAGAGATTCAGGCGACGAAACCTACAACGTCTCTTCAAAATTACTACAGACCCACCACACAGCATCCCCAAAGATGACACTGGCCTGAGGGGAATTATTTTCCTCGGGACCTCGTGTGTGGAGCGAATGTAAAAAAAATATTAATCAATATTTATATGTAAACTAGCAGACCCGACCCGGCCACACGTTGCTGTGGCAAACGAAACCTTTATAGCCAACGCCATCTGTTAAATCAAATCCACACCACGCTGCCCGCTGCCAGCTGCCACTTGGCCAGATATATTATGTATTTCAACCAATTTACACAAAACCTTGGCAAATTATATACTTAAAAACCTTCCTCATGAATCACTCTATCTATTAAACATATTATACTATTATACACTATATACACATACAGCGTAAGCGACTTCATTTTATACTTTATATCTAAATGTACTTATACTATATATCTATTTGTCACATGAGAACGGGTCGTTTCTTCGACTTGTTCTTGTGTTCAACAGCTCGGCTGTGGAATGATTTGCCGGCCTCTGTGTTTCCTCCTTCCTACAACATGGGTCTCTTCAAGACCAATGTTCATTCCTCCCTCTCCTCAAAAAGACCCTCCACACAGCATCCCAGATGACATAGGCCCTGAGGGAAATTATTTTCCTCAGGGCCTCCTGTGTGGAGTTAATGTAAGAAAAAATCATTATTTTATATCAAAGGATCAATATTCATTAAATAATAATGAAAATCAAGAATGACGTAGCAGACGAGCATTTTGACGACTGGAAATGCCAGCGAAAAAGATTGTTGGAAATAATAATACGTTCGTAGAATTTTCGGCGAATATTGACGTATTCCAAAAGAAATAATTAATATAAGTGATCAATAAGTTTTATTGATGTTTATATTCACTAAAATTAGACGGGTTGCACCACTAAGCGACGACGCGCGACGCAGTCAAGTAGAATTTAATAGACTTTCTTCTAATTTGTGAATAGTCCTTTCAGCGCAAATCCAAATTTAACGAAAGATACTTCTTACTCATATTGACAATGTTACCTAACCTACATTGGTCGTGAGAGAATCGATTTTATGAAATGAGATGGAATCTGGTTTAAATTTTTTTTTGTGTGTTCTAAAGGTTTTGAAAGAGAGTACGAAAACAGTGTGCAATATAGTTGTGAATGATGCATACTTAGAGCAGGTGGATGAGTTTGTGTATCTGGAAAGTATGTTTACGAAAGATGAGAAGGCTGATAGAGATATTGAAAGAAGGGTAAATGCAGGTAACTCCATGAATGGAGGACTGCACGCGGTTGGCTCTAATAAAAAACTGTTCAAAGAAACGAAGCTAGCAGTAGTTCACAATGGAGTTCGGGTACTTACCCTGATGTATGGCAGTGAGGCATGACATTGGTAGAGGACGGATGAAATGACAAATTTGTGCTAAGTTGCGCTTCGTCGAATCACACACGGTTTCCACCGCGGTATACAATTTATTTTAAAAGAATTGATTTGAATCTGTGAAAAAAACGCCTTCCGAGTAATAGCAGAAATGTTCAAAAATGTAAACCAAGCATCGCAACAATCTGAAATTTGCCCACGTCTCAATTCAAAGCTCCAACAAAACATAAGTGAAATACTTTTTCTCTGTAAGATCAATCAAAAGTTTGTCGACGTAAAACACCTGCCCTTCATGGGGACAGTATTTAATAAGCCTTTAAGATGCTGCAGCGCTTCTGGAATTTTATAAGAAAAATAAATAAGATGTGATATCTTAATTAACCCCAATCCTTAATTAATACAAAAAGATTACACGTATCCGTCCAAAGCCCGGTGAGTTAAAACAGGATTAAATAAGTAACTCCACCGAATGAATGGTAAAAACGTGTTTCATTGTAATTGTATAACTTTTTAATTAATTCCCGTGGTAAGGATGCTGTTTGGCGATACAGGAGGTCTGAGTTCAATGCCTAAATTCAGTTGTGTAATAGAAATTATTTCAACCATTCTGAGTTTGGTAACATCGCTTTATATGTTTTTTTCGTTGATTGTGGCGCCAAATCTTCTCTGCCTTCCTCTGCGGAGACTAGACTGTATTAAAGTTGTTTAATTACATTGATGTAGGTATGATATTATAAAATCTCTACACGTTATGGGTGTATGTATATGTCATCTATTGTAATAATATCTACAAATCTTTTTATCCTCTTCTGGTACAGTAGAAACTAGTTTTCGTATTATAACCTATCTTCCACGGACTCTACAACCAATCTGCTGAGGAACCCATCATTCATTCACAATAATTCACCCCCAATACAGTAGTACCTGCCGCACAGAACTGTTACTGACCTGCACCAACCTACCTCCTCCTCTTTTCCACCGACCAACACTTGCTTCTTACGCCCCTTCCTCCCAATGAATTAAAAGCACCCCAATTTTCCTCCCGCCGTCACCCCGTCACTCCACCCACCACCTCCCCATACAAATACACAGCGTAGAAGGCAGTCGGTAATTGTGCAGCTCGTAGAGAGGTTGTGTCAGCTTCTCACAGTTCTGTACTAAAGTATTTACGATTTCACGTAATTTTTTTTTCAAGTGCGGTAGTTCTTTATAATATTCGAAAGACAACAACAGTTTGTTGGAATATTGAATGTTTATGTGTTTAGTAGGAATAGTCAGTGTTTGACAGATTGGAGATATTTTGTTGTCATTAGTGTCGTAGTGTTGTGTTGTGATTGGATTAATCGAGAATATTGTGAGGTTTGTAAACTTTTATTTTCTTGATGTGATGTTAACAAATAAAAATTGATATAATTACAGCCCAATAAATAAAAAAAAACTATTGGTTTTAGTAATTATTTGGCATGTTGTTTGGGTGCAAAGTTTTAAACAATTTTGCGTGTTTTTATTTATTGATGTAATAATGCTTGGCCGCTTATACACGTCGTAAGAATTATGGGTAACAACGAAGCAACTGCAAGCGCCGTCTTGCGTATAATACCCCAAAAACTAATAACAAAAAACTAATAACAAAAATCATAAACTGCTGTTTGAGTATAATAGTCCTCTTTCCTTTAGATATATATCCCTTTACATTTCAAAGTTTAATTCTCATAGAGTTTTGTTTGAACTTACCTCTGTGGGAAAACCGCGTGATAGTTTGTAAATTAATGACCTTTAAGTAGCACGATATAAATAATTTTATTTGTGATAAATCAAACAATTCAACTTTGTATAAACCACTTACATAATGCGTAAATCCGACCGCTTTCGGAACAAACGTTCCTTCTTCAGGGAAAGCTTATACTAATTTGACACTTTCGAAATATGGATGAGAACAATGTTTTATTATGGTAGGGGTGGAGCCGTTGCTAGTTATTCATGTAGATTAGGTGGGTAGGTATTAATGTAGATTGTGTGGGTAGGTATTAGTGTAGATTGGGTGGGTAGGTATTAGTGTAGAGTGGGTGGGTAGGTATTAGTGTAGAGTGGGTGGGTAGGGGAACAAATCCATGATTGGGTTATAAGACAATGTTATTTGTATTTCTGGGTAAATATTGGAGCATGTTTCCTAGCAGGAAATTGAACACAATACCGCGGAATGTAATAACGGCAATTTGACCACTTCACGGGAAACGCTTCCTTTGAATAATGCATTCGACCGCTGCACCCGGCGTTACTCGGGGTTTGAATTGGAATTGGAATATGTATTACTAGGTATAACGACCGCACGTTGTGACAGATAATCCAACTCATATGTTCTGTAAAATGCGGTTGTTATTAATGATAATTATTATAAATTCTCTTCACCTTTTAGGATACATATTTTATCTATAACTGGAATGGGCTACTGCGAAAAAAATACTTTTGAAAAAAAAAAGTTTGACTGCTGAAATTTCAGAATCAAAAACCCGGTCTTGGCACTCACTCTTTGCCTCATTATCCTCTCATTCAGTCACATTCATACATTGTCTCATACATATTATGTATTAATCTGACTCTTGACATGACCGGACCCAAGAATCTGAATCACTTGATCGTGCCCCTCCTGCTGGGTGTCTACGACTTCTTCTACCATTCACATTTGCTATACATGTTCTCCTTATACTACTGTCTTCGTTCATTTGCTCTTCATATTATGTAAACCATCTGAGGAACCCTGTGTTAATCTCACCATTACATTTACATCAGCACAGCATTCTTTGCGGATCTCCACATTTCTCAGACGATCATACGTGGTCTTACACTCATGCGCCTCTGCGATCTCATTTTTATACGCTATCGTTCAATCTACTTTCATCCTTCCTCTGCCAGTTCCGTGTCTCACTGCCATACATCAGGGTAGGTACCAGCTCCATTGTGGACTGCTAAATTCTTTGTGATTTTTATATAGAAGCTAATTTATTTTTTTGTCTTGTTTCAGGTCTAATAATAAATTAACTTATTATTACAAAGTGTCGTCACGTAAAACAAAGTGTGTAAACTCTACCAACGAAGTTGTTACTTTCAAACAAATGTGTTCTAGAGTTTGCTAAAGTTTCAAAAGTTCTTGTGTGAAAAGGTGTGACAAGTTTCTCAGTGTTAAAAATTGAATTGATTGTTTCTGGAGCAAAATAAGTTTAAAATAAGAATGTTTGGAGTAAAGTAGAATAGTTAAGTGTGTAAAGCATGTTCAGGGGTGTATTAGTGCTATTGCTGCTAATAGTGGAGTCTCCCAGGGGTGTAGCAGGGAGTGACCACCTCTTCCATTTGCAGGAAATTCTACTTGCTGAATCAGGTACCACAAATTTATACTTATTTCTAACAAATCGTCCACCAAAATCCCTGTATGCAATCCCCGATTTACATTTTTATTTATTTATTTATTGAAAAATAAGAAATACGTAAAAAACATAAGCTGCATATCTCACTAGGGCATTCCTGTATCGAGGTATACAGTTTTACAATGTAATTTAAAAAGAAACATGCATATAAACTTAATGAAAATATAATTGTAAACCTACAAAAGAAGCACCGAGAACAACAGACAACATTCAGACATGGATTATTAATAATATAGCTGGGCAGTACGCTCATCGTTGGCAACAATAACATTATACTGTAAACTAAATATTTAAATACAATGTACCTGTTAGTTGTGGCTTACCAGATGCATTCATAGGGTGACCATACCACAGTAGCATTTAATTATTAACAAAAAATAAATATTGGTAAATAACAACAGCTAAATAATATCAGGTAAATAATAATAAGTGAATATTTATATTATATTTATTAAGTGAATAAATATAAATAAATTAAGTAGATAATATATTATATAAGTAAATAAACAAAAGTAAATTAACTACATAACAATTATGAGTAAATACTAAAAAACAATTATATAGTACAGTAAGTAAATTATGACACAAAAGAAGTAGTGGTTACGCATTGCAATATGTTTTTTGTTTGTTCGAAATTTAAAATAAATATATATCACAAGCATGGTACTTACTCACTCCTTGGAATTAACAAAGACACCGAAATGGATTGTTTTTCAAAAATAGATTCTAAAACAAGAAAATTACTGACACTGTTTGTTTTGGAAAATTTTCATGCTTTGTGAAAAGAAACTTTGAGTTTGTGTATTCATTGACAAATTTAATCTCTTGTAAAAACTTATGAATCA
Source organism: Limnephilus rhombicus (assembly GCA_929108145.2). Taxonomy (NCBI): domain Eukaryota; kingdom Metazoa; phylum Arthropoda; class Insecta; order Trichoptera; family Limnephilidae; genus Limnephilus; species Limnephilus rhombicus. The sequence continues at coordinate 31,391,486 of OV815298.1, read as the reverse complement.
CCCAAGGATTGCATTGACTGCATCTAATTGTTCATTGGATGACATTAAGGAGGCCTCCACACTTCCAGATCAGCAAAAAACAAGGTTGGTGGATTTGTTCTATTCCCTGGAGTTCCTCTTTGTGCCATTTGTGATATATTTGTTCGCAAGTAGAGGTTTTTCATAATCATAATTTATTGGATATTAAGCCCAGAGGGTCTGGGGTTATTTACACACCTCAGGCTCGCATATTATAATGCAAGTAGATAATAATAAGTAAATACTTATGACAATAAGCAAATTTAAAAGTACATAATAATAAATAAGTTAAGTACATACACAGTTATTAAATATGGATTGTATGAAATATAGCTTAATTCCAGAGTGATTTATGATATAAGCGACAATATTATCTTAGTGATACTCCTCCGATACTGCTGATCCTTTATAAACAACCTAAACTACTAAACCACATGATAATACTCTACCTAATGATAATTGGACACCTTATTCTGGATCATGAAATGGTATGGATTGTATGGGTACCTCTAAAAGTAATTTCCGCAGGTATCCTCGTTATCCTAAGTGTGGTACATCCTCCACAGCTGAAGGCTTCGGTGGATACGCGGGGAGGGGGGAGAGTAACTCCGCAACCTGCTTCCGGTAACAGGAAACGGGGCCATATTTCAAACTAACCTTGTAAAGCCTCTGAGGTGACTTAAGTGTCATTGTCAAATGTAAAAGTTCTGTAACTCCGTGATGATGATGCCGATGGCCCAGTATTAAACTGCAACAACTGTTACTGACTAACCATCATGCCGTTTCTCCGAAGGGGTTGGCAGAGAGGACGGGCCGCCAAACAACTCGGTCTTAACACACACTCTTTGCCTCACTCACATTCATACATCGTCTCATACAGACTCTTCCTTTCTGACTTTTGACATGGCCCGACTAAAGTATCCGATTAACTTGATCGTGCCACGTCTTCCTCGGGCGTTCCCGACTTCTTCTACCATTTACATTTGCGTCATGTATTCTCCGCACACTGATTTCTTCGTTCATTCGGTCTACATGCACAAACCGTCTGAGGGTCGCTGCCTTAATTTTATTCATTTCTCGATCTTTAAATTTTTCACACACTCATACATGGTTTTACCTCGTATACGCCTCAGGGATCTGATTTCAACAGCATTCAGTCTACTTTCATATTTCCTCTGCCAGTTTCAAGCTTCACTGCCATACATCAGGGTAGCTATCAACACTTCATTGTGGACTGCTAGCTTGGCTTCTTCGGATAGCTTTTTGTTAGCACCAACGGCATTCAGTCCTCCATTAATGGAGTTACCTGCATTTACCCTTCTTTCTATATCTCTATAAGTCTTCCCTTGTCTCGTAAACTAACTTCAATACTCATCCGTAATATATATTAAGGTGGGTCATTTAAAAAAAATGTTATTTATAAATTATAAGGGCGATAAAAGGGTGCCAAATGAGTTCAAAACTATAAGTATTGCAAATTTTCATTTTAAGGGGTTATCAGTGTACATAAAAGTTATTAACCAGTGTGTATGAAAGTTACTATGAATCCTTTAAACCATATTTTTGTAATATTTCATAGCAAATGTAGTAAATATTAACGAAATCATTTACAAAAAATCCCAATATTGAGTCTCGCTAAATAATGCCGAAATTTGAGAGTAAAAAGGATTTTGCTGGTATTTGAATACACTGCATTGAGATAATTTGAATTATATTAATATATTTTTTAAATAAATTAATCAAAATATTTCCTCTATTTCGTCTTTTAATGAAAAACTGTTATTGTTCTTTTTTTTTTTAAAGAAAGACAAACATTCCCGAGTTACGAATAACCAAACAATGTTTGAAAATCTCCTACTTTCACCACAGAAAGCCGAAAATGTTGCTTGTGTTGTGATGGGGGACTTAGCCAGCCGAGGAATCGAATACGCGGCGCCCAGGTTGGACCCAAGCGATATGCCCACTCAACCACTGACCGGTCAAAATGTTAATGTTAATGTTATTGTTAAGGTTTATTGTTACCTAACATTTTTTAAAGATTTAACAAGGGTGGGTTTTGCTATATTATGTGAAATTTCAAAGTCAATCCGGAAGGAGACGATATCCAAATATTATTAAAAAAATTAAGTGATTTTATATCTTCATTTAACACCCTTCTATCACTATCAGACAAATCAAAACAATAAAAAAAAATCCCATTGAGTAGTGACCCACCTCAATATATATTACACTCAATTTTCTTAAGAATTTAGTTCAAAGTAATGCGGAAGATCGTTCGTGCGTTTAAAAAAAAACAATGCCCTGTAAAATCTAAATAATTGAAAGTAAATGGTAAAAGTTCGCATACCTGCTTGACATGTATATCGTTAAGCCTAGGAAATAATAAACACACGACCTTTTCTTCATCTTTACGTTTTCTTTGGAACATACCAACTCTATTCCCTCTAGCAAAGAGGAAAAGTGTATAGTGTTCAGTCACGAAGGGGAAGGAGAGAATAGGCTGTACTTACGTAACAGTAGGTAGGCACCTACCTCGTCAAGGGTTCTGAATAGAAGTTATTACTGACCTAGCCCAGCTTCAGTGCCAGCCCTAAAAACGACCTCTTAACCTTGTGAGGAGTAAGGAAGGAAAATTGAAGCAATACATTAAATATGGCGACAGTGGAAATTTAAAAAAATATTCCCAGGCCCTTATTTGGTAAGTACGAGTAGAATCCTCTTTACTTCGGTAGACCCTTTTCCTCGTGTTAGCTGTTAACGGAGAGGCTTTATGAGGAACAGCTTTTAGACCGTTTTAAAATTGAAGTATAAATATTTTTTCATTTAATAACTCTTAAGGTTATACCCATCAATGTAGTTTATCATTGAAGAAGAACATAATACTAATAAATCAAAACGAAACACGAAACCAAACAAGATACCGAAAAATAAAAAGGTTAACCGGGAACGCAACTGTGACTCGATCCCATGATCTCTTATCTTACAGGGACACAGCCCCCTAACCAACTCGGCCATCAGGACTATATTTTTTCAGTAATTTTGTCGATCTCTAATAAATCAGAGCATTTTTCGATTACTTGAAGCAATCTTAGCGAGTATACGATTTGCGGGGAGTGATTTTCTTGATAAACTCACAAATAAAGCGTTTTCGGTTTCTCTTCGCTTAAGGAATTTGGCGATTTTTCAAAAAGGAAACCTTCTCCATTTCTTACCTACTATTCAAAATAAACCCGGCCACGATATTTGGAACATTTTTCAGTGTGTGAAAACATTTTAAGCATTTAAAAATTTAATTTTCAACACTCACAGTTTTTTACAAGTCGTTTTCTCAGCACTCCAATTTAGTGATTATTGAAATATTTAGTTGTCATTTTCACTTTAATAGTAACTGCAAAGTTTTGTTGTAGGATAAAATGTAAAATTTATGTTCCTAACCTTCAACTGACCACAATAAGTTAGAGGACTTGAAGAAGTGTTACTTAATCTTCACAACTATTCCCATAACAGTATCTCCCCTCTTTATGTGGGAGAGGGAGTCCAGGGGGTGAATTTTCTGAAGCAGATTGCCCCTGTGACCATCTACTCCTACTTATGTCGTTCCTTATTCAAGTACACTAGCATAATTATACAAAATTAAAAGCTAGCATATTGTTTTCATTATTCACATTACGAGTATATCTACCCTAGGCTAGGTGGTTTGATGGTACGAGTAGATACTTAGTTTCTATGTAATTACGTCATTAATATTCTGTGAACATTGTTTTGCGCCGTTTACAAAAATACTTACTTGAAATATTACAATAGTTGTACATAATATACGGTCAGTTCACACGCATTTTGCTTATTTAGTCATTTTTCAGGGGTCTTTTTTTATGACTGAATTATATTCTCTATTTTAAAACTAACCAATTATCACGCCATGTGTGTGATTTTTTACATTAGTTCCACACAGGAGGCCCTGAGTGAAATAATTCCTCTCAAGGTCTATGTCATCTTGGGATGCTATGTGGAGGATCTTTTTAGAAAAGGACAGAGAAGAAGTTCTGGGCATGAATAAATGTATGAGGGGAGGGTAGGCATCGGTGATGGACATACGAGTCTATCACTCCAACTGCGGTGCAAGGCGATGTTCCGAGAGAGTCCTGCTAGAGAAGTCAAAAGTTCTCCCTCAAGCAGTCTCTCCGGATCCGGCCTGCAGTTGGTAGGCAGACGAATCCGCCGCCAACATTCGGACAAGCATCACGCCAAGAACTCGTGCACACCTTCTAAATCACCAAACGTAGCGAACCACTTGGAGGCGGTACCCATACCGGCCTCCCAAATTGTTTCTAATTCTTGATGTTGGAGATTTTCGTAAACTTGCAAATGTTACGTTATGTATGTATGTAATAGTTTTCATTTTGAAAATGTCTTAATTTTATCTTGAAAATATTCTAATTTCCATTGAATAGTATAAAATAACTGTAACTTGAAAAAATTTGGAAAGAAATAAATTTTGATTAGGAAAGACTGAAAGAGATTTCTGAAAAATTATTTACCAATTAGTAAAAAAGTGTACCTTTTTTAATGCCATTCTGTCTTTTTGTTTTAAATAACCGGGTAGTAGTTTTGAGATAATCTGGATTTAAAATATCTAATTGTTGGTAAACCTTAATGTCAGAATCACGCACCCTCCAACTACTGCCTTAACCCCCCTGACGATTTGAATACAGGAAATAATGTGACACGCATAAATATTTATAGTTAAATTCTGTTTTAATTAAAAAGTAACGCATTCTAATATAATCGATATATCTTGATAGGATATACAGTAGATAATGTGAATAGAATATTGAGAGTAGACAATACAGTGGAAAGATTATTGCTAGGTGGGTATTAGCCTAAAGGGGGTGTTAGTGATTGTAGTTTGTTTGCCAGGAGCGCATATTGCTTCTGTAAAAAATAGTCGATGATTTTAAATTTAAGAATTTCGAGAAAACAAACTTTTAAAATTGTAGAAGATAATACTAATGAATCTAACAGAAAATATGATAAAGGAAGAATGCACAGAAAATGAAAATGTAACAATCGTAATTAATTAATTCGACCTCTTTTTTGGTTTAAAATTTTATTCTAAAAAAAGGAAAATTACATTTTTACTTATTTAACTACTCATCTAAACTACATAAATTATGTGGTGAGGTTTGTCTAGGTCTTGGAGGCGGATAACCAGGATATACTGAACCCCAGATTCCTACCCACCCCTTAAACCCTTTTCCTTCCCAGAACTCTCCTCTCCTTCCTTTCCTTAAAAAACCCTCCAAACAGCATCCCCAAAGATGACATAGGCCCTGAGGGAAATTATTTGCCTCAGGGCCTCCGGTGTGGAGCTCATGTAAACAAAAATAACAATAAAATATTATTTAAAATTATTTACTTTAAATATTTTGTTAATCTATAATATAAAAATGAATCGCTAAATTTGTTGGTAAGCTCAAATCTCGAGAGCGGCTGAACCGATTTCGCTAATTCTTTTTTAAAAATATTCCTTGAAGTTCGAGGATGGTTCTTACGGAGAGAAAAATTAAAAAAATTGCGCAAAAAATTGGATAATTTCAGAAAACATGAGCACGTTTGACAGTTCGCGTATTTGAGAATGATATTTTGTAAAACATTGATTGTTCAATCAGGATTCTATTTTTGAAAAAATTTAATAAATTTATTTAAAGTACCTAGGTACTCCCATAATAGTTGGAATTGAATCAAGAATTTTAGATATTTTAAAAAGGTACCTATGTTAGGTAATTATCAAATTTAATATACATGAAAAATGGAAATTTGAATAAACATTGTAAAAAGTAGCATACGGGCTGTTTAATAACTGAATGTACTGGGATTGAATATATGGAACGCGGGAGGATGGTTGACGGGGCGAGGGAGTGGGAAAAGGAAGAGGGAAGGCGGGGAAGGTGGAAGGGGAACGCGGGAGGGGAAGGGGACGTGTGAGGGGGAGGGGGGTTCGTGGGACGGGGGAAGGGGGGGGAGTGGAGTGGGGAGAGGGAAGGTGGAGGTGACGGAGTGGGAACGCGAGAGGGTAAGAGGACGCAGGAGAAGAAGGGGAGGCGGAAGGGGAACGGGAAGAACGGGAAAGGACACACAGGGAGAAACAATTTCTTTATTAAATGGCGTAGCAACGCATGCTGGGACCAGCTAGTTATGAATAAAATAAAATAAAAAAAAATTTAAATCTACCCACCCTTTTTTCATTTTTATTGTCATCTTGAAGACAATTATTTAAATTGAACCCCTCGTAACCAATGGATTGCTTACCGTAGTTAGCATGTAGGTATTGTGTTTAAATGGATGCTATCGTGTTGTCTTGTGCAGTATATGTGTAGGTACTTGGGATGTTTTAATAAATTCTGTTTTTGAATGTATGAGTTTATTATTTATTTTTAATTCATATTTGTCGAAATTCGGAATCAACAATGATATTGTCGACTAATTTTTCCCAAATTCTTGGCTGCTATCTTTCTAAATTATCACAAAGTTCTAAAGAAATGGTTTGTAACCTAGATAGTGTCTCGGATAAACATATCACATTTTAAATAAATTAAAAGAAAACACTTTGTTTACGTCACTTTATTATTTCTTCCGTCTACCGGTTTCGGTACCTCCGTACCATCATCAGGACTGAATATAAAATACTGACAAATACAGAAAAATATATATATATTTACAAAATGTAAAAGAAAGAGACAGTAAATTAGAGTCAACTAATCAGTCACCACCCCTTTGTCAAATGTTAATTATACTAATGAATTAAATACGATAAAATTAATAGCTCACAATAATGGATACGAAACACAACTCATAGATAGAATCCTAGCAAAAAAATTAAGATCAATATCCAAAAATAAATACATTTACTCTTGTTCAATATCTTTTAATAATATTAACCTTAACCGCGAATGGCGAAGAATTTTGTATATTAATAACCTGTCCTCTTCGTGTACACTTAAATTCCCACCCGAAATTAAACCAGCTTTTTACACGAAAAACAACCTAGGAAAACTTTTAATTAATGCTAAAGACAATGAGGACGTACTAAGCCACTCGGGCGTTTATAAAATTAGTTGCAACGATTGTCCAACATTCTATATTGGACAAACGTCACGCAATGTGGAAACTAGAGTAAAAGAACACATAAGGTGCCTAACCAGTACAGGGTTTTCAGAATTCGCAGAGCACCTAATTAATAAAGATCATACCTTTAACCGGGATACGGGCATTAAAGTCCTACACAAAAATGGGATAGGCTTAAGGTTAAATAACTTAGAAGCTTTAGAAATAAAAAAATCAGTTAATACCAAGGCTGAAATCATTAATAATCAACTTAATTTAACATTCAGCCCTATTATAAGTATGTTTCCCGTTATCCCAATCGCTCCTCCCCCACTTCCCTCCCACAACTGACGCACTGTCCCGCTCTAATTTACTGTCTCTTTCTTTTACATTTTGTATATATATATGTATATTTCTCTGTATTTGTCAGTATTTTATATTCAGTCCTGATGATGGTACGGAGGTACCGAAACCGGTAGACGGAAGAAATAATAAAGTGACGTAAACAAAGTGTTTTCTTTTTATTTATTTAAAATGTCAAGTCACAATGTGTTTGCTTCTTTTGAAAAATTAATATCACATTTTTTTTATTTGGGATTTTTTATTTATTTTTCGCACTTTCGTTTAGATTTTTTAGTATTTTCTTCTTCTTCAATGATATATTACTTTGATGAGTACAACCTTCAAAAGTTATTACAACAAGAATTAATAATACTGAGTTGATGGAAAAACATTCTCCAGAATTTTGTTTCCCGTAAATCCTTCCTTCCCCTCGAATTAATAATCGTTTGGTAATAAATAATTTATAAGAATAAAAATTTTAGTTAGTTTGGAGTTGAAAATTTTTGATGAATAAATTATTTTCCTCTGTGAATTTCTTAGTAATTTTATTATTATTATACTTTAATTGTTAAATTGATTTCGATTAGCTCTAATTAATCTCTTTGATTCTTCTGTAAATATTTATTTATGCGCATAGTTTCTTTAATAATCAAGTACATTTTAATTAACATAGTGTAATATACTCGTATAATAGTCTATGATCTAGTACGTACTTTACCATAGTAGTCTGAGGGCTCTTCGAGTTATGCCGTTGGTGACCGAAGGTAGATTTACGAAGTTTTTAGATTTCAGGAGCTCTGCAGATAAGAACTAACCTTCAGCCTGGAAGGGTATTTGTCCTCAGAAGTATTATTATAATTACAGTACGACAATAAACAATCACTGTGTTATAAAGAACCTAAGTCTTTAAATGAAACAAGAATAATAAGTTCTGAAGAATACAAGTCCCAGTACTTATCTTTTGAAGATATTCTCTGGAGAGAATACAAAAGACAATACACATAGCCTTACAGTCTAGTCTATGAGAATAACAATACTGAATGTTATCCCGAAACAATAGATACAGGAACAGTGTTTATTGTTAGCACTGCACCGGGGGGATTATATTCACCAAAGTTCAACCACTTTGGTTCGAATAGAGTGGAAAATTGTTCATACGTGCAAACGTGGTTAGGCAAATGACCCGTTCTAATTTCAGTAACCGCTCTTTAATAATGCAATTATGTATTTGTTTTAAATATGAATATGGTTTATAAAACAACGCAGTTTGTAAAACAACGGAGAGGAAGGAGGTGGGGAAGAGGAAGGTTGGGAAGTACCTGGCTATTCAGATCTGGTCACCAAACACGGCTAAAGCCATTTTCAAGCAACGTTTCAATTCTGAATGGTGGTCTTACACCAGGGCGATACTGATAGTATCTTCCACTCTGAAACATGCCGCAAATATACTATATATTATTTTAAATGAATTAATTGTGAAATAACACAAATTAATCAAATAAAATTTATTTTCGCATGCCGGGTTCGAACCCGCGACCTCCGGATTGTGAGTCAAGAGTCTTACCCACTGGACTACGGAGGTCGTCAAAGTAAAGTTGAATATTGAAAGTAAAGGTGAATGCATTTGAAAACGTTTAAGCGGACTTTAGAATCGCTTCGGGAACGTTTCAAGAGTTTATCATTCTCTATGGAAAACATTGTAAGACACTACTTCACTATTCAATCCCCAAGAAATGCTCCAGGAACCATTTATTGGATAAACAACACCTCCGCTACGGTTCATCCCAAGTGGGGTGAGGTTTGCCCTGGACTTGGTGGCGGATGCATCTGCCTATCAACTGCGTGGCAGGCCGGATCAGGAGAGACTGGTTGAGGGAGACCTTTTGACCTTTCCAACGTCATTCTTATCGCCTTGCACCGTGGGATGTATGAAATCAAAAGTCTGTCACTCCTGGACCCATCGACCCCCAGCTTCCTACCCACCCCAACTACCCTTTTCCTTCCCAGCACTTCACTCCCTCCTTTCCTAAAAAGACCCTCCACACAGCATCCCAAAGATTTCATAAGCCCTGAGGAGAATCATTTTCCTCAGGGTCTCCTGCAAGGAGCTAATTTAAAATCACTTACATCAGTTGGACGTATATATCCCTCCACTGCCGTGCAAGGCGATGTTCAGAGAGAGTACAGCTGAAGAAGTCAAAGGGACTCCCTAAAATACTCTCTCCCGATCCGGCCTGCCATGCAGCTGGTAGGCAGACGCATCCGCCGCCTCACCCCGTGAACCCGAGCACCCCTGCTAAGTCACCAAACGTAGCAACCAATTGGGGTGACCTATGGCAGAGGTGTTGTTTATCCAATAAAGGGTTCCCGGGGCGGCGGTACCCATACCCGCCTCCTAAAGTAAATTTAAAATGTCAGGAAATGTAGCATTAAATATAAAAGATTCAAATAGAATTATAATTTATCATAGGTATGGAGGTCCTGAAATAGCTATTTTTTCTATTCTTAATGATATTGAAACTAGAAGCTAAAACTTTCTCATTTATTTTCCTGTGAAAACGAAGCATTCATCTGCTTGAACAATTCCAAATTTGATATTTAAATTTCTTCTAGAATAATAATGAAGTCAGTTGTAGTTCTGCAGATTGTAGACCGCTCGGTGCTCAGAGATTCCGCTGGGCAACAAGCAGCTGTAATTATATCTCCCTGTCCATAGAATATAGAATAACAATATTCTTTGTACTATGGTCCTACCAGACCAAAATTATTTATAAATTATTTTATTTAACTTGAAAACATTCGAAGCCTATGGTTTTATCAAATTTCTGAATAAGTCCTGTAAAATCTTAGCTTTCAACACTTTCGTAAAGTTTCATTATGCAGTTGGCTGGAACATAAGTACTTACATTATTTAAGAAAACCTAATTCACAGCATTAATATAGAGGTGAAAAGAAGGTAGAAGGAGCAATAAGATATAATAATATGGAATAATACAACTTGGGTACTTTGCTAAATGCTGAAGGATGCGATGGCTAAGATATTCAAATGCATCTTTAGGTACTTCAACAAATTAGAATCTCTTAAAGGGGTATTCTAGTCTAGAAAAAAAAAATATTCTCATATTTCCATAGTGTAGATATTCAAAAATATCTCCTTAAAAGGATTTTTCGAAATCAGAATTATTTTAAAAGTTATGACCATTTTATTGTCGCGGTTTAGATGAAATCAAACTAGAATCTAAATAGAACAAAACTTTAAACGCATTTTCCTCGAAACTACTTGTATCGAGACGGTTGACACGATATCTCAAATTCTACTGAACCAATTTACGTGAAATTTGGTGTGAGCCTTCTTTATTCACTTCTCTATCGTAAGAACCAAAACTATAACAAAATTTCAATTTTTACAATTTTTAAAAAATTTGGAAAAGAAAAAAAAACTAAATTTTTACTTTTCCGAGGTGCGGACCATAGCAGCATTTGTTTGGGAATGAATTTGTTTTTATCTCTGATTACTAGGACGGTCACAATCGTGTCAATCGGAGCGTGCCATTTTTTTGAGACCCCCCACTTTAGCACACATTTCAAAATCAAACGTCATATAAATTAGAAAGTTTTTTCTGATCAGAACTCGAGATCACAAACTAAATCCCCTTGGAGTCGCAAGTGTATTATTTAATAGGGGATCCTTATTAACATTTTGTGTCCTTGCTATCTTCGGGGAAGTCTGTGCTAAAATGGAAATTAAATAGGTAATAAAGATGATCTCCCAGGAAAGGGATCAGATCAAAGGGGAATTAAAAAGCTTAGAAATTTCATATCTGGAAGTGGCACGGAGCACGCCATTTTTTTGAGACCCCCCACTTTAGCACACATTTCAAAATCAAACGTCATATAAATTAGAAAATTTTTTCTGATCAGAACTCGAGATCACAAACTAAATCCCCTTGGAGTCGCAAGTGTATTATTTAATAGGGGATCCTTATTAACATTTTGTGTTCTTGCTATCTTCGGGGAAGTCTGTGCTAAAATGGAAATTAAATAGGTAATAAAGATGATCTCCCAGGAAAGGGATCAGATCAAAGGGGAATTAAAAAGCTTAGAAATTTCATATCTGGGAGCGGCACGGAGCACGCCATTTTTTTGAGACCCCCCACTTTAGCACACATTTCAAAATCAAACGTCATATAAATTAGAAAGTTTTTTCTGATCAGAACTCGAGATCACAAACTAAATCCCCTTGGAGTCGCAAGTGTATTATTTAATAGGGGATCCTTATTAACATTTTGTGTCCTTGCTTTCTTCGGGGAAGTCTGTGCTAAAATGGAAATTAAATAGGTAATAAAGATGATCTCTCAGGAAAGGGATCAGATCAAAGGGGAATTAAAAAGCTTAGAAATTTCATATCTGGGAGCGGCACGGAGCACGCCATTTTTTTGAGACCCCCCACTTTAGCACACATTTCAAAATCAAACGTCATATAAATTAGAAAATTTTTTCTGATCAGAACTCGAGATCACAAACTAAATCCCCTTGGAGTCGCAAGTGTATTATTTAATAGGGGATCCTTATTAACATTTTGTGTTCTTGCTATCTTCGGGGAAGTCTGTGCTAAAATGGAAATTAAATAGGTAATAAAGATGATCTCCCAGGAAAGGGATCAGATCAAAGGGGAATTAAAAAGCTTAGAAATTTTATATCTGGGAGCGGTACGGAGCACGCCATTTTTTTGAGACACCCCACTTTAGCACACATTTCAAAATCAAATGTCATATAAATTAGAAAATTTTTTCTGATCAGAACTCGAGATCACAAACTAAATCCCCTTGGAGTCGCAAGTGTATTATTTAATAGGGGATCCTTATTAACATTTTGTGTTCTTGCTATCTTCGGGGAAGTCTGTGCTAAAATGGAAATTAAATAGGTAATAAAGATGATCTCCCAGGAAAGGGATCAGATCAAAGGGGAATTAAAAAGCTTAGAAATTTTATATCTGGGAGCGGTACGGAGCACGCCATTTTTTTGAGACCCCCCACTTTAGCACACATTTCAAAATCAAACGTCATATAAATTAATCAACTGTTGTTTTGTTGTTTGCTTATTATAAATAAGTCAGAAATGTTTCAGAAAGTTGTGCAATTTTGCATTCTTCAAGAATTCTATTTTTATTTTTATTAAATGAAAAATGGTGGAAGGTGGTATGGAGAAATGTCGTGAAATATTCATAGTTGTTTCTTTTGTTTATAAATTCTGACCATTATTTAATTTGGTTCATTGCAAACGTTTGTACTTCTAGCATTTTGAAACTTGTGCTATGAAATGTGTGCTGCATCATCAATTAATTGGGAAGTAAACCCATTTTGGGCGGTTTGTACCAATAATGAGTGGAAGAGAATGACTAAGGTTGCTCTACTTTCAGCTGAGAACACTTACTGTGGCAGTTTACTGAGAAACTGCTGCTTTTACATTCTAGCAAGGGGGAAATTATTGCAGGGGTTGCATTTTACATTAGAAGCGAGAAAATTGGGGCAAAAATAGTAATAGGGCGTTATTTTTCACAGGGAATAATTTAAATAAAAACGGGTCGTTTAAAAATATTTTAGGTTAGGTAATTTATTTTTATTTTTTTTATTTATTTTTTTTATTATTTAATAAATGTTTACATGATACATTGTTGGTAATTTTGACTACCACACTAGGCTATTGCCCGTGTTGTGTATATAAAATTTAAACTCATTTTTAGAGTCTTTCTAATTTCCAAGATTTCAAGTTTGTTTAAATGGATACCATTAACATGTGTAGCAACTTTATTCCATTATTAATGTCAAAAGTATGGTTCATCTTCAATAAATGGTTAGCAAACTCTGATAGCCTATTACTTTCTTCCATCCATCCATTGACATCTTTAAGTCTATTGATGTAATTAGTTTTAAGTAAACCATGTCTAAGTAAGCATTGTTTACGAAACATGTTGTAAGTGGTTAAAACTAACTATTTTATTGATTTTGAATTTAAATGGTGCCAAAAAATATGTTAGGTGTATTTGAAAAAATAATAATAATATTCCAGCATTCGTTAAAACTCAACTTGCATACCTTGTAACCTTTGTAATTACCTGTTTTTTTATTATTTTTTTTATTTTTTATTATTATTTAATAAATTTTTACATGATACATTGTTGGTATTTTTTGACTACCACACTAGCCTATTGCCCGTGTTGTGGTAGTCATACATGACATATTATTTTATATAAACAGATAAAAAAAATATGAGAAGAGGAAAGAAAAAATAACATATTTAGATATGTTATAATAAAACGAATATAAAACTTTATTCCCTCCCCAATATGCTGTGTATATAAACCGTAGACAAGGAAATATTTGTACCAGTCTGAAGATGGCTTTGACGAGCTGAAACCGGTTACGGTCCAATAAAATTAAGTGGAATAAAGTTTTATATTCGTTTTATTATAATATATTATAATGGAATTCCACCATGAAATATCACTCTCAAAAATAGAAATATTAACATATTTAGGGATAAATAAAACTCAAAACAGATAAAAATTTTGTTTAAGAGGGCATTACCAGAGAAAACCAGAAATATGTCATTTTCAAATCAGATTTTAGGCGTATTGACTCTTTTCCACAAAGAATTATAAATGGATTTCGAAAGATTGTTCTTTTATCTAGCATTCGCAAGTAATAAATTTTGAGAATTTTTTTATTTTTAGTATAATAAGGTTATTCCATAGGTCGTTGGCAGATTTGTTAAATTTTCAAAAAAGATTTTGTATTATACCACACCCATTTCAAATAATATAATCATGCAGTAAAATAAATTATTTCATTATCTAGCACATGCATGTTTTAGAATTTTAATTTTAGTTTCAATAAAATCATTATAAAATATGTACGTACATGTGTTTCTTGACGAAAATTGGTCCATTTGTGTATTTATTTGCGCACTTACAAACTAATTATTTCAGATTTTTTTAACATTCTTATTCAATTTAGACATTATTGAAAAATGATAAATACTTATAATCAAAAAATAATTACAAAAAGTACATTATTTTAATAGTTTTATCATCACGCCTTTCAGCATTTTTGGATGAAGGTATAAATCAAAGCTAATTGGATTGACATAAATTTGATATTGAGTTATAATTTAAAAAAGCTGGTACGTAGAATAATTAATCTTTCTCATTGTAACCGCCCTGCATGATCGTAAGAACAACTTTTGACGAAATGTGGATTTTAGTCCGCTGGCTGGTTAAATGCTCTTAATGTAATAAATAATATTGATTTACTAAATGTGGCTAGCTACAGTGAACTGAAAAGTAGAACATGAAATATATCAAGTCAATCGCAATAAAAGACGGAAATTAATTAACACAAAATGTGATTTATTGAATTTACTGCAAGGTACAACTGGTAAGAAGCAAGACTCTATATGTAATTATATGTAGGGCCGTGTACGAGATCCTCGAAGACAAAATCTCGTCAGTCAATAATGTTACGTGAAAGTTATTTTAAGTGTGCAGAGCATTTTTAAATATACTGATGAAAATAAGGGCGCCATTGAATTTTATAGTTGCATGCAAAAACCAATGAATGTCTTTAAGTTAAATCGGTAACCTGTTAAAATTACGTTACGTTGCATTCCAAATCGCCATAGTGTGTTTGATCTTGCCTGGCGCAGTTCGTCCGTTCCTTGAGTCGGCCTTCTTGTACTGAAGTTAGCAGCAAATCGTTTCTCTGCACAAACGGTAGCTCTAGTGATGTGAGTTAGTGATGTCATGTCGCAAACGTCACAATAGTATCTTGACTCGTAAGCGGGGTTGGACTGTCCGTAATTGAATTAACCCGTTACGACCTGCATGTAAAACAAAGGCATGATATAAGAAAATGTAATAAAACCGCTCTAAAGAATCTAGTTCGATTCACCTCCCGCTGATTTCAAGAAACTTTTATTGAATTCAGTGATTGATTGGTTCTATTATTGATAAATAATTAGGGGAGGCCTTCAATTTGAGTTTAATGTGAAGCTCGTTTGTCAATCTTCAAGGGGCACCAGACTAGTAAAATATTTTATTTGAAGTGATATTAATAAAGAATGATCGAATCATAAATACGACCTTTACCGAAAACATTCGTTTAATTCTTTACACCAAGAATTCTCCAGATGTCCACAGTGTATTTGTTTTTAGAAGACAATGATAAACTATCTCCAGCTGAAAAAGAAACCTATGAGGCAAAAGAAGGACGAAGGTTTCCGTTGTATTGACATTTCTAAAGTAGCGCAGATCGTCACTCATGTCCTTTTCTCAATATGTCCGTATAAATACTTTTAGCAGAATTCATCCTTTCGCAGAATAGCTTCAAACAAAACCTCTCTCTTATCTAGGCCATTACCATAGATAACATACTCAACTTTTAATTTGAGATTTTACATTTTTTTTCATAGAATTTGAACCTACGCAGTTAACAGTATTTTGCCATATTTATTTGGTGATTTGCCGCCTTACCTCCATTGGTAGCAGATACCCCGCTGCAGTTTAGTGCACTCTTTGGTACCACTAGACAATACGTAAAGGCTCTATACTCGCTTCAAGAACCGCTCTGTTTCATGCTTCTCTCCACTGGTTACAACTTACAACGGACAAGTAAGTGGATCGGTGTCGAAGAAGAGAAACAAACAGAACAAGGAATAAGGGAGGAATATAAAAGCCAAAGTTTTAAGTAGGTACTAGAACGAAATGTTCAAACACATTCCTCCGAAGTAATGGCGTGAATTTTATTGAAGTGTGGTGATACTGGGTACGTTATGGTCAGAGGCGGCCTGTGACAAAATTTGCCGGCAGTGCATTTCCCAAAAAATGGTAACATTATTACGGGAAAATATAATTAATGAATCACAGATTCGCGAAAACCAACATCAAGTTGTAATCGTATACCTATCAACTAGATCCAACAAACTAAATTGCATTACGTTATGTAAATGTACTGGGAGTACATTTACATTACAATGTTCATTAAGTTTTCGGTAAAATAAAGGCTATCGTTTACTCAACTTTCACTTCACAATTTATCATCAACCACGAAAAAAAAATGTGTTCAAGCGATCACATTCACAAAGCCAAGATGCTTTCGAATATTTAATACTTTATATTTTTGAATGTAGCTATTACTTTGTGGTTATCCATTATAGAAAAATGAAACAATACAACTTTGTATAAACCACTTATATGATGTGCAAATCCGACCAGTTTCGGAACAAACGTTCCTTCGTCAGGGAAAGCTTATACTAATTTGACACTTTAGAACAATGTTTTATTGTGGTAGGGGTGGAGCCGTTGTTAGTTAATAATGTAGATTGGGTGGGTAGGTATTAGTGTAGAGTGGGTGGGTAGGGGAACAAATCCATGATTGGGCTATATGACAAAAAATATTGTCATATAGCCCAATCATGGATTATATATATTGTTATCCATTATAAATTATACATTTTATAAGTGGTTTATACAAAGTTGCATTGTTTCATTTTATTACAATAAATTATGCTCGAACGTGCAAAACTACGCACACCGCTGTTTAGTGGGTAGATATGAATTAACCATTGCTTCTTAATTTCACACCCCCCCCCCCATTGTACCTACTTTTATATTCCATTTCTCAATATTAAAAGTGTCTTAAACTTTAAAACTGTATTATATGTGCAAAATGAAATTGATATTTTTTTTTTGATTACTATCTCTCGGTTTTCCCTGCGGGGAACAAGACCGATTTATTAGTGATTTTATAAAAAATATTGATTTACGATGATTAACTGTCATTACAACTACTGAAATGATATGACAGATTATTTTTGAATGGCTCTCGGAAAGGAACGAAATAAATCAACATTAATTGGACATGTCATGTGGAAGTTCTTGCAGCTACTCCTGGACATATATTTATAAATGATTACGATGGAAAAATATAAATAGAGTAAATGAAATCTTATTTATCTTGAACTGTCTTCATATTTAAACTGTATAAAACCCATCCATCTTCTGCATGAGAAACAAATCCATTAATGGACCATTCTTTTGATTCATTCTTCAAATCCCACCTTTTTTTGTATCCCACTTAATATTTATAAATTGCTACCAATTTGAAATATTGCCTCTCATGTAGAGTTGATTATTAATAACTTACCGAAAACACACAACTTGCTGTGATTTAAAATTAAGTCAAAATTCCTTTATAGCTGTTTAATGTTGACTGTGGCGCCACATTCCCTCTGCCATCGCCAAAGATGACATAGTCCCTGAGGGTTTTTTTTTCTCAGGGCCTCCTATGAGAAGATAGCGTAAATTAAATGTTTCCATTCAAATCTACATGGAAGGCATTTCTAGTGCGGTGTTTGTTCAGTGTGTTGTTTGTTTTGGAAAATGACATTAACTATCAGAAGACAAGGGGTAAGTCAGTCCTTTACAAATATCCAAATGTTTACCGTATCCCACATAGTTGTAACAACTTGAAAAGTTTACAATTATTGATTACAGTCCACAAATAATTTCGCAAAGAATAATAATAATAATAACGTAGTATTTATATAGCGCAGTTTTGTGATGTTTCACTTCAAGTGCGCTTAATTATAATAAACTTAAAATTAACCTACAGTGTTCCTTACGAGTCCTTAAAAAATTAGTTAAATAATGTGAAATAACGAATATACAAAAATATACAAAGCAATTCCTAAAGAAAAATATTAACAACAATAGTGAGTGCTGTTTTGGCACAGGACAATATATAATGATAAACCATCACGGTGCCATTCAACAAGAATCATTTAAACTAAATTATATAGAACAGGAGGCAGTTAACATTTAGAAATAATACAAATTCAGAGTGCACATAAAACTATAGTAAAGAGGTAATCGAAACCAAACAATTACCAGAAACTTGAGGAACATGGCTTATTATAGTAGATTGAAAAGGAGTTAAAATTCATGAAAGGTATGATTTTTTAAATAAATTTGTTTTTAAAGCTCTTTTGAATTCAGCCAAGTTCTGGATATTAGTAAGAGCTGAGGGAAGTTTGTTCCAAATGAGCGGGCCAGTTACACGAAAAGATCGATCATAGTAAACGGCTCGATTTGACCTAGAAAGTTCGATTAAACGATTAGTAACATCTCGATCTGCTGACCTTAGAGTAAGCTGCCTATCGCTTAAGTTTTGTCGGACACATAGTTCCGATATATAGGCTGGCGCCATTCCTTGCAATGCTTTGAAGGTCATTAAGCAGATCTTGAACTCTATTCTTTCAGGGCATCGAAGCCAATGAAGATCCTTTAGAAGCGGGGTTATACGGCAATACTTAGATTCACCAAAAATCATTCTCGCCGCAGCATTAAAAACGGACTGGATTCTATTGAATTGTTTTTTAGGCAAGCCAGCATACGCACTATTACAATAGTCCATACGTGAGACAACGAACGAATTTATGAGTGACTTTGCTCCATCAGAGGGAAGGCAACGCCTGATTGATTTTATCTGCCTTAGATGGAAAAAGCCTGAACTTACAGATTTTGAAATTTGTGATTCAAGAGAAAGACTATTGTCTATAGTGAAACCTAGAAACTTTATTTCTGTAGAAGGGATTATATCTGTGCCCTGAATATGGATTGGATTAGAGTCGATGAGGGCTTGCCTTCCAGGAGAAGCTATCCAAATAAATTCCGTCTTGGTCGGATTAAGTTTGAGTTTATTGACAGACATCCAACTTGAGACTGTGTTAATAAAACTAACCACCTCGTTTTTAAGGACGTCTTTTTCATCCGGGGAACAAAACTTGAAAATGAAACGATCGTCTGCATAGCCTTGTGATTCAAAGCCAGCTGATTGAATGAGTTTCTCGAGGCGATTCGTATAGAGAATGAAAAGAATGGGACCCAAGACAGAACCCTGGGGAACTCCACATTCTATGGGAGTTTCAGGTGAAGTAGAATTATTGAAAATTACTGAGGCTACTCGTCCAGACAGGTATGATTTCATCCATTGGAGAACATCACCTCGAACGCCAAATTCGGTTTCAAGCACATTTAATAAAATAGTATGATCTACCGTGTCAAATGCCGCACTCATGTCAAGAACAGATACCAAACCCAACTCACCTGCTTCCATCCCGATGATCAAGTCTGAAATTAACCGCAGAAGAACAGTTTCCGTTGAATGAAACTGTCGATAAGCGGATTGATTTTTGACAAATAGACCGGCGGAGTTCAAGTACCCCACCAATTGTTTGGCAACGATTTTCTCAAGCAGTTTAGAAAGGAATGGTAGATTGGATATTGGCCTGTAATTATTCGTATTGTCAGTATCAAGATTTTGTTTTTTTAGAATCGGAGTTATTATTGATTTCTTGAGTGTTCCCGGTACAAGTGAATTTACTAATGACTTCTGGATAATTGCGGTAATTACAGGCGCTATATCCGGAAGACATTGTTTTAAGAGCCAGGTAGGTATGGGGTCTTGAGTACATTGCTTGTTAGGGCAAGACTTTATAGCACGCGAATACACGCTACTATACTTAGTGTGCTGTGTAATCAGGTGATCAACATTCCTTTAATATTATTTACTGAGTTTACAAAAATTTAATAGTTGATAACCTTTCTACTTTACGTTCTATCAGTTCACACGCGATTTATTTTTTATAGCGTTTTGAACTCGAAGTTTATTTTTGGTAATGACGTCTTTGGTGCGATTAGTTTCACGTTTGTATTTGTCAATGTCTGTATTACATCACCCATACTATCCGAATGTTTTACATCTTCTCGTTTTTGAGGTTTTTGAAAGATGCGTCAAAGTTTTAGATATGATTTCCAGTCAGTGCCTGATGCAGTTATTACCTAAATATATTGTATGGACTGCTCGCACGCGTTACAGTGTGGCAACTAAATGCAAATTGACAGTACTTAAAATCATATTACAATTAGACATTTATTATAGCGATCTGATTTTTTAGCAACGAAGTACGTATTCTTCTTAAATAATTGTGATTTGTCATTGAAGAAGAAGATAACACTAATAATCTAAACGAAAATATGATAGTGAACAAGACACGGAAAAATAGAAAAAGATAATTATTATTAAAGATAATTAGTGTTATCTAAATTTACAAAGATAATATCATCAAAAAATTTGAAACTCATCAATCAAAAAGATATCCAGACAACATCAAAATACCAAAATTTAATACCAAACTAATGCAAAACAATTATATCTATTTAGGAATAAAGTTTTTTAACAACCTTCCTATTGAAA
Organism: Limnephilus rhombicus; assembly: GCA_929108145.2. Classification (NCBI taxonomy): domain Eukaryota; kingdom Metazoa; phylum Arthropoda; class Insecta; order Trichoptera; family Limnephilidae; genus Limnephilus; species Limnephilus rhombicus. The sequence goes on along the minus strand of OV815298.1, from coordinate 31,370,709 downwards.
TAAAAAAATCAAAGATATCAATAAACTGAAACTCAAACTGAAGCTACAATTCATCAGGAATAATTAACTAAATAATTAAAGGAAAACAATCACTTTGTTTGTAACCACGATTTATTGATTTAATTTTTATTTACCGACCGGTTTCGCTTAATACAAGCATCATCAGGGTATAAATTAAAACTGATGAAAAAATACATTGTGTGAGCTTATATATACATACAGACAGAGACAAAACATAATATAAAGTAAGAGTGAGAGATTGTAATTAACATCCTACATAGTGATAGAGAGAAAGAGACGGGTATATCTAATGAATTACATTATATCTACCGGGACAAAACGTCATTTAAACAGGTGATTAAGGAATAGGCCTTATATAATAATCGAAGGCCTTCCCATGGGGTCTCCTACAAGTCCTTTAATTGCTGATATATTCATGAATAATTTAGAAAACAAAATTTTAACTAGTGCCTCACCCCTTGTAAAAAACGTCTTACTATGGCGTAGATACGTCGATGACGTGTTCTGTATTTGGACAGGGACTCAACGTCAATTAAATGCCTTCCTCATCCTTATAAATTCATACCATCAAAACATTAAATTCACATTAGAGATAGGAACTAATTCAACTTTAAATTTTTTAGATCTCACCTTATCTATCGTAAATAATAAAATAAATTTTAACATCTTTCGCAAGCCTACCTACACCGACGTCGTTATCCATAACACATCCAATCATCCTGTTTCACATAAACACTCCGCGTTTCATTCAATGGTTCATCGTTTGGTCACAATACCGTTATCTAATACTAATTTCTCCAACGAACTAGCAATAATTAAAAAAATCGCGGTTAATAATGGTTATAATGCCGAACTCATTGATGCAATTTTAAATAAAAAACAAAAACAAATAGCCACTAAGAATTTCTTATTTACTAATCATAATAATATAAATAATAATAATAATCTTTGTTACCAATGGCGTCGTATTTTATTCATTAATCAGTTCTCTTCCTGCAGTGTAAAAAATCTACCTCCCGAAATAAGACCGGCATTTTACACAAACAATAATTTAGGAAAGTTTTTAATTAATTCGAAAGATAAGGACGAAAAACTAAGTCATTCCGGAATATATAAATTAGATTGTAAAGATTGTTCATCATTTTATGTAGGTAAAACGACGCGTAATGTCAATATTAGAATCAAAGAGCATCTTAGATGCTTAAATAATAATGGATTTTCGGAATTCGCTAATCACCTTATTGATAAAGATCATACCTTCAATCAAAACACCGGTGTTAAGATTTTACACAGAAATAGTCATGGTAACAGGCTTAATAATTTAGAAGCACTCGAAATAAAGAAAGCCGTTAAAACAAAAACCCAAATCCTTAATAATCAGTTAAATGTGTCCAACAGTCCGATATTAGGAATATTTCCCATAAACTAAAAAAACCCGTAGCCACTTTATTCCTTAATCACCTGTTTAAATGACGTTTTGTCCCGGTAGATATAATGTAATTCATTAGATATACCCGTCTCTTTCTCTCTATCACTATGTAGGATGTTAATTACAATCTCTCACTCTTACTTTATATTATGTTTTGTCTCTGTCTGTATGTATATATAAGCTCACACAATGTATTTTTTCATCAGTTTTAATTTATACCCTGATGATGCTTGTATTAAGCGAAACCGGTCGGTAAATAAAAATTAAATCAATAAATCGTGGTTACAAACAAAGTGATTGTTTTCCTTTAATTAATATGTCAAACCACAAAGTGACTGCTTTCTACCAAAAAACAAAAAAAAAAAAAAAAAAAAAAAAAAAAAAAAAAAAAAAAATAACTAAATAATTACCTGTTTTTCTCTTTCTTTTTTTTTCTATACAAAATTCTATCGTTAAATTACTAGTTAAAAAAAATATTTTTTCGCAGAGACGAAACATTTCACTTTTGTATCAAAATTTAACAGTTTTGCCGGTGCAGACCTTATTATGGTATAAAATATTGATTCAGCACATATCTGACTCTGAGTATAAGAGGAAAGTTGAACATGGGCACAATACTAGGTTCACAAAGAATGAAGGCATGCTTGTACCTAAACATAATAATAAATACGGACAGCGAACCCTTGAGTATAATGTCCCTAAAATATATAATATGCTACCTGGTAATATTAAGAAATGCGAATTTCCAAATAGAGTCAGATATTTGCTGAAAACATGGCTCTTAGGTAGAAATAATTTGTATTAGACGATTTAGTTTTACTATTAATGTGTAAGTTTATTGTTATTGTATAAATTAAGGTCTAAGTTGTAATCTGTAAGAAGTTGTAATAAAAATCCTGTTGACAAACTACTTAACTGTAGTTTAACGGGATATATATGAAATAAAAAAAAATAAAATAAACTAAAAAAAAAAACTTTTTATTTATTATTAATCTATATTAATCTTTATTTAGATTTTTCGAATTTCTCCTAAGTGCACAATATTTTAGTATGTAACCGTATCCTTTGTATGTAGGTATATACACCTACACATATAAATGATCCAGAAGTCTCAATTGATCTTATTATATTCTTACCTATTGCATAATGTTATTCTATTTCAGTTATAATTAGTGTAACTCGCTCATCAAGCACAAGAACTAGCCTCTTCTTTGGTGAGATTGTAATTTTAAATAATTTCTGTACCGATATGTAATTTATATAACTCCACTGTACACTTATATAATCTATATTAAATAAAAAAAAATAATAAAAATAATGGTCGCAACTGGAACTCGAACCCAGAACCTCTCGTCTAACCGGGACGTGCGCTTTTATCAATTCTGACATTGCCAAATTGCCACCTTCTAAGAAACTGTCATAATTGTCAATCACATATTTTAGAATTTTAAAATTGACAATATTATTTTCAACTAATTTTTCAATATCATAGGCAACCACCCTTTTCATTAGAAACAATCGTTTGAATTAACTTTTTCTATTTTTCTGTGTCTTGTTCTCTTTCATGTTTTAGTTCAGATTATTAATGTCATTATTACGTTGATGGGAATAACCTTCAAAAGGTATAAAAAGAGAGTTGTTTTTTTATAAACAACTTTGATTGGAATTACTTTCAATGCGGAGGAGTGCTTAGAGCTTTGTTACAGCGCCAAACATTTATTCTCTCCGCTCTTTATATTTATGGTGTGAAATTAAATACAAGTGCGCTGAATTCCTATTAACTTTAACAAAACAGCAAAATACTGTCACCACATGTTGTTTATTATACTAGTTGTCCAATTTTGTCCCGAAGATCTCATCAATTGAAACAAATGTGTAATTAGATACTATAAAGGTCGTTGTAGTAAAAATAATGTCCCCAACCTTCTCCTGACCTTCAATAGATAGTTGATGAACTTAAAGAACAAATAACAAAGTCTCCACAACTAATCCAATAACAGAACTCTCCAGTGGGGAGGCATTGGGCGTATTGACGGGATACCAGGCCCTAAAGCTATTGAACTTTTCTTATGAAAGTAGAGTTATATGAGGATCAGTGACGCAGCGACAATCTCCTGCCCCCAGGCAGATTGTTGATCGGGACCATCACTTATAAACCCGAGAATAATATTTTATGATTTATTCCGTATATAGTATCATCCAGTGAAAGACCATCATTCAGGTTCGAATAACGTTGCTCGAAATAGTTTTAGCTGTGTTTGTTGACCAGATCTGAATTGCAAAGTACTTCCCAACCAATCAGAAATACTATAATCCCTCTGGCTCGTAGCAGTTGAATGAAGCAAAGAGTTTGTACCAATACAGAATTGTGTTATGTTTTATTTTCTCTATCCCTTTCTGAGGGGAAATGAACTTGGGGCCAGTTGTTTCCAAGAATTTGAACAAATCATCAAATTCAAAGCTAATTTTCAAGTTTTGTGAATTTTCTATTCAGTCCTAGTTCAGTTCTATTTTCGTATCGTTATGGGCCAGTTGCTTCATAGAACTTTTTTTATGTTAATACTGCACAAGAGTCCCAGCTGCCCCCAATCGTCTGGAGGCAGTCATCGACTTATATCGTGAGGCTGAAGGCAGTGGAGAGGGGAAGTATATGGGTGTGGGAAGTACCTGGCTATACAGATCTGGTCACCAAACACGGCTTAAGCCATTTCAGGCAAGTTTCAATTCTAAATCGTGGTATTATACCAACAAACGACTTAAGTCGGAATGTTCCAAATGTTTGTATTTTTTTTACAAATGTCTTTTTAAAAAATTTAAGCATATAATGGAAATAAAATAAATTAAAATCACTGCTTGGAATTTTTTGTCTTCATTTTTTTTTAATTCCTCACGCATTCTCTAACTACCACCTTCACCCCCAGAGCTTTGAATTCCGGAAGTAATTTAACACGCATAAATACAGCTATTTAAAAAAACCATTTGTTAAAAATTATGGAAAACTGAAATGTTAAAATATTGCTTATTTGCATTTTGATGGATACAATACATACACGTATTTATGGTAATTGGTCTGTGATTTATCATTTAAATACACAACTGTTGCTGCAGAGACCCTTTATATGGATTACTGTTCTTAAGTAGGTTTCTCGTTGCTGAGGATCGTGACACCTACTCCAATTTCCTTGGTGGACAAGGTTCCTTCACTCCTCGTGGTTCTGCCCTGCTTGGAGAGCCAAGGAAACCCTAGTACTGGATAGGGATGTCGAAAGTGAAATAAAAATTCGATATTTATTAAAATATCAATATCGACGTCGATGTACCGAGGAAAAAATATCGATGTATCGATATATCGGTCAAATTTTCAAAAGATTTTGCGTTTTTAATATCATAGTGTATTCAGATCAATATTATCAATAGTAATTTTTATACACAATGTGCATTATTTAATGTACAAAAATCCCAATAAAAATGAAGGTATTTTTATTAGGTAATAATTAAAATATCAAAACTAAAAAGCGCTGTCTTCTAACTTGTATGTAAACTGAGACGCATAAACAGTTTGTATGCGTCTCAGTAACATTCTATTGGCGTTTTAACTGTCAAAAAGGACTTCGTGTTTGGAACAAGGTATAGTCAATAATCGTAGACAATTGGGAACCAACACATAGGAGTGGCATAGGTGATCACAAATACTAATGCAAAGACAATAGATTTGTAAACTATTAATAGTTAAAATTTCAACCGCCAGATGTCATGAGTTCGTTCCTATACGGTTTTGGATTCTAGTGACTTTAGTTACATAAATTTAAAAAAAATATCGTTTTTGATACAATTTTCGATATGGATATTTTGTATCAATATATTGGATCAAAATATATCGGCTAAAAATATCGATATATTGAATTAAAAATATCGATACATCGAAATATCGATACTTTTTCAACAAGCCTAGTACTGGACGCCAGTGATATTCATTACATTAGTACGACGCCAGGAATATTCATTACATTAGTACGAAGCCAGGGATATTCATTACATTAGCACGACGCCAGGGATATTCATTACATTAGTACGACGCCAGTGATATTCATTACATTAGTACGACGCCAGGAATATTCATTACATTAGTACGAAGCCAGGGATATTCATTACATTAGTACGACGCCAGGGATATTTCACTCCAGCGCTTTGGTGACCTTCCTCTGTTTCTTCTGCCATACACTGCGGCCAGTGACTATGAGTTTCTCCAGTCTTAAATTTGGAGAGCAACATGTTCATATTTCAAAGTATCTTGGATTATGGTATATTTCAGGAATTGTTTTGATGTGACAAGGTTTATGTAGGCCCCATGAAACGGACGATCTCCAAAAGGATATCAGAAATCTTTTGAGCATGTAAACTCGGCCACCCTGACAAATCGACAATTGCTGAGCATTTAATTGAAACCAGCCCCTACATTGGTTTTTTTCTGAAATTCTGCGAAGACCTAAAACACATAGAGCACACTTAATTACGAAGGCAATTGAAATTCACAAAAATCCCATTAATATTAATAGAGACGATGGGGCAACGCTCAATAGTTCTTGATATCCGATAATTGATGCCTGCACAAAACTAAACGCAGAAAACTATTTTGAATTATGCTGTAAAATCAGCTCGTAGAGAATTGGAGATGACATCACGATATCGCATATACGAGTATGCACACACTTCACCACTATCGATTTACTTGAGCCCTAATGATGGACACTCTAATGCTATCCGAAGCTTTGGCTTTGACGGCCGGCGTGGTCCGAAGGTCACTGGATCCAATCCCGGCGTGGGCAAATACTTTTTATTTGATTAATTTGTGTTATTTGACAACTATATTTAGTATATTTTGCGGCACGATCCAGAGTGGAAGATACTCTCAGTATCGCCATTGAAAGATCACCATTCAGAATTAAAACGTTGCTTTAAATGACATTAGCCGTATTTGGTGACCAGATCTGAACATCCAAATACTTCCCCGTCTTCCTCTTCCTCATCTCCTTCCCCTCCCCACTACCTTCAGCCTCTCAACATACCCCAATTAGGAATGCCATAGTCTCACTGGCTCCAAACGGGAGCAGCTGAGACTCTCATTGTAAGGTAATAACATAAAAAAGCAAAAGGTAGAGCAACACGGCACAATACCCCAAAAATAAATAACGATAATACTTTTGGGGGGGGGGGGGAGGGAAATCTAAAATCATTTCCAAGTAAATAAATGTTCCATTTTACATCTTAAATAAATATTACATTTGGATTTTAGGATGTTTTTTTGTATTTTTATATCCCGTTTTCATTCCAATTCTTCAAGATATCGCATTTATTCATTTGTGAAGGCAGAAGATATGATAATCTCCAATTGCAGGACGCAAAGCAAAATACGAATACACAATATATGTAATGGAGCGGGGAATAGTAAATAAAGTAGGTGGAAAACTTGCTTCACGGGATTTACGGAAACAGTTGTTGGATATGGTTTTAGTGAAATGGAAATAAAGTGAATGATTTGATTCAGAGGTTTTTTATGAAAATAGATAAGGCAGTATACTACTTGCTTGGAGGCGGCATTAGAATACTTTTAAATTTCAGATAGCAGTTTTCTTCTGGAAATTAAAAAAAAAAAAATTTAACCACTCCGGCTTCGGGCCTATTTTGTCGTGTTGTTTGTAAGGTTAAAATATTTTCGAATTGCAATACAATCCGAATAATTGGAATATTTCTTAACGAATCTGAAAATTAAAACCTGTTTTGAAAAGGTGATGAAATACGCGTTCACATTTCATGATTCCAAAAAAACATAAAAAATTTCGAAGTTTAAAATTTTAATTTAATAGTTGTGAAATAACACAAATAACACACCGGAATTTTAACCCGCGACCTTCGGATTGCTATTCGAGAGCTTTAATCTTGAGCTAACGGAGGCCGTTTGGTTATTAATTTTTTCAAAACTTTTTTGGAAGATAATCACCCTGCGGGTGTATTAATATTTTGAAAACTCTTGCTAAATAAAATTTCTGAAAAATTACGAACGCGAAAATTTGTGCTGAATAATTTATTTTCCCAGCGAATTTCTTGGTAGTTGGAAAATAGGGCTCTTTTAGCTCTTATTAATTATCAATAATCCTTCAGATTTCTCTAAAATCATATTTTCATGTTTATGTATTTGACCAAACAAGCGCTTTTATTAACTTTGACTTTTTGTAATTCATTGAAAATTAGGAGAAAGCCATTAGCCAAAAATGTATGTATTCTTTGTGTGCCTTATATCGCCACAAATATGGGGCGGCGGAGTGCTAATTGCAATTTAAAAAAAAATGTTATCATGAAAACTCAAAACAAAAAATAATACACTCGAACAACTATTTATACAAATTGATACCACCGTAGAAAAGATAATAATTGCAACTGTGTACAAAACGCCACTATCTAATGCTCTAATCTACCGAAGTCACAGCGAAGACGTTGAAGATCTACTATACAAATACCCTTACTCTAAAATTATTATTCTTGGGGATAACCTACCTAAACTGAAGTGGAAATCAAGTGATAGTGGTTTAATTGTAAATGAGGGCGAGAATGATCGTGCACGTGAGATTTTGGATATGACAAATTTTTTAAATCTTTTCCAACATAACTTTATATACAATGCAAATAATCGCTTACTAGATCTAGTAATATCAAATTATCCTAAATTGGTCATTGACAAATGTAATGATCCTCTCTTACCTGTTGATAACTACCACCGCCTCTTTATATTAAGCTAAATGTGTGTAGCGTCAAACCAAAACACGTTGAAGAGACTCTCAACTATAAACGTGCAGATTTTGAATCTATAAATTATCATCTTTCCCGTGTCGACTGGTCTTTTTTATCGGACGTAAATACTGACAAATCCTCAGATAATTTATATTTAATATTGTCTAGCACCATAAATTCATATGTACCACTATATACTCCTAAAAAACATACATAACCAACTTATTTCTCAGCATAACTAAAAACCTCACTTAACAAAAAAGAAACTTCATAAAAAATGCAAAGATCTTTCTAAAATCTGTTATAAAACATATATAAACTCTATCGAAAACACAGCTTTGCACTCAGAAAATCTCTGAAAATTTATCAAAACACTAAACAACGACAGCACAGACTATCCACCACAAATGCATATGGACGACAAATGTGCTAACAGCACACAAGATATCGTAAATCTTTTCTCAGATTTCTTTAAAAATGTTTACGATGAGGAAACACCAGAAGAAAAAATTCCTTCATACTTCAACAATCTGGATGTATTTGACAATAATTTGAACTTAGCAAACTTCAAACGCCATATGTGCCAACTATTTATTTCTACCTATCCCATAAACTAATGAGAACAACAATTTTAAACTTTACCTACTTTATGTCAACTACTATATTTTATGGACTATATTTTGTTTCCTATATTTTATGTTACCTGTATTTTGCTAACGCTTATATTTTATGTAACCTAATTTTTTTTTTTTTTTTAACCCTCATATTTTTTCTAACCTATATTTTGTTTTTAACAAATATTATGTTACTTGTATTGTGTATTGTATTTTGTAAACCCATTCTTTGCACTGTAATTTAAAAAAAAATTAAATTAAATAAATAAATAAAATAAAATAAAATAAATAAATATAGGTAATAGGCCTAAAAATCACTTGGCAAATGTTGTCTGGAGGTCACGACTTCAAGCACAATTTTTTTTTATGGATAATTTTATAAAAAAGAAAAAAAGTTATTAATGGAAATCATAAAACTACATTTATTTTTATTTTTAATCATTCATTGGAAAATACCAGAATAATAATATAATAACAATGTGGGCTGCTTTCCTGATATATTAAATCAAGGGGCATTGTGTATTGTTTGCTCTTCAAGAATTATGAAGTTTTAACCACATTTGGTTTTAACTGCAGTGGAAATTCGCTCCCACGAGCAAATGCGATTATGCTAATGGTTTGTTTAATTTTAGTAACCGCTATTCAGTAATGAAATTATTTATTGTATTAAAATTAATACGTTAGCCAGTAGTAAAAACGAAACAGCTGTCCTTAAGGGGAACAGCTGCGAGGGCTTTTTCGCACAAAAGTAAAATTTGGATTTGAGGCCAAAATACTTATATTTTAAATGCAGGTCATTACAGAATTCGATTTTTCAATATTTTAGAGTCAACTTTGACAATAATTGTAAGTTACATAATTATAGTTGCTTGATGTAGTATATGTAATTATCCATGTATTGGATCATTCGGAAACGTTCGGGTTCCGACGAAGTTTGTCGAGCGGCCCGCGGTGCTCTCTGAGCCGATGCAGCCGTCGGCGCGCTCAGAACTATTCGAGAAGCCTTTGTAATCACTCGCTACGTTAGACAATAATACAGTACTATCAAATCCATTGTACATCACAATAAAATACGAAAAGAACTTACGTGTACATCTCATTATTTGTGGGCTAGTAAGGCCACAATGAAGAACATTACACTTATAAAAATAGTTTTTACAATGATTTCCTTGTGAGTCAATATAATTCTAAGATTCACACACGAAATCTAGCTTTCAGCCCAAAAGGACGTCAGAAGTATAGGTTCGTCAATAAACAGTCACTGTGAACTAAAGAAACTAAGTTTTTCAATAATTTATTTATTTGATGCAATATTATTTACATTTTTTACATAATTCAATGATGTAGGCCTCACTGGTTGATTCTGGAGCATACTGATCCCAGTACTTACAAACAACGAATATGTCTGGAGAAATCAGAACAGATATTCCATTTGTCGAGTTCATTCACCAGTTTATTTAAGCCGGAACAATGTACGTACCATAAAACAACGTTGACCCTTCTTCCCGTCATTATCACTTCACAAACTATTTGTAAGCTGTGGTGTGATTGTGTGGAATATCAAATGAAATGGAATAATCCTCCTCTAAACTGGGAGCTTCAGGGAATATAAAACAAATCCCAGCTTGCTACAGGCTACAGGCGGTATACAAACCGTTTCCTTTATCTGGGAATGCTTCATGACCGGGACGTGATGCCCCTACTAATAATGATATCACAAAAACAAGATAACAACATAATCAAATCAGAATGACCGCATTTTTTTGTTAAACATGTCTCGTATAATCTTATCAAACCATTTCCAACTCCTGTCCCAGTGGGGAGCAGCAGAGAGAGTCACTTATCTTTGTTCTGACATCATGATCGTTCTTCATTTCTTCCGCAGCAATACATCTCCTCAATTTTACCACACAAAAACTTGCACTGTATCTCCTTTCGAACGTCTTTTTAGTGAACAGGTTTTTTCTTCCAAGTTATTTATGTTTGGCCTAGGCTTGCCACTGATTCGTCAGCGTATTATCCACTCAATAGAGCAGCTATGCTGGGAAAGGGATCTTGTGTGTTGTAGCTGAAAAGGGTACAGTTATGGGGGTTAAACCCCCAGAACAGAAAGTCAGGCAAGCCATAATAAACTTATAATTATATATTAAAACAAATATAACACTTTTTTCCCCTAATTTTTGGTTGCGACGTAGCCGGTTTCAGCGTGTTTAAGACCATCCCTAGACTGGTACAATTATTTCTTAATCTACGGTTTCAATCGTACATAACATATGTGGAAGCGAAGACGGGTAGTCTACACGGATTGTATTCAATTAAATGGGTTTTCCCATATTAATTTGTTGCCATTTCGTCTTTGACTATTAGGTACGTAGCAAAAAAATGACTTATCAACAATATTTAGATTATGAAACATAGATTAAGAAACAATTACACCAGTCTGAAGACGGCTTAAAATCATTTTTAAAAATCAGGCTGAAACGTTCATTGACTACGGTCACAAATAAATTAAGGGAAAATAAGTTTTTTATTTTTATTAATATATCTTTATAATGGAATTTCATCACGAATTGCTAGTATCACAAATAGAAATATTATAAACAATCCCCTATGTGTTTCTCGATGAATTTCCTGAAAGAGACCTTCACTATTTTTTGTCAGTAAAATTCAACACAATCCATGTTTCTCCATTTCAGCGTTATTTAACATTTAGATTAATATCTAAAGCGTGTGTTATGTTCAAAACAATTGGTGGGTGATGCTATCACAGTAGAGACGGAGTGGTAGATTAGAATGGTATAACAACCAGGTCTCTGCCTGCCCCGGGCTGGACTGGAATATATCTGTATTCCTGATGCAATCATTCAAGGGAAGTAGCTTTTTAGATGGTCAAGGGTAGATACTTCAACCAAGACTCAAAAAAGAATTCTAAATTCTAATATTTTTCACTAAAGCAATATTCTATAAAATATTATGATATAAGTTTCAATATTAGGTAGTTTGATGTTTCCAATTTCCCACAGCGCTTGCAAGATGGCGCCACCGGAAACTTATCTGCCTTTTTATCTCTTGCGGTCCCAAATTCAAACATGAAAACGATTTTCCTTTAACACATTTTATATTTTAAATGCAAAAACACTCTTTGTGATACACCACTTTTATTGAATTCATAAATGACAGACAGACGGATTTTGTTAATCTCGAGTTTAATCAAAAGAGCGATTTTGTGTGTTTTGTGTTATATTTTGTATTACTTCAGCGTTAGGAGAAAATTAAGACAAAAATGCATCGGACGTCGTCAGAATGCGTCCGTCGTTCTTTATCGGCTTTGTATTTGTGATTTTTCTATGGCTTTCAATGGCTTATCTATGCATGTCGTATGTTGATGTCAGTTGTTGTAGTTTAATTACCTTCTTAAAAACACGATTTACTATTTATTAGTTTTTATGACTGCTTATATACATATAAGCCTAATATAATAATAATAATAGTAATAATAATGCTTTATTGTCTTCATTTCTTAGTAACAGTAGAGATAATGATATCCTCACTGGGATCTCCCGTGCTGAGGATTTCATTTACATATTATAATTTAATTATAAGAAATTGATATGAATTAGACATAAAATATACCATGTAGTATTTTTTTAAATAATTATAAAGTAAATAAGATAAGTGGTTTTTTTTTAATTCAGATTACTAGATTTGGTTTTAGTCTGTAGGTATTTGATATCAGTATATTTTCTATTTCTGATCTCTCTATATTTGGTATCCAGCTTTTTATTTGAAATTTAAATGTTATTTGAGGTTTTTGAGTGAGAGTGGTATTTTATTGTAGAGTTTAATGCCATAATATAAGAAGCTTTTTTGCCCAAATGTTGTGTTAGTAGTTACTTGTTGGATAAGTTTTTGACCATGAGATCTAGTGTTTCTAATGTACGTATTAGTTGTTATTTCTTGGATTTTGTACTTATGAATGTAAATGAGTATGGTTTTAGAATATAGTTGTTTAATTGACATGATGTTAAGATTGTTGAAGATTTCGTCAGTGCTAATTCTTACAGGAACTTTCAGTATAATTTTCATGATGGCTTTTTGAGTTTTAATTAGTGGATTTAGTATGTTTTTATTTGCACTGCCCCATCCGATAATACCGTATTCTAATAGTGCTTGGCAAAGAGCCATGTAAATCTTGATTAAGTCTTTTTTAATAAGGACATTCCTGATAGTTTTGAAAAAATAACTTAGTTTTTTTAATTTTATCATCTAAATACGTAATGTGTTCGGTCCATTTTAAGTTTTGGTCAATTTTTAGACCCAGATACGTTATATGGTCAAAGTTTTCTAATGTGGGACAATCACAATTCTCATTTTAATGATGCGGGCTATGGATTTTCAAGTTCAGGTTTTCTTCAGAGTTTTTCTTAATTTTTATTTTAAAAGTGATGAATTTGGTTTTATTAGCATTAAGTGTAAGTGAATATATAGCCATTTTTTAATTCTATTAAGTGTGTCTTCTGCTTTCTTAAATGTTTCTGTCCAATTATTCCCAATTATTAGGAGAACAGTATCATCCGCAAAACTGATGATTTCTCCTTCACATTCTATGTGGCATAGGCCATTAATGTAAATAAGGAACAGAATCGGACCCAGAATACTTCCTTGGGGCACCTCGAATTCGACATCAATACACTCACTGATTATGTTATTAAGTTTCACAGTTTGCTTTCTATTTCCCATGTAACTTTTAAAAAATATCAGTTCATTATCGGTAATCCCTATGTTCTCTAGTTTTTCAAAAAGATGTGAGTGATTTATTGTGTCGAAGTCTTTAGAAAGGTCGAGAAATATGCCAATGCATTTTTATGTGAGTCTAGAGAATTTTTAATATATTCAGTTACTAAGGCTATGGCGTTGGATGTTCCTAGATTTTTTCTGAAACCAAATTGTCTTGGTGATAATAGTTTGTTTGATTCTAGGTAGTCGACGAGTTGAGTTTTAACTGTTATTTCTAAGATTTTAGATAATGTGTTTAGAATTGTGATTGGTCTGTAGTTATTGATATCTTTACGATTTCCTGATTAAAAGATTGGTGTAATAGTCCCTATTTTGAGTTGAGATAGAAATCTGCTTTCCGTGATAGATTTGTTTATTAGAAAGAGTATCGGTTAATAGGGGTTCTGAAATGATTATCCTTTTTGTCGTATTGTTTTGACGATCGTACGCGATGATACGCGTTGAATGGACAGAGCAAGAGAAGAAGAAGAATCAAATGTGTAAAATATAAATCACGTAAAGCCCTAAAAATATTTTAAATGCACGTCACTAATTAAATACCTACTAATTAAATACCTACTTAGTTATATTGACAGTTCAGAGGTTTGCAAATTACAAACGAAACTATTAGTTCAATCCACTGCATGACTATAAACTTTAACGATATCTATAGAAATATACGATTTGTTTTCAGTGATTTCAACTTAAATGTTGTACGTTTCAGGAATCACGCTTTTCAATTGAGGGAGCGGGCCGGATCGGTAGAGACGGGAAGAGAAATAAAAGGCGTCATTCAAAGATGTGAGTCAGTCGTTTATTGGGCTACGTAGCGAGGGTCGGTGAGCGGTAACATGATGTATGCGAAGTGCCGTAGATGAGATGCTGCATGCGCACGGAGGTGATGGAGATGGTGTGGCGAAGGTCAGCGAGTTGCTCAACACCTTGGTGGTGGAGATGACCTATCTTCCAGGCCGTTGCTCGACACTTTGAGTCGCGGAGATCAACGGTGAGTGGCTCGGTGAGCTGAGCCATCAGCAGGTAGTCCTGGCGAGGCGGAGCGTGTTTCCATGGCAGCGAAGCACAGTGCGCTTCGGGGTACCATGAAATGGTGAGCTGATCCCTAGACTGAAGGTGACGCAAGCCTTGTAAGTCGCGGGATGTAGCTGTTCTGCGGAGCTGAAGGCACGATGGGCCTTATAGCTGAGACGTGGTGATGGACCTCGCGGAAGCTGCCCTGGATGCGTAGAGATGCCATGCAGGAGCACTTGTGCGGAGATCTGTTACATGTTGATTTGTTGACCGACTAATGGTCTGGGACTGACTGAGCGAGCGCCGAGTTGAGTCGCTTTATATACCAGCGCGACCGGTGGAGTAATTTTCCATTCGCCGGCAATGTGTACACTAGAAGGTACTCGAGCATACCCGGTGCTGAATATTCAGGCGGCTTATAAACTCTAGACCTTTCTAGGCGGTGGCTATATTATTATTTATCGGCGGCAGGCGGCCGAAATTCATCGTAGCGACGGCATAAGTAGGTAGGTACAAAGGGGAGAAGGTTGCCAGCGCCGCGCGAATATTAGATGTTTCTCGTGCGTTCTTTCGATAGCGAAAAGATAATGATGTGTTGCCACAAAATCATCCCATTTATTTTTCAGAGCTTTTATCGAGATTTCCCACCTTTAAATTTTGATTTATCTAATAGTTTATTAGGCAATTAAAATAATAATCGCCTGCCAATACTCACTAAATAATGAAAAATGGATGTTCCGTGAAATTATCAACGATATTTTTTTCACAAATCTTTTTCATCTGCTTGAACAAGTTGAAATTTTGATATTTAAATTTCTTTTTGAATGATAATGAAGTCAGTTGTAGAACTGCAGACTGTTGACTTTTTGCAGACTTCCCAGTGGTCCGCTAGGCTATAACGATGTAACCAGAGGCGGTTATATCGTTCCGATCAGCGTCAAATTGTTTAAAAATTATATTTTTCAAATTGAAAACATTCAAAATATATGTTTTTGTTAAAGTTCTTAATTTTACTTCATAACCCCTATAAAATCGTGCTATCAACACTTTCATACATTTTAATTACCCAGTTAGTTTGAGCCAAAGAGAGTACCTGTATTATAAAAACACCTAATTAACGCCATCTGGATCACGCGAATATTATTCAGTCACGTGTTAGTGAGTAGATAGAGGTGGAAAGAAGGTAGAAGGAGCAGTAAGATGGGAGTAATAAAACTTGGGTACTTTGCTAAGTGCTGAAAGTTGTGAGGGCCGAGACATTCAAACACAACTTTACTTCTTCAAAATAGGATCTCTCAAAAAGGAATTGCTGATTATGTATAATTTCAGGAAAATTATTTGTTGTCTGCTAATTTTATTTTCGTCAAGTAAAAGCTTTTGCAGTGTTTTGGCTAGATTTTGGCCACTTTTAAAACATCCTCGAGCGCTTGCTGGCCAAATGTGTCCAATTTGAAGAGTTATTTTTAAACATTTATTGGAATAATGTTAAAAGTTCCCGCGCGTTGAACTTTGATTAAACACAAATATAGCTTAGCATTTTCACTTTTCAACAGGTTATGTCTCGCGGGTCTTCTGAATGATTTTTTTAAAGTTCCAAGTTTTCCAACCCGAAAGCTCAAAAATTTCCCAGTGCTCAAGAATGAAATCGATTATATAGCGGAACGCTCCAGTGGCAAATCAATCAGTCCCTGTGGCATTTAAAAATCAAACGTCAAATAAATTTCAAAGTTTTTCTGATTTGAACTCGAGTTCACAAACCGAATCCGCTTAAAGTCGCAGTTGCCTTGCAAGATTTTACATTAAAACTCACATAGCTGAAACAGAATTTAATTTTCATATCAAGTTTTGTGTTATGTTTTTTGATTTTCTTTCACATTACTAAATGAGACATAAAGTAACTTATATTTGCAGTGTAAGTATTTGTAGGTGGTACCTAAGCTCAAAAGGACTCTTCTGTAGTCCGGAGGATGGCATTATAGTATTATGAGTTATGACAAGTGAGAAATAAGAAATATTTAACGCGATAAAAAGCGAAGAGAAGCATAAAGGACAGGATCAAAGAAGTGGCACATCAGAGGGATTATATTGTGTAAGATGGTAGATGAAGGGATTGTGAGAAAGGTTTGGTAAATGAGGTGGTTATCACCATTTAAGGCTGCCGCGAAAAGTTTGAAAGTTTGCATGAACCCGTTTTTTAAATGATTAATATCATCAACCACATAAGTACCCAGGGCAACGAATGGTCTATAACTTTATAACAACTGTTATAAACATTACTACATCTGGGCAATATGACAATATTAATTCTGCTTTTCCACTGAATTCGTTGGTATAATATGCTAATATTAATTTTTAATTCAATTGTAATCTGCACTAATACTTGGTACATAACTTATAAACCCTTCTCTAGGTAATGTGAGCGTAATGATTTTAAATTCCCGTGAACAAGCAAGCGTGCTTTGTGACACGTGTCCAATGCTGGGGATAATACCCACTGAGGCGGGATTAGCATGACACGTGTACACACCTCGGCTTACTAAACGTAGGAAAATTAAATATAAACACCAAGCAGCATTGCTAATATTATTTTTGTGGAAACTTAATTTTTTGCGGTGATAAACTTGATTGGTTCTGCTGCTGAGAGCTTCGCTGTAAACTCTCTTTATGGTTAATACTTAATTTTTCAGAAAGAATAAGAGTTTGAAATGGAGTAATATATATTATTTATTCAAATAGCTAATGAGTCCTTTTACCGTGAAGATCCACGATTACGGTAACGTGACGGCATAAAAAAGCATAAAACGTACGTTCTTTATCGCTATAATGCTGCAGCTCTTTCAAAAGATGAGATTCACAATGTACATAGGTCTGTTTACTACGAAGGAAAAAGTATTGCATCTCTCTCTCTCACAACCGCACCGTGATGTCTCCGTAGACCCCTACAATATTTACAGCCGTGACGATAATTTTGAAAGTATGGAATACAGTTACAAGGATTATATTGAAGTGTGAGTGAATTCAAAAATTTCTAAAACGTCAAACGTCAATGCACTGAAGGATTTGTTTTTGTTCTTAAATATAAAATGCTGCAGCTCGTTCTTACATACTAAATTAATAACAATAGTTAATAATAACAACAAAATGAGGCAAAATGAAATAAAACTGTCGGATCACCCGACACCCGCCTCCCAAATTGAAAATCTGGTCATGCAAACGAGGAATAAATTGAGAACACTCTCCAGATGAAACTGCGTTACACATGCAATAAATTTAAAAAGTCCAAGTGAGATCTGCACAATGACTGCATGAAATTTCACCTCAATTTGTACTGCTATAGAATTTTCGCGTAGAAATTCAGGTATTCTACAATTCAACCTATTTTTCCTGTATTTGTACTTTTCTCAGCCAGATTAAATTCTTCAGTGCTTGCGGATTATCTTTCATAGCGTCACATAACTGTTTGTTTTTTCTATTACTTTCCTCCGCCACCATTTTGTTTATCGTGTTTATTAGCATAATACTCCGTTTTGCACGCCCCTGGAGGGTGTTCACTTTTATTGCGAAATGCTACTAAAAATAGAATAAGTAGACTTTCAGTAAAACAAAACGGCACTGAAAATGTTTGACTTTCGTAAATGTTATTTTTCGAAAAGTCAACAAATTGGAGGCTCTGGAAAAAAAGATTAACGATTGGAAAAATACATTAAACTTAAATGGTCTTCATACAAAGCACCTGCTTTTAATATATGACTGGGGAAGTGACGAGTTTGTTTACTAATGTTCGAGCGAATATTTGTATTGATTTGTTTACTTTTTGTCACACTTACTAATAATTGCTTATGCCAGCCTCGTATGTATTTAAAATAATTTAAGGTTAGAGCATTCAAAAGTAAACAACTTGTTTTTGTTCTTTTTATATCTTAAATTTATTGGTTTATTCTGCAAAGTCCTGTCTAAAGGAAATGTTCAACAATTACATATTTTTTAGGAAATTATTCCAGGTAGTAAAATTACATAATAAAAACACAATGGCCTTTGTTTCAGAAGTAATATTAACATGCTTATTAAACCCAGTCCCCGAGCTGGAGGCTTCTTTATTTTTTTGTTCTGTATTAAATTTTAGAATTGATTTTATATTACAGCAAATATTTTCCAGAATCAAAATTTGAGGAACATTAATATTTTAATGTTAATGAAATAAAAGTCAACATGTTGAATTGTTTTTGGGGTGTTATGCCGTGTTGCGCTACCTCCTTCTTTAGCCAACGTTTCAGACATCGTTGCAGTGTCCATCATCAGGGCAGATCCGGTAGATGTGTTGAATTGTTGTTAAGCCTACGTTTTCGTTATAAATATGAACAAAGATGATGATTGAGTAGATTTTGGATCAATATCTTCTATATCTTTACTAAGTATAAAATGAAGTCGCTCCCGCTGTATGTGCGCTTAGACCTTTTAAACTACGCAACGGATTTTCATGCGGTTTTCACCAATAGATAGAGTGATTTATAAGGAACGTTTTTAGGTATATAATTTGTCAAGGTTTGTGTAAATTGGTTGAAATACATAATATATCTGGCCAAGCGGCAGCGGGCAGCGGGCAACGGGCTGAACAAACGGGGATGTGGATTTGATTTAACAGATGGCGTTGGTTGTAAAGGTTTCGTAAGCCACAGCAACGTGTGGCCGGGTCTGGTCTAATAAATTAATTACATTTGGTGACTCAGATAATCTTTAGAACATTTTATTACTTTTAAAATGGAAATTTGATGTTTAGGATAATACCCAAAAAACAATATAAGATACGTAACAATTGAAATTCTTCTATACAATATCTCTGTTCTGTACTTTATATCTATGATGTTCCATTTCAAATGCTCGCATTATTATGAATAAGTTTTGCTAAAAATGAAATCCCCAGTTCTCAGTTCAATATTGTAATAAATAGGCGGGGGGTTTTATGGCGTAAAGTTTTCATTATTACCCAGACAAAGGCTGGAAGGATTTTTCATAGAATTTGTTTTTGCGATAACGGTTCAGGAAACAGTGAAATAATTTTAATAAAAATTGTATTATTGAATTAAGGGTGAAATGGTGGTTTGGCATGTACTAAAGGACTTGTCTATGACTTTAATATCTGTATATTGTTTTGGTTTTAGGCGAACTGTTGATAGCAATATGGTCACTAATACTAATGTAAATATTATCTTGTTGTTGCAGGTAAGGACCCTCCATTATTTACTTTTGAGGGTGTACATTCGCTATATAGGTAAAGTATGCTTTCACTTCACTAAACTCCAATCTTTCTATTTACATATAATCCAAAACAGCTGCCTGCCTTAACCTTCCCTGAATATTTGAGACCCTTATTTTAGTACATGTTTTCCATTAAATGAAAATGCAAAGGTTTCGTCACGGAAACCGAACAAAAAAGTCAACCATCAATGCTTCTCACAACAAGGAAAACAATCTCCGTACCGGGTGGCGTAAACACAAAACTGCTGCGATTTGACTTTGTACCTCTGTTGTCTCCCCCCTTCCTTTAGTCTCTCTCGCGATCATCTCACCCGTATATCTAATCTCCCCGTCTAGCCCGTTTAATCACATGAGACCAGATTTGTCCCAACGCACATAGGTCTCACATAAGACGCCGTAACTCCCTTACTATCATAGTTAGAAATATGTTCTAATCGGTGTTAGAAAGGAAAAACATCATGCTTTATATTCCAATCTAAAAAATAGCCACCAAAAAAATAAAATGTACACTTTTATCTACACAAAGTTTTGAATCGCAAATTGAAAAAAGAATTTGAAACTTCGGGAATTTTTAAAAAAAAAATTTCATAGAGCGACAAAAAATTGAGGTTACTATAATGTGTTTGTTATACATTTGTCTAATAACATGTGCATCTGTTTTTATTTTTTTTTATTATCAGTAACTTTAGTTAGAAAAAACATAAGATGATCCATTTTGAAAACTTTTTTATGTTTGGATGCAAAAATTTTATAATTTAAAAAAAAAATTTTGATTTCTATAATTTGAAAGCGTATTTCATCGCCATTCTAAAACAGTTTTTGGTTTTTGAATGTGTTCAGAAATATTCCAAATATTTATTTTATTGTAAAGTGAAAATATTTTGACCATCCGAAAAAATTGCCAAATTTTTGAAGGGCTAGAATAAGAAAGTTGCCAGTAGTTAGGGGTTGCAAAATATTCGTTGAAAGGGGTTAAGTATCTGCAGTGGAGGTAGTTTGTCGTGTATTTTGAGAGACTTGACTTGATGGAAAGAAGTTTGCATAATTTATAATGAAAACTTTTCTGAAAGATAATTTGTCTGATTCATTTCGATTCTTTTTCTTAGTCAGCGGATAAATATTTCGCTAAATCTGTTACCAAAAGAGGAAGAAACGACGCATTGGTATAACTCTAAGATGAACAATACTACAAAGATAAATTATTTTTATCTACTTAACTTCTTTACATACCGTTGTTTTTTTTTTAAAGAAGTTGCTCTAAATTGTTTTTGATAAATGAGGGCAACATACGAGTAGCTTAACGCGCTGAGACAAATGATCCTGGGTTGAAAGAAAAATGTTTTAGCCTTATTTTTTCTGTGTTTTGTTCGTTTTCGTGGTTCGTTTAGATTTATTAGCATTATTTTCTTCTTGAATATAATTGTTTTTGCCGGTAACCCGGGCGTTTAAGATCAATAGTTATTTACAGATCATGTGCGCTACCCGACTCACTAGACATTATATGTTCTGAGCCGGGGAGCGGGGAGCAGTGAATGATATTTTATATTGATGGGCATAAAACCTTCAAAAGTTATTCCAATAAAAAATGGACAAAATGTTTGTTTTTAATATTAAGAATATTATTTCTATGGCTGTTAGCTTAAATCCACTTTTCTGGGTTATGTGACTTTTATAATGAATGTTTACTTTGCGTGTACACCCTTTTCAGCTGCCTTTGAAACCATCCCCTTGAATAAACCAATAACTCTTCAGGTTTGCCTTCATATTTATTATTTATGGGTTCGCCGTCACAGCGGCACGAGTGTGGACTACATAGTATATCATCCTGGGGTAAATGGCAATACAACCTATCCACTTCACACTATCATCAATTCTAAGTGTTTCATGTTACAACTTTCGTTAACTTTACTACCCGATCGTACTTCCTGTTTAATGTATTCTTTCGGTGTTAAAATTTTTCACATATTGTACTTATATAAGAATCACTTATCGTATTTTAAAACGGAGTGACATGATAAACCGTGACTGTAATATATCTGGAAAATGTCTGAAGGGATGTGATGTTCCATAAGGAATACGTAATTCTTTTATACATTTATTAAAGTGTCACCCAGCATAGTAGCCATTGGTTTTTTCCCTTCATAATTTCTACTCCATAACCACTCGAGCGTTCGCGTTGATAATTGAAATACGCGCTCAACGTCCGGGATTCCTGAGCGTCCGATTTGGAATTTTCTCGCCCTCATTAAAAAAAAAATTACATCTCCGAATTTTTTGAACATGGAGACATTTAAACCGCTTACAGTGTTAGAGAGCCATTGAAGGCACTTATTTAATGGTTTATTCCATAGTTTTAGGAATTTATAAATGCATGCTCAGGTATGGGGGCTCCATCGAAGCCAGAGTAAAATTAGCCTCCCAAAAACTGGGCGCACTGTACAGGGCCCGCAGATACTGCAGATATTACACAACTGCTAACCCTGTACAAAACACAAGTGCGCCCCACGGTTGAATTTGGCAGCCACCTCTGGTCTGGACCTCCTAAAAAATACTCCTCCTATAATACCTGAAAAATACCCTCGACTCAGGAGGAACGGGAGGTCCGTTTGATAGATTCTCCCGTCTTAATAGACGGATTGCAATCTTTAGAGTACAGGCGTCGGGTGGGAATGCTATCCTTGTTCTACCGGTATCACAATGGAAAGTGCTCCGAGGAACTAGCATCATTGATGACTTCGGCACCGATGTATAGTTGGTAAACACGCCAAACGCGTGCCCAACATTTGTACACGGTTGACATTTGTTACACGAGAACGGGTCGTTTCTTCGACTCGTTCTTGTGTTCAACAGCTCGGCTGTGGAATGATTTGCCGGCCTCTGTGTTTCCTCCTTCCTACAACATGGGTCTCTTCAAGACCAATGTGCATTCCTTCCTCTCCTCAAAAAGAACCTCCACACAGCATCCCAGATGACATAGGCCCTGAGGGAAATTATTTTCCTCAGGGCCTCCTGTGTGGAGTTTATGTAAAAAAAATGCTAAAATTATATTCTGCTTATTATTTACTTTAACTGCCCACGCCCTCCCTATGCCATCTCAACGCCCCCTAGTTTTCTCTGGGTCTGCTACCGCCCCCCGAAAGTCTGAAACGCCCACAAGGGGACGTTATCGCCCACGTTGAGAACCTATGGTCTATAGGATTTATCCTGCGAGATTACCTGTCCCCTGATATAGATATTTTTCAGGTAAATATTCATCAATTCAAAAACGCTATTATTACTAAATCAAATAAAATGTATGTTTATTGTGCATTTAAAATAAAATATATAAATAAATAAATAATGTGATAGTATAATCAGTCTCCTCTTTGTGCGGTGCTTTGTAGCGTCCCTACTCTACTCTTTCCTACTTTGTTACGCTGTTACACTCCTGTCTACTGACGTACGTAGTACCTGCGTAGATTCCAGGTGTGGTTCTCTCCAGATAGTCTGCAGTTGAGTTTGAGGTAATCCTTTGTTTAGTAAAACACTTGGGTGTAGATTCTTTATTATTCCGTTGAATAATTTTATACAGAAAGATTCTGGTCTGAGCACTTCTGACTGGCGGCAATAATTTAGACTAATTGATGTTAGCAGAAATGAAAGACGACTTGATTTCACGGTAAGCAAGCAGACTTTAGGAAAAAGAGTAGAATAATGACAACACGCTTTTTTATAACATTGCAAAGATAAAGTTTGACGCGGCCACAGACAAAATAGATTATAGACAGACAATTCATAGCAATAGTTTAGTAAGAGGTGGCATAGACACGAAAGTTTATGATAAAAGACTCTACACATCGAGATTAGAATAAATGATAAGTAAAAGTGTTCAGTGCCAAATGAATTTAAATATGAAATATGACAATCACATCACACAACTTTCAACAGTACCTACCTATTCGGATAATATTAAATATTATTACTATCCTATTATAATAATATATTGCCTCTAGCTTAGTTGATAAATAATGAATCAAAGATATAAATTTAAATTCAAACATGCGTTTTTTTAATATATGTAAACACACGATCAATGTGTCAATAATTTCTGTTCAAGAAATGTCTGTAACAAATAATTAAAAAGAGATGCGAGATATCTCTTTTTGAAAAGTGAGTATACTATGTTTTATTGGTGATTAATTAAAGAATGCAACGCGCGGGAACTTTTGAAATAATTCTAATGTTTTTAAATATCTCTTCAAATTGGCCACATTTTGGACAGTGAACGCTCGAGGGTGTTTGCAAATTGCCCAAAATGTAGCCAAAAATGCTCCGGTGGATAAAATTGAGAAACCCCGGAAACTTTATTGACGATATTAAATCGCTTATCAATTAATCATAAGAATTAATTACTATTGTATTGGCGTCGTGATCATACATAATATAAAGATTAATGATCCAGTATTTTCCTGGTCCTGTAGAACATGCACTGTGTTGAATCGTAATACATTATCATCTAGATCTTAATGCAGCTCTGTACAAGGAAACCCACTTAGGATAAAGTGTACTGACTCTGAAAGTTAATAAAATATTATTCAATATTATGAAACACAGCGAGGCCGACATCTTAGTTACTGATCATCAGCCCACCATTCTTTGAAGATAATTCCTTTACTTCCGGAGGAACTGGGGAAATGGTTACAAATATTGCTTTTACTTTTTTCTAACAAATAATATGAGATGTTTTCAATCCTCCAGTAATCATTTGTAAGTCACCCCCAATATTTGACCAATTATATTATGAGACCTAGACAAACCTCCCCTTATGACGGGCACCCCTGCTAAGTCAACAATCACAGAGTTTGGGATTGACCAATGAGAGGGTTGTTGGTTATCCAATAAATGGTTCCGGGGCGGCGGTCATAATAGTCGCCTTCAAAATTGAAATAATAATTAAATTATGATTCAATCTTCATAATTATTTAATATTAGAACCAAATACACCATAAATTTTGAAACCCTGACCATATTTAAAAATAACAATAGAGTGTTATCGTTATTTTATTTACGGGGCGTTATGCCGTGTTTCGTTACCTCCTTCTTTCGCCAATGTTTCGGATAGCGTTATAGTTTCCGAAACTTGGCTAAAGAAGAAGGAAGCGCAACACGCCATAACACCCCAATAAATAAATACCACCCTTAACAAATAAATAACGAAAATTCTTTTGGCTGTGAAAATCTAAAATCATAACAATAGAGCGATTTACAAAAGTCACATGGTCAACCCTTTATTATTGAAATCTCTAAATTTAACCCAAATATCATGGTTTTAATAAACCCTGAACATCATTAATAAAACCATGCTTTGAATATAATGCAAACACAAATAAAAGCATATGAAAAGAAAACCCTTGGGACCTCCCACTAACAAAATGAGGCGACAAAATATATTTTACAAAATGATGTAACATATCTATTTCGTGAGCAGGTACTGCGCAAAGTAGGTACTGTTTATTGTCTATGCTTTATTTATTTTTTCTTTCTTTTTTTAACTTTGTTGGTTGGCCAAACTGGAAGGGGGACCGGAAACGTCATTCGAGGAAAGATGGCGGCAGACATCACGTAGTTTTTTGGGGCGAGAGGAGATTTTTTGAAGAGGAGTTTTGTTATGTGAGATTCTAGTGCGATGTAGCCTAGAAAGAGTTTTTATATTCGTTATGTGAGTGTGTGACGACTCAAATGGCATAGAAGCCTTTTTATTTTGTTTAATTCCTCGCCCGATGCCGTGTGATTGCTTTATCCGCGTGCGGAAGTGAATTTAGACCGTAATCAACGTTCCATGTATTGCGTGCAAGGATTACTTTGCCTTTTTTTTTGGCCGGTGAGATTTCCGCACGCCGCTTGATGGGTGCGGATCAGTTGTGCCTGTTTTGTTGGGTGGATTACCTTTAAATGAAGCGGCTTTTAGACTCTGGTTGGATACGCCGATATTACCTACTTTGCTGTTCCTTTGGCCGGTGAGATTTCCACACGCCGCTTGATGGGTGCGGATCTGCTGAGCCTGTTTTTGTGGGAGGTTTCCCTTTAACCAAGTGGCCCCATGACGTGCTGGACGGTGTCTTGGGGATAGCTGTTGTCGTTTGGAAGAGAATCACGGCGACGGGACGTATGCGGTTTTAATAACTAACCGTAATTTTGTTAACTCTCTCTCTTTCCAAATCAGTCGATAGATGCTAAAGGTATTTATGTTTTTGTTAACTTTTCTTTGGTTCTATTTTCCCTTGCAAAGTGCAATAAAGTTTCTATTAATTTTCACTAGTAAAATAAGTGCCTCATTTATATGCATGACCTAAATTCCCTATCTCCACTATCCTGAGATGGATTTTCTAGTTGCTCTGAGAAGATAAGCTGTCCGATGACTAAGGTATGCTACCTACGCAAAATTGTATTACAATGATTAATGACTTTACTTCAGAGGTCCTTCTCCCCAGTATCAGAATAAAGTATTGTTTTCTAAATGTTAAACATTTTATCTAAATCCAATATTAGGCTATTAGATAGTATTAGGTTACAACGTCCAATGATATGTTAACTGGTATTCGTATTTTTTAGTTTTATTTTGGGTCCAGAAGGTCTAGCATGATCGATCGATTAAATCCTGTATCAATACGATATAGACAAATTTGTGATCTTTTGTTAGTTAACAATATTTGCGATCACGGTCAACAATTGGTAAGAGATATTCCGACAAACAATTGATACATTTTAGCCCGGACTCCATAGCATCAGATAAGATTCGGTTAACTGTCAATATTACCACTTATTTGTATAATGTCGTTTGTTATGCAAAATTACTGACTTATTAATGAATGGAGTTCAACTAACGAAGCTTCTATAATTGAAAAATGTCGTATACGCAATCGATATATTTAAATAATTCAACAAGTCAAAGAACTCTAAAATACCTTGTTCCAATAATTTACAACATGTTACCCAACGCAATAAAAAGCTGTGAATTGAGTTTCAGAAGGAAATGTACGCTAAAAAAATGGTTAAGTTAAAGAACTTTTTTTTACTAATTTCTGTTTTTCCGCTTTTCGTTTAAATGTTTTTTCCATTATTATTTCCATACTTGTCTTTTCTTTTTATTTCTTTCATTTTCTCTGTTCTGTATTTCTTATAAATTTTATTTACATTTTTTTTTTCCGAATTATATGTTTTTTTTGTATATGTAAGGTAATAATGTGTATATTTTATGCTCCTGTCCCAATTAAAAAAAAAAAGTAAATGTCAAAAGAACCCTTTGACAATCTGATATCAATCAGTTTAACGGGACTTAATTTAAAAATGTAAAAAACTGTAAATAAATAACAAAGGAATTTATTAATAAAAAAAATTTTGACGCGATCATTTTATTCTGTTCGATCTTTGAGAATCTAAAGTGATTGAAATATGCCTAAATACCTGATTAATTAATTAATTCCTGTTTAGTAACAAAACGTAAATGCAGACTGCTGTTGCATATTTAGGATAATATTTTATTACAATATTACCAAATTATTAATGTGTTTACGTAATTGATCGGCGTTTGACGTTTCGGGAATGTGATTTCGTCGACACGTCCGCCAGTATTGCCAGCGAATATTGGTTTCTTATTTATTCCCTGTCAAAGTCAGTTCGGTTGTCAATGGTGAAACCATGTTAGGGACATCAATATAGAATCATCGGAAGTTACGCTGATTGTTCCGATATTGTAAAGTTATCGATTTTACTGTTCTAGAGTTCTGCTCTGGTAACTAAATGCTTGATTTGCCTTCGTTCCATGGTGGTCGTTTTTGTTAAATGACTAATTGTTTCATTTTGCTAGAATTTTTTTAAATGAAACGCGATGACAGTAAGTACAAATGAAGTTAACGTTTCGGGTTTTATGAAAATTCCACAAGAATTTAAGTTTGTTTTTGTTTTATGGAAGTTTCCTTCTCATTTGACTAATTGAGTTTACACCCAGTTCATTTGGTTTAGGGGTTCAAAAGGTTCAACGTAATTAATGATCTAAATACAAGAAACTTTGGCTTCCTAACTGGCTGATGATGTATTTCCCACCTTTCCTTTAAAGTCAGGCACATGTGGTGGAGGAGGTGGACAGGACAACACGCTCCCATTCGTGGGATTTATGACGAGGTCGGCGCGGTCCCTTTATATACTACCTTATTATTCATCATCATATGAAGTCCTTAATAAATGACCCTGGTCAGAAGGGAGAGTAGGGAAAGTGGAATCTTTTAACGATGAACCTATCCTAGAAAGTAAAACTGGGTCTTCTGATATAAAGGCAAATAAGCTTAAAACAATAGACTTTCCCTATAATTGTGCAAATTATCCAAACTGGTGATGTGCTCAAGATGTACAATGTGTACATTTTTGAAAGAAGTGAAGTTTGTTTGCACTATTTGAGATTGGTTATCAGTTTCATGTATTCATACACATACGGATTCCCTATTTTTAATATCCGATTGACGGTTAAATAGACTGTAAAAATTTAAAACAGAAGAGCTTTTGACGAGGTAAAAATATAAAATTCCGAAGTTTAAAGATAAAACTAGACATCAGAGGAGGCTCTAAGGGTCCAGAAGTATAGGGTCAATGAACACTTGAGGTGAACTATTACAAAACTGCGCTTTATAATTTACTAGCAGACCCGGCCACACGTTGCTGTGGCTAACGAAACACAACGTATGATGTAACGAATGAATGTATGATGAAACACGATATATTATACCAGTCCATAAGGGTGACTCACGTCAAGAAGTCGAAAACTATAGGCCAATATCCATTCTCTCGGCGATCCCTAAACTCTTGGAAAGACTTGTCCATGATAATATATATCCCCAGCTTGCCACCAAAATTATAGAACAACAACACGGGTTTGTAAAAGGCAAATCTACCATGAGTAATTTACTAATTTACTCAAATTTCTTATTCACTAGCATGGATCGAGGCCACCAGGTAGATGAAATATACTGCGATTTCAAAAAAGCTTTCGACAAGGTTAATCACCTTATTCTTACTAAAAAAATTATGTTCAACGGAATTAGGGGAAACTTATTACGTTGGTTCGTCTCATATTTGACAAAAAGACAGCAAACTGTATCATTACGAGGACATACCTCTACGTGGAATCAGTTACTTCTGGCGTACCACAGGGGTCAATCCTGGGTCCGCCATTATTTATACTTTTTATTAACACTGTTACTAAATGTTTCATGCATTGTTTATTTCTTTTGTACGCCGATGATATAAAAAATATTTGCCATTGTTAGGAATTTAAACGATTGTCTGCTCATCCCAAGCGACTTAGTAAGGTTCGAAGCATTTTGCAATGAAAACAAAATTTACCTAAGTTACAACAAATGTAAACAAATAAGCTTCACCAAAAATCACAACGCTATTATACACAATTATTGTATTGGTAACTATTTACTCGAGTGCGTTTACTGTATACAAGATCTAGGCGTACTATTTGATTCTAAACTCCATTTCGATGCGTACATTGAGAATATTGTGAATAAAGCTTAACGCATGAGGATTTGTCATCAGAAACAGCCGCGAATTTCGAAAACCTGAAACTTATCTTCTACTTTACTACACGCTGGTCCGTTCTCTACTTGAATACTGCACCTCCATATGGACACCACTTTACGGTGTCTATAAAGACAACATTGAAAGTATTCAAAAGAAATTTCTGCAATACCTCAATTACAGAATGAGCGCACCTAAACGGGGGTACATAAATATGCTCTCGAATTATAACGTCTCCACTCTAACTAACCGGTAAAACATACCTTGGCCTCATGACACTTTATAAAATCTGCAATAACGTTATCGACTGTCCTGACCTACTGAAACTAATAAACTTCAAAATACCACCCAGAGTAACAAGGCTTAATGACGTATTCCACATTAGCCGGACGAGTACAAATGCTGGTGTCAGGGATCCAATCAGAATTTAAGTTTAGTTTAATCAAAATCAAAACCTCAAGGATTCCGACTTATTTTTTGATACACGCAGTTCTTTTAGTAGAAAATTGAAGGCTGTTTTCCTACAAAGTACAATAACTTAGACATTGCTCGGTTTATAATTTTAACTACCTTTCTTTTTTTTTAAATTTCTGTGTGACATTATTTTTTATCTATATATATTTTTGGCCTTACCATCAAAATTTTTCCAAAATCAATTTGTAAACTTTTATAAGGATATTGCTTTTATAAGGATACTGCTTTTTTTTTCATCTCTCTATTTGTAAAATAATATTTACTTTTGTATGTATATACATACGTCTTTTCCGTATTTAAATGTTAATTCGTGAGAAATAGTTTGGATGCAGGCGAATTCTCTATTAATTGTTTTGTATATTCTTGTCAAATGACGTCTGTATCTGTATTTTCTCCTTAATAAAAAAAATAAATAAGTAAAAAACGCCAGCCATTACCCATCCTTTATAACCACTGCCATCTGTTAAATCAAATCCACACCGCCTGTTTGCCAGCCTGCTGCCCGCTGCTCGCTACCGCTTGGCCAGATATATTATATATTTCAACTAATTTACACAAAACCTTGACAAATTATTTACCTTAAAACCTTCCTCGTGAATCACTCTATTGTAATCTATCTATTGGTGAAAACCCCATGAAAATTCGTTGCGTAGTTTAAAAGATCTAAGCGCACAGACAGCGGGAGCGACTTCAT
Organism: Limnephilus rhombicus; assembly: GCA_929108145.2. NCBI lineage: Eukaryota > Metazoa > Arthropoda > Insecta > Trichoptera > Limnephilidae > Limnephilus > Limnephilus rhombicus. The sequence continues at coordinate 31,340,072 of OV815298.1, read as the reverse complement.
TTTATACTACGTAAAGATTTATTTATTGTGTTTACACACCATAAATTTATTTTTATCAGTTGGTTGATAATAAATTAGTTTAAATTTTTTGATAAATAATAAAATTATCGCCTTTCGTTTTTGGAGGGTCACTGTCCAGATGACCATAAGGATAAGCCGCCACTACTGGAGAAAGAAAACTTTTGTTTTTCCATAGACTATTGTTTATGTCAAGTGAAGGTTATTTCGAATGATTTGGGTACAAGCTTGTGTAAATACCTTCTGGTTCACATAACAAAAATATTCTTTGCCACATGAATGAACACCGACTGTTTGCTGTCGTATTATAAGAATGTAAAATAGTCCGCGTTATTTTCAGTTGAGAAGTCGCAAAGGTACCTCGGATTTCTTGGAAGGTCGGGTTTGGAAAATTGAATGATTTTACATTTTAAATGTGAATTTTGTCACCGACTGCTTTTTAGGCTCAAAGCTAATTTCGTTCACTGTAATATCGTTTTTATAATATGTACTTAGTACTTATTAAAGTTGAAGGCTGTATAACGTTATTTGCATTGTTAAAAAAATCACCCGTTAACTGTTTACTATTAATTTTGTGAAAGGTTTTTATTCAGTTCATGAAATACGAAAGTTTCTTATATGAAAATGTATACCGGCTGGAGTTGAATTGAAAGATTTAGGCCTAAATTTTAGTTATGTTCCGAACCTAATTCTTTTTTAAAATTTTTACTCCACAGACGGTAATGACGGTTGGTTTACAGGAGGCCCGGAGAAAAATAGTTTCCCTCGGGGCCTGTATTGGGATGGATCTTTGGAGATGCTGTTTAGAAGATGTTTTTAGGAAAGGAAAGAGAGGAAGTTCTGGGAAGAAAAAGATGTGAGGGGTGGTAGGAATCTTGGAGTCAGTTTGTCCAGGAGTGACGGAGGTATGAATCCATTTCTCTCATTGCAGTGTAAGTTTATGACCGAGAGTGTCCTGCTGGAGTTTCCCTCAACCAGTCTCTCCCGATCTGGCCTGCTACGCAGCATGTGGGCAGCCGCATCCACCGCCAAAACTTTGATAAACCTCACTCCACGAACCCGGGCACCCTTGCAAAGTCACCAAACACAGCGAACCTCTTGAGGTGACCTTTGGCAAAGGTGTTGGTTATCCAATAAATAAATGGTTATCCTGGAGCGGCGACACCCATACCCGCCACAAAATTGCCCTTAAAATTATTTTTTTTATATTTATTGAAAACAATAGTTTATGGTGTGAAGTTACAGACACCAGAAACAAGCGCGGTTACTTCCCTTTACACCTCTGTTTATGAGGCCGACCGAGTTCCGTTTTCAATTGTGCGTATATTATATTATGCATTATCTACCTGCATAAATAAAAGCTCATAAATTTATACGCTGTTATCTTTTCCCAACAGTTTGAACACATGAAGAGGGGTTTATCGAGGTTATGCAAAATGTTCTTAGCTCATTCTTACTTAGTAACTTGACTAAAACAACTTAACCTAATTCTCACTTGGCCTCTGTAAGGTAGTTAGAAGATTGATATCGCCCTGGAGGCAAATTACTTTGCTAAGCATTATGAACTATTTCCCATGGAGAGTATCCCCGACTGACTAAGCTAACCTAACTTATAAGTATGCGTTTACGATTTTTAATGTCTTTTATTATAAACGTAATATTGAATATTTATTTGAATTTTAACTTAATGAGTAAGACGTCATTTTGTAATAATTAATAGTCTCATTCACATTATACATCCCGTGTATTGAGTCTGTAACTGCATAAGGAGGCATCTAGCGGGGGAATTTGGTTTCAGAAAAAAATACTGTGTGCCATCAATAAATGGATAACTATCAATATTTTAAGTGAAAATAAAAAAGAGACGTGTTGTTGTAAAGGTGGAAGAACTCTCTTGTCAATTAAAATGATAACAAGTCCATGCGAAATAATGTCACCAAAATGAAAATAAATACAATTCGAAAGGTTTTTTTTAAAGGTAAATTCGAAAATAGTTTTGATTATACTAAGCAATATCTACCAGTACCTGCCACTTCCCGGGGAACCATTTATTGGATAACAAACATCTCTTCGATAGGTCCTCCAAGTGTTAAGTTTGGTGACTTAGCAGGGGTGGCGGATGTGTCAGCCCATCGTCCGCGGTGCGGCTGCAGAGACTTATTGACGGCGGCCTTTTGACCACAACAGCCGGACTCTCTCGGAACATTGCCTTTCACTGCAGTTGGAGGGATGAATTCATACGTCCATCCTGGGCACACCGACCCCTACATTCCTAACCGCCCCTCGGACCTTTTTAATTACCAGAACTTCTTTCCATAAAAATACACTCCACACAGTATTATTTTCTTTAAAGCCTTCTGCGTGGAGCTAATGTTAAAATATAAATTAATAATTATATTTCTCTCGTAAACTTAAACGAATATAAAATAATTATTCTACTACCAAAGCTAAACTAATAAGTAAGTTGTCAGTATTGAAGGCTCCATGTATAATGCTCCAAGAGATGGTTAAGTAATACATTACCATTCAATAGGTTTCCTCGATCATGTGGAAATATACAAGATGTTATTGGAATGCTCGCCTTGAGACTTCTGGAATCGTCAAATACATTTATTTGTAAAAATCAGGTTATTCCTTCGACTGTGCCAGTTCCTACTGAGCTTGAGCAACTGGCTGCACGCTTTCACATTGAAGTGGTCGTTATGAGTTTCTTAAGTGAATTCTTGGCATTTGACAGTTTTTTTTTTGTATGTACTTGAACATATACGGAATCATTGGAAGAAACCAAAAAGTTTTAGATGTGTTTGTACACCTTTCCCTACAGGAAGCATTAAATTTCCTGGACATAAATTGAAGCCTCAAATTGATTTCACCGAAAATTCCAATATAGAAAAATCGGTGGTGATTCTCAGAATTACAATTTTCCGCGAGTTTCGGAGTTTATTTTTTATATTCTAGGATCCAATAAAATTCCATTGCGTCTCTGGTAAAATATTTCGTTACGTGGGATTTCACCGGTAATGGGCATTTTCATCCCGCAACAAAATATCCCCGACAAAATAGTCTACGGACAAAACAAAATCAAACAAAATATCTATTTTGTTAGGTTAGGTTAGGTTAGGTTACATTAGGTTATGTTAGGTTAGGTTGGGTTATTTTGGCTATTTTCTCATAAGATATTTTGTCTAGATTCGACCTAGTAACGAAATTTATTATTATTTATTATTAGAGATTTAGTATATTTTTATTTGGCTCACGGAAAGCTTCGCACAAAATAGAGTAATTGTGGAATAACTAAAATATTACTTTGAGATTGAAGTTTTTGTTAAAAAAGGCCTTTTCGTCAAAGTAAAATCTAATTCAAACATAAATAAGGGTGAAACAGCCCGGATAGGTTTTCTTTTACATTAGCACAATACTTAAGGTTCTGAGGAATAAAAAACCTTCAGGGTCTATGTCATCGTTGGGGATACTGCGTGGAGGACATTTTTAGGGAAAATAAGAAGAGGAAGCTTTGAGAAAGAAAACGGTATAAAGAGTGGGTAGGAATCTGGGTGTCTATATGTCCAGTAATGATGGACGTTTAAATCCATCCCTCCGGCTGCGTAGTTCTTTGTCGTAGTATGGTACAGTTAAATAAGACCGAAAGCGATAGAGTACCATTCGTTCAGTGGTCCAGGATTGGAGAAGTCTTAGAGGTCCAGGTCGAGGTCCATAGCGAACGCATCTTTTTCTGATTTTTCTTTTTCAAATTTTCGATTAAGTGTCGCTAATATTGTCACCAAATATAAAATCGTTTTTTTCTGCACCCGTATAACCCATACCTGTGCATTTTTTAATATTATTGTATCAAGTACATTTACCGTTCGATTATATCCAAGCTTATTTTCTCCCATCAACCTGTGGCAACTGACAATGTTAATGTCACCAAATATGATGTTAAATTAGAGTATGTTTTTATTAACGTGGCCTGCAATATTAAAAGTCCTTCAGCTTTTCCTGAAATGTGAGCGAGACTTTTACCGCTAATTTTCATTTCGTACAGCAACCTACGATTTTTTAGCATATGCTCAAGAGATGGCATATTATAATAAAATGAAAAGGGAAGATAAATATTGTAAATACTTGGAAACGGAAGAAAGAAATGAACCCGGTACAGATTTTGAGAGGGAAACTTTAAAGAGAACTTTCTCTTCCATGAGTATGTTTTCATTTTTAACGAGTAAAATTAAATATTGTTGTGAAAGTTATACTTGAAATAAAGTTGAAATATCATGCAACATTTTGCACAGGGAGTATCGCGAGTGTGTTTGTGTTTATTGCCTGATTGGAGGTTAAATGGACTGCACAAAATGAAAATTGAAGAGCTTTAGATCGGGTTAAGATCACTGGGAATCTAGGAGAGATGGATGAAGCCTTTCATTTTTTTGCTATTAGTTCCTGACAATTCCCAACTATGGCTCACTTCAAACAGGGTTAATTTTGTTTTGAAAAGCTCGGATCACGAAAGGACATTTAATGGACACTTAGCAGAGGTGCCCGGGTTCACGAGGTGAGATTTGTCCGGGTCTTGGCGGTGGATGCGTCTGCCCACCAGCAGCATGGCAGGCCGGATCGTTAAAAAATGGTCGAGGGAGTCCTTTTGACTTCTCCAGCTGTTCTCTCTCGGAACATCGCCCTGCACCGCAGTGGGAGGGATGGATTCATACGTCCATCACTCCTGCATACATTAACCCCTAGATTCCTACCCACCCCGTATACCTTTTTCCTTCCCAGAACTTCTTCTCTTTCCTCTCCTAAAAATACCCTCCACTCGGCATCCCAAAAATGACTAACTCTTAGGTGAATTGTTTTCCAGAGGGCCTCCTGCGTGAAGCTTATGCCAAAAAAAAACAAAACAATGAAATATTTTTGTATCGGACAAAGAAAGCTTAACCTATCAGTGTTGCCAAAATGTAATCATTCTTACATTATGTTGGCGAAAAATTCTTATTTTTAGACTTATTTTCCTCATTCATCAACATTTTCTTACTATTTCCCTCATCACTTTCACATAAATCTCTGTCCACAGCTTTATACCATCATCCTCTCTTTCACCCCCTTCCCCTAACACTTATGGTTTATTTTTGATTGGCAACCTGATATTGCTACTCGCCATTAAAGCCAGGAGCTAGGACTAGCAATAAGCACTAGGACGAACGATAAAGCCTTGTAACAATAAAATATTGACTAAATCTGTCATCTATGGTCACTTATCAATATTTGTGAGCACAGTCAGCAATTGATATGAAATATTCCGACCGATCACTGACAAATTTTAGCGCGACTCCTGAGTGTCAGATAAACCGTCAATATAAAAACATTTTGAACATCGTTCGTTATGCAAAATAATTGGCTAATTTATTAATGAGTGGAGATGAACTCTTAGATGAAGCTCTCAGAATTGAAAAAAATCGTATATGCGATCCGTACACTTAAATAATTCATCTAAGACGCGATCAATCTATTCCGTTCAATTTTTGAGACACGAAAGTAGTTAAAAATATGACTTGAGACCTCAATAACTAATTAACTTATTAGTTTTTTTTGTCTTTATTTTTACGAAACCGTTTAACGTTTACGTTAGTAAATCCGTTTCGATTTCTCTTTTATCTTGTCAATATCGGTCTAGATATCAACAGTGCGACCGTGCTCGGGAAACGCTATAAAATCATCAGTAGTTGCGTCCACAGATCCGGTATTGTAAAGATATCAATTTCACTGTGCTAGACCCCCAGAATAGGAAACCATACCTGTGATAAGTTCGCCTGGGAAAAATATAATATGTAGAGATAAACGAGCATTTATGTTTAAAATAATTGGAAAAAATTCTGTACACTATTACCATTTTGAATTGTGTATTACTCGATTAAGGTATGGAAATATTCTTTTGCGGAAAGGTCAAATAAAAAGTGCAATATATGTAAATTTTTTTTAAATGTGCAGATATAAATATAAAATACATAGATATGAAAAGAGAATTGCGAATATCGCAGAGTCTTAATAACCTCAGAGCCTGTGGAACTATGGCATCCAAAACTAGGGTAAGTGACGCGAGAGAACAGAGTTGAAAATTACTGATAACTCTCACAAACACATAGAAAAGCGCCGCAGATGAAATTTTTTCCACGGTATCCCCAATTGGGGTAGGTATGTGATGTGGGTGAATGGTAGTCAGGATACCAACGATATTTAAAGATATTTAGAAAAATATGAAAATATTTAGAAAAATATAATAAACTACAAAATTATCATTTAACCCCGCAAAGCCTTCTAGGTGTCTCAAGCGTCAATTTAAAAAGCATTGTAAGGTAATGGGTGTGTGATATATATTTCAGATTTTTTAAATTTATATTATTGTGTTTGGTCTTTCGTAATTTGTAATGACGTGTTTATTTTATTGGCTTATGTCGTTTATTATTTGTACACCAGTCAGATGTATGTAGATTGTTAATATTTCTATTTTTGAGAGTGATAATTCATGGTGGAATTCCATTATAATATATTATAATAAAACGAATATAAAACTTTAATAACTCATATTACTAGTAAGGATTTTCCCTAATTATGATTGAAGTGAGCTACAAACCCAAGGTAATTAGCTTACTGGAATTACCAAAATATTTAGAAATTCGACAGTCTAAAACGACTTAGCAACAAATATAATTATTATAATTGATTAAAATCCTTGTAGACCACCCCTCTCCCCCTCCCCAATATTTTGTGTATATAAACCGTAGACTAAGAATTATTTGTACCAGTCTGAAGGTGGTTCACTCCCTTATAAGGGCTGGTGATTGAGGCTGGAACAGATTTCGGGGAGATTACACCTTGTTGAGGTGTTATTATTGAATGGCGGTTTGTTAAAATGCTCTTTAAGATAATTTTCAGAATTTAAATTCATAAGATGCTATTTCATAAACATTAATTTATAAGTAGCCAATAGCCATTGGGTATTAATAAATTTAAAGTTTTAACAAAATGATGTAGATTAGCTACAATATGCAAATACTCTTGTATGATGAACACTGTTATTATAAATATTTTTCTGAGCAACTTCTTTACTTTATGAAAGTTAAAATTCCCTTCAAACTCACCTCTTTTTAATAAGGTAGATCTCCCTCTCCTTTAAAAAGACCTTTTGTCAAACTTTAGCCTAAAAATGGGTAAATTGTACTCCTCTTAAACTTTATAATTTATAATTTTCCCTAGAATACCTCACAAGAGTCTCAGCTGCTCCCGTCTGGAGCCAGTGAGACTATGGCATCCCCAATTGGGGTTCGTTGTGAGGCTGAAGGTAGTGGGGAGGGGAAGGAGATGGGGAAGACAAAGGTGGGGAAGTACGTGGCTATTCAGATCTGGTCATTAAACACGGCTAAAGTCATTTCAAGCAACCTTTCAATTCTGAATGGTGGTCTTACACGATACAGGACTTACAGGGCGGTACTAAGAGTATCCACTCTAGAATTGTGAAGATTTTTATCTTAGTATATAAGTTTATTAATGAATTATAAATATACGTACATATTTTGGTACGTGCTGTCACAAGGTGTAACAGCACGTACCGAAAGGATTTTAACCAGCGATTACTAAGCATAATTGGAGTACAAAAAGTAGATGTCGTTTTTCCGTCCGATTATATTATAAAAAACAAAAAATATATTTTTCAATCACATGTGGCCACTGATCACACTCCTACACGTCACGACGGGATCACGTGACACGCGCGCTGTTTTGTGCGTTGCAGTGCTGCTGGAACGAGAGGAGTGCTTGTCATGTGATCCGCTTGGTATTATTGGTGATATTTTTATTGTTTTTAATTGAAAATAAAATCACCAAAGTGCCATCGTTGTTCATTACACAGGCTTCTTTCAATTTAATGTTATAAATATCACACACTGTCAGATAGGGACAGGTACTTGGTTAACAGGTTGGATGAAGGAAGGCGTGAATATGTGTAAGGGAGAGTTATGAATATTCCAAGAAAAAAAACCTTTCATCATAGGTAGGTACATAAAACATGTTGATAATATTGGTATACACCTATATCTGTACCAACTATATCATACATATTTTTGCGGATGTTTACGAATCGGTGTACTTAAATATTTGTTTTTTTTTTTTCCCAATAAGCCATCACACATCTCAGCCCCTCTGGTCCGGCTTATATGAGAAGTAGAGATAGAATGTATTATTAAATAGTATGGGTGTGGAATTGGGTGATTTATTTCCATTAGAAATATAAAATATATTTTACTTGGAATTGGCGAGAGCCCCTTGAAATGCTTGCTCGCGGAAATACCTCTTGTTGTAAATGATTGGGATAAGGTTTTTTTTTTACATTATATATTTAATGAAAGATCCGGCAAAAAATGATAGCATTATGTAAGAATCCTCAATAATACACATAATAAGACAGAGTATTTTTTCAAGTCTTTGATGTCGTATAAGATCTGGACAATGGTAAGGTTTTGAAAACTGAATATTAAATGTACCTAAGTAATAATAATTTTCTCGGCAAAATACATTATCGTGATTAATTTCTGGGGTATTATTCCGTGTGTGCTTATATACGATGAAATAATGAGGATGTTCTGGGAAGGAAAAGGTATGAGAGGTGGGTAGATATCTGGGTGTCAATGTGTCTAAAAGTGTTGGACGTATATATACAAGGGCGGATCCGGGCGGAAGGGTGGCGGGGGAGGGGGCACAAGGGGCGGACGGGCAAGAAAATCAACAATTACTGTTTGTTCAAAATTGATAGGGGTCCTTTTAAATAAAATAATTATCCTTGCAAAAAACTTCACTGTTTAATTCACTTGGACATGTTATAAATGTATTATAATACGGTGTCAATACACCGGGCCAAACACTGGCAGTTGTTTACTGTTAAAACTTGCGTTGGGAAGAAGCGATAATAATGGGATGCTAGCACTTTTATAATGTAAAAACCTGCACACATTTAAAGAATCTACAAAAAAAATGGCTTCCTCCATAGTATGTACTTGGTAGTTAAAACAGGCTGCGAACACTCAGCGTCCAGCCAAGCCTCGCACCATTCGAAATATCAACGTCTGGGAGCTTGCTCAAGCAACCCATAGGTGCTGGTAGTATCTCAATTTTTAACATAGCTTCCGCCTCGGGGTTTCTAAATCGCCTATGCCGATTTAAGAACCCTTCAAGAAAACATAACAAAAACAGGGGAAGACAATCAAGGCAAAAGCAAAAAACACAAATCCTAACTCTAAATAGCGTACAAATACTAACAAATAATTTTACCTATTATAAATTAGCAGCCAAAACTAAATGATCCTGCACTGCTTATTATACTATTATTTAAAAATGTACATTCACAAGTTGAATTTTAAGGTGATTAACCTAAACTAATTATATAAACTTCAATTAACCAAAAAAAATTTTTTTACATATTTAAATAATAACTTAACACAAAATACTATTATAATAGAACACAACCCAACACAAAATAATATTATAATAAAACCCAACCCAACACAACACAATTGTCTTTTTTTTTTCAAGTCCATTGGTTAGGATCTTCTCCAGGTGCAGTCCACGATATAAGCACCACAGCGCGGGGTGCAATCAATCATCAATTTATTGGTTGTCATGTTGTTCCTGGGATTGGTATCTTTAAAGGGTCTTTTTTTAATATTTTCACCCTAAAAAGTTTCATCATGGTCGTCCGGGGAGTCCGGACTGACGGAAGGGTCCGGGGCGTCCGTCACAGGTTCAGCTTCCGGGTCCAGAGGCATTAGACATATCTTTGTGATAGGCCTGACAAAGATTCCTTGAGGGGTTTTCAGGGTAACCACTCGCACTACACCATCCGCGCCGGGATGTGTAGATATAACTCGCGCCATTTTCCATAATGGTGGAGGTAAATTATCTTCCTTCAGAATAACCAGATCATCCTTTTGCAGTGCCCGTTGATTACTGGTTTGCCATTTCGTCCTTTTTTGTAGCTCCATCAAGTACTCTCGCTTCCATCTATACCAAAAGGATAACATTAGCGCATGGATTCTCTGATATTGGGTCAGCCTGTTGTCTGGTATGGCTCGGACATCTCTCTCCGGAATGATAGAGGATTTAGTGCCTATGAGGAAATGGTTTGGGGTGAGGGGTTGGTAATCGTGGATGTCATCAGACAAGGAAGTCAATGGACGGGAATTTAGACAGGCCTCAATCTGACAAATTAAGGTATACAAAAGTTCAAAGGTTAAAGCAGAATTACTAGTGACTCTATACAAATGAAACTTTGCTGACTTGACCGCAGCTTCCCACAGCCCTCCCTGACTAGGGGCTCGAGGGGTTATGAACCTCCACTCAATACCTCTGTTAGCTAAATAATTTTGAATCTTGTCGTTGTTCTCTCTCAAACTGGTATACAGCTCCTTGAGCCTATTACTGGCCCCCCGAAAGTTGCTAGCGTTATCGGAAAAGATCTTATCAGGTTCTCCCCTACGGGATATAAATCTCTTTAAACTGTTCAAAAAAGCATTGCTAGATAAATCCGAAACTAATTCCAAATGAACCGCCTTTGTGGAAAAACAAACAAAAATACATAAATACGATTTCACGAGTGGAGCTCTCCTCAGTGGCCCACTTTTGGTTGGAATCGGTCCAGCAAAATCGACACCCGTGATAGCAAAAGGTCGGCTCGGTGTGATTCTTTCGCTCGGTAAGCTTCCCATGATCTGGTTACCAATACGAGGATTACACCTAAAACACACAATACACTTATGTAATATCTTTTTAACAGTATTTTTCCCAAAAATAGGCCAAAACCTTAATCTTATTTCAGCTAATAGCGCTTGAGGTCCTGCGTGTAAGTTTACATAATGATAGTGACGTATAATCAATTCGGTTAGCTTATGTTTAGCTGGCAATATAATTGGATGTCTTTGTTGGTACGATAGGTGTGTAGCTAAACTTAATCTACCGCCCACATATATAAGACCATCACATAAAAAGGGATGAAGAGATTTTAAGTTACTATTTTTGTTGACATTTCCCTGGTTTTTTAATGTCTTCAACTCTTTTTGAAAGGCATGTGCCTGAGCTGATTTCAGTAGACAATTCAAACTTGCTTCTAGTTCAGCTACACTTAAATTACCTGAAATTTTACTTTTAATTTTTCTGCAGTTATTCACAAACCGCAGTAGATATGCTGTAACCCTTTTCAATTTGATAAATGAGGAAAATTTTCCAAATATTTCCCATTCTTGAATATCAGTAGATAAAAGAATATTTTTACTCTTGAGCTCCGGAGGGTTTGAACAGGAAATGTTCGATATAGGCCAATCGTTGACTCCGTCGGTCAACCAATTGGGTCCATTCCACCATATTGTAGAATTTATCAGTTTATCCGCCGTAGCTCCTCTTGAAAGTATATCCGCTGCATTGTCGGATGATGATACGTGTCTCCATTGATCTGGATCACTCAGTTCTTGTATTTCGGCTACTCGATTGGCCACGAAAGTGCTCCAACGAGTAGGTTGACCTTTCAGCCAACACAGCGCTATCGTAGAGTCACACCAATAATATGTGTTGATCTTCATTATATTTAATGCTTGTTTTATAGTTTTCATTAATTTTGCCAGTAGTACAGCACTACATAGCTCCAACTTAGGCAGTGAAATAGACTTCAATGGTGCTACCCTTGATTTGGATGTTATTAAGTGTGAATGCCACTTACCGCTGTGGTCCATTGACACCATATAGATACAGGCTCCGAAAGCCTTCTCAGACGAATCGCAAAAACCGTGTAGCTGTAGCTCTTTTGCTTGCTTGCAAATAATTTTTCTTGGTATTTTCAACACATTTAGCTGAATTAAATCTTGCAGGTAGGTCCTCCAGGGTGCTAATATTTCATTAGGTAACTGATCATCCCATGCTGCTTTGGACTGCCACAGCCTTTGCATTATCAATTTGGCTATGACTATTATCGGCCCTAGGAGTCCCAATGGATCGAAGGTTGATGCGATGCAAGACAATATCTCTCGCTTGCTCTCGGTTGGACCTGATGGCTTCATTATTACATAAGAAAAGTAATCAGATTCATTGTTCCATGTTAATCCTAATATTTTCTCAGTCTTTGGATTGTCAGTAATAATTTTGTCGGAATCGCCTGAATCGGCACACTTAGCTTGACCCGACTCGGCTGACAATTCCAACGCATTGGACCTCCACTTCCTCAACGTCATCCCCGCAGATGACAAGATGCTGATTAATTCTTCTTTTAACTTTTTACAGGATTCCAGCTCATCTGCTCCCGTTAACAAGTCATCCATATAGAAGTCATTTTCTATGACCTGACTAGCTCTAGGAAAAATTAAATTATTATCCATACCAATTTGCTTTAAGCATCTTGTGGCTAAGAAGGAGGAAGGTGCCAGTCCATAAGTCACAGTCTTCAGACGATAATGCTTGAGCACATCCTGTGGCGACTCGCGCCATACTATCTTCTGTAGGTCCAGGTCATCTTCACACATGTTAATCTGGCGGTACATCTTCTCGATGTCGGCAGTCATGACTATTTGATGTTTCCTGAAATGCAATAGTTGGTTATATAGATCCTTTTGTATAACAGGTCCTGTCATCAAGGCTTCATTGAGGGAAATTCCATTTGAGGTTTTGGCGGAGCCGTCAAAAACGACTCTCACTTTAGTAGTAGTGCTGGATTCTTTCACTACAGCGTGATGCGGTAAAAAATAGGAGTCACGTTCCCCTTTTGACTGGTCACACATCTCCATGTGTCCCAATTCTTCATATTCACGCATGAATTTTACATATTCTGTCTTTAACTCGGGATGTGACACAAATTTTCTTTCTATATTTTTAAATCTTTTTTCGGCAGTGAGCAATGAGTTTCCCAACTGATCAATGCATGCCCGACGCGGTAAACTTACTACATATCTACCGTCATCTTCTCTAGTATGAGTACTTACAAAACTGGCTTCGCAAGCCTTTTCTTCTTGAGTTTGAATTTTAGTGGAATTAATCTCTTCCAATTTCCAAAATTTTTCTATTTGATGACTCAACTTATTTATAGATAAACTGCAAAAATCTGATACAGGCCTTTGTTTGGGGTACACGTTGATAGGACCGGACACAATCCATCCCAGTTGCGTACGTTGAAGCGTTGGTCCTGACTCGAGTTTCAATCTATCGTTGTTTAGCATCTCCCAGAAGCTCTCCGCGCCCAACAGGATGTCGATGGGTGCAGCTATATTGAAGTTCGGGTCTGCCAGCTCCAGTCCTGGTGGTATTTTGAACTCTTTTTTCGCCATTGTCACTTGTGGTAAATTGGTTGTAATTTCCTGTAAAATCAGACATGATATTTCGCGTTTATAATCCGTATTAAGCGAAGTCATCTCCACTGAAATTCTCTTTTTTATGTGTGTGATATTATTATGGATCCCAGACACGGGTTTGTTTATCCATTCACATGGTAAATTTAATTTATTAGCAAAATCAGCTCTCATAAAATTACTCTGCGCACCAGAGTCAATCAGGGCGCGAGCTTTAAACATTTTATTGTTGGCCCCCACAATTCCTATGTAGGCGGTTGACAATAATATTATTTTTTCTGCCTTTTCCGATGCAGAAAAATTCGACACTATAACCTCGTTATTAGCATCCATATTTGAGGTCTCCGGCGGAGGTACCTCCTTGTGTAATAGAGTATTGTGGCTATACTTGCCACAAATTTTGCAGGTTAGGTTTGTCTTGCAACTCTGTGCCTGATGACCCAACCTCAAACATTTAAAACACGCCCGGATTGATTTCGTAGCATCAATCCTATCCTGTAATTTTAATTTTAGAAATTTTTTGCAAAAATAAATTTGATGACCTTTATCATTACAATAAATGCAGTTGTTTGCCTTTATTGCCAAGAATACCGATGAATCTTTTTTGTTATTATTGTTGCCTATTTGCATTTTATGTAGGTTAGAAGATTTTTTCTCTGAAGCATTCATAAGCTCCAATACTTGTGCCCTAGCAGATAAACATTTTATGAATTCCTTTAATGTAGGTAATTCACCTTGCAATGTATATTGTTCCCAATTTCTCCGGCTAGCTATATCCAATTTATTTGAAATTATGTAAATAATCAAAGGATCCCAATGATCTACTTTAACTCCGATGTTTTGTAACGCTTTCAAATTGACATTAGTTTCATCAATTAAATACCTTAATGCTACAGGCTCTTCATGTTTCATATCCTTTAATTGAAATAGAGTTTGGATATGTTTATGTACGGTAGCCCTGAGATTCGCAAATCTGTCGTGCAACAATTCCCAAGCCGATAGGTAGTTTAATTCCGAAACTTCTAGATTACTAATTATTTTCAATGCGTTCCCTTTCAGCGCAGATTGTAAGTAAAAGAATTTTTGGACGTTGCTCAAGGAACTGTTATTATGAACTAAAGTTTTAAAGGTTTCAACGAAATTTACCCAATCTTTTTGATTCCCATCGAATTCTCTCAATTGGAGAGTTGGGAGTTTGATGTCGACTCTACCCTCGTTAATTGAGTCCATCGCCCCTTTAGCAGTAGCAAGGACTGAAAAATATTGATTTTCAAACGTCTCGCGCTGAATAGAATTTTCCAGTTCCTCATCCGATAAAATTTCAATTTCGTCCTGTATAGATTCGAATTGATCTAACAATGGCTTTATTCGGTCGTACCTCAGTTTAATTTCAATCGCGGACAAGGAGTTTATAGAATCCGCGAAACGCGTCAATTTCCCTTTAATCACGCCTCTCTTGGCTATTAAAGATTTGATCTTATCCATTTTGTGTACAAATACCTTTTCGTAGCTTAATCCCTGATAAAATGTGTTCCGACAATGCGTATTTATTTATTTGAGAAGCTACCCGCCTGAAAGACAACAACGACAATATTCCTGGCAATTATTAATTGAGAACCTAATGTTCAATCAATTGAAAATCATGAGTTGCATAAAATCTTTACGTGGGTAGTGATTTTATTTTTTACAATACAATATTTATGGGATTAATCTTGTTAAAAAACTACGAATGAGTTCTGTATGGATGTTAAAGAATGGGTATGGGTGGGAAGGCACTAAAAACTTATCTCATTTCCGATGTGAATCCAGTCTTCCTTTGTTCATCTTTGTGATTCCGGTAATTGTAATATTGGTCATCTGTATTAATTGGCAGCTGGTTCTTGTTTTTTTTTATATTATTGCAGTCCTCTGATTGCAATCCGGATCGTAAGGCCCATGTTCAAAATTGATAGGGGTCCTTTTAAATAAAATAATTATCCTTGCAAAAAACTTCACTGTTTAATTCACTTGGACATGTTATAAATGTATTATAATACGGTGTCAATACACCGGGCCAAACACTGGCAGTTGTTTACTGTTAAAACTTGCGTTGGGAAGAAGCGATAATAATGGGATGCTAGCACTTTTATAATGTAAAAACCTGCACACATTTAAAGAATCTACAAAAAAAATGGCTTCCTCCATAGTATGTACTTGGTAGTTAAAACAGGCTGCGAACACTCAGCGTCCAGCCAAGCCTCGCACCATTCGAAATATCAACGTCTGGGAGCTTGCTCAAGCAACCCATAGGTGCTGGTAGTATCTCAATTTTTAACACTGTTTACTGTTAGAAATAAACTTGAAGTATCATACTTCAAAAGTATGTATAGGAAGGTTTATGAAAGTGTTTTTTTTTTTTTTTTACAGTGAATACCGCACAAGAATCTCAATTGCTCCCGTCTGGAGCCAGTGAGACTATGGCATCCCCAATTGGGGTATGTTGTGAGGCTGAAGGTAGTGGGGAGGGGAAGGAGATGAGGAAGAGGAAGGTTGGGAAGTACCTGGCTATTCAGATCTGGTCACTTAACACGGCTAAAGCCATTTTCAAGCAACGTTTCAATTCTGAATGGTGGTCTTACACCAGGGCGATACTGATAGTATCTTCCACTCTGGAACATGCCGCAAATATACTTTATATTATTTTAAATGAATTAATTGTGAAATAACACAAATTAATCAAATAAAATTTATTTGCGCATGCCGGGTTCGAACCCGCGATCTCCGGATTGTGAGTCAAGAGTCTTACCCACTGGACTACGGAGGTCGTCAAACAATAAACGGAGGTCGTAAAACAATAGAAAAATTAAATCTCTACATATTACAAATTAAAGTGTTTAATTAAGACAGTTGTAGCTTCTAACCTTCTTCCACAGTACACAAAAATACATTCTGGGGGGGGGCACGTGCTCCCGTGCCCCCCCCCCCCTTAATCCGCCCTTGTATATATATACATCCCTCCAACTGTGGTGTGAGGCGGCGGGCCGAGAGTGTCAAGCTATAGATCAAAACCACCACCAGTATCTCTCAATCTGGTTGACCTAGTCAAACTTCACCCCTAGTAAACTCGGGCATCCCTGCTAAGCAACTAAACGTAGCGAACCACTTGTGGTGGCATATGAGATGTTGGTTATCCAATAAATGTAGGAAGGCGGTACCCATTCCCACCTCTCAAATTTGAAACCACTTTTAGAATATACCGCCAATCAAGAATAAAATATACCAAAAGAAAATCGTCCACATCCTAGACAAGCAAAACCACAAAGTAATATAATCTTGATTAGCCATGTGCCTGAAGTGTTCAAGAAACGTGTTTGCAGGTAGTAACAGATGCGTGTTCAATTCCCGTCACAGGTGTTTAGCTGTTATAACACCCCCCTCTCTCACCCCCTGCTATGAGCCTCTTACCCTAATGGAAGGTACCGGGGATTTACACATCTATCACCAAGATTGAAATTCCTAGAAATATACGAATCCGTGATAACACGAAAACATTTGTTCGATTTAATAAATCAAACACAACTTTTCTCGTTTTCTTGAGCATCCACTTTCTAAAAAATTCTATACGTTTTGTTTTGAATAGCTTTATTTCATAATGTAGAAATGTTTTTATATCTAAATGTACGGTTTCGACACATTTGTATCATTCACTATTGTTAATTAATGTTTTCATGTTGTGTAGACTCCTGCCATCGTTCTCCCCCCAAATCACCATTAATCACAATCCTCACCTAATAAACATCTTAAATCATTTCTGTACTTGATATTTTTTATGTTAACTTTAGAACGCAAGTGAATTACACGGATGTGTGAAACCGAAAACCGTGAAACCCAGCAAATAAGTAACAAATGTTTATGTTAAAAATAAAACCCTGCAAAACCAAATGTATTATATTTATTAAATTAAAAAACACACTTTGTAATGCACCACTTTTTATTAGAATTGATATTTAACAGCCAACCAGGTTTCGCTCATCTCGAGCTTCATCAGGGCTTATTATAACAACTGTTGTTTTTATTTTATTTTTTATTTATTTATCTATAATAAAATATGTTTACAATAGTTTTATTTATATGCCTGTCTCACTAGGGTATACCTGTGTCGAGACAGGCGTACAGGTATATAAATGAATATAGTAATTACAAGGATATTTCAGGTAAAATACATATTATGAATAGAATTAAAACAGAAGGGTGATTGGAAGGGTAATAAATCTTTTAAAGAGAGTTATTTTATAAATGTTAAAGAGTTATGTTATAATAACTCAGTTGTTATAATAAGCCCTGATGAAGCGCGAGATGAGCGAAACCTGGTTGGCTGTTAAATATCAATTCTAATAAAAAGTGGTGCTTTACAAAGTGTGTTTTTTAATTTAATAAATAATGTCACACCACAAAGTATTTGCTTCCTTCGATCATATGTATTATATTTAGTCACCATTCATTAAAAAAAAAGTTCCTAATGCGGTAAGGATATTCTGTGTATTTTAAAAATATATTCTATCTGCAAAATCTGAATAAATCATGTAAAAATTAGTAGGTAGCGAAAATTTTGCACGACAAATAATAATACTTGACCTTTTTTCCGAAATCTCTAAAAAATTTTCGTAGTGCGGCGATGTTAACAGAGGCATACAAAGATAGCCTTTCTTTCCAATCTGCTTTTCCTTCTTAAAAAAAACTGTAGGCTGTATTAGTAGGCCGTTTAGAATATACGTGTTTAATATCAAGTGTCAGGGGGAGGCAGTAAAGTAGGTGGCACCTGCCCAGTCACATGTTCCGAATATATATTTCCGATACAAAATTAAAAGATGGATTAAAGAACAAAAAAAGCTTTATTTAAAAAATATAGCGAAAAATATAAGTCGTATAAACGTAATACACAATACCATTATAACACAGACTTCATTATATACAACCGTCCCTCATAATATTTTCCAATTTTCTATTAGTTTTTCACTATCGCCTTTATCATTAATTTTATTTAATTTTATTTTCAATTCATATTAATTGGTTTTAGATTGGAAAATAAAGGCCTAACCACGGGTAAAGCACCCAGTGAAGTTCACATTATCAGATAATGTTTTAAAATATGCAAAGATATTGTTTCAAAGCAAAATGTTTAAGAAAGAAGTACACCAAAATTGTTTTCGTTATTCATGTTATAATAACACTGAACATAGGTGATTAGATGGTAGAAACTTGCTTTTCTATGTAATTACGTCATTAATATTCAGTGAACGTTGTTTTGGGCCTTTTACAAAAATACTTTGAAATATTACTATACTTCTACATAATGTACGGTCAGTTCACACGCGATTTACTTATTTAGTAATATCAACGCCTTTGTTTTTTGACGAAATTCTGTTATCTGTTTTCAAAATATTAATAATTTTTTTTTATTCCAGAGAAAATTATCTTTTCACTCATTTAACTCGAAATAATTATACACATTAAAATAAAGTAAATATTTCAATACAGCACTATTCTATTTCATTATTTTGTTTATCAAGAATAAATATTAATATATATTTTTTAAAGTTACCTTCTTTTCGTTTTTAATGTCGTTTGGGAGTTTTTTCGTCTTATATATTATACATACTCTTCTATTATTCTGACTCTTTACATGACCCGACTAAAGTATCTGATTCACTTGATCGTGCCATGACTTCTTCGGACAAGCCCGACGTTTTCTACCATTCTCATTTGCGTCATATATTCACTTAAACTCCTTTCTTCGTTCATTCGCTCACCAACACGCCGTTCGGTCTTGACACACACACTTCTTGCTTCACTCCCATTTATACATCGTCTCACACATACTCCTCTATTAACTCTTGACATGGCCCGAATCAAGAATCTGTTTCACTTGATCGTGCTATGTCTTCCTTGGGCGTCCCCGACGTCTTCTACCATTCACTTTTGCGTCATATGTTCTCCTCACACTCCTTTCTTCGTTCATTCGCTCTAAATGCCCAAACCATCTGAGGATCCCTTTGTTAATCTTACTCAATACGTTTACATCAGCCTTGCATTCTTTGCGGGTCACTACATTTCTTACACGATCGTACATGGTTTTACCACTCATACGCCTCATGGATCTAATTTCTACGGCATTCAGTCTACTTTCGGGCCTCTGTTCCATGCCTCATTGCCATACATCAGGGTAGGTTCCACCAATCCATTGTGGACTGCTAGCTTCACTCCTTTGAACAGTTTTTTTTAGGAATATGGTTTGAAGGTATTGAATGAAAACGGGACCTTTTTTAAATGCCATATTATGTTTTTTTTTTTTTTTTTTTTTTTTTTTTTTTTTTTTTTTTTTTTTTTTTTTATTAAGGAGAAAATACAGATACAGACGTCAATTGACAAGAATATACAAAACAATTAATAGAGAATTCGCCTGCATCCAAACTATTTCTCACGAATTAACATTGACAGCAGATAAAAACATATACAAATATTTTTACCGTTAAATACGGAAAAGACGTATGTATATATACATAAGTAAATATTATTTTACAGAGAGATGAAAAAAAAAATGCGCAATATCCTTATAAAAGTTTACAAATTGTTTTTGGAAAAATTTTGATGGTAAGACCAAATATATATATAGATAAAAAATAATGTCATACAGAAATTTAAAAAAAGAAAGGTAGTTAAAATTATAAACCAAGCAATGTCTAAGGTATTGTACTTTGTAGGAAAACGGCCTTCAATTTTCTACTAAAAGTACTGCGTGTATCAAAAAATAAGTCGGAATCCTTGATGTTTTGATTTTGATTAAACGATTCGCTCATTCTTCTGATTGGATCCCTGACACCAGCATTTGTACGCGTCCGGCTAATGTGGAATAAGTCGTTAAGCCTTGTTACTCTGGGTGGTATTTTGAAGTTTATTAGTTTCAGTAGGTCAGGACAGTCGATAAAGTTATTGCAGATTTTATAAAGCGTCATGAGGTCAAGGTATGTTCGCCGGTTAGTTAGAGTGGTGACGTTATAATTCGAGAGCATATTTATGTACCCCCGTTTAGGTGCGCTCATTCTGTAATTGAGGTATTGCAGAAATTTCTTTTGAATACTTTCAATGTTGACTTTATAGACACCGTAAAGTGGTGTCCATATGGAGGTGCAGTATTCAAGTTGAGAACGGACCAGCGTGTAGTAAAGTAGAAGATAAGTTTCAGGTTTTCGAAATTCGCGGCTGTTTCTGATGACAAATCCTAGCATGCGGTAAGCTTTATTCACAATGTTCTCAATGTGCGCATCGAAATGGAGTTTAGAATCAAAAAGTACGCCTAGATCTTTTATACAGTAAACGCGCTCGAGTAAATAGTTACCAATACAATAATTGTGTATAATAGCGTTGTGATTTTTAGTGAAGCTTATTTGTTTACATTTGTTGTAACTTAGGTAAATTTTGTTTTCATTGCAAAATGCTTCGAACCTTACTAAGTCGCTTTGGATGAGCAGACAATCGTTTAAATTCCTAACAATGGCAAATATTTTTATATCATCGGCGTACAAAAGAAATAAACAATGCATGAAACATTTAGTAACAGTGTTAATAAAAAGTATAAATAACAGTGGACCCAGGATTGACCCCTGTGGTACGCCAGAGGTAACTGGTTCCCACGTAGAAGTATGTCCTCGTAATGATACAGCTTGCTGTCTTTTTGTCAAATATGAGACAAACCAACGTCATAAGTTTCCCCTAATTCCATTGAACATTATTTTTTTAATAAGAATAAGGTGGTCAACCTTGTCGAAAGCTTTTTTGAAATCGCAGTATATTGCATCTACCTGGTGGCCTCGATCCATGCTAGTGAATAAGAAATTTGAGTAAATTAGTAAATTACTCATGGTAGATTTGCCTTTTACAAACCCGTGTTGTTGTTCTGTAATTTTGGCGGCAAGCTGGGGATATATATTATCATGGACAAGTCTTTCCAAGAGTTTAGGGATCGCCGAGAGAATGGATATTGGCCTATAGTTTTCGACTTTTTGACGTGAGTCACCCTTATGGACTGGTATAATATAAGCCAACTTCCACCTATCAGGGAAAACCCCGTCACTCAGGCATTTATTAAATATTATGGTAAGTGGAACATACAATGACGACGCAGCAGATCTGAGGAAAAATGCCGGTATTCCATCGTGACCCGCACCTTTGTTTATATCTAACGCCTTTAAACTTGATTGCACTTCTTGTTCCGTTAGTTCAATGGTGTGAATGTGCGTAAGTCCAGAGTCCCAAACGGCCTCAAGTTGGTCAATGTTAATTGAGTCATTGATAGAGGAGGGTTCAAATGTTGACTTGAAGAACTCAGAGAACATATTACAGATTTCTTGGGCATCATTAGATTTGCGCCCTTCGAAGGACATAGTAGCAGGATATCCATCAGATGATTTTAATGAGGATATGTATGACCAAAAGCATTTAATATTATTTTGCAATGAACTTTCGATGTTTTCAAAAAATAACTTTCGAGATTCACTTGCCAATTTTTTGTATGTAGCACGTAAGAAGGAAAATTTACGATAGTCAGAAAGACCTTTATATGTCTTCCATTTGAGCCAAACTTTATCTTTTTTCCGTGATAAGCTAATAAGTTCGGGAGTAAACCATATGGGGAATTTGTCATTTCGTCTGGCCAATACTGGAATAAACTCATCAATTATATTGTTTATTATTACATAGAATCGGTCTACTGCTTCTTCTGCTGATAAATTCGCGATTTCTGACTTCCAATCAATACAATTAATGTCATTATTAATTTGAGTATAATCAGCTTTCCTGAAATTGTGCCTACGCTCTTTGTTGTTTTTAATTTTTGGTTGAATCGCGGATGATATTTCAAATTCCAGGGCTGGATGGTGTCTGTCCTCTGAAAGGAGAGGGTCGTCGCTATGTGTAACTTTTGTTTCGCGACTGTAAAATATAAGGTCTAAGAATTTATCGTTGTGGTTAGGTATACAATTATATTGAAATAAGCTCATCAATGCCATTGTTTGAAGAAAAGTTTGCGATGCAGCTGTGTTTGAGGAGGCAATACCATGATTGCAGCCTTCGGAAAATGTCCATGTAAGAGTAGGTAGATTCAGATCTCCAAGAACACAAAACGTATTATTTGGTTCTGATGAAAAGACGGATTCCAGGTTTTTGGAGAAAATATCATAAAGCATTACTGGCGAGACAGGAGGTATATATACAACACATATGGTAAGATTTAGAGACCTTAACGGAATTGATATAAAGATTTGTTCAATTTGATTTTTTTCCCAATCGTCGAGACGGGAAGCTGCGAGTTCCTTGCGCACTGCCACTAACACACCACCTCCGTCCATCTTACCGGTAATTATACGGTTCCTATCTCGTCGGAATACCGTGTAACGCGAATCTATGAATTCGGCCGTGTTTACACTTGCTACAATCCACGTTTCAACTAGAACTATAACATCATAGTTATTCGATGAAATATTAATAAGAAGCTCCTGAGTTTTGGTCTTAATACCACCACAGTTCTGGTAATAAACAGATATAGATGATGAGGTCATTTTTTAGAGTAAGAGTGTTATTCGACTTATTCCACATTTGCGGGAGTGATAAATTAATTAGGACGTATGATGCATCAAAATTATATATAAAACATTGATTACTTAGTGTAAAATATGAATGAAAATGCAGGAAATATGATAGTGCTATATGATTATGGAGGTATTGCGCTATAAACAAATATATTGAGTAATTTTGCAAGAAAAAAATGAATGACCAAGAGTACAGGATAGTGATAGAAAGCTGGCATCGATAGTAGCAGTAACGAGTTTGTTCTAGTAGTCACATATTTTGTTGACCATGAGTGCTGATTTTTTTAAGGTCTCCCTCGCAACGAATGGTGACGACTCGAGAGAGATCATTCCTCTTCGCCAGGATACTGCCATTCCTCACCCATATGTATTTATAGCCGTTTTCTTTTCCGGTGGCACGTGTTTTGGCAAAGAGTATTTTATTTTTTAGTGTCAGGTGCTCATTTACGTAGAAATTAGTGGTGGGAGCTCCAAGTCCTAGTTGGTCCGTTGTGAGGCCGCGGCGAGTCCTTACCGCAGCGATGACATCATCACGGAGACGCTTTGTCGTGAGATGGACGACTATGTTGCGTGGACGGTTGGAGGGAGACGAGTGGCCGCGAGCGACGCGGTGCACCGACACCACAGCGCTACTAGGAAGTGGCACGTTGATAGTTGATCCCATTCTCTCCATTAGGGTGAACAGATTTTCACCTTTCACCTCGGGAATGCCGTGGACATCTAAATTACACACTCTGCTACGCTGCTCCATGTCATCTTGAGCATCTCTGAGAGATTGGATTTCTTGTCGGAGGCTGGCATTTTCTTCCTGAAGAACAGTCACACACCCCATGATTTTGGTGTACTGGTCCTTCCACTCATTTGATAAAGTGTCCAATTTTTGATGAATAGCATCAATGGCATTCTTACTCTCAGTACGCATTGTTTCAAGCTTCGACTCAAAGAAGTTGATAAGGGAGTCGGTGTCAATGTTTATCATTGACTGGTGCGTTGCCGACGGTGATTCCATAGTGCCAGATGCGGTCAATAGAGGCGATGATAGTGTTTTCTTCACACTGCAAGTCTTGCTGCGAGATTTAGACATTTAGGTTATTTATTATATATATATATATATATATATATTTTTTTTTTTTTAAATTTGGGATTTATGGTTTTGCTCCCCTGAAAAGTTTGTTAACTCCAAGTAGGTACCTATATAGGCAAACTCGAGACAGTAAGGTTGACAATGTGGGTAGTAGTTTTAATTTAACAGATATTTACACAGATTCACTTTTAATTTTATTTTGTTTTAACTTTTGAAACACTATAAACACATATATTATTAAGATGTAAGTCAAGTTAGATTAGTGGCCAATTTAAGCCCCGTTTTAGTATAGTTTTCACTGCTTAGAGCATAAAGTTCACTGTTTTTTGTTAATTTGTGTGGAACGAATATTTAATGTGCTTGCTGTGTCACTGTTGTTATTGTTGTTTATTGTTATTGTTGTTATTGTTGTTTTTATGTTTTAAGTAATTACTGGTTAGCAATTATCTAGATTCAAAATATTTTGTTGCTGGTAAACCTTTTTGTCAGAATGAATCAAGCACCCTCTAACTACTGCCTTAGTCCCCTGACACTTTGAATACCAGAAATACTGTAACTCGCATAAAAACACTTATTATGAATTCAAATTCGTTCCACATTAGGAAAAGCAGAAATGTTTACGTGAAAATATTGTGTAGTTTTTAATATAAAGATGAAGGCGGTTTGCGGCGGGAATATTCGGGGTTGGTTGCTGCCTATCTTCACATGAATAAATTATGGGTTAAATTATATTATACTGAAAAGCTGCGTTTAACGGGAGGAAGGGCGGGGGGTGTAGGGTAAAATTTAATGTATGAAAGTAATAATGGGCTTTGTGTTGTGGGGAATCGTTAAGATGTCAACTACTGAATATGTGTATAGTTTTGTCTCTCAACAAGTGTCGTTATTATAGATAGTTATGTGTAGTTTTAATGTATCTCAACGAAGGTCTGAACTATGGAATATGACAGAGACAGAAGCTCTTGTTAGAAAATTTTACAGTGGGAGAAAGTTTTCTTTCATTATTTCATTGAAACTTTACGATAGGTGTTTTAAGATAAAGCTATTTCCGTAAAGGTAAAAGTCTCATTTGTTTAAATAATTATTCGTAAAGTGATAAACTTTCTTTGTTCATGCTTTATTTAACATTTTAAATTGGAGGTTGAACAAAAACTAAAATGGTCTATTGGACAAATAAGATCTGGGGCGACGAGCTGTCGCCGGTTCGGGTTTTAGAGCCAACATCATATACGATCTATAGGCTATCCAGATTATCACAAAGCATCAGTTAAAAAAGACGTTAAGTCCAGTTAGATATTCATTTTAAATAAGACGGAAATAAGCACGATTCAAACCGAAGTACCTATCATTGAAACTCCCGATCATCGGAGTTGTATTGTTCATCAGAGAAAAAAATAGTACACCACATCAACTTTCATTCGAAGGTGTGCAAAACTCTATTATAAGTACGGCGTACCGCCGCTCAGGTAACCATTTATTGGATAACCAGCACTTCTGCCATAGGTCACCCCAAGTGGTTCGCTACGTTTGGTAACTTAGCAGAGGTGCTGGGTCTTAGCGGTGGATGCGTCTGCCCACCAGCTGCATGGCAGACCGGATCAATAGAGAATGGTTGAGGGAGTCCCTTTGAATTCTCCAGCCGTACTCACTCGGAACATCGCCTTGCATCGCAGTGGGAGGGTATGATTCATACGTTGTTCTAAAAAGGATTTTTAAAATCATCTTGATGAAAGAGCATCTTTCTAAGATGGTCGAGTGTAAAATCATAATTTTGTGTATTCATGATGTTTTTTGTATCAATAACGCAGCTACAATCATCAACTAAGCTGATGTGAAATTCAGATGGAGCAAATTAATCAGCAACTTCCACTCAGAGTTACCGCAACCAACAAATGGAACTAAAAGCAATCTGGGGATGGTAGATAAACCTACTGCACTTCAGTTCGAACTATTGGGAAATGTAGTTGAAATCTGTTTTAATGAAATGGTAATGCATTCTAATGAGATATCTGGAAGGGGGTGTAAATCATTTTAGCTTGGTGGCCAAGACAGCGTGTTGCTTCTGGAAAGAATAGTCCCTTATTTTAAATTTAAGGATTTCAAGAAAATAAACCGTTTCAAATTGAATAATATTGAATTTATGGAAAAACTTTCTTCGGGAGTTTGTTAACCTCGAAGTACTCATTTGATAAAATAAATAAATTAATGAGAACCAAAATTTATAGTCAGTTTGGAGTTGAGAACTTTCGTTGAATAATTTATTTTCCTCTGAGAAGTACGTAGTATGTAATTGTTTAATTGATTTCTTTTAGCTTTATTTAATTTCTTTGATTTTTTGCAAATATGTTTTTTTTGTTTTTTTTTAATTTTTAATAAGCATTGCCTTTCAGTTTAGCCTGTAAGTAGAATAACAAAACAGGAGGTTTTACCGAAATGTTAGATACAGGAGAAATGTGTATTGTAGTCCAGGGTCGATCGTGAAAGACCTGATCGTCGAAACCCGCTCACGAGCCACCAAAGAGCGAGCGGGTTATTTATTTGTCAGCACCCGGGTCTCACGATCAAGACAAGAACAAAGCGCGCACTCCCGCGACCCGTGAACCGCGACACAATCCTGCGACCCGCGATCTACGACACATTCCTGCACCCCGTGACTCACGGACCGATCGCCGGGTGCCGGGTGTGGGTGGGGCGAGACGTGTCAGCTCCCGGAACCCGCAAACTGCGACACATTCGATATGCATTCGATCGCCGATTGCCGATCAACGTACACACGTGCGTGACAGTATCCTGCTTCCTGCCCGTGTGTCACGTCATCGCGGGATTGTTAGGTAGATTCGATTTTTGAATATTCGACTACACACAGCGTCGTTTTAAATTAGAGCGTATCTTGGTATTGTTAATCAACGGGTGAAGTGCATTTCTTTTCACATTTTGTTAGTGTTGTTTTCATAAAAACTTTTCATTTTTCGTGTGAGCGTGAATGTAATTGTGCATTGTAATAGAAACTATTAACTGGTAAAATTTCTGACTTTAATAAAAATAAATTATAATAAAGCATTAGCTTACAGCTAATTTACTTATTTAAATTCTCAATAAAAGCTTCAGAACAACACGTTTTTTACAAGGTTTTTATGTCCTCCAAAACATGATAAAACATTGTTTTTTTACCCCTGAAGCATGTCTTTTTTTAAATTAATTTCTGGGACATGACATTACTAGTTACAGGTGTGAGCAGTGAGAGAACGTTCACACAATTATAACCTGGGTTTTGTGTCGCGTATGACTTGACCGGTCTGGGCGGCGACCGTCTACCGCGCGGCGCACCCGTAGAAAGTAACTGGGTGATGAGTAATCGAGTTTCGTATTTTGTATCGCGAAAAGAGCGGGTCTTCGCGACCCGCTCGTGACGCCAGTGAGTCGTGAGCGACCCGGGTCGTGTAAAACGATCGATCGACCCAGGACTAGTGTATTGTAGCTCTGAACCCGCTTTGGTTTGAATGTAGTGGAAAATTGTCCACACGAGCAAATGAGATTACAAAAATGCCCGTTTTAAATTTAGTAACCGCTCTTACGATACAGATCTCGTTAATATGTAAATCAGCTTTATAAATCTTTCATTTGAACGTTGTAAGTTTAGTAAAGGTGAATGAATTTGAAAACGTTTTACGGACTTTAGAATCGCTTCGGAAACATTTCATGTGTTGGATTATATGAATGAACATGAATTATCGTTATAAGTTGCTTCTTTACTATTATTTCTCCAAGCTTTCCATTCTTTTCCACTGCCCCAAATGCATCCAAAGTAAAAATAAATTGCGGTAGTTCTGTGCTAGTTCTCCGCTTTAAAACTAGTTCCTTCTCGTTCTCCCCTCCCCCACAGTCCTCACTTCTCCCCCCGTACACCCATCACCTTTTCATTTCACATTTTCAACTTCAGAACACCCTGTCCCACATATAATTGTGTCCATAATGTATTAAAGTGAACTTATTGCTGCAACGGATATTGCACTGAATTGTCAAACTCTTCTGAAAGCAGTATTATTTTGTGCCTTATACCATTTTTTTTAATTTCCATGAATGGGTGCTTTATAATAATGTTTCGTTTGTCCAGTTGATTAGTCAAACATCGCCGAAAAATCTAAATTTGAGTTGAGAATGCAGTTATATGTAAAACGTGTACCCTATATCAGGTAGAAAACTTAGATTACTCATAAACACCACCAAATCAATTATAATGCAAAAAAACTTGTAGCAAAATAAACGAAAATATTATGTTTTCTGGAATCTTAGTAGGAAATTTCAAAATGTCATACTAATGTACAGAACCGTTTTGCTTCTCGGCGTTATTTAATAACATAAAATGTGAAAAAAACAGACACGTGTAAATAATATTTGATTTGTGGCGAGCATTCGAATATTGATCGTTGTGCTTCAAATTTCTCGTAGACAAATTATTTAAGCTCATTATTTTCCATCGCCCTTCTTAGAAGATAAACATTCCTTATAAAAAATATTATTTTTTTCAACTAATTAGAATATTAATTATTTTCTACGAATTTCTTCCAGCATGAATTAAAAAATCATGAATTTTCCTCGTTCAACAATTCCCAAAACTCTTGAGAAGAACTCTCTTTGGTGCCGCAAGTTGTGTCATTATAATAGAACTAAAAGTTCTTTCTGACTGGAACTTGTTCCGCTATTTAAATTCGTTGCTCTCCTGACCCACTTGTTCTTGTTAAATAATAGAAATAGGACCCAGAGAAGAAAATAAAGGGTAACTGGTCCAAAGCAAAGAAAACGTAGACCTTACTTATTCTCATTTATGTCATTAAAACCAAATCACTTATACAATAGCCACAGTGCTTTAATTTTAATTATTCTCTGTAGTAAAGGTGTTTGAAATATCGCAGAATGTTTGATTTTAAAATGAGAAAAAGCTTAGTTCCTACCGGGATGTCATTTATCCCGTTCCTACCTCTCCTCAACTATCATCATGCTGGAAAAGTAATTGAAATTTGGAACAATGGCGTGGAAAACAGTGCAAATTTGATTGCATTTTTTTTTTAAACAGAAGAAGATTTGGAACTACCTTGGAAGCAAGTTGTTTTTGTTTTTCGTGTACATAACCTCATTTTCAAGTAAAAAGAAGGAATTTGACCATTTCGGAAGTACATAATACAGTTTTGTACTCATTCGTTTTGTTGTGGTGATAATTACCTCGAGTTACCGCGATGGAACTTTATAACTACATCGTGGTTGTATTGTGTGCTCCTTCGCAGAGATGCAGTGGTTAGTGATTGGTTATCCCTTTTCCTTTCAAACCTTGTTTTTCCTCCATATGTTATCAGGTTATCATCCAATATAGCAAATACCGTTTAGTCTCGTTTATTTTTTAGTTTTTACAATTCATTATAAGTGCATCTGAAGCTGTAATTCGTAAATAGTTTGAGATGCATCAAAAAAGATTAATGAAAAATAAAATTAGCGTAAATATTGAAGGACCGGAAAACAAACAGAAAAAGGGTATTTTCGTTATTTGTTTTTGGGGTGTTATGCCGTGTTGCGCTACCTCCTTCTTTAGCCAACGTTTCGGACATCGTTGCAGTGTCCATCATCAGGGCAGATCCGGCAGATCCGGTAGATCTGCCGGATCTGCCCTGATGATGGACACTGCAACGATGTCCGAAACGTTGGCTAAAGAAGGAGGTAGCGCAACACGGCATAACACCCCAAAAACAAATAACGAAAATGCTTTTGGCCGTGAAAATCTTAAAACTTATCAGAAAAAGGGTAATTTCAAGAAATAGCGAAAAGTCCAGTATCCGTTTAATTAGTACTAGGAGCGATGACGCCCAATCTCCGCACGAAGAATTTCAATGTGAATTTAATAAATATAATTCACATGAATTATTTATGTAACTGTTTTTTATGTTGTCAGTTGAGGTGAAATTGAAAACATATATTTCCTTGTCCCATTTAAGTCCTTCACGGAATTTCTTTTCTGTTTTTATTATATTGCTGTATTTTCGAAAAATCCTCGTGTGCTAGAAAACATCCCCCATTGATTGCCTGTGGCCGTATTCCAGAGTAAAATGTTGGTGGGAAGGGAAACAAAGTGTTTTGTTTCCTCTTTGTTACAAATAAAAAACTTTAAATAAAATATTGCCTCAAATTGTTATGGCGTAATGTAATATTCACGTTGCTTTAATTGAGAATTGAATGTGGAGTGTGAGGTTAGTGTGCTGCACGAATAGTGAGTTATAGGAACAACAACTAGCAGCTGATTTGGTCATTAGGGGGAATGGTTGATAACGAAGGAACTATTCCGTTATATTTGCTGTAGATAATAATATCATTCATTGCATGAACTGGACAGAACTTGTATTCTCTTAGATTGCTCTATTAGCTTTTCCTATTTGCTCTCTCTTAAGATAAAGAAAACAATTCTAAAATGATGTTACTGCATTTTTCTTTCAAATCTTATCAAATCGCAATCCATAAATGCTTGTAAGTGTATTTTTTCTTACAAAATATAACTTACTTTCTCCAAACTTAAATTACACAATAAACTTTTGCAAACCTATCGCAAGGTAAGTAGAAAACATGCTCCATAAATTAATAAATTCGCCCGAGGGAGGAGAACAAATAAAATTAAGCCGGAAAATTCAAAATATTTCATGACACATTTCCTTTGAGGCCGCCTGAATAAATTATTATGCATGAATATAACCAATCGGAATATTAATATTCTCGTGTGTTTCCATTCCGCATATTTAAAAATTCAAAATTTTCGTAATTTGTTTTTGGGGTGTTACGCCGTGTTGCGCTACCTCCTTCTTTAGCCATCGTTTCGGACAGCGTTGCAGTGTCCATCATCAGGGCAGATACGGCAGATCCGGTAGATGTGTAATTTTCAGTGGTGAAATGTGTGCTTATTTTCATTTGCTTAAAATATTCTCAACTCTCGCACTGAAAAGTGTCTATGCTAAATATATGTACGTTATAGACTTCTAATAAAATACAATTCATTCACAATACAATTCGCAGTATAAAATAAAGTATAATACAGCGACTGAATTAGAAAGACAAAAGACAATAAAGTTGATACGAGGAACGTATTAGTATGAGTTGGGAAGATACATGATGGTATATTTTATATATTATTCACTAGGGTTGACTAAAGCGTTTTTGACCACATTTTGGCAAATTTGCAAACTCCCCCTAGCGTTCGCTGGCCAAAATGTGGCCAATTTGAAAAGATATTTTAAAACATTTATCGGAATTATTTCAAAAGATCCCTCGCGTTACACTTCAATTGAACACAATGATTACTGAGTATTTCCAATAAGAGGTATCTCGCATGTCGTCTGAATTATTTGCCTTAACATTAAACTAATCTAAATGATTGAAATATATTTTCTTAAAAATCTTTGATCATCTGTTACATATTAAAAAAAATGGATGTTAGAATTTAAATTTATATCAGCGATTATCAACTAGGCTGTAGACAACGTAAAGAATTTATAATATTTATTATTCTCCAAATAGGGTAGATATTTCGCAACTAAATAAAATTTAATGTAATACGTATTTCCCATTTCAATGTTTTTTAACATTTTGATTTATATCTAAGGCATAAATTATTCGTATAGTATTCATACATTATTGATTTGGTATTCTTAACTAGTGGTGGGTGATGCTTTCACAGTAGAGACGTAATGGTAGATTAGGCTACCTCTACCTGCCCCGGGAGGACCGGAATATTTGTGTACTAGCAGTTAAATACCCACTCCGCTGGTTTTTGCTGCAAGGCCCTGCGGGTGGCTTTAAGTTTCACTTCACCCAGTTTGAGTGGTGGTGACCATTTTATAAATCCGATAGGAACTGGTTTCAAAAATAGCCGGTTCCTCGGATCCACTATGATCCAGTGACTAGTTAACGCTAGTCAACGGGACAAAATAACCGCGATACTCCAATGGTCATATGTAATATATAGCCGCGTGATACTATTATTCACAACTTTAAGTATTACCGTTAATCTTTCCGTATCCGGAAAGATACGTAAAGTCTACAAATCCGTAGTACTTATACCTAAGGGGGCTCATCCTCGAGCGATGCGCTAATGTAAGTGGCGCTATCCTTTGACGAATTCTTGAATTCGAAACTGAATTATAAAAGTACCTTTTTAGTGTGTTAATAATATAGATGACAGCACTTCCGTTTTTGAATCTATTTGTGAATCGAGTGTTTACGTCAGACGCTAACGTATTAATACTGTTCGATTCTTGAAGGTCTAGCTAGGACGATCGACAATGCCCTATATCAATATTATATCGACTAAATTCCTCGTTTATGGTCAGTTGGCGTTAATTGCGAGCACGGTCAACAATATTGATAAGAAATATTCCGATATACGATTGACAAATTGTAAGAAGACCTCCATAGTGTAAGCTTCATTAACTGTTAATATATACAAGTTTTTGAATAATGTCGTTCATGATGCAAAATAACTAACTTATTAATGAATGGAGGCAACCTAACGAAGCTCTTGAAATTGAAAGAAATCGTATACGCGATCCGTAGACTGAATGAATTCATCTAAGACGCGATCAATTTATTCCGTTCGATCTTGGAGAAACGAAACTGGTTCATATATGACTAAAGACCTCATTAACTAATTAAATCCCTTTTTGGTATCAAAGGAAATGCGGACTGCTAATGCATATTAAGGTTAGTATTTTAATTCAACATTGTAAATTTATTCATATTTTTACGTAATTGTTTGGCATTTGATGTTTCTTGGAAGAAACCTCCAGTATTGCCAAAGTACATCAATTTCTTATTTTTTCTCTGTAAATATCGATTCGGCTGTCAACGGTTAAACGAGCTCGGGTTTATCGATATAAAATCGTCGGAAATCGCGTCTATCGATCCGATATTGTAAAGTTATTGATATCTCTGTAGTAGACCCTCTAGTGCTGCTTTCAAATGGTCAAGGTAACTTCAACTAAATTGTGTTACTTTTGTGGAAATGCAGTCCCCATAAGAAAATCTACATTTGAATATTTTTTATAAAAATTGGGATATTAGTTCCAATAGGCAGTTCGATATTTCCAATTTCCCCCGGCACTTGTAAGACGAAGCCAACGGAAATTTATCTGCCAGTTTAGTATCTCTTGCGGTCCCAAATTCAACCATGAAAATATTTTCTTCTTATCTCACTCAGAACATTTGTTGAACGCATCCACATTTTTGAGAAAATATTTCTACCATTCACAAACTGTGGAAATATTTTTATTCCTTTACAATTATGTATACTTGAAATACAGTTCGCAATCTGAATAATTCATAAAATTGTTTTCAGTATTTCAGTCCAAGTAATGCAACTCTCCTTTCATTGTGTGCTTATTGTTAACATTGCAGAAGTTTCTTAGAAAATGTTGCAATTTTGCATTCTTCAAGAATTCAGTGTTTTGCTAGGAAAACCGTTGAATAAGCAAGGTGAAAATTTTTACATCTCTCTCTATACGGGGAAATGTCATTTATAATCTTTGGTCTAAATTCATAATCTTTGGTCTTCAAAAATTCTGTTAAGTTTTATTTAAAGGTGCTTCAATGCAAACATTTGCATTTTTCCCGTTTTCTAACTAGAGTAGCAAAAACGTGAACAAAATAACACGTTTAAATCCTTTTGTAGTGTGTTGTTGTTTTCTCCAATGAACAATACAACTCTGATAATCGGGAGTTTCAACAATACTTCGGTTGGTTTAGATTACGAGTCGTGGTTATTATCGTCTCTATCAAAATGCCCGCCTATAGATCGGTCATGATTGGCTATCTTCGTAACCGTTCGTATTTCAGATCCGAACGGGCGACAGTTATCTCTCTCATAGAGTACAACTTACTGACCTTTGTTGAGAAACATTAACCCCTCAAGCCCCTATTTTGTCGAAAGGTCAAAATATTTCCACTTCGCAATAAAATCCAAATAAATCGAATACTTCTGAACGCATCCACACAAAAAATGTTTTGAAAGGTGATTAAATTCGATTTAAAATTTTATTATTAGAAATAAACACACATTTTAAATTTATCAAATATTCGACCGGTCAGTGGTTGAGTGGGCGTAGCGCTTGGGTCCCACCCGGGCGTCGCGTGTTCATGAAAAAGTTTAAAAAAAAGACTCGCAGTACGTTTTTTCTACATAAAATTTTACTGATAATGAATAAGAAAATAAAATTACACAAAAATTTTATCAGGCAAATTTATAAACTCACCACTCACTTTTTGTGGTTTTATGTAAAAAAATAATTAACGAAACATTTTCAAATAAATGAAGATAATATAAGCGAAACTCAATCGAAAATCTGGAAACAGAAAAATCAGAAAAACATAATGACACCTCTGGGACGTCAATATGTTTTTTCTGATTTTTCTGTTTCCAGATTTTCGATTGAGTTTCGCTTATATTGTCTTCATTTATTTAAATATTACAATTTGAGGTTTTACTCATTAAAAATAAAAAATAAAATAAATTTTCAGTTTCATTATTTAGTTTTCAAATTGAAAATTTGGTTTCATAAAGGTGTGATAGATAGTAGGGAGACCTGTGTGAATTGATCCCGAAAATCAGCAAATTAACGTGAGGGGTTAAATATTCATATTAGTGACATTTGGTGTGGAGACATTCAAACTACTTAAATATTCACAAAAACAACATTGTGTTGTTCAAATCAAACATGAGAAAAAAACCTTGAGGTACATAGGTTGTTATTGTGATTACGTAAAAGTTGAGTTAGCACGTGTTGTAAACCACGTGGGAATGTAAGTTATAGCTCGAGGTGTAATTAACAGATGGCGTGTTGCTATTATCCCGTGCTTCTCCCATGCCCTCGTTTATTTTCCTTCCATCATCATAACTCCATCTGCGATGGCAGCCAGGGCTATTCTTCAATACTTATTTAAACAGTGTTGTATTTTTTCCCCTTGTTAGATGTGAAAAAAGTTTTAGGAAATTAGAACAAGAGCAAGATTACTAATAAAACCCGTTTTTTACGGTTTTAACCCCTCAGTAATCAGGCGTATTTTTTCAGAAGTTCAAAATATTTCCACTTTGCAACAAATTTCAAATAAATGGAAAAATTATTTTTTTTAACTTTATGAGTAAAACCCCAAATTGTAATATTGAATTAAATGAGGACGATATTAGCGAAACTCAATTGAAAATCTGGAAACAAAAAAATCAGAAAAAGATATTTGCCCCTCTGGGTTCGAGTTCCAGATGTGCAAATACCTTTTTCTGATTTTTCTGTTTCCAGATTTTCGATTGAATTTCGCTAATATTGTTTTCATTTAATAAAACTGTTAAATAATGAATTGTTTGTGAAAGGTCATTAAAAACGTTTCACATTTATTATTAGAAATAAATTATTGAACTATTAAAATTTTTAATACGAACATGAAAAGCTTATAGAAATGGATCCCCTTACGTTCATTCTAACTAAAATTACAGATAACAAAAAAAAAAAGAAAAACACACCCATATTTTACTATGCAAATATAATTATCACCTCACGTTTTTGTCATATTATGAAAAAATTCTCAAAATTTTATACATCCTTCTCAAATTGCTATCTGAAACTTTGTTTCCATATAGAGGTACACATTTAAATCTCTCTATAGTCAAACTCTAGATTTGTATATAAAGCGTAAAATTATCTCTTTCTATCACCATTCAGATCATATTTCTCACTATGACAGTGAGGGAGATAAAACTATTTATATGAGACCTGAGTGAGCTGGAACAAATTTGGTCTCCTGTGATTTAACAGGTTTAAAGTGAAAAAAAATCACTGTGTGGGATTTGCGAGGCTATTGTATATTATCCAATAAATACATTCTGGTGCAATGTTTTGACTTACTAAATCTAGAATACTCTTATTATTATGAATGGTTTGCTACATCATCATTTGATTGGGAAGTAAACACTCCGTGGGTGGTTTGTACCGATAATTATTAATTCATTATAATGAATGGAAGTGAAACAGTATGGATGCTATATTGTTAGCTGAGAACACTGTAACGGTGACAATTCATTGAAAAAACGGCTATTTCTACCTGTTACCAGTTTTACCAGGGGATAAGTATATTGCAGGAATTGCATTTTACC
The DNA here is from genome assembly GCA_929108145.2 of Limnephilus rhombicus. NCBI lineage: Eukaryota > Metazoa > Arthropoda > Insecta > Trichoptera > Limnephilidae > Limnephilus > Limnephilus rhombicus. The sequence goes on along the minus strand of OV815298.1, from coordinate 31,303,805 downwards.
ATAGAAGGGGAAAAACTTACCTATTAATGGGTAGATACCTTTTCTTCTTATAAAAGCTTTAAAGTTGCATCAACATCTTTCAATGCACTTTGTACTATGTAGAATCATGGTGCTACTACCGAATCAGCTCGATGGAACGACTCCGGATCCAATATAATGAAGCCTGCAGAATTATAATAGACTACAGAAGGTATAGCAGCGCATCGACAATGTTTACGGAATTTGGACTGATTGGATTCGCCGGCCTGTTGAGACACCGGGTCACTGGAGCCAGGATGCGGCTAACGGCCTCCGACAATACGACATACTTGGATATTAAATTACGATACGACGTCCGAAAAAGATAGACGTTAGTGGAGTATACCAGAACGTTCGAAGTCTGAATAATAAAATTATCGACTTCATGACAAACGTAATGTCCCAGAAACCACTTCTGATTGCTCTTACCGAAACCTGGCTAACTTCAAGCACCTTTTCGTCGGAGCTATTCGAAAACCTATACCACGTCTACAGGAAGGATAGAGGCAGTCGCGGAGGAGGGACTCTCTTAGCCCTCTGAGCTGACAGCCACTCACACGCGGAAAGAATGGACTGCATGGAAACCCAAGGTGAAGACTTGTGGGTGAAAGTATCGCATAGAAATGTCATCATTTATATATGTGTTGTATATTTTCCTCCAAACACAACATCTGAACAGTATCAATTATTTTACGACAAAACTATAAGTGAAAGTGTAAAGTTACAATCAAAAAATATTATTATTTTCGGTGATTTCAACTTTACCTCAGGGAAAAACCCAATTGACGTTTTCGATTACTTTTGTTCTTTTTATAATTTAACACAATTAAACACTGTCTATAACATAAATGCACACATGTTAGACCTAGTATTAAGTAATGTAAATTCTAAAAATGCTGTTATCTGCCACCATGACTCCCCATTAGTCAGAGAGGATATTCATCACCCTTCACTTTCATTCACATTCGATTACACAACTCAATCACATATACAAACAGACACATTGCCTCCAGACATAAACATGGGTTGGATTTTCCACGAAAGCTCAGATAACACACTTAAGAATGCCTTAGAACAACATCACTGGAATCATTACGATTGCCTTGACGTAAATCTAGCTGTCGAAATGTTTTATGAACAGCTCAATAATATTTTCACCATTTGTTTTAAGAAAAGATCTACACGTATGCTCAAAGATGTTAGACAATATCCGAAATGGTTTAATGGGGAAATCATTCACCTTATACGAGAAAAAACTAAAATGCACCATCTTTGGAAAAAAACAAAATCCGAACATGCCTTAGCTAACTTTAAAACTCTGCGAAAATCAATCAAACAGTTAATTGGTCAGGCCTACACTGACTTTACACGTGAGGCCGAGAACAGTATAATAACAGACCCAACTCGATTTTGGTCTTACACTAACGATAAACGCCGCGGCTGTGACAAACTTAACCACATGATCTACAAAGACAATAAATATGATGGATCTTCTGAGATTGCCGCAGGTTTCGCACACTATTTTCAATCAGTATTTAGCGACAATATCCCCAAACTTGACATATCCTCTATAGCTTCATCGTCATTTAACTCTTTACCTGTACAAATTCATGAAATTAACGATGACGATATTATTACAGCTTTCCATAAGCTAAAACCTAAATACTCCGTCGGCCCAGATTGTATTCCACCTATAACCCTCAAAAGATATGCAAGCTATTTTATTCTACCTCTAAAACATATTTTTAACCTATCACTTCGCAAAAATATCTTTCCGGAAATGTGGAAACTAACGAAAGTAACGCCTATACACAAAAAAGGAAAAAAAGTCAGAAATAGATAATTACAGACCTGTGGCTGTGTTGTCAGCACCCGCAAAACTTTTAAAAACCATAATTTATTCACAGATATATAACCAAACAAAACACGCACTCACCGAAAATCAGCACGGATTTCGTCCCACACTGTCACCTACAACGAATCTTATGAATCTCACCACCTATATTAATAATTCATTTGAAAATTTTGAACATGTTGATGTGATTTATACCGACTTCGAGAAAGCATTTGATAAAGTCGACCATGATATTTTATTAAAAAAATTAAGTGACATCGGATTCTCTCAGAATTTCCTCGCTTTTGTGGCTAGCTACTTGCGCAATCGTCGTCAGTGTGTCAGTTACGGACACCATCTCTCTCACGAATACAAAACTAACTCCGGGATTCCCCAGGGATCGAATCTAGGACCCCTTCTCTTTCTCTTATTCATCAATGACATTGGCAACACCATAAACCACTCAAAATATCTCCTTTTTGCTGACGATATAAAACTTTTCAAAGCAATCAAAAGTTACATCGATTCCATTCTTCTGCAGAACGATCTTAATTCTCTTGTCAAATGGTCGGAACTGAACAACTTACCCTTCAGCATTCAGAAATACAGTGTCGTTACATTTACAAGATCCAAAGATACATTCCTGTTCCCCTACCACATTAATAAACATGAATTAACACGTAAAAATGAGATTCGAGACCTTGGCGTAATCTTTGAAGCAAATCTCTCTTTCAAATCCCATATATCTGATATTGTCTCCCGTGCCAACAAAATGCTTGGATTTGTTCTTCGTAATTCAAGATCATTTACCAACGGAATCGCAATCCGAAGAAAGTATGAAGCACTTGTTCGCAGTATCTTGGAATATAGCTCCATTATTTGGGCCCCTTCTGAGCAAAACCATATTCTCGAAATAGAAAAAGTACAAAAGAGATTCATGCGTTACCTATATATGAGGGAATATATGTACTACCCTTTCTTGTATCCATCCTTATTTTTAGCAGGAATGCTCGATCTTAATACATTAGAAGCCCGCCGAAAAATATTTTTAGGAAAACATTTTTTTAAGATAATCTCTGGAACTATACATAATCCACCTATTTTGAAAGAGATTAACTTATATGTCCCAGACAAGTATACTCGTGGAAGGTCCCATACCCTTTTTTATGCTCCAAAAGTGAGGACTTCTGCCTATCAGAACGCGCCAGTCAACAGAGCGACTGAACTGCTCAACGAGTCTGCATTGACCATCGACATTTTTAACGTAACCTACAGGCAGTTTAACAATTATCTTTTGACGTATGTCACAAAGTAGTGAAACTGATCTTTTTATGTGTTTTACTATACTTTTTGTCTAATTTGTAATCTTCTCCATAATGTATTGGTGAATAACCGTTTTACGGAGAACATGGAAAATAAATAAATAAATAATTGCATATCAATGTTCAGTAAATAATGAAAAATGGAAGGTCTGTTTGGAAATAGCTTAAACATAGATCCTAATTTGTAAGAGTGAATCACCGATTTCCCTTTTAACATCTAGTAATATAGCTCTTCAAAATCTTGTTTGGATCAAAATAGTAGTCTTACATAAAAGAGAAATAGGATATTAAAATGTAAGATCATCAAAACTCGGAGTAAAAATTAGGCTCCCCGGAATTTTATTAAATTCAGTGATTGGTTCTATCATTGATGTTTAATTTGCTAAGGCTTTCTTTTGTGTGTGAATTAAAGCTCATCAATTTACAAGGGGCGCAACATTTGCATAGTATTTCATTTGGAATTTGTATCTACTGTATTTTTTTACAACGAGAATTTGACTTCTGTCGAATACATACGATTTTTTAATTATTTTTTAGGAGACAATGTTAAACTATCTCCCCTTCAAATAGGATCTCAAAAGACAAAATATAGACGAAGGTTTCCGCTGCATTGACATTTCTACGAGTTTAAAGTATCGCAAATCGTCTCTCATGTCCATTTCACAATTTATATACAAATAAACACTGTTCCCGGAATTCATCCCTCCGTGAGATAACTCAATACAAACCCTTCCTTAAATCTAGGTCAATCCAAGGAATAACATACTCAATAATAAAAATATTTGATTTTTTCTGTACACTAATTATTTTGGGAGGCGGATATGGGTAGCGCCGACCTTGGAACCATTTATTCCTTTATTGGATAACAAAAATTCCTGTCATAGGTCACCCCAAGTGATTCGCTGTTTGGTGATTTAGCAATGGGTGCCTGGGTTCACGGTGTGAGAGACTGGGTGAGGGAAAACTAACCTAGGCCTCTCCAGCCAGATTTTATCGATCCACCGCCTTGATCCGCAGTGGGAGGGATGGATTCATACGTCCGTCAATCCTGGACAAATTGACCCCCAGACTCCTACCCAACCCTCATACCATTTTCCTTCCCAGAACTTCCTCTCCTTCCTTTCCCTAAAATGACCCTCCACACAGCATTTCAAAAGATGAAACAGGCTTTCAGGGATTTTTTTCCTCAGGGCACGAAATAGAGGGCCGCTCTATTTCGTGCATAATATTCCAATAAATACCATAGGGGTAGGGGCAGTGGCGGCTCGTGACACCGCCAAACTGAAACTTCCGGAAATTTTTCATACGAAAAACTGATTTAAAAAAAAAAAAAGAAGTTTTTTTCGGCTACAACAACATCAATAATGCCATTTTTTTAATATCATCACTTTATCACACCAAGAAAAAAACTCAAGTTTTAATAACTATTATCAGGCAATTGATATTGATGTGATCTAAATTTTATATCCGTATAAAGAAGAAGTTACTACTTTAGTACATTTGATATTCTGTTGAATACATATCAAAGTTAAGAAGGAACTTAAATTATTTTCGTTGCAATAATATTCTACCTAAAACTCAACCATTCCTTTCAAGGCGAAGTAACTAAATTGCAAAAAATTCTCATTTCAATTTACTGTGAAAACGAAGCATTCATCTGCTGGAACAAGTTCAAATCTGATATTTAAATTTCTTCTTGAATAATAATTATGAACTACACTAAACTCAACTGCTCAGTACTCCGCTGTGCTTCAACCAGCCGCAGACAGTAGCTCTTATTTCTAGGAATTAGGTGAATGCAGTGCACAGAAAGATTATTTAGTTCATTAATTAACATTCATGCCATCCGAAATTCTTATGATAATATTAATCTTCGATATCGTGACGTGTTTTACATCAACAAGCGTCGTAGAATAAACAATGTTACAAATATGTTCTAAACATCCAAATTAACAGTTAACCGCAAAACAAGTCTGACGATGGTAAATTTCAAACACAAAAATAACAAGATAAAACAACATCCTAAATAATAACCCTCAAGGGATAAAATGTAACCACTTTCTTGTTTGGGCCAAATCATGGGTTGGGAAATTTAGAAGCTCATATTGTAAGCGTAGAAGCTACAGCGCCCAGTGAAGAAGTCAACTATCTGGTCATTATTAATAAAAGTGGAAGAAAGTTATAAAAGTGTGATAATCTGTAAAAGAAGAGTTTGCATATCAAAAGACGTCTTCAGTAAAATGCAAAAGATATGGAGTGACAGAGGCGTAATGAAGACCACCAAGAAGGGACTCGAGGGAGCGGTGATTTTCCCCATATTTCTATACGGTATCGAAAATGGACGCTAAGAGCCAATGAAAGATAGCGGATTGATGCCTTCGAAATGTAATGCTGAAAAAAAATGTTCGGGATTCTATGAACAGCCAGATGCACAAATGTGTTCTTTCTCGAAGAGCTAAACATCTACATTAAGCTTTCGACTATCTGGCTATGTCCTTCTCTGTCCACCTCTGTCCACCGCTGCCTACCACTATCCATCTCTGTCCACCTTTGTCCACCTCTGTCCACTTCTGTCCACCTATGTCCACCTCTGTCCACCGCTGTCCACCACTGTCCAACTCTGAGCACCTCTATCCAGCTCTGTCCACCTCTGTCCCCCTTTTTCAACCTCTGTCCACTTCTGTCCACCTCTGCCCATCTCTGTCTTTCTCTGTCCACCTATATCCACCACTGTCTACCTCTGTTTACCTCTGTCCACCTCTGTCTACCTCTGTCTTCTTCTGTCTACCTCCGTCTCCTTCTGTCTCCCTCCGTCTACCTCTGTCTACCACTGTCTTCCTCCGTCTACCTCTGTTTACCTCTGTCTACCTCTGTCCACCTCTGTCTACCTCTGTCTACCACTGTCTTCCTCTGTCTACCTCCGTCTCCCTCTGTCTCCCTCCGTCTAACTCTGTCTACCTATGTCTTTCTCCGTCTACCTCTGTCTACCTCTGTCCGCCTATGTCCACCTCTGGCCACCTCTGTCCAACTTTGTCCACCTCTGTCCACCTCTGTCCACCTCTGTCCACCTCTGTCCACCTCTGTCCATCTCTGGCCACCTCTATCCACCTCTGTTCATCTCTTTGAACCTATATCCACCACTGTCCACCTCTGTCCACCTCTCTCTACCTATGTCCACCTCTGTTTACTTCTGTCCACCTCTGGCCACCTCCGTCCACCTCTGTTCATCTCTGTCCACCTATATCCACTACTAGTCCACCTTTGTCCACCTCTGTCCACTTCTGTCCACCTATGTCCACCTCTGTCCGCCGCTGTCTACCACTGTCCAACTCTGAGCACCTCTGTCCACATATGTCTAACTCTGTCTACCTCTGTCCAACTCTGTCCACCTCTGTCCCCCTTTGTCAACCTCTGTCCACTTCTGTCTACCTCTGTCTACCTCTGTCCACCTCTGTCTACTTCTGTCTTCTTCTGTCTACCTTCGTCTCCCTCAGTCTCCTTCCGTCTACCTCTGTCTACCACTGTCTTCCTCCGTCTACCTCTGTTTACCTCTGTCTACCTCTGTCCACCTCTGTCTACCTCTGTCTACTACTGTCTTCCTCTGTCTACCTCGGTCTCCCTCTGTCTCCCTCCGTCTAACTCTGTCTACCTATGTCTTTCTCCGTCTACCTCTGTCTCCCTCTGTCCACCTATGTCCACCTCTGGCCACTTCTGTCCAACTTTGTCCACCTCTGTCCACCTATGTCCACCTCTATCCACCGCTGTCCACCACTGTCCAACTCTGAGCACCTCTGTCCACCTATGTCCAACTCTGTCCACCTCTGTCCAGCTCTATCCACCTCTGTCCCCCTTTGTCAACCTCTGTCCACTTCTGTCCACCTCTGTCCATCTCTGTCCATCTCTGTCCACCTATGTCCACCTCTGTCCGCCGCTGTCCACCACTGTCCAACTCTGAGCACCTCTGTCCACCTATGTCCAACTCTGTCTACCTCTGTCCAGCTCTGTCCACCTCTGTCCCCCTTTGTCAACCTCTGTCTACCTCTGTCCACCTCTGTCTACCTCTGTCTTCTTCTGTCTACCTCCGTCTCCCTCTGTCTCCCTCCGTCTACCTCTGTCTACCACTGTGTTCCTCCGTCTAACTCTGTTTACCTCTGTCTACCTCTGTCCACCTCTGTCTACCTCTGTCTACCACTGTCTTCCTCTGTCTACCTCCGTCTCCCTCTGTCTCCCTCCGTCTAACTCTGTCTACCTATGTCTTTCTCCGTCTACCTCTGTCTACCTCTGTCCACCTATGTCCACCTCTGGCCACCTCTGGCCACCTCTATCCACTTCTGTCCATCTCTTTTCACCTATATCCACCACTGTCCACCTCTGTCCACCTCTCTCTACCTATGTCCACCTCTGTTTACTTCTGTCCACCTCTGGCCACCTCCGTCCACCTATATCCACTACTAGTCCACTTCTGTCTACCTCTGTCTACCTCTGTCCACCTCTGTCTACTTCTGTCTTTTTCTGTCTACCTTCGTCTCCCTCTGTCTCCTTCCGTCTACCTCTGTCTACCACTGTCTTCCTCCGTCTACCTCTGTTTACCTCTGTCTACCTCTGTCCACCTCTGTCTACCTCTGTCTACTACTGTCTTCCTCTGTCTACCTCGGTCTCCCTCTGTCTCCCTCCGTCTAACTCTGTCTACCTATGTCTTTCTCCGTCTACCTCTGTCTCCCTCTATCCACCTCTGTCCACCTCTGTACACTTCAGTCCATCTCTGGCCACCTCTTTCCACTTCTGTCCACCTTTGTTCACCTCAGTCCATCTCTGTTCACCTATGTTCACCACTGTCCACCTCTGTCCACCTATGTTCACTTCTGTCCTCCTCTGTCCACTTCTGTCCACCTCTGGCCACCTCTGTCCACCAATTTGGAAATAATGAAAACTTAACTCATTACTAATGCATCCTAACGCATTGTTAATACTCGTTATTTTCCCTGTTGTACATTTAATAAAGAACTTGTCAGTATCTTTAATATCTGTATTTTGTGTTTATGTCAGATGAACTGTTGATAGCAGTATGGTTACTAATACTAATCTATGTATTGTCTTATTGTTCCAGGTAAGACCCCGCCATCATTTCCCTCTGAGGCTGTAGGACAGATGCTACATTGGTAAAATACTTTCATTTCACTAAACTTTAAATAAAATTTTCTAAAATCCGTAACTAACATGTACTCTTCCACCCCCTGTATATTTGACATCCTTATATTATAATGATTCTACTAGTTCTTCTCTAAATGAAAATGCAAAGCGTACGAAGTATAAGGCAAACAAGAAAATCACCCATCAAAGATTCTCACGACACTGAGTTCAGGAAAACAATCATCGTATCGGATGGCGTGAACAAAACACTGCTGCAATTTCACACTGTACCTCCGCTGTCTCCCCCTTCCTGTCTTCCTTTAGTCTGACGATTCTCTCACCCGTGTGTCTAATCACCCCGTCTAGACTAAGATAGATGCTGGTGGTAAGAATTGCCAGATATTCAAAGAAAAGTGGCGATGGGGCAGCACAGTTTAGTATTCCCCCCCCCCCCTGCAGTGGAGGTAGTTTTTCGTTAATTTTGGAAGTCTTGCTATGAATGTGAATGAAGTAAGTATGTGTTATCCGTATCGAATACTGTCTCAGTGAAAATTCACCTGGTAGTTTTAATAAGCAGTTGCTAAATCTGTTTGCCAAACAGTATGAAACACATTGGGATAGTGCTGATATGAACAATTTTACAGAGAAAAATACGTTTATATTTGTGCAAATATTATAATAGAATAAACGAATCTCAAATGGAACGTAAATCCCAAGACGTGTGAAATAATTTCCCTTTCTTCTGCTTATTTACTGGAAGCTGCTTTGTTACGAAGGGATGATAAATAGTCTAACATTAGGCTGTCTCCTTCGGTGTAATGCTGCCTAAAGTGTTGGCTATGGCAGAGGTTGCAGAATAACGTCACGGTGGCTAACAAAAAACCTCAAGCACACCCAATAGAAATACTACAGAAGGATATGTATTTTGTTCGACGTATAGTTCTTTCATCCTTAATTAATGTTCAGCACAAATTAATCCCGAAGTCCCCCTCGTCGGGGCCCGTGTTTCAGGGAATGTTAAAACATTGTTTTCTTTGTATTTTGAACATTTTTCTTTCTCTTGTTTTAATGGCGGTGCAAAGGGAAACTGAAGAAAAGTTTTCCATCCATCCATCTTCACGAATACGGTAAAAGTTCCATTTGTAGGACTTTGTCAGACGTTGTTGATCGTTGCTTACCATTGGTGCAGATATCTATTTCAATCAAGACTTTGGTTCAGCTGTTTAACATTGTGCAAAATCTAACAAAAACATGAAGAAAAACGCGACTGCACCAATCAGACTGTTTCAGTGTGTGTATTGGGATAATGTGTAGCCATAAAATAATTTAAAATCATTTATTTAAATAAATAATTGACTTATTAACTAAGTTTCAAAAAATGGATCATTCTTTGATACATCGCAATACCCACTAAAAGAATTAAAAAAAAAAATAAGTCTTCTTCCTAGAGCTGTCCCAACTCATTGCCTAGGTAGGCTGTTGGGGTCGGCTCTTCTCGTTCTCAGGTTGTAATTTCTTCTGTTCTGGGTATCGCCTTCATTCAGGGTTTTTTTTTAAAATAAGTGAATCAAATTTAATAATGTTATTAAAATGTGCAAGTATTTTTGTTGTCTATTGGCGTGATAGTTGTTTTGGCGTCCAAGGCCCATTTTCAAACTATAGTTAGGCCATTTTGGATTACTTATTTATAACTAACTAACTAACTAACCATCACGCCGTTTCCCGCAGGGGTAGGCAGAGAGGACGGACCGCCAAACAACTCGGTCTTGGCACACACTCTTTGCCTCACTCACATTCATACATCGTCTCATACATTTTCTTCTATTATTCTGACTTTTGACATGACCCGACTCAAGTATCTGATTCACTTGATCGTGCCATGTCTTCCTCGGGCGTCCCCGACTTCTTCTACCATTCACATTCGCGTCGTATATTCTTCTTACACTACTTCCTTCGTTCATTCGCTCTACATGCCCAAACCATCTGAGGGTCCCTTTCTTTCTATTAAACCCCACCCAATTTCAAATCTGATTTTTTTAAAATAGAATCATATAAATAAGTTGTCTTAACGTAGATTAACCACTCTTTATAAATTGTTTGAACGCCGAAACAGCTGTCACAATCGTAAAAAAAACTAAAATGCTTGCAGAACTTTTCAATTTGGGAGGCGGGTATGCGTACCGCGCGCCGCCCCGGAAACTTTTATTGAAAAACCAACACCGGTGCCATAGGTTACCCCAAGTGGTTCGCTACGTTTGGTGACTTAGTAGGGGTGCCCGAAATCATGGAGTGAGGTTTGTCTACGTCTTGGCGGAGAAAACGTTTGCTCATCTACTGCATGGCCGGCCGGATCGGGAGACTGGTTAAGGGAGACCTATGTAACTTAGGCTTATCCAGCCGGACTCTCTCGACCCATCGTCTTGTACCGCAGTGAGAGGGATGGATCCGTATGTACTCCTGGAAACTTTGACCCTGTGTTCCTACCCACCCCTCATACCTTTTTCCTTCAGAACTTCCTTCATTTCTAAAAAGATCCTCACACAGCAACCCCAGAGATTACACAGGCCTTGAGAGATTTTTTCTTCAGGGCCTCATGTGTGGAGCTAATTTAAAAAAAGAACTTAATCTTAATTTTATTAAATTTGATATACATTAATTTAAAAAATATATATATGAAGTCTACGAATTAAACACGGAAACAATTAAAGCAAGGAATTATTTTTACTGACAACTGAGTATTTCAAATAAGAACATCTTCTGTTAAACACTCTTTATTGAGAGACTAGCTGGTACCCGGCATACGTTGCTATGCAATTTAATAAAGAAAATTTAAATTAATTTAAATTTACCCATTCGTCCCGTTCACCTTCCTCCTCCCTTTCCTCTCCCGCGTCCCCTTCCCATGTTGCGGTCCCACTCATCCTCCTCCACCTTCCCTCTCCTCGCTCTACTCTCCCCTCCTTCCCCCGCCCCGCGAATACCCCTCCCGAGTTCCTCTCTCCCCTCCCGTATTCGCCTCCACCCTCCCGCGGATCCTATGTTGTCGATTGAAAACCCTTAATTTAATACGTGCTTCAATTCAAGTGGACCCGAGTCTACCGTACCGAAGAGATGAACGTCAAATGTTTTACAGGAAAGTGTGTAGAACAGTTTATATGGGAAAATGAAATTGTTGTTTTTACTGTCTTCTTCGCAAATTTTCCATATTTTCTAACCGTTTAAACCTTCCCTGTACTACGACAAATATTTCAAAACCAAAATCAGCTAAATCAGCTAAACAGTTCTCGAATTTTAGCGAGACAAACGAACAGCAATTGATTTTTATATGTATAGATGAAGTTCCGCTAATGAAATACTGATCTAAGAAAGGCCAGATTAAGTATTCACTTAAATTTTTTTTTATCAAATTATCATTTACATGTCTGACTCATTTTCCACTTCATAAACAGAATCTATCAAAAAAATGCATTTCTTCAAATCCATAAAGACAAACTAACAATAAATTCATTTAGCACCAGGCCGAGAACAACAGGACAAATAATAATCCCTAAACTTAATACTACAACGGCCCAACACCATTACACATACTCAGCCTTAAAATGCTTTAACGAACTCCCTAAAGATATTCAATCCGAAAAAAATTATAAAATTTTTAAGAAAAAAATTAAAATACATTTCACCACTAAGTAATTTCATGTTTGTGTTATATTACGCCCACTTATATTTTCAATGTGTACACAGGTTTTATATTTTATAATTTAAAAAAAAAACTTTCTTCCTAAAATAGTGCACAGGTATATAATTTTACATACATGTTGTTTTTATTTTATTTTTTCATAAATACGCTCATGGTAGCATCAATTAAACATATATCAAAATATCAATTGTGTTAGTACTCCCTCCCTAAACACGAGAAATTCTCAATTAGAGAGGTATTATTACCACCATTAAAAAATATTTGCATTACATGTACATAATTTTAAAAAATAATTGTACTTATACCTAACTTTGTAAAATTGTAAAAATGGAATAAATAAATAAATAAATTTAAAAAAATATATATAATAATAAGCCATCTCTTGGTGAACTCTTTCACTATCTTGCAATAGCAAAAATATACTATGTCGAGATACACTGCCCCGTGTCAGCCCAAACCATCCATGGTGGTTCAAGAAACGGGAAGGCAATTAATTACTGCTCTCCTTAAATGGACATGTGTTGATATAAGGATCCGGTTACTTGTGGATAATGCAGTTAAAATATAGTAAGCAGTCATATTCATTACTATCACAGAACGGTTCCATTAAATATTAATATTTATCCATTTCGGTTTTCTACTTCATAAATTAATTCCGTTATAATGTGGTATCCTTTTGTGGTGGTATCCAATATTATCTCAGTTTATCTGAGAATACCTTAAAAATAAAAGTGGCGGACCGTACGACCTTTCGAGGGACCACGCAAACAGCTTCGTCACTCGTTTTTACGACACGTTCTTGAGTTCAACGGCTCGGCTGTTGAACGATTTGCTGGCTTCTGAACTCCTCCATCCTACAACATGGGTCTCTACAAAACCCAGATTCAGTCCTTCCTTTCTGCAAAAAGACTCTCCACACAGCAATACTAAACATGACAGGAAAAATATTTTCCCCTGTGAGGAGTTTATGTAAAAGAGTAAAATTGAGCTACCCAGACCTGTTTATCTAATAATGTATCTATGGCTTAGAGGTAAAAACTCTGTGTTTGGATATAGAGGTATTACTGCACTATGCAACTTTCTGTACTGCTGTAAGAGGTATCTAGAGCAGCATGCAGTGAACTCAGAGCTGTTGCGTACTCGGCATCTTGGAATAAGGGTTTTGTTTTGTATCGATTTGGCTTAGTAGTAATGGTTTGGGAAACAAACTTTGGATTCTGGCACGTGAATACAACAAGCACGATTACGTTGGCTTTAACTTCTTTTAGCACCTTTAAAAGTAAAATGAAAAAGTTTTGTTAGTTTTATTTTCTATTGCTTGACCTTTTTAATAAAGTCCTCCACACTCCAACAAGATCGTCCTGCTGAAGCAAACTTCTACAAACTGTTTCAAACAAATGAAATTTGTGGAAAGTACTGAAATGCCGTGGAATTTGACAATAGCTTCAGTTGGAAGGGTCTATTGTGTGGGGAATTTCTTGGCGAATCCGAGATTACTAAGTTCGGGAATTTATACAATAGATATGAAACAATTGACTATAATTAGATTCCGAGCTCTGATAACATACAAGAGAGCTGTTTTTCAGTGAGTACCTACTTCTAGTATTATTCTTTTTTAACACTTGGCTAAATTAAAGCCTACTTGTTAACGCTTAGAGCCAGGGATTTCCAAAAATAAGCATTCTTTTCACAGCCAAGAACACACTATAATCAACCAATATCATTACTAGTTCACTTTACTTGAGAATCATTTGCATTACATTACTATTATAGTGTTCAGCGGAGGGAACCTCTACTTGTCTTGACGTTTGTTTTTTTTACATTAAATCACATGATGTCGCTCCTATAGATTACTGTACATTCTTCCTTCTTCCCTTCCCAACTCCTGTAGTCTATACCAATATCACCCACTGTACTCTACCTGTCTGTGAAAACCTTTGCGATAAGTTTATTTTATTTGATTTTCTGGAGAAGATTACATATTTAAAAGGCACGGGGACAATTTTACTCTTTTGTGACGCACGTCAAAAGATAGTTGCTGAACAGTCTGTAAGTGACATTGAAAATTTCGATGGTCAATGCAAAATCGCTAAGCAGTTGATTCGCTCTGTTTATTGGCGCGTTCTGTTAGGTAGAAGTCCTCGCTTTCGGAGCATAAAAACGTGCATGAGATATCTCTCAAGTATTCTTCTTAGGGACATATAAGTAAAATTCTTTCAACATAGGCTTAACATTGACAATATCGTGGTATTCAATTGATCCTGTAATAAGTTACGCATTGTAATTCATTGCTATATTAAGAGCCTAGCAGGACAATCGGTTTTATCGAAATTTGCTAAAATAGTTTAATTGTTTGTCGCTTGTGTCGCCCTCATCGCTTTTTAACTCAATTCTATCTAAATTTATTGTAAATGGTTACTAAAAATGGATTTGATAATAGTATCCGCTCGTAAAAATCCGAAGTTACACGATCATTCCCGATCACAAATTAAATATTGGCATGTTATATCTTGGCCGGTCGTTTTGAACGTTGGATTTCTATTTTTCCCCATAACGTGGGAAAATTTCCCTTAAGATTCCCTATTTCGAAGAAAATTATTTAAAAAAATATTATTTGAACAAGTTTTTAAAAACTGTCGGAAATTCAATATGCAACTGGTATGATTTTAGAAGCAAATCGTGAGTTGTTTATTGGTTTAACACTTCAATCTATATATATATTTTTTTATTTAAAAAATATAAACTACAAAAAGTTATAGAAATTCTATAAATATCTGTATCTTCTAAATATGAAAAATATTTGCGACATATTGATTTCTTTTACATGTGAATCGATATTCCCAAATTTTACAAGTAAACTAAATTTTCCATAAATACGGGATTTTTTTCGGCTAACTGTCAACACCCAAGAAGAACACCTGCATTGTCAACAAGTCTTCGCGATGGATGTCTGCGCCCGCCAGTTGAATAATCCCCAGGGCGTCACAACACACGGAAATATAAAATACCATTGAAAAATATATTTGTTTATTTAAAATTTTAGGTTCTTACATTAAGTAGTCGTTATGTATTATTATTAACATTGTTATTATTTCCTATGAAATAAAGGTATTCTCCTGTGAAAGCTGATGTATAATAATGACTTATTATATCACACTGTCATCATCACTATCATCCTAAGGAATGCTGTGTGGAGGGTTTTTTAAGGATTTTTAAAAGTTTTTTTAAGTTTTTTTTTAAATATGGAGACGAAGTTCTAATAAGGAGTTCTGGGAAGGAAATAGGTATTAGGGATTGGTAGGAATCTGGGGTCAGTGTATCGAACCAGGCGTAACAAACGTATGAATCCATCTCAGTGCAAGGCGATGGGTCGAGATATTCACAGTATGGAAGATCTACAGTCTCTCGTGTCTAGGGTGTACGAAGAATGTGTTAATAATGAATAATAATAATAATATTTGGCTAATTTATATAGCGCCGTTTTCGTGAAAAATCACCTCAAGGGCGCTGTACAAATAAATACATAAAATAATAAAATTACTGGCTTACAACTAAGATTTACAATTATTACTAGTGACTTACATCTAA
The DNA here is from genome assembly GCA_929108145.2 of Limnephilus rhombicus. Lineage (NCBI taxonomy): Eukaryota > Metazoa > Arthropoda > Insecta > Trichoptera > Limnephilidae > Limnephilus > Limnephilus rhombicus. Next base: position 31,288,216 of record OV815298.1, on the reverse strand, counting down.
GACTTATAGCTAGAGGCTTATGACTAAGACATATAAACGCTAACCTAAACTGAACTCAATGACATACATGTTTACAATCATGACTTAAAGTTAGAGATTTACAACTAACATATAAATATTTACAATTAAAAATACTTCTACACATCTTATACATGTTATACTTTCGCCAGAATCACCCACAGCGCCAGAAGAAGAAGGAAGTTTTTACATAATATTACTTTTTAAGGACATGGACGCAAAAATTATCGGATTTACGAAAACGTATGGATATCTTAAATAAATTATTGAAATTAATCGCCAATCTTTACCGTATTAAGATGATTCACCGCACAACATTAAACAGATTGAGGTGTTAGATTATCACTGACAGTCTATTTATTGGTAGGTAGATCAATAGCATTTTGACTTTTTCATGAGTAGTTGTAGGGAATAGCAAATAAAATAGTATATATTCGTGGATATAAACAGAAAAAATAAAAAAATAATAAAAATAAAAAAAATAAAATAAAAATTACGAAGTTTAAATCAAGTTAAATCAAATGAGGAATTTATGGAAATGAGTGTTTGAAAAAGTTAGTTTTTAGTTTGGATCTAAATTCCGCTGTGTTGGTTATGCATCTCAATTCCATGGGCAGTTTATTCCAAGCCTCAGGGCCGGATACTCCAAATGCACGATCACCAAAATTAGTGTTCGGATTTCGCTTGGGTTCTTTCAACCTTCCAATTGCAGACGATGTCGCTGATCTAAGAGATGACTGCCTTGGACCTATATTTTCCGGAATGCATAGTTCAGAGATATAGGGTGGAGCCATTTCATTGATAGCTTTAAACACCATCCAGCATAACTTATACTGGATCCTTTCAGGGCACTTCAACCAGTGAAGATTTCGGAGGTGTTCCGAAATGTGCGAAAACTTGGGTATCCCAGTGATTAGTCGTGCTGCGGCATTGAACACTGATTGTAATTTATCAGTTTGACATTTAGGAAGACTTGCATAGATACCATTGCAGTAATCAAGACGTGATACAATATATGAATTCACAAGAAGCTTAGTTGCTTCTGTTGAAAGGTTCCTACGAACTGATTTAAGTTGTCTTAAGTAGAAGAACCCTGTGCTAACGGTCCTATTCACCTGACTTTTCAATGAAAGGTCTGAATCTAGATAAACTCCCAGAAGTTTGACAGTTGTTTTCGCAATTACGTCATTGCCGGAAATAGCAATTGGTGAGTTGTCTATTAGATGTTGACGTCTATTTGTGGCTGCCCACAGAAATTCAGTCTTTGATGGATTGAGCTTCAGTTTGTTTGAGGACATCCAGAGACTAATTGCTTCTAGACACTCAACTGTGCGAATTTTAAGGCCGGTGATCTCATTTGGTGTGCAGTAAAAGTAGACTTGCTGATCGTCGGCATAACAGTGAGAAATGAGACCAAATGACTCGATAATTCTTGCGACATCATTTGTGAAGAGGATGAAGAGAAGTGGACCCAAAACGGATCCCTGGGGTACCCCTGAAGAGAGTTTTGTGAAGTTAGATTGTTTATTTCCCACCTTCACTGCTTGTGAGCGATTCGTTAGATAGGATTGTAGCCAATTTTTTACGTTAGAATGCAAACCAAATGTTACCTCTAGTCTCTTAATGAGAAAGTCGTGGTCAATGGTGTCAAATGCGGCGCTCATATCTAAAAGTGAAGTCTAAAGCCATGGTATTTGAAAGAGAGAATATGAAAACAATGTGCAACATAGTTGTGAATGATGAAAACTTGGAGCAATTGGATGAGTTTGTGTATTTGGGAAGTATGTTTACGAGAGATGGGAAGGCTGATAGAGATATTTAAAGAGGAGTGAATGCAGGTAACTCTATTAATGGCGTACTGGTACCTACCCTGATGTATGGCAGTGAGTCATGAAACTGGCAGAGAAAGGATGAAAGTAGACTGAATGCTGTAGAATGAGATCCCTGAGATGTATGGCGTATGTGTGGTAAAACCATGTAGGATCGTGTGAGAAACATGGAGATCCGCAAAGAATGCAAGGCTGATGTAAGTGTAATGAGTAAGATGAAGAAAGGAACGCTCCGATGGTTTGGGCATGTTATTTTTTTTTTTTTTTTTACATTAACTCCACACAGGAGGCCCTGAGGAAAATAATTTCCCTCAGGGCCTATGTCATCTGGGATGCTGTGTGGAGGGTCTTTTTGAGGAGAGGAAGGAATGAACATTGGTCTTGAAGAGACCCATGTTGTAGGAAGGAGGAAACACAGAGGCCGGCAAATCATTCCACAGCCGAGCTGTTGAACACAAGAACGAGTCGAAGAAACGACCCGTTCTCATGTGACAAATGTCAACTGTGTACAAATGTTGGGCACGCGTTTGGCGTGTATCCCGACTATGCACCGGTGCCGAAGGGATCAATGATGCTAGTTCCTCGGAGCATCTTCCATTGTAATACCGGTAGAACAAGGATAGCATTCCCACCCGACGCTTGTGCTCTAAAGATTGCAATCCGTCTGTTAAGATGGGAGAATCTATCAAACGGACCGCCCGTTTCTGCACAGAGTCGAGGGTATTTTTCAGGTATTTTGGAGCTCCAGACCAGAGGTGGCTGCCAAATTCAACCGTGGGGCGCACTTGCGATTTGTACAGGGTTAGCAGTTGTGTACTATTAAAGTATCTGCGGGCCCTGTACAGTACGCCCAGTTTTTGGGAGGCTAATTTTACTCTGGCTTCGATGGAGCCCCCATACCTGAGCTGGTCACTTAGGGTTACACCAAGCATATCAATGGAGGGCCTGTTCGGAAGATTGCTTCCGTTGAAAGAGACTAGATTTTCATTGCGATCCCTTTTAGACGTAATCAGACAAGATTGGGTCTTTGAAACATTAAATTCAACGAGATTATTTTTACCCCAAGAGAAAACACTCTCGAGGTAACCGTCCATTCTTTGCTTCAAAGCCTTACGAGCTGTTGGAGTTTGTGAGCCCTTTGGGGGCTTGTCAAACAAAAAGCTATCATAAACTGTACTGTCATCCGCGTAACAGTGAATTGGTGCACATGACAAAAGGTCGTTGATGTGCAACAAAAACAGAGTTGGAGACAGAACCGATCCCTGCGGGACGCCAGCAATGTAGAGCAAATGAACGAGAAAAATAGTGTAAGGAGAATATACAACGGCAAATGTGAATGGTAGAAGTCGTGGACGTCCAAGAAAGACATGGCACGACTAAATGAATCAGATACTTTAGTCGGACCATATCAAGAGTCAGAATAATAGAAAAGCATGTATGAAACGATGTATGAATGTGAACGAGGCAAGGAGTGTGTGCCAAGACCGAGTTGTTTGGCGGTCCGTCCTCTCTGCCTACCCCTGCGGAGAAACGGTGTGATGGTTTGTTAGTTAAATTATGAATAATAATAATTAACCATTTATTTGGACAGCCCTATTTCGTGTGTAACTTGACACTCGCTTTTGAAAAATAAAATAATATTATGACGGATGATATACATGCCTTCTTCGAAAAAGTAAGACAACACGCAAATTTATTTCTTGTAAAAGCACTGATGGGCTCTTACAAAATGTTTAATTTTTACGTGGTTTTACTGCCAGATACAGAGATATCGAAAAATATTATACAGTTAGGTACAGTTCTGAATCTCAACTATTTAATAATAATAATTGGACGATTTGTATAATGCCGTATTAGTGAAAAATCACCCCTAGGGCGCAGTTTCACTTGATCGTGCCATTCTCCCCCCGACTTCTTCTACCATTCCTACACATTCACCTCATTCCTTCTCCTTACACTATTTTCTTCATTCATCTGCTCTGTAATGCATTCGTAATTAAATAAACTAAGTAAAAATGGCCAAAACGAATAAAACTTCTGAATAATAAAAGCTAATTGAAAATAATTCAAATTTCATTTATTACTGTTTACAAGTACCTAATGGCAGTTTTGCCTACCAAAGTCATCGCCAAATCAACAATTGTTGCCGGTACGCATATAATTAAAATCATTAAAAATATCTAGCAGAACTTAATTAACAGTAATTGATTTCAATAATAACATTAAAAATATTTTTCGAAATCCCACGTATAAAAATAAACATAAAAGCAGTTAAAAATTGATTCGTAAAACCGAGTGATCACTGTATACATATTTGGGTCTACGAACAGTGCAATATGTAAGAATATGACAGTCAATCCTTGCCACAATCGTTTTAAAATATATCTTTTTGACACACTTCATTCACTTTCCCCGTACAAATTAAGTGGTCGAATTTCTTCCCTCCAGAGTATACGTATTCTATACAAAAACCAACACATGCAAACATTCTTCACACTACTTTACGGAACAGAGCGTTAGGAGACAACCTCTCGTGGCGACTGACTTTCGCGTAATGAATAGAAGTTGAAAATGGGATCGGATTTATCTGTTTTGGGTACCGATAAAAATGCAATATTACACAATAAATCACAAAAATAATTTTATTTATTTATCAGTTTTTATAGTTTAAATATTGTTTTCATACAAATTATTTTTATTTTTTTCAAATAATTGTTTTTTAATACATAAAATCGATTTCAAAGTACATCGATTTACGTAGTTTTTAAAAATAATTTTACATCATTATTTGCGCATTTTATAAAAAAATATAAATGTAGAGGTATAGGTTGATATGTTTCCTATAAAAAAATATTTTTCAATTATTTTTTTCTTTTCGTATATGACGACTGATGGAAAACAATCAGTGGTACATGAACGATTTTTTGAAAACTGATCTTTTATAAACAGTTATAAAGTAAGAAAAAATATTTTTTTAAATATTTAATATTAACTTGGGGCATCGAAAATGCATGTATCTAAAAAAAAATAATAAGAAACTTTTTTTTTGAGGTGCTGTTATCGACACAGATGACTTCGAAATACGCAAAAATACGAAAAAAAACATTAAATATTGAAAAATCCCTCGCGGGCTCTTAATGACCGCTGTAAACTTATATGTTTTTTCCTTTGTAAAGTCTTCCGCCAATCTCCAACATTTTATGCCTAATTTTTTTCAAGTAAGTTTGCATCGTGTAATTTGCCATTCTGCAAACTAATTCCCTTCTTAACTGTCCAATCTTATTATTCCGTGTTTTCAGTAATATAAAGTTATGTAGGATTGTATAAATAGGAAGACCTGTCTTTTAATACTAGCATTATTAATGAAGCTATATTAAAGTTTTGATAAATGACCCATCACCCGCTTCATGGCTACGGTACTATGGCTGAACTAGAAGAAATTAATGCATTTCTGATGTGTAACACAACTTAGTAAAGTTTAGTCTGTAGATACCTTGTACCTTTAGTAGACAGGATCACCCAAGCGACCCACCCACCTAAACGATCTGGGACTCTCCTTATGAGGAGAGAGCTGTAATACTTACCATGAATATAACACCATCACATGGTGGAGAAGTATCTGGAACAGGCTTTATGTATCTAAGCTCCTAACTTGACTGGATTCTTAGTTGTGCAGAGTTCATAGACATAGCTTTATGTTAAATAATGAAGACTGCAGAGGGTATTCCCCGGGCTGTTACTTAATTGATTTAATATTCAAATAGACTAACTTTTATGAAGCACTCAAATTTACAAAAGCAATATTATCAGAAAGGCTTGAAATCACGTAGATTAGAAGTATGCATGAAGTACGATGTTATAACAACGACATTTGAGACAAAATAACTCTGTCATTCAGAAGCGTGATTCTAAATAAATTAATCGTGAAACTAAATGAAAATTGCCATCCTTTAAAATCAAATTATCAGTAGTTCCAACGTTTTGTTACGTGCAACGTATAATAACTCGAATCCTGATTACTGATGAGTTTTTACACACGACACAGATTTTAAACTTATCAGAATACGACTCTGGATAAATGGAGTAAATTACATAGTTACTGGTCAGCATTCTATAGAAATTGATTTTAACAAATTATCTCTGTCGAATTAGACCATTATATTCAAATTAAAGATTTACCTTTCGTGGCAGTCACCGCATTTCCTTTCCGTTATCATTAGTTGGCCTCTCTATCATTTAATGGGGCGATAGCACTTTACAAGAATATATCATGAGTTAAGCCTTTAATGACCCCGGACCAGCGAAGACTGATAACTTCTGTTCCGTATCTACTGAGTTAGGCGGTCTATCCTCTCATTAAGATTCGTATTCAAACTATACGTATCTAGAATAAATTACTAAATTTAGTTTTTTTCCTTTAATTTTATCTTTTTCATTGTTGATTTTTTTAGTTTCTCCACAGTAGAGGTTATTTGTATCGGTCAACGCATACAACGTTTGGTAAATTAGCCTTTGTTCATGGGCTGATAGGCTGAGGTTTGTCCATGGTTTTGGTTTGCACCTGCTGCGTGGCAGGCTAGATCGAGAGAAATTAGTTAAGAGAGATCTATCTTAGACCTCTCCACCGGACTCTCTCGACTTATCATCTTACACCGCAGTGGGATGGATGGATTCATACGTCCGTCACTCTTGAACACATTGACCCCCACATTTTTACCATCCTTCGTACCTTTATTTTCCTCAGAGCATCCTGTTTAAGGCTAATGTATAAAACAAATAAAAAATACAACAATAATCGCGGTTAACCTGACACTGAGGCACTGTATTATACGGTTTTATGGAAGTTTGCTGGTGTTGCATGGCCTGCAGTTTTTACTGTGCAGCTTTTTACTGGTTGCTAACTACTTGACATTAACAAAGTTATGACTGAATTCACTGGACAAAACATGAAAAGGGCGCTTTTATTCCATTCAGTTTTAAATGACCACGTAACACGTACATCATTATCAGGCTAACTTTCAAATAATATGCCTGTGCGTGTAAATTAGGTACTGTGATTTAGAAGAAGTGTGAAGGCTCTTAGAAAAATTCTAGCATGATAAAATAAATACACCTTTTATTGAGGAATATTAACACACGTAATTGTGTTGTGAATTCTTTCAATTCCAATTTGATGGGTATTGTATTGATAATGAAACGTAATACGTAGTATGTCTCTACTAGGGCTTTCAAACCCGGGATTATTTTTCAGAATCGAGATTTATGTGTTTTAATTACGAGTATTAATGTCGTGAAACCAACAAAAATCCCGTCATCCCGGGATCAAGACAAGCGCAGCATCGGGATTATGGTGCTAGTATTTTTCAATTCCGGGATCCCGGAGCTGGTACTGGGAATTTAAGTGTTTGATTTATGATAAAAATAGGAGTTGTAAGAAATGTTTCAAAATGTTGCGCATTAAACGACATGCTGCCAATAAGAAAAAAAATCCACGGTTGAACTAAGGTTCTGAAACCAACAAAAAATCTATAATCTCGGGATTAAGACAAGCGCATCTCCAGCATTACGATGTCAATAAAGGCCCGGGATCCTGGTTCTCAAATGCCGGGATTGAAAGCTCCAGTCTCTACCCCCCTCCAGCGCTATTTGCCAGTTCTCTGAACAGTTTGCTCACAAATAACCTCTTTCCCCTTTCAGCTACTCTATACTCGTAAGTAATACATCAAATATGGTAAATACCAAATAAAAATGAAATGATCACTTTATGGAATTATTGACCCAACGGAAAATCACTGGGAAACGATTTAATTTAAAAACCTCCATCTGTACCTTCATACAAAACATGGTATATGTCTACGTAAAAATATGCTGAGCGATCACAGTGAACTCAGTGGACTATGGGAATATGTTTGACTTGATGTCTGTTGCATCCCAAACTGCTTACGAATTACAGCTTCAGATGCACTTGTAACGGGCTGTTAATACTGAAAACGAAAGGAGACGAAATTTTGTTTGCTAGAATTGGGTGATAGTAGGTGTAGGAAAAAAACAAGGTATGAAAGGAAAAATGAATGACGATACAGCTTACCAATGTATTTCTACGTAGGAGCAAGCAAACGAAACAACCACAATATAGTTGTATAGTTCCACAGCGATACCTCCAGGTAATTATCGCCCCAACAAAACGAATGAATACAAAACTATATTATGTACTTCTGAGATGGTTAAATTACTTTTTTTAACTTTAAAACGAGATTCCATTCACGGAAAACATCAACTACTTGCTAGTCTCAAATCTTCAGTTTTTCAAAACAAAAACACTCGAATTTTAACTATTTTTCTTGTCATTGATCAAAAATTCAATTTCTTTTCCAGAAGGTAATGATTAGACATTAAGGAACTGGATAAATGACATCCCGGTGAGAACGAATCACATTCTTACATAAAAACAAAAAAAATCGTAACTTCGTAATTGATTCAACCCCTCAACCTTTATTAATACCTATACATATAAGTACCAACAAATAGCTTTTTCGACAGATATTAAAAATAACAATAAATTGCTTTATAAAAGTCCTCCCTGACACCTGCCAACCTTTTTATTATTAAAGCTCTAAATTCAACCCAAATTTCATGATTTTAATATGCTCTGAACATCATAAATTTTAAACCATGTATATGACTGAATAGAACCACGATTAAAAAATATTTTTGGACCCCCCAGTGGCATAATGGGACGACAAATTATATTTCACAAAACAAGTAGGTAATAATTTGCCTCCAGAGTTCTGACGGCCTCCTATCCAGTAGCACTGAGTAGCACATTACAGCGTTGTGCAATAAATGTAAACAACCTTATCGAAATCGAATCTATGGCCGTCAATTTACGATAGCATTAGGTAACAAAGTCCAGTGATACATAACCTGATAATACGAAAACTTATTTATATTTTATTTCTCCTCATCGTTTGATCAGTTTGTGTTTTCGGGAAGTATGTTTATGAGAGATGGGAAGGCTAGAGATATTGAAAGAAGGGTAAATGCAAGTAATTCCATTAATGGAGGACTGAACGCGTTTGGCGCTAAAAAAACAGCCCAGAGAAGCGAAGCTAGTGATCCAGAATGGAGTGCTGGTACCTACCTTGATGCATGGATATGAGGCTCGCAACGGGCCGAGGTAGGACGAAAATAGACTGAATGATGTAGAAATGAAATCCCGTGTATGTGTGGTAAAACCATATATGATCGTGTGAGAAATGTGGAGATCCGCAAATATCGCAAGTCTGATGTAAACGTAATGAGTAAGATTAGTAAACGAACGCTACGCTGGTTTGGGCATGTAGAGCGAATGAACAAATAAAAGTGTATAAGGAGAATATATGACGCAAATGTGAATGATAGAAGAAGTCGGGGACGTCCGAAGAAGACATGGCTTGTTAGATGAATCAGATACTGTCGGGCCATGTTAAGAGTCAGAATAATAGAAGAGTATGTATGTGACGATGTCGTTTCCCCGCAGGGGTAGGCAGAGAGGACGGACCGCCAAACATCCCGGTCTTGGCACACATTCCTTGCCTCGTTTACATTCATACAACGTCTCATACATTCTCTCTATTATTCTGACTCTTGACATGGCCCAACTCAAGTATCTGATTCACTTGGTCGTGCCATGTCTTTCTTGGGCGTCCTCGACTTCATCTACCATTCACATTTGCGTCATATATTCTCCTTACACTCCTTTCCTCGTTCATTCGCTCTACATGCCCAAATCATCGGAGCGTTCCTTTTTTGATCTTACTCATTACGCTTACATCAGCCTTGCATTCTTTGCGGATTTCCACATTTCTCACCCGATCATACATGGTTTTACCACACATACGCCTCAGGGATCTCATTTCTACAGCGCTTAATCTACTTTCATCCTTCCTCTGTCAGTTCCATGCCTCACTGCCATACATCAGGGTAGGTACCAGTACTCCATTATGGACGGCCAGTTTCACGTCTTTGGACAGTTTTTTTGTTAGTGCCAACGGCGTTCAGTCCTCCATTAATAGAGTTACCTGCATTCACCCTTCTTTCAATATCTCTATCAGCCTTCCCATCTCTCACAAAAGAATTCTATGTAAAAATAAATTAGAAATATTTGGCCATATTTTGCTCTATTATTCGTGAAGGAGGTTTTGCTTTGGCGGCGTTTATTCACATAAAACTCCGGCCTGGTGGGAATTCAAGAGATTTGAGGTAGATATTGTTTATTTATTTGTTTTTGAATTTTTATTTAGAAAAACGCAAGACTAATTTCACACATCTCGTAGGAAAAATACATAATATACATATACGAAATAAAAATTGCAATTTTAGCTCTGTATCATAGTTAACGTATTACATGTTGTTTGAAACGTGTATACCGCACGTCTTAACTGCTCCCGCCTGGAGCCAGTGAGATTATGTTATCCCCAATCGGGGTATGTTGTGAGGCTGAAGGTAGAGGAGGGGAAGGAGATGGGGAAGAGGAATGTGGGAAAGTGCTGGCCTGTTCAGATCTGGTCTCCAGACACGGCTAAAGCCATTTCAAACAAAGTTTCAATTCTAAATGGTGGTCTTACACCAGGGTGACACTGAGAGTGTCTTCCAATCTGAAATGTGCCGCAAATATACTGCATATAATTTTTAATTAATCCATTGTGAAATAACAAAAACTAATCAAATGAAATTTAATGCGCTCGCCGAGATTCGATCCCGCGGCCTTCGGATTGCGAATCAGGAGCCTTAGCCCTCGACCGCGGAGGCCGTTCTTAAATTTTATAACTAATTTTTACTAAGAAATTTTACTAGAAAGGAGACTAAAGATAGAATTTTTTTGCTATTTTATAAACTTTAAAGCTTACCGCTACTGTTTTCGGCGTAATCTTGTGTAAATGCCTTCTAGTTCACATATTATAAAGAATATTCTAACCCGTACGAATGATCACCAACTGTTGAACATCGAATTATCCGAACCCAAAATAACCCATTTTATTTTTTTGGTACAGTGTGGAAAATGGAATCATTTATTTTTGAATGTGGACTTTGTTACCGTTCGCATTCGAAGTTTTAGCTTTAAGTCGCTCGATTTTTTGTCCTGTCAGGAACCTTGTCAAACACTTTCATTTAGTTCGGAAAAGTTTCAATCTAAATAATATATATAACCGCAGAAGTTGAATTCAAGCTCCTTGGGAATGAAAAAGTGGCTTAACTTGTCACGAATATTTTCCCTTTATCAATATTAGAAGCTCTCTTCCCACGTTTACTTACGCAGATGTCAAACCCACGGATTTTGTTATGCGTCACACGAACCTTCTTCCTTCAAATGATAAGCTTTTCGTCTTTCTTTTATTAGTTTTAAGAATTTTCCATTTTTATAGAAAGCGAATAATTCGGCGTAAGACATTACAGATAAAAAAAACACAGGAACTTTGCTTCATTTTCGATATTTTGATGCTGACTGAGTTCAGTTTACCTCACCGCAGCTCAACAAAACTAAATTTATTCACGAATCTTTAAGTTCTTCAGTTCTTCCTGCCCGTTTGGAGTCATGGAGTTTTTATTTTATTTGTTATTATATTATTATGTGAAAACCGCACGGGAGTCCCAAATGCTCCCAACCGCCTGGAGCCAGTGAGACTATGGCATCCCCAATTGGGGTATGTTGGTGTGGCTGAAGGCAAGTGGAGAGGAGAAGAGGAAAGTAGGAAAGTACTTAAGGGCTATTAAGATCCAGTCACCAAACATAGCTAAAGCCATTTCAAGCGACGTTTCTATTAAAAATGGTGATCTTATACCAGAACGATACTGAGATTATCTTTCACTCTGGAACGTGCTGCAAATATACCTCATTTAATTATGATTTTTATTCTAGCAAATTTACTTGCACTCGCCGGTATTTGAACCAGCGACCTCCAGATCCCTATTTTTATCAAGATTTAGCGTGATGTTCATAGTTATATCTTACTTAGTAACTTGACTACAACAAACCAAACCTAATTCTCACTTGACCCCTGTAAGGTATTTAAAAATATGATATCTCCTAGAAATAAATTAGTTAACAAGGCATTATGAATCATTTCCCTCGGAATGTATCACCGATTGACTAAGCTAACCTTTAAATAAATTGGAAAATCTTTCAAAATCTCATTATTGAAGTTATTTCCCAAGGGACTCGGTATACATACAGCTTCGTAGTATAAGAAACGTAAAAGAGAATAAAATATTTCGTATGGTTATAGATACAACACTTTCCAAAGTATATTACTGTCTGTATGGTGTAGTATTTAAAGCTGATACCTGCTGCAGATAATTTATGGCTTTTAAATTATTAGGGTCGCCTTAATCTCACTATTTTTATTACTTCCCTCAAGATTAGATGCAGTCTATTTGATCTGAATAAATTATTAATAATAACGAAGAGAAGCGGTAGGCCATAGGTTTGAAGGTGTGTGTAGATTCGTGAGACAAATTAATTTATTAAAACATTTACGAGTATCTTTTCTTTCAGTGTTATTATTCTACCAACACGTTTATATTTCACTCAGTCATCTTCCTAAACCCTCCTTCCTTCTGAATGGCCTCATTAATCATTAAAGTAATCCCCCATTAACATTCAAAGAACTAAGTTTAGCACGTAATGTCTTAATGCTCAATTTAATGTTGCCATCAAATAAAAATGCTACGAATTACGCTCATCTTTCATTAAAATTCCTTTGGAACTCTTTCCGCCGTTCATAGTCTAAGTTTTCTTCTTCTAAGTGACACCACTGCCGCACTGTCTGTCTGTATTATATTCCTAATTGGCGTCAGTCTTCAAAGCTTTTAAACACACCAAAACTTTTACGTAGTACTCTACGATCATTTACTCCCTAAACTTTACCTGGACTCATCAACGAGGTCATAATAATATTAATTAGCTGTATATCCGTGAAACATGAACAGTTTGCTAAAGCATCTACCCGAATACTTGCTATAAGAATCCTTAGTAATGTAGTTACAGTTTACAGTAGAAACTTTAATAAACTTAGTTCTACAATAACACGTACTATACGCTGCTTTTACCACTTTATCTTATTTACAGTTTATTATGCACGTTCCTTGTATTGTGCCTATAACATGCACAAGGCGGAATCTGTAGGGGAACTTAATTTCAGATATTTCCCTCGTAATCACTATGGCTATGGCTATAATTTTCAACTACGAAAGTTAAACTAATATATAAGTTAGGTGTGATTTTAGATTTTCACGGCCAAAAGTATGATCATGATTTATTTTTGGCGTATCGTGCCGTGTTGCGCTACCTCCATTACGCTCCACTTTCTTGCCCTGTGTTCCCGATGTAATGGATAGAATTGCCATTATACTGAGAAACGGAAGCACCAAGACTGTCTTTGGAACCACTGCAAAAATTCAAGAATTTCCGAGGCCTACAAAAATTAATTTTCCCCTGGAAACTGATGGAGTTTATGTTACAAGGTTTATGTGGGCCAGACAGAGCGCACGATCTCCAAAAGGATATCAGAACACTTAATATGCAAATTACAGATCATGTAAACTTGGCCATCCTGACAATTCGGTAATTGCCGAGCATTTAATTGAAACCGGCCATTACTTAGGATTGATTCTTGAAGTCCAGGGAATATCCAAAACACGTAGAGCACACCTAATTTTGTTGGCAATTGAAGTTAATTTGGGAGGCGGGTATGGGTACCGCCGCCCCGGGAACCATTTATTGGATAACCAACACCTCTGCCATAGTTTCGCTACGTTTGGTGACTTAGCAGTTGTGCCGGGGTTGATGAAGTGAGGTTTATCTAGGTCTTAGCGGCGGATGCATTTGCCCGCCTACTGCGTAGCAGGCCAGATCGGGAGACTGTTTGAGAAAGACCTTTTGAACCCTCCAGTTGGACTCTCTCGACCCATAGCCTTGCACCCCAGTGAGAAGGATGGATTCATGCATCCGTCACGCCTAGATACGCCGACCTCCAGAATCGTACCCATCCCTTACACCTTTTATCTTCCCAGAACTTCCTAACGTTCCTTTCCTTAAAAACACAGCATCAGACATAGGCCCTGAGGGATATTTTTTCCTCGGGCCTCCTGTGTGGAGCTATTATAAAACAAAATAAACAAAAAAACACAAAAATTCCATTAATAAAAGACGACGGGGCTAAGATCACTAGTTGTTGGGATCTATTAAGTGACTAGAACTTCACTAGAACAAAACGCAGAAAACCGTTTTAAATTATACTGTAATACCTGCTCTTAGAATATTGGGTCTGGCAAAATGGGTGGGTAAGTAATTCATTAACATACGATAGATTTACTAAATCTTGTGGAAAAGTACAAGAGTTGGTTTGAATGTTAGCTAACAGTGTGACTTCTGGAAACGTGCAATACATGTATTTTTAAAAAGAACGTTATCTCTAGTCTGCCCACTGAGCACTGAGCACTGAGCAAGACCACTACAGCGAGCTTTCACGTTGAAGTGGTCGTTACGAGCTACTCCATGCAAAATGCATGTATTTTGGCACTCGTTCAGTACGTACTTAAAAAAAAACACTGCTAATTAATTTGGTTTAGGGGTGAATGTTAATGGGCTCCTTGAAATTAATGTTCTAGATACAACAAATTTTAAGCTTCTTAACTGGCTGACGATATATTTTCCACAGCACACGCGGTGAAAGGACAGGACAACACGAGGCCCATTCCTGGGATTTATGACAAGGTCATGCGCGGTCCCTTTATACGCCACATTAATATTCACAATATTTAATCCATTTACCACAATGGACTGGCATTACCGGAAAGATAAATTCAGTGTCTACAATAATTATCAATAAGAATAATCTCGAATCTTGCTTTATTTAGTTTAACAAATCGTTTTACACGGACGGCCTATTTCACAATATGTATAAAAAACATGAGGCGGAGATTCACACTTTGTTTAAAAAAATGTTAAAAAAATCTTTATGTTTAATTGTATCCAACTGCCCGGGGCCAGTGGATGTACGGAGACCCTGTTGAATATTGTTAAGCGGCAGAGAGTTGGGAAGGAAATGAGATGGGCAAGAGGATGTTTGGGAAGTAAATTCGTAGAGAATTAAGACCAGGGGTCCTAGCATCTCTTTCTCTTGGGGTAAAAATAATCTCGTTGAATTTTATGTTTCAAAGACCCAATCTTGTCTGATTGTCTAAAAGGGATCGAAATGAAAATCTAGTCTCTTTCAACGGAAGCAATCTTCCGAACAGGCCCTCCATTGATACGCTTGGTGTAACCCTAAGTGACCAGCTCAGGTATGGGGGCTCCATCGAAGCCAGAGTAAAGTTAGCCTCCCAGAAACTGGGCGAACTGTACAGGGCCCGCAGATACTTTAATAGTACACAACTTCTAACCCAGTACAAATCACAAGTGCGCCCCACGGTTGAAGCCACCTCTGGTCTGGAGCCCCAAAATACCTGAAAAATACCCTCGACTCTGTGCAGAAACGGGCGGTCCGTTTGATAGATTCTCCCATCTTAACAGACGGATTGCAATCTTTAGAGCACAGGCGTCGGGTGGGAATGCTATCCTTGTTCTACCGATATTACAATGGAAGATGCTCCGAGGAACTAGCGTCATTGATCTCTTCGGCACAGGTGCATAGTCGGGAAACACGCCAAACGCGTGCCCGACATTTGTACACGGTTGACATTTGTCACATCAGAACGGGTCGTTTCTTCGACTCGTTCTTGTGTTCAACAGCTCGGCTGGGGAATGATTTGCCGGCCTCTGTGTTTCCTCCTTCCTACAACATGGGTCTCTTCAAGACCAAATGTTCATTTCTTCCTCTCCTCAAAAAGACCCGCCACACAGCATCCCAGATGACATAGGCCATGAGGGAAATTATTTTCCTCAGGGCCTCCTGTGTGGAGTTAATGTAAAAAAAAGCATGGTCGATCGATAAGGATTAATAGGATAACTTTCGGTAATTTCTCATCTTTCACTAGGACAACTGCAGATCGCTAACAAACAAATACCAGTTGACGTCAAATATAGAACACTCAGTCATTGGCGTTGGTGATCTTCAATCGTGCTAGGGAAGTTACCTAAAGTCATCCCATCAATCCTTATCGATCGACTGTGTTAGGGGGCGGTAACCAAACACTGCTATAGTCAATAGTCATGTCAAGCAACGTGGAATAAAGTTTTGTGATGTTATGTTTCTAACTGGCATAATCCAACAGCACTTCTGCCTTCGAGAAGTCTCTTTGTATGAAGTTGCACCCGATTTAAATTACTATTTGCCGAATAAATGAAACCATATTTCCAAGCGTGTAAATTCAATATTAAAACTTCTAATTATAAAAGGTTGCCTATTACTTAACCCTTTAAATATGTGAGTGAAAGAAATTATCAACCCTGCGTGGTGCGACCGTTTAACCCCAGACCTTTATCACCGTGCGCCGCGCTGGTGGGACAATACAGGAACGAGACACGCAGCGCGCTAGGCTATCTAGATTAAAGTTTACAAAGAATTTTACGACCTTTCGAATAATAAATTCATATTGTTGGGTTTTTACAACCCTTCGCGCCAGATTTTAATCCATGGACCACATGTACGCACTGTGATGATAAAGACTTTTCTCGAATTAGCATATTAATATTATAAAAGTTGATAAATGTTTAGTAATAATTTTATTAGGCTGCAGAGGGACAAATGTATGAAGACATGGCTAAACAGTTTTTATAAATATCTTTTATTAATGAAGACAATATTAGCGGCTTTCAATTGAAAATTTGAAACAGAAAAATCAGAAAAAGATACCGTCACATCCAGGAATCGAACGAAGGACCTTAGCCTTGTCGGGCAGTGCTCTACAACATAGCTGATGGGACCCTATCCCCTTCTTTATCCCGATTAAGAACTACCAACATCATCTTTATGTATGATAGCAAGATTTATCTCGAACAGATAGGTGTTCTAGGGGCAATACAATTTTAGTAGATGGCGTTTTCAAAATCTTGGTTGTTATTCCGTCAACTCCGACAGAAGAAGTTTTTAGGGGATAAATTATTTTTAGAATCTCTTCCCCTGACAGTCTAAAAATTGAATTTTCTTTTGCAATTTAAATGAAAATTAATATTATTATATTTATAACATACAATCGTTAACTAGTTTATAATAATCGGACTTTATTTAAAAATCTCTTACTGCTATCATTAAAAGATAAAAATGGTGCTTGTGTAGGGATGAATGACTTAGCCAGCCGAGGAATTGAACCTACAACATCTTGGTTTGTGGACGCATTTGTAAACTCAACCACCGAATGGTGACAAATTCAATTTTATTTATACATAAAAAATCTCACAACCCATCACAGGTGGAACAAATGTGACGTTTTCGGTTGTTAAACTCTGCAAATTCTTGAAGAGATATGTATTAAAAATGCAACCTTTTAAGGTTTTATTATGCGTCACGGAGATTTTGGAAGAAAATGCCATAGAGCGGTGTTTATTTTTACATTAAGCTCTGGCCCAATGGGATTTCGTGGGATTTCAAATGATTTTAAAATGTTACGGAAGAAGACTAGATACGGAAAACTTCCAGCAGGTATTTTTTATCCGGTTTCTTATTTAAAAGCTGAAGTTTTATTTGACAGTATTGGGTCTAATCTTGTATAAATGCCTTCGGGTTCACTAAATAAGATAGTTCATTCCCATGCGTTTTATCAAAGGTAGATCTACCGCAACTAACATAACAATATTTCAAAACTTCATAATACAATCTGTTTCGATAGCTGTTGGAAGTTGTTACTTTCTTCCGCGGAGTTCGAAATCTCCACCTACCACTGTTGGAATGAAAAGGGATGAAAGGGAAAAAAAATGGGATGTCCACCGAAAACAAGATGACCCTACCTTGCTGGTGATGTCCCGGGGTCTCCACTCATGCACTAAAGAAACTCCACGGTTGTAGACACGTATCTTGCGCGGATCCGGGTTTCGAATTTATGGCGACGAGACCAAAGTACTTGGCTGTCAGTACCGCGCGAGTGTTGAAATTGTACTGACTTCGCGGTTAGGAATCAATCTTGAACCGGTGACAATGGAAGAATGGATATATCAGGATAGGTAGGTAAGACGGGAGGAAAACATAGGTGTAGATACAAATATGCCCAAACACAATCTTTTGCAGAAAATAAACAAGTCGACTGCATATGTACAGTCTTTTCGAAGGCATTTGACAAAGTATCTCATAAACTACTAATTCAAAAACTATTTGCTCTAGGAATAAGGGATAACATGCTAAAATGGTTTAAATTTAAATCTTGGATGTCGAAAGCTTTCTCGGCAATTAGTGGCCTACCGCAAGGTAGTCACCTTGGCCCAGCTTTGTTCCTCATTTTTATCAATGATATAACCAAGTGCTTCAACGATGTCGAGGTATTGCTCTTTGTTGATGAAATCAAGCTATACAAGAAAATAACTGATATAAATCATTGCCATATACTATAGTCAAATATTAGTAAGTTTAATGATTGGTGGGTTAAAAATAATTTATTCTTAAAGATTTTAGATGAAAAACTAAGTTTTACCAATCATATCCACCAAATTATGAACAAAAGTATTAAAACATTAGGCTTCCTATGAAGATCAACTAAAAACTTTAATTCCATAGAAGCCATTAAACTATTATATGTATCTCTAGTTAGAAGCCAAATTAAATATAACTCAGTAGTTTGGTCTCCATCTTACAAAATTCACGTTAATAAAATTGAGCGAATACAAAAAAATTATTTTTCGTTTTATAAAGTTTAAATTAGATATCCCACTAGAAGACTTAAAATAGAAGACCAAATATTCAAAAAAAAAACACTAGAAGGCAGACGTAAAATAAACACTTAACGTTTTTATTCAAAATACTTAACTCTAAATTCGACTGTTGCGAGCTCCTGCAACTCATAAACTTACGAATACCGACAGTAGCCACACGACAAAGTACACTATTCTACTGCAGCATTCATAAGCGGAACTACATTGCCCACTCTCAGATTCAACGTTTTCACACCATGGGAAGTCAGTACTTAGATGATGTTGACATATTTAACATCAACTTGGCAAATTTTGTAGATCTTGTAAAAAACTTATTCCAAAACTATTCCTAAACATATCTGTATTTTGGTAAACCTATAAAATCACTGTACTTTTGTGACTTATGTGCATTTTTTACCTAATTTTATTTTTATTATTTTTTATCTGTTTAAAAATCATCTTTCATGAAATAATTGTACTACTAAATATGTAAAAGCCCTCTGGAAGTTAAATAAACAAATAAATGTTAATAAAAGTCCGTATAGGCGTATAATATATAACAATTATTATAAGCAATAATTATCAGCCTGAAACACTCATCCACATTGAAAAAAATCTTAAATATTATCGTATAATATATATTTTTTTAAATTACCTCAAAAGGCCCTCCACACAGCATCCCCAAAGATGACGTAAGTCCTAAGAGGAATTATTTTCCTCAGTGCCTCCAGTGTGGAGCAAATGTAAAGAAACGAGTGTGCTTTGGACCACACGACTGAAGTAAAACTTCACTAACTTATATCTCCCTCTCAGCTTCCGTTCGCCTCGCCAGATCACACGTTTCATAACACTCTCGTCACGCATTCACCAGCTTACTCCCCAAGACAAGCGTGCGTAAAGGCCCGTCCGTTCGCCTCCCCCGATCACACTTTTCATAACGCTCTCGTCACGCATTCACCAGCTTTCTCCCCAAGACAAGCGTGCGTAAAGGCCCGTCCGTTCGCCTCCCCCGATCACACTTTTCATAACGCTCTCGTCACGCATTCACCAGCTTTCTCCCCAAGACAAGCGTGCGTAAAGGCCCGTCCGTTCGCCTCCCCCGATCACACTTTTCATAACGCTCTCGTCACGCATTCACCAGCTTACTCCCCAAGTCAAGCGTGCGTAAAGAAGTTTTACTTGAAAAAGTTTTTTTAAATAATCAATTTTCTGGTGGTGTTTAATTCAACTAGTTGATATTTTGATTGACGATCTGATATTGCTACTAGCCATTAAGGTTATTATAGGTAATAAAACCTGTGATAAGTTGATAAGGGGAATAATCTATAATAATCTAATTGCCGAGCTATCTAAACAACTGACTGACTATCTCCCGTGGGAAAATCCAGACAATTTAGTTTGTTTTATGTTAGTTTCGTGCGTTCTACATATCTACGTAATATTAATGTATGAAAGCAATGAGATGTTTACATTGAATTTCACTATATAAGCTCTTTTGTACTCGTATCTTCGCGTATTTTGGTCTTATTAGGTAATGCATGATTTACGAGACAAAAATCCTGAAACTTTTTCGTTTCTTATTTGAGCCCTTCCTACTATGTCTATTTGATTTAGTACCTCTTTACCAAGTAGTGCCTCCTCTTGTAGCAGTACCTACTGACAGGAAAGTTCACTTTATAAAATTGGTAAAGTTTTTACCCAAAAACTGTCAAAGTTTGTCATAGAATGATAATGGATTTTAAATTGGGAAGTGAAATTAAAATCATCGTTTTCACCTGATTATTTTAAAGTTAACTCCACATACGACCCTCCGAGGAAATGAAAATCCTCAAGGCCTATGTCATCGTTGGGGATGCTATGTGGAGAGTATTTTTAGGGAAACGAAAGAGAGGAAATTCTTGGAAGGAAAAAAGTATGAGGGATGGATGGAATCTAGGGATCAATGTGTCTAGGAGTGACGTGTATGAATCCAACTCTCCCACTGCGGGGCGAGCCGGTGGGTTGAGAGAGTCCGGCTGGAGAGGTCTAGGTTACCAAATTTATCCTTCCACTGAAGGATGAAAGCCTTCCTAAAGTTTTTTTTTTTTTTTAAATTATAATATTTAATCGAGGCTTCTGACTCGCATACTGCTGTCATTTTTTGCCTCATCTGTTTTATTTATTTTAAGGTTTCATTTTTTTTTTTTTAAATATATCCTACATATTAATGTTGCAATATTAACATATGTATGTATCTTTATAAAACAATGTATCATATATTTTCCATGCTGCACCATCTAATGAATTTCATGAGTCTTGAAATGGCATAGTAGTCGGTTGAAGCTATCAAATTATGAATTTCCGATGGGTTTGAGGTCATCAATATTGTTACTCTCTGTTGTTCAAATTTAATGCACTTTGTGAGAGTGTGTTCAATGTCTTCAAATTCTTCCTAAAGTTTTCCCACCTTTCCTTCAATATGTTTATTGTAACACACCACACTTTCCTGGTATGTGCGTGTTTCACATTATTTAAACATACTCGAATTTCAAAATGTATTTAGCTCTATGCTGTGTAATATTTCAGAGGTCCCCCGCAAAACTAAACACAATGCACTAACTTCTAGAAAACTTCAATACGAAATTACAACTCTACATCGCTTCAGTGACACAGTTGTAGATGGAAAAAGTTGCAAAATTTTATTTTATTTTAAATTTATTGCTGCTCATCTGCAGTAAAAAGAACTGGGAACATTTGTATAGACTTTAGAAGCGCGTCTCTCTGGGAAGTGTCTGGTAAATACTCTAAAAACTATCTCAAAGCAATGTAATTAATTTTAATGTTGAAGCACATTCTCGAAAGTTTTCAATTTTTAAGTCATTAATAATTCTACATATTTGCAGGAGTTTTAATAAAATATTGTTCATTCAATGATGCCTGTATGATATACATATTTTTTTATGTATTATTTTTGTGTTGTTTGGTTACTTTGTAGAATTGTTAACCTCAACACAGGCTTGACCTAGTGAGGTTATATATTGAATTTTAAACATTATACCTGCGTAGATCCAGGTGTGGTTCTCTCCAGATAGCTGCAGTCAGGTTGTAAAGTTGAGCTGCTTTATAGGCTTCCTTCAGTTCCACAGCAGGGAATCGTACAGTGCGATGAGATAGAGTAGAGGTGGTTGAGGTTATCCTTTGTGTAGTAAAAACACCTGTGTTTTGTACCGCATATTGTACTGTTTATTCGGGTGAATAATTTTACAGAGAGATTCTGATCTGAGCACTTGACTGACGACAATAATTTAGACTAATTAAAGTTTAACAGAAGTGAAAGACTATTTGATTTCCGGCTAAACAAGCAGAGTTTAAGAAATCAAGAAGAATAATAAGAGAGAATGCTAATAAGTGACAAGCAAAATTAAAACACGCCGTTTTTATTGACACAAAATAGAAAGCTGACGCGGCCACAGACAAAAGAGATTTTAGACAGACATTTTATTGCAATATTTTAGTAAGCGGTGGCATAGACGCGAAAGTTTACGATAAAGGGCTCTACACATCGAGATTAGAATAAATGATAAGTAAAAATGTTCAGTGCTAAATGAATTTAAATATAAAATAGGACAATCACAACACACAACATCCAACATAATCCCGGCTTTGACAAACTAAGTTTGTTAATAAGAATGATTGTTCATGTTTAGTTTCGATGATAGTCACTATTGGCTCAGGGATGTCCATTTGGTGAGATCACTGGTAAATGTCACTGTGTTTGTTGTCGCTTGGGAAAGTTACTGTGTAGAGAATGTCACTGGAGAAAAAAGATC
Organism: Limnephilus rhombicus; assembly: GCA_929108145.2. Lineage (NCBI taxonomy): Eukaryota > Metazoa > Arthropoda > Insecta > Trichoptera > Limnephilidae > Limnephilus > Limnephilus rhombicus. Next base: position 31,265,741 of record OV815298.1, on the reverse strand, counting down.
TCGCTATGGTACGTGAGATGATGATGATAATTTCTGTTCAATTGGTAACAGGCAGAGACGGTTGACAGCCCTCGTCACTGTCGATTTAGCGGTAGCGACAGTAGCCGCTCGTGTGATCCCATCTGCGCCAGGGTGTAAGGTCAGAATACGTCGAGAACATCGAGATTAGAATAAATGATAAGTAAAAGTGTTCAGTGCTAAATGAATTTAAATATAAAATAGGACAATCTCAACACACAATATCCAACAATACCTACCATGTAAAGAAACAAAACGTTTGGTGACTTAGCAGGGGTGTCCGAATTCATGGAGTTAGGTTTGTCTGCATCTTGGCAGCGGGTGCGTCTACCCATCTACTGCATTGCAGATCAGATCGAGAGACACTGGTTGAGAGAGAGCTTTTGACCTCTCCAGCCCGGAACATCGCCTAGCACCGCGGTGGGAGGGATTGGTTGAGAAGCAACTCCTAGACACACTGACCTCCAGAATCTTACTCACCCCTCATACCTTTTTCGTTCCCAGAAGATCCTCTCCTTCCTTTCCTTAAAATAAACCCTCCACACAGAATTTTCAGTATTGAAATTACGCGAAACCCTTTTTCCTTTATCTGTGAACGAAATTACCGTCTCTGACGTAGTAGAAATAATTTTACCTACGCCTTTCCTCATTGTGAGCGGAAACCGCTGTAAACTGTAATGTATGGCTTTTCTTACGATGTATTGTGTTTAACCACAGGACACATTTTCCAGTAACTGCCGCACACTTGATAAATCTTCCACAGAATATTAACCCATATATTTTCAGTTAACGAATGTTTATTACAGAGTTAAGTTGTGTGCGGAAAACTAGTGGAGTCTAACACCAAAAAGTAAGATGAAAATTGAAAATTATTTTTTTGTGCAAAGTTCAAAAATTTTCATCAACGTTGCATATTTTTATGTTCTGTACACCATATAATATTCTTTAAATTTTCGTGGATAAAGGAATTTAATAGATAAAGGATTGTTTTGATCCCTTGGATTATTTACTTTATTCTTTCCCGAGGCTGTATTCCGAATTCAGCTAGCGGAAGCATGTTTCACCGGATGCTCGGATTAGCCCCTACAATACTATTCATACTTCCTCTTCCTGCACTACTTCCGCTTTACCTCTTAACCCTTTCAGCCCCGTGTTAATTAAAATTAACACAAACTTTGGATTTTTTTTTACCTTAACTGTAGCGATTTAGAAAAGTCAAGTTTTTGTTTTCTTATAGCTGGCAATCTTCTCTATGGCGTCTATTTTTTCCGCTCAGTTGCAATACTGATTCCCGCCACAATAACAGTAAATATTTTGACATCTGCTCGTTCGTCGTTCCATCGAATTTGTGCCTTGATAAATTTCTTTATCTAAGGTGAGTTATCAATATTTTTTACTCAAATTACATTTATTTTGATACATAAATGTTTGTTCTATTATAATAACATCAGTTCAATTCACTGTGCATAGTTATTTGCCTGAATATCGCAAATGAATTTCAATGTTCATTCAAATTAACACTGGTAGTGAAAACCACACGTTTGACAAGTATGGCGGATTTTTCAAGATTATTATCATTGTTTATTTCTTAATTTATACATACAATGAATTTTATTTTAAATGTTATTTGTTTTATCCTTCAGTGTTTAGTCTATATTTTTTGTGCATTTTTGGTCATTATGATTGGTATAGATCAGGGTTTCCCAACTAGTGGTCCGCAAGAGGCTAGAAGATGGGCCGCTGGTCAATAAGCAAGCCAGCGCGCGGGCGGTCCCTGGTCGAGAAGTCTGAATAAAAATAATCGGGACAATATTCAGTTTATCATTATTGTACCTTGTGTCAGTGGCCATTAAGTATTCCGTTTCGCTCCACCCTATCCTACCCCGTTCTACCCCCTCTGTTGTGGTAAATATTCTGCTAGAACCCATCGCACCCTATCCCATTCCGCCCCCTCCGTTGTGGTAAATATTCTGCTAGAACCCACCCAACCCTATCCCATTACGCCCCTCCCTTTGTGCTATCTGCCCTACGCCACTGACCACAAGCAGTGGCTTAGGCCAGCATGGGTGGCACCTGGGACGGATAGGGCGGACAACGTGCTGTCACCCTCCCTCCCATTAAAGTTGACAAACACAAATTTCGACTGGTATAGATAGATGATCATTTAACTATATTTGTCTACTTTTGATAATAAAAAGCTTTTTTTAATTTTTTTATTCCTTTATTTTTCCCATATTTTACAATTTATATTTACATATTTTGAAAATCATAAACAATAATGTGGGAACCCACTAAGGCGCAGCCTGTGCATAGTTAATAATATAGTTAATATAAGTTTTATTTAGTACCTAGAAAAAAACAAACAGGGGTAGGTATATAAAGCAAAAACAAAAATTGTTTAAACAGTTTGTACAAAAAGTGTATACAATAGTTTTTGTGTTCAAGTTTATTTTACCCTACTAATTAAAAAAACACCCTCTGACATCCTATGTTAATTAAAATTAACGTACAATAATTTCTATACTATGTATAATAAAAAATATACCAAAATATTTCAAATAATTTTCTGAGTTGTTCTCAAGCATTGAATAATTTTATATGTAAAAACAATAATTCGGGGCTGAAAGGGTTAACCAAACATGAACATTTAAAGGATAAAGAAGTTCTACTAAAACTTTACAGACATGCTCCGTTTCACAATGCACCTTCTGAACATGCTTCAGTTGTTGAAGAATTTAAAAACCATGTTATGATTGACTGAAATGGCGAGTACAGTAACTGTGCTACAGTAATTGCGCTGGTTTGATACTAACATAACTGTATACCAGTACTGCTAAGAGAAGTCGAGGGGGTGATTTATTTATTATTTCAATAGTATGGAGACTTGAGTGTTAATAGTTGCAGCTCTAACTTCTTACCCAGGAGACTTAGAAATGTGTATTTGGCAAAGCTATTTGGAATTAGGCAATGTTTAATAATATTTTATTACTTGACTCCTAGGGATATGATTTGATTCTACGTAAGCTCAAGACATATTCATTTGAATTAATATGGTTATAATATGTCTCCAGTGAGGGGTTGTTAGGTCTATTGCGGGTATATTATAATACCGTGTTTCCAGCAGAGGGAACAGCTTTGCTCCTCGAGGGAAAATTCAATCAGTGTATTGTTTTGATTATTCATGTAGTTTGAGCTTCTGTCAATAGGTGTCATGTAAGTTTTTAATATGAAGTTTTGCTATATACCAAAAAATGGCAGTTGAGTTAGATATCAGAAGAGTACCTAATATCGCCGTTCATATTTTAGGTACGAGCGATTACGATGATGGCCGAAAGCATCAACGAGAGCCCAGATGAGATCCCACAGTCCACCCGCCCCAGCAACAGAATTACTTAGAGCCTAACGTAGTAAGGATTTACGTAAATATTTACGATGATTAAATAAACCAACTAGTAATCATTCGCACCTATAGCTTAATTGGAAGATACCCAACTCATCTTAAATTATCTTATTACTGCAAATTAAGAGGTTGCGGCTGTTCTAACTCGAATCCGTTCGCAAAGCGGGATGCATATGCTAAATAAATAAACAATTCACTGAATAACTGCAAATGAAGGAAGGGTTGAAAATGGGGTGCCAAAACTTTCCAAACTGCACTTTCTATGGTCAATCTCAGGCCACTGGTTTAGTCTCTTATAACATTTAAACAGTTTGCAATACACAAGTACTAGTAAATGCTTCACAAAAGTTCACGTTGCGGGTTCATAATTCAGAAAGGTATCAATAAAGATATTTCACAATATCGCATGCTGGGAATCAGCAAGCACGGGCAGCGGAACAACAAACAAGAATCTTCACTGCGAACGGTAGAAGATTTCTGCGGTTTATTCACTTGTAAATCACAAGGGCGGGCAAACAATCTAATAACCACGATGGACACTATGGACCATACACACTTACGCGTGGCGGGAATCATCAACAATACAAAACTGGTGCGAAATACGTTGTTTTAAAGTGGCGGATCAAAATACAATAGCAGGAATAAATCTTTAGGTAAATCAAAGGCGGTCAGAGTTTTTGTGTGACAATTCTTTTAGGCGCAAATAAAGCGAACAAAGCTGTTTTGTTTTGGCATATGATAGGTAAGAGTTGGATAAGGGAACAAAGCAGTTACTCAGTTACTATATCATAGTCAAACAATAATTCAAATCCAAACTGGCGCAACCAAGATATAACAAAGAGATTCTCAACAATGCAACAGTATAATACGTTTTATTCTAATTTAGGAGGCCGGTATTCACTGCGATAAAAACCAATTGAACCATTCATTGCAGAATCAACACCTCTGCTATAGGTCGTTCCAAGTGATTGGCTAGGTTTAGTGAGTTATTAGAGTCTGCCCACCTACCGAGAGACTAATTTAGAGAGACTGAAAGAGGGAGACATTTTACCTCTCTAGCAGGACTCTCTCGACCCATTGCCTTGCACCGCGGTGGGTGGAAGGAATTCATAATGCCCGTCTCTCCTGGACACAGTGACCCCCAGATTCCGACTCACCCCTCATACCTTTTTCGTTCCCAGATCTTCGTTTCCTTCTTTTCTGTAACGTTTCTCTGTAGTCCTCTACAGAGATATTATGTCTTATTAGTATAGTCAGTACCTTCAGTACTATTAATGTAACAGACAACCATACAAAGTTAGAACTGATCATAGACTAGACTGATTGACGGCATCCCCGAAGCTAACATTATAAATTACTTTACTCAGGGCCTCCTGAATGGAGAAAATGAAAAAATACGTACTTAGACAATTACATAAAACATTTCAAAAACTATTCTTGACAATGTGCCCACAATGATATTCAAAATTATGCAACAATTTTTAAGAGCAACTCATTTAAAATTCAATTGATCAAAAGATTTTCGTGGAAATTTACCACTTCTAGCCTACGGCAGATTAATATCCACATCCAATATTTATATAGAGTATTCAATATGATATTTGTGTAGTTCGTTGTTAGTGACTGAATTCTCTCCCCACTATATTATTTATCATCCTTTAGTAGATAATTCCCGGAGGAAATTTAATTTAAGTTGTAAACGCGTAAATTACATAACGAAGGAAATGTTAATATTGACTAGACTGCGGACTTCAACGTTGTTTGACAAAAAATATTCTTGTAGATTATATTTTCGCAGAGTCAATTTATTTTACTCCCAGCAGTCAATATTGTTATAAGAATTATGAAGGTTTATTTTGTTTTGAAGAGTTTTATTCACATTGTACAGTTTTTGATACTTAATTTTATTTATTTGCTACCGATTTCGACACATCCGTGTCATCCACTAGCTTTCTTAGAACTAACTTAAAAATTATACTAGTACAGAAATGATTTGATATTATTGGACGATGGGTGGAAGTGGTGATTTGGAGAGGGGAAGAATGGTGGGAGGAGTCAAAATAACAAGGAACCATGGTCAACAAAGTTAATTTACATTTGTTAAATTCATTTCAATCTTTGGCAGATTCAAATTTAATTGTTGCAATGTCAAATATAGATTGAATGTTATTTTAAATGAGTAGACGTTTATTTGCGTGTCGATCTGTTAATAAGTTTCATGCAATATTATAATTGTTGGAAGAGACTTCAAGAGATGTTAGTAATTTGGAAGCATCTCCGGTTAACGGAGATTTGAGATGGTGGAATTTTTGTATTTCAGATAATTCGTTGCTTGTTTCCATTAATGATTTGAAGGATTCTTCAAAGCAAGTCCAGTCAGACAATGAACCCGAGAATGGAGGTAGCTTTAAAATTGGTAACTAAATTTTTGAATTAATATTTAATTGAGATTATTGTGACTGGGTTTTGAAATCGTTCGTCAGACGTGATTTTGCTTCGGTGATCGCCTTGAAATACATTACTTCGAAGCGATCTGTTTCATCATCCGAAGCGAAATCTGAACCTTCGTCACACATACTAATTCGGAGTTGAATTTCCATGAATAAGTCATGTAAAGGTTCGACTTTAGCTAATCGGGCTTGAACGATTGACGAATCTGTTTGATTCTCATCTAATAACGACTGAAACTTGGTGATCAGCGCTTTAATCTGGCCCCTTCTAGCAATGAGCGCTTTCAGATTATCTGCCATTATCAGATGATCGGAGATCCGTAAAGAGTGCAAAGATTAAGAGAAAAGGCAACAATTTTACACAGTAACGAGGGAAAATAATGGATGGCTTGACCTTGGTTGCTGTGATGATGCCGATTCAATCCGGCTCGAAGGACGATTCCAGATTGTGGTCTACAGATAGTCTGCAGTCAGGGTGTAAGTTGAGCTGCCTTGTAGACTTCCTTCAGTTCCACACCAAGGAACCGTACAGTAGAGATGAGAGAGCTTTGAGGTTTGAGGTAATCATTTGTTAGTAAAAACACTTGTGCTTGTACTGGATATTTTGATTCTTTATTATTCTGGTGAATAATTTACAGAGGTGGATTCTGGTCTGAACACTTGACTGGCGACAATAATGAGTGTAATTTAAAGTCTAGCAGAAGCGAAAGACGAATTGAGTTCAAGAGAAAACAAGGAGAATCAGAGAAAGAATGACACACGAAATCAAAACACTCCATTTTATACATTGAAAGAGAAAATTTGACGCGGCCACAGACAAAATAAAGCATTGAAATAGAAATTAAGGTAATGTTTGAATAAAAGGTGGCATAGACAGGAAAGTTTAAGATAAGAGGCTCTACACATCGAGATAAGATAAATGAGAATTAAAAGTGTTCAGTGCTAAATGAAGTTAAATATAAAATAGGACAATCACAATATCCAACATCCAACACTTTTATTTTATTAACGAAATTAATTATTAGTGAAAAATTCTTTAGCACCGTTGTGATTTGAAACTTGAAATGAAACGAAAAATAGCGACACTAAAAAGAGACAAACACTAATCTATAGGATGTAGCCCGTGAGAGAATGAGATAGTATATTTAATCGGTCTCCTCTTTGTGCGGTGCTTTATAGCCTATCGGTCTCATGTTTTTAAGGTACTTGGTAGCATTCCCTCCCCACTCTTGTCTACTTTAGTTTTATGAAGACTTCACTTCTACCGTGTGTGAATTGCACACTCTGTTTTTTTGTTAATTTTTAAGGTTTTAAATGCTTCAACTTAGTTTTTCCTTTATTTACGCTATGGCCAAACTAGGAATAGTTTTATTTTATTTCAAATTAAGTAGGTAATGAATTTCTGAATAAAACCCTTCAAAATGTCTAGAAATTGTTACATAGTTAATGCCCCAGAATTAAACATAATAATGGTTTCTTCCATTTCTAATGCAGGGTTGTGTAACGCAATACATTCCACATTTAAAATAACAAAAAACAGGCAAAATAACAGTTCGTTGGTACGTAAAATAAAAGTAGAAAATAAAATAAAAATGTTAGATACAAAAAATTACCAATTTTGCAATTTTTGGAGGATATTTGATCGTCTCCCGTCTCCTGAGGATCATCAGGGGGGACTTCATGCAGCCAACCATATGTATTCTTCGATTGACGTATAACGTATAATGCACTTAACCCTCCAAAAACATTGTCGTAGCGCTGAAAATATAGCGATAAGCATTATTGTAAGCAACTCAGGGGGGACTTCATGCAGCCAACCATATGTATTCTTCGATTGACGTATCGTCACTTCATTTGGATAGGGTTCTAACTTCGCTTCACCTTGTTCTGAGATATGAGGTGTCAAAGTTTGCAAAAATGATTTCTCATAATCTATTTACAAATTTCCGATTTTGATGTTGAACCTTGAGTAAAGTATTTTAATTGAACATGTTTTAAATGAAAGTATTTAAAGAGGACGTAAACTTTCCCTTTTAGAACATACCTAAACATACAAATAGAACCCTGTGCAACCAGCTAGAGCATAATAATTCATTGCACAAGGTTCTAATTACATTACCCTAATGCTATTCCTAGCTAGGGCCAAGCCCCACAAAAATATTTTCTATTAAAATACAATAAACTAAAATACATAAATTAAAATTCTTAAATAGATTTCGAAAATTCGTCTTTGGAAACTTAGAAACCTTAGAAAATGGTAAGATGTAGTTAGAACCCTATCCAAATGAAACGACGGACCATAATGTGCCTCGTATTTAAGATCAACTGTCAGATACAAACAAAATAGAGAGTAGAGTGTAAGTGATGTTAGAACCTTGTGAAATGAATTATTATTGAAAAAGCTTGAAGTTAGAACTTTGTCATACTTATATTTACGAAAATACAACACAGATGGTTCTGAAAATTATTTTGGTTATAGAAATAAGCAATAGAAATGATTTGGCATTCAAAGGTCATTTTTGAAAAAAAATGTCAGTTAGAACCCTATCCAAATGAAGTGACGGTATAATGCACTTAACCCTCCAAAAACATTGTCGTAACGCTGAAAATATAGCGAGAAGCATTATTGTAAGCAACTCATAGCTTATGCCATTGAGATTCAGTGTACCCACACCCACAGTTCTACACGATGATGTGCAGAATGTGTTGATGTGCAGAATGCGTTTGTACTGCAAAAGTGAAAACGCCTTGACAGCATACCTCCCCTAAAGGATTTCGCTCTATTTTGTCTTTCCATATCATCGATGTCTTTCAGATCGTCTGTGATAATGTCCCAGGTATTTTACGCTACGACTTGGGGCCTTCGCTCACGGAGAAACTGAAAAAAAAAACAGTTTTCGGCGCAATCGCAATAAACCTCCTAAACAAAATCCATATTTTTCTGATCTGATCTGAAATGTCAAAACATGACAAAACTTGACAGGTCAAGTTTTCCAGTAATCTGCGATACGTCAGATCAGAAAAATATCGAATTTATTCCGAAGGTTGATCGCGATTGCGTCGACAACTGTTTTTTTTTCAGTTTCTCCGTGAGCGAAGGCCCTAACATCCTTTTTTCTTCCGTCTAGCCATGCTGAGATTGCTTGAAAATCATGACGATAAATTTGGACTTATTATAAATATAAAAGGTTATGATTTTTTGCAAAATCTATGGGTAGTTTCATTAGTGTGCTAAGATTCGTGTCATCTGCATAATTAATATTATTTACACATGTCCATACCCCTTGAACATGACAACCCATTTTTGTGCGTTGAAGTATTAGAATTAATTCATCATTATAGTTCATTCATCGTTATTAATAGTTAGTTCATCATTATAAGTTCAATTTGGGAGGCGGGAATGGGTACCGCCGCCCCAGGAACCTTTATTGAATAACCAACACTTCTGCCATAGGTCACCCCAAGTGGTTCGCTACGTTTGGTGATTTAGCAGAAGTGCCCGGGTTCATGGGGTGAGGTTTCTCTAGGTCTTGGAGGCGGATGACCAGGACATACTGAACCCTAGATTCTTACCCACCCCTTAAACCCTTTTCCTTCCGAGAACTCTCCTCTCCTTCCCTTCCTAAAAAAAAACCCTCCACACAGCATCTCCAAAGATGTCATAGGTCCTGAGGGAAATTATTTTCCTCAAGGCCTCCTGTATGGAGCTCATGTAAAAAAAATAAAAAAAATAAGTGGGTTCAAAGCAGCCGATTTCTCAATCTTCTCTTTTTAAACTTACTACTATCTTATCTTTACTTACTTTTGGGGTGTTATGCCGTGTTGCGCTACCTCCTTCCTTAGCCAACGTTTCGGTTAGCATTACAACTCTGCCCTGACGATGGGCACTGTAATGCTTTCCGAAATATTTGTTAAAGAAGGAGGTAGCACAACACGGCATAATACCCATAAATAAATTATGATAACACTTTTGGCCCTAAAAATCTCATACCACATCTTACGGCTAGGTGTTTGATTTAAATTTTTGGCTTGTAATAAGAAAAGAATATTGAAAAGGGTTTGGCAGGAAGCGATATCTCGATGTAGGAAATAGAAATATAAGAAAGGAAATCGGGAAAATCTGAAGAAACGTTTCGTAATCTCGAGTCAGCCTGTAGGTAGGTATATTTATTTGAAAAACCCTTCCAACCCAAGAAAATAAAATACCTTTTCCATAATTTTTTCCAGATTTTGACCTTATTTTCAAAAGGTCCTTTATCATTTATTCGAATCTGTAATGATGTCTTTAAGGTCCGTTTAGTTTTTTTAACAACGGTCAAGTGATGAAATGATTCTCACTAACTAACACCTTTACACTGTTTGTTCTTTCTGCTGCAGGGGTATGCAGAGAAGACTAACTGAAAAACTCGGTCTCGGCACACACTGAATGCTTCATTTACATTTATATATTGTCATATACTTACCCTTCTGTCCTTATCATTCTTTAATAATAATGATAAAAGTTATTATTTTTAATTTATAAACTAACGATTAAGACAAGATTTTTATGCATAGCGCAAAGGGTAACAATTATTATAAGCAATAATATTGTCAGCCTGAAACACTCATTTACATTGAAAAATCTTCCGAGAAAAGATACTTGCCGCCAACGGGACTTGAACCCGTGTCCTTCTGATTGCCGGTCGGATGCTCTGACCACTGAGCTATGGCGGCTTATATAATATCCGCCAAATAATTTAATATATACTGGTGTTTCATTCAACAATTACTGATTATTACATTTTTCCACCTGAAAACAACCAACTTTATTTTTTGTGAGGGACAAAAAAAAAGTTGACAATTTATTTATTAATTTTGGACAATTATTGCTTAAAATAATTGTTACCCTTTGCGCTATGCATAAAAATCGTGTCTTAAACGTTAGTTTACAAATTAAAAATGATAATTAATATTTAACAAGTTAAAAGCATTTCACCAAAAAATGTAGACATAATTTGTCTCGACGCCACCTAGCGAGAGATTTGGTACTAACAATACCTCCCTCACAAAAAATAAAGTTGGTTGTTATCAGGTGGAAAAATGTAATAATCATTAAATGTTGAATGAAACACCAGTATATATTGAATTATTTGGCGGATATTAGATAAGCCGCCATAGCTCAGTGGTCAGAGCATCCGACCGGCAATCAGAAGGACACGGGTTCAAATCTTTTCTCGGAAGATTTTCAATGTAAATGAGTGTTTCAGGCTGACAATTATTGCTTATAATAATGATAAAAGTTGTAGTATCTTTTTGTAACAATTAAATGTAAAGATATCCTAACTGGGATGTCCCATGCTGAGGATTTCACTTAGATATTAAAATAATAAGAAGAAATCACAAATATATTTTGTAGCATTTTTCCCAAATATTTTTAAAATAATTTAGATTGTGTTTTTTAGAAGTTGAGTGGTTTCGATTTCAGTTTATTTGTTTCCCGCTTTTTGGATTTAAATGTTTAAATGTTGTTGTGGTTTTTGAGCGAAATTGGATTTTTTGTGAAAGAAATTCTTGCATTGAGAATACTTTGTATTGTTTTGGTATTTATGTATGTTAATGTTGTTCAACCACGAGTCTTCTAGCCAAAAATGATTTAATAATAAATATGGTTTCTTCCTTTTCAGGTGAGAACAGCCTCTTTTATGTGAAACCAACCGCACAAGAGTCCCAACTGCTCATCTGGCACCAGTGAGACCGGGGCACCCCCGATTGAGGTATGTTGTGAGTTTGAAGGTAGTGGAAAGGAGGACATAGTGAAGAGGAAGTAACTGGCTATTGAAGTAAGATCACCAAACACAGCCAAATCCAGCAACATTTCATTTTTGAATGGTGGTGAAAAATCCGCAAATATACAATATATTACTTTAAAATAGTAAATTTTGAAGTAACACAAATAAATTTTACTTGCGCATGTGAGATTTGAACCCACGGCTTTTGTCTTGTTGGTCAAGAGCCTTACTTCAATATAGTGTATACTTTATATATACCCCTACTATACGTTGTTCACTATGTTTAGCATAAACTACGGATCCTAGTCAATGGAGACGGCTTTTGCATTGTCAATTTCATTGGACATTTTATGTTGAGCAAGTTAAATTATTTTTTTCTTTCAGAGGTCCCCATTTATCTTTTTAGATACATAATATCATTTTGAGTTATCGGTGTTAAAAATAGCATTTCTTGAAAAAATTGCTTGTAAGTACATCAACAATATTAAAGATTCATGGGAATTCCAAAAAACATATGGGTAGTAATATTGTCATATGCAATAAAAAATTTACCAGGTCGAAATTTCCGTAGATTTAGTGCTGATTTCCCTTTTCACTAAAAAATATTTTTCTCCCATAGATCTAGTCAAATTTCCCTAGACGGTACGAAAATAAAGGTACAAAGGTTACCATCGGATAATCGGTACAGAGGGCAAATCCAAAATACATTATTAGTGTAATAATTAGTAATAAAATAAGGTATGCCGCTCGCATCTCCTAATTTTTAATATTATTGATGTTGATATCTTAACTTTTCGGGGGGGTTTGAACCCCCACCCCCCCCCCCCCTGGCTACGCCCATGATTTGTCTTATATTATGAATAAGTTCTGCGTCGTAAAATTCATTATATTGAAAATTTACCGCAAATATATGTGCCAAGCGATAAAAGAGCCTCGACTGTCCTGTGTATTGCCTGCAATTAACTGAAACTAATCATTGATCTTCTCTAAGTGATTGATTCTAAGTGATCGAGACATATCCCTGAATTCCTCTCAATTGGGGGATGCTGTAGCGAGATTAGAGATTAGAACCTATTTGCTGATTATTGTTAACAGATTTCAAATACAAGCTCTTTGAAGAAGAACTAAACGCCCTATACATTTCGAAGCATTAAATCGACTGTTCACTTCTTGCTGATGTTTCTTCTACATATCTGATAATGTCCAAATAATTTATTTAAATATCTATTGATATTAGTATTCCTATTACTTTCCTGTAAAAGAGCTTTTATTTTATAATAATAAAACACGAATTTCCGTTTCTCACACCTTCATGTGTCTTATTCTTTCAACATTTTACTCGTATAACAATCTCCCACGCAGCAGTTTTCAAATACCTTTTTAATACGTAGCAATTCAAATTATCTTTTTATATGTCGGCAGTTGGCCCATAAAATGGAATCAGCACAGATGAAGTAAATTGCAAGAAATTGGTCATTCTATTTTTTTCTAAAGAGCGGTAGTACCCAAGACCATTATTCTATAAGTATTTTAAGGTTTTGTAGCTAGTTTTCGCAGATGTTTTCAGGTATTGATCTCATTGGGGTTGTCAAAAGTTTTAAAGTTGTTGTTCGTACCTAGCATTGATCCTTGTATCTTTTTCTAATTTAATTTTTTTTTATCCACCTACCTGCCTTATGCCGACTAACGGCCCGTTCACACATGGGAGTCCATTTTACTGGTACGTTTTTAACGGATACGTCATAAATTTATGCTCTGTTCACACATAGGCACCGTATAACGTTCAACGGATCCGTCATTACTGGATGCGATGTGTGAACAGTATACCGCCGCTATTCTACAAGGATGGACGCTGTCGTGTTGTATTGGTACTATCGTCGGAGAAGGAAGATTCGACGTTATTGGCAGCATCCACTTATGGCCCAAACATCTAGAGAGGGTGCTTACAGATTACTTATGAGTCAGTTACGAGGTGATGAATCGAAATTTATCAATTACTTTCGTATGTCAATGTCTACTTTTGATGAAATTCTTAAACTATTGGAAAAGGATTTAAAAAAAGCAAGATACTCGTTGGAGGAAAAGAATCTGCCCAGAAGAAAAACTAGAGATATTTTTAAGGTACGTAATTTTATTTTTAAAACTCAGACAGATCTAACATAGCATCACTGTATACAGGTTGTACTGGCGATAGTGCACTATCAGTAGACTGTGGTCTGCTAAAATAGCCCTGGGATTGATAGTGACTAGCACCAGATGTTTGTGTATAGGCTAACCAGTCAGTTGACTGGCCAACTCTCCTATGTTTAATATTTTGTACTAGGTTTATCACCCCTGACTGGAATTCCAAAGTTTGGTCATCATCAAGCAACGCCAAGGACGGCAAAATACCTTTGAAGAACGATAAATTGCGATCATCCTGCTCAATTTTCTTCGGTTTTATGTGATAGTCAATGTAGGACATCATTTTGGCATCAATTTCATTCAAATTTCTTTTGGCTGGTGCTCTGCGTTTTGGCGGGGGGGGGGGGGCTAGATTTTGTTTGTCCTTTTGACTGTCATTGTCAAGTTGTGTCATTGTAGTCACACTGTCATCTTTGTTTGTAGGTTCATTCGATGTCGTGGTGTCATCTTCGGTGTGTTCTTCAGTTTGTTTAGCAGAGACGCTTTCGTGCGTTTCAGCAGCAGCAAGTACTTTTTTCAAAAACAGCATCTGATTATGGTATTTGTAGGGTTTCGTGTTTGAGACAGCGGTACCAGACATCTTGCAATTCTTTTTTATCTTTTAGTGTTCTCACCCAGGCATCTCTCATCTGTCTCCACTTTTTCATAACAAGTTTTCCTAAAACAAGTTATAAAACAATTAATTTTATTTTCAGGGATGCAGCATGCGGGTGTTCATTTAAAGATCTTCATTACACCTATCGCGTTGGTGTATCGACTGTTAGCAACATTATTAAAGAAGTTTCAAGATGCATATGGAACAATTTAAGTGAAAAATTTATGCGACTTCCTACATCAGTCGACGAATGGGAACAAATAGCAAGTGGATTTAACAAAAAAGCTAATTTTCCCCACTGTGTCAGAGCTGTCGACGGAAAACATATCCGACTTAAAAAACTACTAAATAGCGGTTCACTGTATATCAATTACAAGAATTTTTTTCCATCATATTATTAGCGATCGTAGACTCCGACTATCGCTTTATATACGTCAGTGTCGGATCTTATGGAAAAGAATGCGATTCATCAATATTCAAGGAGACAACATTTTGGAAAATGATGCTAGATTGATGGAAGTCTACAAATACCAGCACCATGCCCATTAACAAGAGACTCAGAAACGCGAGTTCCTTATGTGGTCATTGGAGACGAAGGTTTCGGATTACACGAACATTTACTAAGGCCGTTTAGCGGGACGCATCTGGACAAAAATAAGCGAATATTCAACTATCGTTTGACTAGAGCTAGGAGATACGTTGAATGTGCCTTCGGTATCTTAGCTAATAAGTGGAGAATATTCCATCATCGATAAAACAACAGCTGAATGGACTGTTAAGGCATGTACTATTCTACACAACTTTATAAGGGACAAGGAGGGCTCAAACAGTGATAATTGAAGAATTTAGTTACGAAAACCTACCCCATGAAGTAAGAACACGAGGTGGTAATACTGCTAATTTAGTTCGAACAGAATTCGTGAACTATTTCATGTCCGAAGCTGGATCAGTTCCATGGCAGGATGAAGCTATTTAGAATGTAATTAAATAATAAAACAGACACTTACCGAACTCTTGTCTTTGTCTTTGTTCCATAGCCTCAAAATCCTTCATTAGAATAATGCATATTTCGCGCCAACCTGCAATACTTGCAGTATTGTCTTTGTATTTATCCAGCATCTTGTCCCAAAGGACTGGCCTATCTTCCACCAAACTCATTAACATTTCCTTGTCTATTAACTTTTCCCACTCCTTGGTTGACATGGTTGATCAGTGATTATAATAATTATTACACACAATGCACGCGCGCGTTCTCTAGGAATGTACAATAGAAAATGTGAGTCAAACAAAACCTGTCGCATCACTCCCCCTCCTACACCCCGCACACACCTCCCGCCACGCACACAGTATCTATCCGTTAAAATTCTACATATCAGTATATATTAGAGATGCATGAAAAGTAATCATTCGGTACTGAAGTAATCGGTACTGACCAAGTAATCAAAGTACCGACTACCCAAAATGAAAAGTAATCGTTACTTTTGATTTGATTACTTTTCATTGAAACCTTAGAAATGGTTACTTTTGATGCGGATACTGTAGTACCGATTACTTGGTTGTTATTTGTCCCGCTGGCGCTGTAGGCGCTCCACGTTAGAACCGGCTGATAAATAAACCACACTTTGTACCGATTACTTGAATACTTGGTCGTTTCTATTTGTACCGCTGGAGGCGCTCGACGCCAGTCAGCGTAAGAGCATCGACACACTCAGCTATAAAATATGTAGCTTGGTCTCTTTTAGCATACCGCTCGCCATATATTTCCATTGGGAATGTACGGCGAGCGACAGGCCGAAATACGCCAAGCTACATATTTTACAGCTGCGTGTGGCGATGCTCTAAACTATGGTTTTAGGAACGGTACTGCCAGAGACAAAAAATACTGCGGTGCTTAACATCAGCAAAAAACGCTTTCAGTTGATATTTATGTAAGTACCTTGCTATCTGATATAATATATTTTTAACAATTTGTACTAAGCATGCAAGTTTTTTGACGGTAGGTATCTACTACAATTTTCGAACGGAAAATATGATTATTATTATTGCGACTATAATAATAATCATATTTTTCAAAGTTTCCACAGTAATAATCTTAACACTTCTTTTTTCCTTCACACATTATAAGATTTAAATTTCTGGGGAGTTTACACAAAGAAAAATAATACAATATGCGCTTCATTGATTTGAACTTGACAATTTTATGATTATAAAAATGAATGAGTTGGTTCGTGGAAATTTCCGCCAAGTAATAAGCCAGCTTATAACATATATTCCCATATGTACAATATGATATTATGTGAGATGTAAATAAATAATAAATAAGGTGTGTAAAATTACCATCAGCCTATAATAGTGTTTTATTAACTTATCCCAAAACTTGAAAAACAAAAATCATAACTCGCATGTAAAATTGCGTTTCGAATTTCAAAGGAAAATGACACGTCAATCCAGTGTGTTAATATGTAATTTCCGATCAAAATTGCCTACGTAAACAAAAAAAGAACTGGGATCTTGTTGTAACTCCGGGGAAGGGATTCCCTTTCAAATTGTTTACATTATTGTAATAAAGTTGTTATTGTCAGTGCTGCGATACTAATGTTTTTCACACTTGTATTCGTGACGGGACCCAAATTAATAACAAAATAAAATTGTTTTGTTCGTTGATTAAATGGTGAAATAGTGCAGTTCGTCAGTTCTTCGTTCATACAGCTTTGCCGACGGCTAATTTTAACTTTAATAGTTCATTGTTTACGAGTTTGCATCAGTTTTTATTATAACCTTTGACTTTATTTTTACGTAATAATATATTTAATAATTTGTGTGTTCACTTAAATTGTTTATAAAGTGTTGTGTTTGGGTCGTTTGTGATCGTTAAAACTTTTAACAACACTTGGCGTTTTTTTCTGTAAAATCAGTAACAATCTTTCAAGTTACGAGAGTGATTTTAGTTCGTGTTATTTCATAAAATTTCCAAAAAAACAATTTAGAAAAAAATCAAAATGGCGGAAAGCGGAATGGTGCGAAAGCGCAGCATCGTTTGGATGCATTTTAATGCAGTAAGTGATAAGAAAGCCAAATGTGAAATTTGCAAATGTGTGCTGTCTTATAAAGGAGGTTCCACGTCAAACTTAAAAAAACATTTAACCACAAAACACCCATCAGTTGAATTTGAAGCATCTGCTCCATCTCGTAAAACAGCCGAAAATATAATGGAAATTATTGCTCCATCATCACCTTTGCCTTCAACTTCATCATCTTCGTCTGTTTTCATGGTACCCACCACTACATCAAGTGTTGCCCAGGACGGAAACGTTGGTAAAAGCTTGGTTCCAAAAAACACCACTAGAATCCAAACTAATTTAACATCATTCATAACTAAACCAGCCTCCTTTGCTCGACAGAAAAAATTAAATAATTTACTCATCAGAATGATAGTAAAAGATCTGCAACCATTTTCTATAGTCGATGATCAAGGATTTAGGGATTTAGTTACAGCATTGGATCCAACATATCAAATTCCTAGCAGAGCAACCCTTACTCGTCAACTTTTGCCTCAATTATATGAAAGTACTTTGCAAGAGGCTTCATCCATTTTGGCAAAAGCGGAATATGTGACGCTTACGACAGATGCATGGACATCCATCACAACGGAGGGATACATTGCCGTCACGGCTCATTTCGTATCAGACAATTGGGTTTTAAATTCTTTTCTTTTGGAGTGCTTTAAACATGACGAAAGACATACAGCCATAAATTTAAAAACAGAGCTAATAAGGGTAGCGGCGAAGTGGAACATATCCAAGAAAATTTACGCTGTAGTGACGGACAATGCGGCCAATATAACATCGGCAGTTCGAATGACAGAATGGTCTAATTTGCCTTGTTTTGCACATTCCCTAAATTTGGTGGTACAAAGTGGCATGAAAACTATCAAAGACATCCAAACCAAAATAAAAACTATCGTGGAGCACTTCCACAGGAGCACGGTGGCAGCTGATAAACTGAGGATAACTCAGGCACAAATAAACAACGAAAAGCCACCTTTAAAATTAAAGAACGATGTCATCACTCGGTGGAATTCGACCTATTATATGTTCCAAAGGATTTGCCAAATCCAGGAATCTGTGGAAGCTGCCCTGGGAATGCTCCACAATCCTGTGGAGACGCTTTCGTCTGATGAATGGGCAACTGTACGTGAGCTCTGCAAAATTTTAAAGCCATTTGAGCAAATTACCGTCGAAACGAGTGCGGAAAAAAATGTTTCCGTTTCAAAAGTTATTGTCCTGGTTCGTGGTTTAATGATTGGTTTAAACAAAATGCGTCCTGGCTTCAAGATGGGTCTTTCCGTGCAGTTAGTAGATGAATTTCTAAAACTTTTGAGCAAGCGTTTCCATCAAATGGAGCATAACACAATTCTTTCTGGAGCAACTTTTTTGGATCCACGCTTTAAACAAAAGGGTTTCCATGATGCAGCAGCAATAACCAGAATCAAAGATCTCCTAACAACCGAAATGAAAAAAATGATTGACCAAATCAGTGAAGAAATTCCATCCGAACCCCTGTCATCAAATTTAGTCGATGAAGAAGTCGCTGATGATGACGATATATGGAATTATCTAGACTTTAAAACTGTAAAAACATCATCAACGTCAACAGCAATAGTAGAGTTAAGAAGATACACCGAAGAGGATAATGCTCCAAGACTAGATAATCCTCTAGACTGGTGGAAAGTAAGGGAGAATACCTATCCACGTCTCTCCAAGCTGGCGAAGAAACATTTAAGTGTGGTGGCTACCTCTGTTCCCAGTGAGCGGGTATTTTCAAAGGCGGGACAATTAATATCGGAGAGAAGAAATCGGCTTAAACCAAAGAATGTGGAAATGATATTATTTGTTAATGCAAATATATAAGTAAAAAGATTTCATTGTAAATATTAAATTTGAACAATTGTTATTTAACATTTATTTAAATACGATAGCAACGTATAGTATTTTTTTATTATTTGTGATTTATAAGTGTGTGATTATGTGATCGAAATTATTTGGTGTTATTTGTTTTCGATGAAAATAACAATATATATACCCGATGACTGCGACTGTGTAAATAAGTTTAATATTATCCAACCACGACTGATGAGAGATGCTGCAATATTTTGGTATGTACCTACACATTAACATAATATATTATGTAACTGCATTCCATATAAAATATTTTCTCCGGTATTTTATTTGTTTGTCTAAAATCAAAGGTAATGTAAAAAAATCTAAACACATAAAACTCTTCAAAACATTATAAGTTCCTATAAATACCTAACGTAGAATCCTAATAATTCATAACCCAAGTAGCGCTATTCAAGCTAACGAAATACACAAACGTCAAAATGTAACCAGTAACGATTTGTATCTATTATAAAAGTGTCCGTCGGTATCCGGAACCGAAAGTAGTCAAATGTAATCAAAGCATTCAGTAACGAGTTGATACTAGTAGTCGGTACTACCCGAAAATAATCAAAGCATTCAGTAACGATTTGATACTTGTAGTAGTTACTACCCGAAAGTAATCAAAGTAACGATTACATAGTAACGATTACTTTTTGTGAAAGTAACGGATACCGACGGGTAGTAAAAGTACCGATATTGAACACTACTAGTATATATTTTTACTGTTCCGTCGTCCAATTCGATAATTTCGATAATTTCGCAAGCTGAGTTTACCATAGACATTTATTTCATTTTTACATTTCAAAACTCAAAACTCAAGATGGATCCCCAGAGCTACATTACCAAAGCTACGGAAGCGGTAAAACAGATGCAAAACTGTATTAATGATACTTCAACGAAACTTAGCAAGGAGCAAATGAATAAATTGAATCCTAAGACCATAACTATATTAGGTGTAATTAGCGAAATGGCGGCAAAAATGGCTGAAATAACTGGTGAAAATAGAATTTTAAGGGAAAACAACTATCGTGATGAGCTTCACTCGAAAATTGAATCTGAAAATTTTCCCCGATTACCTCCTATTACTAGGAATAATGTTCCTCCTGGACCTGCCAGACCTTCAGTCATAATCCACCAGTCAACTGATACCCCGTCCACCTCCGAGTCGACCCTAAAATCACTAAAAAATGCAGTCAATCCCAGTGAACTGGGCATCCGTGTCACTGGAATGAGGGAATTAAAAAGTGGCGATGTCTTAGTACACCCTAGTACTTCTGCTGAGGCAGATAAACTTGCGAATGCTCCAGCGCTAAACAAAGCGGGACTTAAAGCAACTATTGCTCCAAATCGCCTCCCACGGATCGCCATTCACAACCTCCCTCAAGATATTTCGGCAGATGAAATCATAAGTGCCGTTCATCATCAATCTTCCAATGATACCGGTCTGTCTTTACAAAATTTAAAAGAGAACATGTCCTTTTCTCATAAATCTGGCCCTCGCACTGGAAGCTGCATCCATATTTTTAGAGTCCCGTCATCTGTGCGTCACTCTCTAATATCTCGCACCAAACTTGCTATAGACTGGCAGCTTCACCGCGTGAGAGACTGGGTAGATAGCTTGAAATGTGGCCATTGTCAACTATATGGCCACACAGCTTCCAAGTGCCAAGCAGACTCACCCACCTGTCCCCACTGCGCTAAAGTTGGCCACAACCGTGATGCCTGCCCCAAAAAGGAAAAATCTCCAGTATGTGCCACCTGCACCTTCTTCAGAAAACCGGCTTCCCACAAAACTGGAGCTCAAGACTGCCCCGCCCGCCAAGCTGCTGAAAGACGTGAACTTTCTCGGATAAATTTTTTAGGTTGAACTTGAATAATCGTTCTGAGAAAAATTCCTTCTCAATGTATTATCAAAACGTTCGTGGCCTAAATACGAAACTGAACACTATTCGCTGTAACGTCAGTGTATGTAATTACGACTTTATATTTTTAACCGAAACATGGCTATCTGAAAATATCTCATCTGCTGAACTTGGATTTTTTGACTACAACGTTTTCCGCAGTGACCGTTCTACTTCTTCTTTTAAGTGTAAAGATGGTGGAGTGATGATATGCGTAAACAAAAAATACCCCTGCCATATTCTAGAAACATTTACCAATGTTTCTGATCAATTGTTCCTGTGTGTTCTACTTGGTACCAAAAAGCTTGTATTTGGTTGTGTTTACATTCCTCCCTCCTCTTCGGTAGAAGTCTATAAGTCGCATACTGCTTCAATTGAACATGTGTCTAGAAACGCTGATTCCCTATTTATTTGTGGCGATTATAATTTACCTAAAATATTGTGGCTGAATGACGATCAAGGTGTCAAAACTCCTTCTAGTAATCTTTCTCCACAAGCTGTTGAAATTGTAAATTTTTTTGCCTATTTGAATATGTTTCAAGTAAATCCAGTCACTAACTATCTAGGCTCTTGCCTGGATTTGATTTTCACTAGCATACCAAATGTCATAGTAAGTGAAGCTGATGTCTCTTTGTTACCTTTGGATAAATATCATCCACCTCTCTCTATTAAAATTACACATTTTTTCAAATTTGATTCCTTGAAACCAAATGTCTCTTATCACTACAAATATCTTAACGGCGACTATTTTAATATGAACAAATATCTATCCCAGATTGATTGGTCGACACTATTTTTAAATTCTGATATTAATGACGCTGTACTTAAATTTAATGAATGTGTATCACATGCTGTAGAATTGTTTGTTCCTAAGGGGTGTTACTCTCAACCTAAGTTTCCAAATTGGTTTAGCACGAAACTTAAACAGATAATAATTGAAAAAAAGAAGACTCATAAATTATTTAAAGACACTGGGAACTTAAGCTTTTATCATAAATTTTCTCAATTAAGGGAACTGTCCAAAATCGAATCAGCCAAATGTTATAAATATTTTGTAGAAGTTACAGAGACAAAGTTACTGCAAAATCCTAAACAATTTTGGCAATTTGTTGCGCAAAAGCGTACTGATAATGATCTTCCTTCAAGTATGTATTATTATGAAACTCATGCTACCAAAGGCCATGATATCGCCAACCTTTTTGCCAAACACTTCTCCTCTGTATATTCTGATGCATCATGCAACATCCCTCCACTTAACTATGACCATAATATTGACTTAAATGATTGCCAAATTACACTTAAGGAGGTTTACCAATCCTTAAATAATCTCTCTAACAAAAAAAGTACCGGACCTGATGGCATTCCAGAAATCTTGCTAAAAGAATGTAAATATACACTATCTAACCCAATTTGTATGTTGTACAACTTGTCACTTTCATCTGGAACATTTGCTGACTCATGGAAAATTTCATATATTCGACCCATTTTTAAGTCCGGAAACAAGTCGAATATTGGAAATTACAGACCGATATCAATTATATCTAATATTCCAAAAATATTTGAGTCGATAATTACAAAGAAAATTACTCCTGTTTTCAAAAGTGTTCTAATTGAGGAACAGCATGGATTTAGATCGGCGAAATCTACAACAACAAATTTACTTTCCTTTACAAGTACCATTGTGAAAGCCTTAGAAGATAACACTCAGGTTGATGTTCTATACACTGACTTCTCCAAAGCCTTCGACAAAGTTAATCACCGTATTCTCATGGCCAAACTTTATGCTATAGGCATTAGAAACCCTTTGTTATCATTCTTTCACTCTTACTTGACAGATAGAAAACAAAGGGTTAAAATAAATAACTTTGAATCCTTTAACATTGATGTAACTTCCGGCGTTCCCCAAGGAGCCCATTTGGCCCCGCTTCTTTTTAACCTTTTTATTAATGATATCACTAAAGTTTTTTCTCACACACGTTTCTGGCTATTTGCTGATGATAATAAGATTCTTAAGATTATTAAATCCCACCTTGACTGTTTACTATTTCAACTTGATATTGATTCATTTAACGATTGGTGCAAAATTAACTGCATGGAACTTAATGTTGATAAATGCAAAATTTTGTCCTTTTATAGAACCAAAAAACCTATTCAGTTTGATTATAAACTAAATAGTGTTTGTCTATCTACTGTCACATCTATCAAGGACCTTGGGGTCACTCTAGACTGCAAACTTTCTTTCCGTGATCACATAAATAATATCGTTAATAAATCACTTAAACTACTCGGCTTCATTCATAGAATTACCTCTGACTTCAAACATATAAGTACACTTAAAACTCTTTACTGTTCGCTGGTTCGCCCTCACCTTGAATATGCTAGTGTCATTTGGTCTCCTTTCTACGCTGTCCACATTTGTCACATCGAATCCGTACAACATCGTTTCCTAAGAGGAATTGCTTGGAGGTTGGGTCTTGAAAGAGGCAAGTACTCATATGATGAAATTGAACACATTTTAAACATGCCTTCTTTAGAAAAACGTAGAAAGGACTCTGATCTAATTTGCATATTTAAAATTATCAACAGTATTACAGATACACCTGCATTGTTACAACTCATCCAGTTTAACATCCCTTCCCGTAGGCTTCGAAATAATGAATTGCTGTTCCTCAATCAACATTCTACTAATTACGGATACCATTCTCCCTTATCCAGAATGTCGAGACTTGTCAACGCAAGTCAAAGCATTGATTTTTTTGGTGTAAAACTAAATGACTTTCGGCAGTCGTTACGCAATATTTAAATGCTTCTTCATGCTTTGACTTGTAGTGTCTCTATATGTACTTTTTATATTTTATATTGTCATTGCTATTAATTTTTATGTGCTCTCCCTTCACTGTCATCTCTGTTTTTTTTTTTTTTTTATTCGTGTTATTAATATGTTTTTAATGGACTGTTGTCCGTAAATTAATAAATAAATAAATAAATAAATAAATAAATAAATAAATAAATAAATAAATAACAAAACGGAGTGTCATTTTTTTACGGAACGATATTTTTTACTGTATACAGAATACTGTACCATGTGTGAAGTCGCTCATACAACTACATACGCCATCGACGAAAAAAAACGTACACAATAAAACGGAACAGTAAAACGGAGACATGTGTGAACGGGCCGTAAGAGTAATCATGGGTGATAGTATGCAGTTAGAAATTAAAATGTATACTGTGAACACCTTGCTGTGGATATGATTTACGGAGACCTCTTGTTCGACCGTATCGAAACCTATAAAGCCATCGTGAGCTCGCAAGTTTGTGCTGGTGAATTCGATGAACCAGCGATATTAAAGTCAAGCGAAGGAAGAACTAAGGTAAGTCTAAAGCATCCCTGACGTTTATCCATTCTTTCCGCTTTGCGACGGTTCCGTGTACATCCCCAACAGCTGTGTTAAAGGAAGATAATTTTTTTTCATAAAGACAGTAATGGAGAATGGCAATAGATGTCACTTGATACAGGCTAAGAGAAAAGGATCAAATTAATACACAAGGATATACAAAGGCAAATACCTAGAAACATCTGTGCCAGAACTTGTTTATTCTTGCCGTTTTACAAGTGTAAATCTGTCTTTGAATACACATCCTTCTAAATTTAAATGATCCCAATCTCTCAAACAAGCACATTCCCTCGTATAAAGTACCTAGTGGTATCTCCGTAGTTTGGAGTAAGCAGGACACTGATAGGTCCGAGGGCAAATGTTCATGTATCGCGTCTGTTTCAAGTATCATCTGTTTATACATATGTTTACCTTTCTAGATTCTATCCTATATTTGACCTGAAGTCCTGATCGCGGATAACAAGCATTTAATATCATCTTATAACACTTAATTTAAAATATGTAAGTTGAATTGAAATGTGACATACATGTAATTGTATAACGTGTGTGTATCCAACAATCTGCAAGTAGATCTAAATTAAGGAAGCATCTGTCTTTCTCCATACCAAATCTACTCTTTTTACATTAACCCCACGCACGAGGCCCTGAAGAAAAACTTAAACTTAACCATAAAAAGACACCCACATAGCTTCTTTAAAGATGACATAGGCCCTGAGGAAATTATTTTCCTTAGGGTCTATGTCATCTTTGGAGATTCTTCGAGAAGGGTCTATTTAAGGAAAAAAATGAGGAAGTTCTGGGACGAACAAATGAAGGTTGGGTATGAATCTAGGGTATTTTTAAGAAAAGGAAAAAGAGAAAGTTCTTTGAAGAATGTATGAGGGGTGGGTAGGAATCTATTAGGATTGTCCAGATGTGACCGAGTAATGTATCTATCTCTGCCGCTGTGATGTCAGACGATGGATAGAGAGACCATCTGGAGAGATTAAAGATCCTCCCAAAACCAGACTATTTTGAACTGGCCTACCACGCAGCTAGGGAATGCAATCTCGTTCTCGCGAGATCTCGTTTTCGCAAGATCTCTGACGAAAAAAAGGGCGAGATCTCGCGAGCATAAAAGCGTCTTATTTGAAGAGCGGACTGACACGGACGGAGTTGCGATCTGTCGGTTTCGTTCGGTGCGCGTGAGGCTGTAATTTCTAATAGTCTGACTAATTGGTATATTTTGTTAATTAATCTGTAATATCTAATGGATCAACTGAATAGATATAGTTTTATTTAATCGATAATAATATCTCAGTTTAATAGTCAACTCAACTTAGATAATAAGTTTCATTTTTTTTTGCTTCTCGTAGTTTTGTTTGTTAAAAAAGAACTGTTTTACTATCAAAGATTTTTGTTTGATATTAGAAGAGAAGACTGGTTGTTTATTTTATTTGTTCTTTGATAGATACGTACGTCAACGTTTACTACTTAGACTTTTATTAAAAAATTATAGATAAAAACATCAAACAAGGTTTGATGCATAAAAGTCTATAGAAAAATTCATGAAAATAAATGTAAATGAAATGTTTCATTATTGACAAGAATATTTCTCCAAGAACAGACCTTCGCAAAACTTCTTCATTTTCCACGGTAAAGGAATAAAAGAGAGTCTCACATCTCTCATTTCATTTTTTTTTTAAATTGGCAATACCCTCTACGTTCTGACACATGTATGTTCATTTTGTGGGCAGCTGAAATTAGTGGTCAAAACTTGTTCATTATTTGAACGTGAAACAGGTGTCGGGTCGGAAGTGTTCTATTTGGGTTAATTAAACTAACTTCTGTTTTGACAAACTTTTGATCTAATTTGTTCTCACTAGAATGAATGAGAGAAGGATCATTTTCACTCCATGCGACCATTGAGATGATTAACATGTAAATATTAACTCACTATATTAAAAATAAATTATAACTATAGAATTAATGAGTAACGCATAAAATGTTTAAACTTTTGGTTAAATAACTCATTGGTAACTGTGATATCTCCATTGTTCCCTTCAGAGACATTCGTCATTTGTAAGTACTGGTACCAGTATTCTCCCGTATTGAGGTGGCTCAAATTATTATAAGTATACTTCGGAGGACTAACGTACATCCAGGCTGAAAACTAAGTTCGGTCGGCGGAGCACATCTTCTACCTTCGGCACAACTCGGAAACTACACCATGTTACCCGAAGAGCCCATAAACAACTCACATAATGTGGAAACTAATCATAGACTAATAAGATACAATACATTAACTAAATAAAATAGATTATCTATGATTTTGAATGCATTCACATGTTTTGAAAATTGACTAAGCGATTTCATGGAATGTGAGTTAATTTCTTCCTGCTAAATAAAGATAGCCATATTTACAGCTAATTCCAAAGGGACACTGCCATCCTTTAAACCTACAATGCTAGAAGAAGTAGGAAAGTTAAGTTCGCCAAATAAACAATGTGTTCTTGACCCCATCCCAACGTGGCTTCTGAAGAAATGTTGCAAAGTGTTGGCCCCCTTCCTAGTTCACATGTTTAACAAGTCCCTAAGCACAGGTGACTTCCCGGAACCACTTAAATCTGCAGTGGTTACCCCAATCATTAAAAAACCACAGCTTGATGCCGACAACTTGGGTAATTATCGACCTGTGTCAAATCTGCCTTTTGTAGCAAGACTACTTGAAAAAATTGCTGCTTCTCAAATAACTTCCCACTTAAATCTGAATAAATTATTTACCGATCATCAATCTGCATATAGGAGGTTCCACTCGACAGAAACTGGATTACTTCGTATCCTGTCAGATATTACCCTTGCCATAGAGTCAGGTAAGTTAGCACTTTTATCAATTTTAGATATGAGCGCCGCATTTGACACCATTGACCACGACTTTCTCATTAAGAAACTAGAGGTAACATTCGGTTTACATTCAGGCGTAAAAAAATGGCTACAATCCTATCTAACCAATCGCTCACAAGCAGTGAAGCTAGGAAATAAACAGTCTAACTTCACAAAACTCTCTTCAGGGGTACCTCAGGGATCCGTTTTGGGTTCACTTCTCTTCATTCTATTCACAAATGATGTCGCAACGATTATTAAGTCATTTGGTCTCCTATCTCACTGTTATGCCGACGATCAGCAAGTCTACTTTTACTGCACACCAAATGAGATCACCGGCCTTAAAATTCGCATAGCTGAGTGTCTAGAAGCCATCAGTCTCTGGATTTCCACAAACAAACTGAAGCTAAACCCTTCAAAGACCAAGTTTTTGTAAGCAGCCACAAATAGACGCCAACATTTAATAGATAACTCACCAATTGCTATTTCCGGCAATGACGTAATTGCGAAAACAACCGTCAAACTTCTGGGAGTTTATCTGGATTCAGACCTTTCATTGAAAAACCAGGTGAATAGGACCGTCAGCACGGGGTTCTTCTACCTTAGACAACTTAAGTCAGTTCGTAGGAACCTTTCTACAGAAGCAACTAAGCTTCTTGTGAACTCGAATATAGTATCACGTCTTGATTACTGCAATGGCATCTATGCAAGTCTTCCTAAATGTCAAACTGACAAACTACAATCAGTTTTCAACGCCGCAGCACGACTTATCACTGGAGTACCCAAATTTTCGCACATTTCGGAACACCTCCGAAATCTTCACTGGCTGAAGTGTCCTGAAAGGATCCAATACAAGTTATGCTGGATGGTGTTTAAATCTGTCAACGAAATGGCTCCTCCCTATATCTCTGAACTATGCATTCCGTAAAATATTGGTCTAAGGCAGTCAACTCTTAGATCAGCGACATCTTCTGCAATTGGAAGGTTGAAAGAACCTAAGCGAAATCCGAACACTAAGTTTGGTGATCGTGCATTCGCAGTATCCGGCCCCGAAGCTTGGAATAAACTTCCTATGGAATTGAGATGCATAACATATTTATGGCCAAGAGGAGTACCGATAAGACATTATCGATACATAAAACCGAGACAAAATCCAATTGATACTAACCAGAACCGGCCCAAACCGAACGATGATGCCGCCCCGAAATGACTAGAGAACCCCCTAAAAGCAAATTCTCTCCCTTGCACAATTTATTACCAAAATGTGCGGGGATTAAGATCCAAGACTGATGATTTCATACAAAGTGTGATAATACAAAACAACGACCTTATACTACTTTCAGAGACATGGCTTAATGACAGCATTTACAATGGTCAACTCTTCGATCAACGGTATGACGTCTTTAGAAAGGATAGAACCTCGGGTCATTCAAGGGGAGGAGGAGTACTGCTAGCCGCGAGACGTGACCGCGCCACCCTAACCCAGAGACTTACCTATTTGGAAAGTGAAGACGAGAATATGTGGATAAAGACATACCTAAATGATTTTGGTGTAATTTACATTTGTGTTGTGTACATTCCGCCGGCGTCGCCAAATAAAACATACACCGATTTTTTTGATAAGGTTACAGAGAACTTCAATTTTTTAATTAATAAAAAAATTATTGTGATTGGCGACTTTAATCTGAACTCAAGTAACAAAGGCACCCAAATGGATCTCCTTTATTTTATGAATCTTTTTCAAATGAAGCAGAGTAACTCTATTACAAATGTGAAGGGAAGCACGCTGGACATTGTACTCAGTAACTTTAATTTAAAAGTATACAAATCCTTATACTCACTAGTCAAAGAAGACGCTTATCATCCATCGTTATGTATAGAGATTTCGCCGAACAAAAACACAACCAATTGTCAAACCCGAAACTTCTCGAATAATACTGATAATAGTGTTAGGCGAGGATGGAACTTCGAACATGGTGATTTTAAGGCTCTTTATTGCCATTTACAATCCCATGATTGGCAACCTTTGAAAGACATAAATGATGTTAATTTAGCGACAAACTTTTTCTATTCTATAATTTATAAATACTTTGATATGTGTTTCAAAATTAAGCGCACTCCGAGGAATGGTAGGAAATATCCTAAATGGTTTTCTAGTGAGGTTGTTAGCGACATAAAGCTCAAATTCAAACATTACAAAAAATGGAAGAAAACTGGAATGGTAAGTGAACGGGACATGTTTTGTCTACTTAGAACAAAAATAAAACGCAGTATTCGATTAGCACATGTGCAATATATTAATTCTGTTGAAAAAAATATCAGATGTGATCCCAAATCTTTCTGGAAATATATCTCGTCCAAGAGAAGTGATGGCGGGTTTGTTGACCATGTTACTTGGAATGATCAGTCTTTCTCAGGAGCAGATATTCCAGAAGCATTTGCAGACTATTTTAAATCAACTTATAGTAAGGAAGCTGCGGACTTGAAATCTTTTATACCTGGAAAAAATACGCCACTAATAGCGCAGAATGTTGATATTCACATTGATCCATTCGAGCCGGGTGATCATTATTTGGATTGATTCATTCAAGCTGGGTGATCATTATTTGGATTGATCCATTTGAGACGGAAGATCATTATTTGGAGTGGCCCAGTCAGGCCTCATCATCATCGGGAGTGGTCCAGTCGGCGTCCTCATCACCATCATTGGATTGATCAAGCGAGCCTCATCACGACGCTCGCATGCACAGAAAATCAGGTTGTAGCCTTCCTTTCATTGTCCTTTCAAATTCCATTTTAATAAGCTAAAAATCTGTGTAGATGCCACATTATTTCGCATTGATTATATCGAATTACATTCGGGTGTTCATAATCAGATGCTTTCAATATAGCATAAATTTATTGGTGATAATAATTTTTATTGTTGTATTCAGTCTGCCGAATAACTTTGCTTTGCCTACCTACATTTCTAGCCACGCGTTTGCAAGTTTCGTCTTTGTATGCCATAGTATTGTGATTGGGTTCTCTATGATCTATAGTACTAATCATTTTTGTTTACGTCAAACCGCGTCAAACTGCCGTATTGTGTTTTCAGTTTTTAAATCAAGTTAGTGTTATTTCGTTAAAAAATGGAACTCGACAGGTTGATTAAACGGCGCGGGGTTTTGAAAGGTTCATTAACGAGATTCGAAACCTATTTAAGCAACGAAAATGATATTACACCTGGCGTATTGTCATCGAGGTTAGACGCCATCAAGCCTTCTCTGATAGAATTCTCCAAAATTCAGCTGGAGATTGATTTATTGAACAAATCAGAAGATAATGACGCGAGGGATAATTTTGAAGGTACATATTTTAATATAATTGCATTAGGACAGGAAATGTTATCAAAATTTAAGAAGATTGAAAATGTCCCAAATATCTCAGTAAATTTACCACCAATCTCTATACCAGTGTTTTCAGGTGACAACCATAAATGGTTGACTTTTAAAAATTCGTTCATTGCCTTAATTCATGATAACAGTAAATTAAATAATGTTCAGAAATTTCATTACCTTATTAGTTATGTGTCCGGAGAGGCACTTGATTTGATTAGTTCTCTAGAAATAACCGGGGATAATTATAGTGCAGCTTGGACAATGCTTATTTCGAGATACGAAAATGTCCGACTTATAGCAAATAGACATTTGAATTTCTTATTTAATTTTACACCGTTAAAACGACAGAATCATCATGAATTACGGAATTTAATTGATCAAGCAAACATTCATTTGAGAGCTTTACACAACTTAAAGCTACCAACAGAACATTGGGATACATTAATCATACATATTCTAACCTCAAAGTTAGATAATCACACACGTAGCCTTTGGGAATCAATAGAGTGCGACAAAGTTTATCCTACATTCGTGCAGTTTAGCAATTTTATTTCACAAAGGTCTCAGATCCTGGAAACTATCCAAGGTGACATTGGTGGAATGCAACAGAAATCGGAACCAGTTGCAACAAAACCAAGGTTTTTTAATTTTAAGGAAAGGAATTCTACAAACAAGGTTATGTTAGCGTCGAGCAACGTTAATTGTATGCTGTGTAATGACAGTCATTTCATTTATTCGTGCAAAATATTTGTTAACAAAGAACCAGCGGCACGAAGAAAGCTCGTATCAGAGAACAATTTATGTTATAACTGCCTAAAACCGGGGCACCCTTCAAAGTTGTGCAGGTGGAAGGAAAAATGCAGTGTTTGTGATCGAAAACATCACACTCTGTTACATATCAATACTGATAATGTACAAGCGGATACTTCAACTGGCAAGGGTCAGTCGGAGGTACCAGTAAATTTAACATGTCATAGTGACATGAACGGGCGGGAAATTTTACTATCTACCGTAATAGTAAAAATAGAAGACGCGTATGGTGGAACACACAAAATACGCGCACTTTTGGATTCGGGTTCAATGTCTAATTTTATTACAAAGGATACTTGTAAAAGATTAAATTTGCATTGTACAAAGTTGAATATACCTGTTTCAGGTTTGCATAATAATTTAATTCATGTAAAGGAAACAGTTTACATTAAATTTAAATCATTATGTTCTCAATACCGGGATGAAATATCTTGTTTGGTATTAGATGAGATTTCTTGCAATCTTCCGCAGACCTTGATTAATCCAAAAATGTTGAACATTCCAGACGGTATCCAGTTAGCTGATCCGCAGTTTTACCAGCCAGCTTCTATTGATATGCTGATCGGAGCAGAGATATTCTGGCAGGTGGTTCGTACGGATCAGATACAGTTAGGAAAGGATAAACCTATATTGCATCGAACGGAGCTAGGCTGGATAATATCAGGAGCTGTACAGAGGCGTCATAATACGAGGCCAGTTAAAGTTTGTCATATTTCATTAAATTCTTTGCAGAATCAAATAGAAAGGTTTTGGAAGGTTGAAGAATATGAAAATAGTAAGCATCACTCTCTGGAAGATAGTGAATGTGAAAAGATTTTCAAAGGCACGCATAAACGCGATGCAAATGGTAGATTTGTAGTCAACTTACCATTTAAATCTAACCTATCTCAATTAGGAGATTCATTTAGTATTGCTAAAGGTAGATTAGTGTCAATGGAAAGAAAATTCTTAAGACAACCTAGTTTAAAGGAACAATACTCGGAATTTATTGATGAGTATCTTGCATTAGGTCACATGACTGAATGTGAACCTCCAAAACGCGATGAAACTACTTATTATTTACCACATCACGCTGTATTTAAAGAATCAAGCACAACTACTAAAATTCGTGTTGTTTTTGACGGGTCGGCTAAACCCGCTCGAGGGATTTCTTTGAATCGCGCTCTAATGATTGGGCCCACCATTCAAAATGATATATTTTGTCACTTGGTATTTTTCAGAAAACATCAATATGCAGTCACCGCAGATATTGCAAAGATGTACCGCCAAATTAATATCAACCCGGAACACAGAAATTACCAACGTATATTATGGAGAAAGGATGCGGAGGATTGTTCGAAACACTATACGCTAAACACGGTGACATATGGTTTGGCTCCTTCGCCTTATTTAGCAATACGTTGTCTGCATCAGCTAGGTAATGACGTTTCATTTACTCATCCATTAGCTAGTAAATCCCTTAAGGAAAATTTTTATGTAGATGATTTTCTTTCTGGTAGTGACTCCATTGATACTTGTCACTTGCTTAAATCACAAATCATTAATGCGCTTGCTACAGCAGGCATGGAGATTAGAAAATGGAGGTCTAATGCGCCCTCGATTAATGATTCTAAAGATAATTTAGAATTATTGCCAAATGAATCCAATGAAGCTAAGATTCTCGGATTAATATGGGACACCAAACTTGATGAGTTTACCTATCAGGTAGAAAGCATAGACGCAAAGTTAGAAGTAACAAAACGTCAAGTTTTATCATTAATGTCAAAAGTGTTTGACCCTTTAGGACTGGTAGGCCCAGTAATCATTGTCGGTAAGATAATTATGCAAAGATTGTGGAAGCTAAAAACATCCTGGGATGACAAGCTACCCAATGACCTTTTATTGGCCTGGCAGACTTACACGCTGAGTCTCAGTAAAGCAAATCATATTCGGGTACCGAGGAAAATTTTCTGCTTTAATAAAAAATCTTTTAGCTTACACGGTTTTTGCGATGCATCTCAAGGAGCATATGGCGCTTGTCTGCATTTAAGATCTACCGATGAACACGGCATTCACCAATCACAGTTAATATGCGCTAAATCTCGTGTAGCCCCACTAAAAAATTTATCGTTACCAGCGTCTGTGAGTAATGGAAGATTTGTATCTAGGCGGAGCAAGGTAAAGGCACTAAATCCTTTTATGCAGGATGGGTTGTTGAGGGTTGGAGGTCGACTATCACAATCCGATATTACCTCGCTCTCTCAAAAACATCCAATTTTGTTACCACAAAATCATAAGTTGACTGACTTAATAATAACCCATCTGCATTATGAGAATTTACATTTAGGATGTAATGCTCTGCTCGCATTACTGCGTTTACGTTTTTGGCCAATATATGGTAAAAACGCAGTGAAGCGAGCACTGCATAAATGTATTGTATGTTTCCGAGTCCGTCCGCGCGAGTGTCGCCAGCTCATGGGTGACCTTCCTGCTGACCGATTCCGAATCCAAAGAGCATTTTATGTAACCGGCATAGATTTTGCAGGTCCAATTTTAATTAAGTCTGGTTTAACCAGAAATGCTAAGAGTGTAAAATCTTACATATGTTTATTTATTTGTTTTTCAACAAAGGCAATTCACCTAGAATTAGTGACTAATTTAACTTCAATGGCATTTATGAATGGATTGAAAAGATTTATAGCTAGGAGGGGTAAACCCTCACGACTCTTTACTGATAATGGAACTAACTTTACAGGTAGTTATAGGGAACTTACTGAACTATTTGATTTTTTGAAGGCATCTGATAAAGAAATCCATAATTTTTTGGCCCAGCAGAATATTAGCTGGAGTTTCTTGCCCCCCCGCTCACCGCATCACGGGGGACTTTGGGAAAGTGCAGTTAAAATGACAAAGTTACATTTAAAAAAAGCAATGCGGTCAACTGTTTTGACATACGAAGGCATGAATACCATACTAATACAGATTGAGGCTTGTTTAAATTCCCGTCCTCTGACTCCATTAACATCAGATCCAAATGACTTAAACGCACTCACTCCGTCACACTTCCTTATTGGCGACAACCTGTTAGCATTGCCTGAGCTTGATATCCACCATCTGCCTACAAACAGGCTTAATATTTACCAAAAGATGTCTACCGTTGTTCAATCTTTTTGGCACAGATGGAGCCGGGAATACCTAGCAGAATTGCAGAACCGAGTCAAATGGCAAGAAGGACGTCAACGCAGTTTACAGCCTGGTGACATGGTCATCATCAAAGACAACCAACTACCTCCGCAGTACTGGAGGATGGCGCGAGTGACGGAGATCCACCCTGGCCAAGACGGACGCGTCCGCGTCGTCTCCTTGAGGACGGCCAGAGGTGTCACCAAAAGAGCCGTGACACAGCTCTGTCTACTTCCCATGGAGGATCCTTCCTCCAACCTGGATTAAGAACCAATTACAACACTAAAAGTGATGTGATGTGTAAATCAAAGTGCCGTCAGGCTCATCAGTGCCAAGTGTTAAACTATTTTCTCATAAGTGGGTGCAGCGCACCAGAAGGTTCTACGTTATTAAACTTTATTTTTTAATGTCAAGTCTGACATAGGGTTATATACTTAGTTATAAGTTTTTTTGTTATTATTTTGATATCCATATATTGAATATTGTTTATTTTTGTATGTGAACTCGTTGGGTAAATTCTGGGTACCAATGTTGCAATCTCTTCTTATATTATTGTATGAAAAACAACTATTCCTTAATACTCGTTTTTGGGCGGGAATATGTTAAGATTTCAGGTACTGAAATATTAATATTTGTGATTGTCACCCTAATGGTTGTGGCAACATTCTTTTGTGTTGGCAATTGCCAGGGCGAGTTCGTATTGCCACGGATTTTAATTCCTTCTTCTCTTGTTACCATCCGTCTTGGGCGGGTCGTTTTTGGCAAAACGTCTGCTGCCAGGTTTTCACTTCATGTGGGTTATAAAACCGCGGAGAGAGATAGCATCATTGAGCTCACCCTACATGAGCTACCCTACGGGTCTTTTTATTGTGTGAATAAAGACCAATTATTCAAGAGCTGGAGTTGTTATTGAAGAGTTACTCCAGCCACACTTCCCTTTGGAATCTGGTGTTACCACGCCGGATTGCTCTGTCAGGAGAGCGGAAGTACAGATCCTGAACATCATAAACATTGACATCACCGCGGCTGCTAAAAAATTAAAAGCCAAAACTTCTTTTGGACCGGATCTTATTCCGTCATTCGTGTTAAAGGGCTGTTTTGAGCCCTTATTAACACCTCTCGCATATATTTATAATCTCTCACTTAACTCCGGAATATTCCCAGACTTGTGGAAGATCTCCAAAGTTACACCGTTACATAAAACTGGTGATAAGGCTCCTGTCTCTAATTACAGACCAGTGGCGATCCTATCCTCTCCAGCCAAGTTGTTTGAACTAATAATTCATAAATTCATTTATACTCAAGTTGAACCCTTTATAATTGACCAGCAACACGGTTTTAGGTCTGGCAGATCTACTGTGTCTAATCTAATGGTTTTTACGGAGTACATATCTCAAGCTCTTGATAGCAACAATCAAGTAGATGTATCATACAACGACTTCGCAAAAGCCTTTGACTCGGTAGATCCGCTTATTCTCCTAAATAAACTCGACCAATTTGGATTTTCAGTGAAACTTCTACGTCTATTTCTAAGTTATTTCTCAAACAGACAGCAATACGTAACTTATGGTATATTTAACTCTTCCAACTTCATCACAAACTCTGGAGTTCCGCAGGGGTCAAATCTTGGACCCTTACTTTTCTCTCTATTTATCAACGACATTTATCATTGCATAAAATTTTCTAAGTTTCTCTTATTCGCGGATGACCTTAAATTATTCCTTTTAATAAAATCTTTGGAAAATTGCTTGCAGCTACAAAGTGATATAAATTCTATCGTCGAATGGAGTCACACCAATAAATTAGGATTTAATATTAAGAAATGCTCTATCATGTGCTACACCAAGGCGAACAAAACGATTTACTATAACTACAAAATGGCTTATTCGTCTCTTCAGCACATCGTTATTTTGAGAGATTTGGGAATCACATTTGATGCGCACCTAACATTTCACGTCCACATAGAAACGATATGCAGCAAAGCTCTAAGAATGCTAGGATTTGTGCTAAGCAACTCCAGACACTTTTGCAGCTCAGCCGCGATTCGTTTGCTATACTATAGTTTAGTACGTAGCATTTTGGAAAGTGGTTCAGTAATATGGGGACCAGTGGATTTAACATACTCTCAAATGATTGAGAAAGTGCAAAAGAAGTTTCTGAGATATTTATATCTTAGAGACTTCGGATATTATCCCTGGTTATATCCATCAGCCTTTTTGTCCGGCATGCTGGGTATTAATAGCCTCGCCGAAAGAAGGAAAACTGCTTTGCTGACAACAGCATATAAACTTTTAAACGGTAACATCTGTGTTCCCGATATATTACAAAAATTTGAATTTTATGTCCCCGACAACTTCACAAGAGCGCGCAGACACAGAACTTTTGTTGTTCCGAGATGCAGAACTAACTTACCATTAGTAATGCCGCTCGGAAAAATGATTATTTTACTAAATTTCCTGCCCCCTGACATAGATATTTTTAAACTAAATATTCATCAATTCAAAAACGCTATAATTACTTAATAAAATAAAATGTATGTTTATTATTGGTTATGTATAACTGTAAATGTGCATTTAAAATAAAATAAATAAATAAATAACCAACTCAGCGCAATTTAGATCCAAAATGAAAACTCACTTTTTCCTATACTCCTTTCCATAAATTCATCATTCTATTTTAACTTTGCAATTTTTAATAGTTTTTTTTTCCTCTTTTCTCTTTGTTTATAGTTAACTCAATCTCTTTAATGTAATCTGTTAATTGTGATACCTCAATCTGTTTACTGGTGAGCGATGAATCACCTTAATGCAGTAAAGATTGACTATTAAATCTATTAATTTATTTAAAATATCTATACCTTCCCGTAAATCCAGTTAACCTTCATTATACTTTTTGCACCCGTATTCTCGAATTGTAATATTATGTAAAAACTTTCTACTTCTTCTGGCGCTAATCTTAATTGTAAATATGTGTGTTAATAAGTCACCAGTTTTAGGTTAGAATCTATATGTCTTAGTCATAAGTCACTAGCTATAAGTCTTAGATGTAAGTCACTAGTTATAATTGTAAATCTTAGTTGTAAGCCAGTAATATAAGTAGCTATAAGTCTTAGATGTAAGTCACTAGTTGTAATTGTAAATCTTAGTTTTGAGCCAGTAATATTAATTCTTTTATGTATTATTTGTACAGCGCCCTTGAGGTGATTTTCCACGAAAACGGCGCTATATAAATTAGCCAATTATTATTATTATTATTTTGGACTAGTTTAGTAAAGCTGCAGTTCATTTTCTGATATTCAAAGTAGATGTTTTAATTAGCAAAACTGACTTGCTAATATCAACCTTAACAGCTTATACTTACATATCCAGACTTACTCTTGAAATAGCATCCACTCTTACTGCAATATTTCAGCTTGGATGATCGCCTTTATAATTTATTGGTTGTAGAAAGTAGAGGATAGGAAGGAACAATATTTTTGAGAAAATAATTTAAATGAAAGCTCATTGTCTTTAGTTCTAAGATGCTCCCTTTGAAAACTTTTATTGGAAAACAGATTAATCTAGTCTACTCTAGGCGCAAACACAGAATATTAAGCAAATACAGTACATTGATTAAATACGTTTTTTTTATGAAAAGACAAATAACTTTGTTTACATCACTTTTATTTATATACAATTTACATGTTTCGTGAACGATATTCACATCATCAGGATCAAATGTATACTAAACTTAGAAATTAAACATAGATCACATATGGGAGGAAAGATAGAAGGGAGGGAAAGGGTAAGAGTGGGGGAAGTTTATTAAAATTAGGGATTTCAAAGTCATTAGCGGGGAAAGATCGGTTAAGTGGGAAAAGATTCAAAAGAGGGTTTACGAAAATTTGCTGCTTAATTATGTCTGCTTTATTATTAACATTTTTCCTAATTTCTAAAATCTCTAAATTATTTATCTATGATGCCTTATAACCCGTATGTAATATTTTATCTGTGATGCCTTATAACCCGTATGTAATATTTTATCTGTGATGCCTTATAACCCGTATGTAATATTTTATCTCTGACGCCTTATAACCCGTATGTAATATTTTATCTGTGATGCCTTATAACCCGTATGTAATATTTTATCTGTGATGCCTTATAACCCGTATGTAATATTTTATCTGTGATGCCTTATAACCCGTATGTAATATTTTATCTCTGATGCCTTATAACCCGTATGTAATATTTTATCTGTGATGCCTTATAACCCGTATGTAATATTTTATCTGTGATGCCTTATAACCCGTATGTAATATTTTAAATCCATGGTTTTTGTCAAAAGTATGATCATTTTTTATTAAATGATCTGCGAACTCAGATTCGCTATTGCCATTTAATGCCCTGAGATGTTCTTTAACCCTTACTTCAAAGTTTCTATTTGTTCTACCTACATATATAAACATCGTTCAAGAAACATGTTGATTGCATATAAATAAAATTGATGTAAGCAAAGTTATTTGTCTTTTCATTAAATAAATAATGCCACCACAATGTGAAAACCTTTCCGAAGAAGCTATCTTCGAAAAATTAATGATTCAATTATTGAGGAAATACAGTACATTGAGTAAATACAGTACAATTAGTAAGTACTGTACATTAAGTAAATGCAATACATTGAGTAGGTAAATATAGTACATTGATTTAAAACAGCACATTGAGTAAATACAGTACATTGCGCAACACCGTTTCCTAACATCGATAATATTGTGACGAAATATATATTATAATATTGTGAAAAAATGACGTCATTATGTGACTTGCTCTCTTTTGCGGAGAAGGGTAGATTATCTATTAACGCTGGAAGATTTCTTGAAACAGAATAAATATATACTCCCGGACACACTGACCCCCAGTTTTCTGTCTCTTTCTTACCTTTTTCCTTTACAAAACATCCACTCTTTCCTTTTCTAAATCCCCAAAGATGTCATAGGCCCTGAGGGGAATCATTTTCTTCAGGGCCTCCAGTGTGGAGCTAATGTAAAAATAAATTTCAAACGAAAAATATGAAACATAAAAAATCATAAAAAAATTCAGTCGCCTCCAGTTATTGAACCCAATTAAAAATTAATATAAATATCACTTCTTCAAATACAGAAAATTTATTTGTGGCACCATTTTAATTCAAAATTAAAGGATTTCCTTGTTTTAACTACTTTTAATTTCTGTAAAACCGACATGTTTCGAGAGCGACGATCTCTTCCGAAGGGTTCACTAAAAACTTTTGTGGTAAACCATTTTTAGTAGACCCTGAGGAAGAGAGCATCACTCTCGAAACATGTCGGTTTTAGAGAAATTAAAAGTAGTTAAAACAAGGAAATCCTTTAATTTTGATTTCAAAATTAAAAATTCACTTATAAAGATAACAGCTATAAAATATGCTGCTTAAGAAATTGAAAATAATGTTGGTAGTTCTTAGTCGAAGCATGATTCAGAATATGTTCGAAGTTGGTAGGTCCAAATTTACTCAGTGGTGGAGCGAAACTCCAACAAGACTACGGTCCTAGTTTCGATTCTCATAAGCGACCGTATTTCTTATTATTTTTCTGTTTCAGATTTTTCGTTTGAGATTTGTTAATATTATCTTCAATGCTACAATAAGTTATTCCACTATAAAAAATAATGAATATACTGAATTTGGTAGGACCTAGATAAAATAAAATTAATTGTTAAAAAAACACATAAAATAAAATAAACATGAAACTCAGTTTTTCAACATGGAAACCTTAAACTTTAACAACAGAAACATTTGGGGTAAAATTATTTATCGAAAATCTAAAGCAATAAAAAGTGGTAATTTGCCCCAAAGTCTTGATCCTGTGAAGGAGAAAAGAATTGAGAATTGCGCTTAGGCACAGTTAGCTTCTTGATAAAGATGCTAAACTTCCATCCTAAAATGCCACTCCCATGCCTATTTGAGATAACTGAGGGCAAAGGAGCGGTGTTGAGGTGGTTAACGTCTAGTTTATAATAATCTCAGACTTCATAATCTTTGGCGGAGGTACAGATAAGTCTGCTACAGCAGAAGGGATTCCATAATTATTGCCATAACGCGAACGATACTGCGAGTCTCTCGGAGTGTGGTTTTGGAGGCGAACCATCCTTTCATCCTGTCGGTATCTTTTATATTCCGCGCATTCGTTCATAATATTATGTTCATCTTTGCAGTAAAAACACAAACGTAATAAACGTATTCTACCATTTCGTGAAGAAGTGAGCTCTGTAAATCTTGATGGACCGGTACTGTCGGCGGTTCTTCGGCGAGACAATCTTTTATTGTCTTTATCAAAACTTTTGAAGATGGTTTCCAGTTGCACCGTGGAACTGATCACATGATCTGTTAGTAGACTTGCATAGTTTGGTCGCAGGCCATACTGAAATATTGGCAGTAGCTCCTCTTCTGGAACTGGTAACTCCAGGAAACTGTTGTAACGACGTATTTCTGAAAAGAAATCGAAAGCAGTCTCTCCCGAGACTTGTTTTCTGGTATATATTTGAGCTTTCAGGGTGTACTGGGCTTTTGGGGGTTCAAACGTCTGTATCAGTAGCTTTTTCAGCTCTAACCAAGACAGGCTTTCATCTTTTAATGAACGGAACCACAGCAAAGCGTCCCCTGCTATGACATCTAAAAAACACCTGAAAATTATTTCCTGCGATGTGCTTGTTTCTTCGCTTAGTTTGTCTACCCGTTTAATGAATTCTCTGACGTTTGTGTTTTCATTGTATCGCCTGTTCCATGGAGCGAGGTTGACGTTGGTTGGTTTTCACAGAGGGAGACAGGAGGTAGAAGTTCCTGCAGCTTGTTGTGTGGAGAGGATGCTATCGCTGTCTTTGTCTTTGCAAATGGACACGTCTTGTGTAACGTCTCCCTCAAGTAGCAGGCGGCTGACGAATGACGCATTGAAGCTGTGTGCAGACTTCCGCAGCGACCTTCGCTTTCCAGTTGACACAAGCCCTCTTTTACTCAAGGCCAGCCTGAGAGCGACATCTGTCAAGGAATCTATATTTGCAATGATGCCTTCCTCCGATGGTTTGATGCTGTTCATATTTGCTTGTGGACTTGATTCGAGTCTGAAAAGAAGGGGAAGAGTTATTAGTTGGTGGCAGATCTGATCCGACCCTAAACAAATTAATGTTAATCAAAATCCTCCGTTAATAACAAAATCTAATTACCCGAGGCTAGAGCATGTATGAAAGATGTAATAGTTGATTATTTAATCGATACAGGTACAGTACACTCAAAACTTTAATAC
This sequence comes from Limnephilus rhombicus, assembly GCA_929108145.2. Taxonomy (NCBI): domain Eukaryota; kingdom Metazoa; phylum Arthropoda; class Insecta; order Trichoptera; family Limnephilidae; genus Limnephilus; species Limnephilus rhombicus. The sequence goes on along the minus strand of OV815298.1, from coordinate 31,223,585 downwards.
TGATCTGTCGTTGATACATAAATCATCGAAATAGGCGAATTAAAGATCTTAAAAGAGGCATACCTCCCCACCTACGCCTTTCTCTGTCACACGCTTCTTTCTCTTTCTATCATTCTCTTTTCGTTATTTAAAAGTCAGTAAAGTAAAGATACCTGCACGAGAAGGTATCATATCAAATTCGGCATTAAGTTTAGCGCTTAGTGTAGTGCCTCAAACCATTTCTACAACGAACGCACCTGCAGAAAATAGCAGGAAAGCTTTTAAATACTTATTTGTGTATGACGCTCTTTTTCTTCTTCTGTGTGACGATATTTTTGTTTGCAAATATTGAACAAAATTTTGTACACTTTTATTGTTATCGAAAAGGAAAATCTCCTTTCAAATTGGGTACTTACGAGTATTATGGTAGTTTGTAAATTGTATAAATTAAGTAAGAATGTCGTCCTAGACTTAATGATGTTTTAAAAATAGTGAAACGAGATCTTTTGAAAGCGAATGATTACGAATTCGGCTTACTGCGAGTATCCCTTGCTCAGCCCAGGTCAGGTACCAGCGGGCTACTAGGGGGGGGGGGGTGTATAGGAGTGACCAAAGATATTGAAGTATAAGTAGATGTGCTATCTGCTGTTTTTACTATGTGGGTCTGCGCTTCCGGGTGTCGCCGATATTGTTTACCAATTAACAAATAAACTAAAAGAACAAATAATTAACGAATAAACCAAACGAATGTTAATGTTAAACTGAATGAACGAATTCTTTCCTTATTCAAAATATATTGTTAACCAACATTAATGAAGATTTTTAAAAAATCAACGAAATGAACTAATTCTTTTTGTATGAAAACTACGCTAATTAGCGCGTAGTCCGGCGACCACCATAGCATATCTCTTCTGTATTTGAATATCTTTGGGAGTGACGGACGTATGAATCAATCCCCCCAACTGCCCTGCGGGCGATGGGTCGAGAGTCCGGCTGGAATGGTCAAAAGGCCTCCCCCACCCAGTCTCTCTCGATCCGGCCGGCCACGCAGCAGATGGGCAGATGCATCCGCCGCCAAGACCTGTACAAACCTCACCCCATGAACCCGAGCGCCCCTACTAAGTCACGAAACGTAGCGAACCACTTGGGGTGACCTACGGCAGAGGTGTTGGTTATCCAATAGATGGTTCCCTGGGAGGCGGTAACCATACCCGCTTCCCAAATTGGACGTATAACGATGGTCCAGTTAATTAGTCAGACATTTCCAAATACTACTAGTTTCGAGGTAAAGCGCTCACCGTACATCAAATATTATTTAATCAAATGAAGACAAATTCAATCGAAAATCTGGAAAGATTGGCACCTGCGGGACTTAAGTTCTAGAGTGCCAATATCTTTTACTGTTTTTTCTGTTTCCAGATTTTTGATTGAGTTTCGCTAATATTGTCTCCATTTAATTAAATTATTACAATTTGAGGTTTTATCCATAAAGTTAAAAATAAAAAAAACCCAGATACAAATATTATTTACACGTTTCTCTGTTTTACATATTAAAAATGCTGCAAAATAATACTGGAAGGCAGAGCAATCAGGTACATTATCGTGATATTTTGAAATATTCTACCAATGACCCAGACAACATCAATATTTTATTTTATTCACTCAAGTTTTAATTTTTACAAGTATAAATTGACTTGGCGGTGTTTTTGAGTGGACTGAGTATTGTACCACGATACATTTTTACATATAACTGCGTACTCAACTCGAATTTCAGTTTTCCGGAGATGACTGCCTAACGTAGCGAGCCCCAAATGGTTCACTACGTTCGGTGATTTAGTAGGGGTGCCCGGTTTCATGGGGTGAGGTTTGCCTAGGTCTTGAAGGCGGATGACCAGGACACACTGAACCCCAGATTCCTACCCACCCCTTAAACCCTTTTCCTTCCCAGAACTCTCCTCTCGTTCCTTCCCTTAAAAATAACCTCCACACAGCATCCCCAAAGATGACACAGGCCATGAGGGAAATTATTTTCCTCAAGACCTCCTGTGTGGAGCTCATGTAAAAAAAAAAAAAAAATCAACTGGACCATCAGTAGGAATATAATGTCATATTATTAAATATGTTTATTCAAAAAAGTTATGTACATAACATCATTTATAAAAAAAATATGTTTCTATGTAATAATTGTAAGTAAAATAGAATAGAAATTTATAAGAATTGTCGGAAAGCAATTCTTTGAAATTTTGGAAAGTATATCTTCAACACAGAATTATATTTTATTCTGTTGTGATTTCTCGATGAGAGTTAAACTATAAAACTGTCATCAGAAGTATATAACTTGTTCTTGCATTTAAGACATTCATCTCATTTTTGACGACACGTGGAATTTTTTACATTATTGTAATACAACAAGAATGCATTTGTGTGTTTGCCTGGCGTGAAGCGGTCAGTGGTGTGAAATAATTCATTTAACTTTGCTGCAGTTTCAAATTTACCTAATAAAAGAGCTGATCATAACATATTCAGACTACGAAAAATCCGTTTACTGTAATGTGGGGGTGTTGTAGGTTGTAGGGTGGAGTGATGCATGCAAATATTATTGAAGTTAAACTTCTTTACGCACGCTCAACTTGGAGGGTAAGCTGGTGAATGCGTTACGAAAAGTGGTGATTGTTACGAAAAATGTCATGCGAACGGTAATCGATTGCTAGACGAACGGTCGGGTCCTAACGCATGCTTGATTTGGGAAGTGAAAAGGATACGGATAAGGATGATCACCCCAAGGTCGTAGGTCACCCCATAGTCGTAGGTCACCCCAAGGTCATATGTCACCCCAAGGTCGTAGGTCACCCCAAGGTCATAGGTCACCCCAAGGTCGTAGGTCACCCCATAGTCGTAGGTCACCCCAAGGTCATATGTCACCCCAAGGTCGTAGGTCACCCCAAGGTCATAGGTCACCCCAAGGTCGTAGGTCACCCCAAGGTCATAGGTCACCCCAAGGTCGTAGGTCACCCCAAGGTCGTAAGTCACCCCAAGGTCATAGGTCACCCCAAAGTCGTAGGTCACCCCATAGTCGTAGGTCACCTCAAAGTCATAGGTCACCCCAAGGTCGTAGGTCACCCCAAAGTCGTAGGTTACCCCAATGTCATATGTCACCCCTAGGTCATAAATCACCCCGTTCGCTACGTTTGGTAACTTAGCAGGTATACCTGGGTTCATTGGGCGAGGTTTGCCTTGTAGTCCTGTGGTCTAAAGGACACTCGTTTTTTTATTATTTCTAAATCTTTTTTCTGTAAAATTGCCATCAAAAGAAGAAGTAGTTTCATAGTTTAGGCATTTTGGCAATCTAACTGCTACAATGCCTTAGGCAACGTATACTACTGTGTTAGTCAATATTAGTTAATTTCCAGCATTTAACATAAGTTCTTACATATAATATCAAAAACAGTACCGTAGTCTCTACAGAAGCCGTGGAAGAGGTTTCTCTGGTCTCCCTCAGAACCAAACACAAGGACACTTAACAGGCGGCTTTATCACAACACCGAGTAGAACTCCAAGATTATAGGTAATATATAATATAATAGTTTGGTTGAAATATAACGTTTTAAAAATGTACATAAACACCACTGCAAATATTTGGTACAACAACACTCAAATAGCGACACGTCAACTGACTGGAATTCTAAATCGCAACTCGCAACTGAGCCTTGGCCCTTGATCTTGAACCTTTTTCTACCTGCTTCCACTTGTAGTTTGTAGTCCCTTCCAGTGACGCTTTTGTCTATTATAAAAAAAATAGGTTGCGTATGTTTGTATGTGTCCTCAAATCTCGGAAAGTAATCGATGGATTGACTCAAAATTTTTACAGAACTTTGCATTTTGCAGAGATGTGATAAGAGTTTCTATATAGGGTTAGTCCGGGGAGATAGCCATAGTTTTTGTAAGATGCTATAAAAATTAAACAAGTCATAAATTTCACAAACTAGGTATTTATTGTATATCATTTGGCTCTGAGTAAACGTGAAGTAATCAACAGTATCTAGCAAAACTAAATTAAAAAACATATTTTTTGGAAATTAGCAATTGGCCATCCCTCCCGACGTGTCATATTAGACGGCCACTATTTCATTACATCATTACATAGTATAAAATGAAGTCCCTCAAAATGTATGTGCGCGTTAATCTTTTAAACTACACAACGGATTTTCATACGGTTTTCACCAATAGATAGAGTGATTAAAGAGGAATGTTTATATGTATAATAGATGTAAATTATATAAGAGAAAAGCCAAGACGTGAAATTTAAAGAAAACATATTTTTGTGTGATTTAAAACGGCTGGCGGGCCGTACTATAGTCACTTTTGAAATTCGTTTTACGGAAGAAATTGGAAAATAGATGTCCTAGAGTAAGTAGGTATTTGATTTGAATTATTTTATTTGATGAAGTCGCTCAAAATGTATGTGCGCATAGATCTTTAAAACTACGCAGCGGATATTCATGCCCTTTTCACCAATAGATAGAGTGATTCAAGAGGACGGTTTGTATGTATAAAAACATGCTTATTATAGTAGAGAAAAGTCGAGAAATTCAAATATTCAATTCAGGCAGCGGGCAGCTGGGTAATGGCCTTGTGTTTCGTTAGCCACAGCAACGTGTGGCCAGGTCTGCTAGTTATATTGATAAAATAAATAATTATTATTTTCTCCTTTTTTTTACCACATTTTGAGCTTTCATGCGGCTATCTCTCCTTAATCGACCTGGAGAGATGGCCATATATACAAATTAACAACTATTCATAGAATCAAACGTTGAGGTTAGAATGCAACACAATAACAATATCAAGAACGTAAAACATAATAAACACATGTCTTCATTCAAAAATTTTCACTAGAACCTTATTTGTGAACCCATTTTAAAAAATTTGTACTTTTGAAAATAAATACTTTTGAAACACTGGTTTTTAATTACTTTTTTATTTAATTTCGCTAAGACTTTGCGCGTAAAACTACTCTCTTGCGCTGTGAGAAACGAACTAGTCTAATATTTATTTATTTATATATGCATATATATTACAATACATTATAATATGGTATTTTTTCTGTCCAACTGGGAAGAATACCCGTTTCAGGACCGCCAAATTGTATATTTAGTTCATAATATTTTTAACAAAGGAATGGTTTCGTTCAACAGGAATTTGCTTCTGTCAAGACAACTTTTGAGAACATTAAGAATTGTATTCTATATGAAGTAATGGTTTCCTTATGCCTTTGAAAGAATCGCAAAGATGTGATTTTTTTCATGGTCATTTTGGAGAACATTAATAATTGCATTCAGGGTGAATGAATGGTTTCTTTAGTGAGATCACAAGTAATAGTAACGCCATTTTGCTGTTAGTTCCCAATAATAAATAAACTGGTCATCTCTCCCATATGGCCATCTCCCCCAGACTCACCCTATAATGAATCTCTGACATTTTTGAAATTTGTGTAAAAAATTACTACATGTGTTGCGGGAGTAGTTTGAAAATGTGTGCATTTCATATATTTTAGCGACAGGGAGAGAAGGCAGGAGGGAAGGGTAACGAAGGAGGTGGTGTTCGCCGGGAGGGTGACGAGGAAGGTGGAAGGCGGGGAAGCTGGAAGGGGAACGCAGGAGGGGAAGGGGACGCATGGGAATGGACATGCAGGTGGAAACAATTTATTTCTTTGAATGGCATTGCAACGCATGCCGGGTACCAGCTATATGTATATAATATTGGCCTTGGAGTTACAAAATTTTTGTTTTAATAAATAGGTTTGCGACATCACGGACTGAAAAGTTAACCATGTCAAGTTGTGTCTACCCTACTCCCTGCGACCCACGAACATATACACTGCATCAATTTGGGAGGCGGGTATGGAAACCGCCGACCCGGGAACCATTTATTGAACAACAAACACCTCTACCATATGTCACCCCAAGTGGTTCACTACGTTTGGTGACTTAGCAGGGGTGCTCGGGTTCATGGGGTAAGGTTTGTCTAGGTCTTGGCGGCGGATGCGTCTACCCACCAGCTGCGTGGCAGGCCAGATTGGGATAAAATGGTTGAAGGAGTTCCTTTGAATTTTCAAGCCGTACTCTCTCAGTATAATGGAGGGTATGACCGAGGGGACAAACGCTAGGGGACGCCCACGCCGAGAGTACCTGGAGGACCTGCTGGTGGACGTGCGCTGCTTATCATATGCAGAATTCAAAAGAGCCGCACAAGACAGGGAAGAGTGGAAAAAACGAATAGATGAAATTGCTGCAAACCAATCCCAGGATTGAAACCAGAGAGAGAGACTCTCTCAGAACATCGCCTTGCACCGCAGTAGGACGAATGGATTCATACAACCGTTACTGGACACACATACCCCTAGATTTCTAACCACCCCTTTTCCTTCCTTTTCTAAAAAGACCCTCTACCTAACCTCCACCCTCAACCTCCACACAGTGTCCATAAGATGACATAGGCCCTGAGGGGAATTATTTTCCTTGAGGCCTCCTGTGTGGGCTGACGTAAAAAAAATCACAATGGCATCAGCTAAAAGTCGCCTACAATAATGCATATAGCCAATTTTTCCGTCTACCGAGATACTGCAGCGCTTCAGAAATGTTTCACTTTCGAAGTACTTCACCGCTACCTCATGGGTAGCTTATGGCGCAGACTACGCCAATCGAAGAATACAATCATCACTACCATAATTGCCTGGATGTAGTCCCCCTGATGGCTCTCTGGAGATGGAAGAATATCCTCCGTAAACGGCTCCTTGCATTCATGTTTATATTTAATATTTTTCCAGTTTAATTTTACTTATTCCTTTTTTATATTTGTTTTGCTATTTACTTTTTCTTATTATTTGTCTAATTTCTTTTTGTTATTCCGAAATACCCAAGGATCGTATTGCATTGCACTACCCCTGCATACATTCTTGAATAAACCATTATTATTATAATACTAGCTTTTTCCCGCGGCATCGCTCGCATGGTATTAGGGGATTCCCACTCCGCCTCCACTCCCCCCACCAACCCCTCTCTCCCACCCCCTCCACCCACCCTCCTGACACTTCTCCCCCCACCCCTAACCCTCTTCCCTCCACCTTCGCTCGCCCCACTCCACTTCTCCCATCACCCCCCTCCCCCTCCAACCCACCTCCACCACCTACCCCTCCCCCCTCCACCTCCCCACACCCTCCTCCACCCACCCCCTTCCTTCCCTCCCCCTCTCGCCCCCCCTAACCCCCTCTAATCCATCCCCCTCCCCTCACCCCTCCCCCTTCCTTCCCTCCCCATCTCCCTAACCCCCTCCACTCCATACCCCTCCCCCTCCCCCACCGCCCTCCCCACACCCCCACCCCCCTCTCGCATTCCACACATTCTTTCCTAGTACATTATTAATCTTCAAACTGCTCGCGTGCCACCTATTACAATCTTTTATACAAATTTCATAATGGCAGAGCTCAACTCAAAATAACGAACAAAAAAAAAAGAATTATCCAATTTGGTGCTGTCGTTCGGATTTACGCGCGCATACATACACTTCTGTGATTAATTTTTAGAAATGTATTTATTTGCGGCATGTTCCAGAGTGGAAGATACTATCAGTATCGCCCTGGTGTAAGACCACCATTCAGAAATCGAAACGTTGCTTGAAAATGACTTTAGCCGTGTTTGGTGACTAAATCTGAATAGCCAGGTACTTCCCAACCTTCCTCTTCCCCACCTCCTTCCCCTCCCCCTTCCTTCAGCCTCACAACATACCCCAATTGGGGATGCCATAGTCTTACTGGCTCCAGACGGGAGCAGTTGAGATTCTTGTGCGGTATTCACTGTAAAAAAAAAAAAAGTACGACGCCAAAAAAGCACTATTTTTAGGGTGAATTGCCTAATTAAAAAAAAAAAAAAAAAAACATCGTTTCCAAGGCGACAATTGGTTTCTGACGTTTGCAATAAATCGATTTTGTTCGCGACAGAAAACGTATGATAAATAATTTCATAACGCCAGAGATTATTCATAACGCAAGAACTTTCCAATATATATAGCCTATAATAATCGCAAAATGATGTAGCTTTCTATTAGTGAAAGAATTTTTAAAATCCATTCAGTAGTTTTTGTGCCAAAGAGTAATAAACGTACATCCATACATACTTTCACCTTTATAATATTATAATAGGATTCTCCGAACAAACTTACAGTAAAAACGCTCCCATAATATTTATGTTGATCATAAAGAGATACGAATGAACACATTAAGAACTCGTCACAATGCGCAGCTGGAATTCACGTTTTTTCTGCACAATATTCATCTTACTTCTGTCCGCGGCTATTCCGGAATGTTGCCTACAGACGGTTTATTGGAGCAGTGTTTCCAAGGAATATTTTCCTGCTGCGTTTTTTCTCGTTGGAGGGTTTTTCGGATGGAAATGTAGATGAAGGCAAATAGGATGTGGTAAAAATGCAGTAATTGTTGTTTATTGAGGGACTTAGTGGTAGGAGTTTTGGGGGAGGTTGTGAAAAACTAGGAACACATTTCCAGATTTGTCTACCAAAAACATTGTACAGAGAAATAAAACGCTATCTTTAACTAACTTTCAGTAGAAACGATATGAGATTTTCGCGGTTAAAATATTACCATGTTGGTAAGATTGTATAGTATATTGTTGTTTGTTTTTGGGCTACTCCATCTATGCTCAACGTTTTGGACAGTATTACAGTGTCCATCATCAGGGCAGTTGTGTAATCGATTGTGGTGAAGAGTGTGCCCATGTATGTAGATGCGATAACCTCTAAACGCTGATTATAATTTTTAATGGTTTTCTGCATTTAGTTTCGGTGAAGCTGTCAGTTACCGGATACAAATAACTATTTAGCTTAGCCCAGTCGGCATCTCGTCGCCTCTGTAGTCCTCTCTCGTCCTTCCCAGAATTTTCTTTCCTCCTTTTCCATAAAAAGACACTCCATACAATATCCGCAAGAAAACTATTTTACTTAGTGAAGCTAATGTAATAAAAAGGTGAACCTTGCTAAAGTGTACTAAAATCTACCAATCATTAAACGGACTTTTTCAAATCGTTCATGGTATTGCTGCAAAAGTTAAATTGCTGCCCAAATAATTTATTTTGTATTTTGCTCTTTCCAAATAATATCCCAACGGACCCATTTCTCCATGTCACATTTGTCAAAGAAGGTAACAAATTATTTAAACTATTGAATTCACGAAAACCCCGATGACGTTCATCAGTAGAGTTAAACCTGTACCTATAGAGGTGCCTTGCGCCGATTCGTTAGCGCATTCCGACTGCAGGACTAGAGGTTTTTATATACCAAACCCCTTCTGCTGACTGACGTTTGGCGGTGCTGGGTATAACGGCTTAGGATATTCATTGATTCGGGCAGTGGTAAACATTTCCATTATTTGGAATAGACTGCTTATCTGGTAATATTAGGTCCTTACATATGAAATTGGCGTTTTGCCGTACTGGCAAGTTTGATCTCAAATATCTTCTCTTTGGTTAGGAATTCCAAATTCAAATTTATACAGCTATTTACTAATGTATTTGTGTTTCGAAAATTATAATTCATTTGTTTTTTCCTTAATTGCTTTTTTCTTAGCGTCACTTAGTTTACAAAATGGAAAACTTGAATCACGTTATTTATGAGTACGAGTTCCACCGTGGCACCAGTGCTGCAGAAACGGCTCGAAGGATTAATGATGTGTATGGCGACGGTGCCGCAAAAGAAAACACAGTGCGTTTTTGGTTCCAACGTTTTCGTTCTGGAAATTTCGACCTGCAGAACAAGCCCCGTGGACGGCCGGAGACCAAAGTTGATAATGAAGAATTGAAGGCTATTGTGGAAGCAGATCCATCGCAAACCACATCAGAGTTAGCTGCAGGCTGCGGTGTTAGTTATAAAACTGTTTTAATCCACTTGAAGCAAATTGGGAAGGTGAAAAAGCTTGAAAGGTGCGTACTTCACGAATTGAGTGAAGCAAATCAGCAAATCAACAAACCGCTAGACCACACACTGCACAACAGACGGCTACCAAATTAGAGGAGCATCAATTGGAATGTCTAAGACATCCACCGTACTCTCTGGACCTTGCCCAAACGGATTACCATTTTTTTAGAAATTTGGATAACTTCTTGCAAGAGAAAAACTTCATCTCCGATGGAGCAGTCCAAACCGCCTTCAAAGATTTTATTGATTCCCGTCCGAATGGTTTTTTTAGTAAAGGGATCGATGAACTGCCTATGAGATAACAAAAGTGCATAGATAGCAATGGTACATACTTTGATTACATACATATATTATATTTAAAAAAACGCTAATTTCATATGTAATGACCAATATTTATTTTTACATTAGCTTCACATGGGAGGTCATGAGGAAAATTATTTAGCTTCGGAGACGCTGTGTCAAAGGTTTTTTTTTTTATGAAGGAAGGAAAGGGGTATGAGGGGTGGGCAGGAATCTGGGGGTCAGTGTGTTCAAGAGTGACGGAAGTACAAATCCATTTCTCTCACTGCGGTGTAAGGCGATGAATAGAGAGAGTCCTGCTAGAGAAATAAAAAGATAACCCTCAAGCAGTCTCTCAAAATCCGGCCCGCCATACACTTGGTATGTAGACGCATCCACCGCCAAGACCATGAACCCGGAGACCTCTGCTAAATCACCAAAAGTAGCGAACCACTTGTGGTTCACCTTTGGCAGAGGTGTTGATTTTTCAATAAACGGCTAAATAATATATTTCCACATCTTTATTTCCCTTCCCTGCGTCTTTTTTCCCACAACAACTTCCCAGTTACATGCTGAAATAAAATTTGTAGTTCCAGCTACGAGTAGCAAAAACTTAAAAGTATGCTGGATCCTACATGTTCAGTAATCCAAGGTTTATAACCCATTTTACGCCAGACGGCTTACATCTTTTCCCAATACGGTGGCTTTAGGTTCGCAAACCACGGACCGTAAAAGGTTTTCATGTGCGAAGGTACATATTTAATTGTATCGTTAAACGGAAAAGGGTGTATTTTATATTTAAGTTCATTGAATTTTTCCAGGCTGTTGGATTTTCTTAGTTCTCGTTATATTTTAATATGACAAGAAAAAAGCAGCTATTTCAAACAAATGCATAAAACCTGTAAAATATATTTTTTTATCATTATGTATTTGTGACGTCAAATGCTAAGAAACAAAAAACCTTCCAGTCTTCTAATTCGCTTGGTTCTCTTTCCAGTTCCACAAGGGACGTGCCGTTCATGTAGGCACATATGCACTGTCTACGTTACCTTACACAAAATTAATTTTCTTATTTAAATGAAGACAATATTAGCGAAACTCAATCGAGACAGAAAAATCAGAAAATGATATTGGCTTCAATGGGACACTCGTGTCCAATATCCTTTTCTGTCTCCAGATTTTCGATTGAGTTTCGCTAATATTGTCTTCATTTAATTAAATATTATAATTTTAGATTTTACTGATAAAGTTAAAAATTAAAAAAAAAAAATCTTCATTCGAAACAAAAATACTGCAAGTGTATGCGATGCTTATTCTGGGGAAGTCTCGTTTGTGTTGGTACATCTATTAATTAGTACATCTGTAAAAACGAAATCAAGTTGGTTTTTAAATCAATTAATTCGCTATTTTTCCTACTGCCTGCCCTGTTTAAGAACTCCGTTAAGGCCCCTGAGTTCCACTGTCTTGTCGTAAAAACATCTACAGCAGAAAAAAATGTTTGACGAAACAATATAAAAGCTCATAGGCTGGACGACAGTTCTAAAAAATAAATTATTCCAAATCGGAAACTTATGCCTTAAAAATGTGAAATTTGGGATTCGTTCCTCCATCCCAGGAGTCAAAAGTTCAGCGCTTACCACAGACCCAAGGAACCGCGTTGAGAGAAACAACAATGTAAAACAAAAAGCTCCTTTGCTCTCCTATGAACTTCCTGTGACGGGACCTCCTTCTACGGTGTAAAATTGTAGAAGTTTGACAAATTACTCCATCATAAACTGCTTTGTAGCTGTGTTTTAAGAGAAGCAAATTACAAGAGCGGGCCTACCAAAAATTTTAAATTGTGGTGTTGGTACTCGTAGTTCACACCTTGGTATTTAACCCCTAGGCTTTTGGGAACAACTCATAGGTACTTGACTCATAGAAATCGTTGTGAGTCTTCCTTACTATCAGAGTGATCTAAACCGTGTTTGAAATACGTGTAAAATACCCCGCTTTATATTCAATTCTAAAAGTTAACCATAAATTAATTAAAATGTACCCCTTTTAAAATAAACAAAGTTTCCAACCGAAAAATGAGAAAGAAAGTTGTAACTTTGTGATTTTTTAAATAATTATTATTTTACATTGTAGTAACTGTAGTGTACATTAATACGAATTTAAGTTCAATGTCTTTCAACAGATGTCGTTAGTACAGGAAGTTATACGCAATTTTAAGGTGTTTAAGGACGGTAATGTTGTACTATGTAAGATGATCTAAAAACCCGAACGGTTACGGAGATAGCCGATGATATCCAATCGACAGGTGGGCACATTCAGTGATCAGTTCCCCTACCGCAGATAAACCCAGAGCATCCATTAGAATGGACGTTAAGTTCAGTTAAATATTAATTATAAATACGACAATAATAAACAGGACTCATAACTTGGCGAACTGGAGCAGGTTTTATTGAATGGTATTATCAGAAAAGTATTGCTCATCGGAGAAAACAACAGAACATCACAGTAACTCAACAACCAAACGTAACCTAATATTTTTTTATATGAATACCAAGAGTCCCAACTGCTTCCCGTCTGGAGCCAGTGAGACTATGGCATTCCCAATTGGGGTATGTTGTAAGGCTGAAGGTAGTGGGGAGGGGAAGGATATGGGGAAGAGGAAGGTTGGGAAGTACCTAACTATTCAGATCTGGTTACCAAACACGGCAAAAGCAATTTCATGCAACGTTTCAATTCATCCACTCGTGCCGCATATATATTACACATTATTAAATGAATTAATTGTGCAATAACACAAATTAATCACATAAAATTTATTTGCCCACGTCACCTTCGGATCGCAAACATAATATCAAACAAACATAATTTTTTTTTTTTTTTTTTTTTTTTTTATTATTTCATACAATTTTTGAAATACACTATTATGTTTTTTTTCTTGATTACCATACTAGGCTAATGCCTGTGTTAAGGTAATCATACATGATATAAGTTATACAGTGTATGAACTAGAACAAAATATAGGTTTGAAATAGAAATTATAAGATATTAGAAACAAGAGAAAGAAAAAAGATAAAAATATTTAAGGTAAAATATAACAAGATATATGTATACGTATGCACATACAAATACATATGCACATACATACACAAATACATATAAATACATGCATACACAAATACATATAAATACATACAAACACATATATATATATATATATATATATATATATATATATTTATCTCCTCACGTACTTTGTTGATTCTGCGCGACGGTACACCAGTTTTTTGTTGATCCGTTTGAGTTTGTTGATCTATCCGGATTTGTGGATCCGTTACCGAAGCTGGGATACATATCCTGATCCATGTGGATCAGCTTTTGTCATCGAGATTTACCTGTAAGCCACGCCTATTTTTCGGTGTGATATACATTTTACACGTTTTTATTTGTTGATCCATATATGTATATATGGATGGTGCCGGTCTGTCGAACTTTTCTGCTCCTTTTAGTAGGTACTTGTAGGTACGTTCTTATTTGCCAAGTTTTGACCGCGAACTGTGCGCAATGCAAATGAGAAGTTCTATGTCGTATTGTTCAGGTCCATTTAGTAACGGTCTGTCGAACTTTTCAGCTCATTTAGTAGGTACTTGTAGGTACGTTCTTATTTAATTAGTTTTTTTATTGTATTTTTGTTTTGGATTTAATTTGGATTTTGGTTTTAGATTTTGGTTTTGATTTTGATTATGAATTTGATTTTGAATTTGATTTTGATTTCAATTTCAATTTCGATTTGGATTTTATTTTGGTATGATTTTGATTTTGATTTTGATTTTGATTTTGATTGTGATTTTGATTTTGATTTTGATTTTGATTTTGATTTTGGTTTTGGTTTTGATTTTGATTTTGATTTTGATTTTGATTTTGATTTTGATTTTGATTTTGATTTTGATTTTGATTTTGATTTTGATTTTGATTTTGATTTTGATTTTGATTTTGATTTTGATTGTGATTTTTATTGTGATTTTGATTTTGATTTTTATTTTTATTTTGATTTTGATTTTGAGTTTTATTTTGATTTTGATTTTGATTTTGATTTTGGTTTTGATTTTTATTTTTATTTTGATTTTGATTTTGACCGCCAACAAAGATGCGCTTCGGTCGTACTTTTCAGCTTATTTTAGTAGGTACCTGTAAGTTCTTTGAAGAAATAATTATCTAAAGAGGATAGACTGCCTAACAATTTCGTCTTGGTACTTAACGCTTGAAAACTGTTTTTATGTGCGACATTCTGTGAGCCGACTAGGTTTAGGGGTTTCTTTTATCGCTACACAGTTGGGCAACTTCGTGAGATGGATTAAGGTAGGGTACAAAGACTCAATTGAAATTAATATAGAATAGAAAAAGCTATTATAGAATAGACTAACCTATTACCTAAGGTGACGTATGACAGAGGTGGTTATCCAATAAATGGTTTCCGGGGCAGCGGTACCCATACCCGCCTCCCAATCTGTAAGTCAAAATTAAATGGTTCGCTAAGTTTGGTGACTTAGCCGGGGTGCCCGGGTTCATGCTTCACCCACGGCATCAGAAGACCAAGACCTAGTTTACGCCTCTAGCGGTAATACCTTCTAGGAATTGATAGGGCTGAACGCTGAACCGCTGAACCTGGGCGGCTGGAAACGTCAGATTCATACATTACGAACATACGAACCTCACTTCTATGGATATTATTGCAGCGGCGGTGCAGCTCGCGTGTTTTGAATTAGGCAAAAAAACTATAAATTAGAAGCATTACATGCACACAATACATACAATACTTTGAGCGACGTTACATATTAATTCTCTACAGAAGTTTTTTAAGTTTTTAAGGGAATAAGAGGGAATTACGATAACGAACCAAGACGTCATACATTCAAGTTCCCAAATGATGTTATATTACGTAATAAATGGGATAAGTCTAATGTTCGGGATTTCATTCCAACTAAATATTCAACGGTAAGTGAAAAGTGCTTATTTTTTTATTGCAAATACAGGATTCAACTTTGAACATAACCTCAATGTAAATGTATATACAAATCGATTGTAATGTGGTGTTTACACATTTTTATTCATATTATTTTGATTCTAAAATGTGTTTGTCTAATTTAATGTTGTTAGCTCATAACGTTGTCTAATTTAATATATTGAATCATTTTTGACAGTTTTTTGGTGTGATGAAAGACGACACCATGAAAAAATGTAACGTTTCAAAGTGCCTAGATATTTAATAAACGGCTAAATAACACTATTTTGTAGGGGGGTACTGTACAATTGAAATCAATTTTACAGTGCATTGTGAAAATGTACCTGCATTATATAACAAGAACAATTGAATGCATATTGATTGTTGAAAAGAGATTCTGTAACATTGATGATAGATGAAATTCACATAAAGCCATATTTAGATTAGGGAACGTACCCATACTACGTGACCAACTTTTTGCAATTTTTAACCCCCCCCGGTGACCAAAAACCTAAGCAACCCGTCGCTCATTTGTACCAAGCGTAGTATTTTAAAGACCCCCCCCCCTAAACAGGTCACGTAGTACGGGTACGTTCCCTTACAGCGGAGGCAGCATTTTGGGATCTGCATTTGGTTGTATACAGATTGACATTGTTTATTGACAGATTGACATTGTGAACTTGAGAATGAACCCCAGGCCTGTACCAGTTCAAATAAGCAACCAAATTTATCTTTTTCTGGATTACATAAAACATTTACTGTGAAAGATTTCCAGCAAGCAGAAGACAGTCTGCCTGTTACATATCTCGTAGGTTATTGTGCCCGAACCGTTTTAAAGAAACTTAAATGTACAACATGCTCCAATTCCATCACTGTTGATAAAATCTTAAACACAAATTGTAGTTACTCTTTAATAAGGAATATGGATCGAGGTGGTTTATGATGTCCTCACCCTGACATCGTCAATGCCCTCATTCATAACTATGTCACCGTACAAAAGCTTTTATCAACCAAACTAGAAAAAATGTTTTTAGATTACAATAACCAGCGTGAATTAGTATCACAATTAATAATTGACGCTATCAATGATACAGATTTCAATTGTCCCACTGGACATTCATCGAATATTATTTTGCAACATTTAATCAGATCATCTACAAATTCATTGTTAAATAATTATGTTAAAAGAAGAAATGATACTACCAAAAAAATTATGAAAAGTCGCAAAATCTACACACTAAAAAAAAATATTCTTGACTGATTGATATACCCACATACACCATTCCCTCGTGACCATTCAACATTTCAAAACAATATACACATAAAGGCGGGTACAGATTGCTGTAACGTAACATGAAAGGAATATTTCATAAGTGTGGACGCAGCGCGCGCACGAACCGAGCATGTACCTACTCGCAGCTGTTCCCGGCATGCGCGCAGTGAACATAGCTCAGTCTGCCGAGAACAAGTTCTCCATTGTTCGCGCGCGTTCTGCCGTATAGACACAAACAACCAGTCCACACTAACGCTCCGCACTCCGCACACACTGCGCGCCCCTTTGTATTCGGCGGAAGCTTTGTGGATTGCGGCGCGCACGTGTTGAAATGCTCTGTTTGCTCGCGGAGTGTGCGCGGTTCGTGCCCGCTAGGCGTCCACACTATGGAAATTCTGTTACATTGCGGCAATGTGGACGGCAAATTCTTACATTGCGTGTTACGTTACAGCAATCTATACCCGTCTTAATACTTATACTACTTAAGTTGTTATTATTTTCAGGTGCACATTCTACAGCAGCCAGTCTCCAGCCTCCAGCCTCCAGAGACTGCAGCAGACTGGTCTATAATCTCAACTGCCGGCAATCATATCCACCAACTACACAACATTTATATTATACATATTCCAACGCATATAATTATAATCAAATTTCATTATTAAATGTAATCAATTATTAATTTTGTTTATATTTAGTTTATTCTTTAGGGCCAGTTGTTTCGCAGAATTTGAACAATTCATCAAATTTAAAAGTTAATTTTCAAGTTCTGTTGAGGTTCTACTCAAGTTCTATTATTATTTCAGCTATGTGGAATAACTTGCCCATATTGATTAAATAACAACTTAAATGGAACTTTCACAGAATTTTTTAAAAATATGAGCAAACAATCCTAAATCTCTTCTACCAGTAAGTGGTGGTAATCAAAATGAGAGTACACAAAAGATAATAAAAGCAACAAATTAAAAATACTTACATTCTTATACTTACAAAATCTTACCATTTGTAGTATGCTGTGAGACTGAAGGGGTTATGGAGAGAGAGGAAATGGGAAAGAAGAATGTTTGTTCCATAATAATTCATAGAGAAGTGTAGTTTTTATACAAGATACATTTAATTAATAATTATAAATGACGTATCATCTAAATTACAAATTTTAACGAACAAACGTCGAATCTCAAATGACTAAATATTAAGTGGGTAAAATAATTACAGATTATAATACCATACATGAGTACAAAACTTAAAGCAGTTTGTGGACTGGTCAAAGTTCAATCTTCCAATCTCTACATATTATAAATTAAAGTCCTCCGCGTCGTCTGTCTGTCTGTTCACGATAAACTTAAAAACTACTGAACGGATTTTCATGCGGTTTTCACCAGTAGATAGAGTGTTTCACGAGTAAGGTTTAATTATATAATTTGTCAAGGATTTGTGTAAATTGGTTGAAACATAACAATAATTGTTAGAAGTGTCAGAAAATGTCAAGCCGCCTGGTAGCTTTCATCGAAAACACTGCCTAATCCCTTTAATTTATAACAAAACAATGCATGGTGGGATATTCCTTTTTTATAGATCTACAAAAAAGTCTGTGTTCGCATATGTCTATCTTTTACGGATAGCTTCCTATACCCATTCTTCTTAAAAAAATGGTCACGTACAATGCGGTAATTGGAAAGTTATTTAGACGGATACAGTATTAATCCTTATTAACTTAAATATGTTAGTTACCTGAAGCATTTCATGCACATTTATAATCTTTCGCATCAATATGATCAATTACGTGCACAAATATGATCAATTACGTATTGATTATCTGTAATAAAGTATAATAATGAAATATATTTATCGTACTGTTCAGGTTGTGGTGCAGTTTGAATTGCATGGTTTAAATCATAAATATTGTCATCATCAAATTCCACTAATAATAATAATAATATGATGATTATTTATTTATTTTATATATTGATTCCAGGATGTGGGGAGGATAGTGCAATCCCACACGTCCCATATAGTTATACATATTTATATATTTACACAGTAAAGAAATATGAATGTTTTTTTTTTTTTTTTTACATTAACTCCACACAGGAGGCCCTGAGGAAAATAATTTCCCTCAGGGCCTTTGTCATCTGGGATGCTGTGTGGAGGGTCTTTTTGAGGAGAGGAAGGAATGAACATTGGTCTTGAAGAGACCCATGTTGTAGGAAGGAGGAAACACAGAGGCCGGCAAATCATTCCACAGCCGAGCTGTTGAACATAAGAACGGGTCGAAGAAACGACCCGTTCTCATGTGACTAATGTCAACTGTGTACAAATGTTGGGCACGCGTTTGGCGTGTTTCCCGACTATGCACCGGTGCCGAAGGGATCAATGATGCTAGTTCCTCGGAGCTAAATAGATAATAAAAATAATAATAATAAAAATTAATAATAAAAGTAAATAGTCAATTATGCAGGGCGTGATCTTGAGTGTGCTCGGGCTCATCGCTCACTCAGGAGTGGAGCTTGGTGCTGGAAGGCTGCGGTCACCAACGTGTTGTCGGAGGCCATTAGCCGCATCCTGGCTCCAGTGACCCGGTGTCTCATCAGACTGGCGAATCCATGGAGTCCTAATTCTGTGAACATTGTTCTGCTGCTATACATTCTGAATCCAAATATGATTCTGCCCGCATCATTATATTGGATCCGGAGACGTTCCATTGAGCTTACTCAGTATTGACACCATGTTTCACACGTATACAGGCTAGTGCAGAATGCATTAAATAATGTTTTTTTTTACATTATTACTGCATCGGAAGAATCTTCGGGCAATCATATTTGACAAAACACTGATAATTCTCCTCTGTCGTTTAATATCACCATCATCCGAGAGGTCTTCAGTGATGATGTGCCCCAAGTATACTAATATGTTTCTTATATCCCAAGACCTGAAAACAACAATATATTAGGAAAGAGTCATTAATTTAGCAGCTTTTCCTCTCCTTATAACCACAGACGATATTTAAATTAACAATAAATAGCATACTTCTCAGGATCTGGGTCAGTGTTTGTTTCACGTTCATTAGCATTGTTGATAGATTCAGATGGTGTTCGTTGTGCATTTGAATTGTTAGACTTATGAGCACATTCTTCAATAACAATATTATTTTGAAGATCACAGCTCCTGGAAACATTACATAATTAATCTATTATATTTAGTTACAAGCTATTCAAAAAGAATATTAGAGATTTCGAACAGTAAAATTAACTATCTATACTTCTGAATCATGTTTACTGTGGAAGTAAATAATGAATACTACGTACTTGTCATGAGGTTGTTCTTCAAAATAAAGACCATGTGTTTGTTTCTCAATTATTGTGAACTTCATACGTTGGGGACCTGTTGATAAATAATTATATCAGAGTAAGAACATGTTTGGTGTTTAATGATTAAATAACGCAAATATTCAGTGACGTTGTAAGAAAATGTATTAAAAACATACTTTTTTGAATGTGGGCCTTCTACATTCACATCTTTGCCAGAATATGATTGTTTCTCACTCCTATTTGGACGAGTGTAAGTCCTGGAAATATATAATAACAACACATCAACACACTATATTATTTGATGTTAAACGTAGTTGAAATGAATAAAATCATTTACATTTATTGGAGACGTTACTAACCTTCCATATTTTCGACTGATTTCCTCATCATTATGACCAGTTTTTTCAGAAATAGGTGGATTGCAAATTTCATCCGATGAATTACATTGCGACGTTTCTTCAGCAATCATATTGTCGATTTCTTCTTTATTTATATATGATTTATGATGTCTGATCTCAATAACTCACTCACACACTTATATACTTAGTTATTATAATAATGTCAAATACAATGTTTTATATCGAAAATAACAAACAAAACTACACAAACCCAACAAAAAATCAACTGCACCGCGCTTTCCTAACAATATTATCATTATCAACAACAGACATGTCAACTGTCAGATGCGAACATAGCATAAATTTAATATACTAACCAATGACGTTATAATAATATGTAGATATTAACCCTTTCCATAGTGACGATAGAACTGTGCCAAAGAGAACTCTTTATATTTTTTTCTCCGGATTTAAATTTATTTAGTTCTAACTTACTATTGAACCATGTAAAATGAATTATTATTTAAAATGCTTACAGTTAGAACTTTGTCATACTTATATTTTCGAAAATACAACACGGATGGTTCTGAAAATTATTTTGGGTATAAAAATAGGCAAAAGAAATGCTTTGGCATTCAAAGGTCATTTTTGAAAAAAATGTCAGTTAGAACCCTGTCTAAATGAAATGACGGTATGACAGAGGTGGTTATCCAATAAATGGTTCCCGGGCCAGCGGTACCCATACCCGCCTCCCAATCTGTAAGTCAAAATTAAATGGTTAGCTAAGTTTGGTGACTTAGCCGGGGTGCCCGGGTTCATGGGGTGAGGTTTGTGCACCATCTGCATGGCATGCCGGATCGGGAGAGAATGTTTGAGGTACCTAGCCGTTCTGTCCCGTTGTTTTTCAGCCGTACTCTCTCTGAACATCGCCTTGCACCGCAATGGGAGGTATGGATTCAAACGTCTGTCACTCCTGGACACATTGACCCACAGATTCCTACCCACACCTAGGTACTTCCCTTTTCCTTCCCAGAACTTCCTCTCCTTCCTTTCCTAAAAAATACCCTCCACACATCATCCCCAAAGACGACATAGGACCCGAGGGGAATTATTTAAAAAATACCCTCCCGCATCATCCCCAAAGATGACATAGAACCCGAGGGGAATTCTTTTCCTCAGGGCCTCCTGACCAATTTTTTTTCGTCAAATTGTTAGGATAGCTATTTTATTGCCATGTCTTTCTCGGGCGCCCCCGACTTCTTCTACCGTTCACACTTGCGTCATATATTCTCCTTACACTCTTTTCCTGATTCATTTGCTCTACATGTTCAAACCATCGGAGAGTTCCTTTCTTAATCTTACTTATACATCAGACTAGGTAGCATTCTTTGCGGACCTTTACGTTTCTCACACGTTCGTACATGGTTTTGCTACACATATATACCTACGCCTCAGGGATCTCATTTCAACAGCTTTATATTTAGCTTACTTTCATCCTTCCTCTGTCAGTTTCATGCCTCACTGCGATACATCAGGTTAGGTACCAGGACTCCATTGTGGACTGCTAGCTTTGCTTCTTTTTATTAGTGCTTCTACATGTACTACACTAACAAGGGTTTTACGCTGTGGCTAAATTATTTTTTAATAACACATACTCATAATTTAGGTAATCCTCATAGACATCCAAATGACATGATATAGATGTATATTCATATGTCCGTGGTAATCCTAGAAAAACTATTCGATGTGCATTTTAAAAATAATGTATATCACATAACCATTTAGCAACTAATTTCTTAGGTATTACTAGAAAGGGCCAAATTCCGGTCGTTTATACTGCGCATCTCGTAGGCCCTTCTGCATTGCTAAAATATTCACTTGCCGGCCTGAGATCGTTCTGTTGAGTTCGCATCCGATAAATTGTCAATATTCTATTTATTTTGTACTATAGATTTTTGTACGTAGCGCCGTTTACACGCACACTTCGGAGCGACCGAGTCAGGCCGCCGCGCAGAAAAGTCTCACAGTGAACTGCGCTGTAAACCTATGGGTCTTTACTTTTCTGCGCGGCGGCCTGAAGTGGCGCAGGACTCGGTCGCTCCGAAGTGTGCGTGTAAACGGCGTTTAAGCAAGCCGCAAACACTGCGAACGCGAACTTCACGTCATTCAAATTAAAAATGGCGTGTTGACGAGCGGTGTTCATTCTTTCGGTGTTTATTTTCAAATAATTTATGTTATGGCAGCGTGTTATAGCGTGAGCTGCATAGGTAAAAGTTTATATATGTTAAGATATAATTTACGATTATATAATGTTGCCTATATAATCGTAACTATGAAATACTCAAAGTGCTCTTTTTGTTTCTAAAAAACCATTGTAATAGTCTCTTTACTGTGTTTAAAAATGGCCGGTAAGGAATACGAAATAGATGTAATTTATAAAATGTAAACAAACCTACAATTTTACACGCAAGATGAAGTTAGGGTGTTGAATGAATACTTTGGTTATTTTTATTTGTTAATCGATTTTGCTTTGCATTAAAAATCCAACCAAATGTAATAATTTTACCACTTCAGTTGACAGTTTTATTTATTTAGGTTTATCATTGAATAACATCAAGTATTAATAATTTCAAATGTCTCTTGCTTACAGAATAATGGATTACAGAATTTTGAGGTCTAATGGTGGACATTATACGCCAAAATTCTGCATTTTACAAAGGCGAGATGTTACCCGTTGTCGCTGAAATGAAATTTAATGAAGGACCAGTATAATAGTTTTGTAAAGTATGAAGTACAACGATATAACTTAAATGTTAAAAATAGTTAGATGATTTATAGAATACTTTCACCTCACAAGGGCAGTTCAGTGGTAAAATGCCTGGTGTCTGCGGTCTAATTAAGTATAAACTCAATCACTGATTACAACAGTGAAAAAGTTTATTTCCTTTACAAAACCTTACTTTGCTACTAGAGATCTTCCCAATAAATACTGCGATAAATTGGAAAAAAATATGCTCGGCAGATCTGTCAGAAGCTGAGTTCATCCCAAGTATTTTTATCATTGGAAGACATACAATTATTTATTAATTAATTATTATTTTTACCAGTCCATATTCTGCTTTAGGTATCGTATTTTTGTATGGTATTACAATCTGTAATTATATTTTACCCTTAGTAATATGAGATTCGACATTCCTTGAAATTTATAATTTATACAATGTGATTTATGATGAGTAATTAAATATACTTACACTATTTAAAGCTTCATTCTTTATGAATTATTATCTAACAAACCTTCGTCTTCCCTATCTCCTTCCTGCTCCCCAACCCCTTCAGCCTCCCAACATACTCCAAATGGGCCTCCGTGATCCCGTTGACTCATTGGAAGATATTATATAAGATTGTAAGTATTATTAAGTTGTTTCATTTTCATGTTTATTTTGTGTACTGCCATGTTAATTTTACCAATGCTTTCTGATAAAATTATAAGACTTCTTACTTGCATTTTTAATGATTGCACTGACATTCCATCATTCCAATCCTAGTGCAGCTTGGACTGGAATGATGAAATGTCAGTGGAATCATTAAAAATACTAGTAAAAAGTCATATACTTCTATCAGTACGCAAAGAGCAATTAACTTGACAGTAAGCATAAGGTATTAGTCCAAGAACCTAACAAAATATCAGTAAAACCTAATAAAGTATTAGTTAAAGAACGAACAAATTACCTGTCAGTATTTTACTAGCATAATATCAGGAAGACCGTCGTATAAGAACGAATAAATGGTTAGGAATTGCTGAAAAAATATCAGGAGGACTGTCAATATTTTCGTAAAAGAACTAACAAAATATTATTAACTACTGGCAAATATCATGAATCACTCTTAGATATTCGTAATTGTAATGCAAAAATATTAGTATTGTCATGCAGACAGAGTTGAAATTGCGAGACATCATGAAAATATATTCGTAAAGTTTTTGACAGTCGCCGTCCGAATATATATTAGGACTCCGTTTCCTGTTAATTCATTCGTAACAACTGCAGTCCCTTTTTAACAGTTATTCCGAATAAAAAGACAAGAATTCCGAATAAATTCTCAAAACATTTTTCTCCGTGTAGGGGCGTGAACAAGAAATGTCAATAATATTTTGTGGAGAATATAGAAAAATATATATTCTTCATAACCGTTGTAAAAATTTAGCTGAACAATTGGATATCTTTTTTTAGTAGGTGCCTTCCATATCTGCTACCAATGAGAAGGCTTCGTTCGACCAATCAGAAGGCTTCCATTTTCAGCCATCTTTGATTATCAACAATGAGAAGGCTTCGTTCGACCAATCAGAAGGCTTCCCTTTTTAGCCATCTTTGATTATCAACCAGCGGATCAACCGCGTATGGGGATTTGAGCGGATCTACAACGTATGGGGATTTGACCGGATCAACAATAAAGATGCGTATGATTTCCATACAAAGTTCGAAAATTTTATGTGCAATATATCAAAAACTTTTACCGAGAAACTGGCAACCTTGGTATTTGTAGTAACGTTGTTGCCAATTCATACAGATGTATTCCATCAAAGCCAAGTTATACGGTGTTAAAGGTGGATCAACATTGTCAAGCAACTTCTTACAGGATCAAGATACTACGGGAAGAGGTCAATATATATATATATATATAAATATATAAAGGATTATAAAAAAGAAAAATTTTTAAAGAAGTTAAAAATAAAATACTATATAAAATATATGTAAAAAATAAAATACTGAAATATAAACTTATAACAATATAAAATACTAAAATATAACTATATAAAATACTAAGAAGTAAGATTTAAATATGTTAATCTATAATTTTTTTTTTTTGAGAGCTAAAATTTTTACTGGAGGTTTGTCAATGTAGGTAATTAATCGTCTAGAAGAGTATATATTTAGGTTAGATTAGATTTCAGTGAAGTCAGGTTGGAAAAAGATGTGAAGTATGATATTTTATTTAGTTAATTTAATTATTTTCTTTTCTTTTAAAATGGTTAGGAAGTCATATATTCTTTAAAAAAATCTCGTCCCCTTTCGAATATCCAATTTTGAACACGAATAGTAAAAAGAGGTATGGTAATATTTGATTTTATATCGGTGCTCAATGCATTGTATATTTTGGGGGCAATGAACCAAAATTGTCGGTGAGCGAATGTGGTTCTAGTTTTTGGGACCACGCATCCCAGATTTGATGAAAAGCGGGTTTTGGCTTGATGTTGTGGAGCCACCAGTAGGTTATTTTTACGTATGTAGGATAGGCTTGTCTTAGTGAATAGTTGGCGAATATCTAAGACCTTAAATTTAGTAAATAGCACATTAGAGGGGTGGGTAGGTTGGCATTTAAATATGATTCTCAGTATTAGTTTTTGAACTGTAATTATTGGATTAATGACGGATTCTGTGCAACCACCCCATCCCAAAATACCGTATGTTGCAATGGATTGAAAAAGGGAAAAATATACGCTTCTAAGGGTTTTTAGGTCTAAGATGGATCTAAGAGAGCAGAATATATGGCAGAGCTTACGGAGTCTTTTTACTGTGCCACTTATGTGTGCTTCCCAACGTAATTGGTCATCTATGATTATGCCCAGATATTTAACTTCCTTAGATGATTTAAGGGTAGGACACGTGCAATTTGTAATAGGTGGGGTTCCGGGTGGGTGTGGGTGCATGTTTAGTGAACACGAGTGAATTATTGGTTTAGGGCAGTTGTTGGGAAAATTATGTTTGCGTATGGAAAACGTCATATATTGTGTTTTGTCAATATTGAGTGTAAGGAGATTTGTGTCAAGCCAATGCCTCGCTTTTATTAGGCCATTATTAGTTTTGTTTATAACTGCTTGCCATGTTTCATCTTCGAATATTAAGACTGTATCATCAGCAAATGATAATATCTTACCTCCAATATCCATGGTACATAGTGTGTTGATGTATAAAAGAAATAGGATTGGTCCTAGTACACTGCCTTGCGGTACACCATAAGACATGGGTAATTTTTTGCTTTTATTTATTTTGTCAGAGTGGATAAGAGTTTGTTGAGTTCGGTTTGTTAGGTAGTTTTCGAACCATGTGTAGGGTATCCCAGTTATTCCGATCTGTTGAAGTTTTTTAAGCAGTAAGGGATGAGAGACCGTATCAAATGCTTTTGAGAGATCGAGGAAAACAGCAAGCGGTTTTCGACCAAGGTCGAGATTAAAGGAAACTATTTTTGTGAGGGCGGCTATTGCATCTGAGGTACTCCTACCTTTGCGGAAACCATATTGGTTGTCCGATAATATTTTGTTATCTTCAAGGAACTTGTAGTCTATTCTTCACCGCTTTTTCTATGATTTTAGATATTGTGCTAAGTAAAGATATCGGTCGATAGTTATTTACAGACAGTTTGTCTCCTGATTTGAATATTGGGATTATTGTGGCCTGTTTTAAGGAGTTAGGAAATACACCAGTTTTAAAGCTTAGATTGATTATATGTTTCAGAGGTGAGGCTATATATTTTTGGATATGTTTGATGATTTTTGTTGAAATGTGATCTATACCTACAGAGTTACTGTTTTTAAGGGATGAGATTAGTTCTAAAATTTCTGCGTCAGTAGTGGGAGTGAAGTGGAAAGGGTTATAGCTAAGATTAGTGAGGGGTATATTGTTTGCAAGATCTTTGTCTGAGACGTTGTGTCTGTCTAAAATATTTTTTGCTAAGTTAGATCCAATATTGGAGAAAAATTGATTGAAATGGTCGGAAATTTTTTCGGGGTCGGAATTGACATGTAATATTTGGTCTTCGATGTTAATCTTAACAATGGGTGTATTGGTTTTATTAATATTGGCTATATCTTTAACGATATTCCAAATTTTTTTATTATCACCGGAAGCTTCACTGATTTCTTTATGGTAGTAATCTCTTTTAACACTGTCAATTATTTTTTTGCAGTTATTTCTATAACGTTTGTAGAATAAGAGAGATGCATAATCGTGGGGATTTTTTCTACAGAAGTTATGAATCTTATCGCGCTTTCTGATACAGTAGAGAATTCCTGCAGTGATCCATGGTTTGAGTTTTGTGTCAGATCGTTTTTTTTTACTTTTTGTGTATGATGTAGCATCGGTTAAGTGGTTACGTAAGGTATTTATAAATAATTCACATGCAGAGGTGACGTCGGTACAAGAATAGATAAGTTCCCAGTTTTCTTTAGAGACACTGTTTAGGAGAGTTTCATATGAGATCTTTTCTTGGGGAGAAGTATTTTGTGGTGATTTGTGATTTTTATGCGAGAGAGAAGTGATGATTGAATAGTGATCTGTAACAGTTGATTGATAGACAATGGATTTGGTGTCTAGTTCACTCTTAACAAATACATGATCTATACAACTGCTAGTGTTTGAATCTGATTCTCTAGTTGGTGCTGTAACAGCTGGAAAATATCCTAATAAAGTTAGTGCGTTTAGATAATCATTTGCTTGAGGGTGCATTTTATTAATTATATTTATGTTAAGATCACCAATTATAAAGGTGTTTTGGCAGTGTTCAATGTTTGATAAAATTTCATGCAGTGAATGTATGAATGGGGTTATATTATGTGTATTCGGAGATCTGTATATTGTAAGAAGTGTTATATGATTATCAAGTTGAATTTGTAGACAGTTTGCAGATTTAATTTTGATCTCTTTTACTGAGTGTGAGATGTGATTTTTAATGTATACAATGACTCCATCGTTCTGAGTTTGGTTGTGTAGAGTATTATAGTGATTGTAGTTTCTTATCGTTTTAGGGATGAAATTTTCTTGAATCCAGCATTCACTCAAGACAATTATATCAAAATCTAAGACAAGGTCAGTGAGGAGAATTAGGAGTTCATCAAAATTTTTGTTTATACTTCTTATGTTCATAGAGAATATCGAAAGGGTTGAATTAAATAATAGTTGGCGTACTACTTCGGAATCATTGGTAGATATACATGGGATTGGTGTTGTGTTATCTATTAAATCTGCTATGTCTTCCATTTTCTGGTTTTTTGTTTTGCATAAATTATTAACAACCAAGTTGTAGTGACATTAGTACGTTTATGAGATAAAGATTTAGTTGATATAAATATATAACATATGCATAAATATATAAACTGTAAATATAGTTGTTGTGAATATATAATATAAGCACATAATGAATATATGACATAAGCATATAGTGTTAGCTTTGTGAAATAAGAATTTCGTTGTTGTGAATTTATAATATAAGCATATATAGTACATGTAATACAAACATAGATATATAAGGTATACAAATAGTTGTTGCGAAAATATAGTATAAGCGTATAGATAATATATAATACGAGCGTATATAGAATATAAAATATGAGCATGTAAAAAATAAACTGTAAATAAAACATAAGCTTATAAACAGTATAAAACATCAGCATTAGCATAAAAAGTATATAAGTGGTATAAGGATTTAGTTGTTGCGAATATTTAACATAAGCATATAAAGTATTTATAATATAAGCATAGGTGTATAAAATGTACTTATAGTTGCTGCGGATGTATAACATAAGCATATAAATTATAAACATAAGCACATAAAGAATATAGAATGTAAGTTTGAAAAGAAAATAAAACATAAGCTTAAAAAGATTATAAAACATAAGCATACAAAGAAAATAAAACATAAGCATAAGCATATAAAATATACCAGTGATAAAAGGATTAAGTTGTTGTGGATATTTAACATAAGCATACAAAGTATTTATAATATAAGCATAGGTGTATAAAATGTACTTATAGTTGCTGCGAATGTATAACATAAGCATATAGATTATAAACATAAGCATATAAAGAAAATAAAACATACGCTTAAAAAGTTATTAAATAGTTATTATAACCTTACTGTATTTAAAAAAAACTTCAACCGAGTGAACGTCGAATTGTGTTCGTTATGTTCACAGGTTGTTACACAGAATAAATCGAGGCTTTATTTGGGATTTACTATAATTCCTTTCTTCTTTTTATTGACAGACATGTGATCCCTCTCAAGGTGGAGTGATTTATATCCCGGTAACACGCGCCATACATACTTGTGGGGGAAGATATATTAATCGTATCAATCGTATCTGTTTGTAACAAATGGGAATATAAATATCATATAAAATATGTGGTTTATTATTTTGTATTGGGCTTAGGCGCTGAACAGAATAACACTAGAAATGTGATCTACACCAATACCGCGGGAATAAATTAACATTTTGATCTGTTGATTGCTAAAGGATGCAGAATCTGTATTAGTTTGCATTAAATAAAGAGTTCATTTAAATAAATATTCAAACAGATTAACTAAGAGCAATGTTATGAGTTATGGGAAACAGTTG
Organism: Limnephilus rhombicus; assembly: GCA_929108145.2. Taxonomy (NCBI): domain Eukaryota; kingdom Metazoa; phylum Arthropoda; class Insecta; order Trichoptera; family Limnephilidae; genus Limnephilus; species Limnephilus rhombicus. The sequence continues at coordinate 31,194,046 of OV815298.1, read as the reverse complement.
GAAGGAAACACTTGGGTTAGTATGCAAGAAGTACGACGTTATTACGACTGACACTTGAAACAGATGAACAGTTGGTTTCAAAACCGCTCCGCCATTCAGAAGCGCGTTCCAACAGTGTGACAAATAAATGAAAATTGCCACTATTTAAAATCAAATAACGATTAGTTCCTACAACTTTGTCGCCAATTTGCCAAATAAAGCCGTTAGACTCTTAAACCTGTCAATGGAATTGATCATTTGTTAAATAAAGAATTTCGGCAGTTGAAAATTTTCAATTTTGAAATTCCTCAGAAGTGTTTTCATTATTTATTTTTTGGGTGTTATGCCGTGTTGCGCTACCTCCTTCTTTAGCCAACGATTCGGATAGCGTTTCAGTGTACATCATTGTGGTAGATCCGGTAGATGGAGACATCTACCGGATCTGCCGGATTTTCCCTGACGTTGGATACTGCAAGATGTCCGAAATGCTGGCTGAAGAAGGAGGTAGCGCAACACGGCATATCACCCCAAAAACAAATAACGAAAATACTTTTGGCCGTGAAAATCAAAAACGTACCTTCCTCAGAAGTAAGTTGAAAATTGTCGTCAAAACTCGCCCACGGTTTACTACACAAATTCTACATTTCTATTCCCCCGTCGCCATGAGCGGGCCAGAAGACCAACCGTAGCAGACCGGTGCCCTTCCGCCCTTGCCTCCGGTGACCCGATGCTCTCTTTTATCTCTAGGGTCTTCAGGTCTTTCCGCCCTGTTAAGTTATATATTTAATATGTAAAACACTTAATATAAGCAATAATTATCAGCCTGAAACACTCATCCACATTGAAAAAATCTTGCCGAAAAAATACATGACGCCAACTTTGTAAAACAGTGGTATTATTTTATTAAAGACTTTTTATTAAAGAGGTGTTTACACCATTGACATTGATTGACATTAGTTCCCAATAGACCACAGATGACAATAATTATAAGAAGTAGTTCATCACTAGTGATGTGCAATTAATCCCAACACTTTCCTCGAGGGCCTACCGGGAAGCCGGCTTAGGGGCGCGGACACCGAGTCTCGCTTGTGACTTGACTGATGGCTCCGCTTATCCTCGGCGGGACTGCCAGATGACTGTAGCTCAGCTGCTTTGGTAAAGTCAAACAATCTCATCAAAATGTGTATTTTTTTTCATTCTATTAACTTTTCTTCCCACATATTAACAAACTTTTATTTCAGCTACATCAGGTGGCGGAGATGTGACGTGATACTATGAAATAAACAAGTAACAACATTTATACTGCCTGCTAACAATGTATGCCCGGACATCTAGAATCGGGACATCTACACGGGGGTCTAGAGTCATTTTTAATAAAAAGTAGCTTCATCATAAATAAAAAATTAGAGTCCTGACGAGTACGGTGAAGGAGGAAACCATCTGTTTCCTTAGAACGCCGTGGGAAAGTGGTGGGCAACCTCCAATTTCTATTGTAAGAGAATGACAGGTTAGAATATAAATCCATATTTCCTACATTGTTTCGAGGCGTAAAATGCACATATACCACACGTCGCACAGCGGGACACAATAACATATTTTTATCTCATGTTACATTTTAAACGAAAATATATATTTTATGGCCGAATTACATAATCAAAGTACCACTTCACAAAGTAAATATATTTTTTAACCCCCTGTGTGTCTTTGAAAGCGCAGGAATGAAATAATTTACTGTAGTGTTCTATAGTTTAAAGACACTAACAAATTCTCCAACACAACTCGGAAGGAGATTACTTTTGGAATAATAGATTCTTGATGATTATCTGTATTCATTTAATACTTCGCGTATTACAATATTGACCACGATAGTCGACCTATCTATGAACTGGCTAAAAGGAATCATATGAGAGAGTTATACTGAACACTCTCTCTGAGCTGCTCGACCCTCTGTTGATAATCACTGGTATTCAGCTACCTGCCATCTAGCGGAATCTAAGGACAGTTCTTAGTACTGCAATATATGTCTAAAATCCGGAAGCTTTTAGATACAGTACATTTATAAACTCAAATGGTTAGTAATAGCCAATAACGTCTATTGGTAAGTTCTGGAATTCTGAAATTAGTCATGTCTCTATCTGAGATGTACTGTTGTTTCCGCTGGTGGACAATACAACTCTGATGATCGGGAGTTTCATTGATGCTTCCGTTCGTCTAGTTGCGAAATATGTTTATTACCGTCTTATTTGCATTGAATATTTAATTGCACTTAACGCCTGTTCGACTAGTTGTTTCGTGTTGATCTGAAGCAGGGGAAGTGGTCACTGAATCTGCCGACTTGTCGATCGGATATCACCGATTATCTTCGTAACCGTTCGGTATTAGATTCGAATGGGCTATAGTTGTCTCTGTCATGTATAAAAACTTTACTGACCTCTGTTCAGACAAATTATATCTACATATATAGATATGTCAGGAGTTCCACTAAAGAACACCAAGGAGTTTGTCTACATCGGGAGCAAAATAACATGGGACGGTCGGTCTAAGAGCGAGGTCGAGAGCCGTATACATTAGGCTAGGCTTGCATTCAATAAAATGTCGAAAATAATAGAATCGAATAATATAGACCTAAAACTGAGAATACTCCTCATCAAGACCTATGTATGGAGTATCTTGATGTACGGCTGCGAAACATGGTGCCTATCCGAAAGAGATAAACGGAGACTAGAGGCTTTTGAGATGTGGTCCTGTAGAAGACTCTTAGGAATTTCCTGGAGAGACCACATTACAAATGTGGAGGTTCTCCAAAGAATCGAAGGAGGCAGGCACCTGCTCAGGACCTTGTCCGAAAGGCGTGCAAGATGGATCGGCCATGTAATACGACAAGAAGGCCTCTTGCATGCCATAATGGAGGGTATGACCGCGGGGACGAACTCTAGGGGACGCCCACGCCGAGAGTACCTGGAGGACCTGCTGGTGGACGTGCGCTGCTCATCATATACAGACTTCAAAAGAGCCGCACAAGACAGGGGAGAGTGGAAGAGACGAATAAAGGAAATTGCTGCAAACCAATCCCAGGATTGAAACCAGAGAGAGAGAGACTAACGACATCTCTCGAAAGAAAAGCTCGACCCATGATTCATTTAAATTTTTGTTTATCGCTTTAGGTCAAAATCTCTATACATATAATACACAATACACCTCAGCATGAAGGGACCGTATTTATATAAATCAAAGCCATAAATCTAATGCAGGTGAAATTTGAATTTAATTCGGGACTATTTTCTAGTCCAATAATACCACTCATTGTTCCGAGGTGGGTTTGCTCTTATTTCATACATTTTACATATCACCACGATTCCTGCTAACATTATATGAATTAAATAATGAGATCGAGACTCACCGCAACGCCAAAGGATTCAAATCTTTAAACTTTAATTAGAATTATTGATCACATCTCATAATATAAATAAAATCAATGCAAAACATAATCGACTAGAATCCAGTCGATTTGCAAATAATGAAAAGAAACGGGTCTACAGTAAATTAGTTGCTCCTTTAAACCGGTTTAATGTCTGTAGTGGCCAATACAAACTGATGCAGTGATCTACATTGAGATTGATAGGGTCGAGTATCAATTTAGTGGGCTCAGAAACAAAATACATACAAGTATCTCGGTACGATAGTTTATTTTACAAGTTCACAGAATATAAGTTAATGTTTTTTTTATAGTCTCACACGACGCTTCTTAAAAAAAACTCCTATCTGTCAAAAAAAAGAAAAATGAAACAAAACAATTCAATTCGAATTCTGGTGCGTTTAAAAAAAATGGATTTGTGTAACCACCGTACGAAAGTACCTAGACTACACTGGGTAGCTCGATTCGAGCCGTGACTGATTCCCTTTTGCGTTTATTTTTTAGTGACGGGGTTTTGGGTCACTCTTCATGCTCGTATCAATCCACCCGGTCTTCTTGAGTCAAAACCTCGTTATCTTGATCCTTCACCCGGACTTCTTGGATTGTTGGTACCCTTTTTAATTCATCTGCGTGGATTTTAGTGGGTTTACCTCTTTTGTCTACCCAGTATATATTACCTCTTCCACTTTTCATGAGGACTTTGTAAGGTCCACTCCATTTAGGTGCAAACCCTGCGAAATTTCCTTCTGGAGACCCAGATAATTGGTGTTCCTTTACTAACACCTCTTCTCCTTGTTGGTATCTAAGTAAGGCTTCCACCACTGGGGCGTACCTCTCTTGGTACGCTGCTTGATTCCTTCTTATTTCCTCATCTGCTGGTTCTCGCTGATGGGGTAAAACGATTGCCTCGTTCGCGTTTTCTGGGAAAGCTTGCCACTCTCCTGGTCGCGGTATATCGTATCCCAGTAGTGCTTGACTGGGTGATACGCCTGTCGCTTCGTTCTTTCTGTTTCGGGTCGTCATTATTACTCCCGGCAGTTTCTCATCCCATTTGTTGTGAGGTGAATCTCTGAGGAGAATTCTCAAGCCTTTTTTGATTTCCTGGTTTCTCCTTTCCGTGGGGTTTGAGCGTGGGTGGTATATAGCTGTTGTCCAATGATTACATTGCCATCTTTCTATTGAGGCTAACCATTGGCGGTGGATGAACTGTCGTCCGTTATCCGTGAGAATGCGTTTCGGGTAGCCGTACCTTGGAAATACTTCAGTTTCTAACTGGTGGATTATGGTCTTTGCTATACTAGACTTAATCGGAAATGCTTCCACCCATCTTGTGAATAAGTCTGTTACAACAAGAATAAATTTGTTTCCTTGCAGGGTTCTTGGGTACGGTCCCATGACGTCGGCGGCGACCACTTCAAATGGTCTATTTGGTTTCGTGCCTCCTTGAGGAGCCGCGGGTCTATTTGGGCCACGTTTTCATGTGGCACATGTCATGCACTGGCGTACCAGTCTGCGGATCTCTTCGTTCATTCCTGGCCAGAAGTAATGTGCTGATATTGCTCTCGTTGTTTCTGCTGCTCCCGGGTGGTTTGCGGTGTCCGAGTTGTGGTATTCTTCCAGAACTCTTGGAATTGTGCTTCGAGGGACGAACAGCCGGTCCATCTTTCCTTCGTCTCTTTTCCAAAGTATTCCTTGGTGGACGTTATACCTTGTGTAGTGATTTATATCGGTGGCATTGTTTAGGATTTCTCTGTCGTTTAGAGTGTTCCATCGATCTATTCTTTTCCGTGTTTCCCGATCTGTCGGTTGTCCTGATTTTACCGCACTTGCTAGGGTTTGTTGCTCTTCCTCCTCTTCTGAGTCTATTTGGTTTATGCCGTTATCTCCGCCGACTTTCGGATAGCTTTCTCGGGTGTTTCCGGTAACCGTTTCGAGTATCATTTGCGTTGGTCCTGGGTTTCTAGACAGCGCGTCGGCGAGCTCATTAGCTTTCCCCGGACAGTGCTCTACAGTAAAGTCGTGGTCTTGTAGTAGTAGGGCCCATCTTGTGAGTTTGGCTCTTTCGTTCTTTGCCTCGTTTAGCCATGTTAGAGCTCGGTTGTCTGTGATGAGCTTAAAGTGCCTCCCTTCTAGGTAAGGCCGGTATTTCTTAATAGCCCATATTGCTGCCAGTGCTTCCTGTTCATTGCTATGGTACCTTTCTTCAGCTGGTGAGAACCGGGTGCTCGAGTATGATATCACATCTCGTGAACCATCTTCATTTTTATGGAAGAGTACTGCTGTGGCTCCTAATTTACTTGCGTCCGTTTGTAGCACGAATTCCCTACTAAAATCAGGTCTCTTGAGTTCCAGCGGCCCCGCCATTGCATTTTTTATTTGCTGCATGGCTTCTTCGGCTTCTCCGGTCCATTGGAATTTTATCTTATTTCTGGTAAGATTTGTTAAGGGTGCTGACATTTCAGCAAAGTTTGGTATGTATTCCCTCAACCAGTTGCACACTCCTAGAAAACTGCGAAGTTCTTTTCTTGTTTGAGGTGATGGTGTATTTTTAATGGCTTCTTCGTGTGGCCTCTGGGGAGTGTTGCCCGTGGCACTGACTGTGTGTCCCAAGTATGTGATTTCATCTGTGGCGATGATACATTTTTCTGGAGAGCATTTTAACCCAAACTCTGCCAATCGTTCTAGGATGAGGCGGAGGTGTCGTAAGTGGTCTTTTAAGTTTTCGGAATATACGACGATATCATCCAGATAGGCCATGGCAAATTTTCTAAGGAACCCGGCTAATACTTGCTGGCTCATGGTTCTTTGAAATGTCTTGGGTGAACCTTTTAACCCGAATGGCATTACTCGGAACTGGTAACTGCCCCCATCTGGTGTGGTAAAGGCAGTCTTTTCTCTGTCTTCTGGTTCCATCGGCACTTGCCAGTACCCGCTTTTAAGGTCCAGTACTGTGAATACCTTGGCTGTGCTCAGGTCTTTAAGTGTTTCGTGGATGATTGGCAGTGGGGAGGGTTCAGTTATTGTTGCTTGATTCAACCTTCTGTAGTCTATGCAGAATCGTCGCCCTTTTTTTCCCTTTTTGGCCACCATTACTACTGGGAAACTGTATGGGGATCTGCTGGATTCTACTACTCCATCCGCTAGCATCCCTTCCAGTTGTTTGTATAAATCCTTTTTCTTCTCGTCCGAAAGGCGATGTGGTGGAACGCAGATTGGTCTGTCGGTGTTCAGGTGGATTCTGTGCGGTGGTACTTTCGCTGTGCCTGTCAAGGGGGAAAATACTTCACTATATTCAGATAATAGATCCGTGAATCCTTTTTTCTCCTGTTCTGGGACTCGATCTAATAGTGGCCCGTGGACATCGTTACTATTTTGTCCCTGGCGAACGGGCACAAAGTGGGTGGATGTCCTGATTGAGCTTCCAAAATTTAAACAGTTCCGCATGAAGTCTATTGAAGCTTCCTCTTTGGACAGCCAATCGCGTCCTAAGATGATTTCCTCCCTTAGGTTCTCTCCCACGAGGAAGTTCCATTCCCGTGTTGTATTCTGGATGTCGAATTTTATCGATATCATACCCTTTATTCGCATCACGTTTCTTTTGTTCGCCAACTTGAGGCATGGAATCGAGGATTGTTGTAATTTGGTACTTTGGGCGATGCCCATTTTTATTATAGAGTGTGAAGATGCAGAGTCTACCAAAGCCTGATAGGTTTGCCCCACTATGGTGACTCTCACCCTTGGAAGGAAGGAACCTGCTATTGCCGTGTGGCACTCTGCGGTTTGTTTCGGTTTCTTCCTTCTTTGCCCGGGTTGCCGTTTTAGTAACGAGCTCCCGGGCGGTACCGGTTTCCCGAGTTTCTATCTCTTCTATTTTGTTGAGCTGGGGATCGCTGGGCCGGGGGATGGCGGTATGGCGATTGGCGATTCGGTGAACGGCGTGGCGGTGATTGACGCTGAGGTGAACTGCGCTGAGGTGAACGGTGACGCGGAGAATATTGTTGAGCTGACCGGCGAGGAGATAAATTGCTTCTTGTTTGGCGTTGGCCTAGGATCTTATATTTGCCTTTAGAATTTTCAAACCTCATGGCCTGGTTCATCCACTCTTCCATGGTGGTGGCATATATGTGTATGTACTGGGGTAACATTTGGCTATTACAAAACGCAGGCACGAATACATCTAACTCCGATAATTGTTTTGCCGGGTGGAGTCGTGCAAACATTTTTTGTTTATTAGCAATAAACTCTGCCAAGGATTCCGTGTTCTCTTGTGTTTTATGGTAGATCTGGTTTTGAAGTCGGAGTTCCACTTCTGGTCCCTCGTATTCCCGAAGGAAAAATCTTTTAAAAATCGACCATTCTGGGTGTTTATAAGTATTCGCCCAGTCCTTCGCTTTGTCCCGGAGCTGGGCCGTTGCCACCCTCGTTTTGTTTTCCTCGTAGGTGTTAGCTATTTGGAAATACTCTTCGCACCGTTCCAGGAAAAGTCGTGGAAATTCTTCCAGTCTCCCAGAAAATATTGCCTCCAGGCGAGGCTCCCTTTGACACACGGCTATGTTAGCGAGTTTTGTTGCTAACATTTCAAGGATTCGTGTCGTCTGGGTGTCTCTCGTAAAGGTTTCTCCATTTGGTACATCCGCTGAGGATTGAGCTAGAGGACTGTTATCCTCATTCTCCACTGTGGTAGCGTTGCCCGCTGTTGTGCTACGTGTTTGTGGCATTTTCAGTGTTTTGAGCCCACTTTTGTTCGGTTTGTTGCCTCTGTTGTCTTTGAATTTATTCGTTAAAACTCATTGATCTGACAAACACTTTGAGCGCCAATTGATAGGGTCGAGTATCAATTTAGTGGGCTCAGAAACAAAATACAAGTATCTCGGTACGATAGTTTATTTTACAAGTTCACAGAATATAAGTTAATGTTTTTTTATAGTCTCACATGACGCTTCTTAAAAAAAAACTCCTATCTGTCAAAAAAAAGAAAAATGAAACAAAACAATTCAATTCGAATTCTGGTGCGTTTTAAAAAAAATGGATTTGTGTAACCACCGTACGAAAGTACCTAGACTACACTGGGTAGCTCGATTCGAGCCGTGACTGATTCCCTTTTGCGTTTATTTTTTAGTGACGGGGTTTTGGGTCACTCTTCATGCTCGTATCAAGATATATGCAAAATAAAGTGTATGCAACAGAAAACAGGGGTTTTAAATAAAACCTTTATTGGATCACTGACTCCTTGTTTACTGGGTAATGTGTTCCCGCTTTTAGGGTAACATCGTTTTTCATTTTGGTTTGAAAAGTTTTATTTCACGTGTTCATTTGTTACTTCATTTTTATTTATCTGCTACCGGTTACAAGATTTCAGATTGCTAGTGAATGACACGGATGAATCAAAACCGGTAGCAGATAAATAAAAATTAAGTAACAAATGTACATTTGAAATAAAACGTTGATTGTGGAGCCACATCCTCTCTGCTTACCCCTGTGGCACGACAATACTGTATTGATTATTAAATGTATTGATGATGTACGTAAAATTACGTTTTTTTACATTATCTCCACACAGGAAACCCTGAGCAAAAACACTTTCCTCCGGGCCTATATCATCTTTGGGGCTGCTGTGTGGAGGGTCTTTTCGTGGAAAGGAATGAGTGAACCTGGGTCTTGCAGAAACCAATATTGTAGGAGGGAGGAAACAAGAGGCAAAACGTTTCACTTCCGAGCTATTGAACTCAAGAACGAGTCGTTTGTTCGTAACCATGCTCGCCTTCTATGTGGGAGGCGGGTATACGTGCCGCCGCCCCAGGAACCATTTATTGGAGAAAACTCCTGTCGTAGGTCACCACAAGTGGTTCGCTACGTTTGGTGACTTAGCAGGGGTGCATGGGTTCATGAGATGAGGTTTGACATGGTGGGCCGAATCGGGAGAGACTGTTTAAAGAAAACTTTTTGACCTCTTGACCCATCGCTTTGCACCACAGTGGGGGGACGGATTTATGCGTTCGTCACTCCTGAACACATTGACCTATTAAATTCCTACCCACCCGTCATACTGTTTTCCTTTCCAGAACTTTCTCTCCTTCCTTTCCTTCAAAAAGACCCTTGAGCAAAATATGGCAAATGCCCTGAGGGAATTTTTTTCGCCAGGGCCTCCTGTGTGGAGATAATGTTTTTAAAAAATCTTTGGGGATGCTGTGTGGAGGATCTTTTTGCGGAAAGGAAGGAATGAACCAGGGCCTTGAAGAGATCCATGTTGTAGGAAGGAGGAATCAAAGAGAACGACCCGTTCTCATGTGACAAGATACGAAGGTGCCGAAGGAATAAATGACGCTAGTCCCTCGGAGCATCTTCCATTGAAATTCCAGTAGAACAAGGACAGCATTCCCACCCGACGCCTGTGCTTTAAAAATTGCAATCCGTTTGTTAAGATAGGACAATCAAACAAAACAAAAGGCAAGCTCTATTAATGCTGTATAGTTTTTAGCCTACCATTTATGTTTAATGAAATACTGTTACAATTGTATTTTAAAAACACATAAAAATTTTAATTTTGTAATGTTTTTGAGAGAATAAATATTTTGAATTGAATTGACAATGTTTTAAACGGACCGCCTGTTTCTGCAGAGAGTCGGCTTATGATGAACTGTCATTACAAAAACTTTTACCATAAGGTTATTTGTTATGGATAATAATGTTTCTAAAAATTAACACCCAAAAACGTCGGATTTGAAATATTTTATTTTTATTTATTTTTATTTATTTATTTATTTAATATAATAAAAAATATAATATAATATGAATTGCCTCTCCATTTAATTTATTATTAAAGAGATGAATTAGCCTGCACCTACCTCACTAGTGGTGTAATAATTCAATCATCTCCCCACTAACTATAAATCAAGACTTTAACTAACGACTGTCATAATTCAATAAAGTATGTTGGAAAAAATGTTATTTTTCTCGCACGGATATAAAAAATGACAAACGATCGGATTCATAAAATGCTCACAAATGTTAAATTGTACAAAGTCTGCATTTCGATGGGAAATCAGAACCATGTGGAAAGTCCCTAAAAACATTTGTTTATCAATGTTTTTTTTTACAATTTTACACATTTTTATTAGTAATCATTGATTAGGTATATTGATAAAATGGCTACTTCTCAGCAGTACATTCGGGATTTCTCCTGGAAAGTAGCTGGTTTTCAACATTTATTATTTTTGAAGAAATATTTTCTAGTTATATCATGCCATATCTCCGTGGAGGTAGGCAGAGAAGACGGAGCGCCACACAACTTGGTATTTTCTCACTCTCCTTGCCCGATTCCCATCCATATATCGTGTCATGAAAAAAAAAGTATTATTCAGACTCTGTGACTCCATTGCTTCAGTACCTAAAACACTCGTGGGATATTATTGAAAAATTTGACGTAAAAAATCCAACTTTGGGCACAATCTACTCAAAACGAAAGTTCAAATCAAAAAAGTCATACCGAAAAAGTTTAGTTTTCCGCTCGTACTGGGAGTTTCTGGACATCGTGTTTATATTATCATACAATTCTCCTCTCGGCTACTTCCCCTCAACTCCTGCTCCACCCCCCTTACACCACCCTCCACTCCTGCACTCCGGAACTTTGATCCCTCCCCGCCACGGCCTCTGCCCCGCTATGAAAACTTCTAGGAGGCTTTGCCGCTATCCGCAGTCAGCGATCGTGCTGTACTTAAAAAGGTTGTATCGCACTCGTATGTTCCCAGTTTCTCCAAACCAGATACGATTTCACGTTATATTATTGCCAAAGTGCGCGCGGTACTACGTTTTAATAAAATGTGTAACTTTAAAAAGACAATAATATTTTGTTGAAATATTGAATGTTTGTGTATTTAGTAGAAATAGTTGGTCAGTGTTTGACAGATTGGATTTGTTTTGTTGTCATTAGTGTCATGTGTTGTGTTGTGTTGTGGTTGAATTAATAAATATTAATAATGATTGCGTGAGGTTGGTAAATGATAAATGCCATGTTTACAATATTTTATTCATTATTTTGTCGCAATAAAGCTTTATGCAAGTTCAAATTCATATTTTTTTCTTATGCATTTTTATATTTATTTTCATGATGTCTTTATTCAATACCAGACACAGTAAGAAGATGTAATCATTCTGTGAAAATAATATCCAACGTTAGTTGAGTATCAGATTGCACAATAATAAAATGTGTTTTACTGCCTGACCTCAACTACTGGGCGGGTAGTGTTTACATTTGAATTAAATGCATTTTAAATATTAATTCAACGTACCATATAATTAAATAACAAATATATAGCCGCTTCCTAAATTTACAATAAAAAAACCGACACCCTTGCCGTAGGTCGTCCCGAGTGGTTTGCTACGTTTGGTGACTTGACAGGGGTGCCCAGGTTCATGGGGTGAGTTTTGTCTAGATGTTGACTGCATGACAGGCCGGATCGGTAGAGACCAGTTGAGACACCTTTTGACCTCTCCAGTCAGACTCTTGACATGTCACCTTGTACCGCAGAGGAAGGGATGGATTCACACGTTAGTCCCTCTTTGTACATTGACCCTAGATTCCTCTCCAACCCTCATACCTTTTTCCTTCCTCTCTTTCCTTTCCACAAAAAGACCACTCAAAGAGCATCCTAAAAAGACGCAGGCTCTGAGGGATTTTTTTCATCAGTGCCTCCTATGAGGAGCTAATGTAAAAAAATGTAACAATTTGGATTACGACTTTTGTGCGTTAAAATGTATTAAGTCGATGAAAACACTTGTTTGTTGTGAGTGTAACGATTTTATTTTATTTGTATAGTCGGAAAGTACAAGACGATATTTCTGTGATAAACTTTTAACATTAACAAACAACCTGCTGAAGTTTGATTGTTATTAAAATGATCACGGAATTGTTCTTTAGTTGTAATGTTTTCCTTTGCTGTTCCCCCCAGACCTGCACAAGACAAGCACAAGACAACTTGCTTTAACAGAACATCCTTTGAGAGTTATTACGTTAATGTTTCGGACGGAAACAAATTAATTACCAAAGTTGCGGTCGTGATCTTTTCCTGTAGATGGCGCCTGAAAGGTGGGAGGGATTTATAATTGCATGGAATGCTTTACTTATTAAATATTATTATTTAAAATTGTCCAAAGTCAATGAGAGGGAAGGAGAGAGAGAGTGACGACCAGACACCCTCCTATTAATACAGCCCTCTTTAACTAACTAACTAAACATCACGCCGTTTCTCCGCAGGGGTAGGCAAAGAGGACAGACCGCCAAACAACTCTACCTTGGTACTCACTCCTTGCCTTGTTCACATTCATACATCGTCTCATACATGCTCTTCTATTATTCAGACTCTTGACATGGACCGACTCAAGTATCTGATTCGCTCGGTCGTGCCATATCTTCCTCGGGCGTCCCCGACTTCTTGTACCATTCACATTTGCGTCGTATATTCTCTTTACACTCCAAAGTATTTTATTAATTTTGAATAAAAAATAAGTCATTAAGTATTTGAAGAAGTGTGATTAATTTGTTATTATGTGTTACAAGAAAACAATTAAAATACTAGAATTAAGGAGCAACGAAGATGTATTATTATATTCCTAACTAATAATTTGTTTTCTCTTGTTTCAGGTATAATAATAAATTAATTTTTTATTAGAAAGTGTCGTCACGTATTACATACAAAGTGTTTAAACTCAATCAACGAAGTTGTTACTTTTAAACAAATTACTTCTAGTGTGTGCTAAAGTTAAAGAATCGAAGTTACTCAGTGTTAAAAAATCAATTGATTGAATTCGCAGTAGAATAAGTAGTACGAAATAAGAATGTTCCTACTGGAGTAGAATAGTTAAGTGTGTGAAGTATATCCAGGGGTGTATTGTGTGGTGTGTTGTTGCTGCTGATGGTGGAGGCTGCCAGGGGTACAGCGGAGAGTTACCACCTCTTCCAGTCGCTGGAAATTCTACTTGCTGAATCAGGTACTACTAATATAATATTATAATCGTTGTCTAACAGAAACAGATCTTATCTGTGACAGTGGATGAAACTACGCCGGTATTTCTGTCCCACTTGAAGGCTTTACGGGGTTAGTTTGAAATATGGCTCGTCTGGTATACGTGCTGGTAATGGATGTCTGAAGTCACCCCCCCCCCCCTCCCACGTGTCCGATAGAACCTCCTGCCGAAGGATGTACCGCACTTCACATCAAGATATTACCCTCACACACCTATATTTCAAACAAACCCCTGTTAGGAGCGGGCCCCCAAACATGTCCCAAGCTAGCTCTCAGGGGAGGCATGATTTACCCTCTATTCAGGTGGTGGGTCGCTCGAGGCTTCAGAAATTCCTTCGCATCTCAGTCGTCTGGCAGGATACTCCCCCTCTAGGAAACCCTCCTGCCGTAGCAGAATAATAACAGGATTGAGTTAACTAGATTCATGTATTGCAAATTTAAAACACAGTGCATAGGTCATTACAGTACAATTCAACACAAGAAATACATACTACACAATCCTAGCTATCATGTTTATAACCTCAAGATCCCTAAACGAAACTCTCTGAGTGATGGCTTTGCGCGGGAGTTTACAGTCTATCGTTAAAGGACACAATCAAATGAGGAAACAATTGTACAGCTTACATGATGTTGGGGGGTGTTCGTCTTCCGGCTTCCAGGGGGACCTCCCGAGTTTAGGACAGAACCGAAGTTTACACAGGCATGGTGAAATATCAGCGCTAAACCCGTAGGTTATTGAATTAACATTGCAGGTTATATTTGAGTACAATTCGAGCGATAGTACGCCGGGCGCGAACAGTGGGAATCCACGCGCGGGCTTAACGTGTGCCCGAGGCGGCTCGCAATTGTCAACTGGTGGAAGGGATCGCGTGCGGGTGGGCGGATGGGATAGGAAGTAGGAAGCAGGGAACAGGGGGGGAGCAGGGTGTTGTGTAGTTTGCGGCGAATTAGGAGTTTGAATTCTTTGTCGTTTGGGCGTACCATAACACTTCCCCCCGCGCTTGGAAAAAAAGCGACGTGGCAATGGAGCTGTAGGGAAAAAAAAAATCCTCTTATGCTTCCATCGGGGTTTTTGAGAGATTCGTTGCTTGAGAGATTTCCTAGCTAGAACATACAGTTTTATGCTATAGTTTGGGTCACAATGTTTGTAGGGAATGGGTGGGGGTACATACAATGTTTGGACAAGACAAATTTGGGAAAAGTACATGGTGTAAAACAACATACAAGGTTATGCAATTGAAAATAACAATACACATGGTTATGCAATTGAAAGAATGACAATACACATGGTTAAGCAATTGAAAGAATGACAATACATTTGTACAAGAGAAGAGAAAAAGTGTGTGATTCTAAGGTTTCATTGGTCTTGGAGCTAAGTTTGTGAAGCGTGGATTTGTTTGGTTTCGGAGAATTTCGAAGAAAAGGACGTGACTTCACGGATTCTAAGGATTACATTATCACTGTAATCAGACCCATTTGAGACAACGCTCAGGAGTACACTTGGGCCTTAGAAAACACTTGGTTTTGTCGAAGACGTCGAAGTTCACGAAGTGGAGACTGTGGTTGCTGTGCCGCGACTATGGTTACAGAGGTCATTGAAGAGAAGAATCCAGTATCTGCAGACATGCCAGTGCGAATCCTAAGTGTTATTATGGTAAACACGGATCGTATATAATGGTTATTGAAGCATAATGTAGCTCAAGATAACTTGTATTGGTGCGCATTCAGCGAATACTGGTGGGTCAAGGTAATGATGGTTTACACATGACGATATATGCGTCACTGCATGACAGAGCAAGAGACGACAAGGTTGGCATTGATAGCAAGAGTAAGAACAAACCTAAGAGCTAGCGTGCCCAAAAGGTAGTTTAGAGTGTCATAAAGTATAGTGGGACAACTCAGCTTGCTGTGGCACGACAAGACAACATACGTATGGGCGGTATGGTCTGTGCTTTCAGGAACAATTGCGTAGAAAATGGCAGCAGGAGAGACCTTGTAACCACAGCGCGTGCTGTCAGGAAGTGAAGCTCAGCTTGGCTGTTGGTGATGACATCCGCCTGGGCTTCTTTTTAAATCCGGGAGGAATTATTATTAGAGCAAAGTTCTTGAAGTTTACCTGCATAGGGACCAATGAAGAAAAGGTTTGGAGAGAAACAAAATGTGTCCAGATAATGAAATAACGAAATTTTAACCACCGACCCAGAGAGTGACGAAGAGAGATTCCTAACTAAATTGTGATTACATGAACATTTTCCTTTGCCAGGATGACTTGGCGTTTGCCTAGTGACAATATGTCTTGGTTAAAAAACAACCGGCCCTCTATGGCCTATGCTAACATGAGATGGTAACATTTTTGTAGAATTTCAAAGAACGAGACAAAGAATCGTGAACTAGTCACGGCAAAGGGAAACCAATTCATGAATAAAGGTTGTCAAAAGGAGACAGACGGTACGCCAAGTGCATATCGTACATATCCAACATTCATGAATGTGTTTCGTGGAATTGAGAAAAGAGAGAAAAAAACTGGTGAGACATATGCAGAGATTGAGGGGGAAAACCTGTAGATAACCGGACAGTTACCTATTCGAACTCCAAGTGAGGGCGAGATATGGTCAACGACAGATTTTTCACTTCATAACATAAGTCTGAAACATGGGGAATGGGAGGAGGAGGGGAGAAGGGAGACGAGTTGCGAAACTTGCTAGAGACTGGACCAATTTCCGATTCAAACTCTATGTGAAAATGAAACATAATCAACCAGCAGATTTCCTGACTCTTTACATTTATCAAAAAGGATGAGGAGACATTTGAATACACATTATATCAAAGAGGCTAATCTTTCGCGTGTATTGGGCAAAAGATTAGGGGTCATTTTAAAAACTTCTACATGATTGTGAGAAAAGACAGACCCTTGCTCCAATTTCACAAACCTGGGGGTTTTCTTGTTCGTTCTCCAGACAACGAGTTAGGTGGTTTTTTGTGCTCAATCGATTAACTCCCACAGCACTATGCCCCATAATTGACAGTGAAGCTGAAAACTAGTCCTTTTGGGATAGTAGATATTCCTGGGCTTCTTTCCTTTTTGCAAAGAAGTAAAAAAAACAGGAAGTCCACGGGCATTGGCGTTGAATGACAACAAAGGGTTGTGGACTACATTTCGTAGATCGCACACAAAGGGTTTGATATTATTTCGTTCGCACGACTCATGGTAAGTGTTTTAACGTCTCCACGTATAGTGTACAAAATATGTAAGTACATACAAGATATAACTCAATTATAGACAGAAGTCAAAGAGTTTATACAATGCATCCTAAAGAAGATAGCAAAGCCGATATTATGTCGTTCACACGAATCACGGTAAGTATTGTTATTACGTCTCCACGTCTCGTGTACAGAGTTTATACACAGTTATACATAAAAGCGGTACTCATGACAAATAAATGACACACGACCGGAACAGGTTATACGAAAAGGGTGGTACTCATGGCAAATGAATGGCACACGACCAAAATAGAACGTACAAAATGGTTCTCATGACAAATGAATGGCACACGACCAAAATAGAATGTACAAAATGGTTCTCATGACAAATGAATGGCACACGACCAAAATAGAATGTACAAAATGGTTCTCATGACAAATGAATGGCACACGACCAGCTCAATAACATTTAGCTATGAGAAAAAAGTGATTATGACGAACTTCTCGTATCGCGGCAGGTATTTTAAGGATCCCTCCTATAATGGTGGATGTTCTAAGGATCTCTCCTATAATGTAACAGGGTTACGTTTAAATACAACACAATAAACGTTAACTATGCTTGTTTTAACACAGTTTATAAAGATTTGTTAGATTAACTAACTCCGTAGCCCAGGAGCGTACGATAGGATAACAAGGAGGTAAACAATTTAATGTCACTTCGTATGTTATAAAGGCGGGGTGATGACAGAGTACATTTCTGTTTACACCATGTGACAAACAAAGACAGACCTACATGGTTTTACATACTGTCTATTGCAGCAAACTTCAGTGGGGACAAATAAAAGGGACCAATTGTGGTTTTACATACCCTTTGTGTGGTTACAACATACCAGGTTATGTGCAATTTAGGTTGCAAATACTTGGTTAAATGGCGAAACAGGAGTTGAATGCCTATGTTTGTAAAACGATGATCAAACAAAACATTGATGATTTACGTTAAACTGCGGTTATTTATGTACGGAAATCAGGGCTGCCGTTAGGTTTTATTAACCTTTTCCGTAAGGGTTGAAGCATGTAATACAAGACATACATGTTGTGAAGAGGGACAAATCGAGGACTTCTTATAACAACAAAAGACCGAGTATTTGGTTTTACGTACTTTAGTTGAACGAGTCCATGAGGATTTGTACAAGGATGGAAAGACCAATTTAAAGGCTTTTCCTTTATTTATATACATATGATTTCAAAATGGATGTGTCAAAATCCAATTTGTTAGCAAAGAGCTCGGGTAGGACGCCATCAATTTTTGACATTTGAGAAAAAATTGAAAACTACTATACACAAGGAATGTGATTATGTGAGTAACCACTTATCTTTACCATGATGGGTAGAATATGGAGCATGTTGAGATGGTTTACTAGTCCTGGGTCGTGATTTAACGCTTTGGAGTTTACCAAATCGATTTTAGAACGACGCTCCAGTATTTACAGAACATAAAAAGAAAAAAAATGAAGAGATTCCTTCCGATATGATGAAAAAAAAACAACAAACAAAAATGGTGAAAATTACAATATTGCATTACATGGCAAAGCGTGCCATGGCATGAACGTTGCGTAGTGTGAGGGGTTGAGAGGCAATGATTGGGTTCATGACTTCCCGA
The DNA here is from genome assembly GCA_929108145.2 of Limnephilus rhombicus. Classification (NCBI taxonomy): domain Eukaryota; kingdom Metazoa; phylum Arthropoda; class Insecta; order Trichoptera; family Limnephilidae; genus Limnephilus; species Limnephilus rhombicus. Next base: position 31,175,769 of record OV815298.1, on the reverse strand, counting down.
ACACTGTCACTCGAGGGGTGTCTCTGCTCTAAAGTGATCAATTTTGGAACAGGTGAGAAAAAAGAAAGAAAAAAAATAAAAAAACGTGTGAGACAAAAATTACGGTGGTTGCCAATTCACAAACATGAACGGGGCAAACTACACCGTGGATTGTACATAAATTTACAAAAATGATTTTTTAACAATATTCGTTTTATCAACGAAAGGGTGGGCATGTAATTGACACTTTACACGCCGGCCATTGTAAGACTTGGTGTGCTTACAAAAAGGTTGTGGTGATACACACTGGATCATTTTAAGTTTGCTGAGATGGTGGGGGCAGTTTTACTTGACTCCTCACTTCCAGATTTTGCGATATCCTTAATATGGTAATTACCAATGTGTTTTCCAGAGCAGTCAGACAAGGAGTACACTAGATCTGATATCTTTCTTAGAACTTTGGCCTTCACGAAACGTGGTGCCAGCTTGGCAGAGAAATACATGGCTCCTTGGGAAAGTGTGTTGTTCTTTCTCCAAACTATGTCTCCTGTATTGAAGGTGACATGTTTCCTACGTAGGTTGTATCTGTCCGCACTCTTTTGATGAGCCAGGAGCAAAGCATCAGTGACTTCACTGTAGATGGCCGACAGTTCTTCCAGACGATGGGCATAGTCCGCGGTAGGGTTGCTTGTGGTGGCAATTGACGTAGGAAAGTTTGTGTTCCTATGTAGAGAACCATGAACAACTTGTTCCATACCGTGTTTTAAGAAGAAAGGTGTGTAACCAGTGGCCAGATTAACAGTGTTGTTCATTGCAGCCTGAATTTTATCTAGGTTTTTACACCAAGTACGTTGATCTTTATCAACTAGAATAGCCAGAGCTGTGTTGATTGTTTGGTTATAACGTTCGACGGTGTTATTTTGTGGAGTATACAAGGTATTATAGTAAATATCCTTGATTCCGTATTTGGCAAGAAAATCTTTGAATTCTTGGGCAATAAATTGTTTTCCGTTATCAACAATTACGGTTCTGGGTGTTCCGTAAGGTATAAAAATGTGTTTTTCCAGAAGTTTGATGATGGCGGACGCGTTGGCTCTTTTTAAAGGAAAGATCCAACAGAATTTAGTGAAAACATCCACTACACTAAGTATGTGCATGTGTCCGGCATAACTTCGGGGAAAGGGTCCGACGAGGTCCATTGACAATGATTGTAGGGGTCTGTCGGCACGTTTGGGATTACCCATTAGGCCGGCAGGTGCTGCCGTTATATGTTTATAAGCTTTACAAGTTTCACATTTAGAGATGTAATTGCGAATTTGCTTGAAGAGACCAGGCCAGTAATACTTCAAGGAGATCTTTTTATACGTCTTGAAATTTCCTGGGTGTATGGAGTCGGGAGCACTATGATTGTCAATAATTATTTGTTCTCTACCTTCGAGGGGAACGACAAGTTTCCACGAGTAATCTTCGAGGATGGATAGTGGTACCTTGCAATTACGGTATAGTTGTCCTTCTTTTATGATAAAATTAGGAAACTTTTGTTGGTTATTTTTACAACCTTCGAAGATTTTCAAGTACCATTCATCTTTTGTAGATGGAGGGGGGGCAATTGTGTCAACATTTAATGAAGCCAGTTCAATTCTTGAAAGGGCGTCGGGAACAATATTGTCCGCGCCTTTACGGTGAACAACATCAAAATTGTATTGAGACAAACGGGAGGACCAACGAGCGAGCCTACCGGAGGGATTACTTAAAGAGATCAACCATTTCAAACTACTATGGTCTGTGACTACAGTAAATTTGCTACCGTCTATGTAACCGCGGAAATGGTGAACAGAATCCAATACAGCCAATAACTCTTTCTCGGTAATTCCGTAGTTTTTCTCGTGTTTGTTTAATGTACGGGAAAAATACGCTACAGGGTGTTCGCCATCTGGGAATTCTTGAGTAAGGACTCCACCGATTCCTACATTGGAGGCATCCGTGTGGAGGGTAAAAGAGAGTGCAAAATCCGGGCAATTCAGAACGGGAGCTTTTTGAAGGGCATTTTTTAGAGTTGTAAACGCTTCTTCAGCTTCGACAGACCATCGGAAATTGCTGACACCTTTACGGATGCCGGTAATTTTATTTAAGGGGGCTGCGATAGTGGAAAAGTCTTTGATGAATCTCCTGTAGTAACCTGCAAGTCCAAGGAAACCTTTGACTTCCTTCGCGTTTTTGGGTCGGGGAAAATTTGCCATGGCTTCCACCTTAGCGGGGTCTGTTCTTAGACCTTTTTCGTCGATAATGAATCCCAAATAACGTAGACGGGACTTACAGAATTCAGACTTCTTCAAGTTGATGGTTAAACCAGCGAACTTGAGTTGTTGAAAAACTTTTTCCAGCATTAATAGGTGTTTTTCAAAGGTATCGCTGACGATGATGAGGTCGTCAAGGTAACAAAACAGGCTGTTATCGACTTCAGGACCGAAAAGTTTGTCCATCAGTCTTTGTAACTCGGCGGGGCTGTTTTTTAGACCAAAGGGTAATCTTTTAAAATGGAACATTCCCCTACCAGGTACAACGAAAGCAGTTTTTTCGCACGATTCTGCGTCCAAGGGTATTTGCCAAAACGCTTTGCTGAGATCGACAGAAGAGATGAACTTGGCGTTACGCAGCTTGTCTAAGGTTGCGTGAACGTGAGGTAAGGGATACGCATCAGCTTCCGTGCAAGAGTTTAAACGTCTACTGTCGAGACAGAAACGTGCAGAGCCGTCTTTTTTAGAAACCAAAAGAGTTGGGTTGGTCCATGCACTTCTGCTGGGAACCACCACACCCATTTTTAACATTTCATCAAGTTCGTTTTCTAAAAGTTTAAGTTTTGGGGGGGCTAAGTTGTAATAACGTTGCTTGATGGGTGGGCCATTGGTTTTGATATGGTGTTCAACCAAATTTGTCAAACCTAATCCACATTTTTCGAAAGATATTGACTCGAATTTATTGACCATTTCTTTTAGTTGGAGAGCCTGGTCCGTGCTTAAATTTTCGTGAGGTATTATTGTGCGGATCTCACTAATTTGAGCAGCAGTGGAGGTTTCGCCAAGAGTATTAAATACTTGGGGAGCAACATTGAATGCCTTCCAGAAGTCAACGCCAAGGATGAAATTCTGGGATATAGAGGGCACTATTAGAAAATTGATTGTAACTATTTTATTGTTACAATTAATTGGCAGGGCAAGGGCACCGATGACCGGTTGGGAAACATTATCCGCAGTCGTCAGGTGTGTTGATTGGGGCGAAATTCTAAAATCACTGTTAACAAAAGGCAGGTGAGCATTGTTGCCAAGACAGCTGACAGATGCACCACTATCAAGTAATCCGGAAAAGGGCACATTGTTAACAGAGAAAAAAGCATAGGGTCTCCCATCTTTAGCTTGTTTGCAACAAACCGAAGAAACATTTAAGGTCTGGTTAAAATACTTAATGTGTGCTAACCAATCAGTCCATTCTTTAGACCTTGGTTCAGAATGGGTGCCTGAGAGGTTATTATTTAGTTTTTTGGCCTCTTCATGTAGAAATTTGGTGGGGGCTTGGAGAAATCCACCTGAGGTCTGACATCGCTTGGGTTTTGTAACCTTTCCATGTTGTGCCTTGATTTCTTGAAAATGTTGCGCAGTTCGTCGCTTGGAGGAGAGCGGTCCCTAGAGTGATGCCTCTTGAAAGTTCGGGGTTCTTTAGATTCCAGAAACCTTGCTTGCTTGAAACAAGTAGTGGCCAGATGGCCTACTTTTTTGCAAAAAGAGCACACTTTTTTGTTGTTGAATTCTGGTTTTAAACCAGACGAACGGCTTGGCACAACTACATTATTTGACACATTCTTTATGTTTTTCCTATCCTGGTACGATTCCAGAAGGAGACAGACTTCGTTTAGCTGGGCTAGGGATGCAATTTTCTGTGAGGTAATGATGTTCTCGTATTTGCTTAAAAGGCCATCAGTTATGACTGGTAATAGTTCAGCTTCCGAAACGGGATGTGAAAGCTTGATGTTAATGGATTCAGCCCTTTCTATGAATGTTGCTACAGGTTCATTTACTAGCTGTTTAATAGATAGTAAAGATAATTTGATCCGGTGCTGGGCTTCCGTTTTTCCGAAGCTCGAGATTAGGGCAGATCTGAGTTTATTCCAATCTTTGCATTTAGTTTTTTGAATGCGGTGCCAGGGTATCAATTCTGGGGAGATGAGTTCTATGAAGTTTTTTCGTAGAATCTCGAATGGGGTATTTTTGATTGTAGCCGTTTCTTCAATACGGTCAATGAAATCCAGTACATCGGAGACGCCATTATATTTGATTTTCCACGAGGATAAATCGTAGGTTTTATCTTGTGTCAAGGTGGGTGCGATGTCCTGTTTTATCATTACTTGTGGCATAGGTTCTTCGTTAGGAACAAGATTATTCAAAACTTGCGTAGCCGAGCGTGAATTATTTTCGCTTGAGGGGGCGAGGTTTATTCTCTTAATGTACTTTTTGTTGAATAAAAGTGCATAAGCCTTTAATGTAGGTTTAGATTTGCTTGATGGCGAGAGTCCTCTATCCCTTAAAGCAGTTTGTAAGTGAGTTTTGGATAAGTTGTGCACGTTGGGAATGATGCCCAAATTGGATGATGCCATAGCTTGATTGTTTTCCATTGTGAGTTTCCCAGGTGGTGAAAAAAATTGCCAGGGGTCTTCTTTAGCAAACGCAAAATTAATTTTGTGAGGCACTTTTCACTTGGTAATCACTGGTTGGTATTTCTAAAATAGTTATAGAAAACTGTATTCCATACTACAATTTGGTATATATGACACCAGAATCTTTGTCAAAGGAAGGCACAAGAAAAAATTTTTGCGTGGAAAGACCTAAGTAGTAAAGGTTTTTGTGTTTCACTGACCACTTTTGAGAAAACTTGTGAAATTCACAAGTATTTATTTTTTTTCCAAAAAATTTTGCCAGGACTGACCTTTAGAAAACGGGTTTTTTATTTTTCACAAACCACTTTTGAGAAAACTGTGAAATTCACAAGTATTTATTTATTTCCAAAAAATTTTGCCAGGACTGACCTTTAGAAAACGGGTTTTTTATTTTTCACAAACCACTTTGCACTGAGAAAGGCACTAAAATTCACAAAAGGCACTCTTCTGGCAAATAAGGACAAACTTCCGGATGAAAATAACTGAATATGGGATTTGTTACGAAACCACATTAAAATTATTTTATTTTTTCATGGAACCAATCATTGGTTTTATTATTATTTCACTTTTTTTATGTAAGGAAAAAAAACACAATTCACTTTACACTTATGCTGAAAAAAAATGCGGTACCTATAACGTAGAATGTGGAAAGAAAGTCATTATTTTGTTCATTTGGTGAAATATACGTGGTACTAATTTGACAGACACAACAAGTGGGCCGATCGGTATATTGTGCAAGAAAAACGTGAGTGTGAGATTTTTTAATTAAAGAATCCACAAGGTAATTGGAATTCCAAAACCAAATTTACAATAGCGATCTCTATTGCTTCCGACCTTAGTGACAGAAGGGCGATTTTATTATTCAAAACACTGCATAGTGACAGGGAATTGTTCTGCCTGATTCAAACGGATTTTTGCCGTTGGAGTTTGGCGCGATAAACGCACTTTTATGCTTCGATGCGCGTGGGTGCGCGCGCAACTCAGAGATTAGGTATGTATTTACCGCGTGAAACATCGGGCCGTTGATTTGGCGCGAATTACTGTTGCTCGTCCGCTGCTTTGTGAACAAAGGGGTCGGCGCGTGCGCAGTCAGATTCGCGGTTTAAATGCTGCCGTCTTTCTGGTTGATACAAAATGGCCATGTTTTCAACTTTGACGCAATTTTTTTTAATTGCAATCAAATCTGCGTTATGGACTCAATTTGCACATGGGTTTCTGTGGTTTCCCACAGAATTCATTATTCACTGGGTATAAAACACCAAGACACAGTACAATCAATGTTTACAAACAGTTCCTATGCGGGGAAGATTTCGACAGGGAGCACTCCGTAAGGCGACTGAGACAATGGCAAAAATGAAAAAAAAATTCTGGGCCCCACTATGGACGCCAGTGTTAGGAGCGGGCCCCCAAACATGTCCCAAGCTAGCTCTCAGGGGAGGCATGATTTACCCTCTATTCAGGTGGTGGGTCGCTCGAGGCTTCAGAAATTCCTTCGCATCTCAGTCGTCTGGCAGGATACTCCCCCTCTAGGAAACCCTCCTGCCGTAGCAGAATAATAACAGGATTGAGTTAACTAGATTCATGTATTGCAAATTTAAAACACAGTGCATAGGTCATTACAGTACAATTCAACACAAGAAATACATACTACACAATCCTAGCTATCATGTTTATAACCTCAAGATCCCTAAACGAAACTCTCTGAGTGATGGCTTTGCGCGGGAGTTTACAGTCTATCGTTAAAGGACACAATCAAATGAGGAAACAATTGTACAGCTTACATGATGTTGGGGGGTGTTCGTCTTCCGGCTTCCAGGGGGACCTCCCGAGTTTAGGACAGAACCGAAGTTTACACAGGCATGGTGAAATATCAGCGCTAAACCCGTAGGTTATTGAATTAACATTGCAGGTTATATTTGAGTACAATTCGAGCGATAGTACGCCGGGCGCGAACAGTGGGAATCCACGCGCGGGCTTAACGTGTGCCCGAGGCGGCTCGCAATTGTCAACTGGTGGAAGGGATCGCGTGCGGGTGGGCGGATGGGATAGGAAGTAAGAAGCAGGGAACAGGGGGGGAGCAGGGTGTTGTGTAGTTTGCGGCGAATTAGGAGTTTGAATTCTTTGTCGTTTGGGCGTACCATAACACCCCATAAAGCCTTCGAGGTGACTTACCTAAGTACGTTTCGCACCTAAGAAATATTTAACCACGATGTATGTAATATATATTGTAGGTACGATACCTACAAATTTCAGCGTGTTATTTTGCTTCTAGAGTATTGTTCTGCCCTGAAGAAGCTACGGGTGTAGCGAAACAATCGGTTCAATCGGTCGGCACAGAGAATAAAAAAATAAAAGTTTTATTTTAATTTTTTTTTTTTATTTATTTACAGCCTTAGTATAATGCGTCGTGAATATTTTATTTTATTGATAAATGACAGGGTATGTGAAAACCTTACTAATTAAAAACTGACGTAATATAATTCATGGAAAGATATATACATTACTTATCCAGCTTAGGAAATTAGTTTATATGTTGTGTACGCTACTGTAAAAGCCCGTAAATTGGTAAATCTTAGGTTTTACTAGTAAATATTAGGATTTAATGGAAAATCTTAAGATTTACCATAGTACGGGCTTTTACAGTAACATATTATACATGGTTTATATGGTCAACGAATTTCGGAATTTTTCCAATGTATTTTAAAATCTGTATATTTCTTATTATTAAATATGTCGTAAAAACAAATACCGTTTAAGAAACTGAATGAAATTCCCTTTAATTTTTGTAATTTAAATAATAATTAATATGTAAAACTTGCAATATTTCAATTAAAAACATAAAAAGAGTTGAAAAAACAATCCTTCTTAAAATTATTGTCACAATAATGTATACTAAGGAATCTTGATCTAATGTTAGGTACGTGAATCAATTTTAATATATCAGGGCTATTCCGGTGATAATAATGTATTATTTATTGACTTTATTTATAAAGTTTTGTTGATTATTTGAAGTCTGTTTAAAGTCGGGTCCATTGGGCGGGAAAACGCCAGACTTTTGCTTTGATAGCCAAGGTCATAAATGTTTGACAATTTTTGTAGTGTTTGAGCTTCCCATGTTCTGCGGAAAACAAAACTTAAACATCCCATCTCGGGTGAAGCGGGAAGGCAGGCGGGGGCTGGCGGAGGGGAGAATTCATTTTTCGACAGAAGATACGCTATGCGGTCGTGTGTGGGGAAAACGGAATAGCCTTTTATGGTTACGTGCCATGAGCGAGCATAATCACGAGCTTAAAATATTATTATACCTAAATATAATATAATAATCAAAATACTTGATAATAAAATTATAATGTAATATCAAATATTTATAATTATTCTGTTTTTGACGTAAATTTTTACGCACTCTAAATTCTAGTAACTTTAGGTCGTGCAATACAATGACGTTATTAGGTATATAATGTTATTGGTGCAAAACCTAATCGATATTCGTCGGAAATCTTTCCTGATAAATAAATGTCTGTGTTTTCTTCCTGGTGTAGCATCTTTTCCACATCGAACGCATTTAACATTTACGTAAACGATAAACGTCAAGTTTTTTGGTTATCAACTGCGCGGACCTAAAATTATTATTTATGATTTTAAATAAACACACTTTCGTAATGGATGATTATTTCTTTCGTGAACTCACTTGTAAATAAAGTCAATTAATTTATAAATCGGTTTCAGAGACACGAAAGAAATTGACCAATTTAGATTTATTCTATTTTTGATGCTACGTAATTATTCACGCACTCTAAATTCAATAGTAATCGATATTAGTTGGAAATCTTTCCTAATAAATAAACATCTATTAAAATATCTGTGCATCTCAAATTCAATAGTAACTTAGGACATGCAATAAACGCCAAACGTCAAGTATTACGTGCGCGTGGACGTCCGTATTCCAGACCAGTTGTCAAATTGTGTGAACTGCGCGAACTTCACCCTAATTAATAGTTTGAAAGTCCTCCAAGCGCCGAAATGACCTTCAAACGCCGAACACTACAAAAATTTATGATCTTGAATGTGTGTTATGGGACTGTCAAAGCAAACGTCTGGCCATAGTCTGGAGTTTGCCCGCGCAATGGACCCGTCTTAAGATAAAATCCCATGTTTTTAAGCTGCATGTTTTTCATATCACAACATTGATAATCGTAGCATAATCCCTCAGAGGTTCGAACTTTTATGACTTCGGTTGAAAATATATGTTTGTGTACTTTAATCTCAAATAAACTTGTTAAATTTAACCAAAACTTTTTGTAATCTCATCAGCTTAAATTGCGTAAGTAATTTTTAATATAAAGTCAGAACCCTTCGTCAACTTTTATAAGAATAATAAATGGATTAATTTTGTATGAAAGTAATTCTTCCTTGCTTCCCTACGAGTGATATTGTGAATTTCATTAAAATAATAAGCAGTAAATATTTAAGTTACCCGGAGGCAAAAAAGATACAACCTTTCACGTACATTTTGAATAAGTCACGTGAAAATAAGTAGCGAAAAGTTCACAACACAAATACTTGACCTTTTCATCTCAAAACTCAGGAAATCATAGTGCTCAATGTTAACACAGGCATAAACAAATAATCCTCCTTATATTTATATATTTTCTTAGAAACGCTGTAGGCTGTATTCCCTCTGGTAGAGTATATACGTGTTATGTCAGGAGGAGGCAGTAAAGTAGGTGGCACCTGTCCAGTCACGTGCTGCGAATAGGTACTATTCCAGTCCTAGCACAACTTCAGTGCCACCCAAATACGTGCCTTCAACCCTGTAGGGACTAAGGACTATTTTTTTTATTTTTTTTATTTTTATTTTTTTTATTTAAAAAAAAAAAAAAAAAAAAAAACTAAGGAATATGTCGTACTGGGTGTGGGGGTTAAAAGGAAAAATGAAGCAATATGCGTAAAAAAGGCGACAACTATTGTAGGAACTTTGAAATATATTCTACAGCAGTTTGTACCATATTTTATGGCGGGCAGAATTTTTTTAACATCCGTTCAAACGTTTTGTTTAGACTCTTAGTGGAGAGGCTTTTGAGGAGTAGTTTTCAGACTGGAGAAATAAAATAGAAATATTTTTACGTGCTTCTGACAACATATTGTAAACTGTCCGTCGTATTTTTGGCAATCTCAGTAAGGGCGTGTAATAAATTCTCTGTATTCAATTCTTGGTGTTAGATTTTTAACGAATTTGCAAACTCCGGGTTTACGATATGATGTATATTAATAGAATCTGTTAATAGTTTAACACCATTCCTTCCGATATCTTTTAGCTTGTTGTAAAGAAGCACGTATTATTTGACGAGGTATAATATAAAAAAAATCTATATTGTATATTATGCTGTTTAAATGTTAAATGCATATCAATGCACAGCCCACGATATATCTCCTGCATCAAGATTTGCAAGTCGTTCTTATTAATGTTTAAGGGTACATGAGGAAGAGTTTTGTTACGGGTTGAGCTAAAATCATGTATCCCGTTTTGTTTTAATATTCGTTGTTAGGATATTTGAATGGAGCCAACTGGTAATTTTTGTGCATTTTCTAACAAGACGTCTAAATCTTAACCCTAGTAGAAAATTGTAGTATCATCTGCATATTTTAAAAAAAACTAATTACAAGTCATTGTTATTATTTTTAATTTATAAACTAATGTTTAGACAAGATTTTTATGCATAGCACAAAGTATTATAATAAGCAGTAATTGTTGAATGAAACAATTACTGCTTACCTCAATTGCTTGAAACAATTACTGCTTACAATTACTGCTAAACATCAATTACTGCTTATAATAAGCAGTAATTGTTGAATGCAACACTAGTATATATTGAATTATTTGGCGGGTATTTGATAAGCCCCCATAGCTCAGTGGTCAAGAGCAGCTGACCGGCAATCAGAAGAACACGGGTTCAAGTCCCGTTGGCGGCAAGTATCTTTTCTCGGAAGATTTTTCAATGTTGATGAGTGTTTCAGGCTGATAATTATTGCTTATAATAATTGTTAAAAATCATTGTCTTGCGCTGTCCATCTATCAATACTATAGAACTTGAAGAAATGTGAGTAAGTATTCTCAACGAATCCTATCTCCCATCATTATGTGGGGGTGCGAGTCCAAGGGGTGAATCGCCTGAAGCAGATTGTTCCTCTGACCATCTTCTACTAGTTCGTTCCTTACTAACATGCATTAACATAATGCCACGAAATTGAAAATTTACAGGACGAAATGGTTTTCCTTATATTTTTTTCATGTTATCACCGTAAAGCTTAAGTGATTAGATGTATATACTTGGTTTCTATGTAATTACGTCATTAATATTTAAGTACGCATTGTTTTGGGTTTTTTACAACAACACATTGAAATATTACAATCGTTCTACTAATGTACGGTCAGTTCACACGCGATTTGCTTATTTAGTAACATTTAGGGTTCTCTTTGTTTCTGGAATCATGTTCTCTGTTTTAGAAATATTTGTCAAATTTCGAATGCTGTTCTAATATAATTTCATGTAAAGATTTTCATTTATGATATGTATCCGCCATGTTGGTAGTTGTCAAAAAGCGAGCTATAACTTGTCGACAAATTTGATAGATCTGTCGCGTCACTTGACGTTTAACTTTGAACCTGTAAAGAATCTGAAGAAACGTCTGATAAGTAGACATGATTTTAGATTTTCACGACAGAAAGTATTACGTTGTGATATTTTTTGGGGTATTATGCTATGTTGCGACACATGTACCCGGATGATGGATACTGTAATACTGTCTGAAACGTTGGATAAAAAAGGAGGTAGCGCAACACGGTGTAATGGCCCATAAATAAATTAATATAAGTCTAATAAGCAAATCGTCTATTATTATACTATCAAACCGCAGACATATAAACATAATGGAATAATGTATAGGTTTTCACGAAAGCAACAATATCTTCTATTTGTGTAGAAAATATACTATTTTTAGATTAACGTTTTTTTTCAATTAATTTTAAATTGGAACATTTCGTAAATGCCAAAGTAGTTGTGATTGAAAAGAAAGGACTAATTTTTTAAAATTTATTTAAATACCTCAGAGTCGCAACTGCTCCCGTCTGGGACAGTGAGACAATGGCATCCCCAATTGGGGTATATTGTGAGGCTGAAGGTAAGTGGGAAGGAGAGGAGATAGGGAAGTACCTGGCTATTCAGATCTGGTCACCAAACATGGTTAAAGCCACTTCAGGCAAAGTTTCAATACTAAATGGTGGTCCTACTCCAGGGCGATACTGAGAGTATCTTCCACTCTGGAACGTGACGCAAACATATCTTATATTATTTTAAATGATTAAATTGTGATAAAAAAAATTCGATCAAATGAAATCTAACTGCACGGTCCGAGATTTGACCCCGCGACCACCAGATCGCTGTTCGAAACTCTAGACTACGGACGCCGTCAACTAAACTAGTCTAGGATATTAAACACACTGTCTCGTATAAAGGCATTGTGTACATAACCTCCATGTAATTCAAATTCAACTCTTTTTGAAATGTCTAATTGGGTTTTAAGAAATAATCAGTACATAATCTGGAAAGAAAATATTCAATTATTTACAGTCCCGTTAACTACATTGTCGTGGCTGCATCCGGGTGGCTCAGCTCCTCACTGAATGAGCGATGGATGCAAATGATGAGGCGACCTCCCTGATGGACGATAAAAAAAAAACAATATTTCTTTTTTAAATTTTAATTTCTGTTTTATTTTTGCTTAATTTTATTTTGTTTTTAATTTTGTGATTAATTTTTATTATTATTATTTATGTTCGAATTTTATTTTCATTTTTTATGTAATATGGCAGACTGGGATTGCACTACCCTCCCAGCCCTGCTGGAATAACACTTAAATAAATAAATAAATTGATAGGGAAAGCAGAAATGTTTAGGTTAATATATTGCGTTTTCAAACCGCGGCTTAGGTACCGTGGAAATGGGCAGCGGACCGGATATATCCACACAAATTTTAATATGAAAAGGGAAATCTTAATATATGTAATATGAGTTTTGGAAGAAAATAATGTATTTTTTGGAGAAACATACAGGGCTTTGTTTTTCATTTCATAACGTAATTAATGTAATATATTGAAAGAGCTTCTATCTGCTGCCGACAGATGCCTGCAGGGGTAGCAGCCTGGTTAGGCAGTGGCTGGCGAAAGCGGGCTTTTGCCAGCCTACCAATTAGATTCAATTAGCCGCTTATATAGAAAGGTCAAGGTCGATAATAATAATTATTGTAAATACGTAAACTCATAATTTAATTATATTGCTATTTAGACATCTCAAATGTTCCTTAATCCTCGTTTCAAAATTTCTGCAAGTTTTACCTATGTAAAAATGGTTGCAGTCATTACAATTCAATTGGTAAACTACAGATTTTTTCATTTCAATAATTGAATAATTGAAATAATTATTCGGAATTTGCTAACCATCTAATTGAATTTAACCATTATATTGATATAAATACTGGTTTTTAAATTTTACAGACTAACGTTAGTGGTTTTCACATAGATCTTTTAGAAATATTAGAAATTAGGAAAAATGTCAATAGAAATTTAAATACTATTAAAATCAAATTAATTTTGTGAATAACCCTAACTTAAACATACACCTTTCCACCTCTCCCCCCCCTCCCCCTGTTGGTCTTCTAAGCACCTCCCCTTTCCACCTCTTTCCTCCCCCACTACTTCCAGTTCTACCCACGCCTGTCTTTCTATATTTGATCATTTAGTTTTAGTACATACAATGTCCTGATGAAGGATTCCATCATTCTCGAAACATGTTGATTTTTTAATAAAAATTATCGTGGTAAAAACAAAGTGTTTTTAATTATCTCATTAATAAAATGGTCCCACAAAGTGAATTTGCAATATTTGAAGAAGTGACTGTATTATTTATTTATTCACCACTGTTTTATGTTCATATATTATAATACCCACGCACAGGCTTTATTGGATTATTTATATTGCTGTCTTATACTTTATATTATTATGTACGTACCTGTATGTATCAAATAAACTTTGCCAATAAATAAATAAAGTCCAAATAAATCTTCTAAACTAATCCAATAGCATAACTCTCCTCAAGGGAGCCATTGGGGCGTAACATTGACGGTGAGACTGAGTCTTTTCGTTGAATTTGTTCTTGAACAACAAACAAAAATAAAATTGAAAGGTCAATGGCAAGAATGGCAATGGCGCAATTTCTCTAGCCGCGCCAGCCCTTCAACCCTCAACACACACAGCTATTAATAAATTCTGGACTAAAAATGTATTCTGTTTTTGTTATCTTTGTTATATTACATTTGGCCAATGAAGAAAATTTGAATAAACTAGAAGTTATACAGAACAAAGCTATGAAATGTATACTGATGGGGAAAGGAGGAGGAGGAGCTAAATTGGATTCCAATAAAAAAGAGACTCAATGTGTTAATTTTTGTGCATAAAATTATGAAAAACCAAATGCCAAAATACTTTAAATTTTAATAGAGACGTTCATAATTACGAAACAAGAAATGAGGTGTGTAGATGCAAAGGCAGCAATCTCCCACTTATGTGTTTTTGAGAAAAAGGCAAAAAACTTGTAAATATTAAATGGGATATCACGGAACATTGAAAAAATTACATTAAATAGCAGTTTGATATCAAGGATTACTTGCATCATCAGATTTTTTTTAATGCAAGCCTATAAAAAGCTAAATAACTTTTTAATCCGGAGATTGCTGCTTGTGCTACCAAGTGTTGGAGATTGCTGCCTTTGCATCTACACACCTCAAATATAAACAGATCGATTGCCACAAATGAAGAAATGAAAATCACAGAACTGCCAAATGTACAGAGGACTAAAGATGTATGATAAATGCCTGAAAGTATGAAGAATGAAGAAAGAATGAATGTATTTAAAAAGAAATGTTATTTTTTTTAATGAAGTTTTTATTCCAGCAGGACTGGGAGGGTAGTGCAATCCCAGTCTGCCATATTACATAAACAACTATAAAAGAAAAAAAAATAGTTTAAATATTAAGTAGGTACCTAATTAAAACATAAAATGAAAACAAAATTCATCACTCAAAAAACAAAAAATAAGCATAAAATTAAAATAAATAATAAGTAGACAGAATTAAAAATAAAAAAGATATTTTGGGATCGTCCATCATGGAGGTCGCCTCATCATCTGCATCCATCGCTCATTTATTGGGGAACTGAGCCACTCGGATGCAGCCACGACAATGATATTGGTTGAAGTCCGTATCCTGCTCCAGAAGCTGGCTAGTCGGTGGCGAAGTAAGGCTGGGAATGAGTGCACCCTCCCCTCGGTGAACATCGTGAAGGCACTGCAGAACCTCGGTAGTTGCATAAGTTGCCTGTATGCATTATTGTAGCACACCCTCAGTTTGTCCCATGGCGCTGCTGGGTATTGTGTCCACAGTTCAGACGTGTACAGGGCAGTGCAGTATGTCTTGAATAGTAATTTTCTGACATCTTCGCTACAGTGGTACAGGTGGTTATGCTTACTGTAAAAATATTTAAATTTATCAAATGAAATGTTACATTGTGCTTATTAGTTTATGTTCATGTAGTATAAACTAACTCAATAAATAATAAAGAATTTAAATCTGGTCAGACCAGGGAGATTGTTTGTTTTTTCAAAATAGCTCCACACAGAAGGTTCTCAGAAAAAAAAAAACCTCAAAGCCTTTCTTTGGGGATGCTGTGTGAAGGGTCTTTTTTGTGAAGAGGAAGTTCTGAGAAGGATGGGTGTGTCCAAGAGTGAGTATGAATCCATCCCTTCAACTGCACTGCAACGCTATGGTCGAGAGAGCCCGGCTGGAGAGGTCAAAACGCCTCCCTCAACCAGTCTTTCACGATCTGGCGCGCCACGCAGCCTGTGGACTAACGCATCCACCGCCATAAGATCAAAGATAAACCTCACGCCATGAACCCGAACACTTCTGCTAAGACACTTAAGGTGGCCCATGGCAGAGGTGTTGATTATTCAATAAATAGTTCCCGAGGTGGCGGTACCCATACCCGCCTCCAAAACAGAATTCTAGGAATTAAACACAAAAGCAATTAATAAATTGCACTAGAGTCAGTGGGCCGGTTGTGGCCACCTTAAGGATTTTTTCGTTATTTGAATGAGCACCAAACTTGCACATAAGTGTAAATTATAATTTTTCCAACATTAATGTACAATAAATATACCTGTCTTTAATATGTGTACATATATCCAGTAACAGTTCTTTAATTATTTTTAAATATTTTTTTTTCATTGAACTGGACCCATGCATTAGTTGTGGTCACAATTTAATCAGTTCTGGCCACACCCGTGTGCCGGTTTTGGCCACATGAATCTATGTAGGGAACTTACATTTTTTATCTTAATTAAACACAGTAATGATTATAAATCGATGTTTATATAATTTCTACGAAAAATGTTTTGTTAAATTCTTCGTTGTTTTTTCTTATATTGTAGAGAATTTCTCGTCGACACATTAAACGCAATTTATTCGCGAAGATAAACATTCTCCAAATTAATTATTATTCTGCTCTCTTAGGAATCGAACTGTTTTCACATTTCGCCTCCCACATTCCTTAGAAGTTAAGCATTCCTCATATTTAATATTCTTCCCACTTTTTTTTTCAAGCAATTTTTTTTTCAAATAGTTGGAATATCAATGATTATCTTTGAGTTCTTTTCAATTTTAATTTTAAAATACCAACAAAAATCTTCCAATTTTCTCGCCTCACAATTCTCAGAACTCTTGCGAAGAATCACAGCGGTGTGGAAAGTTGTCACTAACAGAACTAAAAGTTTTTTCCAACTGGAATTTGTTCCTCTACTTAATTGCCTTGCTCTCCTGACCAACTTGTTCTTGTTAAATAATAGAAATAGGATCCAGAGAAGAGAATAAAGGATAACTGGTACAAGGCAAGTTCAATATAGACCTATCGCAATTTCAAACTGTTTAAACCAAATCACTTAAATAATAGCCACCGTATTTTTCTTTTCATATTCTCCCTAGTAAAAAAGGTGTTCAAAATATCGCAGAAAATAAATGAAAAATAAGGCTTAGCTTATAATCGTGGAGATAATCTAAATAAGCGTAATAAAATTATACAGCTAAATCATAACTACAACCTTCTGAAGTTCCTGAATAGTGGGGGTTGTGGGGAGGTTAAGGGGCGTTCAGGTGAAGGTGTAAGTAACTATGTGTAATCAAAACATGACCTCAGCTACTTAGTGGATTAACCCTCTGCCAGCATATTATTTATTATGTAGGTTCTGTGAATATAGAACAGCTTTATTTTGAGATTTAATAAATCTCACTTTTTTAATGATTTTCATGTGTTTATGCATGTTCTTCATCTTAAATCGATTCCTGATTGGTTCCTGATTCCCTACTACAGTTTCTATTGTGGACAAGGTTCCTCCACTCCTCGTGGTTCTGCGCTGCGTGAAGAGCCAAGAACCCCCTGGTATCGGACGACAGTGATACTTGGTCACTCCATTGGTGATCTTCCTCTGCTTCCTTTGCCTTCTACTTTGTCAGTGACTATGAGTTTCTCCAAGTTGAAGGCCTCAGTTTGGCGAGCAACGTGTCCAAAGTATCTTAAATTACCTTGTAGTCAAATAGTTTAGAGCCTATGGTGGATCTCTAGCTCTTCCAGAATGGACACATTTGTGCTTCTGGATGTCCATGGAATCCTTAATATTTTTCTCCAGCACCACATTTCGAAGGCGTCCATCCGCTTTCTCTATGTTCTACTCCCTGTGTTCTACAATGTTCGACAATGTTCTACCATGTTCTACAAGGCCTATAAAGCTTTCAGATTATTGTCATTGGAATAATCTGCATCAGTATCTAGGTTTTACCATACAGTAGTCCTTTCATTGGTCCTTCTAGGTTTTTTAGGACTTTACAGTTTTTCATTTTATAAATTGTTATTTATGTGTCCGTTTGCAACTTTCCAGTGATATTATTCTCTTTTTAGTTTGACTTATATTTCCTCTGTCAAGTTTTTGCACCGAATTATAATATAATTATTATCAAGTTAGGTAACTTTTAGTTACTAAAGTATTCCATGTTTATCGTGGCGCTTAGCTTCAAGCTTCGAGCCTTACTTAGTAAGTTACTTTAAAAATTAAAATAACATTTCCCAGTTAGTTAGAATAACTTTTTATCTTTTCAGACCCCAGTTTATTCTAATTTTTGACTCCAGTTTACTCTAAATTTGTAAATTTTTGCTGCGGGTCTTATTGAAACATTTATATTTTAATCAAACGATATTAAAATAAGCATCGATATTGAAGGCTCAGAAAGCACAAAATACGCTAATTTCAAGAGATAGCACAAAATCACTTATTCGTTTAAATAGTTCTCCCTTTGTAACTTTAGATAATTTCTTATCGGGTGCTACAATCACAATGACTTTTAATTAGTGTATCGTATTTTATAATTATAATTCGGAGGACTAACATCCTTCCTGGCTGAAAACTAGGTTTTGTCTGCGGAGTTCTTGAATTGTAATGACTACTCACATCTACCTTCGGTTAACTTCGGAACAGCTCTGAAACGAGACCGTGTGACCCGAAGAGCTCAGTAACGTCGGTACTAATCATAGACTAATATGATTATAACAGTTAAAGAAGTTTCTGTTATGTAACCAATCCTTTCAGCGCAAATTGTGGTAACATTTTTTTTTCCTTAAAATAGATTTACGCTACACCCTTGAAATCCAGGTTGCAATTTGAATAATGCATAAATTCCTTTGGTCTTTCAGTGTAAGTAATGTAACTCTGGTTTCATTGTTTGCTTATTGCAAACGTTGCAGAAATTGCTGAGAAAATGTTGTAAGTTTATATTCTTTAAGAATTCAGCATTACGCTAGGAAAACTGTTTAATAAGTTAAATGAAAAATGTGGGATACTCTATACACTATAATGTCGTGAAATATTCACACATGTTTCTCTTCAGAAATTCTGAATACTTTCATTTAGAGGATAATCAACATTTCTGCCATAGGTCATCAAGTGGTTCGCCAAGTTCGGTGTTATAGCAGGGTGCCCGGGTTCATGGGGTGAGGTTTGATCAGATCTTTGCGGCAGATGAGTCTGCCCATTAACTGCGTGGCAGACCGGATCAAGAGAGATTGGTTTTTGGAGACCTTTTGACTTTTGCACTCACAAGCAGGACTCTCCCAGAACATTGCCTTGAACCGCAGTGGAAGGGATAGTTTCATTCGTCCGTCAGTCTTGGACACATTGACCTCCAAACTCCAACCCACCCCTCATACCTTTTTCCTTCTCATAACTTCTTCTCCGTCCTTTCCTAAAAAGACTCTCCACAGAGCATCCCCAAAGATAATTTTTTTCACTTTTGTTTTATTTATTTAGATACAACATTTTATTAGAAATGACAAGGTCAGAATAGAGCATACGAAATTAAATACTTTTATTACTCGGATGTTATTCCAGTATTCGTTAAAACTTAATTAGCTTCCTTATATATAAATACCAGGCGTTGTGTAAAAAAATTCTGCAAAGTACGCTAATTTCTAACAAAAAATTTTTACGAGGATTTAAAGCAAGTTTATTGGGTCTATCATTGATATTTAATTTGGTGACGGTTTCCCTTTGTGTTTGATATGAAGTTCATGGTCGCCTAAGTAAATAAAATATTTGAATTGAAATGATATTAACGAAGAATGATCGAAAAATAAATATGAATTTTGCAAAGTGTTTTAGTTTAATTTTTTCCACGAAGAATTCTCCAGAGTCGATTGCGTGTTTATTCTAAGAAGACAATGATAAACCATCTCCATCCGAAATAAGTTCTCGTAAGACAAAATATTGAGGAAGGTTTCCGTTGTATTGACATTTCTACGAGCTTAATTTAGAGATCGTTACTTACGTCTTATTTTCAATTTATATCCAAATAAACACTTTTCCCAAAAATCTTCCCTCCGTGAAATTAATAGCTCATTATAATCTGTTGGACTGTAAAGTTCGGAACATGACCTTTTATTCTGAGTATCGCTTTCTTAATCTTACTCATTACGCTTACATGAGCCTTGCATTCTTTGCAGATCTACACATTTCTCACACGATAATACATAGTTTTACTTCACATACGCGCAGTGATCTTTTTTCTATAGCATTATTTTATTACTTTCTTCCTTCATTTTCCAGTTCCATGTTTCATTAGCATCCATGTTTCATTTCCAAGCAAATTCATGGAATGAACTTGAAACAGTTGCTAATAATGATATCAATATCTTAAAAGAATGGTTTGACGAAAATTTATTAACATTAAACGTTGAAAAAACCTATTATATACCTTTTAGTATAAATAACAAAAAAATACCTCCTATCGCATTAAATATTAAAATTCATTCAAAAAAATGCACCACTAAAATATTAACGTGCCAAAATAATGACTATCTACGCATAGCAAATAAAAAAACAAATAAAATATTTGGGTGTAATAATAGATAGTAACCTTAAGTGGAAGACTCAAATTACCAATCCTATAAATAGATTAAGAAAACTTATAGACATACTTATTAATTTAAGAAATATACTTAACTTAAAAATTCTTAAAAATAACTACTATGCTCTAGCCCATTCGATAATACAATACGGTATCGTTGCATGGGGAGGATCTTACAAAACCTCAATTTTGCCGTTGGAAATTACTCAAAGATTGATAATCAAAATTATTACTAAGAAACCATCAGATTATTCAACCTCTCATCTTTTCCAAGACTTCCAAGTCCCACCTCTTTAAAAAATACATATATAAAAAATACGCTGCTTCAAATGCACAAAGATTATTCTAAGAAGTCGCACCACGCCATGGTACGAGTTGAGAGCAATAGGCTAAACACAGTGGGTCGCTTATGTACGCCATTAATGGATACCAGTTTAGTTTATGCTGGATATCTCTAAATAAATGGTCACGGAATTTAGTTTATAAATCATAACACTGATTGTTGCTAGAGTCAAGGTGACATTTTGCTCAAAATATAATAATAATCGCGGTGCCTACATACCTCCTCCCCAGCATTTTATGCGACAAACGCACATATGTAAAAAACTTTAAATTAAACAAAAATTACATATATAGTGTTCGATGCCCATTTGATTATTTTACATTAACACAGTCGGACAAATTGGAATACTGGAACAACCAGTTTGTTGTAAGATCGAGAAAAAACCAAAAGTAATAAACTTTAACTATGTTTCTAAAAAAATAATCAAGTGGGCTTAACAAACAATGCTGACTAAAGCAACCTAGTTTGAGTGTAATAAACACTTACTGTAAAAGTGATAAGTGTTAATTAAATTATTAATTAATTAATAAATTTTTATAAGTCCCATAAGCTACGGAAAGGGGAAACCACATCGTGCTAATACAAAAAAAAAGTAACCTGTTGGCTAAGTTAAATTACTTCAAATCTATTAAAGATGAGTGACGTGTGTCTTCATTATAATCATACAACTAGGGATAAAAATTAATAAGTGAAAATTTTACAAAACTTATAAGTCAAGATTACTTCAAATCTATTTAAGATGAGTGACAAGTGTCTACATTATAAACATGTAACCAGAAATAAAAAATAAATATGTGAAAACTTCACACAACTTATAAGTCAAGAAAGAAAATACATAATGGGTATCACACTTCGTAGAGATAAGGAAAGGGGCAACCACGTCATATCTATATGAGGTATGATATTCACTGCATAAGTAGAATGGTATCATATACTTGAGTACTTAAAATTAATAAAGTTCATTTTTTATGTATAGAACATCAGGAAACGTATATAAATATATAAAAATATCAAACCTATATAAAAATAAAGTGAACTATATTAAGAAATGTGTTTAGACATCTGTCCCGTAGATCGTGGGATATCATAATGAAAAGTTGTAACCTATGCAGATCAAAATTTATGTGTAACTAAAATTACATACATACATCATACATTAACCAGTATGGAATACTACACGCAATAGTTGGTATTATAATTAGGTCATTCATTTAAGTGCATCTAAAATTACATCATGCCTTTATTAGCATGGGAAAACGAATACAATATAGCTTGGATTATTTTTAGATCATATTATTTATTTCCAACTAATATTGCATTTGCATCATGCATTTATTAGCATGGAATATGGAGTACAATAGTTTGTATTATTTTTAAATCATACATCTAATATTATATACATCATGCTTTTATCAGCATGGAATAAAGAATACATCTCAAGAAAAATCTTGGAAAGTTACTTCATGTTATAACATGGTATATCATTTTATGATAATAGTTGAAAAGATTTTTCCTATTTACATTTTGAAAAAAAGTTTTATAAAAATAGATGAGAAAATTTTTTTAATGCTTTAACAGGTGTACATGGGTGGTCTACGTCATACATTTATAAGTACGGAAAGAGCAGTACAAAATTTACCTATAAATACATGATAACAATATGCTTCACGTTTTGACAGGTGTGGGAAAGGTAAGCAGTCATCACACACCTATCAAAATATGGTAATATAATAAGGAAATGGAGAAGGCAGTTCATTGTACTTTCTACACATACTTGAATTTTCATACTGAAAACGTATGGCAAAACTACATCATGTTTTCCCAGGTATTGTGGAATGATACATCACATACCTACAAAAACATGGAAAACACTCATCACACTTTTGTAAGTGTATGGAAAAGTACATCATGCACTTAAAAAAGCGTGGAAAAAACGAAACGACACATATTACATGGTATTTTGTTATAATATATAAATATACATGTTGACATCATGTTCTATGAACATGAGATTTTTTAAAAACAACCCTTCCTTAAGACAGGATTATTGAATATATCAATTATGACGATGGTTAAACAAACCTAGAGTTCAATTTCTACCAAAAATTGTAGTCTCTAATTATTTTCATTATATAGTGAAATCATGTTCTATGAACATGGAGATTTAAAAATAACCCTTCCTTAAGACAAGGTTATCAAATATGTAAAAGAATAACATAGTTAAATAAACTTAGAGTTCCAACTTCCATCAAAAGTTGATGTCTCTAGTTATTTGTAGTTACAGTAATGTTTAAAAAAAATACTACCAAAATTTATGTCAATAATGTGGATTTACTAATGAGATATATATCTGTGAATCGAATTTGGGAGTATATAGTGATTTTATATCGGAAAAAAAATTTATATGGAAAAACTATGTCTCTGTCAGCCTTTTTTCTAAAGGTCCTGGTACCTGTCTGGAAAATGCACTCTTCTACCGAACCTTGTAGTAGTAATTTTGTCCGGGGTCTGTTCCGCGACAGGTTCTTCGAAAGTCAACTTCTCTTCGGAAGGAACGAAGGCTGGTTTCAAGCGATCAATAGAGACGCGCTTTGGTTTTCCATTGATGATAATGACGTATGTCTTTTCGTTACGTTCTTCCACTTTGTAAGGTCCATCGTAAGGGAGTTGAAGCGATTTTCGTGCGGAATCAGTTCTCAGAAAAACGTGAGTAGAAGAAGGTAGATCCTTATGTATGAAAAACTTTCCTGAACCGTGATTACTGGCAGGAGTAGATTTTATATTTTCAAATCTTCTTTGTAGTCGACCGACGTAAGTATCTGGCTCTTCGCGAGGCGTAGGAGTGAAGAAATCACATGGTAACCTCAGCGTTCTACCATAGGTAAGTTCAGCAGGCGAGCATTTTAAATCATCACGAACTGTTGACCTCAATCCAAGTAGTATAATAGGGAGAGTCTCCAACCAGTTCGGGTCGCCGTTAGCCATAAGTGCCGACTTGAGGGTTCTATGCCACCTTTCTATCATGCCATTAGCTTGAGGGTGGTAGGCGGTTGTCCGCGTATGCTTGATTCCGAATTTTTCTGTGAGTTTCTTGAAAAGACATGACTCAAACTGACGTCCCTGATCTGTCGTAATAGTTTCGGGGACACCATGCCTCGAAATCCAGTGAGTTGTCAGTGCTGTGGCGACTGTGTCTGCTGACATATTCTTTAAGGGAACTGCTTCGGGCCAGCGAGTGAATCTGTCAATCATGGTGAGCAGATATTGATAATCACTACAAGCGGGCAGGGGTCCAACCAAGTCGATGTGGACGTTCCGGAAACGGTCTTCAGGCAGAACATACGTGGCTCTTGGCGCGACTGTATGTCTGGAGATTTTGGCCTTTTGACAATTTATGCAATGTTTGACAAAGAACTTTATATCCTTCGCCATGTTGGGCCAAACAAATCTCAATTTAATACTGTTGACAGTCCCATTAATGCCTGGATGACAAACATTATGCACATTTTCTATGACCTCTTTTCTCATATTAGATGGTACGAAGGGTCTTACATGACCGGTAGAGATATCACACCACAATGAAGAATTAGTTCCAGGAATCACCAATTGACGTAGGGAGAGGGAGGAGTCCTCAAGTGCCTTAGTAATTTCGTCGTTGTGACTCTGCTCTTGTCCCATTCTCTCATAGTCAATTGCAGAAGGGCTATTTATCTCTTCAATGCGAGAAAGAGTATCTGCAACTGTATTCTGGTGACCGGAAATATGTTTGATGTTGGTGGTA
This sequence comes from Limnephilus rhombicus, assembly GCA_929108145.2. Lineage (NCBI taxonomy): Eukaryota > Metazoa > Arthropoda > Insecta > Trichoptera > Limnephilidae > Limnephilus > Limnephilus rhombicus. Next base: position 31,151,400 of record OV815298.1, on the reverse strand, counting down.
AATTGAGATATATAATCTAGTTGTCTCTCTTGACGATGAGAACTTGAGGCACGTTTCTTGTTGAAAGCGAAAGTGATGGGCTTGTGGTCCGTGTAAATAGTAAAATTTCGACCTTCTGAGTTGCTCCTAAAATACTTTACTGCCTGGTAAACACCGGTTAATTCACGGTCAAACGTACTGTATTTACGCTGTGCCGGGGTAAATTTTCTTGAAAAAAATCCTAAAGGTTGCCAAGCTGTACCTTTATTTTGTTGCAATGATGCTCCCATAGCCAGGTTGGATGCGTCCACCATAACTGCTAATTCAGCGTTTGGGTCTGGATGTGCTAACAATGCGGCAGAAGCGAGATGTCGCTTGCATTGGTTAAAATCCTCCGTTAATTCCGGGGTCCAAGTAAGGATACGTTTGTCATTCTTTTTATATCCAGAAATGCAATCAAAAAGTGTTGTTTGGGCGCTGATAGTGTTGGGTAAAAATCTTCTATAATAATTGAGCATTCCCAAAAAACGTCTTAATCCTTTGGCTGTTTTGGGGAGAGGAAAATCAATAATAGTTTTCACTTTCTCTTTAATTGGAGTCATCCCTTCCGGTGAAATGGTATGACCTAGAAAATTAACAGTCGGGAGTCCAAATTCACATTTTTTAATGTTAATTACCAATCCATTATCTTCTAATCTTTTAAATAGAATATCCAAATGTTTTTTATGCTCCTCTTCATTGCTGGAGGCTATAAGGATATCATCAAGATAAACAAAGCAAAAATCCAGATCTCTGGTTACGGCATGCATGAAACGCTGGAAGCTTTGGGCAGCGTTGGATAATCCAAATTGCATAGTCGTAAATTCAAAAAGGCCAAATGGTGTTATGATAGCCGTTTTGGGTATATCTTCTGGTTCCACAGGAATCTGGTAGTATGCCCTCAGCATATCTATTGTTGTGAAGATTTTTGCTTTTGCGAGTTTATGGGAGAAGTCCTGGAGCTGCGGAATGGGGTATTTGTCGGGAATCGTTTTGGCGTTGAGACGACGATAATCACCGCACGGTCGCCATTCCCCATTAGGCTTCTTCACCATGTGTAAAGGGCTCGCCCAGTTACTCTTGGACGGCCTGCAAATGCCTTGCTCCATAAGGTAATTAAACTCCTTGTTGGCTGCTTCTAACAGTTTTGGTGCGAGTCTGCGAGCTCGTTCGGTTACAGGTGGGCCCTTGGTCTCTATGCAGTGCGTCACTGTATGTTTCTTGCTATTTAGAGCTTGCATATTCGGTCGCGTCAGGCTTGGATATTTATTTAAAATCTCTCTGTATTTTTGTGATGAGGAAATACTGGAGATACCGGATGAGGGTCCATTGGATGTTGCGCCTCGAATCCGTAAGCCTGTAGACTGGTCTGTAAGTGCACCCTTTTTTAGGTTGACCGACAAGTTAAAATGATGGAGAAAATCAGCACCAAGTATGGCTCTATTCACATCAGCCACTATGAAACGCCATTTCATAGTTCTCCGGAGGCCGAACTTAAGTTCAATCGTCCTTGTGCCGTAGGTTCGGATGGAATTCCCATTAGCTCCGTATAAAGTTGTGGGGCACTTGTCGGAGGTCACCAGTTTTAGTTTATGCTGGATATCTCTAAATAAATGGTCACGGAATTTAGTTTATAAATCATAACACTGATTGTTTGGTAGAGTTATATTTTATTTGACACCAGAAGTGAGATATTACAAGGATTCTATCCGCGACAATAATTTGCATAATTAAAAATAGCTTACTGGCGAGAGGAACGTTCAGAACGGAATGATCTCGAAGTTTTTTCCACTCGCGAGCTCAGTTCTGCTGTCTGCGCATTTTGTTGCGCAGGCAAGTGTTGCTAGAGTCAAGGTGACATTTTGCTCAAAATATAATAATAATCGCGGTGCCTACACCAGTTTTGCACAACACTACTACATGTACAATGGAGTGGTGTGGTTTAATCAACTAGCAATAGAGTTGAGATTAGAATCTGACTACAATAAATTCAAAAATAAATTAAACAATAATATCTTAAATAATTTAGGCACTTAGAACCGCATTAACCTTTAACTAACAATACTTATTCAACAATTTATTTTATATTATTTTACTTTTTTATTACATTTGATTTATGTAAGTACGTATTTATAATGTATGTGTTATAATTTTTAATTTTTTTAATTTTTTTTTTCTATTCCCTTTACACACGAGTAGTTACTCTCGTAAAGGTTATATATTTTATACCTATATATGTTTATACTGTTTCTAATTAATGTTGCATGTTAGTATTAATTAAATGATTTGAGTTTAATCCGATTGTAACCTGAAAATGTAATTACTCATGATTATATTACATGTATATGTATATAAAAACAAATAACAAAAAAATAGAAAAAAAGGTATCAGCTTTCTATTGTGAACTGGTAACTTCGCTTCTTTGGACAGTTTTGAAGACTCTTCAATTATAGTTGGGTCGCCACCACGACTTGCTCTGTATCCCACATGGCAGAACAGACGTTCTGGCCCAGCACAGCATGATAAGAGGTATGGTGCTGCTAAATGATATCTCTAGGTCGCTTGACATTTTCAACATTGAAGGTTTCAAGAGCAATTTTTGGCAAGAATTCTAAAATATGTATTATTGTAATTTTATTTTTTCTTGTATATCTTTTAAAGTTATGTGTATCTTATGTATATTGTAATAGGATTATTTTAATTTCTAATGCAAAAAAATAACTCAACCATTCCTATTAAACGCGTATCTGAAAGGTAAGATTTTCCCAATTCAAATTCGTGTGAAAACGAAGCATTCATCTGCTTGGAAAAGTAGAAATTAGATATTAAAATTTCTTTATGAATAATTACGAAGTCAGTTGTAGAACTGCAGACTGTGGAGTGTTCTGTGTTCTGTATTCCGCTTTGACTCTACCAACTACAGTTATGGTTTACAGTAAGTCGGCCACAGAGTTATTGACAAACCCTCGCTCCACCCCACCTCGATGTTAATTTATTTAGAAAAACGAATAAAATATAACAAATACAAAGTTTTTACATAGAATTCAAATATATTTTTGGGAGATCTGTGGTTACGTTCAGCTGCGCTTTAGGCTCGAATCTTTTTTGTGTGACCACTTTTGCGTGCCTCGGTGGAAGTACCCACGTTCTGCCTCAAAGCTAGCTCAGATAGGTCGACAGAACTGGCGGGGCTCTCAGCATCAAGGGTCGTAGGTAGCTAAAAGGGGGGGGGGGGGTACATAGTATATGCCAACACTCGTCACGCCTCGTCAAATAAAAGATCGTCTAAGGTAAACATTTCTTGTATTGTCGGGAACACACACAAATATAGCAGGGCAGTACATTTACAATCAATTACTAGGCACAGGTACACTGATCGACTACCTACACATGGGGAAGCCTACCAAATCTCTCTCAAATCGCGTCCCCCCTGAGGGTCGGTTATTGTTCGCGGGACATGAAAGGACACAACAAAAATGAGGGAAAGTGGCGTTACTCACTGGTACCAGGTGGCGGCAGGGCATTGGAGGGGACCCACCACTTTCCCAACGGCGTTATAAGGAAACATATGGTTTCCTCCTTCACCGCACATGTCAAGACTCTACTTTTTTTTGAACGAAGCTACATTTATTTGAACGACTCTAGACCCTCCAATGTCAATGTCAATGTCATGCATACGGGGTTAGTAAGCAGTATGCAAGTACTTACATTAACATTATACAAAAGATAAATAGAAGTAGCAGCCCGTGGAATAATTCTTCTGAAATAGGTAACATCAAAAAGAGATAATAGTGTTAGTAAAAGAAAAAGAAAAATAAAAATAACGGCTATGACCAGTCGAAGAAACCTTCTGTGAATAAAATAAGTAATGAGGAAAAAACAGTTATGTGATTATGTTATAATGAAAGTAATTACTATAGTAGCGGAAATAAAATAAAATATATTTAAAAAAAAGGCAGGCAGGCAGCTGGCGGCAGGGCAAGCATTCCAGGGGGACGCTTGCCTGTAAGTAGGGCAGGCTACGCCCAACAGGGAATCCATTGCAATCAGGTAGCGTGGCAGTGGGGCCGGTCAACTCCGGCCTGACGGAACATGGCGGACGGGCGCGTCTCACGTTCGGCTCCGTGAATTCTGTGGAATGTTCCGGAACCGTGGCGCTGTCGCAGCGGCGGGCACGGGTTACGGCTAGGAGAGCTCCGTGGAGAGTGACGCGCGTTGCCGGGTCGCGAGAACGTGGCCGTTTGGGCGAGGTGAGGAGGGGTACGAGTGCCCGGGGGGACGGGCGGTGTGCAACTCACTGGCGTAGGGTGGTGCCTGAGCGCTACGTAACACCACGTAACCAAACGTTGAATATGTCCGTTATAGCTAGGTTTTGCATTATTATATAAGAAAATGCTTAAGAGATGAGAAGTGTATAGCCCCCAAATGGATAAGGGTTTCCCGATGTCACCAAGACTGAAATACTTCTATTAAATAAAAATATTTTAAATCTCACGAAAATATTTTAGGCAGGAATCCCCACCCATTAAAATGCATCTATAAATACACTCGCCCGGTTTGTCGAAAACGTTATATACATTAAAAAAAGTTTAACCTTCACATATTGAAGCCATGTTCACTTGCAAATAACTTTTAACAAACTCAACGAATCCCCTTTCTCTTTCTCAATATGATGAAAGAGAAATGACCCCTTTTGGCCCCGAGCTCTGTTTGTCAATGTATCAAACGTCAAAAGATTACAGAAATATCGTTGCTGTGTGTAATTGCTCATATCAGGGGGATTATAATAAATGTGATGTTTGACGGAGGGATTGTGAGCGTTTAATAAATGAGGTGGTTATTAGTAGCAGATAAAGCCTGCTGCGATATGTGTCCTTGACCCTGTTACATTAAAGTTACACAGAAATAAATCCTGCGGTGATCTATGCCCATTCCCACCCTCCACAACCCAATGAGTGCTATAAGAATGGTGACATCAAACTGAGGGTAATACTTGCGAACTAATACTTGCGAATTTTCCTTAATTTCCCCATACGAAAATTTGGGAAGGAAACGGCCGCACTTCCCGTGTTCCGAGGCCACTCACCTTACTGATTTCCTTCCCTTATATTATTAAACTAATATAGTCCTCCCGGGACACATTCGGCCATTCTAGGTACGCTCAGGATGCCAACAAAAGAATTATGTTTTTCGAGCAAATAGGAACACATTCAGCCAAATTGCGTGTCGTTTTCCAAATGTTTCAACAAATGTTTTTTTGGATGTTGTTTCATTATAATAATCACGATGAATATTGTCATTAAGATTATAATCATCCCATTATTGTTGAAATGTAGCAGCTATTCTAGTATATTCTTAAGATATTTACATCATTATTAAGGTCATATATACTCGTAAATAAGGTGGAAATGATGAGTAAATTTTGTTTAGCACCGTTGTGATTTGAAACTCGATGAAACGGAAACGAGTGACACTAAAAAGAGTCTAACACAAACATCTACAGGATTTTGCCTGCGAGAGAATGAGATGGAATGAAACCTTATCTACATTCAGTACTTACGAAGCGTCGCGCACTGTCAAACTGAGCGTATTGACCCCTTTGATTATGAGCTTACTTTTCAAGGTTTTTTGATTGAGATTGGGTGGGTGAATGTTTCACTTCTACCGCGTGTGAACTGCACTCCATTTTTTTTTTAAAAATATTTTGTATCTTCCTTACAGTAGATGCAAATTTTTTACAATGTTTTTTAAAGCATTAACCACTGGAACATTTGTACCGATGCTCGATGGTTGCTGGCTGGCTGATGAAAGCATGCAATTTTAGTAGGGTTTTTAGGTATCAATTCTTCCCTAACAAGAAAATACAAGGCCTCTAGTCTATAATAGCCAGAAAACATTTTAAAAACCCACATGAAAAGTAAAAATTGCGAGGTGCACATGATGCCTTTCTATTTATATAAAGAACACTACCTTTAAATTCAGAAATTTAAATGATTCCCACTTCATGGCAAATAAAAATCTATAAAATGAACCAACAAAATATATATCACATTTGCTCTGCCGATGAACACTGTAACGCCGTCCGAAACGTTGGCTAAAGAAGGAGGTGGCGCAAGACGGAAAAATACCCCAAAAATACATTAAATATAATATTTTTGACCCTGAAAATCTAAAATATATCCTTCAAAACAATGGTTTAACGATTGTATGACGTATGTATACCTTGTTAGTCATAAATTAAGAGCAAGCAGCAGATAGAGAAGCGTTTTTTGCGCTTTCATTAATGAAAACTAAATCTTCCCCTTTAAAAGGACTGCTAGATAATTGAATTATGGAAAAAAGAATTTATATACTTTTGAATGTAGCTATAACTTTGTGGTTATCCATTATGGATAAAGGAAACAAATTAACTTTGTTTGAACCACTTATATATTTGAGTAAAGCCGACCGACCGTTCCTTCTTCAGGGCAAACGTATACTGATTTGACAGTTACAAAATAGTGGACGAGAACAATGTATTATTCTGGTAGGGGTGGAGCCGTTGCTAGGTATCTTAATGAAGTGTGGGTGGGTATTTTTTGAGAAATGCTAAAGATAAAGACCATAAATTGACTAATTCCGGAATATATAAACTCAAATGTAATGATTGTCGCTCATTTTATATTGGAAAAACAACTCGTAATTTTGAAATCAGAATCAAAGAACATTTAAGGTGTCTTAATAAAAATAATTTTTCTGAGTTCGCTAACATATCATCGAAAATAACAATAGTTTTGAAAAAAATACGGGGATAAATTTAATATTCTTCATATTAATCATAAAGGAAAACGCTTAGACAACTTAGAAGCCTTGGAAATAAAAAAAAATCCCTTAAAAATAATGAATCTATTATCAACAAACATAAAATATTGTCTTACAGTCAAATCATGAATATGTTCACCTACCCACCCACCCTTCAATAATACCTAGCAACGGCTCCACCCCTACCATAATAATACGTTGTTCCCATCCACTATTTTGTAACTGTCAAATCAGTATACGTTTGCCCTGTAGAAGGAACGGTCGTTCCGAAACCGGTTGGCTTTACTCAAATATATAAGTAAGTGGTTCAAACAAAGTAAAATGGTTTCATTTACATTTAAGAATTAATATTTTTAATCACCATAATTCACCTAATTTTACACTTTCAGACAGATTAAATATGGTGGTTTATTGACACAAGTGCCAGGGGATTATCATCCATAACCTGTATTGTAGTATGTACACGTGTGTTTTTTTAATTATTTTTCGTCTTCCATTTTGTTAACCTTGTTCATTAGCGTAATACTTTGCTTAGAGCGCCCCTTTGGAGAGTGTTGACTTTTATAGCGAATATTCTGCTAAATATGACTTTCCTAAATGTTTCGCGAAAAGTCAACAATTTGGACGCTTTGGAAAAAAGATTAACGAGGCTAAACAATACCTTCAACCAAATAGGTTTACATTACATACAAAGCACCTGATTTTAATACAGCATGTCTGAGATGGTGACGTGTTTGTTTTGCTCTTTGGTTTATTTTGTAAGTTCAGTATTATACTTTGTTTACTTTTCGTTACTCTTACTAACAATTACTTACATCGCCATCTTATGTGCATAAGAATATTGCAATTTCTTACAAAAAGTAAAAAACTTATGTATTATTTTTGGTTTAACGATAATTCACATTAATTAGTTATCGTCCTCCGTTGTAAAGGAAATGCTGAAAACTTGTTTGTCAAATTTTCACACTTTCTATCGTCTCAATTTTCTTCCCTCTTAAACAATTAATTAAGGAAACACAATGGCCTCTGATCCGGAAGAGATATTAATGTGCTTATTAAATTCCGTCCCAGCGCTTCATTTGGTATCATTTCGTTTTATTTAAAGGTTTGATTATTTTTGAGTCGTTTGTGAATAATTCAAAAACAGTATTTTTCCAAAAACCGTAAAATGAAAATAATTAATATTAATTAAAATATAGCAATGAGAATAATACTTACCTGAAATTGATCTTTTTTTCTTCATTATAAACACCCGCTAAGCCGCCAAAGCAGTTTATCAGCAGATCAATTTAACAATATTAATATTACACTAAAGCACACACATATCGAGAAACATAGAAAGTATAGAAAATAGATAAAGAAGTATAATTTTTCATTTGACAACATTATAAAAGCATAGAATTCATTGACTTATAGATATAACACAGTAAACAAATTCATAGGCATACACGCACTCGGAGGCACGCAACACTCTTAAACATAATCACAGTGGCATCTTTATATATATGGTTAGATGCATACAATCAATTGATACTATTGTATAGGTGCTTAAAAACAATAACATTAAAAAAATCTTTAGACCTCTCTCCCCCCACTACTTCCATTTCTACCCACGCCTGTCATTCTATACTTGATAATTTAGTTTTTAGTACCTACATATAATGTCCTGATGAAGAGAACAGAGTTCTCGAAACATGTTGATTTTTAAAATAAAGATTATCGTGTGTAGCGGTCCCAAGGGGGGGGGGGAGGTCACCTACCTTTTGCTCTCGGCCAGCTCAATGTCATCGGCAGGCAGGAAATCTCTCCTCGCCAAGGTCATAGGTGACTAGGGGGTAAAGGGTACATAGGTAATTTGCCAAAGCCCGCCCACGTGATCCATCAAATAAAAGAGGTAGCTAGGTGGAACATATTTGTATTGTCTGGTGTACACAATTACATCATCTTGCAAAACATAACTATTAGTCACAAATCAACAACAATGTCTAGCTAGGTATTCCCTATGAAGGGGTCTCTCAAATCCCTCTGGGGTGTGGTCACATCAACCGGGTATGGCTAGGGGACACATTTAATTAAGGGGGAAATCGTGGTTCAACTCACAGCTGTTGGACTGGTGCAGGAAGCCAGGGGGCAGTAATCCGGGGCTGGTGCAGGTAGCTGTGATCTCCAAGTGGAGCGGCCATGTCCGCGACCACGGATACTATTTTTGAGATCGGCTTTAATTTGAACGCCATTAAAATCGGCGATTCCGCGGGAGTTTTACGGAGTGTACCGCGTTAAGCGCGGCCTGTCGGAACGACCGCCGGTTGGTTTCTGCGGGGCGGGCTCCTGCCGGGATCACAGGGGAGGGGTGCGGCATGTCCTTTCTTGCAAGGGTAAAGCGGGCGTTTACTCGTAGGGCGTATCCTAACACGTGGTAAAAACAAACTGTTTTTAATTATTGGAGGAGAAATGAATTTAGAAGCCGGATGTAAGGCTTTTAGAAATGGAATTATTGAATTTTTGCAAGCAATTGATGATAGTGGTTTCCAAATGACTTGACACTTTTTGCTTTTTGTGAACACATTGACAAAATGTACAAAGAAAAATTTTTCGAATGAAAATAAAGATAAAATATGACACAGACGTTAAATTGAAAATAAAGAGTCCACAGACGGAATGAACGAATGAAATGACAGGTAGAAAATTAAATTAAATATATCTATTTAATATTTACACCACTAAACATTATTCAAGGTAAAACACATTATACAAGTTGTAATAACTGTTACGATGCGCCGGAATACACCCCTACAAATAACTACGCTACACCCCTGCCCATGCACCGCGCCAGCCCCCTTCCCCGCGCCCGCGCACGGCACGCTCGTGGCAACTGCCATTTCCCTGTAACCCCTGGTTGAGAGCGCCCGCTCTGTCGCCGATCGTTCCGGCACTTTTGTTCGAGAAACTTCTAACGGAGACGCGATGTCCCGTTTTGCCTGTAAAAACCTGTGGATAGTACCAGCTCCGCCTGGATACCTCTCTTCTTGCTGCCCTCAAGACACCTGCCCCGGCTGTTGTGAGTACCTGAACCGCTAAATTTCCCTTTTTGCCGTGTGTCCCTCCCAATTTACGCGTAATTATGATCGGTCTCAGAGAGACTCGATAGAAAGAGATTGTTAAGCTATGACACCGGAATAGATAGGCTATTAATTCTACCTGTGCTCTATTATTGACTGTAAATGAACCCCTGTTGTATTTAAACAGTTCCCTCCAATACAAACCATTTACTTTACAAACCGTTTACTGCAGCTGATGTTTCATTGCCCTGACAAGGTACGAAGGTAGACTTTATTTCAGGAATTCCTCACATGCCCCTGAGAGAACCTACCACCCTGGTGATGAAAGTCCCTAGCGCTCTGCTGACCGAATGAGCTAGTCCGACAGCAGAAAGTAGGCACCTAAGCCAGGTGTCCCAACATAACCAAAAAAGAAACATTAAGAATTTCATCTTCCACTGGAGCGATCACGCGAAATAAATAAATTTGTCTCGATTGTTCGCGATTTGCCAGAAGATCATTTTTTATATTTTTCACCAACATTAAAAAAATCATACCCTTGCCAATGAATTAACCTGTATTTTACCGTTTATCTCATATTTGTAGGATTTATAAAAAAAATATTAAAAAATCGTAAAATTTATAACCGTGTGAATCCTGCGTGTTGTTACTTTGAAACTGCCGTGAGGGGTACTTATTCGAGTCAACATATTTTCGATATCTGTTTATTGTCTGTGGTATACTTGATATTGAAAGGTGCATATCTACGGAAAGGGGGTTTAATTTTAACGGTGAACAGCTCATCAAAAATTCGATGTGAAAAAATATTTATTAAATTTATTTTTAACATCGTTTAAAATAGTCTACGAAGTTAGGATTTGCGACATCTATGGTCATAATAGATAAAGCATTTCAATAGCTTCGTTTTAAAATAAATGGCTGGTCGGGGAAATGTTTTAAATAATTACAACAAATGTTTTACGAATGGTAGGAAAATGTAGTCCAATTTTGGACCACTACCAATTGCAGACAAATAAAAGTGGTCCATTTTTCAACCATAATCTCTCCAGTGGTTATCATATTAATATACGCCTACACTACATACGTAAAGAATACGCCTTAGGATGTTCTTTGTATTATTGTTCAGGTTTATAACATTTCATATTACTATTATAATATTATTTAACGTGCTTGTATGAGAAGGGTTTTGATCAAAATTGTTTCATAAAGGGTCCGAATTTACATTTAATATCGTTGGAATCTCAGATAATGATATCATCGGGGATGTCTATAACGTTTAAATTGGAAATGAGATAATGAAAGTGATCTTCCAGGAAAGCGATGAGATTAAAGGGGAGATTAAAAAAGTAAGGAGTTTTTTTAAACCCTCAGGCCACCGGCATATTTTGTAAGAAGGTCAAAATATTTCCGCTTTGTAATAAAAACCAAATAATTGGAATATTTCTAAACGTATTCGAAAATGAAAAACTGTTTGAGAAAAGTGATCAATTTTGAACGCTAACATAAAAAAATAGCTCGTCTTAAATTACTGATAATGAAAAGAAAGAAAAATACACACGTATTATAATAGACAAATGTATAATAAACGTCAAAGTGACCTCACTTTTTTTACGTTTCTTGTCAAAATAATTAATAAAAAATTCCCAAGGCTAATAAATTTTATTCAAACTAAGTTTTAAAATTCATTGTATCGTAAAAGTGAACATTTTATTGTTTTGTGGTTAACTTTTACATTTAAATACAAAGTGTGGTATTTTTATTTCTAACGCTGCGCCGTTCCCAAACAAACCTCACCCCATGAACCCGGGCAGCTCTGCTAAGTCACCAAATGTAGCGAACTATTTGGTGTGACCTATGGATGGGGGGTTGGTTATCCAGTAAATGATTTGCGGGCGGCGGTACCCAGTACAATTACAATTTATGATATAATGACGTCGCGGATTAAATTCCTTTCAAGTAAGGGCAGAATGCCCCCTTAGTTTTTCCTGGTTTACACATATTATGGTCCTTGGAGCCGGATTGCATGTTAAATCAAACGAAACAAGTCGGAAACTCTTTAATGAAACTTGGGTTGGATCTCTGAACAAGATGACGTGAACAAAAGCTATATTTGGACCAAAACTTAGCTAGTTAGAATTTGTCGAGAATTTTTTAATTTTATTAATGAGTATTTTTATAGTACATAGCCCACTAGCATCACGTGAATCTTCGCCTGTCTGTCGTAATCTGTCAGCTATCAACTGCCAACTGTCGTCGGAACATTCCGCAGCGGAACTGCCTGCTCCTCCATTCTTGGTGAAAATCTGCGAAAATACTTTAAAATACGTACATATTTGAGTGCCTTTAAAAGTGTCTACTAAAATGATTGACACTTCTTAAGGATTCCACGGTGAAGTGCGGGAGTTATCTATCTATTTATTCAGTAACCAATCTATCGGTTGATATACCTCTCAACTCGTTTTCCTACACACCCATTGCAATAGAGATATTGCAGCCTCCTCGAAGCCTCATTAAGCGAATATTAGGTTGCTCTGAAACCTGTTGTCATCTATCCTTTGTATGAAATAGAGATCTCCACAGAGACCCCCAGCATCTATAGGTTTTCATGATATTAAAAACCACGTAAATCTGCTTAAACCAAATAAATTCATTTAGCTCTGGATTTGGTGAATCTCACGCGTTATACGATATTTTCAATGAAAGTGTTTTGAAATTGAAGATAAACTAATTTCATATTCATATGAGGAGGCTGTGAGACGAAATTCTAATTATTTTAATCTAATTTTCTTTGTGGGTCCTCAAAATTCTCGTACCTCTCCCCCCCCTTTCCCAATCCTTTAATATCTTCTTGTCTAGTAGCCAAGTGATAATTATAAGTAAATAAATTACTGAGGAAGTAATCAACGACTTCAACTTGGAAAATGTCGAGTGCAAGAAAGCGACGAAATTCTCTTTTTTTGAGAAATTGTTACCTATTTATATTGTGAAAAAACTTTCATTTTACTATTGTTTTTACATTAGCTCCACAAATTAGGCCCTGAGGAAAAAAGGATCCCTCAAGGCCTATGTCGTCTTTGAGGACTTTGAGTGAAGGATCTTTTTAGGGAAAGTGAGGAGGGGAAGGAAAAAGGTATGAGGAGTGCGAAGGAATCTAGGGGCAATGTATCCAGGAATGACGCAGGTATGAATCCATCCCTCCTACTGCCTTGCAAGGCCATCGGTCAAAAGAATCCAGCTGGAGAGATCAAAAGACCTTCCTCAATCAAACTCTACCGAACCGCCCAGCCACGCAAGGAATGCTCTCCTTGTTCTACCGGTATTTCAATGGAAAATGCTCCGAGGAACTAACGTTATTGATTCCTTCGGCACATTCGGGAAACACGTCAAACGTGCGCCCAAAATTTTTTATCAATTTGAATTTGTCACCTGAGAACGGGTCGTTTTACAACGTTCTTAGCTTAGCTTCCCAATAGCTTAGCTTGGCTCTGGAACGATTACTAGCCTTTGTGTTTCCTCCCTCCTGCAAAGTGTAATTTCTGAGATTTCTATACATGTGGGAGTATGGCTATTAGGCTATAACCCGAGGCTCTACCCAACTGATTTTCTTTTGGGTATGCTCGAAATGAACCATCTACGATTCAGAAGGGATGTATACATTGCTACACATTTCCTCAGATTGATTCGCGGATGGTTTGAAAACTCAGCTATCTTGGAGAGCATTCATGCCTATGTTCCCGATGGTAATCTTCGCCACCGACAACGTAGACTGTTCTATCTTCCGTCCTGCAGGACTAATTTTCCAATGGTCATGCCGGTCGGGAGAGCAATCTTGCTGTTAAACAAAATTAATTCGGATATCTAGCGTTAGTGAAGCTAACTTTAAAAGGCAAGCTCTATTAATGCTTGTATATTTTATAGGCCTACGTGTTCAATGTAGTACAAATGTATTTTAAAAAAGCTTTAAAATGCATAATTTTGTAATGTTTTAAAATTTGTAATACAATTGAATTGAAAAAAGTGGGTCTCTCCAAGAACCAGGTTCACTGCTCACTTTCCACAAAAAAGACCTTCCACAATGCATCCCCAAAGAAGGCATGGTCATAGAGGGAAATTGTTTTACTTAGGGCCTTCCTGAGTGGAGTTAACGTAAAAAAATTAATGTAGAAAATGAACAAACTACTTTTTAAGACATGATAAAAAGTAAAAATAATCGGTGGCGTTTTACTGATTCGAGAAGTTTTCATTATTTCCAGAGTTTCACAGGGATTGCTCAATATTCATAGTCATTATTTTTGCCGGTTTAGTAAACAGTGAAATAATTTCATCGTTACTTCGGCAAAATAATACGGTAACAACATTATTTGGAGTAAATTTTTTAAAATAAGGGTGAAATGGTTCATTCCTTGGTTTTGTATGTAGGAACTTGTCAGCGACTTTCCTAACTGTATTTTGTGTTGTGAGGCGAACTGTTGATAGCAATATGGTCACTAAAACTAATGCATGTATTTTCTTGTTGTTTCAGGTAGGGCCCGCCGTTATTATTCCCTCCGAGGCTTCGGTAAAGTATGCTTTCTTTTCAAAATACTTTAATACCCCTTTTTATAATCTACAACTGCTGTCTGCTTTAACCTTCTCTGAATAATTGCGACCGTTCTTTTTAAACCACTCTTCATATTTTCCTCTGATGAAAATGCAAAGCTTTCGTCGTGTGAAATAAATACTCGTATAAAACTACCTACTAAAGCTTCTGACGACACCGTGTCCAAGAAAACAATCTCTGTACCGAGTGGTGCGAACAAAACACTGCTGCAATTTGACTCTGTACCTCTGTTGTCTACCCCCTTCCTGTCTTTAGTCTCTCTGACGATCCTCTCACCCGTGTGTCTAATCACCCCGTCTAGACTATGAAAGATGTTAGATGTTAGGGTTGCGAGATATTCAACAAGAAGGGGTGAGGGGGTAATTTTAATATTCCCCCGCCCTCCCCCTCCCCATGCAGTGGAGGTAGTTTCTAATGTATTATGAGAGACTTGACTAAAAGTATGATGGAAAGAAGATTTTTTATGAAACATTTATTCTTTAGAAAAACGTAGAAAGGACTCTGATCTAATTTGCACATTCAAAATTATTATCAACAGTATAACTGATACACCTGCTTTGTTACAACTCATCCAGTTCAACATCCCTTCCGGTAGACTCAGAAATAATGAATTGATGTTCCTAGGGATGTCAAAAGTGAAAAAAATATCGATATATCGATGTATCGATATTTATTAAAATATCAATATCGACGTCGATATATCGAGGGTAAAATATCGATATACCGATATATCGGTCAAACGTTCAAGAGATTTTGCGTTTTTAAAATAATAGTGTATTCAGCTCAATATTATCAATAGTAATTTTTACACAAAATGTGCTTTTTTTAATGTACAAAAATCTCAATAAAAATGAAGATATTTTATCAGTATTCATTTTTATTAATTATTATAAGCAATAATTATCAGCCTGAAACACTCATCAACATTGAAAAATCTTCCGAGAAAAGATACTTGCCGCCAACGGGACTTGAACCCGTGTCCTTCTGATTGCCGGTCAGCTGCTCTTGACCACTGAGCTATGGGGGCTTATCAAATACCCGCCAAATAATTCAATATATACTAGTGTTTCATTCAACAATTACTGCTTAATACATATATATATATATATTTTTTTTTTCCACCTAAAAACAACCAACTTTATTTTTGCGAGAGAGACATTGTAAGTGTTAAATCCCTCGCTAGGTGGCGTCGAGACAAATGATGACTACATTTATTGGGGAAATACTTAAACTGGTCAAATATTAATTATTATTTTTAATTTATAAACTTACGTTTATACAAGATTTTTATGCAGAGCAAAAAGGGTAACAATTATTATAAGCAATAATTATCAGCCTGAAACACTCATCAACATTGAAAAATCTTCCGAGAAAAGATACTTGCCGCCAACGGGACTTGAACCCGTGTCCTTCTGATTGCCGGTCAGCTGCTCTTGACCACTGAGCTATGGGGGCTTATCAAATACCCGCCAAATAATTCAATATATACTATTGTTTCATTCAACAATTACTGCTTAAGAGCAGCTGACCGGCAATCAGAAGGACACGGGTTCAAGTCCCGTTGGCGGCAAGTATTTTTTCCCCAATAAATGTAGTCATAATTTGTCTCGACGCCACCTAGCGAGGGATTTAACACTTACAATGTCTCTCTCGCAAAAATAAAGTTGGTTGTTTTCAGGTGGAAACATATAATAAGCAGTAATTGTTTAATGAAACACTAGTATAAATTGAATTATTTGGCGGGTATTTGATAAGCCCCCATAGCTCAGTGGTCAAGAGCAGCTGACCGGCAATCAGAAGGACACGGTTTCAAGTCCCGTTGGCGGCAAGTATCTTTTCTCGGAAGATCTTTCAAAGATGATGAGTGTTTCAGGCTGATAATTATTGCTTATAATAATTGTTACCCTTTGTGCTATGCATACAAATCTTGTCTAAACGTTAGTTTATAAATTAAAAATAAAAATTCATTTTTATTAGGTAATAATTACAAAAATATCAACAACTAAATAGCTGTCTTTTAACTTATATGTGAACTGAGACCCATACAAAGTTTGTATGCGTCTCAGTAACATTCTATTGGCGTATTAATCTGTTAAAAAGGACTTCGTGTTTGGAACAAGGTACAGTCAATAATCATAGACAATTGAGCACCAACACATAGGAGTGGCTTAGAAAAAAATGGCGAAAAATAGCATACATTTTTATGTATGCTATACCTACACACATGAGATAGTATTAGTGATCGCAAACACTAATGCAAAGACAATAGATTTGTAAGCTATTAACAGTTAAAATTTCAACCGCCAGATGTCATGACCCAATACAGTTACTTTTTCCGTTCGTTCCTATACGGTTTTGGATTCTAGTGACTTTAAAAACATAAATTTAAAAAAATATCGTTTTTGATACAATATTGGATATTTTGTATCGATATATCGGATCAAAATATATCGGCTAAAAATATCGATATATTGAATTAAAAATATCGATATATCGATACTTTTTCAACAAGCCTAGCTGTTCCTCAATCAACATTCTACTAATTACGGATATCATTCTCCTTTATCCAGAATGTCGAGACTTATCAATGCAACTTAAAGCATTGAATGTTTTAATGTCAGAGACATGTGCAATTTCCTTTAAACGAATCTTCAACCTTTGACTTGTAGTAATCTTCTACATGTACTCGTACTTTTTATATTATGTAATGTTTTTCATTAGCTCCACACAGGAGGCCCTGAGGAAAATAATTTCCCTCTTATGTTATCTAAGGGCATGCTGTGTGGAGGGTCTTTTTAGGAGAGGAAGTTCTTGGAAGGAGAAAGGTACAGGGAAGTGTAGGAATCTTGGGGTCAGTGGGTCCTGGAGTAACAGAAGTATGAATCCATCCCTCCCACTGCGGTGCAAGACGATGTTCCGAGTCCTGCTGGAGAGGTCAAAGATCTCCCTCAACGTTATACTTGGTCGAAACCCTCAACCGATTTCTACCTATCGGGCCTGCCACGCATTTGGTAGCCAGACGCATCTGACACCAAGATTTGGACAAACAAGGCCCAGAACCTGGGCCTGCTTAGTCACCAAACGTAAGTCACGAACAACTTAGGGTGACCTATAAGCATATGTAGGTGTTGGTAATCCAAAAATACTGTTCACGATTAATAATACCTACCTCCCAAATTGATTTATTATTATATGCAAAACAACGGTTTTATTCCGAGACTGATGAAATGTTGCACACTTCACCTTCAAAAGAATTGGAAGGTCACTGTCTACATTATATTCCGAAAACTCTTTGTAAAACCCGGCCAAAACCAAATCCAATCAGTATTTTATAAATGTGACTCATTTTCCAGTTCACGTTTTGGTTTATAATTAATAAAACGCCATCTGTTGCTAACTCCTTCATTACATTAACATTACATAATACGCCAAGATACATTGCCCGTGTCAGCCCAAACAGTGCATGGCAGTTCAAGAAGCAGGAAGGCAATTAATTACTGCAGCCCCTAAATGGACATGCAGTGAAATAAGGATCTGGTTACTTAGGGAAAATACTACTGAAATGTAGTTTACAGTCATATTAATTATTATTTCAGGTCTGACCCACTATAATATAGTAATTGTTCATTAAACCGACTTAATTTTTGTCCAATAGTTTATCTTAGTTTGGCTTGAAGATTCCAAAGGGGTGAATCATAATATGCGAGTATTTTCCACAATTTAGAAATGGTGCACAATTTTATAATACATTTTGACGGACACCGATTAGGTTATCAAGTTGATCCGGAGAGAGTAAAATTCACAATGATTCAAAATTACAATGATTTTGCATTTTGCGTTTTTTTGCGCATGTTACAATGACATTTTGCATAATTCACATTTTGTATTGAAAATGACACATCAACGCCATCTTTGATCCATTGTGGTCGATTCGCAGCTCAAACGGGCGTAATACATTTTAGTATCCCTAAAAGCACATGGAGACTGCCAAACAACCACTCTGTGATATGAATAGTTTTAATTAATAATCGAGATAAAAAAAACTAAAAGGTATTATGATGCCTAACCAAAGGGGTTAGAAATAACTTTTGAAACGTAAAGTGTTAAGATTGGCAGAATATTTAAATTTTCATAACGTTCAGTGCTATTAGGTTTATTAAAGCTCATATTACCGTGCAGATTGTGTCAGTGCTCCAGATGTTTAAAAATAATTACTTCCACCAGAGTGGCTGACTCTGTAAACCAGTTAATTTTAATCTTATTTAACTTGTCTGCAAGCTGAAAGCTGGATAAACAAATAGTTTTTCCGCATAAGACTCTCAACTGCTCTCATCTGGAACCAGTGAGACTAATACGTCACAAAATTTGGTATATTGGGTATATACAAGGCTGAAGGTGGTTGGGAGGAGAAGGAGATCGGAAAAAGAAAAGTGGGGAAGTACCTGGCTATTCAGATCTGGTCACCAAACACTCCTAAAGCCATTTCGAGCGACGTTTCAATTCTGAATAGTGGCCAGGACAATACTTTAGAGTATCGTCAACTCTGGAAAATGTCGCCTATATAAAATAGATGAATTAATTGAATATGAATTAATTGTTAAATGACACAAATTCATAAAATAGAATTTATTTCGCATGTCGGGATTTGAACCCTATATTTTCGGATTGCGAATCGAGAACCTTACCCCTCGACCACGGAGGCCGTCATATTATTCGACTATTCCTGTGTCCTTGAGGAATCCTGTGAACTAATAGTCCATCACTACTTTACCACACCAACCTTCTCTCCACGATGCTCTGTGCTAACAATGTGTCTTCACACTTCTCCCAATCCATCATTATATCTGCTTCTTTCTTCCGAGAAGCCGCACTTAGTGAAGCCGGGGGCTAATACACTGCAAATCCGGTTCACTCGGAAAATGTTTAATTTATTTACCAGATCAAATTAAATTGTCGTATCAGATTCCTTCCAGTATTTAGATTTGATTGACTCTGAGCAGGTGATTGGAAAGGATGGGAACGTGGGATTATTCGCGTTCTGTCGAGTATTTTAAAAGTTTCTTTCTAGTTCTTTAATTTGCAGTTGACATAAAAACATATACTCGTATATTCAGATAAAATTTACAGCATTTATGTCCTGTACTACACTCCGGGACAATTTTTCCCTGCATTATTATCATTGTTTGGTCGCTATCATTACCGAAAGTCCAATTTGAAAGACCCGATCATAATCTTTAAAAAATTTCCCCTGCTTTTGATTCTTCGAGGTTACTAAGTGCAAATTTCTTTCTATTATTCTTGCCTTAATGACTTATCAATTATCTGTACTTAAAATTCACTCTCTTTAGTAATTCGATTGTGAAAGTCGTTTTTTTTCTTCGAATGCTTGCACAGGTGTTTCGATATTTTCTCATAACTTAAAAGGGGTCTAGGTAAATTGACCAAATTTCGAGTTACACAACAATAATTGTTCTGAATGCAATTTTTCGAAAACATATTTTTAGAATTGATTAGCATAAGCATGTATACAGTACGTACAAGAGTATTTTATTATAGAATGGACAATATCAACTAACCTAACCTAACCGAACAGTATCTCGTTAGTCATAAGCAAGTGAGATATATATTTGAACAGTTGATTACAAATGCCAAAAATATGGATTTCGGCCTATAATTGCTGTTCGAAAAATTAGTCCTTCGAAAAACTGAACTTCGAACGATTGATTTCAAACATTTGGTTTCGAAAAATAATTTTCCAATTATTCAATTATTGAATTCGAAAAACATGTCTGCTCCCACTTATGAGCACCTAATAAATAACATGCAAAGTTAGAGTTTATGGCGTTGAGATCTTTGCAAACAAAATCACCAACACTTACAATTCATTTTAGTGTTGTTATGTTTGAACATGGCTTATTAGCGGGATTGACATGAGAGCGGTTGCATGTTGAAAAACAGTCACGCTGGCGATCTGTTCATGAACAACAACACCTCTCTCACTATCCCTGTCTGTCCAGCTATTACCTTCACCTAAAGGAAGGTGTCATGTTGAAGCCTCCAACACGCGAATATTTCATTATTTTTGTCGAGAAATCAATATTCAGTCCTTGCAGGTACTTAACTCAAGTTATAACTAAGGGACAAGGGTCTTCCACTTTTTTCGAAGCGGTTAACATGCTTCTGGGTAAATGTAATATACTTGAATCCCAGTGATTAAGAATACCTACTTGAAATATGTTAGGAAAACTTCAAACAAGATCGAGGTTCTTCGAGAATACAAGTGGCTTTATTTACGTTATATTAAGGTTTACAATGAATATTTAACTAGATCAGACATTCGTACTCTTAGAGGCTCTAAGTTATTCTGATGCTGGGCGCGCAAATACTCCCGGAGCCAGAGGTCTATCGAAAAGTAGATAATATTTTAAAAAGTCAATTAATTTATAATTTGTTTTTATATTCAAAAGATTTTTATATTCAAGGTCCTAAGAAAGCTAATAATTAGTAAATATGTAAATCTTAAACATTTCTTGAAATTATATATTCCCATCCATTTTATTGCCAATGAATTTAGATTAATGGGCTCTCTCACGACACTGCATGTAGTGACTGCGGCAGTGACTGCAGAGAGCGTGGAGTTGAGCAAACAAGCGCTGTCTCGTTTTCTAAAGGGCCGCTAGAACGAGACAGCGCTAGTTCGCTCAAACCCACACTATCTGCAGTCACTGCCGCAGTCACTGCCGCAGTCACTACATGCAGTGTCGTGTGTAGGCCGCTTAAGGATCATTCCTATCTACGTCCATAAAATCTTCCTAACCTCACCGCCCTTTGGGACTAAAAATAAATATTGGCTTAATGTCTTCCTAAGTAAAACCTGTTGCTGTACGGGAATACGGGGCTAGTACGGGAATGTCCTGAATCGTTCAGGGATAAGGATTGATTGATCAGATCGATATTATAATGAAAATCGATAAACAAATCATACCAATGGTTGAATCTTTCAAATATTTGAAAATTATTATGACCCTCTTGTTTTTTTCTTTTATAAGGACTGCCTAGACCCGATTTTTTGATAACCATTCCGGGACCTAGAGGTAATAGCCCTGAGTTTGACCACAGTTAATAGTGCAATATACAGTTCTCTTTACCGGCCGAGGAGGTAACTAAAGGAGTTACAGTGAATTCTATTGCTTACTCTGCGTCTCGGAAAAAGGTATTATTTAGTTGTTATGGTTGAAGAAACAGATTTTTGAGTTTTTCATCTTAATTCAATCATTCATTTTAATTTTGGAGGTGAGTATGGGTGCCGCCGCACCGGGAAGCATTTATTGGGTAACCAACACCTCTTCCAAAGGTCACACGCCAAATAGTGATTTAGCACGGGTTCCCGGGATCACAGGGTGAGGTTTGTTTTTTTGTCTAGGTCTTTGCCCACCCACAGCGTGGTGGACTGGACCTCTCTAGCCGAACTCTCTAGATCCATCTCCTTGCACCGCAGTGGGAGGGGTGGATTCATACGTCCTTTACTCCTGGACGCTTAACCCCCAGATTCCTACCTACCTCTCATACATTTATCCTTCCTAGAACTTTCTCCCCTTTCCTTCCCTAAAAAAACCATTCAAATGGCATCTCCAAAGATAACATTCACCCAGAGGGATTTATTCCTCAGGGCCTCGTGTTTGGACTAAATATGAAAAATAAAACACAGTGTTTGGCTTTAACTTCTTTTAGCACCATGATAAAACTAACAAACCTTTTCCACTTTACTTTTGTTAGTTTTATTTTCTATTACATGACCTTCTTAATATTCTCTCAAATAATAAATCATACTAATTATTCCACTTTCTACTGTTTACATCATCTCGAATTAGTCCTAAGAATATATGTCCCCTTGCTACAGGATCCCACTCCTCTCCACACTACAACAAGATCGTCCTCTAATTCAACTTTCCTACAAACTGTTCCAAACAAATTAAATTTGAGTAAAGCAGTTAAACAGCGTGGAATTCTATTGTGAGGGGAATTTTCAAAGTTTGAGAATTAAACAATTTGAGACAATTGACTATAATTAGATTCCGAGCTCTGATTTAGTATTGTTTATTTTGAACACTCGGTATTATGCAATAAAACCTGAAGCCAAAGACATGGAAAAATAACCCAAAGAATACGATAAAAATTGATGAAATGAATTGATGACCTCCGTAGTCCAGTGGGTAAGACTCTTGACTCACAATCCGGAGGTCGCGGGTTCGAACCCAGCATGCGCAAATAAATTTTATTTGATTAATTTGTGTTATTTCACAATTAATTCACTTAAAATAATATAAAGTATATTTGCGGCATGTTCCAGAGTGGAAGATACTATCAGAATCGCCCTGGTGTAAGACCACCATTCAGAATTGAAACGTTGCTTGAAAATGGCTTTAGCCGTGTTTAGTAACCAGATCTGAATAGCCAGGTACTTCCCAACCTTCCTCTTCCCCACCTCCTTTCCCTCCCTTCTACCTTCAGCCTCACAACATACCCAATTGGGGATGCCATAGTCTCACTGGCTCCAGACGGGAGCAGTTGAGATTCTTGTGCGGTATTTATTCACTGTAAAAAAAAAAAATATATAAAAATAATCCCTCTCAAATCAACATTAAAAATATTTTTTTGTTTATCAACTTTTATTACAACCGCATTTCCCTTCCTGTTACTATTAGTTGGCCTCTTTATCTATTTAATGGATTGCCTGACAGAACATTTGAATAATAATACATCATTAGCTAAGCCTTTAATGAGCCCGGCCCCACGGGGGCTGATAGTGTCTGTTCCGTAACTACCGATATAGCTGTTTAAGGCCCGGCTTCCCGCATTTCTATCGATTGATTACATATTTTCCTAATACCTTAAATTTTGGAGCTCTAAAAAACTGTATGTTATTCTTGAAGATGATGTCATTGATTCCTTTAATTCATTCCTTTAATTCAATTAAATCCCCAAAAAAAATAAATTAAAAAAAAAATTTAAAAAAATTAAAAATAATTTTTTTTAATTAAATGAATGGGGAGGCTAACACCGCACACGAGACCAGGAGGTCACGGAGTACCCAGAGTACCGCAAAAGAGGAGACTGATAGGCTACCAAGCATCGCACAAAGAGGAGACCGATTATTCTATCTGATTATCTCGCAGGCTAAAACCTATAGATTAATGTGTTTGACTCTTTTTAGTGTCGCTTTTTCGTTTCATCGGTTTTCAAATCACAATGAGTGGGGAGGCTACTAAACACTGCACAAAGAGGGGACCAATAGGCTACGGAACACCGCACAAAGAGGAGACCGATTATTCTATCTCATTATCTCGCAAGCTAAAATCTATAGATTAATGTGTTTGACTCTTTTTAGTGTCGCTTTTTTTTTGTTTCATCGGTTTTCAAAATCACAATGAGTGGGGAGGCTACGAAGCACCACACAAAGAGGAGACCAATAGGCTACGAAACACCACACAAAGAGGAGACCGATCATTCTATCTCATTATCTCGCAGGCTAAATCCTATATTGTTTGTCTTTTTTTAGTGTCGTAATTTTTCGTATGTAAAATGTATTTATTGCTAGCAATTATATCTTAAAATTATACAAGTTTTCGTTTCACCCTTAAAATTTTATTTATTTTATTTTATTTATTAAACTTATAATTTTGTTCCATTTCACGTGATCTAATATAAACATACATTTTAACATTAAGATGAGTATTTTATGACAGTTAACCACAGCTAATCGGCCTTATAATATCTGCAAATTTACATATTAAATCGACCCAAGATCTACGTCTAAAAGTAGGTAGGTACGATATCTTTCGTACGTACCAAAAAACAGATAAGCATGATTTTAGTTCTCACTTTTCTAGCTGATGTTCAGATTCAAAGTCGAAAGTTTTCGACTAACTATGTAATGAAATTGACGGCTTGGCGCGCGGGGGAATAAATGAACCGCACGGACGGATTAAGGGCTGGCATTGAGGAATGAATTAGTAACTTTTGACTAATGTTTTGTGTCTTACCTAGCAGTGACTTGATTTACTCGCGAGCTGCGGACCAAGGACTGGGATGCGTTTGGGACATATCGTGACATTGACGTGACGATGACGCCTGACGTCATTTCTAGGTCTGAGATTTACAAAAGACCATGACGTCACAAGTGAAAAAGACTTTTGTTTTAATTCCTCTGTCTGTCGGAATCGGACAATCTCGATTTCGACAGACTAGATACCTGGGACGCGAACATTGAACACGGACCTGGGACGGCGGGGACCTTAGGACAATCTCAGGACCATTGATTAGGATAAATGATTAATTCCTTGCGTGAAAGAGATGCTCGGGCAACCCGAATGAATCGCGGCCGCGTTTTGGCCATTTTGGTACATGGACTTTGATGATGTACGGGTGTTTTTAGAATGGCGGCGCGGCGGTAGCGGAATACAATCGCAATAGGCGAGTCGTTCACAATACCGTCCGTCGACCACTTCGCGGCGCGCGGCCCGTTTAATAATATTTAAATACCTATGAAACAATATAATATTTAAATCGTTTACAGAACACATTATTCATTGAAATAATTTAACAGTAGAATAAATGGAAATTAAAAATGTACGGTGTCATTAAAAATCATAAGATGCAAGGCCAAAGATAAGGAATGAAGAATCAATTCCTTTTGAAATTGAGAATTAGATTGAGTGTGTCACAAGATTGAATTTATTTATTTAATTCGGTCATTCAATTTTGCCCACGTCTAATGCAGAATCGTTAAGCAGTTGAATTGCTCTATTTAATGGGGCATTCTGAAAGGAAGAAGTTCTCGCTTTCGGAGCATAAAAAAGTGTGTGGGATCTCCCACGAGTATACGCATTAGGGACATATAGGTTAATCTCCTTCAACATAGGTGGATTAGTAATAATTCGAAAAAGAAATTGTGCAGTTATTAGTCAATGTCTAAATAAAACATCGCTAACAATTGGGAAGTGTTTTTATTAGTAAAGCTTATTGTGTTTAGCAAAAAGTTGGCGTTTAGTATAAAAAAAATAATATGCAATTTCATTGAAAACTATAAATACGCGTAATTGTAATATTTACTCGATAGCTAAGTCTTTTATCGAGCCTGGTAACGTTCGTACCTGAGACACGAATGGCGATAGATGGTAATCTTCTGATAACTAAATCAGCTGCCATCTGTTGGAATATAGCATAACTTCGTTTTACCTATCTATTTAACCTATTGACATCAATCGAAAGAAGTTGAAACCTCATGCATAACCAATACACGACAATTTTCAATCGTAAGTATTCATAAACATTCAAAAAAGCACCAAATGCACCATAAATTTTGACTACGCCATTTTTTCGAAGGATTGTAAAAGTCGTCGCTCTCCTTATAAAGTCGTCGCTAGCACCTGACAGCCTTTTTTAATACTAAAAGATCTGAATACAACACAAATTTCAAGATTTTAACATGCCCTGAACATCATTTAACACCAAACAAATAGAAACATAAATATACAAAAAGCGTGGAAAAATAGCAATTTCGGATCTCCCGAGAGCAAAATGGATGACTAATTTATTTATATTTCATAAACTGACAACAACAAAAAAAGTCATAAGGTCAAAAAGGGTAACGTTAAAAGCCTAAACAATGGCCTTTTGTAATATAGTTCATGATCTCGTAATTCCTGACCTGCTTCCCGTAAATCTCCCTCAGAGATAAGCTCCCCGACCCTTCCAGTGAAATCACCGCTGCTAAACTGCCCTACTAATTCATTTAAATAAATAAACGTTAAGTACCGTAAAGCAAGGTAAATATGGGGATGTTGTATGAAACGTTAAAAATTACACTTAAGTCATGTCCTCTGACCCTTTAAAATCTGTGTCTGTGCAGTGACCCCCATTTTCCCCTGAAAGGATGGCATTATAATTCCGCTTTTGCAACATTATTATTTTCATTATTTTTTTATACAACATATCAAAATTACCTACCAGAGTGTTTTGGGCACATTTCGTCCAATTTGCAAACACTCGCGAGCGCGTAAGTCCAAAATGTGGCCAACCTGAAGAATTATTTTAAAATATTTTTGGATTTTTTTCAAAAGATCCCGCGTCATATCTTTTTGATAATCTCAAGGCTAACTTAATTGCTTCACAGTTTACAAGAGATGTCTCGCATCTCTTCGTTATTATTTCAGTTCAGCCGTCCCCTGCCGACGCTCTTGCACAAATTGTTAACATGAATGTTATTTTCTGTTGTTTAGTTGAAGTAAGGCAACAGTGCTTTTACTGTGCGCTCTGAAAATGAAAGCTTGCATTTTCTTATCAAATTATATCGGAAGTGTTTTGTTGTCAACACCCTTCACTGAACTTTTAGTGGTTTTTTTTTTTAAATATTTTTGCCGTATTTTCCAATAAGGCTCGTGTGCCAGAAAACATTTCTCATTGATAACCTGTGGCCATATTTTCGTGTCGAGAGAGTATCGGGGAGCGAGGGAAATATAAAGTGTTTCGTTTCCTCTTCTGTAAAAGTTAGAAACATAAGAAAATTATGCGTCAAATAATGACGGTATGATGTAATATTAACATTGCTTTTATGAATATTTAATTTGGAGTGTGCTGTGCGAATAGTGAGTTATAGGAGCTAACAACCTGCTAGCATAACAGCTGATTGGATCTTTAGGGGGAATGGTTGTTAACAATGGAACTATTCCGCTGAGCATTGCTATAGATTTTACCATTCACTGCGCGAACTAGACGGAACCAATATGCTCGTAGATTGGACCATTATCTTTTCGTACAT
Organism: Limnephilus rhombicus; assembly: GCA_929108145.2. NCBI lineage: Eukaryota > Metazoa > Arthropoda > Insecta > Trichoptera > Limnephilidae > Limnephilus > Limnephilus rhombicus. The sequence continues at coordinate 31,124,102 of OV815298.1, read as the reverse complement.
GCTTTCTGTGAAGATCAAGAAAAGAGCTCCAAAATAATGTTATTGCATCTTTCCAACAATCTTTTCAAATCACTGATGGCGTGTAAATTCTTTGTCTCTTCCATTTCATATTATTAGGTTTCTTCCACTAACATAACTCTCCATTGTCTCTCTCTATGGCCGCCAGGGCTGCACTCTAATTCATATTTTAACTAAGTAAGTATTTTTTTTACACTTGCTAGATATGAAAAAAATTGACGACTATTGAAAAAAGAGCAAGGCTTGCCATTCGGATTTAAAACATATATTTTTTGAAAACTTTATATTTTAATTTCTTAAAAATTATTTTATTTTATTTTTTATTTTAGAGAAAGTTGACAGCAAATCAGAGATTACAAAGTAATAAAATAATAGGATGTTAATTATGCCAATTATGAACATTCCACTGATGATAGTTATAATAATAAAGTGTGATATGTAAGTTTTATTTTTTAGTTACAAAATATAAAAAGGGAGGGGGGGGAGGAACATAGGAATAGGATTAAGAGGCAAAGGACGGGAATATATATAGGGATTGAACTTCTAGTTTGAGTCATGGTGCTTGGTGAGTTTTCGTTTTATGTCACGTAAAGTTGAGTTAAAAATGTCAATGTGGTAATAATTTGAGTTAAATGAGTGTGTGGATCTGTCGATAATGAGTTCTGTTTGGAGTTGGTCTTGCAAAGAGGGAGATTAAAGGTAAGCGACTGCCTGCTGTTGCGATTTGGAACATGGAATGATAGGCGTTGAAGAAGATCAGGACAATCGATGAAGTTATGTGTAACTTTAAATAACATTAGCGAATCTGCTATATTTCTTCGACAAGTTAACGTTTGTATTTTGAAGAACTTTGCAGAGTCTTCATTACTAACATGAGATCGAAAAGAGCGGAAATTGAGGTACCTTAAAAATCTATTTTGAACGCTTTCAATTCTATTTTTGTGCACTGCATAGCCTGGGTTTCACACCTGAGATGCGTATTCAAGGATACTACGAACATATGAGAAATACTCAAATACACCGGGAACCGGCTATTTTTGGAACCAGTTCCTATCGGATACATAAAATGATCACCAACACTCAAACTGGGCGTAACCGAACCAAAAACCGCCCGCAAGGCTTGGTAACAAAAAACTGCGTAGCGGGTTTTTTAACTGCAAGTATGTTATTATCGAAGATAATACATTTGCTGAGCCGAAACGGAAACTGTATGAAATTGCCTCGATAGAAAAAAATGCAAAGTAAGCTCCGAAAATTAATAAAAACACACTTTATTCTGTGATTTAACATGTTATGGGAATGAAAAAATTCACAATGTTTCTTTAAATGCTACTTAGGACATTTGTAGAAAGATTTTTGCTCTATTTTAAACGAGTCGTGTTTATTTAAATATTTTCACGATTTTCACTTAATTATTAGCTTTTTTTATATTAGCGCGCTCCCTCTAACATTCGAATTACACATCTGCCTTTAAACCACCTTCTTCTTCTTTTTGAATGCTTACTACGAAGCCTTAAAACACCCGCTTGTTACTGTTGTAAAAAAATAATTATATGCGATTCACCAGGCTGCAACTCTTCGATTAAATATATTCTAGTATATTGAATGAATAAATGATGTAGAATTCGCTCATTATTATAATTATTGCATTTGGTCTGTGTGCTGCATCATCAGCTAATTGGTAAGTAAAGCTTCCAGCGGCGGTTTATATCAATAATGAGTGGAAGTGAAACAGTATCGATTCACTAATTTTAGCTGAGAACACTAACGAAGACTGTTTACTTTGAAATTGATGCTTTTTCCTTCTACCAGGGAGAGGATATTGCAGGAGATGCATTTTAAGCCAGATCGAAGAAAAAAATATTGGAGGGGATACTACTTTCTACTTACTTAATAAAAAAACCTTCATGCTGCAGTGCAGCTTTTGCCGTACAAAGAATACCTTACGTAAAAACGAACATACTTCCTTCTTTGGCACTAATCTCTAACCTTCTCTGTATTTTTCATGAATCAAGGGAAAGAGTACCATTTAGTAAAAAGGTTTAACTTACATAATACAAGAATCATTAAAAATCATGTTGGGAGATTCCAAATTGTCGGTTAAAGAATTTAATGTTCCAAAAATATTTATTAAACAGCCAACGACAATTAAAAATAATACCATTTATACACATCGTCAAATATAATGTAAGAAATTGGCAAAAAGTTACAGATTTGGGAGGTGGTTATGGGTACAACCGCCCCGTGAACCATTATTGGATAACCAAAATTTTTGCCATAGGTCACCCCAAGTGTTTCGCTATGTTTGGTGACTTAGCGCGGGTGGTCGGATTCATGGGGTGAGGTTTGTCCTGGTCTTGGCGGCGGATGCATTTGCTCACTAGCTGCATGGCAGGCCGGGTCAGGATAGAATGGTTGAGGGAGTCCCATTGACTTCTCCACCCGTACTATCTCGGAACATCGCCTTGCACCGCAGTGGGAGGGATAGATTCATACGTCCGTCAATCCTGGACACTTCTACCCCCAGATTCCTATGCACCCCTCATACCCCTTATCTTCCCTAAACTTCCTCTCCTTCCTTTCCTAAAAAGACCCTCCACACAGCATCCCAAAAATGACTATATCCTAACGGGAATTAATTTTCCTCGGGGCCCTTTTGTATCGAGCTAAATGAAAAAAATAATTGTTTAAGATTTTTTTTATGAGGGCAGAAATTTTCCAAATCGGACGCGTAGATATCCCGGACGCTGGACGCGTATTTCAATTAGTTAACGCGAGCCCTCGAGTGGTTAAAGTAGTTAGTTCCTGAATTTCTGCACGGATAAAAAATTCCGATGTCTTGTAATCTGATGAAAACTTAAAAACAAAACGTAAAAGTAACGGAATGATTAGCTTAAAGATGACAAAAATGTGGACAATTTTTTTCGCGAAAACGCCCAAATTTTCCTTTTCAAAGAGCTTTATTTATATATTTACAGCCGAACTTCTCCAGATGTCGATTGCGTGTTTTCTTCTAAGAAGACAATGATAAACTATCTCCACCTAAAATAGAATCCTATAAGGCAAAAAATAGACAAAGGTTTCCGTTGTATTGACATTTCTACGAGCTTAAAGTAGCACAGATCGTCATTTCCATTTCACAATTTATATACAAATAAACACTGTTCCCGGAATTCATCCCTTCGTTAGATAGCTCAATACAAACTCTGCCGTTATATAATCTAGGTCAAGGGATAACGTGCAACGATTCAAAATGATGTAGACAGAAATAAATATATTTCGTTGTTTCTGAAAAACTAAACATTCTGAGATGTGAAAGTTTATGCATTTAATTTATTGCATCTCCTGTTGTAGGTGTCCCATTATTTAACAGGTCTGTGGCTGTAACGCCCTCCTGTCGCCTTATACCACCCCGCCCTGGAGGGACTTTTGTGGGGAAGTGGTCTGGGGCTGATGGGAAGCTGGGACTTGTCATTAACCCTGTATCGTCGTTCCCCCATAGAAAGGGGGTGGGATAGACCCTGTCCATGCACATTGCCAGGCGAACACACTTCCCGCGATCCGCCCGCGCCTCCCCCATCGACTTGCGTTGGCCTGAGGTGTAACCGGGCGGTCTCGATGTCCTTCCGTCCCCCCTCCGGTAACCCGACGCTCATCTTTCCTCAAGGTCTTCAAAAACTTCACCTTCTCTCCCAAGTACATTTCTTCGAGGAAAAATCGGGGAACCGGCTAAAGGACGCGGACTTCGAGCATCGTCTGCGGTTGGGCCGATAGCTATACGCATTCTCAAAAGGACTGCCCGGTGGTCTATGCAGGGGTCTCCAAACTACGGCCCGCGGGTCAAATGCGGCCCGCCAGTGTCATCAATCTGGCCCGCGATAGCTAATGCTAATGGCTTATAGCTGTTTTTTTGCTATAAGTTGGATAAAAAACACAGAATGATAGTAACTTGGTTTTATTTATTTGCTAGGTATTTGCAATTGTGACTTTCCAGTGCCAATAGTCTGTAGCGAATGCTCGCTCAGGGCGCGCGACTTGTCTAGAAATTATAGATAGTGGCAGAAAAATTAAAACGGTTTTGGCCCTTGGAACCTACTGAAGTAATTAGTATGGCCCTAAGGCTGAAAAGTTTGGAGACCCCTGGTCTATGGAATACTTTCTCTGGCTTTTCTTTTTATATATTTTATTTTCTTTCCGCTATTATGGTAATTACTTACATTATAACATAATCATGTAACTGTTTTTTTTTCCTCATTACTTATTTTATTTACAGAAGGTTTCTTCGACTGGTCATAGCCGTTATTTTTCTTTTTCTTTTCCTAACACTATTATCTCTTTTTGATGTTACCTATTTCAGAAGAATTATTCCACGGGCTGCTACTTCTATTTATCTTTTGTATAATGTTAATGTAAGTACTTGCATACTGCTTACTAACTCCGTATGCATGGACATTAGAGGGTATAGAGTCGTTCAAATAAATGTAGCTTCATTAAAAAAAAGTAGATTCTTGACGTGTGCGGAGAAGGAGAAAGCCATATGTTTCCTTATACGCCGTTGGGAAAGTGGTGGGTCCCCTCCAATGTCATTAACCCTGGAGCTGTTTAAACCAAGTCAACATGAACTGGCTGTTTGGTTATTACCTTACCTCATAATATAATGAAGATTAATAACACGATTCATCTCGTAGACACTAACTTCTTTCTCTACACTACGCTATAATTATACCTACGCAGTATAGAGTACCTGGTTGTACTATTTAGTTTGCGATTTGCCTCTTTTACCTCCACTGGTAGCAGATATCTCGCAGCAGTTTAGTGCACACTTTGGTACATCCATACAATACGTAATGGCTCTCCACTCTCCATTGGATGCAACAGGCATGGAAGTGGATGCGTATTGAAGAAAGGAAGCAAACAGAAAAATGAATAAGGGAGGAACATAAATGCCAAAGGTTTCAAGTAGGTACATAAGTGAAATATTCAAACACATTCTTCTGAAAGAACTGCGTGTAATTTGGTTGAAAAGTGGTGTTGGTGGGTATCAGTCTCGTCTGTAATATAGGCCTCAGGGATAGCTCCCCCACCTGAGCAGGGGCGGTGATTTATGGGATGTATTGTGGGGGCTGGTGTTCCCCCGAGAGAAGGTAGTCACAGGTGTGATGTTGTAAGATAAGTTTTATAAAGGAAAAAAGGTCTCACTTTTCAAAAAAATTTCCCGGTAATTGAAATTGATGTGTTCTCAATTTTGATTGTAACAGGTATTACGAAAGAATCAAATAAAATTTAGTTTTATCATACTTTTGAAGGAAATTTAAATATATTCGAAACAATTCTGTAACTACAAAGTAAACAAATCTCATTTGATTTTCTGGAAAGACGTAGCATTCATCGGCTCGAAGAAGTAGAAATTTGGTATTTAAATTACTTTCTGAATAATTACGAAGTCAGTTGTAGAACTGCAGACTGTAGACTGCTCAGTGTTATGCTACCTAAAATCCAGCTGCAGTTGGAGTAAATTATATATTTGAATTTGGAAACATCCGTAACCTAAGTTTTTTGAAGTACTGGTTGTTCAAAATTGATAGGGGTCCTTTTAAATAAAATAATTATCCTTGCAAAAAACTTCACTGTTTATTTCACTTGGACATGTTATAAATGTATTACAATACGGTGTCAATACACCGGGCCAAACACTGGCAGTTGTTTACTGTTAAAACTTGCGTTGGGAAGAAGCAATAATAATGGGATGCTAGCACTTTTATAACATAAAAACCTGCACACATTTAAAGAATCTACGATTATACATTTTGACATTCGAAAGCATCTACAAAAAAAATGGCTTCCTCCATAGTATGTACTTGGTAGTTAAAACAGGCTGCGAACTCTCAGCGTCCAGCCAAGCCTCGCACCATTCGAAATATCAACGTCTGGGAGCTTGCTCAAGCAACCCATAGGTGCTGGTAGTATCTCAATTTTTAACATAGCTTCCGCCTCGGGGTTACTAAATCGCCCATACCGATTTAGGAACCCTTCAAGAAAACATAACAAAAACAGGGGAAGACAATCAAAGCAAAAGCAAAAAAAAACACAAATCCTAACTCTAAATACCGTACAAATACTAACAAATAATTTTACCTATTATAAATTAGCAGCCAAAAACTAAATGATCCTGCACTGCTTATTATACTATTATTTAAAAATGTACATTCACAAGTTGAATTTTAAGGTGATTAACCTAAACTAATTATATAAACTTCAATTAACCAAAAAATTTTTTACATATTTAAATAATAACTTAACACAAAATACTATTATAATAGAACACAACCCAACACAAAATAATATTATAATAAAACCCAACCCAACACAACACAATTGTCTTTTTTTCAAGTCCATTGGTTAGGATCTTCTCCGGGTGCAGTCCACGATATAAGCACCACAGCGCGGGGTGCAATCAATCATCAATTTATAGGTTGTCATGTTGTTCCTGGGATTGGTATCTTTAAAGGGTCTTTTTTTTAAATATTTTCACCCTAAAAAGTTTCATCATGGTCGTCCGGGGAGTCCGGACTGACGGAAGGGTCCGGGGCGTCCGTCACAGGTTCAGTTTCCGGGTCCAGAGGCATTAGACATATCTTTGTGATAGGCCTGACAAAGATTCCTTGAGGGGTTTTCAGGGTAACCACTCGCACTACACCATCCGCGCCGGGATGTGTAGATATAACTCGCGCCATTTTCCATAATGGTGGAGGTAAATTATCTTCCTTCAGAATAACCAGATCATCCTTTTGCAGTGCCCGTTGATTACTGGTTTGCCATTTCGTCCTTTTTTGTAGCTCCATCAAGTACTCTCGCTTCCATCTATACCAAAAGGATAACATTAGCGCATGGATTCTCTGATATTGGGTCAGCCTGTTGTCTGGTATGGCTCGGACATCTCTCTCCGGAATGATAGAGGATTTAGTGCCTATGAGGAAATGGTTTGGGGTGAGGGGTTGGTAATCGTGGATGTCATCAGACAAGGAAGTCAATGGACGGGAATTTAGACAGGCCTCAATCTGACAAATTAAGGTATACAAAAGTTCAAAGGTTAAAGCAGAATTACTAGTGACTCTATACAAATGAAACTTTGCTGACTTGACCGCAGCTTCCCACAGCCCTCCCTGACTAGGGGCTCGAGGGGTTATGAACCTCCACTCACTACCTCTGTTAGCTAAATAATTTTGAATCTTGTCGTTGTTCTCTCTCAAACTGGTATACAGCTCCTTGAGCCTATTACTGGCCCCCCGAAAGTTGCTAGCGTTATCGGAAAAGATCTTATCAGGTTCTCCCCTACGGGATATAAATCTCTTTAAACTGTTCAAAAAAGCATTGCTAGATAAATCCGAAACTAATTCCAAATGAACCGCCTTTGTGGAAAAACAAACAAAAATACATAAATACGATTTCACGAGTGGAGCTCTCCTCAGTGGCCCACTTTTGGTTGGAATCGGTCCAGCAAAATCGACTCCCGTGATAGCAAAAGGTCGGCTCGGTGTGATTCTTTCGCTCGGTAAGCTTCCCATGATCTGGTTACCAATACGAGGATTACACCTAAAACACACAATACACTTATGTAATATCTTTTTAACAGTATTTTTCCCAAAAATAGGCCAAAACCTTAATCTTATTTCAGCTAATAGCGCTTGAGGTCCTGCGTGTAAGTTTACATAATGATAGTGACGTATAATCAATTCGGTTAGCTTATGTTTAGCTGGCAATATAATTGGATGTCTTTGTTGGTACGATAGGTGTGTAGCTAAACTTAATCTACCGCCCACATATATAAGACCATCACATAAAAAGGGATGAAGAGATTTTAAGTTACTATTTTTGTTGACATTTCCCTGGTTTTTTAATGTCTTCAACTCTTTTTGAAAGGCATGTGCCTGAGCTGATTTCAGTAGACAATTCAAACTTGCTTCTAGTTCAGCTACACTTAAATTACCTGAAATTTTACTTTTAATTTTTCTGCAGTTATTCACAAACCGCAGTAGATATGCTGTAACCCTTTTCAATTTGATAAATGAGGAAAATTTTCCAAATATTTCCCATTCTTGAATATCAGTAGATAAAAGAATATTTTTACTCTTGAGCTCCGGAGGGTTTGAACAGGAAATGTTCGATATAGGCCAATCGTTGACTCCGTCGGTCAACCAATTTGGTCCATTCCACCATATTGTAGAATTTATCAGTTTATCCGAAGTAGCTCCTCTGGAAAGTATATCCGCTGCATTGTCGGATGATGATACGTGTCTCCATTGATCTGGATCACTCAGTTCTTGTATTTCGGCTACTCGATTGGCCACGAAAGTGCTCCAACGAGTAGGTTGACCTTTCAGCCAACACAGCGCTATCGTAGAGTCACACCAATAATATGTGTTGATCTTCATTATATTTAATGCTTGTTTTATAGTTTTCATTAATTTTGCCAGTAGTACTGCACTACACAGCTCCAACTTAGGCAGTGAAATAGACTTCAATGGTGCTACCCTTGATTTGGATGTTATTAAGTGTGAATGCCACTTACCGCTGTGGTCCATTGACACCATATAGATACAGGCTCCGAAAGCCTTCTCAGACGAATCGCAAAAACCGTGTAGCTGTAGCTCTTTTGCTTGCTTGCAAATAATTTTTCTTGGTATTTTCAACACATTTAGCTGAATTAAATCTTGCAGGTAGGTCCTCCAGGGTGCTAATATTTCATTAGGTAACTGATCATCCCATGCTGCTTTGGACTGCCACAGCCTTTGCATTATCAATTTGGCTATGACTATTATCGGCCCTAGGAGTCCCAATGGATCGAAGGTTGATGCGATGCAAGACAATATCTCTCGTTTGCTCTCGGTTGGACCTGATGGCTTCATTATTACATAAGAAAAGTAATCAGATTCATTGTTCCATGTTAATCCTAATATTTTCTCAGTCTTTGGATTGTCAGTAATAATTTTGTCGGAATCGCCTGAATCGGCACACTTAGCTTGGCCCGACTCGGCTGACAATTCCAACGCATTGGACCTCCACTTCCTCAATGCCATCCCCGCAGATGACAAGATGCTGATTAATTCTTCTTTTAATTTTTTACAGGATTCCAGCTCATCTGCTCCCGTTAACAAGTCATCCATATAGAAGTCATTTTCTATGACCTGACTAGCTCTAGGAAAAATTAAATTATTATCCATACCAATTTGCTTTAAGCATCTTGTGGCTAAGAAGGAGGAAGGTGCCAGTCCATAAGTCACAGTCTTCAGACGATAATGCTTGAGCACATCCTGTGGCGACTCGCGCCATACTATCTTCTGTAGGTCATGACTATTTGATGTTTCCTGAAATGCAATAGTTGGTTATATAGATCCTTTTGTATAACAGGTCCTGTCATCAAGGCTTCATTGAGGGAAATTCCATTTGAGGTTTTGGCGGAGCCGTCAAAAACGACTCTCACTTTAGTAGTAGTGCTGGATTCTTTCACTACAGCGTGATGCGGTAAAAAATAGGAGTCACGATCCCCTTTTGACTGGTCACACATCTCCATGTGTCCCAATTCTTCATATTCACGCATGAATTTTACATATTGTGTCTTTAACTCGGGATGTGACACAAATTTTCTTTCTATATTTTTAAATCTTTTTTCGGCAGTGAGCAATGAGTTTCCCAACTGATCAATGCATGCCCGACGCGGTAAACTTACTACATATCTACCGTCATCTTCTCTAGTATGAGTACTTACAAACCTGGCTTCGCAAGCCTTTTCTTCTTGAGTTTGAATTTTAGTGGAATTAATCTCTTCCAATTTCCAAAATTTTTCTATTTGATGATGGTAGTGGTATTTGATGGTGCTGGTAGTATCTCAATTTTTAACACTGGTTTTTCTTAATGTGCCCTGTAAAATTTTAGCTCTCAACGCAGGTATTCGTAGATTGTAATTATCCAGTTGGCTTGAGCATATGCAGGTGCAGGTACTACATTATTTAAGAAAACCTAATTCACGGCACCAGGCTTACGGAAATATCCCCGACACGAGTTACTGAGTGGAAAGAAGTCAAAAGAGGTATGTTATAGGTAATTTATCTCTCAAGGAATTTCTGATCTTGCAAGAAAAGGTTATTATTATTAGTTGTCTATTTTATTCCATCTTTCAAAACCATTTCCCTCGGAGCCTGTGTCAGCTGTGCGGAGGGTCTTTTTAGGGAAACGAGACGAAGTTTTGGAAAGGTAAAAGGTATGAGGGGTGGGTAGGATCTGGAGGTCAGAGTGTCCAGGAGTGATGGACATATGAATCCATTCCTCCCACATGGTGCAAAGTGATACGTCGAGAGAGTCCGGCTGGAGAGATCAAAAGATCTCCCTCAACAATTATCTCCCGACACGTAGTAGGTGGGCAAACGCATTCGCCACAAAGACAAACCTCACCCTATGAACCCGGGCACCCCTGCAACCGTAGCAAACCACTTGGGGTGACCTTTGGCAGAAGTACTGGTTATTCAATAAATGGTTTCCGGGGCAGCGGTACCAATACTGACAAAAAAAATATCCGTTGATTTCTCTTTCATAAAGTAAAATATCACTCATCAATCAGTCCCTGTGACATTTCAAAATCAAACAACAAATATGGAATAAAGTTTTTCTGATTTGAATTCAAGTTCACAAACTAAATCGACCTAAGGCGGCAGATGACTCGCAGTGTTTAACATTAATACTCGTGTAAGTAGTTGAAACATGATTTAATTTTCATACAGAGTTTTCCATTATGTTTTCTCCTTTTCTTAATGAGATTTAAAGTGACTTATATTTGCAATTTTTGTCTTTGTGGGTAGTTATTAAGCTCTAAAGGAACTTTACTGTAATCTGGAGGATTGTATTATGTATTATACGTAATAACAAGTGTGTAATTAGAAGAGAGAAAAGGCGAATGGAAGCATAAAGGATAGGTTTAAGGAAGTGCCACATCAGAGGGATTATATTGTGTAAGATGATAGATGAAGAGATTGTGAGAAAGATTTAATAAATGAGGTGGTTGTCACCATTTAAGGCTGCCGCAAAATGTTTGAATGATTGCTTGACCCCGTCTTTTAAACGATTATTATCATCAACCATATAAAAACCCAAGGCAAAGAATGGTACGTATCTTATTATAATAATTACTATCCCATTCATTCCGCTTTCTCAGTGAATGCGTTTGTAAAATTTGCTATAAATAAATGGTTTATCCTGTATTTAGTAAAGAACTAGTAAACTCTTTTCTAGGTATTATAACCGTTTGGGTGGTAGTGATTTTATATTTGTGTACATTGTGACACGTGTCCAACGATGGTGGGATAACCCCCACTGAGGGTGGTTTATCATGACACGTGGACACATGGACACACCTCGGCTTACTAAATGTCACCAAATTTAATATACCCATATAAATTACGCAGCTTTACCGATATTGTTTTGGTGTGAAAAAAATACTTTAATTTTAACTATGATAACTTGAATGTCATTTTGCCGCTGAGAGCTTCGCTGTTAACTCTCTTTCTGGTGAGTTAACTAACTAACTTCACACCGTTCCTCGCAGAGGTAGGTAGAGGGAACGGATCGACAAATAATTCGGTCTTGGCACACACTCCTTCCCTCATTCATATTAAAAAAATTGTCTAGTATGTGCTGTTCTATTGGTCTGACTCTTAACATGGTCTAACTCAAGTATCTGATTCACTTGATGGTGCCATGTCTTCCTTGGGCGTCCCCGACTTCTTCTATCAGTCACATATGCGCCTAATATTCTCCTTACACTCTTTTCCTCGTGCATTCGCTCTACATGCCCAAACTATCTGAGCGTCCCTTTCTTAATCTTACTCATTCGTTACGCTTACATCAGCCTTGCATTCTTTGCGGATCTCCACTTTTCTCACACGATCGTAGATTGTTTTACCACGCTTAATCCACAGAGATCTCATTTGCACAGCATTCAGTTTACTTTCATCCTTCCTCTGCCAGTTCCATCTCTCATTGCCGTATATCATGGTAAGTACCAGCACTCCATTACGGACGGTTAGGTTTGCTTCTTTGGACAGTCGGCGTCGGCATACTAAAAGATTAATAAGAATCTTTATTTTAATTTCTTCAAATTGTTTGCATCTTGTCAATTAATTAATTTGACCGTCCACCGGTTACATATTACACGGTACTAACAAAGCCGTCTTTACAAACATGATAACAATGGTAAGCGGTGTCACAAATTACATTAAAGTTTTATTAGTTCGAGAGGTGACGACGTCAAAAGCCTTGACAATGGCCATTCATCAAATTAATATGTTATATTATAGTCACGTAATTCCGTGACCTGTTTCCTTGTAATCTCCCTCCGGGTGAATATTCAGTCACTCCCAGAGATAAGCTCCGCGACCCTTTTCAGTCAAATCACAGCTACTAATCTGCCGTACATAATCATTTATTTATTTATTTATTGTAATAAACAAACAGCAATTTATATATAGGATGAGTTATACAAGAGGTTAAACATGAGGTAAGCCAAAACAGTTTCTTATGCTAATGTTGGTTATTATGATATAATATTCAACTGTAATTGGTAATAACCATAAAATGAAAATGAAAATAACAACAACAAAAAAAAATATAAGTATATTAGAAGGAAGAAGGAATAGGAAAGGGCAAGAGGCAGAGGAAGGTGGGATGGGGACAGGAGATGCTCATGCTGTACCTTTTCTATAGTTGTGCATTAATTTAATTAACATTTGTGGTCGTTCGTTTGACTTTGTTTCGGTATTTCACAAGAGTATTATTAAGAATATCGATATTGTTAAATTGCGTGTTATATTGCGCGCATATACGGGGGATTGGAGAATTTTTTCTAAGGTTGGTTCTAAACCAAAACAGGTGTTGGTTAATTAAATCATAATCAGCTTTATCATACCGATAAATTTCTTTTGGTGGAGCATTAATTGTTGGAAGTGTGTCTAATTGTAGTGTGATTTTGACCGATGGATGGTGTAAATCCTCTCTGACAAGAGGGTTGTACGCTTGAGATACGAGGCATTCCTCATTACAGATAACTAAATCTAGTATACGTTTATTGGCATTTTTAATGGAATTGTATTGGTTCAATTCGCAGTAATGGATTGTGTCAGCAAGTGAGGAACTAAATGAATTTAAATTTTCAGGTATTAAATGTGATTTTTTATCTTGTGGTTTCCATGTTATGGTGGGCATATTAAAGTCTCCAATTACGATTATAATATCATCTGGGTTTTGGTCTTTGACGTTAGCAAGCAAACAAAGGAATGAACTAAGAGCATTTTCATATCCATGTCCCTGTGGTAAATATAGACAAGAAACATGGATGGTGCGTTTGGAAGTATAGTTAGAGGGGGGAATAGCTACCCAGATGCATTCAGCATTATAGACCAAGTCTTCGCGAGGATATGCGTTAAGATTGTTATGAGTTATGATCATGACTCCACCGCCTCGACGAGAATCTGATTGGGTATGAATGCCATTAATTGTAATGTTACTTTACCTTTCTCTTCTAAAAAATACTGTAAAATTCTGTTGGTGCCAGTTCCGAATCTAAAAAAGAATCAATTAGCCATGACTCAGATATACCGAAAATGAAGCAATCGTCATTCAAAAGAATGTTATCATGAAAAATCTCAGTTTTAGTTCGTAGTCCTCTACAGTTTTGGTATATAATATTTAACATTGTAATTTAGATCAGTAATAGTTTGGTACAATTTGGTTATAATATATGAGTATAACTGAAGAGTTGTTTATTATGAATGACATGTACGACATTATATTGATAGAATAATGTACAAAAGTGAGCATCAAGTACAAGGGGAGGGGGAACAGTAAGATAAAGATGGGTAAGGAGAGTGTAGGAGTGTATCTTCTATATTGGGTAATATATACGTTGCTTATACTAAATATACTAAAATCCATATTGAAAACAAAACAGACTATTTTAGCAAAATTTATAAGATAACTAGGTATAAACGAAATAGGAAATAAAAATAATAACATTATTCAACGGTAAGTTAAAATTAAAAGAAAAATGCATATCGTGCGAAATGATCTTAAAATATGGTTTTTAATACAGGAAATAATATGAACAGCTTGCTTGTAGCTTGTAAGTATACGAATAAAATAAAGTAGAGACCGTATCAACAGTATCAGGATTATAGTTAGTAGGCATTCTTGAAATATAAACAATATCTATTAGTAGCATTGCAGATAGATATATACAATGATAGATATTTAGATAAATAGAAGGCGTGAAAGATGTAAACCGAGGAAAATGTGGGATGTCCAGTTAGCAGGCAGCAGGCAGCAGGCAGGCGTCTCCTGCACACTTAAATACTAAGGAGGGTTGTTTTGAAAATTTGAATAATTCATCAAATATTTGAAGTTAATTTTCACGTTCTGTGAAAGTTTTATTCAAGTACTGTGATTATGTAAGTTTCATGAAACAACTGGCCTACAATGATAACATAACAGAACTTAAATAGATCTTACACAGAGCGTGAAAATTTACTCTAAATACTTGATGAATTGTTGAATTTTTTTTTTAAATCCATCCTAAGTTTAGAGATGATGGGGGAAGCAATGTCCGAATGCTCGCCTTAAATCAAATATTATTTACATATGATTTGCAAATTAAATTTATGCTGTGAAATAACACCGGGAAGTGTAACGGTCCGGTACATTAATTAGTATGACGTATTGAAGTTTCCCACTAGTAATTTCTTTTGTTTATTTCAGTTCAAGCTCACAATTTGGGAGGCGGGAATGGGTACCACCGCCCTGGGAACCTTTATTGGATAACCAACACCTCTGCCATAGGTCACCCCAAGTGGTTCGCTACGTTTGGTGATTTAGCAAAGGTGCCCGGGTTCGCGGGGTGAGGTTTGTCTAGGTCTTGGAGGCGGATGACCAGGACACACTGAACCCGAGATTCCTACCCACCCCTTAAACCCTTTTCCTTCCCAGAACTCACCTCTCCTTCCTTTCCTTAAAAAAAACCTCCACTCTGCATCCCCAAAGACGACATAGCCCCTGAGGGAAATTATTTTCCTCAGGGCCTCCTGTATGGAGCACATGTAAAAAAAACTACTACTTTACAAGTTTTTGTGGTTTATAATTGATTTGGAGTATTTACGAGTAATCTGAGTGGTGTTCCAGAGAAGGTTCACCTTTATATATAACTGCGCACTCACCTCAAATTTAGATTTTTTGACTAATTAGACTAATTTTAGATTAATCATTTGGACGATCAACGTTTTTTCATGTCCTCTGAACCTTCACAGCGTTTATCTGTTTCTACTTAGAAATTCAATTGACGTTTGGTCATTAATTATTTTTAAGGATAATAATAAAATATTGAAATAAAGAATTTGTTTAACTGACGATATTTTACTCCTTCGGCAATTTTTTCATTTCCGAATATGTATTTTTCTCCCTCGCCATTTTTTAATATTGTGATTTGTTTAATTAATCCATTGTTGGCCAAAAACAGAATTTTTCCATTTGTTATATTGATATGTTCGTGGGTCACAGGGGAAAGGTATCTTTTTTTTTATTATAGCGACTATATAAAAAAAATTTACATTCAAAATGCAATGTGAAATTAAGTACAAAATATTGTATTTCTTAGTCCTCCTCACTAGGGGGTCCTGTGCCGAGGCGGACTAAAGTTATTTAAATATAGTTCATTTGTCTTCTATGTCGTTTTTAGCGTCTTCGCTAGGGTTTTCTCATTGACCTCTTTAAGCCATATTTTTATTCTTGATTTGTATTCAATTGGATTTTTTATTAGTTTTATGTCTTGGGGAAGGATGTTATGGAGTTTTGTTGCAAAGTATGTATAGTTTCTTTGTCCAAATGTGGTTTTATAACTTGAAATATTTTTTATATCATTTTTATTCGATCTAGTGTTATGCGTACACTAGATCGAATACATACATAATAATACATACATCTAATAATAATAATAATAACGTATTATTTATATAGCGCAGTTTTGTGATGTTTCACTTCAAGTGCGCTTAATTATAATAAACTTAAAATTAAGAAATAAAAATTAATTAAATAATGTGAAATAACGAATATACAAAAATATACAAAGCAGTTCCTAAAGAACAATATTAACAACAAGAGTGAGTGCTGTTTTGGCACAGGACAATATATAATGATAAACCATCACGGTGCCATTCAACAAGAATCATTTAAACTAAATTATATAGAACAGGAGGCAGTTAACATTTAGAAATAATACAAATTCAGAGTGCACATAAAACTATAGTAAAGGGGTAATCGAAACCAAACTAACTCGACAATGTTAATTTTGCAGTCGGCGGCTTCGCAAACCTATTTATATTATCGAAAATAGAATTTTAAAAATCTAATATATAAGGCAAAAAAGACAATTTTATAACTCCAAGGCCAAACTAATAAATTCTGTCGATATTTATCATTCAGAAATATTAAACAACAAATATAAAACATTTTTTTTTTTTTACTTTATGAGTAAAACCTCAAATTGTAATATTTAATTAAATGAAGACAATATAAGCGAAAATCAAACGAAAATCTGGAAACAGAAAAATCAGAAACAGATATTGACACCTTTGGGACTTGAACCCAGGACCACTTGCTTTCCGGGCAAACGCGCTAACCACTGCGCCACGGTGCCGATATCAAATTCGGTCACTTTTAACTGTATCATACTTCGACTAAGAACCACCCACATTATCTTCATTTTCTTAACGCATATATAGCAAGAGGTCCTGGGTTCAAGTCCCAGAGGTGTCAATATCTGTTTCTGATTTCTGTTTCTAGATTTTCGATTGATTTTTGCTTATATTGTCTTCATTTAATTAAATATATAAAACAACCTATTACTCCTGATTTCATCATTGCGAAATTTAGTCAAGAAAACTGTACTATGTATTTTATAAAACGGAAACCTTTAAACGTTGCGCTTAGAAGGTAAAAAAAATTCTTCACAATTTTGTCTTTTGAAGAGTTTTGTTTAAATATTTTGAGCGTATAATTCATAACTTTGAAGAAGGACTGAAATTTTCCACTAAACCATTTTTCAAAAACAGAAAAGAAACCATTGAATATTCTATACTCCGTTAAACGTGCAATAATGTGAAAGAGTCAAACTATCTGCAGAAGAAATTTCATCTCAATTTGTAGATAGTATTAGATAATAATGTTTGCGTTTCAATCGCGGTTTTCCACCATTCACCCTGTTTTTCCCGGTCAGATTAAATTCCCCCCGGTTCTTGTGGATTATTTTTCATGACATAACGTATATGTTTGTTTTTTCTATTATTTTCCTCCACCGCCGTTTTATTTATCGTGTTTATTATCATAATACTCCCCTGGAGAGTGCTCTCTTTCATTGCGAAATGCTACTAACAATAAAATAAGTAGTTTCTCAGTAAAACAGCATGCTACTCGCAATATTTGACTTTCGAATTTTTTTTAGAAAAGTCTACAAATGCGTAAGGCGCTCCGGAAAAAAATGTTAGTATCTCTCTTCGAGTACTAACATATTATATATTAAGGATTCCATAGTCTCACTGGCCTCAGACTGGAGTAGTTGGGACTCTTGTGAGATATTCACAAAAAAAAATTCCTACAACTCGCGGAGTTCCCGTTCAGAAATGTGTAGCGAGACAATTCCTGCTTTCTCTCGGAAGAATTTAAAAGTATATCTGTAACTCTAAATGTCATTTGTTCCTGATTGTTTACTTTAGAATCTTACATTTGTGTACCTTTATTTATCCTATCAACTTTAATAACATGGTATGATTTTCTTTCTTTTCAGGTGAGAAGAGCTTCCCATCTACTGTCAACACCTCGCTCTGCAATAGAATCCGCGTATGTATCACCGTCTCTTTCCCCCATTCCAAAAGAGCATACTTCTCTTGACTGTTGGTCGAGTCAGCTCTACAGAAAGAGATAGTACATTCGCGCTGTAAGTTTTTACTCCTCAGATTGATTTTATTTTAATCTACCTAATATATTATACATAACCTCCAAAAAGAATGTGGTTAGTTATTGTAGACATATTATGTGATACTACCGGCTGCGCCAATGTGAACTCTCTCTATTATCCTCTACTTGTATGTTGTATTTATTATAAGTACTTGACCTTATCTTGGTTCTATACTATTTGATTAAAATATTTGGAGTTCTTTGAAATCATAGTGACTGTTTATTGTTATTATGTACTATACAAATACAGCTTAAGAGGACACACGTCCGTGTAACTCGAGAGCTAGATTTTTTCTGCGGAGCTCTCGGAATTAGAACGACTTGCCTCTCTCTGATCGGCTATCTTCGGCACACTTTGTAACCGACACAATGTGATCCGAGTATAGCATAAACAACAGGAAACAATGATAGAACTGGATATAAACTAATATTATGATTACAATTATAGACTATGTTGATTAAATTACCTCAATGGAAATCGTTACATTTTGTTACATGGTAAAACTTTCACTGCTGAAAATACGGTTCTTTTTATAAATACATAACATAAAAGATTGCATTACAAAATTGACTATCTTGAATTAGCAATGTAGGTTAATTAGCTTGAAGTAGGTTCAGCTGGAGTGGGCTCTTAAACTCGTGTTCTTCACACGAAGCAGCTCCTACTCCCACTCCCTTTTCAAATCGACTACTCCCAAAGAACCCGGTACAGTACTTGGAGCCAGAAGTCGGCGGGCCGAGCCACAGTCGGGTGGAGGCGCGGCGCGGCGCGTTGGCAGTTCGCACTCGTCAAACCCGTGGGTCACGGTCCGAGCCACATCTGGGAGTCGGGAGTAGGTGGCGCATTCGAGTTCTTTTGCGTGCGGGCTCCGGCTCCGAGGTCCGGCTATGGTGGAACCCGAGCGTCTCGATTCGAGCCATTCGGGGGCAGGTGGAGTAGGTCGGGCGTTCTGCGCGCTCGGGCCATTCGCGAGTCGGGAGTGGCTCCCGGGACCTGCTCCAAGAACTCAAGTATTTTTAAACGGAAGCACGCCTCGGAGGCCTTCGGAAAATGCAGAACTTACCCATCTCTATCTTGAATTGCTTCAATATATCAACATCCGTATGCTCAAAAGATCTTGGCGACATTTATTGCCCTTCTACTTTAACAGCACCAGGATTCTGGCTTATCAAATTCCCCGAATCTGAGACTTCACAGTCTCGGAAATAAATATTCTGATCTGGGAAATATATGTCATCATCAAAATAAACAATATAAGTGTTTTACTTCTTTAAACTTCGCAAATATACTTTCTGGCGTCGTTATTGATTTAATAAAAACAAATAATTTTGTAAGTAATAAAATTAATCACCTCTCCATTTTAATATTTTGTCTACACTTGTTTGTCGTTTGTTATTTTTATATTAATCTTTTATCCTGACGAAGAAAACATTGTTTTTTAAACATGTCGATAATGATAATAATATAGTGATGTACAAAATTATTTGTTTTAAGCGAAGCTAGCAGTCCACAATGAAGTCCTGGTACCTAGCCTAATGTATGGCAGTGAGGCATGGAACTGGCAGAGGAAGGATGAAAGTAAACTGATTTTTTTTTACATGAATATGAATAAGGCACAAGAGTCCCAACTGCTCCCGTCTGGAGCTAGTGAGACTATGGCATCCCCAATTGGGGTATGTTGTGAGGCTGAAGGTAGTGGGGAGAGGAAGGAGATAGGGAAGAGGAAGAGGGGGAAGTACCTGGCTATTCAGATCTGGTCACCAAACACGGCTAAAGCCATTTTAAGCAACGTTTCAATTCTGAATGGTGGTCTTACACCAGGGCGATACCGAGAGTATCTTCCACTCTGGAACGTACCTCAAATATACTATATATTATTTTAAATGAATAAATTGTGAAATAACACAAATTATGAAATTAATCAAATATTTTTTTTTTGCCACGCGGGAATTCAATCCCGCGACCTTCGGATTGCGAGTCAAGAGCCTTACCGCTGGATTACACCAGCCGTGTCTGTGTTCAACATAGAATATTTCAAACGTGTATTTTGTTGTGAATTCATTAACATTTTGCATCTATCATAATCCGTAGGTACCTACCAGGCAAGAAGAATTTAAAACATAATGGTGTATCTAAATGAAAGCTACACTATAAACCGTTTTCAAAAAATCAAGTGACTTGCATTTGGGACGACGACTGAACGTGGAATTTTATTTTCAACAGTGTTGTATTTTTCATGTTTCAAAAATTAAATAAATGAACAATTCATTTAATTCAATTTTTCACTCCAATCAACACCTCTCCCCAAGTGGTTCGCTACGTTTGGCAACATAACAGAGGTGCCTGGATTCATGGGGTGAGGTTTGTCTTGGCCAGCTGCGTGACAGGCAAAGTCGGGAGAGACTGGGTGATGAAGACCTTTTGACCTCTCCAGGACGACTCTCATTGAATATCGCCTTGCACTGCAGTTGAAGGGATGGACACACATGGATAATATGATGATACAAAGATGACGCAGGCCCTGAACAGAATAATTTTCCTCAGGGCTTCCTGTGTGGAGCCAAAAAAAGGTTTTTTTCTTAATTGCAAGTCAAAAATGCGTAAAATACATAGATTAGAATTCAAAAATCATTTGTGAATAGAAACTGACAAAGCGTTCTTATTTACGTGTGTTACTTGTTGGGTTAAAGGTTGGAAAATTGGAGATTAAACATTGGAGAAAAAAAAAGAGATTAAACAAGGACCCTTTTATTTTGAGTTCACTGTAAGAGGTTTAGTAAAAGTTTCCAAAGCTCTGATAAAAGGAAGTAAGACTATAACGATAATTAATGTCGTTTTCTAAATTTCTCAAGCTTACAGATAAACAAATTTACATCTTCTGAACTATCCTAAATGTGTAAACGTTATAATATTTTAATGTCCTGTTTTACTGTCAATTTGTTTTTAATGTGAACTTCTATAAGCAGATCAGAATCTACTTTAAGAAACAAGCTGATATTCAATAATAATAATAATAAGAATGAATACCTAAACGTCAAACAGTGAACAAGTCCAAATTACGCTCCCATAAAAATATAGAAAACTAAGCATAACGTGTCATATTTGGGAAATCCTAATTAAAATATCTAATTTAACAATATCCTTTGACTAAATACAGTGCCCAAAAAGTGATTAAAAATAAAATAAACACAATTTCGTGTTAATCGCCGTGGTTCTGTGATATTTTGCGACAAGTTGTCAAATCATTACTAACAAAAAAGCCGAAGGAAACGAAAGTGAACTCCCTCAAAATTAATTATTATTTAACCCATTAATTAAGTGAGCTCCCTCAAAATTAATTATTATTTAATCCATTAATTAAGTTCTAAATTATTATTGAAAACCAAAAACGATTTATAAAACACTGCAGTGCCATCTCTTAGCATAAACACCAAGCTAACATTAATAATACCAATTAGCGCCATCTATCAATTCTTTCCAGTACTATTAACCAAACGTAAACAAAATCTCATTTTAACCGTATTATAAAGTGTGATATTTGGGAAACCCGTCTGAAAATTACAAATAATCAAATTTGACAATAAATTAGCACCAAAAAATCCACAATGGCAAGCACCAGAGGCAAGACAACTTCTTTGGAAAATGAAGACAAAATCATCCATTTCCTAGAAAAAAAAATGGACGTAATAAAAAAAGAAATAATATCTCAAATAGAAAATCAAAGTATTGAAAACCAAAAAAACATCGACACCATAAAGAAAGAAATGTCAGAAATCATAGAAAAAAAATTCTCTACTGAATTGAAAGACGTAAAAAACATTAAGAACCAATTGAGCGAACTAATCAAGACCATCGACTTTCTTTCATTAAAAATCGACGATTATGAGGTGGAGAGAATTAATCTCCACAAAAAAATTAAAGAAGTTGAAAAAGAAAATAAAAATTTAAAATATGTTGTAAACCAATCTCTGCAAAATTCCCTTGATACATCACTTGAAATCAATGGAATTGAATCAAGGAAAGAAGAAAATCCTAAAATCGCGATAGAACGCATCTTTAAAAAAATAGGGTGTGAAGACCTACTTGAAAACAATACCATAATAAATTCCTACACTAACGCCCTAAAAAAATGCATAACAATAAAGATGGCCACGAAAGAAGCAAAAGACAAGATCATCTCCCAAAAAAAGAAGGCGGGATATTTCTCCGCCAAAGACATTAACCACTCCAATTCTGAAAACCCCATCTACATTAACGAAAAGTTAACGCCACAAAATAAACAACTGCTCTGGCTAGCGAGAGCAACAAAGGCGATGGGTTACCAATATGCTTGGACGAAGAACGGCAATGTCCTTCTACGCAAAAACAAGGATACTCCAATTATACATGTCAGAGACGCAAGCGACATACCACTTCAATAACCTGGACTCCCTTTTGTATCTTCAAAGATGACCATCCGGACTCAATAAAAATGGCCCCTTCTGAAGAAAACACCATCCCTGAAACTCATGAATGTGACAATTTCGAAGATGTCAACACATTATTCAACAATACATCGTTCAACATACTAAACATGAACATAAGAAGTATTAGGAAACATTTTGATGACTTCTGTATCCTTTTAAATTCTTTATCCTTCCAAATAGATTTTATAGCACTCACTGAAACACAAATGCGCGAATGCGTTCCGTTCAACTTACCGAACTATACTACCTTTTCAATTCCGACTAGACATACCTCTCATGATGGCATAACCATATTTTACAATGTACACTCCATATCCAACATAAATATAGAAAACCCAAACTTCAAATATTCCAATGCTGCCCACGCAACTTTTACCTCCAAAGGGAAAAAATACTCTATTTTGACGGCATACCGCTCACCCTCTTTATCTACAAACCTGTTTACTCAAGAAATTAAAACTTTTATTAAAAAAAATAACTCTAACCATTTCGATTTTGCATTTTTTTTGGGTGATATTAATATAAATATTCAAAACGCCTTACTAAATCCGGCCGCGAACGAATATCTAAATGTTATGCATTCCACAGGATATCTATCGTACATAAATAACACCACCAGACCTAATCATCCTAATGATACATGCCTTGATCATATATTCCTAAAATCAAACAAAAATTACCAATATAAATCCGCTACACTAAAAATTGACATAACTGACCACTATCCTACCTTCTACGGCCACCATACTCCAACCTTGCCCTCATCGATCTCATGGATCTCCGCTGATCCAAATAATTTTAACAAAACAATTACTAAAATCAACTACTCAACTCTAAATAACTTACTGAACGAAGAATCGTGGATCGCGGTACTATCTAATGATGACCCAAATTTAACTTTGAATACCTTTTACGAAGTACTTCAAAAACATATTCTAAAAAGTCAAGAACAAATAACACCACCAAAAAGTAAACACAAGCACATAAAGCCGTGGATTACACGTGGACTGATAATTTCAATACAACACAGAAACAAACTTTTCAAAATCTACAAAAATCTTGAAAATCATTGCACAACCAAAAACGAAGCACAGATCCACACCAAACGTAATGAATACATTTTATTTAGAAACTACCTAAACACAATCATAAAAAAACGAAAACAACAATACTACTCTACACAACTACATAATGCTCACAACGACTCAAAAAAAACATGGCACGTAATAAATGAAATTTCAAATAGGAATCAAAAGGTTGATAAAATTCCCCAAAAAATCATTACTGATAATAACACCACCATTGAAGACGCTGAGAGCATCGCAAATAATTTCAATCACTTCTTTACAAACATTGCCTCAACCCTAATAGATAATAACCCGAGTCTTAGTATTTACTCGAATCAAATTCCTCCCGACCTCTCAGAGTCTAATGATACTACCTCTGAGCTTTCTACTTTCAAAGAAATAACAGAACTTGAAATCTCAAGACAAATTGACAACCTTAAAGAGAAGTCTGCAAATGGCCCAGATAACATAAGCAATACCACCATCAAATCAATTAAAAAACATATTATCATTCCATTACATCACATTTTCAATAACTGCATCAAACACAGCATTTACCCTAATAATTTTAAACTCGCTCACATTATTCCAATACATAAATCCGGATCCCAATGTAAAACAGACAACTACAGACCAATAACTTTAACTTCACAACTATCCAAGATCTTCGAAAAGTGTTTAAAACGACAAATTATGAACTTTTTAGAATCCAAGGCAATCCTCTCAGCTAATCAATATGGTTTTAGAACTAACCTGTGCACCGACGACGCTGTATTTAGTTTAACCAAAAACATATATTCCAATCTAGACTCTAACACTAAATCTCTAACCATCTTCTTGGACCTAAAGAAAGCGTTCGACACAGTCAACCATAGAATTCTATTAAAGAAAATCTTTAACATTGGAATTAAAAACAAAAGTCTCATGTTATTAAAAAGCTATATATTAAATCGCCAACAACGCACAAAAATAGGATCAAGCTTAAGCACTTATGGTCTAGCAAAACATGGTATTCCTCAAGGAACTGTCTTAGGACCACTTCTCTTTCTAATCTACATCAATGACCTTTGCAATATTGTAATACCAGGTAAAATTCTCTCTTTTGCCGATGACACTGCAATCACAGTACAAGGTAAAACTTGGGAAGATACAATCAGTAAAGCCAACAAATGCATTGCAATAGTCAAAGATTGGCTAGATAGAAATCTTCTTAGCCTAAATTATGATAAAACTATTTTTATTCCCTTTTATAATTCCCAAAAATCATCCCCTAAAAATAATCTTAACTTGAAGTTCCATAATGTTAATTGTAACTTTGCGACATGCACAAACTGCGAAGATGTAAAATTAGGAAAATATATCAAGTACTTAGGTGTAACTATAGACAGCCAACTCAAATGGACTTACCATGTAGAAAAAACTGTAAATAAACTGAGATACTTAAATTATATATTCAAACGTATGAGCAATATCGTCAATACAAGAACCATGAAACTTGTTTATGATGCATTGGTGCTTTCGTCCATTTCCTATGGAATAATCGCCTGGGGAGGAACATACAATAACCATATAAAACCATTGGAAATTGCTCAGAAGTCCATCATTAAGGTAATGTACCAGAAGTCCAAGATGTATCCTACCAATCAGCTATTTCAAGAAACTGAAATACTAGAACTAAGGCGGATCTACTGTATCCAATGTCTCAAATATATTTTTACACGTCCAAACAATTTCAATAAAAACACATATCGTTCTAGCCAGAGATATAACACGTGCGTGTACACAGTGCCTCACTGCAAAACCAGACTGGCCCAAAGACACATTACCTACATTGCCCCAAAACTATTCAATTCCATACCCCACTCCATCAGCAAGGATCAAAATCTGAACGTACTTAAAAAAAATGTTAAAATCTGGGTAAAAAATAATTTGGAACTGAATAAGTTTTTTCTGTAATTCAATCAGCTTCTAAAATGTGGAGTCTTTCTGAATATTTAGAATAAAAACAGGAAATATATATATATATATATATATATACTCGTATGTACATGTGTATTTAAGTATGGGTGTAAATGTGTGTTTATCTTAGATATATTTTTAAATTTTTATACTCGTATGAAGTCAATCATGTTGAACACTGTAGACACTATGCATATATATTTTAATTTGTGTGTTTATCTTACATATATTTTTAAATTTTTAAACTCCTACGAAGTCATTCATGTTGATCACTGTAGACTCTATGCTTATATATATATTTTTTATTTTTTTATAATTTTATTTTAACTACCACTGTTATCCACATAATATAATACCCACACACAGGCTTCGCCTTTGTGGGATTTTTTTTTGTTACTTACATTTTTTGTTATTATGTATTTACCCATATGTAAATGTACCAAAAAAACTTTGCTAATAAAAAAAAAAAAAAAAAAAAAAAAAAAAATACTACCTTGCTGCATGCCACTGCCATGTCACATCTCCAGCTGCACTATAAGAATTGCACCCGTGTCCACTACGTGCAGTCGGAGGAGATCACTAATTGGACATAACTTGTCTTAGAAAAACTCAACTTCTGCGTTATTCGTTCCATTCCAGGAATGGAGGGATCGGTTAACCACAGACATAAATATGAAGCAACTTCTCCGTTTCTGCACTGTTTATAGTGCGATATCGACTTCTACGTGTTTCGCTTGCTTCCTCGATACAGAAATAATTTTAATTTATTTTGGCACAATAATGAACATTTTACATGTTGATTATTGATCGGTCGGTGGCTATTTTGGCATCGTGTTTGGGTTCCACCCATTCGATTGTTCGATTCCTCGGCCGGCTAAGTACCATCACGAGACACAAGCAACATTTTCCACTTACTGCGGCAACATTTTCCACTTACGTTATTCGTAACCCGGAAATAAAGATAGAGGATGAACGAAGAGCGTAAGAAGAATATATGACGCAAATGTGAATGGAAGAAGTCGGGGACGCCCTAGGAAGACAAGGCACTATCAGATACTTGAGTCGGCTATGTGAAGAGTCATAATAATAGAAGAGTATGTATGAGACGATGTATGGATATGGATAAGGAAAG
The DNA here is from genome assembly GCA_929108145.2 of Limnephilus rhombicus. Lineage (NCBI taxonomy): Eukaryota > Metazoa > Arthropoda > Insecta > Trichoptera > Limnephilidae > Limnephilus > Limnephilus rhombicus. The sequence continues at coordinate 31,097,414 of OV815298.1, read as the reverse complement.
GAGTGTGTGCCAAGACCGAGTTGTTTGGCGGTCCGTCCTCTCTGCCTTCCCCTGCTGGGAAACTCGTTGTAAATTCGTTGTTAAAAACTTTTTAGGAGAATCTAAAAGTTTGTCCATCAACTTTTTTCATAGCCGCAGAACATAATGTTTCGCCTGAACCTTTCTGACAATCCTCTAAAGCTAATAAGTTTTTTCAAATACTCAAAATGGTAAAATTTATTTAACAACTACCGAGTTCCTGGCACACGTTGCTATGCCACTTGATAAAGAAAATGGTTTCTCCCTGCGTGTCCTTTCCCATTCGTCCCGTTCCCGTTCCCCTTCCACCTCCCCTTCCTCTCCCGTGTTCCCTTCCCCTCACGCGTCTCCACTCCGCCTTCCCTCTCCCCTCTCCCACTTCCCCCGTCCCGCGAATCACCCTCCCGGGTTACCCTCCCCCCTCCCGGTACATTCAGTTTTCAAACAGCTCGCGTGCCACCTACTGAAATTTGTTTACACAAATTTCATAATGTCAGAGCTCACTAGTTTAATATATAACCTTCGCGGGCGTGGTCATAACAACTCAGCAATTTTTCATCGCAATCGGATGAATGGTTTAGCAACGTGTTGACATCTCATATACACTAACAACCCAAGCAAACATATTTTGATATTTATGTTTTATCGAGTATAGAAGCTCGTGTGTGACTGTGACTGGTTCTACGTTATCAGGAATAAAAAAGTAACTAAATGGAATGGCAAGGGGGATAACGACTAAGAATCGCAATGAACTGAGAGTTTGGTCTAAACATTCCTAAATAATTAATACGTATTTTTTTGTTTGTTTATTCAATAACTAGCTGACCCGGCCACGCGTTGCTGTGGCTAATAAAACACTTTGTAAAATCCAACCTTTGTAACCACCGCCGTCTTTGAGTTTATCGCGAAGGGACAGACAGATACCGCGGAGGACTTGTATTTATAATACGTAGAGATGGTGTGAAAGATTATAATAATATGCATGAAATGATTGGGGTAACTAAAAGTTAATAAGGATTAATACTGTATCGGTCTAAATAACTTTTCAATAACCGCACTGTACGTGGCCATTTTTTTAGGAGATAGAATGGGTATAGTAAGCTATCTGTAAAAGATAGGTATATGCCTTCGTGGACTTTTTTGTAGATCTATAAAAGAGGAATATCCCACCATGAATTGTTTTATTATATCCCAAAAGGATTAGGCAGCGTTTTCGATGAAAGCTACCAGGCGGCTTGACTTTTTCCGACACTTCTAACAATTATCGTTAGGTTTCAACCAATTTACACAAATCCTTGACAAATTACTATTGGTGAAAACCGCATGAAAATCCGTTCAGTAGTTTTCGAGTTTATCGCGAACAGACAGACAGACGGCGCGGGGGACTATAATTTATAACATGTAGAAATATTATTTTTTAAATAAATAAAAAGAAAACACTTTGTTTACGTCACTTTATTATTTCTTCCGTCTACCGGTTTCGGTACCTCCGTACCATCATCAGGACTGAATATAAAATACTGACAAATACAGAGAAATATACATATATATATACAAAATGTAAAAGAAAGAGACAATAAATTAGAGCGGGACAGTGCGTCAGTTGTGGGAGGGAAGTGGGGGAGGAGCGATTGGGATAACGGGAAACATACTTATAATAGGGCTGAATGTTAAATTAATTCATAATACATCCAACCACCCAACCTCACATAAACATTCCGCATTCCACTCAATGATCCATCGATTAGTCACTACCCCTTTGTCAAATGTTAATTACACTAATTAATTAAATACGATAAAATTAATAGCTCACAATAATGGATACGAAGCACAACTCATAGATAGAATCCTAGCAAAAAAATTAAGATCAATATCCATAAATAAATACATTTACTCTAGTTCAATATCTTTTAATAATAATAACCTTAACCGCGAATGGCGAAGAATTTTGTATATTAATAACCTGTCCTCTTCGTGTACAATTAAATTCCCACCCGAAATTAAACCAGCTTTTTACACGAATAACAACCTAGGATTTTTTTTAATTAATGCTAAAGACAATGAGGACGTACTAAGCCACTCAGGCGTTTATAAAATTAGTTGCAACGATTGTCCAGCATTCTATATTGGACAAACGTCACGCAATGTGGAAACTAGAGTAAAAGAGCACATAAGGTGCCTAACCAGTACAGGGTTTTCAGAATTCGCAGAGCACCTAATTAATAAAGACCATACCTTTAACCGGGATACGGGCATTAAAGTCCTACACAAAAATGGGATAGGCTTAAGGTTAAATAACTTAGAAGCTTTAGAAATAAAAAAAAATCAGTTAACACAAAGGCTGAAATCATTAATAATCAACTTAATTTAACATTCAGCCCTATTATAAGTATGTTTCCCGTTACTTCCCTCCCACAACTGACGCACTGTCCCGCTCTAATTTACTGTCTCTTTCTTTTACATTTTGTATATATATATGTATATTTCTCTGTATTTGTCAGTATTTTATATTCAGTCCTGATGATGGTACGGAGGTACCGAAACCGGTAGACGGAAGAAATAATAAAGTGACGTAAACAAAGTGTTTTCTTTTTATTTATTTAAAATGTTAAGTCACAATGTGTTTGCTTCTTTTCAAAAATTATTATTATTTAGTTTATAAAAAACGTATACGCGTTCTGGAGGCATTTTCAAGCTGTGGTTACAACGCTTACAGACGATATTAATACATTATAATATTTCTAAATAGGTACTGATGGTGACATGGTTTATTGCTTTATGGTTTTACACCCTTATTAATTTCTGAGTAAAATGACGGAAATCATTAATGTTATTACCCTTTTAAAGTTTCCTAATTACTGCATTGTTTTAATTTAACTGAAGGTCGTTATTCTAGTCATTAAGAGAGTTATTCCCAAATGATGAGTCATGGGTTTATTTTCCAGTACAATTAAGTATTTGAAATTGGCCTTAATCCTTTTTTAGGTTAGAACCAAAAAAGCGATTTTTAAAGAATTTTTCCTGAGAAGACTTTTAAATATATTTATGTAAAAATTTGTACACATATTCGGGGCTATCCATAAATTACGTCACACCTTAAATAGGGGGAGGGGAGTAGAGAAATGTGACAATATGTGACAAGGGGTATTGGGGGGGGGGGGGGGTCATCAGCTCTGTGACGTCACATATAAAAAACTAAATTATTAAAAGACAAAACTTTTTTACATGTAAATTGTAAAATTTGTGACATCGCACTATGGGGGAGGGGGTTTTACAAATGTGACGATGTGTGACAGGGATGGGTCAAAAATCATGAAATTCGTGTTACGTAATTTATGGATGGTCCCTTATGGTAACTTTTAACTGTATTTTAACTCTTTTCAAAAAGGCATCATGCGGTGACCACCATTTCTAGACTTGATCATTTAAAATTAAAAAAAATAAATTTATCGGATTTCGGTAAAGTAATGTATAATCTTCTAATTAATCGAAGTACTAAGGAAAATATTTTTTGACCAAATTGTAGCTTTACAAAATACAATTTTTGACTTTGGTCTTATTATAAATAAATAAATATTTATCGGTGAGAACAGACTTTTTATTAAGACGACCAGACGACCTCCGTAGTCCAGTGGGTAAGACTCTTGACTCACAATCCGGAGGTCGCGGGTTCGAACCCGGCATGCGCAAATAAATCTTATTTGATTAATTTGTGTTATTTCACAATTAGTTCATTTAAAAAAAATAATATATAGTATATTTGCGGCATGTTCCAGAGTGGAAGATACTATCAGTATCGCCCTGGTGTAAGAACACCATTCGGAGTTGAAACGTTGCTTGAAAATGGCTTTAGCCGTGTTTGGTGACCAGATCTGAATAGACAGGTACTTCCCAACCTTCCTCTCCCCACCTCCTTCCCCTCCCCACTATCTTCAGCCTCACAACATACCCCAATTGGGGATGCCATAGTCTCACTGGCTCCAGACGGGAGCGGTTAAGATTCTTGTGCGATATTGACTACAAAAAAAAAAAAAAAAGATATACTTATTTATATCTTACTCCGCTTCTCGATAAATATGGAATATTTCTTATTCAAACAGTTAAATTTAGCTTTATTATCACGAAAAGTGTGTATTTATGTTGGGGGAGACGAAAAAATATGCGAACCATCATTTTAATATTATAAAAATCAATTCACTTACTTACCTATATTCACACGTAAATAACAGAAGAACATGGAAAGCTTGAACCTCAACCCACAGTACTAGGAATAATTTGAAGTAGAAACTTTTTTGTTTTTGAAAATTTATTTTATCAGGTTGGTACTTTTGACAAATGTCATATTTGATAGTCCATTAATTAAAAATAAATATTTCGTATTACTCGTGAATCGAACTTCGACAACACGAACGTTCCGAATTATGCGTGAGGTGGGCTTATACATTTTTACCAAAATGCAGTGTTTTTGATGTTTAATAATAAGGCAAAGAAGTATTTTATCCCATTTTTTACGTATTTATCCAGTACGATGGCTTTAGACTCGCAAACCGCGAATCGCAACAGGTTTTCATGTGTGAAGATATAATAATTAATTGAATCGTTGAACGAAGAGAGGGTGTGTAAAAGGTCATCTTTCACTATTTTCTAGACATGCCTACATATTTTTTCAATTCAGTAAATAGTAAGTTAAACACTTTTATTAAATTGAAATTAAAACAATTTTTTAACTTATTTCCACATGTTTATTTAACCAGTACCGGTTTCATCCTATTATGGACATCTTCAGGCTGGCAATTGACATTCTTTTGTTAGAGAATTTTTATAAAATTTGGTAGGCAGGTACACAATATTAGAGTAGGTACATATGTTTTGATTATTAAATTAAATAATATTTAATAATATTTACATTGGGAAAAAATATCAAATGAAATAATAATATTACAATGGTCACTACAGCAGAATAATCGACAATTTAATAAATTAAAAATAATGAATTTTCCTGCATATTGACAAACCGGAAAAGAAAAATCAAACTGCACAAAAGAACACCTCACTAATTAGGCAAATCAAAAAAAAAAAAAAAAAAAAAAAATGTCAGATTAAAAAATTATATAATTAAACTACACAACTGTTCGCTAAGGTAAATATGTCATGAATAAGCATCCGGAACAAAATGTTCAAGAATCACTAATACATACATCGCAAATCAATTAGAATAAAATGTTACCTTAGAGTCTAAGGTAACATTATTCCAAGTAATTACAATGGATATATTAATGGTGACTGAGCACCATGTTCCAACTGCTTATTCATGACATATTTACGATCAATTTTCTTCGTTAGGCGATTAATTTCTAGTAATTCCAATCTGTCTAATTTCTGTCCCTTTTCACAAATGTGAAGAACCTTGACATCTCTATCCTTGTCAAAAGTATGTTGGTTCTCTAGCAAATGTAAGGCTACGTTCGATAAATCTCCCTTTTGATTTACCCAACATGCGAAATGCTCCTTTATACGGGTTGACACTGCTCTTCCTGTCTGTCCCACGTAACATGCAGGGCAATTCGAGCAATTCACTTGGTAAATTCCAGAGTTCTCCAATTTATCTCTCTTATCCTTATTGTTTATCAATATCTTACCCAAAGAATTCACGCTACAAAAAGCTGTCTTACAATTCTTGTCACTGTCTATCAATTTCGAAACTTTATTTGATACTTTCCCAAGGTATGGTATTTTACTCCATTGTTTTGTTTCAATTTCATTTTCTGGCGTAAGGCCATATGTAATTGAATTTACAGTGAGTTTTTTATTTTTCTTTTTTATTAAATTGTCTATCATTCCGCTATCGTAACCATTATTTACCGCAATAGCTTTGATAACATTCAATTCATCATTGTAATCTACATCATTCAAAGGTACATGTAACAGTCTATGGATTAGACAATGGAATATTGATAATTTGTGTGAGATATGATGTCTCGAAGAGCTGTGGATGATATTATCACTATATGTAGGCTTCCTGTATATCGAAAATTCCAACTTGTTATTAACTATCCTAATTAATACATCTAAAAAGTTGATTCTATCTCCTCCTTTCTCCATCGTGAATTGAATCGACCTATTGATTTGATTTATCTCTTTGATGAAGACATCCAGTTGTCTCTGTGTACCAGTCCAAACGATCAAAATATCATCCACGTATCTCCGATAAAAAACAACATTCTTAAAGGACACTAACTTCTCAATGGTCTCTTCTAAGTGGTCCATCATGATCTCTGCTAAAATTGGAGAGATTGGGCTACCCATTGCCAACCCTTTCGATTGTAAATAGAATTTATTATCAAACCTAAAAAAGTTTTGTTTTATGCACACATTTATTATTTGATTAATTTCTCTCTTTTTTATAATATTTATATTGCATTTCTCCATGAAATTATTGATTATTATTTTTAATTCATCTGTAGGTACACTTGTGAATAGACTAACAACGTCAAATGATACCAGAGAGGCATTGTTTGGTATATTTATATCTTTTATCAGGTCTATTAGTTGTAAACAATTTTTAATACCATATTTTGGTTTGAAATTTAAAGTATTTTTAATGATTCTATTGGCGTATTTTGCTAGCTTGTAGGCTGGTGCTGAGTTATAAGCTACGACGGGTCTCACTGGTATATCTAATTTGTGAACTTTAGGTTGTCCATACAATCGTGGACATTGGGGGTTCATGACAGTGAGGTAGGATTTTTGGAATTTATCTTTAACAAGTGTTTGGCATGTACTAAGAATTGAATTTATTTCTGCGGTAAATTTTGGGGTTGGATCTTTATTTAGTAAAATTACATCACTAGAGTTTAGTACATTTTGGACTTTTTCAATATAAATATTTTTTGGTAGAATTACTGTGCTATTCCCTTTATCAGCTTTTGAGATAATTAAATTATTATCTTTAATTTTAATTTTAAACACTTTTGGTGGGTTATAAAAAAATTTATTTAAAAATTGAAGTTTCTATGTTACAGAAATTGCAAGAGTCATAGCAGAAACATTATTATTCAACGAAGGTTCAACGTCTGTAAGGCACTTGGGCTTCCCGTCGGTTGCACCGCGGGCACTTGCTCCGAACAATGCCGGGCTTGCCGCAACCAAAGCAGGCAAACTTGATGTCACCGGTCGCCCCAGCCTCTTGTTTCCGACGGGTGCGACACTCTTCAAACAGATGTCCGAATCTATAACAATATGTGCAACGTATAAGACCTTCGGACTTGTTGTTCGTTGTACGCACTGAAGCTGTTGCGTGTGATAATGTCGTTGAAGCAGATTCTGTGATCTCGTACAAACTCTCTTCTGCTGTGCGCGCTTTTTCAAGTAACTCGGAGAAAGATCTGGAAGATTCGCGGAGAATTCGGGTCGCCTCCAACTCTTGTCTCTGACGAGTACGACACTCCTCAATCAGATGTCCAAATCCACAACAAAAGACCTTCGGACTCGTTGTTCGTTGTACGCACTGGTGTTGTTGACGTGTGTGTTGATGTCGTTGACGCAGATTCTGCGATCTCGTGCAAACACTCTTCTACTGTTCGCGCCTTTTCAAGTAACTCAGCGAAAGATTTGATCGATTCGCGGGGAAATTTATCCCTGATTTGAACATTAAGCTGTCCAAACACTAGGTCAAGTTGAACCATTTCTGGATGCATGGGCGTAGATAGCTCCGCAAGCAGCCTCCGTTGTTTTGCAATGAATACATTGGTGGACATGGATGCATCCTGTTTGAAGGTAAAAATTTCCGTGTAAACCTTGTAAGCTGGCCTCTTAGGAGCGAAAGCGTGTCTCAGGAGGTAAGTTGCGTCCTCCCATGTATGTACTTTTCCCTTTACTCCGAGCCACCATTCAGCGGCGTCGTTGGTTAACAGCAGCGCCAGTCCTTCCAGCGCGGTCTCGTCTTTCATCTGCTCAGTGCATTTGAAAAAAGATGCCGTGGCTATGAAGGTCTTAATTGCAGATATATCTTGGGTACCATCATAGCGAGCCGTGAAAGTGGTAAACGTACATGCACGTGTATTACCTGCTGGAATTTGCTTTATCACGTTTAAGATCTTTGCGAATTGTTCATCTGTAAAGTTTAGATTGACTCCTTCAATCTTGTGTGGCATCTTGAAAGAAATACTGCAGGATTGTCGCAAGAATTGTACACTGAATTTAATTTATAGCACTGTCAATGTGTCTGGCCGCGTTTTTGGGCGCCAGCTTTATAATAGGTTCTTTTGGTTTATAAATAGTTTAAAATACAATTACACAACACAGATCACAAAATTACAGTTACGATAGGTATATTATTTAAGTGAAGCTTCAGTAGATACAATTTGAAAAACACTTGAGGACTAGAATAAAATCACCAAACAACAAACACATTCGCGGGACTGGACTTTTTTGCTTTAGGCGGATTACCGTTTTTCAATAGCTGTGCGGAACACAAGTAGTCAAGAGAAGGAGCGTGTTTTACGAGTTTATAGCCATCAAGTCAGACACTTAATAATGGTGGTAGACAGCTGTTCTTAGGGGTTAGGGTGTCGTGCGGGGTAGCCAGCTGAACAAGGGTACTACCCAGAGCAAGTAGACAGGAGAACTTTCTGCTTTTAGTGCGACGGTTGACGGTTCCATTCGGGAGGGGTATGGCAGGAGGAGGTCGGCCGTTGGAGGGGGTGCGCAGAAGGCCTTCTGCGCATCTTACACTGTCGTGTAGAGTGACAGTGACAGCACCATACGGAGAGTGTGAGATAGTGTATTAACGATAAAAATCCACGAGCTACATACCTAATATTTCTTGGAATTCGATCTCGCCGGCTATCAAGGTACATTTTGGAGTCCGATTCGAGCCGCGGTTAACAGTGGTTGTGTGTACCTTACCTATTGCTTAGTGCCGTTCGCCCGTTCCTGTGCCTCATACAGATAAGAGATTATTGTTACATTTTATTTAATTTTGTTTATCGTATACCTATTTGTTTGCATTCCTGCTTACGGCTAATCCGTTTTTGTTTGTACAGTCAATGAAATAGACTGCGTATTATTTTTTCAGTTTAATTTTTAAAGGTTAAGTTTTTTTTATATAATGGAGGAAGACGAAGATAGGCCTCCCGACCCAGGGTCGATATTAGATTTTTCTGATTCGGATTCTAATACTAGCCATGTTTCTATTGCACTCCCATCTCGTAAGCGACGACCATCGCATAGCCTTCACATTCCATCGAAAGTTAAATCTATACCGCCGATTCAACAAACCTCGACCTCTAATGACCTTAACACCAATAGTAACACCCAGACAAGTTCTTTAACTAGCGATAATACAAAAAATACTGACTTACTTTATCCTGCTTCCGCTTCCGGTCCTTTTATCGTTATGGTTCAGAGAACTGAACAAGGAAAACTTATTCATCCTTTAGATTTTGGAAAATTCTTATTTGACTCAAAAAATAATAACCTTGGTATTGTTAACGGTTCAATTAAACCGGAAGGACGATATAAATTATCTATCGAGTTTAATACTGCCGCTTCCGCAAATGGATTTGTAAAAAAAATTGACTTGCTCTCAAACCATAAATATAAATCGTTCATCCCGACATTTAACCTTACGAGAATGGGTCATGTGCGAGGAATTCCAACGGAGATCCCAGACGCTGAAATTGTTGATGCTTTGAATAATTCCCACGGAACCCCGAAAGTATTAAAAGCACGCCGACTGAACTACAAGGATTCTACTGATGGAAACACGATCTGGAAACCTTCCCAATCTGTTGTTATTACATTTGAAGGACAATCCCTACCGTCTCGTGTGTTTATTTATTATACCTCGCTTCTCGTCGAAGTTTATAAATTCCCAACTATTTAATGCTTCAATTGCTGCCGGTTTGGACATTCAAAACCCGTATGCCGCTCCCCTCCACGTTGTTACTTTTGCGGAGAAGGTCACCCATTTGATCAGTGTCCGAAATCTTCCAATAACCCCATTTGCATTAACTGTTCGGGTGCACATACCGCGGTCAGTCTAGCCTGTCCGGAACTATCAAGACAGAAGAACATAAAACATAAAATGGCTACCGACAACATTTCGTACTTCCAGGCCTCAAAGTTATTCTCTCCTGCGAAAAAATCATTCGCAGAGGTAACATCGTCCTCAGCTCCTTTCCAAACAACCACCTTTTTAAATTCAACGTCATCTTCTCACAGAGAAACCATTCTCAAGCCAGTCAAACCCAACCCAAAATATACTCCTTACCTTGATAAAAAACAATTGAATAATATTTTGGCCAGTCCGAATGGGAATGCCAAATCCCAGACCCCCAATGGGTGTACCATTAATGGTAATACTTTCCCTCCTGCTCTCCCCGAAATAATGAATAATAATTCTTTTATACAAACCTTAATTACCCTTTTAATTTCTATCCTTACACACAACAATACTGTACCGTCCAACGCTGCCGATTACATTAAATCTTTATTATCTTGCCTCCCCAATGACTTCGAAACTGCACAAAATTCTTCAGTGGAACAGTAGAAGCCTCTTCGCTAACAAATCTGACCTAATTCAATTACTCGACGAACACGACGTTACAGTAGCCGCCATTTCTGAAACGTGGTTAAAACCCTCCTTTCACTTAAAAATTCCAGGTTATTATTGTCTCAGACACGACAGACCGGATGGTAAAGGCGGCACGGCTCTGATAATCCATAATTCTATCCCGTTTAAACAAATTAATATTCATACTCCCTCCGACGATATCCAGATAATAGCAGCTGTCTTATCTGATATCACAATATTATCAATATATATTCCTCCCTCTGCGACTTTTATTGAAAATGAATGGGCACCAATCTTAACCCAGATTTGTTCCCCTTATATGATCCTTGGAGATTTTAATGCACATTCAACAAATCGTTCTAGCCGCAATCTTTTAGATTTTATTGATACCTATAACCTATGTTTTTTAAATGATGGATGTCCAACCAGATTCACCCCCCCCCCCTCATCAACGGAAAAGTGCTGTTGATTTATCTCTTTGTTCGTATTCGTTAGCATCTAAATGCTCTTGGGACATCCTAAACGATCCCCTCTCTAGTGATCATTTCCCAATAATATAATCCGATTCCACCATCAATCTAACACTTATCCCCCCCCAGTTAAAAATAATCTCAAATTTAGAACAAAAGATGCGAATTGGAGCGCTTTCTCTTCTGAACTAGATAACCTTATTAATTTAACAAAATCGTCCCCGGGAGACATCAGAATGCAATGTGAGACGTTTCCCTCTATGGTTATATATGCAGCAGAAAAATCCATCCCAAAACACAATGCGAACATTAAAATAAAATACTCTACTCCGTGGTGGGACGAGGAATGCACTCGCTCCGTCAACTCTCGTAAAAAAGCAATTTCCTCTTTTCGTAAGTGTATGTCACTAGAAAATTTTTTATCAGTTAAAAAAGCCCAGGCAGAAACCAAACGAATTTTGAAAAATAAAAAACGCGCTGGATGGCGGAAGTTCTGTGAGAACCTGTCTCCGGAAACTTCCCAGTCTTCAGTTTGGTCTAGCTTAAAAAAATTCGGATCATCGTATTTTCCGCCGAGAATCAAACATATATCAGAAGAAATTCTTATAGGATTTGCGGATAAAATAGCCCCCCCATCAGTGGCCGGATGTGAAGAAATGCCTTCTGTTAAGCCATATCCATCTCATTCTAACTGGCTAGATGCTCCTTTCTCCATTGATGAGATGAAACGAGTAATAAGAGCCCTTTCTGACTCGGCTCCAGGTCCCGATGGAATATTTAATAGTTTCATTAAATCATTTTCCGATATGGCGGTTGAATATTTCTTATCTCTTATTAATAATATGTTTGAAACGGGACTAATTCCGGATGATTTGAAAACTCAAAAAATCATTCCCATTTTAAAACCTGGAAAAAATCCATCTGAAATTTCGTCTTATCGGCCTATTGCTCTTTCATCATGTTTGATGAAAGTAGCGGAGCGTTTGATCAAAAACAGATTAGAGTGGTTTGTTGAAAGTCAAGATATTATCTCACCAAATCAGTATGGTTTTCGGAAAAAGAAATCTACAATGGATAATTTAAGTTTGTTCACAACTGATATCCGAGTTTCTCAATCCCTAAATTCTTATACATTGGCCACATTCCTTGACCTTTCATCAGCTTACGATGATGTTTTACTGAATGTTTTGAAAGAAAAGCTAATTAAAAAACAAATCCCCCCGAAATTGGTCCAATTTATTATTAATTTGCTCTCAGATAGGTCCATTATTATTGAGTCTTCCTCTAAATGCTTAAGGCGCAAACTATGGAGAGGTTTGCCCCAGGGTTCTGTTATTAGTCCTCTGTTGTTTAATATTTATATAAGCGACCTAGACTCAGTAATTTCTTTTTCTATCAAGCGACTTTACTTTGCGGATGATATCCTTATATAATAAAATGAAACAATGCAACTTTGTATAAACCACTTATAAAATGTGCAAATCCGACCGGTTTCGGAACAAACGTTCCTTCGTCAGGGAAAGCTTATACTTATGCTTTCCCTGACGAAGGAACGTTTGTTCCGAAACCGGTCGGATTTGCACATTTTATAAGTGGTTTATACAAAGTTGCATTGTTTCATTTTATTATAATGGATAACCACAAAGTAATAGCTACATTCAAAAATATATCCTTATATATTTGTTACATAAAAATATTATTCTTGCAGCTAAGAAAATGAATTTGGCTTTACAATATATTAAAAGCTGGTTGTCAATAAATGGGATGAATCTGGCGGCATCTAAAACAAGGGTCGTGGCTTTCACGCGCAAAAGAAAAATTCCCCAATTCTCAATCTCTTTTGATAATGTGCCTCTACAAACCGCTACTGAAATCAAATTCTTTGGTCTTCTTTTGAACCATAAACTTTCCTGGCTTCCACACATTCAGATAATTTCTACAAAGTGTGAAAAGGGACTTAATATGATGCGAGCAGTTTCCAGAGTATGGTGGGGATCTCATCCTACCACTCTTAAATTAATGTATAATTCCCTAGTTCGGAGCCACTTGGATTATGGCTCATTCCTTTTTGACCCACTCCCTAAATATTTAGATAAGAAAATGGAAAGAATTCAATTAAAAGCCCTCAGAATGATTATTGGAGCTATGAAGTCTTCTCCAATTAATGCGCTTCAGGTTGAATATGGGGAGCCTCCATTATATTTCAGAAGGCAATTCCTTGCCAATAAATATATTTTCAAGGCTTTTTCGTTATCGCATCATCCTATTAAACAAAGTCTTAATCGGTTAAGTGTTAATTTGAATTCTAACAAAAGATTGAGAGAAAAACAATGTTTTCCTCTCCTAATTAAAAGTTTTCATCTCTATAATTCTCTATCATCTTCCCTCCAATATCTTCAAGAAGTTCCCAATCTCCTTATATACAATATTCCATTTAAGGCAATCACTTTTATGCCGAACACAATAACATCAGTCTTTCAGAAGAATATTTTATCCTCCCCAAATAGATTTCAAAATGTGGATGATTGTTTTAAAAGCATTGTGGCTTCAAAATTCCCTGGATTTTCTATCCTTTACACTGATGGTTCCAAATTTGAAAATAAAAGATGTGGAGCATCGATATATAGTCCAGAATTCAACATCAATCTCACTTATAAATTACCAAAAGAAGCTTCCATATTTACAGCTGAATGCTTTGCAATTGAACAAGCGCTAAATCAAATCCTGGTTCTCAACATTCATCGAGCCTTACTATGTACTGATTTGCTAAGTGCTATAACTAAAATTAGGTCAAATATTCTATGTTATCAGGAAGACAATATTATATGTAAAATAAAATATCTTCTCAATTCTCTAAGTGAATCTGGGTTTGAGACGATATTGGCCTGGGTCCCTGCCCATTTGGGTATCAAGGGTAATGAGATGGCCGATTTTCTCGCCAAATCTGGTTCAGATTCCGGAACTATCCCACTAAATTTTAGAATTCCTATCTCCGATGTCTTCCCGATTCTTAAATCCAACATGACTCGTGCCTGGGAAGAAAATTGGGCAGTCTCCAAAATAAGAACTGGATCTTTCTATGCTGGAATTTAAAACCATATCCCTGCTAAGCCATGGTTTCATGGTAAAAAACTTTCAAAACGATTCATTTCATGTATTTCGAGAATGAGAATTGGTCACTGTTCAATTGCATCTCACTTGTCTAGAATTAGAGTTTTAGATGATCCGGTCTGCCAGTGCGGTGTGGAAGAGGAAACCCTCGACCACGTTTTCAACATTCATCGAGCCTTACTATGTACTGATTCGCTAAGTGCTATAACTAAAATTAGGTCAAATATTCTATGTTATCCGGAAGACAATATTATATGTAAAATAAAATATCTTCTCAATTCTCTAAGTGAATCTGGGTTTGAGACGATATTGGCCTGGGTCCCTGCCCATTTGGGTATCAAGGGTAATGAGATGGCCGATTTTCTCGCCAAATCTGGTTCAGATTCCGGAACTATCCCACTAAATTTTAGAATTCCTATCTCCGATGTCTTCCCGATTCTTAAATCCAACATGACTCGTGCCTGGGAAGAAAATTGGGCAGTCTCCAAAATAAGAACTGGATCTTTCTATGCTGGAATTCAAAACCATATCCCTGCTAAGCCATGGTTTCATGGTAAAAAACTTTCAAAACGATTCATTTCATGTATTTCGAGAATGAGAATTGGTCACTGTTCAATTGCATCTCACTTGTCTAGAATTAGAGTTTTAGATGATCCGGTCTGCCAGTGCGGTGTGGAAGAGGAAACCCTCGACCACGTTTTCTTTAACTGTAAAAACCATTCATCTTTCAAGAACATATACCGCCGGCTTATTAAAATCGCACACCAGTCCCCCCTTAACATTTCATACCTTTTATCTCTTAACAATTTTCGTGTTCATACAGCTTTATGTAAGTTTATTAACCTGAATGAATTCAATATTTAATTTGTTGTATTATTTTCCCAATAGTTTAACTGAATTTTTTTATCTACTTTAACTATTACCGGCACAAAGCACTCTTTTCAGGGTGAATTGCCTAAAACCAAAAAAAAAGGTACATTTTGAACATTTCAGATATAGAAGAATTATTTTAATTATGCATCACTTTACCGTTAGTGCGGTGTTCACATTGCACATGATTTGTGCACGTTATTCTCTTCCCAGTGTTACCCAGAGAAAGGTGGTGTATTCTGGCGAAGGCTTGTATTGTGAGGCAACGTAACTAGCTTTAAATTTTAATTGCTAAAGTTCTCTAGCCAATTATTAGAATTAACCAAACTCGTGAAAAGAGCCGGAATAAATCTAGTTTGCCGTGTCGAGAGGCCGTGATTAGTTCCACCGTACTTTTAAAGTAAAATAGATTAAAGTGCAGTAATAAAATATTAACACGTAAGAGGCGCAGATGTTATTTTTCTTTTTAATTGACATTTTATTTCGTTTAGAAGTTTTAGGCATGAAATATATAACAATTTCAAACATATTATGTTTGATATTGTTTTAACATTCAAAACCAACAACGCCTTTTTCTGTAAAAAAAATCACTGAAATTTCACTGAATATTTAACGAGTAGTACGGACAATAGAAACCAAGTAGATGTAATCTACACTGATTACTCTAGGGCAGTGGTTCCCAACCTTTTTTTGACCACGGATCACCATGATATTTATTTATTCTCACAGGGACCACAAGGTACAATAATGAAATCTTTTTGGACTTCTTCAGCTAATTCTCCAACACGAATATCAAAATGGTTACGAATCAGCTTTTGGATTCCTTTCGATTTGGTTTTGTAGTAAAATGAACGAATGATTCGCTGACCACATTTTAGATCTCGCGGACCACCTGTGGTCCACGGACCACCGGTTGGGAACCACTGTTATAAGGCCTTCGATAAGGTAAACCATTTCATTCCAATTAAAAAAATAAAGAAGTAACTCGTATGATCGAAAATTAATACAGGAGTTTGGAATTCATCGGGAGCATCTCCTATCCTTATCCTATTTTCCTCTTTGTCTCCTCTTCACCTAAAATTAATTTAGGAGACCTTTTGGGCTTGACTTAATTCAACATAATGTTATATTTAAATCTATATTTCACGTATAGTCTGTAACAACTGGAGCGCTGTTTGCCACAATATGGCACTATTTAAAATACCTCGGATCGCTCTGCTGCCAATTTTGGCATATTTTTCATCATTTGTAAGAAATTAAGTATTTTTTTTATAAATCCTACAAATATGTAATTATCCGCTGAAGTTGAGTGCATACTTGGGTACTTCCAGACAATGCGGAATGGATCTCCACGCACTTCAAGTAGCTTAGTATGATGCGTCACTCCACTAGACATGAGGTATGCGGGGGCGATGATGTTGAAGAAGAGGGACAGGGAAGATACAGGATAAGGGAGGCACATCAATGTAAATGGTTTTGAGTACAAGAGAGAAATGTGTAGGCGCTTTACTCCGATGTAACTGCGTGTGATTTGTGAAAGTAGACTGAAATGAGATCTCTGAGGCTTGTATGTGGTAAAACGTTGTTCAACCGTTCTTTAAGATAAAGAAAGAGACCCAAGGTGGGTATCAGTCCTGACGCACATCATTGCGCAATCAATATCTCCCGCTTATAAATATGGTAGTAAGAGTTTTATTTTTGAAGTAAAAGTTCTTTACGCACGCTCGACGTGGGGGGTAAGCTGGTGAATGCGTTACGAAAAGCGGTGATGTATTACAAAAAGGGGTGATGTGTTACGAAAAGTGTGATGTTAAGATAAGTGTTATGTTATGAAAAGTGTGATGCGAATGGTAATCGATGCGAACGGTGATCGATGGCGAGACGAACGGTCGGGCCTTGACGCTTGACTTGGGGAGTGATAAGGATAAGGATGGTCACACCAAGTTCGTAGGTCACCCCAAGGTCGTAGGTCATTCCAAGGTCGTAGGTCACCCCAAGTTCGTAGGTCACCCCAAGGTCGTAGGTCACCCCAAGGTCGTAGGTCATTCCAAGGTCGTAGGTCACCCCAAGTTCGTAGGTCACCCCAAGGTCGTAGGTCACCCCAAGGTCGTAGGTCACCCCAAGGTCGTAGGTCTACCCAAGGTCGTAGGTCACCCTAAGGTCGTAGGTCACCCCAAAGTCGTAGGTCACCCCAAGGTTGTAATTCACCCCAAAGTCGTAGGTCACCCCAAGATCGTAGGTCACCCCAAGGTCGTAGGTCACCCCACGGTCGTAGGTTACCCCACCGTCGTAGGTCGTCCCATGATCGTAGGCTACCCCAGGGTCATAGATCACCCCATGGTCATATGTCACCCCAATGTCATGTCACCCCAATGTCAATGTCATATGTTCTTTCATAAGTTAGTGAAGTTTTACTTCAGTCGTGTGGTCTTAAGGTCTAAAGTTTTTTTGTTAGGATATTCGTAGCGATTGGCTTTCTTCAAAAATCATAGAACAAGATTCGCGGCCTTCTATGGTTAACCACTGGAGTGACTGAGTTCAAAATATGGATCGCTTTCATTTTTCTGCGATTGACAGCGGTCAAAAAAGACCACAGTTTTTTGGACCAAAGTATACGATTTTATTATGTTTTTTTTTAAACATCCTATGAATATGTGACAATCGACAAAAGTTAGGCGAATTCATTAGCTATGCAGAATAAACAGTTTGTATGCCTCTATATTAAAATTCGAAGGTATAATTTTTTTTTAATGTGGGCGGAAAATTTAAAAAAAAATCGGGAGCAATCGGAGGGAAAAGTTTTAAATCACGCTGTCGCGCGAGTGGTTAAGGATTAGAAAACTGTGAAATAAAATATTTTCGTCCATTAAAACTTTAATTAAATTTAAAACAAAACAGATATTTAGAAGCATGCACAATTAAGCAAGCATCCAGACAAAAGTTAAAGTTACCAAACGTAGCGAATCACTTGGTCTGATCTACGGCAGATGTGTTGTTGTATAGATGTTTGTCCTAGCGGCAGCACACCCATACCTGCCTCCTAAATTGATTGAGTCTTTATTGTTTATTCAGCGATCCATTTGAGCACAGCAGCCTTGATGGTGTTCCTAGCAGCAGTGAGCTCTGGAGGGTCGTGGGAGTTGGTGGCCTGCATGTCCTGGCAGTGAGAAGTTCCGTTGATGAGGATGCCGATGAAGCTATCGGACAGGTTCTTCAGGATGCCCAGCCTGTGCCACGGGTCGATGGTGCCGTGCACTGAGATCACCTTGGTGGTGTTCGGCGTCAGGCCTTCGAACACTTCATTGGTCCTCTTGACTCCGGCCTTCACCCGATCAGCGACGAAACTAAAAATAATATTTTTTTTTTAGAATAAAAAACGGGTAATGAATCAATTTAGGCACCTTCAAAAATGAAATTCAGAATCCTATAAATATGTGGTCTAAAATTGGTCTAACCACAGTTTGAAAATCTTGAAAGCCGAAACAGCTGATTAAAAAAATGAAAAGATTAAAACAATTAAATGGAGTTCTACGAATTACTCGTAAACACAAAAGACCATAATAGAAAATAATTGTGTCAGTGAAACAATTATATGGAATGAAACAATTAGTGGAAGATACTATCCGTATCGCCCTGGTGTAAGACCACCATTCAGAATTGAAACGTTGCTTGAAATGGCTTAAATGTGGCAATGGCACATAAGCCGTGTTTGGTGACCAGATCTGAATAGCCAGGTACTTCCCCACCTACCTCTTCCCTATCTCCATCCTATCCCCACTACTTTCAGCCCCATAACATACCCCAATTGGGGATGCCATAGTCCCACTGGCTCCAGACGGGAGCAGTTACTTGCAAGCAGTACTCTTGTGATGTGTTCATGTAAAAAAAAATATACAAAAGATATTCTAATGTACGCATTCAAAAACCAGGATAACTTTACCCAGACAAGCTCGGGCCGATTCAAAAGATCTACATTACAACATACATTCCACCAATCTACAAATAAAACGACTTTTGGACAAAGAAATATGCAATACTTCTCTATAAAATAATTTAATATACTCCCTCTTGAAATAAAAACCATTAAAAAATAACCGGTTTCAAAATAAGCATAAAGATATGGATTATGGTTATTGGTTATGGACATAGGAATGAAGAAAATAGATACAATTTTGGAATCTAACAAAGATTAATGCTTTTATTGTACATTCTTTTAGATTTAATTTTATAATTTTCCTCTCGTAATATTTTAACATAGGTATTTACTTATATTTCAAACAAGAAAACTTGTACAATCTGTACTTAGAACGGGGTGCCCAAGTAAGGATACATTTTTCTATAAAAAATGTTGTAAAACAAAGAAAAATAAATAAATATAGGTAATCGCAAAACTTATAATTATCATGCAACAATCATTGAATATTTCAGATTGTTTAAATTCAATACACACTGCTCTGAACTACTTCTAAAGTATCTACTTACTTCTTTTACATATGTAATTGTTGTGAACCTTTTATAATAATAATAACTATAATAATTTAATATATTTATAATTAATAATAATTTTTATACAATAATAATAATAATAGGTACGTACACTTAAAATAGCAAAAAGAAAACTAACTATAGGAGAAAATTAAATATTTTTACATTAATTACTAAAAAAAGTTTTCCACCACTGCCACCGGTATGTTTCTAGTACTTGAGCTGCACTGGAATCATATTTTGAGTAATTTTGTGACAATAATTATTGCTGATTCGTATACTGTAAACCTAAGCCCAAATACAAATCTGCTTGTTGAACTCCTTTGTACAACTTACTTGAATACTTATACTTACTTGTGTTGTGCCTGCTTATGTTTTTCATGCTTAGTTTATTATATATGTACTATGTACTTGTTGTGATGCTCCCGAACAACTTACCAATGTTACACGTAAAAGCTTTTAAGGCGTAAATAAATAAATAAATAAAACTAAAAAAAACCTGTATGAAGATGTAAGAATGTTGGCGAAGCAGTGAATCCCTAGAAAAGGTTATGTCACATGCCTTCCGGCCTAGTGGTGATGACAGGTTCAAGTCAATAGTCTAGTTGTGTTTACCTTTTTCCGTACAGGTCGGGGCACACGTGGTCCACGAAAAAAGATAGGGGCAAGTTGTCTCCGAAGGGCTGGTTCCGAGAGGCGGTGGTCTGGTAATACCCAAACTCGGTGCAGGTCTGGTAGAGCCACAAGCGCACTGTAAAACCACACAGACTTCAGTAAACAGTTTCATCATAATTCAGGACAATGACAGCTCAACCTTCTGTTTAAAAGTGATTAAAAGTGCAGAACTGGCCTATAAACCTAACAAAACGTAACCTAATTAACCAAATTTTTTCATCACTTTTATTTTTTTTACATTAGCTCTACACAAGAGGCCCTAAGGAAAATAATTTCCCTCATCTAAGAAGATTCTGCGTGGAGAGTGTTTTTAAGAGAGAGAACTATAGAAAGTTCAGGGAAGGAAAAGGGTGTGAGAGGTGGGTAAAAGGTGTGATCAGGAGTGACAGATATATGAATCTATCAAGATATGGAAAGGTCAAAAGACCACCCTTGAACAGTTCCTCTCAATCTAGCCAGACCCGCAGCAGATGGGCAGACGCATCCGCCGCCAGGACCTGGGCAAACCTTAACCCATGAACCTGGGCACCCCTGCTAAGTCACCAAACGTATCGAACCACTTGGAAAGACCTATGGCAGAGGTGTTGGTTATCCAATAAATAGTTCCCGGGGCGGTGGAACCCGTACCCGCCTCCCAAATTGACACTTGGCCTGTCTCCTTGCCTATATTTTATTTTTATTTTATTTTATGTGTTTATTAAGACATACACAGTACATTATAATACAGATTATAAGATATGTTAAATTAAATTATTACATGGTTATGTACCTATTACGTAAGTCCATAGAATGTCATTTGGTAATTACGCCTGAGATATGAACCGGTCTTAAAACTTAATTATTGAATGAATGAAGTAATAATAATACGCAGTAATTGTTTAATGAAACACTAGTATATATTGAATTATTTGGCGGGTATTTGATAAGCCCCCATAGCTCAGTGGTCAAGAGCAGCTGACCGGCAATCAGAAGGACACGGGTTCAAGTCCCGTTGGCGGCAAGTATCTTTTCTCGGAAGATTTTTCAATGTTGATGAGTGTTTCAGGCTGATAATCATTGCTTATAATAATTGTTACCCTTTGTGCTACGCATAAAAATCTTGTCTAAACGTTAGTTTATAAATTAAAAATAATAATAAATATTTAGAGAGTTTATTCTGTATACTTTCTACTATATCTATGTACACCTTATATTGAGGATTCTATACCGGAGACGCATACTCCAGTGGACTTCTAACCAATGAACAAAACAACATTTCAAGAGTCTTAGCACTTTTGAAAACTTTACATACATGTTAATAGTTGTATGAGGCGTACCTTCTCATACGCCGTACAAATGCAGATGATACGATACTAATAATAAGCGATAAAACTTGGGAAAACGTTACATTTAAAGTCACCGATGACATAAATATTCTTAAGAATTTATTCGATGTAATTTACTATCACTTAATTAATAGTGATAAAACATTTGTAATTCCATTTGTAATACACAACAATGATAGCCCTAAAAAATTTGACATTATCATCGATGACAATTCCAAAACACTTCATAAAAATGATTGTATCCCAAACTGCACAATATTGAAAACAACAACACACAATTAACAATCTAGGAATAATTATCTTATCTTATCTATTCTATCGTTAGTTGGAGATCCGCGTATATAACTAATCTTTCGCCAATAGAAGTTGTACAGAGGTTAATAATTAAAATCCGATGAAAAACACCTTTTGACTACCCAACGAATCGATTATTTGAAGAATTCCAGTACCTTCATTCAAAGATCTGTACGCTAAAAATGCATTGATTCAAGTCAGTGATAAAAGAAAAAAACAAGTATCAATTTCTAACCGAAAACCGCGCTAGGCATAAATATATTTAAAATTAAACACTTCCTTTGCACAAAAATATTATACTTACCGAGGAAGATTTTTTTCAATAACTACTACCAAAAGAAATTAGAAACATAAATGATAAAATCCAATTAATAAACACTAAAAAAAATTCGTCATTGGTTTTTGGGTTTTTATGCCGTGTTGGGCAACCTCCTTCTTTAGCCAACATTTCGGACAGCGTTGTAGTGTTCATCATCCCCCTCCGCGGCTATGACGCCACTGCCTGTCTCGGTTATTTTGTACCAGTGATTAGCGACTAGCGATCCCTATATGAAAGTGGATTCGACGAACAGGCTATTTCAGAACAAAATGTCCAGAAATTGTTACAAAGAATGCCCAAGATATACAAAAAAAAAATTCTACTAACTTGAGAAGATATCGTCATATGCGTAGGAAGTATTCTGGTAGAATTCCGTAAATTCTTTATAGGAAGTGGTGAAACAACCCGGAAAGGACTGCATCCCAACGTAAGCTCCGAGGCGCTGCACGGGACTGCCGAGCTTCTCGTTGAACATCACATCGCACATGGACGCGATCTGTCCGTGTTGCGCGTACTGTACTAAGTCAGAGAAACCTGCAGCGATGATGCCGAAGAAGCTCTGCACGTCGAGGGCCTTGGAGGTGTCGATTGTTTCGCATAATCTAAACAAATCACACACTGTCTTCTTAAAACCATCACATTTGTTTATTTCGGTTCCTTGGTTTGTTTTGTGTTTTTACATTGGATCGTCGGTAAAAATCCCTCAGGGCCTACGTCAACATCGGGGATGCTTTGGCAAGCAAGCGGATGGATCGAGGGAATCCGGCTGGAGAAGTTTAGGTTAGGCCTCCCTCAATCAGTGTCTCCGATTAGGTCTGCCACGCAATTGGTGGACAAAAGCATTCGCCGTCAACACTGAGACAAACCTTATCAATGAAGCCCGTTTGATGGTAGATTTTCAAAAATGTGTTTTTATACGATTAGTAATTAGTAATTTACAGCCAAGTAATATTCCATGGTCTCAGATTTTTTCTACTCGTTGAAGGGGAAAATGGTTCAGATGATAAGTATGGATGATTGGATGACATTTGGAAATAATTGATTTTCTGAGAAGTATTCACTCATTCTAATAATTATATTAATATCTTCTTGTAATTTTTCGCACCCGTCTGCTGAGTTTATGCATTTATATATTTTCAAATCAGCAGTGTAAACAATGAAATCACAATGACTGATGACATGTTTGATGTCATTGAGATGCAAGAGAGCAGGGGCCCTAAATGGGAACCTTAAGGTACCCTCGAGGGGAGGGTTAATGGCTTTGACAGGTAACCTGTGCGGGCAACGGCAAGACTTTTATTCTTAATGTAAGATGAGAACAATCTGAAAAGATTTCCAAGATTCCAAGATTGTCTATATAGATTGTGTATAATATTATGTGTATGGTGTAAAGTAAGAAATGTGTGTGATGCAAATTAAACATTATAGTGTAACACCTTACTTCAAGAACATCTCATCATAAATATATTTATGAATCATTAATTCCAAAAAATGTACTTTTGAATGTAGTTATAACTTTGTGGTTATCCATTATAGATAAACGAAACAATGTTACTTTGCTTGAACCACTTGTATATTTGTTTGAAGCCGACCGGTTTCGGAACGACCGTTCCTAAACCGGAACGGTAAATAAATATACAAGTGGATCAAACAAAGTAACATTGTTCCTTTTATCAAAAAAATATGGCTGTACGTATGTTATTATTATTAATACAGTGCCTGATCTAGGCCGAAATAGATAAATGTTTTGTTACTATTATTTTTTCGAAATGTAAGACAAACATAGTAAATGAAATACAACAAACAAAACACAATATCAAAAAAAATTGTATACATCATAATTATTAATGATAAGCAACCGGGGAGCATTAGAAAATCCTTTCTGCTTTTGGCTACACCTACCTACATGATAGTTCATCACAGACTTGGAATTATGAAAGTGTTTCAAAATTATCTGCGTCAATTGTTTCTCAATACAATTGATGTTTGATATATATTGTCCAAGGAATTAATGGGACAATCCTATTTGTATACCAATATCTAAAAAGCACAGATACTCGTATTGGCTACTTTATTTGTTTGTGTAACGGGCTTAAATTTAAATTACAAATGACCGATTTACGCTGGAATACATTATTGTCAAATATAAATTAAAATTTCTGCCCCAGAAAAAGCTTTTTTAAATTTATTTATTTTTCATTATATTAACATAGTAAATAGGGCCAGATTATTTTTTTAATAATTAAAAATAACTCTTAATAAATAAAGTAGCACATTTGTTACTAGACATTAGTGATGTAACGAATATTCGCATATTTTTGAATATTGACATTCGCAAAGTTCTAGCGAACGAAAAGAGACGAGATTTTAAATTATATGATGGACATAAATGCTTCCTAAGATAAGTCTTACAAATCCAACTAAATGGCAAGTCTTCCAAGGCAACCATTTCACCCATTTATTGAATTATCAACGGCCCATGAATTCATAGATTTATTAACCCACTGTTTCGTTCTATCGACACATTCTTGAAGCGATATCTGTTTCATATCGGATTTGGTCATTGTCTGTAGACATCAGTTTTGTATTAAAAAGGCAGAGCAGCCGTTTCTCTTAACTATTATTAAGATTAGCGAGTTCTCGGTATGCGTTGCTATGCCACTTATTAATGAAGTTGTTTCTCCCTGCGTGACCTTTCCCATTCGTCCCGTTCCCCTTCCTCCTTCCCTTCCTCTCCCATGTCCCCTTCCCCTCACGCGTTCCCACTCCGTCTTCTTGGCCTTACCTCTCCCCACTCCCCTCTCCCGCTTCCCCCGTCCCTCGAACCCCCCTCCCTAGTTCCCCCCTCGGCATTCCGTACATTCAGTCCCGGTACATTCAGTTTTCAATCAGTTCGCGTGCCACCTATTGCAATTTTTTAATACAAATTTCATAATCCAGTATACAGAGACAATCGCGGGCATGCACACATCAAATCTCCAAAGTTTCATCGCAATCGGATGAATGGTTAGCAATTCATAATTTCATGACATTAGAGCTCACTATTGTACATATAAACCATCGCGGGCATGCGCACATAAAAACTCAATGTTTCATCGCATTCGGAAGAATGGTTTAGCAACGCATAGACATCTAATTAATCCCAAACACATTTTGATTTTAATATGTATACATGAGCGAATTTATTCGCTAGGGGGAAAACAAGGTTCAATCAGATACATCAATAGAGAGCTCAATATTACATGGACTTAGAAATCTTATATCATTACGGTGACGTGTTAGATAGAACCTTGCTGTTCCTATGGGACGAGAAGGTAAAACATCGCGAAAAGACGTGTTCGATGATGAAATAATGTTCATTATCACCTAAAGAACTTAGAGATTTCGATTGTTCCGTTTTTAGTGAGTAACATGTCTTGTGCCTTGACAACACCTTCCCTGATGGTATCGAGGCATTTCTGTCCTCCCTCTGTCAGGATAGCGTCGTTGACAACCTCCAAGTATTCTGAAATAGTTGAGGACATTTTTATAAAACATATATTATTATTATTTATTTGAAACATTTATTATAATTACAATTTTACATCTAAATATATTTTTTTACAGGTTTTTTTTTTACTACCCTTCCATTAAAAGCATTTGCTTGTGTATGGAAGGGGAGTGTACATAAATGCTATTTGTTATTAGTTAGGTATAAGTTAGTACTTAAATAATTAATTGTACATAAATATATGTGAGCTGCAGTATTTATTTGATAATGGTGTGTTTTTTTTTTTTTTTAAGAAAGAATGTTATGGAGAACTAAGATATTTGTAAGATTAGTTGACAGTAGTTCTTTTCTTAAGAACATCTTTAAAATGTCTCTTGACAGAGAGCAGCAATCGGGCCTTATCATTGATGCTTCTGATTTCCTCTGGTAGACGATTGAAAAAAGTTCTTCCCTGATAAGTATAATGATGCTGTGCAAAAGACGTATTTAGTTTTGGGCATAGAAAAACATGTTTAAGTCGAGTTCTGTTTTCATTTAAAAATGGATATTTATCTTTTTCTTTTATTATTTGAATTACTGAATTTTTAATATATAAATCTTTAAATGTGGGTACTTGAAATTCTTCAAACAGGCGTTCTGTTGGGTAGTCTAAGGATTTTTTTAATATAATTTTAATAATTGTTCTTTGTACAATTTCTATTGGAAGAAGGTTACATTTATACGCGGATCCCCAACTAATAATAGCGTATTGTAGAGTGGATTGAACTAAGGCATAGTAGATTAAATATAGATTTTTTATCGACAGAAAATTTCTAATTCTTAAAAATATATATATTAATTTTCTGATTTTGTTTACTACTTGACATATTTGTTCCTTCCATTTCAGATTTTTATCGATAATTACGCCGAGATATTTAATTTTATTTGTTGTTTTTAATATTGTACAGTTTGATTTGCAATAATGTTGGTTGTGAATTTTAGTATTATCGTGTATGACAATGTTAAAATTTTTGGGAGCGTCGTTTGGATGGATTGCAAATGGAATTACAAATGTCTTTTCACTATTTAGTGATAGTAAATTAGTGTCGAAAAAATTCTTAAGCATATTGATGTCTTCTGTGGCCTGTAATTCTACATTTTCCCAAGTATTTTCACTTATTATTAAAACTGTATCGTCGGCGTATGATGTAATTTGACCATGTAGATGTTGAAAAAAAATATCGTTTACATATATGGTAAAAAGGATTGGTCCAAGCACTGTACCTTGGGGGATTCCAAAGCTTGAAATCTCTTGATCACTATTAATACGATTAATTTTTACCACTTGAGGGCGGTTTTTTAAGTAGTTGGTGATCCATTTAATCGCGTTGCCTTTTATGCCAATATCATTTAATTTTTTTAATAGTATCTCATGGGATATGCTATCGAAAGCCTTTCTGAGGTCAATAAATATGCCCGCACATTTTTTACCTTTAATGATTCGTAAATGTATGAAGTTACGTTAGCAATTGCATCTTGTGTGCTGAGTGATTTAATAAAACCAAACTGGTTTTTGTGTAGTATTTTATTAATATCTAGGAAATTTACCAATTGTTTTTTTACTATTTTTTCAAAGATCTTTCCTATGTTAGAAATTAGACAAATTGGGCGATAATTCGTTACTTGGTGTGGATCACCAGATTTGTAAATAGGTGAGATTATTGTGTTTTTGTAGTTCATTGGAAATATTCCTTTCGTTAAACTCAAGTTTATTAAATGAGTGATGGGTTTTATTAAGTAAGATTTCATAGATTTTAACATGTGTGCCGTAATAGAATCAAAACCGGGAGACGAACCTCCTTTCATATTTTCTATTATTTTTAAGATTTCACATTCTGTTGTTATTTCAAATGTTGAAAGTATATTACGTTTCCGTAAATTTTTTTTTTTATGTTTTTCCGGGTTAGAAGGTTTATGAATATTTTTCGCAAGATTTTTTCCAACATTTGCAAAGAAGGAATTAAATATGTTTGCACATTGTTTAGGCTGTAAATTGGCATCTATAATTTTTTTTATCATGTTCGATGTACTTAATATTTTGTGTTTTTTTTGTATTGTCTATGGCCAAATTCACAGTTTTCCACATTTGTTTATGGTTATTTTCTGAAGATAATATTTTATTTTTAAAAAACTCTTCCTTACTTTTTTTAATATAAGATGTTAATTTATTTTTATATTTTTTATAAAAAATATATGCTTTTTCATCATGGGGATTTTTTAAAGTTGTTTTATAAAGTTTTTCTTTGTTTCTGATAGATATTATAAGTCCTTTGGTAATCCAAGGTTTTAAACATCTTAATTTTGATTTTATGTGTATTATTATTTCAGTTGTCGAATTTTTAATGTGTTGTGACAGGATTTTTTCAAAGTTAGTCGAACATATTTCAGTATCATCACTCTTTAAAACATTGTTCCAATCTTCCTTTTTAAGTTTTTCAGAGAGAATAGTCATGTCTATTGTTGATTTTTTGGGTATTAAATTATGTTTTTTATGTATAATATTATTATTATACAGAAGTAAGCATGAATGATGATCAGTTATGTTAGTTTTCCAAACAATTGATTTTAGTTTGTGAAGATCTTTAATGTTTACGTTTGTCCAAATGTGATCTAAACAAGATGGAGTATGTTCTTTTATTTCTCTAGTATTTTTATTTATGCAAGATATGAAATTTTGTTCAGTCATACAATTGATGTATTCAGTTTTGTTATTATTTTCTATTTTTTCATTAATGTTCACATTAAAATCACCCACCACGAAGCAGAGTTTATTTTTTAATTTTAATAATATGTATTTGAGGTCATTAATAAACGTAATAATATTCGAGCCATGCGTTCTATAGATAGCTATTAAATGATATATTGATTTGCCGAGTTTGAAATGTACTTCGATGCAGTTTACCAAATGTATTGGGTGTTCTATAATGTTAACAATACTAAATTTATTATTTGCAAATATTATTATTCCCGAGTTTTTGTTGATATCTACTTTGGTAGAAATATAATTGTACTCAGGTAAGTGATAAGACGGTGACTCAGCGTTCGTAAATGTTTCGGTTAACACTATGAAGTCGGGCTTTTCAATTAAATTATTTATTTTTAGAATTAGTTCATCTAAATTTTTCTGAATGCTACGGATGTTTATGTGCATAATAATTATATCATTGATGTTTTTAGAAATAATTTTGTTACATGAATCAGTACAAATACATTCATATTCTTGAATTTTAATATTTAATTCTAATTCGCTATTTAAGAAATCATCCATTTAATTAATGCATTTTTGGTTGTATTTTGCAATATTATATATAAGTTTTTTTTTAATCAATGTCGTAGTTTATTCTTTCTTTGGCTAATTTAAGCATGTAAGAACGAAACTTACATGTTTCGCTGTTTGTTCGGTGGTCTATTTCATTCATTTTACTGTTGAAGGAGTTTATTTCTTTCTTCTTGTTAGCTGAGTGACAGTTAGCGCATTTGGGCGGTAGTTCCAGGGATTTACACTCGGAGATGGGATGATCTTCTGAACAGTGCTTGCATGTTGGTTTATTCATTTTATTGTAGCATTTTTGTGCTGTGTGTCCGAATCTTTGACAATGGAAACATTGGGTATGAACGTTACAATCGGTTACATAGATTCTCATGAATCCTAGATGAATTTTTTTTCTATTTATAAGATGTAGTCTCAATTCTGGATTTGTTTGGAGAATTAAGTTTTTGCTGTTAGTTTTTTTGTTCGTAATGATGGCTTTAACTTGTAATATTTTTTTATCTTGGTATTTTTCACATATCATTTTGATGTCGTTGTTTTGTTCAATTATGTCTTCTAAGAATTCTTTTTCGGTATAATCTTTGTCAAGTCCTTTGAATATTACGCATGGATCCGTTTTCACAAGTACCTCCGCTATTATGGTTTTGTCGACTTCATTTATCTTATCTTTTAATTTTTTTGCCTCTTCTTTTTCTGGGCATGTTATTATAATGTTTTTTTTTGTTTTTTTAATTTCACTTACTCGAATTTCCAACTGCGATATTTTGATTTTTTGTATTTTCTCTTTTATTTTTTCAGTGTCTTCTTCTTTTAAGCTTTTTATAATTATAGGAAATCGTTTTTCTTGCGTTTGTGGTATTAAGTTTTTTACTTCCGAAGAGTATGAAAACGAGTTTTTTTGTGTTTGGTTTTTTTTCTTGAATTTCACATTTTTCTTGTAATTTAGCTAATTCTATTGCCATGTGGGATATCATTTCCATGATGTTATTTATTTCTTTCATCATTTTTGATTTGGTTTCTTTGGTAAGTTTATTTTCTTCTATGATTGTATGTAATTCGCTTATGTTTTGTTTCGCCTTAGTAATGAAGGCATGCGGATCAACCGCTTCCTCCATTTTCACGGGTTATGAATTATTTTATTTTCGGTTAATTTATATACTTTAAAGTTTGTCTGGGTTTGAAAGTGTTATTTTATTTATCGCCGCTCACTCGCGTCCAACACCGTTAGAGGTTTAGGCGACACTGAATATCAAATACAATACTCAGAACGGCATCCATAGCCATGGTTTTCTTAACAACTGAATACTCTGCTTCAGTATGGGCAAGAGGCGCCCACACTTCCATGGTCGACGTCCAGGTAACGCATAAACCTTTTTGTACTTTTTCTATTTCTAGGATATGATTTTGTTCAGAAGGGGTCCTAATAATAGTGTTTCATTATGTTATCCGTATTGCAATTGCATTAGTAAATTATCTGAACAAATCCAAGTATTTTGTTGGCGCGGGAGACAATGTCAAATATATGGGATTTGAAAAAGAGATTTGCTTCAAAAATCACTCTAATGTTTCGAAACTCTTTTTGCCGTGATAAAGAAATAAGAATATATCTTTGGCTCTTGTAAACTGATATATATATGTATACTCTTTTTACATATAAATATATTTTTGTAACGTGGTAAAAAAATAGGAATGCATCTTTGGCTCTTGTAAACTGCATTTTTTCCTCTCTGCCGAAGGGTTTATAAATCTTGTTTACTTAACATAGATTCTATTGACAATGTAGTCACTGTTCAGCTATACATTCTGATTTTCTCCTGCAATGCAGCTGGTTTATTCATAATGTATGTTACATAATTAATTTTATTCACAATAAATTTGTATAGTAAATAGTTAAAATAAAGTATAATACAAGTTAAAGCATATAAGTCTAGATTCAAATGAAAACAAATTGATTTAAAATTTTAAAGAAAGTAAGTTTATCATTAAAAAAATAAGGTTTACCCATGGACATCCAAATTTAATAGAAGAGAAGATACAGATGAGGGGTAAAACCAAACTATGGGGGGACGAAGGGGGGAAAGATGACTGCGATTCGTTAAAAAATCAATCTGACAGTATATAGGCATCTCGCATTATAATATCACCATTTAGTTCTTAAAAGCAAAATCTGCTTTTGAATGAATAGACCTTTTTATATGGGAGCGCGAATTGCTCGCCACGTTATTCACATATTTGTGAAGTCCAAATATGGCGAAGAAAAGTTCGCCACTTAGTTAAGACTTAATTTATTTAGTTAAGACACTTTTACAAATGTTTCATAATTTACTTACCCCTGTAACCAGCGACGAAAAATTACTCTGTAACTGGAGAACCGCCCACATTCGTCACGATCGACATATTTTTGGGTATAATTTATAGAACAGGCTACCATTTTTGCCGTGTTATTTCGTAAAATATACGATGAGAGCTCGGCGCTGGTCTGGACAAGAATGATGACGTCACATTTTTTAGATTCAAACGAGGCTCTCGTAAGCCCAGCCCAGCCCAGATATGGGGAGGGGGAAATAATACGATTTTATCACTTAGGGCAGGTCTATATATATTCATATGTCTATGGGTTTACCTATTTTTGTAAATTCTATCAATTAAGATGTTATGTGGTAGACTGTTAATTAACCATTCGCCGGAGAGTTTTGGAAGCACTGCGATGATTCCAAATATTCGAATAGACAGTGGCATTTCACAAGTTTTGATGATGAATAACTGAAACTACCCTCATAATACCGCAGTTTTTTTGGTCTCTTTGGTATGTAGAGTTACTTACTTATTCATTTTATGAATTACCCAATAATACTTAGCAATATTTCAAATCATAGACACAAACTATACTTATATATTACATACTTATTTATTTAGAAAATTATACTTAGAGTACCCATCAGAACCCCTACAGACTATGTTTTTAAAGCGCTGAATTTAATGTCACTGAAACAATTATATACAAAAGATATTCTAATGTACGCATTCAAAAATCAGGATAACTTTACACAGACAAACTCGGGCCGATTCACAAGATCTACATTACAACATACATTCTACCAACCTACAACTAAAACGACTTTTGGACAAAGAAATGTGGAATACTTCTCTGTAAAATTATTTAATTTACTCCCTCTTGCAATGAAAACCACAAAAAAAATAACAGCCTTCAAAAGAAGCATAAAAATATGGATTATGGACATGGGAAGGAAGAAAACAGATTCAATTTTGCAACCCAACAAAGAATAATGCTTGTTTTGTACTTTCTTTTAGATCTAACTTAATAATTTTCCTTGGCAATATTCTAACATAGATTAGGTATTTACTTATAATTCAAATAATAAAACTTGTACAATGTGTCCTTAGAACGGGGTACCCCAGTAAGGACACATTTTCTCTAAAAAACTGTAAAAAAAAAAAAAAAATAAAATAAAAAAAAAACACAGCACAAAATTAGCATGCTTAATTCTCATCAAACCCACCATAGAATTCAACCTTGGCCAGCACGGGTCCGCTGGAGGACATTGCGGCGTCGATGACGTCAGGATGCTTCAGCCTGATCCACGTTGCCATGTTCCCGGCGTAGGAGCCTCCGAACACGACCACCTTGCTCTTGGCGTATTTGTGCTGCTGCTTCAGCTCCTTGACCAGCTCAACCACGTCAGACAACGCCTGGTCGACTGTCAGGAACTTCAGGTTGTCTGTTTTGGTGTCACTGAAGGAAAAATAAGTCAATTTGTACGGCTGGCATCGCACAAAGAAAAACCAAAAAATAAAACATATATTAACGTCTAAATTTAGTATTAATATATTTATTAATATTTATTGAAGAGACAGGAAGGCTGATGGAGATATTAAAATAAGGGTAAACGCAGGTAATGGTTGAATTAATGAAGGACTGAATGCCTTAACAAAAAACTGTCCAAAGAAGGGACTGCTACTTCTGTTTATCTTTTGTATAAAATGTTAATTTAAGCATTTGCATACTGCTTACTAACCACGTATTCATGGACATTGAAGGGTCTAGAGTCGTTCAAATAAATGTAGCTTAGTTCAATAAAAAAGTAGAGTATTGACGTGTGCGGTGAAGGAGGAAACCATATGTTTCCTTATATCACCGTTGGGTGGTGGGGTCCCCTCCAATGTCCAAAGAAGGGAAACTAGCAGTTCACAATGGAGTGCTGGTACCTGCCCTTATGTATGACGGTGAGGCATCAGAGCAAGGATGAAAGTAGAATGTATGCTATAGAAATTAGATCCTTGAAGCGTATGTGTGTTAAAACCAAGTATGATCGTGTGAGAAATGTGTAGGACCGCAAAGAGTGCAAGGCTAATGGCTGCTTAATGAGTAAGATTTAGAAAGTTCGGGCATGCCTTAGCCGGGGTGCCTGGATTTTTGAGGGTTGTGAGGTTTGTCCAAGTATTGGCGGCGGATGTGTCTGCCCACCAGCTGCATGGCAGGCCGGATTGGGAGAAAATGGTTCAAGGATTCCCTTTGACTTCTCCAGATGTACTCTTCCGGAACATCGCCTTGCATCGCAGTGGAAGGAATGGATTCATACGTCCGTCACTTCTGGACACACTGACCCCCGGATTCCTGTCCACCCCTATTACCCTTTTCCTTCCCAGAACTTCCTCTCCTTCCTTTCCTAAAAAGACCCTCCACGCAGCATCCCCAAAGCTGATGAACATAGTCCCCGAGGAGAATAGAGAACTCCAGTCCAATTTTTTAAATTTTTTTTTATGAATAAAGACCTTCAAACTTAAATAACTGCATTTTTTTTTATAGTTTGTTTTAATAGTTGTCTATATAATTGTCAAAGTTTTAATTTTTCTAGACCCTCAGAAAAGCACCACATCTATGGTGGATTGTGTGACGTCTTCACCCACCGATAGTTTATTTACTTTCAGGTTGTCACTTTGAATCAGTGATGTTATGTCGAGGGAAATTTCCCTAGATCGAGGGGAGAAAAATATTTTTTAGGGATAAGGGAAATCAGGACAAAATCTAGGGAAATTTCGAACTCTGGCAAAAATTTTATTACATATGACAATATTACTGGTATTATTTATATATATATATACAATTCCAAAAAATATATATTTTTATATATATATAAATAAATATATATTTTTTGGAATTCCCATGAATCTTAATCATTGTTCACGTACTTAGCATGCAATGTTATTTTTAACACTGACAACTCAAAATGATATTATATGTATCTAAAAAGATAAATGGGACCTCTGAAAAAAAAATTTATTTATGTTTTATGTTCTGTTTTTTCGGTGATTGCGGTTGATTTTTATTTCGCAAAGTGTTTTTTTTTTATTTGGAATTCAGTTTCTAATTCAGTGGTGAGTGTATTCGTACTTTTAAATTATTACTTCACGTAGCAAAAAGTGTTTTATTTGGAAAAGCACAGTATTATAAGTATATTTACCAAGTTCCGATATCTTTCCAATTAATTTATCATATTAATTAACATATAACAGGATTAGTGTTACACAATCAGGTGGCTACGTAGGTAATTGCGTAAATGTGAAATTCTAGGGAAATTTCACTTCGAAATCTAAGGAAATAATTTTTTTGGGCAGAGCATCGCTGATTTTGAATGTAAGAAAATGGCGGAATAAAATATAGGATGGCTCGATGACTTTTGTGTGAGAAATTGAGGCGTTTTTTTATTCAAGATTAACTGCTTTTAATATAGAAAAACATTGGTAAAATGTCCACATTTTACCGCTACTGTTATTGTATTTTAACAAAGTGCAATATAAAAACAATAAATCATCTTTTTCATTGCAAATACAAGTGACATCAAGCCTCAAATTTTGTGTTCAGGCGTGACTGTATTTTGTTATATGTACAACACATACAGAAACACTGGTATTTATAAGACACTGATCATGACGATTGTGTAATAACTTGTATAAAAAGCCCCTAATACTAAAAACAATTTGAAAATACATAAAACCAAATGTCAAATATGACACGACTTTAACCTCAAATAGGCAAAATTTATTGCAGATTATCCGCAAATATAGCCCTTTTCGTAAATTGTTGAGGGCCTAAATTATGTTTCAATAAACACAATAACTATTATTTATCTAAATCTCTGTAAACAGTATGAAAATAAACCAAAAACACGAAATGTTGAATTGCATACGTGTGCACTTCAAGTCATTTCAAATGTCAATTCAATACAATACACACTATCACCAGGTGACAGGTTAGCAGTGACGTCACCACTCACCATTCCAGTAATGCCAACTTAACGTTGTGTTTTGAGGATGTGATGAATGCTAACCTTCAACCTACGAGAAGCCCACAAGGAATTTTTTTTCTCCTTAATACTATGTAGAGAATTTGGTACATTCGGCGACATCTGTCCGAGCAGTTGGGAACTATTACAGAGATCTGTATAAAGACTGAAGCGAGGGAAGCCCCGTATTATAATTGTCTCGAGAACAAAGAAAGTTTAAATTCTACCAATAAAAGATTGTGTAAAGCGATTAAAATGATCTGAACCAATCAGAGAGATTAGAGGCGTGTAGAGTTCTGGTGGACTTTGATCAGATTGAGCGGCCTTGAATAAATTCTCACAGGAACGAAGGGTGAACGTACTGTATAATAAACAAACCTTTAGACAAAGGATTGGAGGATTATTGACCCCGGATCGTGTTTACATATGGCGAGATCGAGAACTGGAGGTTTTGGGCGCCAAAAGTTTCAAATGGAAACAAAAAAATCTTAGACGGGAATGTTGAAAATAAATATCACCGATAAGGGCACGGAAAACGTAACATGAATGGTCCCAGGGGACGATTTGATTTAAACCGACCTGTAATGATGGCAAAAAACGGGTGGAATCTCGGAAAATTTCAAAACTGAAGATAATAGCCTGGGAAAGGGGGAAAAACCCTATTTATATGGTGATGGAACGGTGAAACGAAGTAATTAGAACCAAATATCTCAAGAGAAAACTAATTGAAACTACTTGAATAGGTACCGATATAAGGATTACTCTGTTCTGACAACACCATTCACAACAAACAGGAGATTGAGAAAATTATATATCTAAGACCGCAGTACATTTTGGTCACTCTACAATTAAAGCAAATCGCAGGAAAAGATGCTTAACGTAGTCTGACGAAAGGAAAAATGAAAAATATACATAAAACAGTGGAAAATTATTGTTATCAATTCTAAATGAAGCGGAGATATTAGAAAGACAATTTTTAGAAGAAAATTTAATAAAAAGATGGTGGTTTCGTTGGGGCATAGAGCATGCGAGAGCATGGCTCGGTGTACTAATTGCAATCTCAAAGGGAATACAATTAGTATTGTTAAGTGTCTGGGGTCGAGTAACAATACCGGACAAATTACGGATGATTTTATTCAACAGAAATGGTCGTTTTATGTCATTTGTGCCGTTGAAAGGATCACATAATTGAGCTTGGCTACTGACAAAGTGGACGCAGGAAATGGTTGTCGACCACACATGTATTTTGTTTTCAAAAACAATGAAGATCCGAACATGCCTTTTATTTACACAAGGCCCATTATCGATTAAAAAGGGCCATAAAAATTAACATTGCTCTAACGTAATGTTTAGACTATAGAATTCCCATAAAACTTTATTACAAACACATTAACAATGACTTATTACCAAAGTACATAAAAATTTTAAATAAATACATGTCAATGAGAAAATTTATGTGATTTTCTACGTGAGAGAGATGTTAGGCTGGTTTCGGTCTAAAACATGAGATAGGAGATTATCAGAGATTTGACAAAAGGTCGTATACGGAGGAACCGAATTTGGGTTTTTTTCCCTATGAAGGTCTTGGTGATCAGAAGTCATTTTCCTGCGAAAGGAGAGCTTTAAGAAGTCTTTAAAACACCATGGTTTGATAAAGAACGGGGAGTTTTGTTGGGAGTTCGTTGATAGTCCGTTGGGAGTTGGGATACAGACCGGGGTCCAGGAACAAACGTAAAACTCTTTATTAAAAGTTGAAATTTCTACAAGTGTTTGCAAAGGAGTAAATTCGGTATATAATCTCCCTTTAAATTGAGGAATATAAAAAATCCGGAAAAGTGCTTAAAAATAATACTTCGTAAAAGTTTGGGTGTTTAGTTTTATAATGAAAGTGTTTAAAGTCAGTAAATAAGAATTTAATAATATTCGGGTTTCTTTTACAACATATAGTTATTGACTTTCTAATATTTAACAAAAAAAATACAGTGTCTTAAAATAAATACAGTTTACCGGATAAAAGAAAACACATGACGCGATTATTTTTAAAACTAACTAAAGATGATATAATAATAAAAACTATAATTTTACTTTAAATTACTTAACATCGGTGAAATAAATAACAATAACGAATTTCTCGAGTGATGGTTTTGCGACAGTGTTTCCATAATAATATGCCTTAAAATTTCATTGTGAATTAAATAACGAATTATAATAAACAGTAGTGATAATAATCCGAACACTTAGAAAACGTACGTATCTACGGTTATTAATTCTAAAGTGATATTAAAATATTGAGAATAAATAATAATTTACCTAATTCCGGATTTTAAAATTAAAACATCTGAATTGCAATTTGATAAATCATTTTTCGAATTGAATGAAATAAAAACAATAGTTAATACGAGGTTGACAAACTAAGTGAAATACCGAAATGAATCTTAAATAGACAGATATTTGAAGAGTTTTTTTTCATCATCAGAGTCATTTATCAAGAAGACCGATAGGAATCCGTTAGCTAGGAAACAAAAAAAGGAAGCCTTGATCACAATGTCGTTGTCATAAAATTCCCGACTTGAAAAATTGTAATCGATCGAGGCTGGTAAGATTTAACCAATTATTAATTATTTTCAGAGACATAGAAGAAAGGAACGAGCGGCATCACCATAAAATCAATCGGAGCTTTAAAGTTTTGTCACTAACACACTGATAACAATTCTCACTTGCTCGAAAGTAGGTCAAATAGGAAATACCTGCTTTAGAAATACGCTAATTTATTATAGCTCATATAAAACGAATCGAGGCGCGTAGAACGTAATGAATGACTATTGAGGAATCCCCTTATTCTATATTTCGTATGCGGGAGTAACCGTGCGTCTTAAAATCAGGTCAAACAGGAAATACCTATTTAAAAATTAGGTCATACAAGTACTTGTTTTAGTTAGGTAGGTCTATTGTTTATTTAAGAGCGCATAAGGATATGGCGACATAAGATATCAGTTTGATTCGTAACCGAAATACCTATATTTCTCAAAACTAGGTCAAGCAAATTATACCTTAGTTGAAACTAGGTCATCCAGATACCTCTTAGGTTAGCAAAGTACCTACTTAAACGACCAATGTTTGGGTAAAAACTAGGATAAATAAAATATAAGAGTGTTAGTTAAACAATGAATCGTGTTTCAAAAGGACAATGACCGTAGAAATAAACAATCTCCAAAGTAGGTCAGTATACCGAAGGTCGTCTATGTGAAGTGTAAACAAATAAACCATAAAAAAATGATGTATCTATCCCTTATCGTTCATTCGTTCATCGGAGTTAATTAACTATTGACGCAATGTAATTAGGTATTACTCGGTGTGATAGAAATGCGCCTCTCAATCAATTTTAGGTACATTGGCATATTTGTATAATAATAATAACAATAATAATAATTTATTCCAGTATGTATGCAGGGGAAGTGCAATGCAATACATCCCATATTTTAAAATTACAAAATAAAGACAATAATAAGATGAGGGAAAAATAATTAACAACAACACATACATTAAATAAAACAAATACCTATTAGCTTCCTTTTACCAGCATGATTAGGGTATGTTTATATGACCTTCGATTGTGTATCTAAAATTCCGATTGGAGTTCAATGTCACCCATTGACACAGTCAACTAGATTCCATCAACAAATAAATTAAACAAGGCATAAATGCCAAGGGACAAGTTTATCAATTATAGCTTACGACGAAACCTGCATTCAATATGTGATAGCGACATCGACGTTAAATTCATTCAATTCTAAACAACTTGATTATACTAGAGCGATCGCCAATAGATAGCATTGATTCAGCGTGCAAAATTTCGCAAAGTAAAAAATACTGCGAATAGCCTCAAATTCAAAGAGAGTTTACCACAATTATTCAGGAGGTCATTGATTCAAAGACGACTTGATTTATCTCATTCTTTAAATTTTTCTTATAGGAAGTAGGTATCCAGGAATCCATAATTATCCGCAATCCTAAATACCTAACACACGAGGAACTAGTGACCTCATTTAAAAAACACTGGTGTTCAAATACTCATACAGTCCTAAATCCTGAATTTGCACACGTATCTAGACTTCAAGGCTTCTGTATGTGAGTATGAGCTATCCGGAAATGTAAGTGTCAACCTTTCTGGTCGGAGAGCTTTGATCTTGTGGCGGTATTGTCGAGGTGGGCATACGGGGAAGAGGAAGGACGTATGCGGACAGTACGCTGACGCGGCATTAAAGCTGCAGGTTATTTGCATACCGTAAGTCCTTGTCGAACCTGAAAGCAAACATAAGGCTCACGAGGTGCGTTTTATGTCAGCTAGTCAGAGGTGGGGGAGCGTATTGCTAATGGCTAGTCACGTGGGAGTATGGATTCGCCTAAAACAGCTGCGTGCCACATTCAACGGATAGAGGCATGATAAGGGAAGACATGAAATACCCCTTCTAGACTCAGTAGAGTTAAATTCAATCCGGAGGAGACGGAAGTCGGAGTAAGACAAAAAAACGGCATGAAGACTAGGTATTCCCCCTGCTGGCGTGAAGGGCCCCTTTCATAGCATGAGACGCCCGTTGAAGAGGGTAAAACTCGGATCTAAGGATAAGCCTAGCAAACGTACTGGGGAGAATCCGGTTTGTAATTGTTGTTCATCGGTTTTCACTTGGATAGCGGAGGAGCCGACTTTTCAGCAAACATATTATCCCCATATCCATCCATGTCCATCCATTCCTACTTTTCTACAATTTTGCTAATACTAACCATAAATACAAAACACTATGTTAGGAGAAGTTGCAGACAAGGACTTCGAGTGATAAAACTGGACCTTCAAATACGACCATCCTACAAAGGTAAGGTTTTATTTCTTGAAATGTTTAATTTATTAACTGTTGGTTTATGTTATCGACGCATCAGCGGTGATAGGAAGAATTAAATAAACAAACAAAATTCCTACGGAAATCAAGTAGACACGAGGTTTAAGGGTGAGGCTAGTTTATCAAACTCGGTTTAATATACTAAAATAATAATAACTAATTA
This sequence comes from Limnephilus rhombicus, assembly GCA_929108145.2. Classification (NCBI taxonomy): domain Eukaryota; kingdom Metazoa; phylum Arthropoda; class Insecta; order Trichoptera; family Limnephilidae; genus Limnephilus; species Limnephilus rhombicus. The sequence continues at coordinate 31,057,108 of OV815298.1, read as the reverse complement.
GATCGGAAAATTCTCACACTTTCTCTAAAAGAATCTAGGGGTTACCACACGTAATACATTATCTTCTCTACATATGTGAGCATATTAAGTATGCAAACAGGTGTAAATTCTAAAACAAAAAAATACACAACGAAGAATATAGAAATAATGTGAACAAAAAATCTTAAATCTTGTTTACTGCGAGAAAATCGCAGGGATTTGAGAAAATATGGTAGGTTCAGCTAGATTATAAAGTATAGGGGTTAGAAAATCACGAGCCTGAGGTAGAAACAAACTGGAAAGAGGGTTAAGTCAGGCCATCATACCTAGGGGTGTGATCAGTGGGACATAAGGGTAGAATTGTGAACGTAGTTACGAGATTTGAACTACGAGGTAGAAGCTTAGAAAAGTTAATCAATTAGGTAGGGTTCATCACAATTGGTGTCAAAGCCAGGGGTGGCGGACCATTACAAGGAGAGGTTTAAAAATGCACTTTTTAATAATTTTTTAAAAACTCTGCGTTTAATATTATGAAATAAAACTTATATATTCAGAATCTGCGTTTATTGGTCTATATGAACATATTTTTTTAAAGCCATAATATTTTTCACTGGAGTTTCTTATTATTTTCCTCAGGGAATCCTGTGTGGAGTAGACGTGGGCAAAATTGAATGACTGAATTAAATGAATAAATTCAATCTTGTAACACACTCGATCTGATTCTCATTTTCAAAAGGAATTTAATCTTTATTCCTTACCCTTGGCCTTGCATCTTACGATTTTTTAACAGCACCATATTTATTTTTATTTCGATTAATTTATTTTACAGTTAAATATTTCATATTATATTGAGGTAAGAAAATAATAATGTACTCTATAAATATTGTAGTGTTTCGTAGGGATTAAATTAAATATTATTCTGGATATTTGTTGCGCGGATAGGTACACCTACTACAGGCGATGCGCGCCGCGAAATTGCCTATCACGTGTGATGAGTAGTATCCCGCGCAGTAAATCTTATACCTACAAAAAACCCCGTAGGCCAGAGTCCCCGTCCCCAATCCAAATGACAAAACCGCCAACAGACAAGCGAGTCAGCCAAGACCCAAATAATTCTGAGCTCCGAGAGTCGCGTCTGTTTCACAGTTGTCACGCCAGTCCCGTCAGTCATAGTCACGGAGGAATCGTTCTGTGCGAACTCAATCCGCAACCCCAATCTCTGTTTCACTTATTCAAGGAATCAAAACATTTATTTCTTATTCATTTGTGACGTAGTAGTCCCACGGGTCCCGGGTCCCACGTGTCGAGTCGATCCGGCCGGTCCGCGGAATGCAAGTTATTCAAGTCACAGCAAGACAAAAGACACTTATTAGTCAGAAGTTCCTAATTCATTTATTGATGCCCGCCGAGAATCGGTTCGTCGTTAGTCCCCGCGCGGCCAAGCCGTCATCTTAGGGTGAAACTTCCCACTTCGGACCCTGAACGTTAATAAAAATCTAAAAGCGAAAGTTAATAACTATGTTTTTTCTCCCTCACACGTGCGTAAATTGTGATACAATGCTTGTAGAAACAAAACGATGTTTATCTATATTATTACTATTTTTTTATGGTATCTGTCTCTGTCTACTCTAGCCGTAAACAATACATCAGTCGCTATCGAACCGTGATACTGATAAATGATAATCGAGCGGTTTGTTCCTTTATATTTTGGTAACAAATTATATGACGCGTGTCGCCAGGGCTTTTAATTAGATTTTATTCGGCGCGTGGTATTAACTTCACCATTGAGGTAGGTGCATTTAAAATATATATATATATATATATATTTGAGTGAAGCTTATTCCAGGTGACCGGTCCGGATATACACTTTCTTCGAGGGCGTACTGGGAAGCCGGCTTAGGGGCGTGGACACCGAGTCCCGCTTGCGACTGGACTGATGGCTCCGCTTATCCTCGGCGGGACTGCCGGACGACTGCAACTCAGTTGCTTTGGTTAGGTCGTACAATCTCATCATAATAATGTTTTTTTTTTTTTTTTCTAGTAACTTTCCCTCTTTTCTATTAATAAACTTTGTTTTCAGCTATATCCAGTGGCGGAGATGAGACATGATACTGTGAAATAAATAACTAACACCATGTACGCACTCGCATACTGCCTGCTAACAATGTATGCCCGGACATTGGAGGTCTAGAGTCATTTTAATAAAAAAATAGCTTCTTTATAAATAAAAAATTAGAGTCCTGACGTGTACGGTGAAGGAGGAAACCATCTGTTTCCTTAGAACGCCGTGGGAAAGTGGTGGGCAACCTCCAGTGGTCCGGATATACCTATGAAAGCGCGATAATAGTATGGCTTTTATGTGAATTCCGCCCAAGTCCCGTCTGGAGCTAATGAAACTATGGAATCCCCAATTGGGATATTTTGCGAGGCTAAAGGTAGTGGGAAGTTTAGATCACGTGAAGTGAAACAATTTTAAGATTAATAAATAAATAAAAATTAGTAAAACCTTAGGGGTTAACCAAAAAAACTGTTTAATTTTAAGATTTAATTGATAGCCTAATATAAACACATTTTTCTTGTCAAAAATTTGTCTTTTGGGCAAAATAATATCTAAGTACACATTGAAATATTTCATTAACCTCGTCGCGCGTCGTTTTTAGTACCTACGATTTTTCAGAACAACATAATTTACCCCAAGAAGAGTGCTTTGCGTAGTGAAAACTTCTTTATCACCGTTGTGATTTGAAACTCGATGAAACGAAAAATAACGACACTAAAAAGAGCAAACACATGCATCTAAAGGAGAACTAAGAAATAAAGTAGTCTGCGAGAGAATGAGATAGCATTATTGTTCTCCTCTTTGGCTTCGTAGCCTCATAAAATATAAGCGAGGGTTTTTTTTTTTTTTTTTTGAATTAAAGGAATGAATAAAATGAATCAATTCAAAAGGCCGAGGGAATCACAATGAATCGATTCACTCCTGGGAATGAGTCTGCCCATGTCTAGTGTGGAGCTAATGTAAGAAAAATGAAACACGGTAAGCCATAGGAAGAAAATAATTCCCCTCAGGGCTTTTGTCATCTTTAGGTATACCACGTAGAAGGTCTTTTTAAGAAAGGAAGGAGAGGGAGTTTAAGGAATGAAAAAGGTGTGAGAGGTCGTTTCTTCCGATCCGGCCCGCCATGCAGCAAGTGGGCAAGACCCAGAAAAATCTCACCCCCATGAGCCCCGGCACCCCTGCTTAGTCACCAAACATAGCGAACCACTTGGGGTGACCTGTGGCAGAGGTGTTGGTTATCCAATAAATGGTTCCCGGGACGGCGATACCCATATCCGATTCCCTAACTGTAAGGTCAGGTTAGGTTACATGGTTCATGTTGATTTTCTCACTTGAAAGGCCTGGACTCTCCGTAGAAGCGGTGCTCGGTGAAGACGAGCAGCGCGCCGATGTCCCTGCCGATCTCGACCATATTCCCGCGGTACAAATGCCTCGGGTCGATGGTCCACTCGCCGCCGAGCATCAGCAGGATTGGAGAGTTGTCACTCTTGAAGAATTCCTCGATAGTGAAGTAGCGCTGCAAGAGAGCCAAGAACACATATCAACGTACTCGTCCATTCTTCACTAAACGTCTTTCGTAGGTTAAAAAGGTTTCGTAAACGTGAACATTAATGTTCATGGAAGATCAACTTATGTATGTGATATCTGTAAATTTATTTGCGGTGAAATGGCTTCCTGTCAACAACAATTCGCTGATATCAAATTTATGCGGTTTTGTCAAAAGACGAAAGGGCCCCAATAAAGAATTGTAATGGAAGTTGACTTGAGAGAAACAATTCTGCATGTGCTCCTCCTTAGTTAACGTTAGAAGAAAATGGAGTTCTTTGATTTTATCAGAATGACAGACAGAACATAGCAACCGACTTGGAATTCAAATACGTCATGTTATAAATAGAAATGGACCGATAATAATTAAAAAGAATGATTCCATTTTCAGAAAGCTTTTTTCCACCCGTAAAATGAATAATAATTTGCAATAATTGTTTTCGTGGGTGGTGGATAGTGCTTATTTGAGTTTTATCTGGTGTTATTTTTTAAACTATATTTTAGGGGAAAATTAGAGATTTTAGTTAAAATAAAAAGACTAGTTTCTTACGGAAAAAAAAATCCTTCGAAAACCTGTCTGAATTTTTACATCTTATCGGCATTTTGGTACTATTTCTTACGGTAAGCGTCTCAACTTATCAAACTAATTTCATAAGATTTGAGAAAGCTGTAAGTTTACGCGGAAGTGATTTTTTTAAACTTAAACTCCGCACAGGAGGCCCCGAGGGAAAAAATCCCTCAGTGCCTATATCGTCTAAGGGGATGCCGTGTCGAGGGTCATTTTAGGGAAAGGTAGGAGAGGAAGTTCTGGGAAGTTAAGGTATGAGGAGTGGGTAGGAAATTGGCGATCAATGTGACCAGGAATGACAGACGTACGAATCTAGCCCTTCCACTGCGGTGCAAAGCGATGTACCGAGAGAGACTGAGACTGCCCTGACGCTATACGAGTAAACTTGTTATCTATATACATACCTCCGAAATATACAAGCCGGAAAATTTTATTCTGCAACAATCACTTTGCTATGAATTCTGTAATAGAAAGAATAAATAGGTTGGGCAATAAACTAACTGATGTCGCTGACATATTTAATTATAACTTTGATACATTCAAAGCCAAATTAGCCAACCACTTTTTAGATGTATATAATGAATGAGAAGTCATTTTTATTTTATTTCAATTTTATTTTGTTTTTTTTTTTTTTTTTTTTTTTTTTTTTTTTAATTGTTTGTATTCTAGATGCAAACAACGAGTAATTAAGTAAAAATGAATGCGTTTTGATTTTTTGTTATGGTTTTCGTTTTCTTTATTTGTAGGTATCTGAATTGAACCTACGTCATCCATGTGGATTAACATTAGATATATTCTTAATTATAATATTGTTTTTATGCTTTGTTTATATATTTTGTACACTTTTTTCATTTATGTTATATTGTTGTTGTAAATCATAGACATCCAAATTTAATAGACCAGAAGGTACAGATGAGGGGTAAAACCAAACTATGGAGGGTGAAGAGGGGAAAGATGACTGTGATTCGTTAAAAAATCAATCTGACAGTATATAGGCATCTCGCATTATAATATCACCATTTAGTTCTTAAAAGCAATACTGCTTTTTAATGAATAGACCTTTTTACATGGGAGCGCGAATTGCCCGCCACGTTATTATCATATTTGCGTAGTCGAAATCGGCAAAGGAAAGTTCGCCCCTTTTCACACGGGAATATTTTGTTGCCATGTTTAGTTAAGACACTTTTACAAATGTTTCATAATTTACTTACCCCTGTAACCAGCGACGAGCTCACTGGAGAAACGCCCACATTCGCTACGTCCACATATATTAGGGTTTAATGTATAGCACAAGCTCTCACTTTTGTTCGTAAAATGTGCGATGTGACTAGCGCGCTGGTCAGCACAAGAATGATGACGTCTCATTTTTTAGATTCGTAAACCCAGCTTGCTCTAAGGCGGAGCTATAGCCGGCGCCATGAGGAGGGGGAAATAATACGTTATCACTTAGGGCAGGTCCAGATATATTCATATGTCCATGTTGTAAATGAAATTTGTATTCGATTGATAAAAGCTCAATATGACGTCAATAAATAAATAAATAAAGATGAGGTTATTTTTGAACAAAACTCAAAAATAAAAGTTACATTTGTTAAAGAAACAAAAAATCTAAGAAATAAAACCAGCTCCACCATTTATGCTGACATTGACGGAAAGACATACCACATGATGTTAAAGGAAGAAAAAATAAACATTGGACGGGACAGATGCATCATATCATGAAATGTTTTAAATGTAATGGGTTTAATCACAAGGCTATAGATTGCAGAAACCTAAAATCTTGTCCAAAATGCGCAAAACATCATGATGTAAAAAACTGCACCGATGAGGATATTCAGCGCATCAATTGTATAATGTCAAGTAATAGATTAGGATTGAAACTAAATAGTAGTCACTCAGCCATGAGCAAGGAATGCCCAATTTATAAAAGAAAATTAGAAGCAAAAATGAACAAAATCGCTTTTTTATAAAAAAAGGTTGCGAGAAAGATGAAATTATATACCTGAATATACAGTGTATCATAGCACATTACGAAGAGGTCAAAATATTTTTAGAGGAGAAGAAAAATTTTATGCTTATGATGAGTGGAATACGTTTGATTGAAGATATCAAAGAGAGCGAAATTAAATTTGAACATTATAATACCATCCGTTGCAACTCTCAGAAGGATATCCCAAAAAATTTTGGAAAAGCATTAAAGAATTAGTACATGGCGAAAACAAAGACGACATCAAAATAGCAAATTTCCCAAAAGAGATAAACGAAGAAAACATGTCTAATAGCTTTAATAATTATTTTATTGAAAGCAACACTCAAATTAACTAATTAATTATTATTTTAATAATAATAATTAAAAAATTAATTATTATTTTTTAATTTATAAACTAACGTTTAAGACAAGATTTTTATTAAGATTAGGCAATGAGTTGGGACAGCGCAAGGAAGAAGAAGAAGAAGAGTTTAAGAAAAGATAAGCAATAATTATCAGCCTGGAACACTCATCTACATTGAAAAAAGTTCCGAGAAAAGATACTTGCCGCCAACGGGACTTGAACCGGTGTCCTTCTGATTGCCGGTCAGGTGCTCTGACCACTGAGCTATGGCGGCTTAACTAATACCCGCCAAATAATTCAATATATACTAGTGTTTCATTCAACAATTACTGTTTATTATATTTTTTCCACCTGAAAACCACCAACTTTATTTTTGCGAGAGAGACATTGTTAGTGTTAAATCTCTCGCTAGGTGGCGTCGAGACAAATTATGTCTACAATTGTTGAATGAAACACTAGTATATATTGAATTATTTGGCGGGTATTAGATTAGGCGCCATAGCTCAGTGGTCACAGCATCTGACCGGCAATCAGAAGGACACGGGTTCAAGTCCCGTTGGCAGCAAGTATCTTTTCTCGGAAGATTTTTCAATGTAGATGAGTGTTTCAGGCTGATGATTATTGCTAAAAATAATTGTTAAAAAATTAATATCCAACATTGTAGTTAACCGCATAAATGATAATAACGACTCAAGTAAAGAATTATTGGTTTAAAGATAAATACATGGAGAATATTTATTTAACATTTTAAACAAAATTAAATCAAAGAATAGTTCTGATGGATTAACTATTAGTGTAATAAGAGAAGTTTTTCCAGTTTGATCTTCTCCATTAAATATTATTAATGAGATGACTGAAGAAGTTTCCATGAGACCACTCATGGAAACTATCCACTATTAAACCGGTTCCAAAGGCTGAAAATACCAGAAAATGTGAAGAATTTCTACCTTAACAAAATATGAGCAGATTCTTGAAGTGATAATGGAAGAATTAATTTTGCAATACCTAGTTAAACACAATAAGTATCAAGGGCAATCAGGATTTAGATCTTAACTCATGCGAAACAGATTTGTCGAAAAGTGAAAAGATGAAATGAATGCTAATAAATTTATCTTAGCTATATTTTTGGATTTTCAAAGAGCATTTGAAACTATAGATCGAGAAATATTAATAAGAAAGCTTAAAGAAAATGGTTTTTCAAAGTTTCTTCAAATTTACTAAACTAAATTATTTTTAAAAATTCTTAAAAATCGGTCTAGCCGTTACGGAGGAGTGCGACCACAAACACCGTGACACGAGATTTTTTATTTTTTATATATTGATAGAAGATAACATTATGATTACCTGCGCATTCAACGAAACACATTAAACACAAGAGCGTGACGCTTTGTAGGTACTATACGTTGGTAAGGTTTCATTCTATCTCATTCTCTCGTACGCTTAATCCTATAGAAGTACGTCCGTTTAAATTGAGTTTCAAATCACACAGGTGCTAAAGAAGTTTCACTTCAAAAAATCAAAACACAAGCAAAGTAAAAAGGAATATGTTTACCATATTAAAGGTCGCATTGGTGGAGCCCTGGTGATCCAGCGGCTGCGTGATCCAGAAGGAGTTCACATCGCCCGCCTCGGCCCCGATCCCCCGCTCTGGGGGTGGCGGGCCGCGCCTGCTCCAGAAGCTCAGCAGCCTGCGAGGCTTGCTCTTCTCCGCACTGACCACACACCCTCCCAGCACCAGGCACAGGGATAGAATCGTGAAGACGCGCATCCTGTGGGCAACAATATCCTTAATACGTGAATTTACAGCTTTTGGAGCGGCGTATTACCATCAAGCCCCAGAATCAAAAAAGAAAGTTATGATATAGAAATATGGGGTAACACATGCATTACGTACTTACGAATAATACAGAACAAAGTTATTAAAAAAAACTCTTCAATTATAACCTATACCCTTCCACAAAAAAACTGTTCCAGGAAATGAACCTTATCATAATGAGAACATATTTGAAAATAAGAACATTCTACGAATATAAAATATGCCTTTGAATCTACAAAATACAAAATGGACTTATTAGTCCAGTAACTTTGTCGCCTGAATGTATGGGGTAGTATGCGTTAAATCCGGTAGTTCTGATTTTTTGCAGACTTGTTTATGATGTTGGCCTAATGAATAATCCAAGTTTTCGACCTCGAGCGCCGAACGCAACTTTGTCAAAAATCGAAAAAACCGCGAAAAAATCTTTATTTTTTTTTAATTTTAGCGATTATAACCCTAAAGGACTAGATTTTGAAAAAACTTTTTTTGCGTTTTTTAAAGTAAACTAAATTTGCTACAATATCATACTAGAATTGTCTCTGTAAACCTAATAGTTTTCGAGATTAAGCCTTTCAAAGTTTGTGACCTCGAGCGCAAACCGCGAAAAAAACGTTTTTTTTTTTCAAATTTTGGCGATTATAACCCTAAAGGACTAGTTTTTGAAAAAACTTTTGTATGATGTTTTTAAAGTAAACTAAATTTGCTACAATATAATACTAAAATTGTCTCTGTAGATCTAATAGTTTCCGAGATTCAGCCTTTCAAAATTTATAATTTTTTCCGAACTTCGCAATTTTTTGCAATATTTTAGACGTCACTCGAATAACTCTAGCGGGAAGAGTTTCAATTACCTCCGACGTGTGAAGTGGACATTGGCGTGGTGTATCTACATAATATCTGCCATGAAGTCGAAACATACTGTGAGGTTACTACTGCAACAACTGAACAACATGTTGACATGCGACCGTCTCGTGTCACCAGAGTTGAATCAGATACTGAAAAACTCTGTAGATGGTTTGCACAGCACCCTCCATTCCTTACAGCAGATTTTATTATGTCTATCAGCAGTGGCCTGGTTGGAGAATCTAGTATCAACAGCCACATGGCTATAGAGATTGGGAGAGAATCGATGCTAAAGATGGTTGGCCAGAATTTCCAGGAAGTGAAATTCAAACGTAAAAACAATGTGGTGTCCCTTTCTTCAGCTGTACGAACTATTACTGTTGGCAATAAACAGGTAACTGTTGATCCTCTAACACTGTTTCACAGGATGTTTGTCTTAAAACAATTGGATGAAGAATTGCGAGAGTTCTTCACTTACGAACTGTCACCAATCTCAATGTCATTGTTCTCTGAAGAGGGGATGAGAAAGGGCACAAAATCCACCTTGTATTCAGTATTTGAACCTGTAACCTTAAATGAGAAGCAAGGGTTAACGAAGTTTGTAGTAGTGGATGGAGGGAATCTACTTCACAAAGTTGTGTGGCCTCGAAGCTCATCATTTGGTGCGATAGCTGACAGATACATACAGTAAATTACTGCCCACTATGGCTCAAATGTGGCAGTAGTTTTCGATGGTTATCCCATAGATGGTGTGCAGAAAAACACAAAGAGCTCTGAGCGTCTTCGAAGAGCCAAGTTACACTCATCGCAAGAGATAATCGTTGATGAGAAAACCGTGGCACAGGTTCCGCAACAGAAATTCTTGTCAAATGACAAAAACAAGATTCGTTTCATAAAACTGCTGACAATTAAAATGGGAAATCATAACATTCAAGTACTCTAAGCAGAGGAAGATGCTGATAGGCTCATCATCACTACAGCTGTAACTGCTGCCTCTACCTATGATATAGTGGTAGTCGTTGGTGAGGACATTGACTTGCTGATCATCCTCACTGCGATCTCCAACCAACGTGAAATTTTTTACAATAAATGTGGAAGAGGCAAAGCATCAGATGTCATGTATTCCAGCATCGCTTCTTCAAAATCCTTTTTAAAAACAGAGCTTTTCCTCTTCATCCATGCCTTTAGTGGTTGTAACTCGACATCCTGCTTCTTTGGCTTAGGGAAGATACAAATGATGTCCATAGTCGAAAAAAATCCGGACGTTAAAAAGCAAGCTGCGATTTTTCTCGACACCAACTCTACACCTGACGATATAGCAGCAGCAGGAGAACGAGTCATAATCGCTCTATACGGAGGTAACCCCAACACCCATAACCTTGACGAGCTGCGGTACCAACTATTTGCCAGGGCTGCGACGAAAACCAGCTTCAATCTAGCCAGGTTACCTCCTACACGAGACTCTGCTCGATTTCACTCCTTGCGGACATACCAGCGGATGATTTCTTGTGGCTGCACGAAGGGTTGTGGGAACGCGTGCAGCTGCAGGAAGGCAGGATTAAAATGCTTATCAGTCTGCAGGCACTGCAGCGGGGCCTCTTGTGATAATATACCGGATGTTGAAGTAATAGATATCCCAGAAGGCGACGATCTGTCCGACGTCAAAATGAAGGTTGACTTGTGGGCACAAGACGTCGACGATTCTTCACCATCACCAGATACGGACGAACTTCAACCGGGACCTTCCAAGAGGGCTAAATTATTTTAATTTTTTACTTCATTATTCATAGCTTAGCTTAAACATCACCATCTTATCATAAAAGTAGAGGGCTTTGATAGTATAATCAGGGTCAAAATTCATTCAAAACGACAGAATTGCAAAAAATTGCGAAGTTCGAAAGGAATGATAAACTTTGAAAGGCTTTATCTCAGAAACTAGTGGGTCTACAGAGACAATTTTAGTATCATATTGTAGCAAATTTAATTTACTTTAAAAACGTCAAAAAAAGTTTTTTCAAAAACTAGTCCTTTAGGGTTATAATCGCCAAAATTTGAAAAAATAACGATTTTTTCGCGGTTTTTTCGATTTTTGACAAAGTTGCGGTCGGCACTCGAGGTCGAAAACTTGGATTATTCATTAGGCCAACATCATAAACAAGTCTGCAAAAAATCAGAACTACCGGATTTAACGCATACTGTGATGTATAAAGTTACTGGGCTATATACACACAATCACAACATTTATAAAAACGTCATAATTACACGAACATTATTCTAGACAACATAATAAATTGTACGCCAAAACTGCCAAGACTGAAAGTGTCAATAGAAGCATTAGCCACGAGGGCGTACTCATATATAATCTCCTCCCAGATAACCTAAAAATGGAGAAGAATATAATTACCTTTAATTTTTTTTTATTTAAACTTAAATTATTAGAACAAAATAAAAAATATTACTACTATACAATACACTACTTTATATGTATACTACTCTAAAATAAAATAAAAATGATGAGTGATGCGTTTGATATATGGTGAGAGGGGAAATCATATCCACTAAAGGTTTATTTGTGTAAATAAGGGAAACAATTCATGGGGATGGTCGTGTACCCTTAATCGAGTTGAGTTTGAATCTGTAGTTAGTAGTTGAGTTTGAATCAAGTACTGCTGATGTACTGTATCAAAATTCAGGGGTAAAGTTTTACACTAATAATACTAAAACCCGATCCGGCCTGCTATGCAGCTGGGGGCAGGCGCATCCACAGCCACAATCCGGACAAACCTCACCCCATGAACTCGGGTACCCCTGCTAAGTCACCAAACGTGGCGAACCACTTGGGGCAACCTTGGTAGAGGTGTTGGTTATCCAAGAAATGGTTCCCGGGGCAGCGGTACCCATACCCGCCTCCCAAATTAAGTACGTGGTGCTCCGCTCGATTGAAGAAATCAACCTTGACCGCTAAGTTCCTTCCCAATAGATAATTTTCTTTCCGTTACATGCGTCGTTTATGAGAAACATCAGAATATATTACCAGGGGTTAAAATAGAGATATTGTATCAAAACAGTTGATGAGTCTATTGCTTGATCGCTTACGAGAGCTATGCCAACCGTCCCCATATCAATATTAAAGTACATTTAAACATAAGTGTAGGTACCTACATCATTTAATGTAAGACTATAATAAGTGCAATAATTAATACCTTTATCATCAAACCCTCGTAAATCACATACGACAGTTAATAAAAATATGTATTTTTCTATTTTATGTGTGACAAATTTTATCTATATTTAAGCAAAAATAAATCTATTTCAGAGAACTAATAAATATATCCGCGAATAAACATAACAACCTAACTTATAAATTACTAGCTGGTACCCGGCATGCGTTGCAATGCCATTCAAAGAAATTTCTCCCTGCATTTCCTTTCCCGTGCGTCCCCGTTCCCTTCGACCTTCCCCGCCTTCCCCCTCCCTCGAACCTCACGAAAATAAAAACCAAGATATTTTATTAGACAAAAATGTATTATAAACGATATCGTAACCTTAATTTTTATTGTTTCATGTAAACAATAAAAAATAATTATTAAAAGAATAATAATAATAAAATTCCCAAAGTTCAAATATTTTTTCAAATCGCGGTCAGAAATTTTAAATTTTTACAGATATACGTTTTACTTATTGTGTGGTTGAATTTTAGATATGAATATCTTCTTCTTGGTGTGCCGTATCAGGTCCCCCCGACGTTGGCGATCACTCTTGAAAATGTCTCCCTGTCTTGCGCTGCCCGGAATAGCTCCTCCACACTTCTAATAATATATTTCGCAGCCAAGGCATTTGTCTCCTACCAGGCCCTCGGCGACCCTATATCTTGCCTTTCAATATTAAATGGAGCAAGTGATTCTTCTCCCCTCGAAGTATATGACCCAGATATGAAATTTTCCTGATTTTTATTAATGTAAGCAGTTCTGATCAGTTAATATGAATATAAATCGTGATTATTTCTTTAAATAACACCGTTAAGACCATTTTTTTCACCATGACAGTAAGGGAGATACAACGATTGCTATGAGGATCTATTTCTAGGACAAATTTGGTTTCATGTGATTAAACGGGTAAACTGGGTTTTAGCGGAAAATAAATATGCAATTATTAAACCAGAGAAATGTTCTCACCTGAATTTCGCCAACAAAAAGTGACAGTTGTTTTAATTGCCTTGTATTTATTGGTTCTACGGTGACTTATCTAATGAATACAGTGCTTTTCAATCTATTAACAAAGTAGACATGTTCAACTGTACGGAATGTTATTATAAGAAACTAACTAACCAATTAGCTATCCATCACGCCGATTCAGAAAGGGTAGACCGAAAAGACGGACTGCCAAACAATTCTGTCTAGGCCCACACTCCTTACCAGTGTATATTTGGGTTAGTAATTCTATGCAACAATGCCAATTTATTGATATTTTTAGGTAATTGTTTGACTTTTGACAATTCGGAGTGTCAATTCGTAGAAAATATCTTCAAAGTTACCAGCGAATATCATTTCTTATTTATTTATTTGTCAGAATAATAGAAGTGAATGTATGAGACGATGTATGAATTTGAGTGAGGCAAAGAGTGTGTGCTAAGACCGACTTGTTTGGTGGTCCATCCTCTCTGCCTACCCCTGCGAGAAACGGCGTGAGGGTTAGTTAGTTAGTTACTTAAACATACAGCTTTTACAGTGATAAATATACAAGTGAACTGAAGTCAGACCACAGAAGTTTCTTATGCTAAAATTCATTGGAAATGAAGTTTTAATACGTTAAAATTAATTTTGGTTTTTTTATTTATTTATTTATTTATTTTTTTTATTTTAAATGCACATTTACAGTTATACATAACCAATAATAAACATTCATTTTATAGGAAGGTTATAGGAAGGGGAGAGGAAGAGGAATATAGGAAAAGGATAGGAGATGCTCCCGATACATTCTTAACTCTCATATTAATAATCGATCGTACGCGTTACTTCGTATCGGGATTTCTTCAGGTTATTACTAAAAATGTCAATAATGTGAAATTTTCTATTATATTGTGAACACACACGAGGAAATGGGGATTTTTTCAAATATCGGATATTATTAATATAAATCGGATTGTCAGGTTGATCTTGACGGAATATGAAAATTTATTAAATGGGTCCAAGTCAAGCCTTTATTTAGAACTAGCTTTTTCCCGCGGCTTCGATCGCATGGTATTAGAGGGGTTCCCACTCCACCTCCTCCACCTCCGTTGGAATAAAAAAGTTATTATAGTTACGAATTCACCGAAAATAATTAAAATGTGAGTTTTGAGTAAAGAAAAACTATTATGGTTTTGTACCGCCTTAAGAGGGTATAAAAAGATAAAACCAGAAATATGTCATTTTTAAATCAGATTTTAGACGTACCTATTGATTCTTTCCCACAAAAAATTACAAATTGATCTCGAAAGATTGTTATTTTATCTAGGAAACGCATATTTTAAATATTGAGAAAAATATATTAGTTTTAGTATAACAAGGTTATACATTATATTATTGTTTAGTATTATAAGGTTATAGTATAATAAGGTCGTTGGCAGATTTGTTAAATTTTCAAAAGAGATTTTGTATTATACAATACCCAGTTCAAATCATGTAAATCAGTTCATTTTCTGGGAAACGCATGATTCAGAAAATAAATTTTAATTTAAATGAAATCATTAAAAAATATATACGCACATGTGTTTCTTGAAAAAAAATGGTCCGTTTGTGTATTTACAGACTAATAAATTTTAGATTTTTTTTCATTAAAAAAATTCATTAATCTTGACGAAAATTGGTTCGTTTGTGTATTTATTTGCGCACTTATAAACTAAAAAATTTCCGATTTTTTTTACATTCTTATTTATCTTAGACATTATAGAAAAATGTTAAATACTTATGATCAAAAAATAATTATCAAAATACATAATTTTAATAGTTTTATCATCACGCCTTTTAGCATTTTTGGTTGTAGTTATAAATTAAAGCAAATTTGGAATGAAATAAAATGGATATCATCATTACATGGTATAAAATGAAGTCGCTCAAAATGTATGTGCGCATAGATCTTTTAAACTACGCAACGGATTTTCATGCGGTTTTCACCAATAGATAGAGTGAATTCAAGAGGAAGGTTTATATGTATAATGCATGCTTATTATAGTAGAGAAAAGCCGAGAAATTCAAATATTCAATTTAGGCAGCGGGCAGCTGGCAAGCGGGTGGTGTGGATTTAGTAAAGGTTGGGTAATGGCATTGTGTTTTGTTAACAGCAACGTGTGGCCGGGTCTGCTAGTTTAGTTATAATTTTAAAAAGCTGGTACGGAGATTAATTAAACTTTCTCATTTGAACCGTCCTGTACGATCGTAAGAACAACTTTCGACGAAATGTGGATTTTCGGCCGCTGGCTGGTTAAACGCTCTAAGGCATTAAAAGCAAAATTTCGATTCTTAATGGTGGTGGTTTAAACCAAGGCAATTCGGAGTGTATTTTCCACATATACTAAACTTTATTTTTAATTAATTCCTTGTGAAATAACATAAAACAACGTAAAAGCGCATATGGGCGTGTAAAAGACCCGGAAAATAAAAAGGTAACGATCGCAACTGGGAATCGAACCCAGGATCTCTACTATCTGATCAGGACTCGTTCTTGTGTTCAACAACTCGGCTGTGGAATGATTTGCCGGCCTCTGTGTTTCCTCCTTCCTACAACATGGGTCTCTTCAAGACCAATGTTCATTCCTTCCTCTCCTCAAAAAGACCCTCCACACAGCATCCCAGATGACATAGGCCAAATTGCTGTTCTCATTCTCCCAACCATCATACGTTTTTCCTTCCCAGAACTGCCTTTCCTTATTTTCCTTAAACCCAATAGCAAGTAATTTCAATAAATAAAAAGTTTTTTTTCTTAAAGCCAGCCATCCGAACACAAAATGAATATATAAGGTCCATATAAAGGCTCCGGCTCCTTGGGGCTAAAAAGACCATCCACCCAGCATCCCTAAAGATGACATAAGCCCTGATGGAAATTATTTTCCTCAGGGCCTCCTGTGTGGAGTTAATGTAAAAAAAAAGGACAACGTCTGTATTTACGTCCATTGTGGCCTATTGTTTACGTCATTTTTTACAATTTTTTGAGCTTACAGTTATTTGAAAAAGTGTACCCTCTATCTGGTACGGTACTCGGATTTGTCATAAACACAAATATATACAACAAATCAAATATATATCTCTACATATTATAAATTAAAGTCCCCCGCGTCGTCTGTCTGTCTGTTCGCGATAAACTCGAAAACTACTGAACTGATTTTTATGCGGTTATAACCAATAGAAAGAGTGTTTAGTTTTAGGTTTGTAATTTGTCAAGGATTTGTGTAGATTGGTTGAAACATAACGACAATTATTAGAAGTGTCGAAAAAAGTCAAGCGGCCTTTTTTTTTTTTTTTTACAGTGAATACCGCACAAGAATCTCAACTGCTCCCGTCTGGAGCCAGTGAGACTATGGCATCCCCAATTGGGGTATGTTGTGAGGCTGAAGGTAGTGGGGAGGGGAAGGAGGTGTGGAAGAGGAAGGTTGGGAAGTACCTGGCTATTCAGATCTGGTCACTAAACACGGCTAAAGCCATTTTCAAGCAACGTTTCAATTCTGAATGGTGGTCTGGTAGCTTTCATCGAAAACGCTGCCTAATCCTTTTGGGATATAACAAAACAATGCATGGTGGGATATTCCTCCTTTATACATCTACAAAAAAGTCTACGAAGGCATATATCTATCTTTTACGGATAGCTTACTATACCCATTCTATCTTCTAAACAAATGGTCACGTACATAGCGGTAATTGAAAAGCTATTTAGACGGATACAGCATTAATCCTAATTAACTTAAATACGCTAGTTACCCCAAGCATTTCATGCACATTATTATAATCTTTCACACCATCTCTACGTATTATAAATTAAAGTCCTCCGCGGCATCCGTCTGTCTCTTCGCGATAAACTCAAAGACGGCGGTGGTTATAAAGGTTGAATAACCATCCAGTAGTTGACGTTGTGTTTTATTAGTCACAGCAACGCGCGTCCGGGTCAGCTAGTATATATATAATGCAGAAAAAATTGTAGTGAAAATAAATAAAAATTGAAGTTTTCTGTGTTACA
The DNA here is from genome assembly GCA_929108145.2 of Limnephilus rhombicus. Taxonomy (NCBI): domain Eukaryota; kingdom Metazoa; phylum Arthropoda; class Insecta; order Trichoptera; family Limnephilidae; genus Limnephilus; species Limnephilus rhombicus. The sequence continues at coordinate 31,039,757 of OV815298.1, read as the reverse complement.
AGTAGAGAATTTCAAAATGTCACAATAAATGTTGATTTATAGCATATTTAATATGTAAAACACAGACACGTTTAAATAATATTTGATTTATAGTGACCCTTCGCATGTTGATTTCTTTATAACCTTAAAACTTGCTATTTGGAGATATCTGACTTATCAACCGGACTATTGTATACGCATTAAAGTATAAATGTAAATGTTCCTAAGGCGTTCCAATGTCTCATATTGCTTTATTTCAACATGCTTATACTTGGAGGCGGGTATAGGTAACGTCGCCCCGGGAACCATTTATTGGATAACCAACACCTCCGCCATAGGTCACTCCATGTGGTTCGATACGTTTGGTGACCTAGCGGGGGTGCCCGGGATCATGGGGTGAGCTTCGTCCAGGTTTTGGCGGCGGATGCGTCTGCCCACCTACTGCGTGGCGGGCTCGACCGATAGAGACTGGTTGAGGGAGACCTTTTGATCTTTCCAGACAAACTCTCTCGACCGAATTAGTTGGAGGGATGGATTCATATGTCCGTCACTCCTGGACACACTGTTCCCAGATTTCTACCCACCCCTCAAACCTTTCTCCTTCACAGAACTTTTTATCCTTTCCTTCCTTAAAGATCCTTTACACAATATCCCCAAAGACGACACAGGCCTTGAGGGAAATTATTTTTCTCAGGGTCTCCTGTGCGGAGCTAATGTACAAAAAGCTTTTTTTGTATGAACACCTTACAAGAGTCTCAACAGCTCCCGCTGGAGCCAGTGAGACTATGGCATCCGGCTGAATACAATATAATAATAATAAACCTGTTTATTTCTTGTTTTACAATAGTTGGTAGTTACAATATTACAATAAACTCATATTTGCTTTGTATTAGTAAGTTAGCTTAGATTATGTTAGTAATATAATATAAGTATATGTTTTAAAAACATATTGATGAATTAACACGAACCCCGGTTTGGGTAAAGGCTTCCTCCAAAGATGTCCATTTTTGTCTGTCTTGTGCTACGGAATACCAGTTTATGCCAGTTAATCCTTTCTGTAGCAAAGTATAAAAGTGTTGTGTTCTTCTATTTTGTTGCCCTGTCGTCTAACTTCCTAAATTTCCATAATATCTTAGTTAATTTTACTTAAGCCTTCTTCCAGTTATATATTCGGTCTTGTGATGACAGGGTGTTGACGTTGTATGTTATAATTTTTAATTGAAGGCTTAACTTTGTGTGATTTTTCGAAGTTTTTAAGGTTGAGCTTGCGTTTTGTATCTTTGGAGGGTTTTGGTCATAATCTTCCTCATTGGAAGATTTTTTGTGTTTTTTATTGAAGTTTGTTTATTTGTGGTATCGGTTTGAAGAGAGGGGGTTAGTTGCTATGCATTTTTATTCGTTGTATTTGTATTTGTCAAGAAATTCAACATGCTTGGTTTTTTAGTTCCTTCGGTGACCTTGTTATTCGAGGCAGACTGTTGTTATTTATTCTTTTTTGTTTTATTTTCTTGAATATTAATATTTTCAGGGGATATTGAGAGATTTCTCTTGTTTGCTGTGTTCCCGATATTATAATAAGTTAAATAATAAGTTTATCGTATTTTATTATGGCAGTGTTTCCTTTTTCTCTCTCAATCTTTATTTGCTCTTGTAATTCTTTTCTTTTATTTAATATATAACGTGGAAAGTCTTCTTTTATGTAGTATGTTGTGTCTTTCAGTGTAATTTTTTGTTTAAATATATCGATTTTCAATCCTAGATTAGAAAAAGTGACAACAATTGGTCTAGGTCTTTCTCCCTTTTTTCCAATTCTCTTTATTTCTTGTATGTCTTTTCGTTCAATGTTTAAATCAAAGTATTTTTTAATAAACTCAACCAAAGTATTTTCCAAGTTTAAGTATGATGACTCCTTCTCTTCTATTCCGAAAAATACAATATTTCTTTGTCTTGCTTGTTTTTCCAAGAAAGAAGACGTTTCTCTTGATTTTCTACTTTTATTTGGAGGTTGTCATATTTTTCTTCTAATGTTCTAATTTTTCTTCCATAATGTTATTTATATTTTGTGTTACTGGTTCCGTGACTTTTTCTCCGCTTTTTTGTACGGTGAGTTTTTGTTCATCTAACTCTCTTTGGATGTGACGAAGAGCATTCATAATTTCCTCCATGATTTGTGAGATGGTTTTTAATTAAAATGTGTACAATTTTATTTATAGTACTGGTAGTGTCCTCTAGTGGTCTTTTTCTGAACTATTAATGTCCTCCTAGTGGTATCCTCTGTAGGTTTACTTTGGATTAGTTAGTGTGGCTATCTATCGATGGTGTTTCATGTTTTGTGTGCTGCCTGTAGAACGTAGTATAGTTAAGTTTCAACAGATGGCCGAATCAAGTGCTGATTTAGGTTATTTTCACCTATTAATTGTAAATAGACCACAAAAGGACGATGTGATGGACGTACAAATGCATCGCTCCCACAGCGGTGCAAGGCAATGGGTCGGGAGAGGGAGAGTCCCACTGGAGAGGCCATATCTCCAGTAGGACTCTCAGGGCAGGTCTCCCTCAACCAGTCTTTCCCGATGTTGACCCGCCAAGCGGTAAGTGGGCAAACGCATCCATTATTAAAATCTAGATAAACCTCACCCCATGAACCCTGCTCAGTCACCAAACGTAGCAAACCACTTGGGGTGACCTATGGCAAAAGTGTCGGTTATCCGACAAATGTTTCCTACGGCGGCGGTATCTCGGGCTACAATCTCCCAAAAACGGTGAGGTTACACGATTATTGAGAGACATACTATTGAAATAAGGGTGACAAGGTTCATTCGCCGGTTATGTATTATATAATAAAGGACTTGTAATGGTGACTTTAGTATCCGTATGTTGTGTTGGTGTTAAGCCAACTGTTTATTTATTTATTTACACATATACGGCACAACAATTGCCATTAACATAATAGACATACTTATAATAGTACAACAACATGAAGAATAACAGTATAAATGTTAGTAAAATTTAAGAAAAAAGGTAAAAAGTAAGGTAATAAGTAGTGTAGAAAAACTAAAATGTATAAAAGTAAAAATAAAAATTTAAAGACAGAAATAAAACAATAAAATGTAAAATGTACAAATAAAAGATACCTATCTCAAGGTACCCACAAAGATTTAAATATAAAATATAAAAAGTAATAAATCCTGGATTATGTTAACCGATATGATAAATTAAACAAGTACCTATGATTTCTAGCGCATTAATAGTTTTAGAGTGAAGTACTGGTAGGCATGTTATGTTTACATGATGAATTATATTTACGTGGTATTAGCAAATAAATTAAGTTTAACGCATCTTTTGTATGAAGCCAGATTACTTGCGGCGTGATCGATATTAGCATATTCATTGCCTAAAATATGCAAGCGATTTATGGTTGAGTTTTGTTCTGCTTTCGTCAAAGTATTGTCACAATGGAAAGGTGTTTTGAGTCGAGTCGGTCTACAAGGTACATGGTAATTTATTAATGAGACCATTTCAGGGGAGTCAAACCAGTTATTGTTTATTTTAAATAAAAAAATAAGATCATTGAGTATTCTTCTATCTTTTAACGATAAGAGTCGCATTTTTTGTAATGAAGATTCATAGTTTATGTCAACCGCGGGAATACCCAATTTGAAATAAATTGATCTGAGAAATTTGCGTTGGATTCTTTCAATGGAGTTTGCGTGGCTTTTGTAGAAAGGGTTCCATATGGGGGAATTGTATTCTAAATGACTCCTAACCAGAGTTGTTTAAAGTATTTTGAATGTTTGGATATTTTTGAAAGCTTTACAAATTCTTACAATGAAGCCTAGCATTTTCATTGCTTTACCAGTTATTATATCAATGTGGTTGGTAAATAGTAGTTTAGAGTCGAAGGTTATTCCAAGGTCCTTTATTACAGGTACTGACAATAAACTGTGATTGTTAAAAGAATAACTATATTTGATAGGGTTTTTAATTCTAAAGAAACTCATGATTTGACATTTTTAATGTTAAGTGTAAGTTTGTTAATGGTACACCATTCTACGAATTTTATAAAATTGGATTGGAGGGACAAGCAGTCGTATATATTTTTTATGATTTTATATATTTTCATGTCATCAGCAAATAATAATATGTTAACATCAGTGAATATGGAAGTGACATCGTTTATGAATAGTATAAAAAATATTGGACCAAGGTGCGAACCCTGAGGCACACCGCTAGTGGCTTCAAATTCGTAAAACAAGTGTTCTTTAATACAGACAGTTAGTATACGTTTTGATAAATAATTCTTAATCCAACATAATAAATTACCACTTGTTCCTAGTTTAGACAATTTATTTATAAGAATTTTAATGCAAACCTTAACAAAGGCTTTACTAAAATCCGTGTAAATTGAGTCAACTTGTTCTCTATTAGCAAGAGCACCAGAGATAAAATGTTCATACAGCGTTAGGTTAGTTAAGGTAGATCGCCCAAAGATAAATCCATGTTGAAATGATGAGATATTAAATTTTATGCAAGAACATATTTTTTGAAGAATTTTTGGTATTGACGATTGTATGCATATTGGTCTGTAATTTTCAACTAAAGACTTGTCTCCGCTTTTAAATATTGGAGTGAGAAAGCTATTTTTCGATATTTGTGGGAACTTGCCTGTTAAAAGTGATTGATTAAATAGTAGGTATAGAGGGTAAGAGACACTACCCCCACAGTTTTTTAGAAATACGGGGGGAATTTTATCTGGCCCTGAGCACGATTTAGGTTCCAGTAGTTTGATACATGCTGCAATTTCTTTAATCTCAATATGTATCTGAGATAGTTGTAAATTTATATTTGACTCAAAGTTTGGAATGTCTTCATCGGGGATATCTGTTTCATATACATCCTTAAAAAAATCTGCAAACAAATTGACAATTTCTTTGATTTTACAGGAAGTTTTCAGTTTATAGTGCATAGTTTCAGGCACGCCAAGGTTGTTGTTATTTTGGGCTTTACAATAGTTGAAAAAATGTTTTACATTGTTACCAATCGAAAATTCCACATTCTTAATATAATGTTTACAACAAATGTTTGATAATTTATTACAATCTTTTCGCAGCTTTCTGAAAATTATAAAATCAGAAAGATTTGTTGTTTTTTTGTAAATTTTATGCGCTTTTTTCTTCTCAATTACTGTGTTAATGGGGTTCTTGCTAAACCAGCTAGGGAAATTTGAAGATAATTTATAACTAATTGGGACAAAGTTGACAGCAATAACGTCACTAATACTAATGTTTGTATTGTCTTGTTGTTTCAGGTAAGACCCCGTCATTACTTTCCTCCCGAGACTGTGGAAAACTCACTACACAGGTAAAGTATGTTTTCTTTTCAAAAAAAGTTAATTCGTATTTTCTATATGTCTAGATGTCTGCTTTAATCTCACCTGAATAATTGCGACCTTTCTTTATTAACCATTCTTCATAATCTCCTCTGATTAAAATGCAAGTATTCCCTCCTTTAAAATAAAGATAAAAACAACCTACTAAAGCTTCTCACGATACTGTACAGGAAAGCAATCTCTGTACCAAGTTGTGCAAACAAAACACTGCTGCAATTATTTGACTTTGTACCTCTGCTATCTCTCCCCTTCCTACTGTCTTCCTTTAGTCTCTCTGATGGACCTCTCACCCGTCTATGTGTGTCTAATCACTCCGTCTGGACTGAGAAAGATGCTGGTAGTTAGAGTTTCCAGATATTTAAAGAAAAGGGGTGAGAGGGTAGAATGGTTTTGTATTCTTTTTGTTTTTTATTTCGAGAGACTTTGTTCCAGAAGTATAAAATTATACAAAATCAAATAAAAACAGGAAGAAAAATCGTTAATATCAATGGAAAATAATATTAATATTGGTACTAGTACTGACATCTTCCTTAAAATGAAAACTTTCCACGCCTTTTGAATGTGACACTTTTTTTTTACATTATAGTTTTATTTTAAGTTTTATACAATAAAAATATCCCTCTGGGCATATGTCATCTTTAGGTATGTAATGTGGAGGGAAGTTCTGGGAAGGGAAAATGTATCAGGGGTGGGTAGGAATCCGGAGGTCAGTATGTCCAAAAGTGCGGTGCAAGGTAATGTTCCGAGATAGCCCTGCTGGAGAAGTCAAAGGGTCTCCCTCAACCAGTCTCTCCCGAGCAGGCATACCACGCAGTAGGTGAGTAAACGCATTCGCCACCAAAGCCTTGACAATCGCAATGAACCATTTGGGACGAATCATGTCAGAGGGTTAGTTATCCAATAAATGGTTCCCGGAACAGGGGTTCCTTTGCCCATCTTCCAAATTATTTGTAAAATATCGTCAAGAGAAATAATCAAATGCTATCAGAAATGGAAGGTAATGGGGTAAATACACACAGAAGAAGATATACTTGTAACAAATGGATATGCAATTTACTAAAAGTAGGGTGTGACATAAACAAGAATTATCTGTCACGGTTTTGATTTTATTCGAACTATTTATTATCCATACAACCTTGGGTGTATTGGCATCCAACGGATCCATGCAATTAACACAATAGCATGAGTTTGTTAGCCTTCTTTATTCCAACAGAAGGAATTTCATTTCCTACATTCTACGTTCATTATTTATTTCTTTCCGTTGCGCAATCCTCCAGAATCCGTTCAGTGGATATCTATTTCACGTTTCTTTATATACTATATAAATTCCTAAGTAACTCTGTTCATTACATTCCCTTTATTCTTCGCGTTCTCTGATTTCTTCACGCTTAACTTCATTAAACCATATTTATACCTATCGTTTGTGTTAATTCACACTGTTATTTTTTAAATTTAAATGGTTACATTTTGAAAGTAAGAAACATGTAACAATTTTTAATAACCTGGGAAAGGCATAAATCGTATATTGGACAAGGATTTTGGTAATATGAAAACGACGTGATACAGATATCACATAGTTTGTGAAGTGGTACTAATATCTGTGCCCAAATCAATAACTTCCCTTACCCACGGTTTTATTTTCCCACAGGTATTAAGTAAGGTATTTATAAAGTGTACAGGTTATCTTGAATCTAATATCATTTCAGGTTATCCTAATTGTTTCCTGTGAGAGGTTTTACCATCCCCACCCTTTCTGCTTCCTGGAGGGGGTTGGGTTAGGTTGGGTCTTGAGAGTTCAAAGAGTCTCCCGCAACTAGTCTCTCCTGATCTGGCCCACCAAGCAATAGGAAGGCAGACGCACATGCCTCCAAGACCTGGATAAACCTCACCCCATGAAGCCAGGCACCTCTGCTAAGGTACCAAAAGCAGCGAACCACTTGGAGTAACCTACAGCAGAGGTGTCGGTTATCCAACAAATGTAAATAATCCAGGGAGGTGGAACACATACCCGCCTCCGAATTGTGAAGTGAGTAATTCCAATGCACATGAGTTTTTACATTCACAGTAACAATAGGTACCTAAAATCACTAACAATTACACCGTTTCCCCACTGGGGTGGGCAGAGAGAACGGATCACCAAACAACTCGGTCTTGGCACACACCCTTTTGCCTCATTCACATTCATACATCGTCTCATACATTCTCTATTTTTTTAAATCACTTTTTAAAAAAATCTTTAAAAGAAATACAAATTTTCCCAAGTTACGATGTTCTGAAAAAAAAAATTAAAAATCTCCTCCCGAAACAGTAAGCGGAAAATGTTGCTTGTGAGGGGGTGGTGAGGGTGATGGAGGACTTAACCAGTCGATAAATTAACTCACGAAGCCTGGTTGAGCCCCTACCACGATGCCTTTTTTACATTAACCCTATACAGGAGTACCTGAGGAAAATAATTTCCATCAGGGCTTATGTCATCTTTGGGGATGCTGGGTGGAAGGTCTTTTTAGCCCCAAGGAGCCGAAGCCTTTATATGGACCTTATATATTCATTTTGTGTTCGGATGGCTGGCTTTAACAAAAAAATCTTTTTATTTATTGAAATTACTTGCCATTGGGCTTAAGGAAAATAAGGAAAGGCAGTTCTGGGAAGGAAAAACGTATGATAGTTGGGAGAATGAGAACAGCAATTTAAGATGGGAGAATTCAGAGGGTTTCCTCAAACCGGCCTCTCCTGATCTGGCCCACCACGCAGTTTGTGGGATGGCGCATCCACCGCCAAGGCCCGAAAAAACCTCACCTAATGAACCTAAGTACCCCTGCTAAGTCACCAAACGTAGCGAACCAGGTAACTGGGGCGCCGATACCCATAGTGTAAACTCTCAAATTCCGCAATTATAAATTCGACTAAATTGTTAACCCAAATTTTAAACTCTCCTAAATTGTAAACTCCCCTAATTGAAAACTCCCATAAATTATTAACTTCCCTTAAATTGAAAACTTCCTAATTTGGAAACTCCCCTAAATTGTTAACTCCCCTAATTGAAAACTCCCATAAATTATTAACTTCCCTCATATTGTAAGCTTACTAATATGTAGACTCCCCTAAATTGACTCCCCTAATTGAAAACTCCCATAAATTATTAGCTTCCCTTAAATTGTAAACTTCCTAATTTGTAAACTCCCCTAAATTGTTAACTCCCCTATTTGAAAACTCCCATAAATTTTTAACTTCCCTTAAATTGTAAACTTCCTAATTTGTTAACTCCCCTAAATTATAAACTCCCCTAAATTGATAACTCGCCTAAATTTTGAACTCCCTTAAATTATTAACTTCCCTTAAACGATAAACTTCCTAATTTGTATACTCCCCTAAATTATAAATCCCCCTAAATTGTGAACTACCATAAATTATTAACTTCCCTTAAATTGTAAACTTCCTAATTTCTAAACTCCCCTAAATTGTTAACTCCCCTAAATTATTAACTCGAATAAAATGAAACGTGATAATAAAGAAAACTTGTTGCATGTGTTAACAAAATAATTGAACCTTTATTAAGAGAAAAAAATTATAATGAAATATTGGACAAGTGAAAAATTTATGTTATTAAAAATGTTTCAAAATCAAAATCATGCAGCGATAATTTAAATAATATTAAATTTCTCATTTGCACTCCCCTTTGTAGAATTCGGCGTATTCTGGAATAAAAATATTATTTATTATTGATCAAAGAACAATAGAAAATAATCCTAAATTTAAAAACATTAGTTTGTATTTATACCATGAAATAAAGAATAATACAAGAAGTGCCTTGTGGGCGTTTTTCGTGACCAAATAATAGGGCAGATTTCGGTCCATATTTTCATATAAAATTGTGTTACGCCTTGAATTAGAGATTAAATAGGACGCCGTATACAATTTCTGAAATACAGTTTATGTCCGTACCCCTCCAGGCAACCAGGCTATCAGGCTACCACGAATGCGTGAACTTTTAATCCTATGTTTTAGTGATACTCCTGCCGACTATCTACATAAGCATTTGCATTTCTGCTTTGAGTTGCCTGGAGTAGGAATTGTACATAGTCCGGCATTCGGAGCCATATATAGAGTCTGGTATATCTTTCCTTTAAGTTACATAGGCATTTTCGGGTCACACAAGATTCCTGTTACGAATCTAAATTTCATCCATCAAACACCTATTCAATGGTCCTATTATGGTACTTGTGTTATGTTGAAGTAAATTATTAATAGACAGTGTTTAATTTTGGAATTTAATGCTTATATATACGATTTTTTTTCATTGGTACCATTCAAGAGGCCCTTGGAAAAAAATCCCTGACATAGGCCTTGAGGTGAATTATTTTCCAATTTTACAATAAATAAAAAAAACATCTGTGCGTTACATAAATAAAAGCTTTTTTAAAAAACTATTCCTTTTTTACGTTACCTTTTAAACCAAGTTTTTCACAGGTGTCGTAGTCAGCTACACATTTGTTGGAGAAGGTGACCCAGACTCCGTTTCCTGTGTTGGCGCAAATTGGGTCGAGATTTTTGGGACATCCTGCTTGACATTGTTCTTGTTGTGTCGCACCCATGGTCAGTAGAGACACCAAGCTCACCAGTACGCCAACTGCAAAAAGTTTCATATTCTTATTAAACTTATTACGTAAATATACGTAAGGGGGGGTATTCTAGTTTAGAAAAAACATCATATTTCGATAGTTTATATATTCAAAAACATCTCCTTAAAAGTGTTTTTCGAAATTCGACTTATTTTAAAAGTTATAGCCATTTTAGTTTCGTGGTAATTCGACCTGTTTAAACGGAATCTAACTAGAATCTAAAGAGATGAAAACATTGAACGCCTTTTTCTCGAAACTGCTCTTTTTGAAACATTTGTCACAAAATCTCAAGTTCTTATTGAACGATTTTCTTGAAATTTGGCATGTTTTTTTTATATATTCCTCTAAGGCAGGAACAAAAAATAATAATTTTGTATTTTTTTTATATTCAGAAAAGTTAAAAAATAACTGAAAACATAATTTTTTGGGGCAGCCGCCATTTTGCGAGACTTTTTTTTTCATTTTTCCTGGTTTAGAAACCAGGTCAAATCAGTACAAATGTCATTATGGTCTACCATAATGACATTTCAAAATCTACATTTTTTTTATTTTGAAGACGACCAGAAGGGTGGAAATCGTGACCAGATAGGCACGCTCTTTTTTCCCCCTGACTTCACTGTCAATTTTTTTGTGATTTCGTAATATATAAATAAAAAATTATTTTAAAATGTATAGTTAAAATATTTTTTTTTTTTATCGATCGTCAAAAAACACCTGAAATTTGGCCTTCTAGACTAGAATAATAAAGCCCGGGCTTTCCGCATTTCTACCGATCAATAACATATATCTCTTGAAAACTTTTTACTTTTAAAATCCCTTAGTTAATTACCCCATCCCGGATTCCCCTCCTCCTCCCACCTTTCCTATTTTGTTCTAAACTATACAAAATACACATTTTTAAAACTACTCATGAGTGCAAAATTACAATAGATAGAGTAATAACGATTCATCGCAATCGGAAGAATAGTGAAGGAAATAATTTCAAAACGCCAGGGCTCACTATTATAGATACAAGCACATTTCAAATAGCTTCATCGCAATCGGGTGAGTGGTTTAGGAAAGCATAAGGGACAAATCAAGTAATTGGTATATTAAGATTTTCATAAAGAAAAAATAAACTTTATAACACGTGAAGATTTTGTTTTTTTCTCAATCGACAAGCGAAAAATCATTCATAAATATCCTCTGTATTTAAAACAAAATTTTTATATCTTAAATTATTACATTTATCTATCAGTAATATTAAAATCTGAAATAATGTTACATCTGCTTTCAAAAATAAAATTTCATTTTGGGATATGTTCAACAATAGAAAAACTATTTTAAAATGAATGTCAAATAGAAAAAATTACAAATAAATCATGAATTTGAAGCATCTCTTAAAATTACTTGACAACACAATCTCTGCAGAGCTCAGGAAGGGGTACTAAGCAGATAGACCCCAGGGAGGAGGGGTACTAAGCAGATAGACCCCAGGGAGGGGTACTAAGCAGATAGACCCCAGGAAGGAGGGGTACTAAGCAGATAGACCCCAGGAAGGAGGGGTACTAAGCAGATAGACCCCAGGGAGGGGTACTAAGCAGATGAAAAATGATGAAAATTAAACCAAAATTCGCTTACCAATTGCTGCAAAGTTCATGATGATCTTGATTTTTCTTGGATTACAAAGAAGTTTTCTATCTGATTGCAATGTTGCGGAAAGCCAGACTTATATACTCGTAGGTCTGAGAAGCTATATTGTGTGCAGGAAATGTCAACTTATTTTTCTTTTCAATTTTAATTTTACGGAACACCATCTGTTTTTAATTTTCATTAAATATAATTATTTTATTTGGTCCACAATTTGCACTGGAGAAACAGTGTTGGGATAACCTGCAATTAAAACTAAAGTCTTAAAGTGACATCTCTCAACTGATCGAAGTTGATTAAAATAATCATTTTAGCCACTGGAGCGTTTTTCGCCACATTTTGGCAATTTTTCAAACACCCTCGAGCTTTCGCTGGCCAAAATGTGGCCAATTTGAAGAGGCATTTTAAAACATTTATTGGAATTATTTTAAAACGTTATACACTTCGAATAATCACAAATATAACTTAGTAGTTTCACTTTTTAATAAGAGATGTTTTGCCTCTCTTCTGAATTATTTGAACGCTATATCAACTTTCACTGATTTGTAACGTAAATAAAAAATTGTATTTTTTTATTTTTTATTTAGTGGATTGACTAATATACATTTAAAAAGTGTTCATTTTTCAATATACACGGTGTCCGGAAACTCGTAGTACAAGCGGAAAACTGGTGAACCTACATCACATAGAGAACCCAAATAAACATAAAGATTTTCAATTTAAGCATTTTTAAATTTAAAATTAAGAAAAAAAAATTATTTTAAAAACATTTCGGCTTTTTAGGGTTAAAATTTTTGAAAAGCGGAAATGTCATGATGACAGATGGAAGATGTTATTCTAAAATTATTTATAAGTTGCTTAATCTCTTTTCGTGTCCATAGTTTATTTATTTTCATCTTAATAATTTATTCTCCCACCTCTTCTAGGCATTACAATATGGTTAATTAGCGGGTAAATATGCAGTTAGTCCACCTCACGGATAACACGGAACGTTCGTGTTGTCGCAGTTTGATGCACGGATAATAAGGAATGTTCCTTTTTTAACTAATAGACAATCAAATATGACATTTGTCGGAAGTACCAATCTTATAAAATAAATTCTCTAAAATAAATTCGCTTTTCATCATACTTTTAAAAAACATCCCAGGTTTTGAATGCTTTGTTTGGCTACGCAGGGTTTATCTAGCGGGTTTGTGTAATTATTTTAATACATTTCTTTCAATTTTCGTTATTTGTTTTTTGGGATGTTATGCCGTGTTGCGCTACCTCCTTCTTTAGCCAACGATGTCCGAAACGTTGGCTAAAGAAGGAGGTAGCGCAACACGGCATAACACCCCAAAAACAAATAACGAAAATGCTTTTGGCCGTGAAAATCTTAAAACTTATCATTTCTTTCAATGTTCTACTGTTATAAATACAGGTACAAACTTGTCAATGATGCATTCACTTTGTTTTACGCAAAAATATTTTTCTATGATTGGCAGCATTGATGAAATGTTAAAATAAAAACAATGAATAAACATGGCGTTACCGCGCAAGTGAAATTTTAACAAAATTAAAATGTTAAATGCATATTTTTGCATGTTTTTTGGTCTCCCCCGACATAAATACTCACTTTTCGTAATAATAAAGCTAAATCTAACTGTTTGGATCCGTATTAACGAGTAAGCGGTTTAATGCATAAATAATAATTAGCGTACCAATTTATTTTATTGTGTGGCAGCTCCGCATCTGGTTGCAATGTTTTCAAATCCAAAAACACATCACAAACATTTGTCACCAATTGTTCAACTTATCACAACTACATAGGAGGGTACACACCGCTTTCCCGCCCTGGTATAAATAACAGATTACTCACTAACTAATAATTCAATTAATTTCATTCACAATTAATCACACAAAGAAATAACTTAAAGAGTCACAATGTTACGCTATAATTAATAACGCACTATTATTTACGTTTCAAATAAAACACAAGAAACATCCCACGTCAAAGCGTAAATACAAACTGATACAAACTAATTGGGCGGTCCAAAACACGGAACTGTTTGCATACAACTCGAGTGAAATAGCGCTGTTTCGTTTTTTAAAACGGTGATAAAGGGAGACGGATGGGGGAACTCTCGGGCGCATTCCTTGTATTTTTGAATGAATTCGACGCGATACCGAGGATAAAACGGTCCAAGTCCGAAATTTGAAGAAATGAGTTTTTGATGATAATTTACTTGAAGTAAATTATCATGTTTATCAGTGGCAGAAAAATGGAAGTCCCATTATGAAGAAAAAATACGATTTTCAAAATTGCATGTGGATGCAAGTACCATGATGCAACAACTATCTTAGAAGCAGAAGGGTGTACCATGGACTTTATTCTTTTTATAATACACCACATGTCATAACAAAATAGTCCACTTCATTTAGAGGCAATAGGACTCAAGTCCATGTTTTAGTTTTTTTTTTACATGAGCTCCACACAAGAGGCCCTGAGGAAAATAATTTCCCTCGGGGCCTATGTCATCTTTGGGGATGCTGTGTGGAGGGTTTTTTAAGGAACGGAAGGAGAGGAGAGTTCTGGGAAGGAAAAGGGTTTAAGGGGTGGGTAGAAATCTAGGGTTCAGCATGTCCTGGTCATCCGCCTGCAAGACCTAGACAAACCTCACCCCATGAACCCGGCACCCCTGCTAAATCACCAAACGTAGCGAACCACTTGGGGTGACCTATGGCAGAGGTGTTGGTTATCCAATAAAGGTTCCCGGGGCGGCGGTACCCATTCCCGCCTCCCAAATTGAAAAGTTGACTCAAGTCAGCGTTTTTTTTTAAACAATTATTTTAATGGCTTTACTATAAAAAATTCGTTTCATTTGCTCCTTCTTAAAACAAAACTAATTGAGTTAATAATTAGTTTTTTTGTTATCTATCATACAACATCTCCTGAACATTTACCTTTTTGGACTTGCTTCCGTACAGAATTTGGTTCGCAAGTTCACAGTTCAAGGCCAAGCCATTAGTAGCTTACCCCTTCTATTGTGTTGATCGAACCGAGCGCAGAAAGGGACAGCAAATTTCGCATTGCACTTTGACTTAGAAGCGCGAAAATAATGAACAGCTGTTTTTAACCGTGAAACGACCGTACTACACGGAATAAAATTATGAATAATTTCAAAATAATGCTTTAAATCCGGATTTCTTTGTTTGTTTTCTTTTAATTAGTTTTTATTAGTTAGATACTATGAACGTCAGTAATAATTTATAAGAATTTGACCAAAAAAAAAATCAACTTCTGACTCGATTTACTCGAAAACGAAAGCTCAAATCAAAAAAAATTATACCACAAAATCGACTCCAAATGTGATGAGGATTCCCCAGTTTCCCGCTTGTACTACGAGTTTTTGGACACCTTGTATATCTAGAAATATTTAAGTAATTTGAATAAATAAAATGTATATAGCGAATTTTGATGCTCACTTCGCGATTTATATGGAATATAGAGGCTTTTGAAACTCAACTGACCTGAGGGGCATGTTTCTACAACCGCCATCTTGGAAAAATAACTGCTCGTGATTGGTTGAATTTCGATATAGCGGGTTTTGATAGTAACTTCTTGAATGATATAGCGGGTTTTGTTTCTCACTCGCAGTTTTAACATGGTTTTTGGTCGTGATAAAAAAGGTTTTGAAACTCAATTTTAGATCAGTCTTGTTCCTCGCAAAAATGTGAACAAGATGTCACACTCAGATCATTTTGTCATAAAATCGGATATAATTACATGACTCATATGGACGACATAATATTGAATATTATACAAATAGGTACTGCGTACGCCAATTTTTAAATAAATAATGCATTTATAAATTAAAAGATTTTTTTTATATAGATACTTTTTATGAAGGTAAAGAGAAAGGTCAAATTGACGTGCATTTAATGGCTCTGTGATACTACAAACACGTGGCTAATCAAAAGTGAAATTTAAAAAAATATATTTGAACAAACCTATTTGTCTTTGTTAAAAAATGTTAGTTTTGTAGTGAGTTTGAATTCGGCCCCTTAGAGTCAAAGAAACGTATCTCAATTTTTATCGATTTTGAGTTACGGATGGTACTAGACACAAAATAACACATTACATTAAGTGACAAAGACAAGTATCTATAAGTTCAACGGTTACAAATTTACATCGTTGCGTATCTACAGAAAACCATTTATTGTTAATGTCAGTAGAGTGTATCGTTACTTGCGTTTTTAAAACTTGAATAAAAAGATATTTGCTTGCGAGTCAAAGAATCGCATCATTAGTTACGTTCGATTCACCCGCATAGATTATGCAACTGTTTTACTGAAATGTCACTTACGCGTCATTCATTTACGATTTGGCAGTTGTGTTTGCGGCATTTTTTTATTTTAACGAGTGGTTTGAATATTAGTTTGGTTATTTTTTTGTGTGTTTTGATTCAATATAAATCGAATATGGAAAGGAAAACACACAAAACACGGATTCAGTGAATAATGGAAGTGGCATTGTTGAATAATAAGGAAGATTCTTCAAGTGCCAAAAATATCTTATTTCAGAGGCGGGTATGGGTACCGCCGCCCCGGGAATCATTTATTGGATAACGTTTGGTGACTTAGCAGGGGTACCCGGGTTTATGGGGTCAGGTTTGTCCGGATCTTGGCAGCAGATGTGTCTGCCATGAACAGCGTGGCAGGCCGGGTCAGGAGAGACTGAGGGAGATTTTTGACCTCTCCAGCAGGACTCTCTCGGAACATTCTCTTGCATCGCAGTGGAGAGGATGGATTCATTCGTCCGTCACACTGGCCCCCAAATTCCTAACCACCCCTTATACCTTATTCCTTCTAAGAATTTCTTATCCTTCCTTCCCCTAAAAAGACTCTCTACATAGCATCCCCAAAAACGAAATTGATGTTACTACAACTGCTACCAAAATAAAAATAGCAGAAAATCAGGAGTCACGATGCCAAAAGTCAAGAGTTCTTCTTCTTTTAGAGCGATTCGAGAATCCAAGATTGCCAAGAATTTTTTTTGACTACATTGGATATTACTGAAATCTTTTTTAGAAATATAATCAATAATAGCTTGGAAAATGGAAAAGTTCTCCAAAACAAAAGGGGAAAACGTTTACCCGGAGATAAAAGACCAGAAGAATCTAGAAAAATCATTAAGGACCACATTATGTCTTTTCCAACAGTACCGTCACATTACTGTAGGGCGAACACTTCATTTAAATATTTAGCTGCCGATTTGACATTACACATACGTAATGTACACTATGTATGTTGACTTGTGTAAGGATACAAATGATGTTCCTGAAAAAACATGGTTAAACCGAAACATATTTAACACCTGTAACCTATAGTTCCAACAACCACGCGAAGATATGTGCGACTCGTGTGTTAAATACGAAAATGCTAATATTTAAGAAAAATATCTCTTTTGGATGAGTATGATCGCCACAGACAACGCAAAATTGCTGTACAGAATTGTAAAATCCAATCTAAAACCCTTTCTTCTGAATCCACTGTTAATTTCATTGAGTTTAATTTAGAATACGTTCGAAGATAATTTTTATAGACGACGCCTGGCAGTTTATAATTTAACTTTTTTTTAATGTTCGGAGCAATGAAGCTAGAAATTACATGTGACATGAATGAGTGGCTGGTCGTGGCTCAGATGAAATCGCTTCAGTATGTATAAGTATTTGGTAGCTAATGCTAATGGAAAGAAGTTCATTCTGATGAGTGATACCTGTTGATATATCAAAACTTCTACAAAGAAAATAAATATATTTGATCCTTCATGGTGGTACCCAGCAGTTAGATTAGCTTCCAAAAAATCCAAATATGATGTCATTGAGATAGGACAAGATTATTTCTTCACTTTCATCAACTTGAGGAAACAATTAATTAAAAACAAAAAGACAGAAAAATGGCATGGATGTAAACTAGTTAAAAATCACATTCAAAAGAAGACCCTGACCATATTTATTAAGTTCCTAAAACAAGGCAACGAGCTGAACTTATTTTTTTACATGCGCTCCACACAGGAGGCCCTGAGGAAAATAATTTACCTCAGGGCCTATTTCATCTTTGAGGATGCTGTGAGGAGGGTTTTTTTGGGAAATAAAGGAGAGGAGAATTCTGGGAAGGAAAAGGGTTTTAGGGGTGGGTAGGAATCTGGGGTTCAGTCTCTCCTGGTCATCCGCCTCCTTAGGTTTTTCTAGGTCTTGACCTAGAAAAACCTCACCCCATGAACCAGGGCACACCTTCTAAATCACCAAACGTAGCGAAGCTCTTGGAGTGACCTATGGAAGAGGTGTTGAAGTAAAGTGAGTGAAGCAAAGAGTGTGTGCCAAGACTGAGTTGTTTGGCGGTCCGTCCTCTCTGCCTACCCCTGCGGTGAAACGGCGTGATGGTTAGTTAGGTAGTTAGTAAGTTAGTCAGGTAAAAGATTCCAGTTTTTTAAGCAAGTTAAAATATTATGTAGCATATTAAGTTTTTTTTTTACAATAGTATCAGTTGGAAAATAGTTACATAAATATTTTATATGTTTTTCTGTTTTAAATAAGTTTTTCAACAAAAATTTCTAGACTTGAAATATTTTTATTACTGTTCCACCACTATCCTAATTCCTAAAAATCATCTTTACAAATTTTCGGGTGTAAAAAAAGTCAAATATCGAAGGAAGTTTTTCGTAACTTGAGTTCAGTGATTGCAATTTTCACTTTGGTTAGGATCAAAGAAACGTAACTGCGATATAGCTGCACTTAAATTTAAAAAAACATATGAAAATGAATTACTATTTTATATTTAAAAGATGATTTAGAAGCACAAAATACCACCTTTTAACTAAACGAGAAGAAATTATTAATATGTTCCATTTGTTTAAAAGTAGACAACATTGATTGATTGAGAACTATGTTTTTTTGCTCTCCTGTAAAGTAGAGAAAAATGAGATACGTTTTTTTTGACCCTAAGGGGCCGTATTGCGATTTCCAAAGTCCAGCAGTTTATATGATCTGCTGCATAAATCATTTACACCAAGTCACTTGTTATTCATACAGTATCAATACCAGGAATGAGTTATTTTTCCTCATTTAGGAGGAAATTTTTTTTTTACCGGCTTGTAAATTATTATATTTTATTATGCTTGCGAGCACCCGGCACGCGTTGCAACGTCACACAAAGAAAGACAATCTTTGTTTTTTAATTGTGATTATTGAAGTGCTTTTGCAAACATAATATTTTTTTGTTTTTCTGTTTATGCTTACAGGAAAAACTCGGAAGGCTTTTTGACGCGTGAGCAGACCACATCTGTGATAGAAGCATGTATTTTCCAAATTTACTCCCTGGTACCCCCTACCGCTAGTACGTTATCTTTGCAAACCCTTCCACTGCACCTCCTTCGTCCCCCGCCCATACGTCGTCCCTTCCCTCCGTCGCCCTCCTCCGTTCCCCTCCCGTGGAAAAGGAAGGAGAGGAAGTTTTGGAAAGACAAAAATTTGATGGATGGGTAGAAATCTGCGGGTCAGTGTGTCAAGGAGTGACGGACGTATGAATTCAACCCCTAACCACGGTGCAAAAAGATTTTGGCCGAAGAAGTCAAAAGACTTCTCTTAACCAGTCTTTCTCGATTCGGCCCGCCACGCAGCAGGTGGGCAGAAGTATTGGACGCCAAGACCTGGACAAACCTCACCCCATGAACCCGAACACCCATCCTAAGTCACCAGACCTATGTCTGGTTGTGATGTGTTCTATTCAGTAAATTGTTCCCGGGGTGGCGGTTCACCCATACATGAAAGATAGAAATAATATAAACATATATTTTCTGTAAGTAACTTTAACACAGTTTGATAATGCCTCCGGAAGGCGAAACAGCTGTCACGCGTAATAATATTGCATAGCAGTTCTTGTTTTTAACCTTAACTGCTGCTGTGGGGGCGGCTCTGTTCTAGTAACAATAGTAATATCGAAATACTCCCCTCCACCGCGCGCGACGCATACGCCGCACGCCGGTTCCAGTTACTTCGAAATTAGTGACGCCAGAGCCGTAAATGTCAATTTTTAAAGTTAAATTTATTTAAGTAAATTCATTTCAATTTTTTTTTGCGGGCCTATCGTCAGTACTTACGTGACTTATTTAAAGTTGTTTTTTTATAAAAATAAACATAAACAACTTTACGAAAGTTTTATTTACGTTGTTACATAGTTTATTCGAGACACTATTGAAATATTATGATAAAAGTGAGTTCATTGTTTTTAGATAATGCAGACTGATTTCTGATCTCAAGTGATTTTTGCCAAAAATTATTACAAAATATTAAAATTATCAAATATAAGTTACTTAAACAATAAAAAAGTATTATATTATTAATTTGTCAAAGAATTTATGTATAAAAATGCAAAAATCGGTCATTTTAAGTAAATATTTTTTTAAATATTTATATTGAGGGATGAGTAGGATTTATAGGTTCAATTAGGAGTTCCGCAGAGCCGAACCCTCTGACATGAAAATGTCTGGAGTCGGTGAATTATTTTTACATCTGGTCTCTGGTAGGTTGACATGTGGTTCTTTTATTGTGTTGTATTAATAATACTTATAAAGTGCAATTGCATAACGTGGATTGACTAGATCAGCGGTCGGCAACACGCGGCCCGGTCGTGTTGCCGATTGCTGAATAAACCGGTGCGGCCGGTGAATGTTTTGTAAATAAGTGTAAATTAATTTTAATTGGAAAAATGAAGGATATGTTAATACAACTGCAATTTCAATTCAGCGACAGATTGGATGATTTTGAGAAAGTTTCAAGCAAACTGAAAATTTTTGCACATCCTTTTTGAGAATGTACCAAGTCATTTACAAATGAACGTGATTGATCTCCAATCTAATGACGTTCTCAAAAGCTCTTTCTATGAAATCAATGATCTTGTTAAATTTTATGGCAGTCAGCCATCTGATTTTGTGGAATTGAAAAGGATTGCTCAGCAGTTCATTACAATTTTTAGTAGCACTTATTTATGCGAACAAACTTTTTCAGTTGGCAATTATATGTAAATATGCTTCTCGTCTCACATATGAGAATTACAACCATTAATATAACAGGTTATGTACAATAAATAGCCTCTCAAATGCAACCTCAGACATCTCACTGAAATTTGTATAAAATCAGTTACCTATTTAGTTACTTTCTAGTTTTCATTAAATTTCTAAATGATTTACGGTGGTTATTTTTCTAGCTATAAAGCCCAAGTATGTAAGTATAATGTAAGTTCTAGGGTTATTTCACAAGTGCCAACTTGTGGCCGTTTCCTGCCAAAAGGTTGCCAACCCCTGGACTAGATGATCATGTGGGGAAGTGTGTGAAAGGGTTTAGTTTTTACTGTGGGGAAAATTTAACCCGGACATTTAAATCTGGTGCGTAAAAAAAATAAATATTTAAATTGTCCAATAAATAATAATTTGGACCTCAAATTTTTCATGAATCTCTAATGTATAAACATTTAAAGTAACAGTCCGCCCAGGCCCCCACCTCAGAGGATACGTAAAAAAAAACACTTCGGCAGTTAAAGGTTAAATAAATAGCTAATTAATTAATAATAATACTAATTATACAAAAGAAATTAAAATTAAAATGGAGTTACATAAATTAAACTTGATAAGGTAAAATAGTTTTTCAAGGAAATCAATTTTTCAAAATGAAATCATATCAAATCAATTAATTTTATCAAGCCATGGGAAGTTAATTAAAATGGAGTACCATAAATTAAAGTTGATAATGTTAAACAGTTTTGTAGTTTAGTTTGAAGGTCGTTACTTCTACTGCGATGGAGGAATAATGATGAAGTAAGGTTTTTACGTTGACTCGGTGTGATTCAAGATGTTGACTTGATGGACGGGTTTTCAACATATTTATTACATTTCTGTATTAAATTATGTATTGTGTAAGAATAATCTTAGATCATAAAAACGAACGTTTCTTTGTTTGTTCCTTATTATGCGATCCTAAGCCATTAAGCCGGTTGCGGTGATAAAGATGGTATTCTGGTGGTATTTTTTTACATAAGCTCCACACAGGAGGGTCTAAAAATTTCCCTCAGGGCCTATATCATCTCAGGGGGTGCTGGGTGGAGGGTTTTTTAAGGAAAAGAAGTTCTGGGAAGGACATAGGTATGAGTATGAGGGGTGGGTAGGAATCAGGAGGTCAGTGAATCCATCCCTTCAAAGCTATTCATACCAGCTGACTAGATTAGCAACCAGATAACCAGCCAGCGGCCGAAAATCCACATTTCGTCGAAAGATGTTCTTACGATCGTACCGGGCGGTTCAAATGAGAAAGATTAATTATTCTCGGTATCCGCTTTTTAAAATTAAAACTCAATATCGATTTTATTTCATTCCAAATTTGCTTTAATTTATACCTACATACAAAAATTCTGAAAGGCGTGCTTATAATACTATACAAAATATGTACTTTTTTGTATTTACTTTTTCATCATAAGTATTTATCATTTTTCAATAATGTCTAAGCAAAATGAGAATGTAAAAAAATCTCCAATATCTTAATTTGTAAGACCGTAAATAGATAGACAAAATAGAGAAATTTCCGTCATAAATAAGGTATCGATTTTTTTATTTTTATTTGAACTAAAATAAATTTTTTAAACATGAGCTTTCTAGATAACGTATTGATTTACAATAATGTATGATGAGATGGCATGAAATATGTCTTGCAAAATAAAAATTTTGAAAAGTTTGAAAATTTAACAAATCTGCCAACGACCTATGGTATAACCTTAATATACTAAAAATTAACATTTTTTCTCAAAATTTAAAGCATGCGTTTACTACATAAAAGAACAATCTTTCGAAATAAATTCATAATTTTTTGTGGAAAAGAGTCAATACGTCCAAAATTTTATTTAAAAATAACATATTTCCGGTTTTCTCTAGATATACCATTTTAAACAGCTAATTAGAATATAGCAAAACGATGAGCCATCAAAAAATCAATTAAAAATTGACATTTTTTGAACACAATAACAATTAAGATGTTTAAAACTTGCTTAAATAACGTTTTTGTGTTAACAAATTACTTATGATAATTTTAATTTATCGTTATTTTTATTCCAATCGTAAACCAATGTAATGTAAACAATCTCTTGTTTATTACTAAATCTTGTGTAAAAAAGTGAACATTACGTAAAATTGGTCACCATGAAACAGGCAGCCGCCTAGTATGGTGTTTTAATATATCTATTATGTATAAACGGAGACTAGAGGCTTTTGAGATGTGGTCCTATAGAAGACTACTAGGAATTTCCTGGAGAGACCACATCACAAATGAGGAGGTTCTCCAAAGAATCGAAGGAGGAAGGCACCTGCTCAGGACCTTGTCCGAAAGGCGCGCAAGATGGATCGGCCATGCAATAAGACAAGAAGGCCTCTTGCATGCCATAATGGAGGGTATGACCGAGGGGACAAACGCTAGGGGACGCCCACGCCGAGAGTACCTGGAGGACCTGCTGGTGGACGTGCGCTGCTTATCATATGCAGAATTCAAAAGAGCCGCACAAGACAGGGAAGAGTGGAAGAAACGAATAGATGAAATTGCTGCAAACCAATCCCAGGATTGAAACCAGAGAGAGAGAGATTATGTAACATGTATTATATAAATAAATAAATAAAAAATGTAAAACTCTACCGGCATATAAAAGAGTAAATAAATAAATCCTTTATTAATATTTGTATATTTCAAAGTGACAATTCATGGTGGAATTCCATTCTAATAATATAATAAAACAAATATGAAACTTAAATCAGATTATTCCTACTCCAATGTAAAACATGTTTTTTTTTTTTTTTTACATTAACTCCACACAGGAGGCCCTGAGGAAAATAATTTCCCTCAGGGCCTATGTCATCTGGGATGCTGTGTGGAGGGTCTTTTTGAGGAGAGGAAGGAATAAACATTGGTCTTGAAGAGACCCATGTTGTAGGAAGGAGGAAACACAGAGGCCGGCAAATCATTCCACAGCCGAGCTGTTGAACATAAGAACGAGTCGAAGAAGGGACCCGTTCTCATGTGACTAATGTCAACTGTGTACAAATGTTGGGCACGCGTTTGGCGTGTTTCCCGACTATGCACCGGTGCCGAAGGGATCAATGATGCTAGTTCCTCGGAGCATCTTCCATTGTAATACCGGTAGAACAAGGATAGCATTCCCACCCGACGCCTGTGCTCTAAAGATTGCAATCCGTCTGTTAAGATGGGAGAATCTATCAAACGGACCGCCCGTTTCTGCACAGAGTCGAGGGTATTTTTTGTGTCCTTTTCCTTTCCGAAATCATTACATTCATCAAATATTCCACTCATCTTTATTATATAAGTTAATATGAAATGAAGCCGCTCAAGCTGTATGTGCGTTTAGATCTTTTAAACTACGCAACAGATTTTCATGCGGTTTTCACCAACAGATGGAGTGATTCATGAGGAAGGTTTTAAGGTATATAATTTGTCAAGGTTTTGTATAAATTGGTTGAAATACATAATATATCTGGGCAAGCGGCAGCGGGCAGTGGGCTGACAAACGGGCGGTGTGGATTTGATTTAACAGATGGCGTTGGTTATAAAGGTTTCGCTAGCCACAGCAACGTGTGACCGGGTCTGCTATTCATAAATATAATAACGATTTGACAACAATAAAATGAGGCAATTAATAAACCTTGTAAGGTATTGCGCGAAAAATATCGAGTAAGCTACAAACCCGAGGTAATTAGAAAGACGACTTTATAAAAAAATGTAAGAAATTGTATGAAATCAAAAAAATTTAAAAAAAATTTTTATTCCTTTATTTTTCCCATATTTTACAGTTAATATTTACATATTTTGAAAATCATAACAATAATGTAGGAACCCACTAAGCCGCAGCCTGTGAGTGGGTAATATAGTTAAATAAATTTTATTTTAGTACCTAGAAAAAAAACAGTGGTATATAAAGTAAAAACATGATTAAAATTTGTTTAAACAGTTTGTACAAAAAGTCTATACAATAGTGTATGGGTAAATACGCGTATAGTGTAATAACAAGTGAAAAGTTTGTGAGAAACATAAAGTGATATAAGATTAAATAAATAGGGTTTCTACATCTTTATGGTTCAGCCATAATTTTAACTCGTTTGTAATGCGGAAGTTTCGTTCCAACTTGAATATTTTTTGGTAAACTATTGAAGGTACGAGGCCCAATAAAGCTGCTGCGAGTTTGCATTTGTTTTGTTTGAGTTTGGGGGTTATAGAATACATTATTATTTCTAATGTTGATTCTGTTGTAATTTTTTTCGAATTTGTTTATGTTTTTAAAGACATATTTCATAGTTTGCAGTATAAATAGTTTACGGAGACTGAATAGAAATATTCTTTGTATAAAGCATTTGTCGAAAATGTTTTATTTTTATTATACATAACTCTGATAATATAATTTTGAGTTGTTTGCAAAGGTTTTATAAAAGCATCAAGAGCACCACCTCATCCTATTATTCCGTACATGAGTGAAGATTGCATAAGAGAAAAATAAATCATTTTCAATTTGTCAATATTCGGTACTTTTTTAAGTCTGTAAAATATGTACCTACCTAAGATATCTTAATTTAGAAACGGTATTATTAATGTGTGATTGCCAATTTAAATTTGTATCAGTATATATACCCAAATATTTGATCTTTTCAACTTTTCCAAGTTCAGAGCAAGATGAGCATGTTTCTTGATTACAGTTAGCATTATGAATTCTAATTTTAAGGTTATTGGGGGGTTTGTATTTACTGTTTTTATAAAAAGGTAGGTAAAATGTTTTATTGTAGTTTAGATAAGATCACCCCTCTCCCCCTCCCCATATGTTATGTATGTAAACTGTAGGTTAATACCCAGTACCAGTCAGAAGATGGCTTTAACAGGCTGAAACCGGTTACGGTAAAATAAATTAAACAAATATATAAAAATGGAAATAACTTTCATAAATCCTTTATAATTTAGACATGCAGATTGGATGTATCAGAAATGTGCTCCAGTTTGTTTCAAGAGTTCAACTCTCGAATCAATTGATAATACTTTATTAGACCTAATATTACTTTGAAATAAGAAAGCAAAACCTTCCGTTGAATAATTTGTTTTCAAACTGACAATTTCTTTCGTAACTACTTCATAAATAGACTTCAATTAGTTCTCATTAAGCCATATGATTCCTCTGAAAGTATTTTAGTTTTGCACACACTTAGCCCTATCGATGATAAATTTAATCATGCAAAATGTAATCCTCAAATAATGTTATAAACAGGAGCATTGTGTATTGTTAGCATTGCACTGGATGAATTATATTCACCACAGTTTAACCACTTTGGGTCGAATGTGGTGGAAAATTGTTGATACGTGTAAGCGAGGTTACGCAAATTCATTTCATTTTCGTAACCACTCTTTGTTAATGATATAATTTATTTGTGGTAAATATGAATATGGTTATCTAGTGGTTCAGTTTATAAAACAATGGAGTCAAAACAGCTCTTGTCTACCATTTGAACATTGTAAGTTTAGTAAAGGTAAATGCATTCGAAAACATGATTTTTTGATCGCTTCGTGTGTTTATCATTCTCCATTCAAAAAAATAATTAACATTATTATCTGCTAAATCACTATTCTGCAAGTTTCTACACTTCTCATCTGTCCCTTAAAACAGCAAGGCTCAAAAAACATACAAATGCACGATAATTTGAAGAGATTGCGAAAAGTCACGCATTCGTTTAGTTAGTATGGCTTTGAACACTTTAGGTATTGTGGTATCGGGTATTTGTTAGGCAGGAATGATGCCCAATCTCCACACAGAGAAATACACTTGTTTTTTGGTTTGAAGTGAATCAATATAGCTTTTATATTTCTGAAATTTGAAACGTTTTGAAACATGTTGTGTTCTTCACGGACTATTTGATGAGTTTTTATATTTTTGCGGCATTTTCCAATAATCCTCATGTGCCAGAAAACATTACCTGTGGCCAAAGTCTTGCGTAGAGTTTCGGGGAAATGGAAATATAAAGTGTTTTGTTTCTTCTTTGGTAAAAATGAAAAATAAGAAAATTCTGCCTGAATAGTGAAGGTGTGGCGCTACATTCACGGCGCTTTAATAGAGAGTAAATGTGGAATGTGAAGAAAATAGTAAGGAAATAACAACAAGCTGTTGATTGTGTCATAAGGGGCCTATGTCATCTGAGATGCTGTGTGGAGGGTTTTTTCGAGGAACATTAGTCTTGAAGAGACCCATGTAGTAGGAAGGAGGAAATACAGACCCCGGAAAATCGTTCTACATTCGAGTTGTTGAACTCAATTAGTCGAAGAAACGACCCGTTCTCAAATGAAATTCATAGAAACTTCGGTACCCACGAGAATATTCTGAATTCAAACATGTTTCAGTGAAGTAATATTCTTAGGGCGTCAATTTTAAACTTTATAATATAGATCTACCCTTTTATTCCTCGCGGTCCCAAATTAAAACATAAACAGCCTTACTAAAAAACCCAGTGAAAATTTTATTCAATTGACAAACGGCCGCGTATGTGAAAACATTACTAATTAAAAATTTGTTCATTGAAAGAAATACACATGGTTTATAAGGCCTGAGAGGGTATTTTATCTCTGTTTTAACGATTGATGTCCGAACGAAATATGGAATTTTTGCAAAATATTTTGAATGTTCTATATATTTCTTATTTTTGAAGGTGTCGTAAAAACAAATACCATTTATGAAAACTAGATAAAATTACCTTTTAGATTTTTGTATTTGAAATACACTTTAGTTTTCAAAAACTGACATATTTTAAGATTCAAATTCGGAAATAAATTGAAAAAATCTTCTTACCAATTTTTTTTTGACTAAAATGTAGAGAAATTAAAAAAAATCAAAAATTCAAAAACACAGTCCTTTTATGTAATAAATTTGGAAGGAAACTATCACCTCACTTTTTCCTCGTGCATACAATAAAAAAATAATAAGAAATTTCAAAGTTTTTTTTATTGCTAAAAAACCAACCTAAAAATGATACCGGCTTTTATAACAGATTTCTTGCATCTCTAAAGAGGTTAATTTCTTTGATACATTTAGGAACACATGTTTTAGATAGTATTATTTAAAAAACACCACTTTCATAAAATTCTCATAAGATAAAATCCTTTAAATGTAAATTTAAATTTTCATGTATCATATAAAATAGTTTTTGACACTTCAATTTTCAAAGTACGATTATTGTTTTATAACTTGACTAAAACTTATGAAAAACCACAAAAAACACGGTAAATATATCAATTATATAAATATAAGAGTAAATAAGTCATATTAATAGAAATTCCCATCACATTTATGTAATATTTCACACATCCGCGAAGTGAAATTTTTTTAACGGTTGTTATATCATAAATTTCATTTATGATATAACAACGAATGCGCAGGCGCCGCCACCTAGCGGTTATGAAGGAAAACAAACAATTTAGTACTTATACTATAAAAAATGACATTGTTGCCAGATTTAAAATACATTTTAAGAGCAAACCTTATTAGTAATGTTATCGTGTTTTAGTATATTTTTGTTTTATTCATGTTGCCGCAGAAACACGGGTTATCGGGCGTGCTGTGGTTTTTTTTAGTAAGGCTGAAAATGTTTTCGCTAGAACAACTTTTGAATGAACGCTTTCATTTTTTCGTGAAAATTTTTGTCATTTTATATTTTCCAACCATTACAATTTTTGTATTATCCCTACTGTATATACTACAACTGCAAAGTGCAGTGTGAAAAATTCATACAATAGCTGTTGTGTTTCAGTCCATATTATTATTCAATTCTCGTTTTGTTGTTTGCTTATTATAAAATAATATACCAGAAATGGTTTAGAATAGTGATGCAATAGAAATGTCTTAACGGAAGCAGAAACGGAAACAGATGTCAAAAGTAAATCTTAGCGGAAGCGAAAGCGGAACCGGAAGTGTTAATACTATGAAGAAGAAGCACAATTTTATTTTTTAAGATTTGTTTAATTAAATTTGTATTTTGTACTTTTTTAGTACTCGAAATTAAACAGAGTGAAATTATATTTAATAAAAAGTTATTTGGCTGCTTTTACACCTTTGAGTCAGTTTCGTTGTTCTTCATATATTAAACCACCCCCTGTTCAGTCGTCCACGCGCCCCCCACCCCCGCGCTCCTCGCTGTATTTTTCGTTTAGAGTTCTGCTATAAAGTTTGCGGAACCAGAAACAGAACGGAAGCGAAAAAACTTGCGAAACTTCTGCAGAAGCAGAAACGGAAGCAGAGTTCTGTTGCAACACTAGTTTAGAAATATGTGCGATTTTGTATTCTTTAAAAATTTTAATTTCATAATGGTGGACCGGTGATACGAAAAAATGTTGTGAAATATTCATAGTTTTTTCTTCTCATAAATTTTGCAAACTTTTATTTAGATGACTTTTAATGCAAACTTTTGTACTTCTAGCGTTTTGTATTCTGAATAGCATTTACCCGAACAGAAACAACCTTAATTAAATTAAATAAATTTTTCCTATTGTTCAAAAACTCAACACGTGATAATCTATTCTATAAAAATGAATCGCTGAAATTGTTGCTAAGCACAAATCTCGAGAGCAGCTGAACCGATTTCGCTAATTCTTTTTTTAGAACATTCCTTGAAGTACGAGGATGTTTCTTACGGAGAGAAAAATTAAGAAAATTGCGCAGAAAATTTAATAATTTCAGAAAACATCGCACGTTTGACAGTTCGCGTGTTTGAGAATGACATTTTGCAAAACAATGATTGTTCAATCAGGATTCTATTTTTGAAAATCTTTGAGTAGATAGATTTATTTAAAGTAGGTACTCCCCTAATAATTTGAATCGAATCAAGAATTTTAGATATTTTAAATAGGTACCTTTATTAGATACCAAATTTAATATTCATGAAAAATGGAAATTTGAATAGAAATTGTAAAAGGTGGCACGCGGGCTGTTTAAAAACTGAATGTACTGGGATTGAATATATGAAACGCGGAAGGAAGGTTAGTGGGACGAGGGAGCGGGAAACGGAAGATGGAAGGCGGGGAAGGTGGAAGGGGAACGCGGGAGGGGAAGGGGACGTGTGAGGGGGGAGGGGAAGACAGGAGGGGGGTTCACAGGACGGGGGAAGGGGGAGGGGGGAGTGGAGTGGGGAGAGGGAAGGTGGAGGTGACGGATTGGGAACGCGAGAGAGGAAGAGGACGCAGGAGAAGAAGGGGAGGCGGAAGGGGAACGGGACGAATGGGTAAGGACACTCAGGGAGAAAAAAATTCTTTATTAAATGGCATAGCAACGCATGCCGGGACCAGCTAGTAAACTATAAAATATAAAAGGTTTTTAATGTTGTGGCCTATTTTATTAGATGTAGCACGTGTCATAAACCACGTGGGAATAAAGTAATATGGCTCGAGGTCTAATTAACTTATGGGGTGTAAGTATAATTCCCACGTTGTGTTAGTTAATTTCAATTAGCGAGGTGTGGATACCACCGCTCTGGGATTCATTTATTAGATAGCCAAAAGCTCTGCCATAGGTCACCGGAAGGCGTTCGCTACGTTTGGTGACCTAGCAAGGGGGGCCCGGGTTCATGGGGTTAGGTTTGTCCAGATCTTGGCGGCGGATGCGTCTGCCCACTAACAGCGTGGTAGGCAGGATCCGTGGATACTGGTTGAGGGAGACCTTTTTACCTCTCCAGCAGGACTCTCTCGGAACATCTCCTTGCACGGTATTGGGAAGGATTGATCCATCACCCCTGGATACACTGACCTTCAGATTCCTAACCACACCTTATACCCTTTTCCTTCCCAGAACTTTCTCTCCCTCATTTCCCTAAAATTATCTCCACTCGGCGTCCCCAAAGATGACAAAGACCTTGTGGGATACTTATTTTCATCACAACCTCCTGCATGGAACTAATGTAAAAAAGTATGTAGTTTAGGTACATTATAGTGTCGGCTAGTTATACTTCTGGAGGTGTGTTTGTGTCGTAAGAGCGTTTTTTCGGTGTGTTATATAATATAATATTTGTACATAATATACTATTTAATGTCTATTACATGAAGTGTTATCCTTCAACAAGCTTTATAGATACACAAACATTACTATAAGTTGGTTCTGAACATGCAAATTAACTGTTAACCGCAAAACAGGTCTGTTGTTGATAGATTCCACAGACAAACAATACACGATAACGCAACATTCTAAATAATTACACTCCAAGGGATAAACTTCATCAATTTGTTGTTGGAACTAAAAGGTGGGTTGGGAAATTTAGATGCTTGTAACACCTACCCACAGGTGTATTGTACAGATGATAGCTTTGTCCACTTATGTATGTGAGTTACAGATAGAGCGCCATGACGAAACTATAGCTTTATTAGAAGAATCGTCTAACAAAATTTTCTCATAGTGGTATGAAAATATTTTTTTTAAATCACATGATCATACGATATTAGAAATTTATAAGAATATTTTTCAAACACGACAATTTATTTCCCATCCGAAAACCTTATTTTTTAGTTCAAAGTATTTTTTATTTAGTTTTCAGTAAAACTACTGTACCCACAGTCCTCCTCACTTGGGATTCCTGATCTGAGTTGGACTGTAGATTGTAGATACGATATGACATCACCATTTCCTCTTCAAGAATAATGATTTCCACAAAATAAAGAACAAATAAAAAATTTAAAATCTCCAAATTTGTTGACTATAGGTAGTGCTAGACTTTTCCGTGTTCTGCGTAACACCCCTATGATGTAACGCTTCAAATGCTAGGATAACTAAATAAATAAACCGTCGTTAAAATGAATTTGCCAGTTCTCAGAATACACAATATTGTGTATCAATGTGCGGGGGTTTTATTAATGAGTTAAGTTTTCATTATTTCTAGATTTTCACAGGCAAAGGCTGTAGGCATTGTTCATAGTAATGAAACAATGAAATAATCTCGTCGTTATTTGGGAAAAACAATGTGGTAACAATATTATTGGGTGTTACATTATTGAATGTAGGGTGAAATGGATCATTCTCTGACTATATTTAAAATACAGAACTTGGTGGAGAATTTAGTATATGTAAGCATGTTATGTTGATGTTAGATGAACTGTTGATAGCAATTTAGTATAAAGCATGTTATGTTGATGTTAGATGAACTGTTGACAGCAATATAGTAACTAATTATTACTAACACATTTGTTGTCTTGTTGTTTCAGGTAAGGCCTTGCCATTTACCTCTGAGGCTGTGGGTGATTCGCGGCATAGGTAAAGTATGTTTTCACTTCAAAATCTTACCTTCTTCTTCTTCGTGGCGCTGTCCCAACTCATTGCCTAGGTAGGCTGTTGGGTTCGGCTCTTCTCGTTCTCTGGTCGTAGTTTCTTCGGTTCCGAGTATCGCCTTCATTCAGGCCGTTTCTCTGAAATGTTTTGGAGCATTGAGTCATCCAGGAGTTATTTGGTCTTCCTCTGTATGACTGTCGATGAAGCTCCATAGACATTGCTTGCTTCACTGTGTGGTCTGATGGTCTCCGTCTTACGTGCCCATACCATCTCAACTGTCGTTTCTCCAACTTACTGTTTATGCCCGTGGCACCCAGGCTACCACGAATGCGTGAACTTTTAATTTTATCTTTTAGTGACGATACTGCCGACCATCTAAGCAATTCTGCCGTTTCATTTTGCCTAGAGTAGGAGTTGTACATAGTCCAGCATTCGGAGCCATGCATTATCGCGGGTCTAACAATAGTCTGGTATATCTTTCCTTTAAGGTTTGTAGTCATTTTGGAGTCACACAATATTCCTGTTACTTACCCTTTCTATAAAATTCAGAACTGCTGCTTGCTTTAACCCCTCCTAGATATTTAAAATCCTTAATTTTTCTCCCTGTTTCGTCTAAATGAAAAATATAGTGTAAAAGTTAGTCATGTAGTTTTAACATTCTTCAATAGATGTCGTATGTATAGTAGTAATACATCGTTTTGTGGTAACTCAACAGATGTCAGCTTAGTATTATATTAGAA
Organism: Limnephilus rhombicus; assembly: GCA_929108145.2. Taxonomy (NCBI): domain Eukaryota; kingdom Metazoa; phylum Arthropoda; class Insecta; order Trichoptera; family Limnephilidae; genus Limnephilus; species Limnephilus rhombicus. Next base: position 31,007,040 of record OV815298.1, on the reverse strand, counting down.
GAATTTCATATATTGTCGTTCATGTCTAATGTACGAATGGGTACGACAACAGCCGAAGACATTTGGTAGACGGGCAGATGCTATCAGTGTCGCGGGTCCGCAACCATAGAATATCTTATAGTCTCTGAAAAAGATGGAAAGGACGTCTAGTCCAGTTAAATGTTCATTGTAAACTTTACGATAAAGTATACGAAGTAACTTGTAATCTCAAGGAACCTCGATCTCATTTGGAAGTTTCCCAAAACTGTCCAACTAATCTTAATCATTGGAATTAATAAACACTACAAAAAAGTAAAGGTTTTCATAAAATAAATAATTAATAAAAAAAAATGAAAATTTTAAACATTCTTCTCAAATTGCTATCGGAAATTTTGGTTTCATAAAGGTGCATATTGAAATGTTTCTGTGGTTAAATTCTAAATTTGAATAAAAAGCGTGGAGTTTTCTCTTTCTCACACCGTTTATAACGTATTTCTTACCATGACAGTAAGGGAGATCCAACGATATATTTGAGACCTATACGAGCTGGGATAAATCTGGTCTCCTTTGATTAAACTAGTATAATTGTTTATTAAATCGATTTTTTCTGGCTTAGGTAAATGTTTTTCTGAAATAGCTTGAAGATTTTAAAGGTGGTTCGAAAACAACTTTTGAAACGTAAAGTGTTAAAATTGGCAAATGATTTGAATCTCCATAACGTTAAGTGTTATTGGCACCCGTTTTATTAAAGCTCATATTTCCATGCAGATTGTGTCAATGCTCCGGATGTGTAATGTGTGCATGAAAAGGTGCGGGTGCAAGCGAGACAGATTGCTTGCTGGGCTTATGTAAAGTAATGAATGCATGATGCGTCCTCTATGGCTAATTAGCAGTTCCCAAATGAACACCTGTTAAGATAGATACCTGTACGCCCATTTATTTCTTGTATTACATTGGCGCAGCCGGCAGGATAAATGTTCCACTGACCTGGGTGTATCCGTATACCAATTTGAATCTTATATATATAATCTTACAAATATCTTTGTTCTCCATAACATTCTTTCTTTAAAAAAAAAACACACACACCATTATCAAATAAATACTGCAGCTCACATATATTTATGTGCAATTAATTATTTAAGTACTAACTTATACCTAACTAATAACTAATAGCATTTATGTACACTCCCCTTCCATACACAAGCAAATGCTTTTAATGGAAGGGTAGTAAAAATAAACCTGTAAAAAAAAAAAAAATATTTAGTTGTAAAATTGTAATTATAATAAATGTTTCAATAAATAATAATAATAATAATATATTTTGTATGCAAGCTGAAAGTTGGATAAACAAATTAGTACATTAAGTTAGTAAATTCGCTTTAATATCTGAATAACATCGGAAAGCTTTTAATTCCGTGCACAATACATTTTTCACTTTTTTAATCCACTCACAATTTTCATAAAATTCTACCAACCCTCGTGAGACTCTTATAAGGAAATTTGTTAGGTTGAATTTACGTTTAAATAGGTTTCTGCTAACCGATCCTAAACGGGTCCAATTGCCTATTCGTGTCACTCCAACACTGGGGGAAAGTTCATACTTATCAATTCATTATCGTTCCTTCTATTTTGAAAATGGAAAATTCACAAATAAGTTAAAAATATCACTGAAGAAGAAAATGATACTAACAAATCTAAACGAAGTATGAAAAAGAACCAGTCACAGAAAATAAAAAGCTTACTGCCGCAATTGGGACTCGAACCCAGAACCTCTCGTTTTACTAGGACGCACGCCTTTACCTTCGGCCACTCTAAACTCTTGTTTTAAGTCATTTATAAAAACTCGTATTTCAAATTCAGAATTAACTTCAATTATTTTTTCCATATCATTGACAGCTACCCTTTCCAATATAAACAAGTGTTCGAAGAATTGGTTTGTAACCTAAATAGTTTCTCGGATAAATATATCCGATTTTATGTAAATGGAACGATTTTTGACCTTTTTGTAAAAGTCTAAATGAATATTCAATTTTTTACAAAAATAATTCTCTTACAATTAATAACCTTTGAAGGTTATTCCCATCAATGTTTTTTTTACATTAGCTCCACACAGGAGGCCCTGAGGAAAATATTCCCCTCAGGGCCTCTGTCATCTTTGGGGATGCTGTGTGGATGTTTTTTTAGGAAAGGAAGGGATAGGGGTGGGTGGGAATCTGGGGGTCAGTGTATCCAGGAGTGACGGACGTAGTACGAATCCATCCCTCCCACTGTCAAAGGGACTCCCTCATCCATACAGCTGGTGAGCATCCACCCCCAAGACCCGGACAAACTACACGCCATGAACCGGGCACCCATGCTATGTCTCCAAATGTAGCGAACCACTTGGTATAATTGACCATTGGTTCCCCGGGCGGCGGTACCCAAACTCGCCTCCCAAATTATAAATCTGTGAAATGTGAATATCAGCCAATGATTAAGCTTTAGAGACAATGCGTACCATATTTAATACATAACAGATCATTACTTTAAAAATAAGGCTTGCCATATACTCGTAGTTTGAACGTATGTCAATATTATTTAGGAAAACACGTCAAATAAACCTGACAACCCTTCCCACGAAGACGCAGTTGATATCAATCATTGTTTGTGCTGTTTATTATTTGATTTATTGTGTATTTAAGCGAAAACCGATTTTCGAGAGAAACGGATGTGATTGGAATAAATGTTTTCGATTTATGTCGACAATATTTGCGCTACAGCTAACATCGTTTTCGATATTTCTTTTTTTATTTTCGTTTATAAATATAATCTCCTTATACCTAAAAACTTTATTAAGTAATTATAAAACAGTGTCATAAATATATTTCATAAGAACAACTTCCATGACAAACTCCCAACAGCTTACGGTACCTAATATCAGGGTTTAAATCCCTGAAAGAATAATTCATGGTTTAGGGAGGGAGGAGGGTGTTCAAAGAATGTTATTTAAGGATGATTTTTATTTTTATAATCTATTTTAAGGGCAAGATTAAAAATGAAAATCCTACACTGAAGGGAACTGACATTGGGAATCTATTAGCGTGGAAATTTTCCCAGGAAAATAGGAAAGGAAATTAATAAGACATCAATACTGATAACCGCAAAAACTATTCACCACTTTTTCCTTAATTGTTTCCATTTTGACGTGTTTGTGAGAGATTGTCAAGAATTGAAATTAATGATGTTAGTAATGGAAATTAAGGGCGTAAATAAAAAAAATCGCGAAGCAATACACCAATTGGGAAAAAATAGTTAAATACAACGCTGGGGATTCTGTTGTAAAAAAGGGTAAAAGGTTTTGTGTAATTTCTGTCCTGCTAAGAAAAGACACATGAATACATAATATGTATATAATTATATGTAATCATGCGAATACATTTACGCATGAATGTTTTATTTGATTAAATGAAAACAATATTAGCGAAACTCAATCGAAAATCTGGAGACAGAAAAAATCAGAAAAAGATATTGGCACCTCCGGTACTCGAACTCAGGACCCTTTGCTTACATGGTAAATGCTCTACCAACTAATCTAAGGTGTCTATAACCAATTCGGTCACTTTTAACAGTATAATACTTCGAATAAGAACTACCAACATTATCTTCATTTTCTTAAATCTTTACATATTTTTTAATAAAATGTAAACGTGAAAATATCATTTTATTCTCACAGTATCCGCAGGCCGCATTCAATAATTAGGGATAAAAATTATATGAGTGTTTTAGGGCTAAAGGAATTAAAATTTTGTGACATCTTTCACATAAATCTCTCTCTCCTAACCGCCCTACTGTGATACAAAATAAATATTGAGTTAATGTCTTTCAAAGAATGGCTGCAAATGGGTGGCTTCTAGGACGAAGTGAAGAACGACCCAAATCGATATTGTCAATTGAACTATCGGTATTTAAATGAAAATGGAAAAATGTGTCGAACAAACCGGCTTCTGATTTGAAGTCATCCATTGAAAAACATTTACATACACTTACATTTTATCTACCTCCTAAATTGGGTGTAATATATAGGTATATTTATTTTTTTTAACATTGGCTCCACACAGGAGGCCCTGAGAAGAAAATCCTCTCAGGACCTTTGTCATATTTGGGAATGCTGTGTTAGGGGTCTTTTTAGGAAAGGAAGGACAGGATGTTCTGGGAAGGAAAAGGGTATTTAGGTTGATAGGAATCTGGGGGTCAGTGTGTCCAGGAGTGATGGACATATGAATCTATCCCTCCCGCTCCGGTGCAAGCCGATGTTCCGAGAGAGTACTGCTGGAAAAGTCAAAGAGACTCCCTCAACTCCTCCCGATCCGGCCTGCCATGCAGCTGGTGGGCAGATGCATCCGCCGCCAAGACCCGGAAAAACCTCACCCCAAGAACCCGGGCAACTTTGCTAAGTCACCAAACGTAGCGAACCACTTGGGGGGACCTATGGCAGAGGTGTTGGTTATCCAATAAATGGTTCCCGGGCAGCGGTACCCATACCCGCCTCCCAAATTGAAATAATATTTATTTAACGCAATTTGACACTGGATTATTCTACAATCCACTCCACACTCAATGACATGTTCTTCTATTCCTCAATCACAATAGCCGTCGAATGGTTGAACTTGGGAAAGCGGCGACTTACTGTAGAATTGTACGGAACGTTTTTAAGATTATGGGAAGCCGCGGTCTATTGTGTGGAGAATTTACACACGATCCGGGATTACGTTGTGAATTGCACAATCGTCTCTAATTGAATTCCGAGAGCTCTGCGTGGTGGGTCATGCTAATTTGTATCTACAGTATATTAGGATTTAATGATGAGATAAAGAACTGCGACTTATTTCTTGTAATTTGCTACTGGTGTTGACTTAACTCAACTTAGTTGGATTAGGTGACTTTTATAATGAATGTTTACCTTGTGTATACTCTTCACAGCTGCCTTTGATACTATTCCCTTGAAAAACAAATAACTCTTAATGTTTTCCTCGATATTTATTATTTATGGGTTTGCCGTCACAGCGGCACGAGTGTGGACTGTATATCATCCCGAGGTAATTGGCAACATAACCTATCCACTTCACACTATCATAGTGTTTCATGCAACAACTTTCACTTACTTTACTACTCGATCATACCTCCTATTTCATGTATTATTTCGGTGTTAAAAGTTGCTGTAGTTCATCTGGAAAATGAATGAAGGAATGTGATGTTCCACAAACATTTGTGGCCATTTTTGAGTATTTTCCTTTAATAATTTCATCTCTATTATATCGAGGAACTCCGAAAACTATTAACTAGCCTTGGGGGGAATACGATGGATGTTTTAGCGTTATTAGATCTCTTATTCATCAATCAGAATATACATTATTCTGACCTCTTAATAAATAATACATAACGTTTTGCGAACATTTTACAATGAAAATTCAAAATAAGGTTACAAAGTCTGGTAATACATACCAACATGACCTAAAAACTCACAATATTTTAGTCAAAAGAATACTTCTAAGTTGCGATCTAAAAGATAGGTCTTGATATGCCTTTGTTTTAAAGTTGATGTATAATTTAATTTCCAAAAGCTTATGTTTTGTGTTGCTGGGAAATAATAATTACTGATGGAAAATATTTTAAATGGGATGTGATAAAATGTGTAAACGAAGTTTCGCGTATAAATTGTTAAAGTGTTCTGCTGATTGCTAAAGAATGCGGAAGTGTTAGGAAGCATTAAAATAAAGATATATATTGTTCAAAACAGATTAACTTTTAATATGCACTCAAATTTACAAAAGCAATGTTATCAGGAAAGGTTGGAAACATGGAAGGTGACCTACTATGTTATTGCGAACTACACTCGAAACAACATAACGGTTGCTTTCAAAAACAAAGTCATTCAAAAACGCGATTCATCTCGCAAGCATAACAGTGTGGCAATTGAATGAAAATTGCCAGTATTGAAAAATAAAATCACAAGTACTTCTTACAGAAGTTGACAAATAGCTTTTTTTATGAAAATTCTACGACAGTTAGTGTTTCATTTCATAGCTTTCTTCCCATTTAGCTAATTGTGTTTTTCATCCAATTCATTTGGTTTAGGGGTGAATGTTAAAAGGCTCCATGTAATTAATGTCCTAACTGGCTGATGATAGCCATATTTCCTGCATTTTCTTTATAGCCTGACACACGCGCTGAAGGAGGTGGACAGGACAAGGCGAGGCATATTCCTGGGATTTATGACAAGGTCAGACGCGGTCCTTTTATATACCACCTTATTATTCACAATCGTGTGAAGTTCTAAACGCTTGAACCTAACGGGGGAAGAAATCAAGGGAGCTTTCTATATTGATATGAATTACAACGGAGGGGTAAGATACGAAAGGGAATGAAGCAAGAATTGTGCGCCAAGACAGAGTTTTGTTGCAGTCTATCCTCTCTACTATCCCTGCGGGGAAACGGCGAGATGGTTTATTAGTTAGTTAACTAGGCTGCAGATTGAAGGTCGTTTGTGGAAGTAATTATAAAAATCCTGGCCATAATACAGGGTGGCGCGTATAAATAACCCCAACAAAGGCAGGCTTTATGCCATAAGAAATATGAAATTTAATCAGTTATGTACGCGGCGGTCTCACCTGAAAAATTATGGTTAGGAATTGCCTTAACGTATTTTTAAACGCGCACTCGCCAGATGGAAATGATTGACTTGCAAATGCGTGCATCAAATCAAAAACGAAATCAATGCGAAACATTTTTTAAGGTATAGAGACAGATATGAGAATGGGTCGTATCAACGACTTATGAGTTGAACAGGTCGGCTGTGGAATGATTTTCCGACCTCCGAGACTTCAAGACTGATAATATTCACTCCTTTCTCTTCTCAAAAAGTGTCTCAAACAACATACCCTAAGATGACCGAGAAAATATTTTCCTCACGGCCTCCTAACTGAAGAATGCAAAAACAAGGCGATTTAGGTTTGCGGAGACATACAGCAGTATTTTTCAATATTCATTCTAAATTTGTTAATCCATGAGAAATAGTTAAGGTTCGGCCAAATTCTCTGGTTATTGTTTTGTTAATTACAGCCTGCATCAAAAATGACGGTATAAATATACCATAAATACATATTACATGTCACAAAATCTTAGTTGTACATAAAAATTAATAAAAAAATAGTATTTAAGTTAATTGTGAAATGACACAAAGAGCTACAATTACATACAATGTTTATAAATAAAATTATTATTGGTTGAAAATATATGATAGAATAGCCTTCTTGTACCTAGCTTCCATGCACTTAAATAGATACTCCAGTCAATATTGCATTGATATCTTTCTGGAGCTTTCTAGAGTCTTCTAATAAATGACTTTATTCTTGAGATGAGTTTAATGTTATTAGCCAAAAGTAAAAATCGGACGAATTTAATTTTTTCCGTAGTATTTTTTATAAAAAAAAACAATGAGGGTCCTAAATTGGATCCCTGAGGTACACCAGAGCTTGTTAAGTATGGGTTAGTAGAATTAGTTAGAATTGTTCCCTTTAGTTCAAATAGTTACCAGAGAATAAAGAAAAAACATTTTTTTCTATCCTGTCAGAGATCAACCTCAACAAAAGCCCTCGTAAAGTCATGGTATGACGTGTCAACTTGCTGACTGTTATCGGGTGCTCTCGCCAAGTATATATGAAAAAATTTGAAATATATATGAAAGATGTTAATATATATTAAAGAAGTTATATGTATATATTAACAAATTCACGGTGCTTCTTTAAATGCAATTTTACATGTTACCCACTCTATTTTAAACGAGTTGAGTTTCATTAAACATTTTCAAAATTTTCGCTTCAATTTTATTGTTTTAAATATTAGCGCGCTCTCTCCAATATTCGTAATTATGTATCTCTCTATTTTCTTCTTTTTGAGCGGGTGTAGATAATTTTGGTAGTTCTTAGTTAAGTATGATACAGTTAAATATGACCGAATCGGATAGGGTCACATTAGATCAGTAGTAGCTCCGGAGCTCTCGGAGCTCCGCCCCGGCAAGGCAAAGATCCTGGTTTCGTTCCTAGATTTTTCTTTTTAAGGTTTTGATTGACTGTCGCTAATATTTGACGACCTCCGTAGTCCAGTGGGTAAGACTCTTGACTCACAATCCGGAGGTCGCGGGTTCGAACCCGGCAAGCGCAAATAAATTTTATTTGATTAATTTGTGTTATTTCACAATTAATTCATTTAAAATAATATATATTATATTTGCGGCATGTTCCAGAGTGGAAGATACTATCAGTATCGCCCTGGTGTAAGACCACCATTCAGAATTGAAAAGTTGCTTGAAAATGGCTTTAGCCGTGTTTAGTGACCAGATCTGAATAGCCAGGTATTTCCCAACCTTCCTCTTCCCCACCTCCTTCCCCTCCCCACTACCTTCAGCCTCACAACATACCCCAATTGTGGATGCCATAGTCTCACTGGCTCCAGACGGGAGCAGTTGAGATTCTTGTGCGGTATTCACTGTAAAAAAAAAAAAAAATTGTCTTCATTAATTAAATATTACAGTTTGAAGTTTTACTCATTATGTTTGAAATAAAAATAAAAGGTAATTATTATTCTTTGTATTTCACTCCAACACATTTACTTCTCCCTTAATTATCTTACAAACTCACTCCTCCTCCCAATCTTGTAAATGACCGCATTAATCACTAAAGTAATCCACCATTAGAGTTGAAAGAACTAAGTTTTAGCAAGTTACGTCTTAATGCTCAATTTAATATTCCTTTTTCATTTCTTTACAACTCTTTCATCCATTCATATTAATTCCTACTTCTTCTCCCTTCTGCTTCGTAGCTAAGTAGTCCCAATGAATGTCTGCTTGTATTATATTCATAAATGGTGCCCGCTTTAAAAGCTTTTCAACAGACCGAAGCTTTTTTGTAGTAGGAACTCTATTATTTTTAACTCGATAAATTTTACCTTTGCTCTGTGCTCGTTAACGGCGTCATAAAATTTCTAATAATTATCTGTTTCTCCGTAAAACATGAACAGTTTGCTAAATTATCTACCTGAATACTTGCAATAAGAATCCTTAGTAATGTAGTTTCTGTTCACAGTAGAAACTTTAATCAACTTAGTTTTATAAGAACGCTTTACTAAACGCTACATATTCCACTTTCTTATACAAGGTGTAACAGCACGTGTCAGAAGAATTTTAGCCAGCAATTCCTGGGCATATTTGGAGTATAATGTCATTTTACTGACTGACGACATTTTCTCAACTAAAAACATTAAAAATATTCTTCGACCACACGTCGTAACTGTATAGCCGGGTATAGCCTAGAGGATCATATGATAAGCAATCCGACTCATTTAAACAGCAAGGAAACACATGAAACAGCGCTCACGCGTACATATAGATTTATACGTATAATTTAATGTGAATAACGCACAAAAGTCCCTACCGCCTGGAGGCAGTGAGACTATGGCATCCCCAATTGGGGTACGTTGTGAGGGTATGTTACTGAAGGCAAATGGGGAAAGGAAGGAGATGGGGAAGAGGAAGGTGGGGATTCAGATCCTGGCTATTCAGATCAAGTCACCAAACACGGCTAAAGTCATTTCAAACAACCTTTCAATTGAATTGAATCTTACAACAGGGCGATACTAAGAGTATCTCACATTCTGGAACGTGCCGCAAACATACTCGTATCTTATATTATTTCAAATGATGAAATTGTAAAAACACAAATCAATCAAATCTTAAAAAAATATATCATCTGACAGCAAAATTACCTATACATTTTTACTCCAAATATGCTCAGGATTCGCTGGTTAAAATCCTTCCGGTTCCTTTATGTTACACCTTGTGTAATCCCTTGTATTGCTTCTGTAACATGCACAAGGCGGTGTACAGCGAAGAAACTAACTTTAACTCGGATATGTCTTTCGTAATACGTTCTCGTATAATTTTCTAGAACGTAAGTAAAACTAATAAGTAAGTTATCAGTATTGATGGCTCAATCTATTATGTCGGAAGGGGTGGAACATTCGAGTAATACATCAACAATCGATAGGTTTACTGAACCTTGTGAAACGGGAACGCTGCGAGGAGTTTGTTCAAATATATTGTAATTCTTTCTAATAAAGTAAAATACCATTATTTGTAATAACAACTGGTTGATTCTCTGATTTTTTTTACGTATCTCCACACAGGAGGCCTATTTACATCTTTGGGCTTGCTGTGTAGAGGGTTTTTTAGGGAAAAGAAGGAGAGGAAGTTCTGAGAAGGAAAAGGGTATTTCTTTAATAAATGAATACCTCACAAGAGTCCCAACTGCTCCCGTCTGGGGCCAGTGAGACTATGGCATCCGCAATTGGAGTATGTTGTGAGAAGATAGTGGGAGGGGAAAGCGAAGGGGAAGAGGAAGGTGGGTTGGCTATTCAGATCTGTTAAACAAATAAGGCTAAAGTCATTTTAATCAACGTTTCAGTTCAGGGTGGCGGTATTACAATATGGCGATACTGAGAGCATCTTCCATTCTGGAACGTACCGCAAATGCAAATGTATTTTATTTTTAATACTTGATCGTAAGATTACGCAAATTAATCTAACCTAATTTATTTGCGAACGCCGGGATTGGAACCTGCTGCGTTGCTGCTAGAGAGCCTTACACCTCGACCACCTGTTGAAAAATCTAGGAAACTTGGCTTGTTTTATGTAAATTTTGTATGTTGTAGGTACCTATACATATTCAATGCAAATGTACAAATGCAATGTTTTCATCAAATTTTGCTAGAAAGCCTCTTTTTTATCTTCGTACGAGTATATTGTATGTGCATGATTTATGAGACAATAATTGTGAAACTTTTTCGTTTCCTTTTGACTCTTTCTACTACGACTTTTTGATTTAGTACCACTTTGTCAAATGCCTCTTCTAGTAACAGTACATACTGACAGGAAAGCACTTCACCAGATCAAATTGGTAAAGTTTTAACCTAAAACTTAAAAATTTGTCTTAAGGTTGTTGATTTTAAATTAGATTAAAAAAAACGTCACATACATCGGATTTCTCTTCCCAATGGAGAATGAAAGCCTTGCAAATATTTCCCATCTTTCTTCCCATGGGTACCTTTAACACCCCTCCCTAACTTTGCGTGAGCAAGTTTCACATTTAATAGACTCTAAATTTTGAAAGTTCCACATTTTGTAGTACTCCATTAAAAGAACATTTTTATCGAAGTTGAGATTATTGAAGATGCATTCATTAAACCGTTTTAGCCCTTGACACACCTTTCAAAGGGTGGATTGTTCAGAAATTAGTCGGGTTGATAAATAATTTTATTTTCCATTCCATATATGTATCTCTGAACAAAATTACCATCTCTGACGTGGAAGATAGAGTGTTACCTACACTTCCTTGCGAGATAAACCCGCTGTCAACCGTAATGAATGGCTTTTCTTACAGTGTATTATTGTGTTTAACCACAGGACAATTTCCAGCGGCTGCCTTCCACTTGATAAATCTCCCACACGAACATTAACCTATATATATTAAACTGTTTACAGTATATATGTATACCCACATCAGATACAGTAAAACGGTGAGAATCTGCCACCAAAAAAAAACAATTTAAAGTTAACTAATTAACTAACTATTAATTCATCGAATTTATTTATATACTGCGCATTTGTCAGTAACTTAAGAAAATTAATCGATGGCAATGAAATAATTGATTTTATCGGAATTTATTTTTGGGGTATTTAAACCGTGGTGCGTTAACTCCCTCTTTAGATAACATTTCGGACAGCAACGTCATCGTGTCCATCCTCAGAGCAACCGTTAGTGGTAGAGTGTGTGCGAGCTGGTAATATGGTATAACATATTTAAACCGTGGTGCGTTAACTCCTTCTTTAGATAACATTTCGGACAGCAACGTCATCGTGTCCATCATCAGAGCAACCGATAGTGGTAGAGTGTGTGCGAGCTGGTAATATGGTATAACATATTTTAAATTAATTGTTTCTGAAGTCCTGGGAAGACAAAAAACACGAAGAGCGCGCCTAATTACAAAGTCAATTAAAATTCACAAAAATCACATCAATATGTATACCTACTACGAGGCAAGGCTCAATAGTTCCTGGTATTTGGTAATTAACGGCTACACCTAAACTAAGCGCAGAAATCCACTTTGAATAAACCACTGATGATGACCACTGTAAAGCTTTCCGAAACGTTGCCTAAAGCAAAAGGTAGCACAACACGGCATAGTACCCTAAAAATAAATCACCACAATATGTATACCTACTACGAGGCAAGGCTCAATAGTTCCTGGTATTTGGTAATTGACGGCTACACCTAAACTAAGCGCAGAAATCCACTTTGAATAAATCACTGATGATGACCACTGTAAAGCTGTCCGAAACGTTGCCTAAAGCAAAAGGTAGCACAACACGGCATAATACCCTAAAAATAAATCATCACAATATGTATACCTACTACGAGGCAAGGCTCAATAGTTCCTGGTATTTGGTAATTGACGGCTACACCTAAACTAAGCGCAGAAATCCACTTTGAATAAACCACTGATGACGGGCACTGTATAGCTGTCCGAAACGTTGCCTAAAGCAAAAGGTAGCACAACACGGCACAATACCCTAAAAATAAATCACGACAATAGGATTGTATATTTTGAAATCGGCAAGCGGAAGCACGTTTCATCGGACACTCGGATTACCCCTTCCAATACTATTCCTACTTTCGCTTCCTGCTCTACTTCCGCCTTACTTCGTCCTTACAGGACATTTAAAGTTCCACCGGAACTTTAGCGAGATGCTCCGTTTCACAATGCATCTTTTGTACCTGCAATTTTGTTAGAAAATTTAATAGCGAAATGTTCCTGTATTACTGTTTAAAATACTGAGTACGGTACCTACCTGTATAGGTATTCTGTTAGTAGTTTTTTTATCCATTTATTTTTATGTATAAAATTAGATTACTAGTGTTTTTCGACGTGTCTTATTAAAATATATTTGTGAAAAGTTAACAAAAATAACACACCTGCTAAGTCACCATGTCTTTGACGTACAACTAATAAACATTGTGACGCGGGTTTGATGCGGGGCGTGATATCTTGATGCAGGAAATAAGATTCCAATAAATACTCTGCTTGCCCTCGGCACATCTGTGAGACGTTAGATGTAGCTAGCGGTAGCAGTGGTAGGGTGAATTGGGGTGACAGAAGGAGGTAGTACAGATGGGGTAGGGAAGTGATGGGACTCCCTTTTTAGTTCAACCATTTTATTTGATACTTTGGTAGATTCTTCTCACGTTGAATGTTTGAAAGCATCGCTCGATCTTATTTCTAAGGATTGACTTTAAAAGATTAGTTCTAGAAGTTCAATTGAAAGAAAATGACCTTAGTGTGAATAATATCATTTTGTAATTTTGTCGTCCTGCTGAATATTACTCATCAGCTCATCAGATAATGAGAAATATTCAACAGGATAAATCAAATATTATTTAAATGTGTTGTGTTTTACATATTAAATACTTCCATCATTCTTTAGCGTTGCTACGCCAGACGATTCGTTTAAACGTCCCACAATGGACTGGACCAATTATGGATTACAAATAAGTAGTGAAAATCATTATGAACAAGTTTACCTCATTCAGGCCAAAGATGACGTCAGTGATGTCGCTGTTGTGTGATAATTTTTCGTCGTCCTCCCTTCTCAACGGACAAAGGAATTTAATTATAAAAAGCCCACGCCGGCTAAAAATTAATACTTCTTAACTAAACTTGCACGAAAAAGCATAAAGTATTGATTAAGCAACTTTTTTAGTTATTAAAAGAAATAACTTAGTTTACATCACTTTATTTTTTATACTTTATAATATCAACATGTTTCGTGAACCATGTTCACTTCTTCAGGAATAAAAGTATAAAAGTATACTTTTATTCCTGAAGAAGTGCACAAAAAATATAATTTTATAGTAAACTAGCAGAACCGGACACACGTTGCTGTGGCTAACGAAACACAACGCAATCTACTGAAAACGCCATTACCCAACGTTTATAACCAACTCCATCTATTAATTTGTATACATATCAAATCCACACCGCCCGCTTGCCAGCCCGCTCCCTTTATATATTATATATTTCAACCAATTTATACAAAATCTTGACATATTATATACCTAAACCTTCCTCATGAATCATTCCTATTGGTGAAAACCGCATGAAAATCCGTTGCGTAGTTAAAGAGATCTAAGCGTACAGACAGCGGGACTTTGCTTTATACTATGCAAAGAAAATATCATTTCAGGGAGGCTACTTTTTTTTACATTAGCTCCACACAGGAGGCTCTGAGGAAAATAATTTCCCTCAGGGCCTATGTCATCTTAGGAGATGCTGTGTGGATGATTGTTTTAAGGAGAGGAATTTTTGGGATGGAAATAGGTATGACGGGTGAGTATGAAACTGGGGGTCAGTGTGTCCAGGAGTGACGGACGTATGAATCCATTCCTCCAACTGCGGTGCAAGGCGATGGATCGAGAGATTCTCTCCCGGAGAGGATAAAAGACCTCCCTCAACCAGTCTCTCCCGATTCTGTCCACCACGCAGCATGTGAGTAAACGCATAGGCCGCCAAGACGTGGACAAACCTCACCCGCATGAACCCGGGCACCCCTACTAAATCACCAAAGGAAGGGATATGGGAAGGGTCCTTACACATCAATCTGTCTCTCGAATCACATTTAGGAATATCAAATCCTTGTAGGTACTACTGCACCACCCACCATTAAATGTTGCTTTTACTTTCCAAAATACACTCACCAAAGAATACATTACATATTAAACTTAAAATATTTTTCAGGATTAAATAACATCTGTCCACAATAATGTGCTCTGCGCGCGAACTCTATCTAAATTTCCTTAAATAGACAATATACAGTGTTAATTTGAAGCGACCTCCCAGGTAAGTATGGTCCTATTATCATTCATTTTTAGGCAGCATCGCGTTCACTGGTCAAAAAATTGTACATATATTTTCGTATCGGTGATCAATGAACCGGTGTATGCAATTTTTAGCCATAAGTTGTTTGAATTGTTTGTCTGGCTTGAAGTGTTTTTTAGATTTTAGAAATGTATTATAAGTTGTACAGCGCCCTTGAGGTGATTTTTCATAAAAACGGCGCTATATAAATCATCCAAGTATTATTATTATTATTATTAGGGGTAGGGAAGGCAGAAGGAGAACGGGATGAATGGGAAAAGACACGCAGGGAGAAACAATTTCTATATTAGTGGCATTGCAACGCATGCAGGGAACTCGCTAGTAATATATATAAATGTATATACAATTATTCATACGTGACCTAGAAAAAGTACGCACAGACCACGTGTGGTCAAAGAGCAACACACGCCTCTGATAGTCTCAGGGGAAATTTGCTAATATTGATCTCATCGGTACTGTTAAAGCAATATTAAATGACATAGGAGTTTTCTCTAAATATGTATTAATGGAAAAATGTTTTATAAAGGTACAAACGATAAAGAACATTTCTATAAAGGTCAAAACTTACTACGGGCAATGAGAAAAAGTTCCAATACACAAGGATAATGATACTCGAAGGCAAATAACGAAACAGTGAGCGCATCAATGTTGAATCTGATTTCCACTTGCCCATATTATAAAATTAGATCTATCTCTGGACATAATAATATCTGCTTCTAAGTTATTTCAATTTCTCAAACACGCACATTCCCCATGTGCAAATAGTGGGTTCTTTGTAGTTTAGAGCAAATACAGCTCCTGGGAAAACAGAGGACAGATAGGCCCGAAGGCAAATGTTGATGGATCGCTTCTGTTCATACATAAGTATCATATCTTTGTACATTTGTTTACCTTTCTAGATCTCATCTTATATTTGGTTCGGATCTAGGATAGCAGGCAGTTGAATTCGTATTGTAACGTTTAGTTTAAATACATTTTTATAAATTAAATTGAAATAAATTAATTTGGACAACATAACTATATTATGTATGTACGTCTAAAATTTATACGTCGATCTGAATTGCGTGTATGTCTTCCTTTACTTTATGGTTAAAATAAAAATACTAGTAATAAAACATGATAAGTATTATGGTCTGTTTCGAATATTCATTTTCATAGATAGGATTATCCACGTAGTTAGATCATCCTTCAACATGTAGGTAGTTAGTATAGATAATCATATTTTTGGTTCGGCGCTTGACTAAAACCTACGGTCATTGATGTTAATTACTTACTATATGATCAAGAAGTTCTCTCTCAGTCGGTAATGAAGAGTGTTATTGTGAACCATTTATAAACATGCAGACAGTTGGTTTGTTGTGGTTTTAGTTTATTTTTTAAACCCCTTTGTTTATAAATGCAATTGGATTCCATGAACATTTCTTCTTTCTAATTCGCAAGCTGGACAAGCTTTTTTCAGTGAGGCAAGGGGCCGAGCCGGTGTTTAACTTGGTAGAAAATTATCATGTAAATGCGTTATTGTAGAATATACTCAGAATACTTGTCTAAAGGAGTGTGTTCTTTTTTACTGAATATTACCTGAAATCTCACCAGTAATATAAAAATTGTCATACGCCAGGCAAATTTGTTCGCTTTTTGGAACAACTCATATAGGTATCATAGAAATCGTTGTGTCTCCCTCACTGTTGTAATGAGAAATATGATATAAACGGTGTTAGAAAGAGAAAACACAGCGCTTTACATTCAAAACAAAAAAAATAACAAGAAAATAAGTAAAACGTGCACCTTTATAAAACCAAAAGACAAAAAAGTGAGGTAATGATAACGTTTATCAAAGATATTCAAATACAAGAGATATGCTATGGTGTCCGCCCGACTGTCGGCGGATTACTTCCTAATGGGAATAGTTTGAATATGGAAAGCAGTTGTTCTTTTGAAGGTGTATTTTTTTGGTTAACAATATAGTTTGAATTCAGAAATAATTCGTTGATTTAGTTGATTTTTTTTTAAAAATACAGTAGTATTTCTTGACAATATCGGCGACACCAGGAGCAAAATCTCACCCGGTAAAAACTGCGGATAGCACATCACTTATATTTCAATATTTTTGACATCTTCTTTAATATAAAAATGAATCGCTGAATGTGTTGCTAAGCGCATAACTTTCGAACGACTGCACGAAATTGGATAATTCTTTTTTTTGTGTGTTCGTTATTGTCAGGACAAGGTTTTTATAAAACTTCAGGTGAGCTCTGGCATTATGAAATTTGTATAAAAAAATTGCTCTTGGTGGCACGCGAGGAAGCGGCTATTGCTATGGAAAGCGGGAGGGAGGGAGAGATGGGGGAGGGGAACCAGGGAGGGATAGGGGAACCTGGGAGGGGGGAGGGGAACTCGGCAGGAGTGTTCGCGGGACGGGGGAAGGGGGGGGAGTAGAGTGGGGAGAGGGAAGGTGGAGGTGACGGAGTGGGAACGCGTGAAGGGAAGAGGACGCAGGAGAAGAAGGGGAGGTGGATGGGGAATGGGACGAATGGGAAAGGACACTCAGAGAGAAAAAAATTCTTTATTAAATGTCATAGCAACGCATGCCGGGTAACAGCTAGTATATAATACATTTTACCAATAAAATATGCAATTGTTTTTATTATTTTTATTATCAGTAATTTTACATAGTTAGAATAAAGTAAGGTGAGCCATTTTTAAAACTTTTTTATGTTCCTGTGTAAATAAAAAATTATTTAAAAAATGACATGTTTATTTAAATTTATAAAATATGAAAGCGTATTTTATCACCTTTCAAAAATAGTTTTTAGTTTAGAATAGATTCAGAAATAATATTCTATTTATTTTTATTTTATTGAAAAGCCGAAATATTTTGACCCTTTGAAAAAATGTGGTCGAGGCTTGAGGGATTAGGATCCTGTTAAAGAAAATACAAAAGATAAATTGCGCATGGGGACAGTTGAGATGCCAAAACTCCATTCTAAAAAGCCTCTCCCGAGCCTACTCGCAACAACTGAAGCAATGGAGCGGTGTTGGAGTAGTTTACACCTAGTTTATTATAATCTCATTCTTAACAATCTTCGGCGGAGGTACAGAAAAGTCTGCTTCAGAAGGGATCCCATAATTTACAGAAGGCCAACTGTAGCGCGAGTGGCTCGGAGAGTGCGGTTGGGGACGCTTCTTTCCATTATTTTGTACGTATTTTTTAAGCATACACATATATTCAAAGTTTCCAGTCCCATTGCAGAAATAACACTTGCCATCGAATTTTTTAGAAGTGCTTCCATTTACCGAAGAAGTGAGCTCTGTGACTCTTGATGGAGCGGCACTGTCTGCGGGCTTTAGTTCCTGGGGAGGAGGGGTCAACTTCTTATCGTTCATCTCAAAATGTTTGCAGAGGCTTTCCAGTTGTATCGCGGAACTGATCACTTGCCCTGCTATTAGACTGGCATAATTTGGTAGCAGGCCATACTTAAATATCGGCAGTAGCTCCTCTTCTGGAACTTGTAACTCCAAGAAACTGTTGTAGCGACGTATTTCTGAAAAGAAATCGATAGCAGCCTCTCCCGAGCTTTGTTTTCTAGTATATATTTGAGCTTTCAGGGTGTACTGGGCTTTTGGGGGTTCAAACTTCTGTATCAGTAGCTTTTTTAGGTCTAACCAAGAAAGGTTTTTGTCGTTTAATGAGCGGAACCAAAGCAAAGCGTCCCCTGCTATGACATCTAAAAAACACCGAGAAATTATTTCCTGCGATGTGCTTGTTTCTACGCTTAATTCGTCTACCCGTTTAATGAATTCTCTAACGTTCGTGTTTTCATTGTATTGGTTGTTCCATGGAGCGAGGTTGACGTTGGTTGGTTTCCACAGAGGTAGACAGGAGGCAGAAGATCCTTCAGCTTGTCGCGTGGACAGGATACCAATGCTATCTTCGTCTTTGCAAATAGACAAGTCTTGCGTAACGTCTGCCTCAAGCTGAAGTCGTCGGATGTATGACGCATTGAAGCGGTAAGCGTTCCTCCGCAAAGACCATCTGCTTGCGCTCGGCATAGGCCAGCGCCCTCGTTTATTCAAGGCGATCCTGAGGTCGTCTCCTGTCAAGGAGTCTATATTTGCAATGATGCCTTCCTCCAGTGATTCGATGGTGTTCATGTTTGCTTGTAGACTTTATCTGAGTCTGCAAAGAAAGAGAAGAGCTATTAGTTGGTGGCAAATCTATTCCGACCAAACAAATCAATAAAATTCAAAACCCTACATTGCTAACAAAATCCCTGCTTGTTTCTCATATGTAAATTCTGGGTTAGTTTTAAAAAAATTAATACAAACTTAATTTAGAGACAAACTAGATTACGATAAAGACTTCCACATACACCATACAAGACAAAAATAAAAAAATAGACCTAAGTGATTACTTAATTTACACGTTCTATAAAACTTTTATACAAAGTTCTGTTATTATTTCAGTTTAATTAAGCAACTGACCTACAATGATATAATAACAGAACTTGAGTAGAATCTACACGAAACGTGAAAATTGACCTAAAAAAATTGATGAATTTTTCAATTTTTTTTAATCCACCAAACCTATTTAGTATTTTTTTTTTACATTATTTCCGCACTTAAGGAAAATAATTTCCCTCAGGGCCTATGTCATCTGGGATGCTGTGTGGAGGGTCTTTTTAAGGAGAGGAAGGAATGAAAATTGGTCTTGAAGAGACCCATATTGTAGGAAGGAGGAAACACAAAGGCCGGCAAATCATTCCACAGCCGAGCTATTGAACACAAGAAAGGGTCGAAGAAACGACCTGTTCTCATGTGACAAATGTCACCGTGTACAAATGTTGGGCACGCATTTGGCGTGTTTCCCGACTATGGACCGGTGGCGAAGGGATCAATGACGCTAATTCCTCTGAGCTTCTTCCATTGTAATACCGGTAGAACAAGGATAGCATTCCCACCCGACGCCTACGCTCTAAGGATTGCAGTCCGTCTGTCAAGATGGGAGAATTCATCAAACGGTCCGCCTGTTTCTGCACAGAGTCGAGGGTATTTTTCAGATATTTTGGAGCTCCAGACCAGAGGTGGCTACCAAATTCAACCGTGGGGCTCACTTGTGATTTGTACGGGGTTACGCCCAGTTTTTGAGAGGCTAACTTTACTATGGCTTCGATGGAGCTCCCATATCTGAGCTGGTCACTTAGGGTTACACCAAGCATATCAATGGAGGGCCTGTTCGGAAGATTGCTTCCGTTGAAGGAGACTAGATTTTAATTTCGATCCCTTTTAGACGTTATCAGACAAAATTGGGTCTTTGAAACATTAAATTCAACAAGATTATTTTTATCCCAAGAGAAAACACTCTCGAGGTAACCTTCCATTCTTTGTTTCAAAGCCTTCCGAGCCGTTGGAGTTTGTGAGCCTTTTGGGGGCTTGTCAAACAAAAAGCTATCGTGGACTGTACTGTCATCCGCGTAACAATGAATTGGTGCACAGGACAAAAGATCGTTGATGTGCAACATAAACAAAGTTGGAGTCAGAAACGATCCCTGTGGGACGCCAGCATTTATCGAGTGTGAGGAAGAGTTGTTGATAAGTATAAATTAAAATAGGTATAAATTCAAAAGACCAATTATCATTGTTTATATTAGACCTCCTCCTGACGGCCTCCGTGGTTGATGGGTAATACTCTCGACTAGCAATCCGAAGATCGCGGATCCAAATCCCGGCGGGCGTAAGATCGTATTTGATTAAATTGAGTTAAATCACTTGAAATAATATGTGGTGTATTTGCGGTACGTTCTAGAGTGGAAGATACTCTCAGTATCGCCCTGGTGTAACACCATCATTCAGAATTGAAAAGTTGCTTGAAATTAGCGACGTTTTGTAACAAGATCTGAATAGCCAGGTACTTTCTCACATTTCTCTCCCCCATCCTCTCTCCACTACCTTCAACCTCACAACATACTTCAATTGGGGGTGCCATAGTTTCACTGACTCCAGACGGTTGGGACCAGTTTGAATTCAAGCAGTAATCTCTTGTCCTAAAGTCTAAGTTTCAACTTATGGAATTCAATATTTAAAAAAACCAAATGAAATGGATGTATTTTAAGTAGATATAAATAAAAATAAATCATTCCAGAAATAGCAGGGAAGCTTTTCAATACGTATTATTGATTATTTATAAGAACAATTCTCTTTTTACAACTTTTGAAGGTTATTCCCATCAATGTAATATATCATTGAAGAAGAAGGTAACAATAATAATCTTAACGAAAATATAATATGAAAGAGGACAAGACACAGAAAAATAGAAAAAGATAATGATTGCAACTGGGACTCGAACCCAGAACATCTCGTCTATCCGGGACGTGCGCTTTTAACAATTCAGCCATTGCCACCTTCTAAGAAACCGTCGTAATTGGCAATCTCATATTTTAAAATTTAAGAATTAACAATATTATTTTGAACTAATTTTTCCCTATCATAGGCAACAACCCCTTTCATTGGAAACAATCGTTCTACGAACTGGTTTGTAACCTGGATAGCGTCTCGGATAAATATACCCGATTTTATTTATATGGACCATATATTGACCTTTTTTAAAGAAGTCTAAATGAATATTCATTTTTTATAAGAACAACTCTCTTTTAATAACTTTTGAAGGTTATTCCCATCAATGTAATTTCATTGAAGAAGATACTAATAATCTGAACTAAAATATGGAATCTATTTTTCTGTGTCTCGTTCTCTTTCATGTTTTCGTTTGGATTATTAGTGTTATCTTCTTCTTCAATGACTTATTTGTTTAATGACGCGCGGTTCTTTTCGTTTGATAAATTGTTATTGTTATAAACTTATATTGTAGGTCTGAAAAGGATGTTTAATAATTAAGTCGCGCGATCGGTTTCGGCCCGCTTCATACATATCTTAAATTTGGATTTGAGATCATAATATTCAACCGAACTGAAAAATTATTTTAATTATCAAAAGGTACATCAAATATCTAGTACGGATGTGAGCTACTTTTTTTATTTTTGCTTTAAATTATAAGATATAGGCCATTAAAGATTTCGGTGTTTCATGATTTTAGAGGCAACTTTGGTAATTACTAGTATTTGTGAGTAAATAAATAAAGTTAAAAAAACTTTACAACCAAAAAAATTTCATCCATATATATTTTTTTTTATTATTTTATATTTTATCATAAATATAGTAAAACATTTTTTTTTATGTTTTTCATTTACTCATTAATAATTGCCAAGGTTGCATCCAAAATCATGAAACATAAAAATCTTCAATGGCCTATATCTTATAATTTAAAGCAAAAATAAACAGTTGCAACAATAATCACAGTGACAGCTGATCGTGTTTATACTTTGCTCTCGCAAAAAAACCCATAAAAAATCGAATAATTCGTGTGATAGTGAAGTTGTTAAAATAATAAGTTAATTAGACTATTGATAAATAAAAAAAGGGGAGATCAGGGCCAATCGGCTCTCGGTCCTTTATATAAAAATGGTGTACCCACTGTCGCCTACAATAGTTATAAATGATACGATCGATTTGATGGAAACATCAAATGTTATAAGTGATAATGTTGGGGAGTGGCAAACCGTGTCTCGATCCGGCAAAAGGTCGAGGCTTAACTCCGATGCCAGTGAATCAGGGAAAAAAAAAGAAGTGAAAGAAAAAGAAGTGAAAGAAAAGAATGGAATAATCGTAGTACAGGGAGAGAATTTACCTGGAAAAGTAGGAATGGCAAAAGTCCTTTTTAAAGCAGGAATTAAGATGGAAAAGATGAAAATAATATCTGGAACGAAAATGGAAATTTGGTTCCCAAATGTTTTGGAAGCAGAGAATGCTTCTAAAAACCCTATTTTCAACTTAAAGAAATGGGAAGTGGAGATAAAAAAGAACAAAAATTTTGTTTTCGGTGTCATCCGGAGAGTGGACCTAGATGTCACCAACGAAGAGTTAATGGATGTACTCAAATGTGATACAAATGTAGCCTGCATAAAGCGACTCTCCAAAAGGGGGACAGAGGGACAACTCGCGCCCACAACATCGGTGAGCCTGAAATTCGAGGGTAAAGAGATACCATCCTGTGTCTATATGTACGGGGTCAAATTCGGAGTCGAGCCCTACATATTCAGAGTAATGCAGTGCTACTGCTGTTGGAGATATGGCCATATTGCTCAGAACTGTGGCAAGAAAGAAAAGAAACTGTGTCCCAAATGTGATGGGCAACACGAGACCTGTGACAAGGTAGCTAAGTGTGTAAACTGCGGAGGAGACCATCCGGCTAATGACATTAACTGTCCAAAATGGAAAAATGAGAAGGATATTACTATTAAAATGGCTAAAAAGAATATGTCTCATAAGCAAGCAAAAATCCTAATAGAAAAGGAAATATCTCAAAACGACAATTCTAAAAAACAGAATGCAAAAGCAGAAAAAAAAACTAAAATAAATAATCAAACTGTCCCTCCCAAGAATATAATTGGTGACTTTTCTCAAACAGTTGGAAAAACCAGTTATGCTGATAAACTTAAAGGAAATAATCCTGATACTCGTGAATCTCGTTCTACTACACAAGACAAGGTTAATGTTAACATTGCTCATGAAATATTGACAGCATTTATTAGTGGTGAAAACTGGGAAAATCTTGTAAA
Organism: Limnephilus rhombicus; assembly: GCA_929108145.2. Lineage (NCBI taxonomy): Eukaryota > Metazoa > Arthropoda > Insecta > Trichoptera > Limnephilidae > Limnephilus > Limnephilus rhombicus. The sequence continues at coordinate 30,983,365 of OV815298.1, read as the reverse complement.
ATTAGTTGTTAATAGATTTATAGAGATAATAATGGGAATCCTGAAAGATGGTGGCTTAAATCAAATATTGAGATCAGTAATGACGGTTCAAAATGGATAAGAGTAATATTAATATATTACAATGGAATGCTCGGAGTTTACATTTCAAGAAACCTGATTTAGAAATATATTTACAAAGGCAACATATTAAAATTGCACTTATCTCAGAAACATGGCTTCAATTACCTTACATTTTAACATTTAAAGATTATACAATATACAGACGAGACAGAGCAGATGGCTACGGAGGGGTTGCTATATTAATCCATAAAAGCTTACATTCAATTGAACGAAACTTAAATTCAATTGGTGAATTGGAATTGTGCAGTGTTAGGTTACTCAATGCCGGAAATCTAAAATCTGTCACCGTGATATATTGTCCTAGTAATATAAATGTTACTTATCAAACTTGGAAAAAAGTATTCGACCAGATGGGACCTGGAGCCCTGGTAGGCGGTGATTTTAATGCACACAATCCATTGTGGGATAGAGCTATACAAGACTCGAGAGGAGATCTTATTGCAAAAACCTGCCAAGATTCAAACCTCATCATTGTCAACAACGGAGACATAACAAGATTAGGACATCCCGGACAAAGGAGCTCGAGCACGGATATTACGCTGGTGTCTTCGGATCTTATACTGACTTGTAACTGGAGAGTAGATTCAGATACAATGGGTAGTGATCATTTGCCAATTATTATCACTTTGGGAGAAATCGATTGTAATTATGAACCAATTTTGAAAAGGAATTTTAAAAAAGCAAATTGGAGCAAATATAAATCTATGGTGGATAAACTGATTCAAAACCTTCCCGAAGAACAAAAGTCGATACAAGAGAACTACGACAAATTAGAAAATATTCTGAACAAAAGTGCTGATGAAACTATTCCATACTTTAAGCAATCTAAAAACCCAGCTTTCAAACCAAAGCCTTGGTGGAATCAAGAAGTTTCAAAAGCAATAGCTGACAGAAGGTTAGCTCTGACCCGTTTACGGAAGAATGTAAATATCGAAAATTATATAGAATTAAAGCACAAGGAGTCTAGCACTAGACGAATCGTAAGAAAAGCAAAAAGGGAAGGATGGCGAAAATTCTGTGATTCCGTTGATAGTAATACAACCTACTCTGACATGTGGAAGAAAATGAAATGGTTTAAGGGAATCGGAACCTCCCGTGTAAATATCTTTGAGAATAATGAATCAGCATTACAGTATCTGAAATATCTCGCCCCAAATGAAGATCTTATCGATCATGTGTGGACCGAAGAAGAAACTTCAGAGACTTCTGGCATTCACAAACCGATAACAGCCTCTGAATTAAAATCGGCGTTGAAATACACTGATACCTCCCCAGGCACAGATTTGATATCCTACTCCATGATAACTAATCTACCTACCTCTTGCCAATTAGTTTTGGTGGATTTATATAATTCAATTTTACGAACTTCCACTATACCAATGCAATGGAAACAGGTTAAAATTGTTCCTATAATGAAACCCGGAAGAGACCCGAACCTCATGACCTCTATAAGACCAATCTCCTTAATCTCGTGTCTTTGCAAAACTTTCAACTCTATAATCACAAGGAGATTAGAATGGTATTTAGAAAGTAATTTCTTATTTGACAAGTCTACAATAGGATCCAGAAGAAAGCAGTCGACCATGGATAACCTGGGAAGAATGGTTACAGAGATTCAAGTTGCCCAAACAACCAATGCTGTTACAATTGCCGCTTTTGTAGATATTAAAGACGCATACAACAACATAAAGATCGAAGAAGTCATTAAAGTTCTGATCTCTAAAGGCATTAAGGGGAAAGTTATTAAATATATTTGGGAATATTTTAAACAAAGAATCCTTATTATTAAAGAACCCAACATATTTGCCGTACAAACATGCTCGAGAGGTCTACCGCAAGGAGATCCCATGTCTGCCCTCCTTTTTAATATTGGAACTACTGGTATTGGAAATTATCCCCAAGTGAAGCGCGTACAATACATTGATGATTTTGGTATATATTTTTCAAGTTCGAAAGTAAAAACATGTGAAGATGTTATACAAAAAGCGTTGTTAGAACTACAGAATGCTCTTAAAATAAAAGGACTCGAAATATCAGAACATAAGACGAAAATATGTATATTCGCAAGAGGAAAGAGACGAAATGTTCTGAATATTAAAATAAATGATGTACTTATAGAAAGAGTAGACAACCATAAGTTTCTTGGTGTGTGGTTGGATTATAGACTCGCTTGGAATAAGCATATAAGTAACACCTGTCTAAAATTGAATCAGCCGATGAATATTTTGAAAGTCTTGTCAGGTAAAAGTTGGGGAATTCACCCACTTCATATGAGAAGATTGTACACATCTCTCATAAGAAGTCGATTAGACTATGGTAGTATACTTTTCCATAACTCTACCAAAAGCAATATTGAAAAGTTAGAGAGAATCCAATCGCGAGCTTTAAGAATATGTGGAGGCTTCTTGAACTCAACTCCTGTGCATGTTTTACAAAGTGAAATGAGTGCCCCCCCGTTACACATAAGAGCTTGGAAACTGGCAGCAAGATTTTGGCTTAGAGCTGTATCAACTGAAAATAATCCACTGGTTTCAGAGGTCCTCAAACTAAAATCCTTGACCCAAAACAAGTACTGGAATAATAAAAAATTACCTTTGATGGTTCAAACTTGTACAGAAACAATGTATTGGAAAACAAATTCAAATAAATGTCTAGATATGTACTCTCTAGAAACCTGGGTAGGAGCAATCGATTTGGAATGTGTTTCAGTTGAGATTGACAATTTCAATTACCCCAAAAGACAACTCTCATTGAGTGAAATTAGTAACGTCGTAAATGGTATGATAATTAACAAATACTCAGGCTTTAAACAGATATATACCGATGGATCGAAAAAAGTTGAACAAGTTGGAGCTGCCTTCATATCAATGCAAAACAACTTCACTCGTCAAATAAAATTGAACAAAGACTGCCCTATTATGAATGCAGAATTGATAGCAATCAAAGAAGCGGTGAAGTATGCAGATGGAAACAACTGGAATAAAATTCTTATATTAAGTGATTCCAAAAGTGCGCTTCAACATATAAAGAGTGTTTCGAAAGGAGTTGCCTGCAGAAAAATAGCATATAATATTGTAGAGCACTTAATGAAGTTACATCAGAAAGACATTGACATACGTTTACAATGGATTCCATCTCACGTAGGGATACATGGAAATGAAGAGGCGGATTTGTTGGCAGACGAAGCAGGGGTGAAAGGTCACGAGTATGACTGGACGCCAGATAACGAAGATTACTCCCAAAAAATACATTTACTATGTAATAATATGTGGAATGAGCATTTTGAAAATTTATCTGCCAATAAGGGCGTATGGTATAGAAAGCTTCAAAAAGAACCCTTTAAAACACCATGGTTCACTGAAACCAATCTGAAGAGATCAGAAATGAGAGTCATTTTTAGATTAAGATCCGGACATGCACTAATGGGAAGAGTATTGTGTCTGTTAGGCCTCTCTGATTCTCCAATGTGCTCTATATGTGAAGAATTTGAAGACATTGAACACACTCTCACAAAGTGCATTAAATTTGAACAACAGAGAGTAACAATATTGATGACCTCAAACCCATCGGAAATTTATAATTTGATAGCTTCAACCGACTACTATGCCATTTCAAGACTCATGAAATTCATTAGATGGTGCAACATGGAAAATATATGATACATTGTTTTATAAAGATACATACATATATTAATATTGCAACATTAATATATAGGATATATTTAAAAAAAAAAAAAAAAAAAAAAATGAAACCTTAAAATAAATAAAACAGATGAGGCAAAAAATGACAGCAGTATGCGAGTCAGAAGCCTCGATTAAATATTATAATATAAAAAAAAAAAAAAAAAGCAAAAATAAATAAAGTAGCTCACATCCGTACTAGATATTTGATATACCTTTTGATTACAAAAATAATTTTTCAGTTTGGTGGGGTATTGTGATCTCGAATCCAAATCTAAGATTTGTATGAAACGGGCCGATGCCGGCCGCGCAAACGTTCCTCTTAAATTGGCGATTTATTTTCCAGGTCGTTTGTGTACTGTAAAAATAAATTTCAAATGTCTTCCGAGATTTTATGACGTTTTCAAAACAGTGAAAAAAACCTTTTGGAACCGAAATGTGGCTTACTTTGTGAGTGCCCATCCAAGCTAGGTCAGGTACCAGCGGGCTACTCTGGCGTTGGGTGAAAGGGGAGGGGGGAGTGAAAAAGCCCCGACTCGACGCACTGTGGTTGAAATACTATATTTCTAAGAATTACACGAATCCATTAAATTGATGGTTACAAATTCCAAAATCCCAACTTTATTGTTACTGACTAAGCACTTAGCAATATTCAATTCACAGAAAAGCAATTGGTGCGCGGAGTAAATTTCATATTTTAAATGCTTCGGATTTTCAGACTGATTAAATTTTTTTTTACCTTATCCAAATACACAGGAGGCCCTGATAAAATTAATTTCCCTCGGGATCTACATCATCTCAGGGGATGCTGTGTGGAAGATTTTTTTAAGGAAAGAAAGAAGAGGAATTTCTGGGAAAGAAATAAGTATGAGGGGTAGGTAAGAATATATGTAGGGGACAGTGTGTCCAGGAGTGACAGACCTATGTAGGTCATAGGTCGAGGGATTCCGGCTGGAGAAGTCAAAGTGGGCAGACACATCGGCTACCAAGACCTTGACAAACCTCACCCCACGAACCCGGGTACCTCTGCTAAGTCGCCAAACTGTGTGACCTATGACAGAGGTGTTGGTTATCCAATAAATGGTTCCCGGGGCAGCGGTACCCAAACCCGCCTCCCAAAATGTTAATTTTGAAAATCTACTTATTCACTCGTATTCGACAAGACTTCTTATTAGCAAGAACCGATTATAAGAATATTTATCGATCAAAACGATCCGCCCATTTGCGGTATTTAATTTTTTTATTAGAAGCATGTCAACTCACCTTAGCTTCAATTACATATGGCCTTACTCCAGACAAGGAGATAGAAGCAAAGCAATGGAGTAAAATAGGCAAAATATCAAATAGAATTTCAACATTAATAGACAGTGACAAAAAATGTACGACAGCCTGTATAATGTAAATTTTTTGGGTAAAATATTTATAAACAATAAAGATAAAAGGGATCATCTGGAAAACTCTGGAGTCTACCGGGTGAACTGCTCGAACTGCCCTGCACATTACGTAGGACAAACGGGAAGAGCAGTATCAACCCGTATAAAAGAACATTTCGCTAGTCGGGTTAATTAAAAAGGGGATCTATCGAATATCGCCTTGCATTTACTAGAAAACCAACATACTTTTCATGAAGATAAAGATGTCAAAATCCTTCATGCTTGCAACAAAGGACCAGAACCAGAAGGAGGTGCGGCGCGCACAAATATCTGCCGTTTTCTTTTGAAATATCTTTTTTTCATGTACAATTATACTATCCGTTTTTTTCAAATATTTTGTGTACGTATATCCTTACGATTTTAATTGATTGATATTTGATTTTAAACGCCCAGCTGGTTTTTTTAACACATCCTGAGTCGATTGTGACCCGCGTATAGTGTACGTCATAGGTTCTTAACGTGGGTGATAACGCCCCCTTCTGGTCATCTGAGATTTTCAGGGGGGGGCAGTAGAAGACCCAGAGGCACAGTGAGGGCAGGTAAAAAAATATGATCTAAAAAAGACCAAAAAAACTCGCTAATGACGTACTAATAAAGCAGAGTAAACTTTAATTTAATTAATTTCATAAACTTTCATTTTTGTAATTGTATGAATTGTACCTAATCATTTGACGGCCGGCGTAGTCCAGTGGTAAGGCTCTTGACTAGCACTCCGAAGGCCGCGGGATCGAATCCCGGCGTGGCAAATAAATTTTATTTGATTAATTTGTGTTATTTCACAATTTATTCATTTAAAATAATATATAGTATATTTGCGGCACGTTTCAGAGTGGAAGATACTCTCAGTATCGCCCTGGTGTAAGACCACCATTCAGAATTGAATGAAGAAAATTCAGAAAGAACAGAAATGGGGTTAGCTGGGTTTGGTAACCAGATCTGAATAGTCATGTAATTCCCCACCTCCCTCTTCCACATCTCCTTCTCTTCCCCATTACCTTTAGCCTCACAACATACGCCAATTGGGGACGCCATAGTCCCACTGGCTCCAGACGGGAGCAGTTGGGACTCTTGTGCGGTATTCATGTAAAAAAAATTAAAAAAAAATTTCATCACGTGTGCAAAAAATAATACATTTTAGTAGTTCGGTGGGGATGAAAATTGAACTGAAAGATTCCATTACAGATCACATTTCTTTTTAATAAGTATAATATTAAGATCTTACGTGTATTATTATTAAGAATTGACAATATATCATGTATACAAGAAGGAAGGAGGTAGCAACCTCATAAGTGTGCGGTCCGCGGTGATATCTCACATTGTCCTAATGTGGCCCTTGACCAGAAAAGTGTGACGACCGCTGGGTTAGTCACTAGAAATTAATCGCCTAACGAAGAAAGTAGATTGTAAATACGTCATGAATAAACAGTTGGAACCTAATGCTCAATCACCATTAATATACTCATTATAATTCACTTAGAATAATTTTACTTCAGAGAGCAGTGGGGTAATTTAAAAATGTAATAACCCAAATATACGGAGAACCCTAATAACAATAAATACCACAGTGCATCAATATTTGTCAATTAAACCCTAAGCAACAAGGAGGGAATAACCCAACATTACCAAAATAAAATATCAGTAATCGCAAACCTTTTCAATTATTAAATTCATATTTATTCATTTGAAGTAAAAATATCTATTTCATATGTAACATCATTCATAATTTTAATAATAAACTTTATAATTACCTATATGTAACTTAAATTAACAAAATAACTTATAATACCTTAAAATTAACAAAATAGAAACATTCATTATATAGGGACACCTGTATATACGTGTATAAATATGTACCCCTGTCTAAGTGCGTATAAATACCGTAGCATAAGAATTTCAACTACCAGTCTGAAAATGTCCGTAGTAGGATGAAACCGGTCCTGGTGATAAGAAATAAGTGGAAAAAGTACAAAAGTGTTTTAATTTCAAATTCTAAAAGAACTGTGTCAGTTTCTAGAAAGGAGGTCTTCAAAGATTGGCGCAATGAAAAAAAAGCAAGGAAACAAACACGAGTAACCAAAAACGAAAAAGTCTTGAAATTTTTTTCACTTAATTCGATGAAAAGTGGACAATTGAAATTGAAAGTGCGTAATAAAAAAGGCAGTATAATTTATTGTATCAGGCCAATTTACCAAACTAAAGTTTTATTAAACTCATTACTTCCTAAACAATTTAATGAATTCGCATTAAAATTAACAATGTCACATATTCATATTCAGATTTATTTTTCTTAGAATTAGACTTTCTCCCACTGTGCGACGCGGCGAAGTAACCGAATTCAATAACCTTTCTTCTAATTCTAAATCATACTATGTTATGTGAATAGACCTCAGAAAACATTTCCTAGAATTTTATAAAGTATGTATATCTTAAAACAGCATATTTCTAAGAACCTCCACACACACAGGTGTCAAGGATATTTGAAGATAGGAGAATTTTTTTTTTACATGAATACCACACAAGAGTCCCAACTGCTCCCGTCTGGAGCCAGTGGGACTATAGCATCCCCAATTGGGGTATGTTGTGAGGCTGAAGGTAGTAGGGAGGGGAAGGAGATAGGGAAAAGGGGAAGGTGGAGAAGTACCTGGCTATTCAGATCTGGTTACCAAACATGGCTAATACCATTTCAAGCAACGTTTCAATTCTGAATGGTGGTCTTACACCAGGGCGATAATGAGAGTATCTTCCGCTCTGAATGAGAATGTTGTAGGTTCATAATATTTTTTTTTATTTGCAAATAAACTATTCATCGCTAGGCAAGTACGCCTACTACTGGGTTTGTGGATATTATTATGAAAATATATAATTCTTACATGTCAAAAACAGTACCTTAATCTTTCCAAAACTGAACTGCTGAAGCCGTGGAAGGCGATGTACCCCTGGTCTTCTCAGAACTAAACGCAAGGTGGCTTTATCACACCGCGGAATAGAACCTGAAGATTTTATTGATTTAAACTTGTTGATATGTATCGATTCAAAGATGTACACAAATACAATTTTGGTATAACAAATAACAACACACAAATAGGGCGGTCAACCGACAGGACTCCTAAATCGCAACTGAGCCCTTAGTAATTTGTTTCCTGCTGCCTACCTGCTTGCTGCTTGTAGACCCTTCTGTGGTTGTCCAGTGTTACCAGGTAAAAGAAAATAATCTTTTAAATATTCCTAGACAGTGTTACGAGGTACTTACTAGACTTGGAATAAAAGGGCGCGCACATCAATATTTAAGTAGGAAGTATTTGGTGACAGTAGCAAAATTCTTTTCTGCAAGAACTAATGCACCTTATCAAGAGGCTTTTCGTATTATTAAATTGATTGATTGAAAATATTAAAGAGCAAGTTAATTTTAACTAACTAACTAACCATCACGCCGTTTCCCCGCAGGGGTAGGCAGATGTAGGCAGGGTAGGCAGAGAGGACGGACCGCCAAACAACTCGGTCTTGGCACACACACCTAAGAGGCTGTTTTAGCAACTATTCAAGAAAAATATACACAGATTATGTGGAAAAATTGACATATTTTATTTTTTAAAAAAGGTTAAAATTGGCTTTCACTCTGCTCGGTTACTCAAAAAAACCGTTCTGTAGTTTTTATCTTAGTACGATAGTGTACAACAGAAAGAACGCGGGTTTCGGCTTTCGGATTACCGGCGCTCAGTGGCCGAGTCCAGGTGGCAGTTTGCAGAATTGTAGACTAGCGATGACTTATAAGAGCAGGTCCCGGGACCGAGTTCTTTGGCGCGGGCTAGGTACTGGGTGCTGTTCCGGTTTATTACTGCGACGCGACGCACGGGTTCGGCCGGAACCGGACTTTGGAGCCGGAACCCGCCTAAGAACTCGAACCCGACGGGACGCCGGTGGAGACATTCGTGTTCCGGCTCTGAGTCCAGCTGCGTGTCCCGTTTTTGGGTCCGAGCGCTGGACCGGGTTCTCTGGGAGTAGTCGGTTTGAAAAAAGAGTAGAAGTAGGATCAGCTTCCCGCGAAGAACCTGAGTTCAAGAGCCCACTACAGCTGAGCCGACACATCGCTATTGTGGACATCTGAAGGTGGCTTAACTGTGTGCGGTTTTGTACATTTACATACATGCATTCTTGTCGGCGCGCCTGCGCCAACTAATCAAAAAGCCGAAACCTGCAATCTTTCTGGTTGTACAGGTAAGCATCAAACCTAATTTATACATGTCCATTTTATTAGTCGGACATTTCCAAATACTGAGATAATGAGGAAACTGAAATTCCGATATTATTTACACGTATCTGTATTTTACATATTAAATATGCTATAAAATAATACCGGGAAGCATAACGGTTCGGTACATTAGGATGAAAATTGTTTAAATATCCTACTAGTGACCCAGGCAACATCAACATTTTGTTAAATTCACTACAAGTTTTTGTGCAATATATTTGATTTGGTTGCTTTTATAAGTAATCTGAGTATTGCAGCAGGCAGAGGGGACGCGCTACAGATAACTTCATTCTCAACTCTAATTTTGACTTTTACGAGATGTCTGACTAATCAACTGGACCGTCTATACATAATTTTTTTCTACTTTTTTTACTCTTTTAACCCAACGATGTTTGAAAATCTCCTACTACCACCGCAGAAAGTCGAAAATGTTGCTTGTGTTGTGATGGGAGATTTAGCCAGGCGAGGAATCGAACACGCGACGCTCGGGTGGGACCCAATCGCTATGCCCACTCAACCACTGACCGGTCATATTGAATTTATATAAACCCTTGTTGCTGACAAACTGCCAACAATTGAACTAGGTCAAAGATCCTCCCTTCCCTTCCCCTCCCACAATGCCACGCACCGAGATTATTCAACTATGAATAGTCCAGAATCAGTTCCCCTCTCTACTGATCAAGATACTGCTGCTAAATAAATACATATATTTTAATACTACGTATTATAGTGTGTTGAGCTTTTGTCTTTAGCAGGGTAGGTAGTAGGTACCATGGAAGTGGAATAAAACTCCCCCATGAGGAAATAGGAGCACGGAGCTAACTGGCTTCCTGGGAATGTTGACGGATTGCTGATGCAATCCGGGGATAAATGTGTGCAAACATTGGATTTTGTTTTACTTTCTACTTTATGTGGATATCTTGCAACACGTTTATAGGGTGGAGCAAAAAACGATTAATAAATGTTGTGATTGTCTAAACATATTTGCATTGTTATATCAAAAACGAGATACTTTATCAACACACATTATCACCCAAATATGACACAGGCTCATTTTCAGGGATGGTAGGGATTTTTTTTTCAGGACCTTATGCGGGCAGTTAATTTAAAAATGAAAATACATAAATCATTATAAGTTTTTATTTTATTTTTTTTATTGTTTATTAACCAAGATATTACAATGTAATATATTAAATAATATATCAAAATACATTTTTTTGGTAAATATCACCTCACTAGGCAGAGCCTGTTCCGAGGTGGCAGGAATTTAAACTAATTTTGATATCTTACTCTTGGATGAAAAATAAGATAAAAATAAAAATATTTTAATTTAAATAGATAAATAGAATAAAACAACAATAAAAGAAAAGAGATAAGAAAAATGGAAAAACAGAAAACAATATGAAAGAAACAAATTAGAAATACAAAAATAATTGTGAGAACAAGAGAAAAAATACAGGCATTGAGTGTGTTTTTGTATTGTTCAAGTTATCTGTCCGCAGTATGCAATACCTTTGTTGATTATCCACTTATGAATTTTGTGTTTTAGATTTGCTTTTTTTGTCATGTGGATATCTTTAACATCTTTTTCGATTAAATTAAAAATTTTTGGAGCCAGATTATGATAATGTCTTTGTACATATGTAGTATTTGTCTTCGGAATCATGTGTTGATGTTTATGTCTTGTGTCGTAATTCTGTTGTGCAGTATGATGGTTTAGTTTGTCTTTTTGGTAATGTATAGATATAATTTTGATGTACAGTTGCTGTATGTTCAATACAGCAAAGTCTTTAAATAACTGTATTTTCGGGAATCTAAAAGATTTTTTTTGTAATAATTTTAATTAAGGCCTTTTGCGCTTTGTTGAGAGGGTCCATATTAGTTTTCGCAGCACCACCCCAACCGATCATACCGTGGGTGATGATTGATTGGCCTAACGCGTAGTATATAGTTTTTAAAGATTTCACTGGCATTATATTTCGTATGTTCTTAAAAAAATATATAAGTTTTCTGACTTTACTCTGTTTTATTTATTTGTTCTGTCCACATGAAATAGTTTTCAACGCAAATTCTTAAGTATTTTATTATCTCAGTCCGTCTTAGCGGGTTGCATAGGTAGTTTTCTTTAGATGAGCAGTCGTGTATGGATAAGTTTTCGTTAAGTCTCGGTTGACGACTGGGATCTATACTGAATGCCATGTACTTTGTTTGTCTATATTTAGTGTTAGCAGGTTATTGTCTAGCCAAATTTTAATCCGGTTGATTCCTTCGGCAGCTTTTTTATATACATTTGTCCAGGATTCAGAAGTGAAAACGAGTTACGGTGAAATAAGTAAAAAAAAGTTGAGTTGCATTAAGGTGAGTTTGCTGAGGCGAAGTGGAGTAAGTACAGGGTTAAGGGTCAATTTCCACAGGAGCTGCTGTTCAAACAATGGAAATAACGAGTGGTGGGATTTCTGCATCAGGTGCAGAGGAACGATGAAAGTAGACTGAATGCTTTACAAATGAGATCCCTGAGGCGTACGTAAGGGTAAAATCAAGTATGATTTTGTGATCAGTGTGGAGATCTGCAAAGAAAGCAAAACCTTGTGAGTAAGATTAATAAAAGGATGGTCAGATGGTTTAGGCATGTACGAGTATATGTACATTGTACATGTAGAACGAATGAACCAATACATTTTTTTTACATGAATACCGCACAAGAGTCCCCAACTGCTCCCGTCTGGAGCCAGTGGGACTATGACATCCCCAATTGGGGTATGTTGTGAGGCTGAAGGTAGTGGGGAGGGGAAGGAGATAGGGAAGAGGAAGGTGAGGAAGTACCTGGCTATTCAGATCTGGTCACCAAACACGGCTAAAGCCATTTCAAGCAACGTTTCAATTCTGAATGGTGGTCTTACACCAGGGCGATACTGAGAGTATCTTCCACTCTGGAACGTGCAGCAAATATACCATATTACTTTAAATGAATAAATTGTGAAATAACACAAATTAATCAAATAAAATTTATTTGCCACGCCGGGATTCGATCCCGCGACCTTCGGAGTGCCAGTCAAGAGTCTTACCACTGGACTACGCCGGCCGTCATATGTATATGAGGCAAATGTGATGGTAGAAGAAGTCGGGGACGTGGCAGATGGCACGATCAAGTGAAAGACATGGCACGATCAAGTGAATCAAGTTTCTACTTGAGTCGGGCCATGTCAAGAGACAGAATAATAGAAGAGTATGTACGAGTATGAGATATGTACGAATGTGAGTGAGACAAAGAGCGTGTGTCAAGACCGATTTGTTCGGCGGTCCGTCCTCTCTGCGTCTGATGCTTAATGAGTTGTGGTTCCATTCACATTATTTGTTTCAAGATAAAGCTTTCGTTATAGAAATCGCTGACCATTCTTATTCGCAGTTGTTATTTCCAAGCATTTCTGAAGGTTGAAAATTATCGTACGAAGAATATTGGGCGATCCTAATTTGAGCTATCTGTATCTTTGCTATTTTCATGTTGCAAATTTTATGTTTAAGACTCCCGTTCGTGAAATTCAAAGTATTCGTTACAACCCTAAATAGCAAGTTAAATAGCCGTAAAATAAACAGATTAGACTTCGAAATGGATAGAATTGGAGAAAGCAATCTTATTTCCAGGCCTTACTACTGTTAAAGGTTGGGAAGTTGGGAGAAGGAAATTATAAAAGGAAGCGTTTATTCTGGGCTTTCGATTCCGCGACCTTCGGATTGGGAGTCAAGAGCGTTACTCCTTGACCACGGAGCCATCAGATGGAGGTTCGTTGAGATTACAAATTATTTTATTTACGATTATCGTTATGTTTCTAATGTTTCTAAATGCCACACTATGTCCTTTACTAGAAACAAGCATCTAATTAACTTTTCATATTCACTTTGCGATAAACCCGTGATCTCAAAAAATGAATGTAAGGACCTTGGAGTCTATTTAGATAGTAAACTTATATTTAAAACGCACATTGATTCAATCACTGATAGATCTTACAAAATGTTGGGTTTTATACTACATCTGAGTAAATTATTTAGAAATCCACATACTCTAGTAATGCTTTACTTCTCACTAGTCAGAAGTACACTGGAATTTGCATCGCCTGTCTGGAATCCCAAATACACCCAATACGTCAACAACATAGAGCGCATACAAAATAAATTTATTAAGTATCTCGGTTATAAATACAACAATAATTACATCTGCACTCTCCAATCCCTGAAATCCAGGCGAACGGTAGCTGACATGACATTTCTCCATAAAATTATACATAACGAAATAGACTGCCCAGAACTTCTATACCAAATAAATTTTAACATCCCATCTAAAAGAACTCGCCACACCAACCTTTTTTACACAACCAGTAATAATACGAACGCTGCAGCCAACTCCCCAATTTCCCGCATCCTTCAAAGTTTCAACTCAATTAAAAAAACCACAAATACCGATATATTTTTTGATTCCCTCCCTCTATTTAAGAAAAACATTTTTAGCACACTGAATTCGCGACATGTCATTGGTACCAATTATTGTATTATTTCTATAACTTTGTAACTATTTTCCATTATGTAATAATGTACTGTTTGTTTCTGCAAAATAAAAAATAAATAAAAATGTTTACAGTGAATATTCAACTGGAGCTGACGCCCTTTCTAAAAGAGGCTTTAAGTTATTCCGCGGCCGCGGACCCGCGATACTTGTGGCGTCTGACCGTCTACCAGCTTAGGCTTTTATTTTAACCGTTCGTTCGTTAATTAGACACGAATAACGATAGATGATACTCTTCTAAAATAATACTTAACCTACTTCTGTTGAGATACAAAAAACTACTAACCAAACTAACGACATCTATTTAAGATTGTTAAACTACACTACTACTATTAACCTATACATCACGTTTATGTAATACTCCTTCAAAAATAAAAATAAATATTCATCCTAGACTTGCAGAAAAAGTCAATAGATGTCTCACATTAAAAATAAAAATTGTTAAAAATTTATCTAAGACACTATCTAGATAGCATTTATTTCGGTATTGAATCTTGCATAAAGCATAAAATATAAAATAAATCATATATAAAGATAGCAGCCAATAAAATTTTGCATTAAGATAATGTTGGTAATTCTTAGTCAATGTACGGATACATTTAAATATGACCGAATCGGACAGGGACACAATAGCTCCGTTGGTAGAGCTGCGCCCCGGCAAGGTGAAGGTTCGAGTCCCAGATATGACCAATATTTTTCTGAGTTTTCTGGTTTCAGATTTTAGATTGAGATTCACTAAAATTCCATATACAGGGTATCCGGGGCTAAAGTGCATTAACTTCGGGAGGTGATACTACATGATGGTAGGAGTAAAAAAGATTATTTTTTTCCCATACAAAAAGACGTACCTACTAAAAATCCTTAGTGTGAGATACGATCTTACTTGCTGATTTGTGATTGGCCCGTATCGTAACAGCGGAAAATAATAAAGCTGGCCGCTCACGCCGGTCAAATTTTATCTTTTAACCGTAAAACTACCCCTAAAAGTTGGAATTTCGAAAAAAGTCGTGTACCTTTTTTACTTATAATGTTATAGAGCATCACCTCCCGAAGTTAATGCACTTTACCGACGGACACCCTGTACAATAATATAAAAATTTCAAGCGCATTAAAATGAACAAATTTGCAATATTTTTTTTGTAATAAATGGAATTGATTTGGAATACATCCTGAAGGAAACTTCAGCCCTGTGTAGGCTTTACACTCAATGAAATGTAAAGTAAAATTATACATATCCACAAAATATTTTCCACACAAAAGTACCGTAAGACTCGACTTGAGTTTTGAAGTGAACGCATGTGTTTGGTGTAGGTATTTGCAAACAGTGCCGAGACCTTCCTAAGGTAATCCCGGATAACTTCGATCTCCTCACCCTTAATAACCTCCACCCCTTCGAGACCTTCTTAAGGTAATCCCGGATAACTTCGATATCCTCACCCTTAATAACCTCCACCCCTTTGAGACCTTCCTAAGGTAATCCCGGATAACTTCGATGTCCTCACCCTTAATAACCTCCACCCCTTCGAGACCTTCCTAAGGTAATCCCGGATAACTTCGATCTCCTCACCCTTAATAACCTCCACCCCTTCGAGACCTTCCTAAGGTAATCCCGGATAACTTCGATCTCCCACCCTCAATAACCTCCACCCCTTCGAGACCTTCCTAAGGTAATCCCGGATAACTTCGATCTCCTCACCCTTAATAACCTCCACCCCTTCGAGACCTTCCTAAGGTAATCCCGGATAACTTCGATCTCCTCACCCTTAATAACCTCCACCCCTTCGAGACCTTCTTAAGGTAATCCCGGATAACTTCGATATCCTCACCCTTAATAACCTCCACCCCTTTGAGACCTTCCTAAGGTAATCCCGGATAACTTCGATGTCCTCACCCTTAATAACCTCCACCCCTTCGAGACCTTCCTAAGGTAATCCCGGATAACTTCGATCTCCTCACCCTTAATAACCTCCACCCCTTCGAGACCTTCCTAAGGTAATCCCGGATAACTTCGATCTCCCACCCTCAATAACCTCCACCCCTTCGAGACCTTCCTAAGGTAATCCCGGATAACTTCGATCTCCTCACCCTTAATAACCCCCACCCCTTCGAGACCTTCCTAAGGTAATCCCGGATAACTTCGATCTCCTCACCCTTAATAACCTCCACCCCTTCGAGACCTTCCTAAGGTAATCCCGGATAACTTCGATCTCCTCACCCTTAATAACCTCCACCCCTTCGAGACCTTCCTAAGGTAATCCCGGATAACTTCGATCTCCTCACCCTTAATAACCTCCACCCCTTCGAGACCTTCCTAAGGTAATCCCGGATAACTTCGATCTCCTCACCCTTAATAACCTCCACCCCTTCGAGACCTTCCTAAGGTAATCCCGGATAACTTCGATCTCCCACCCTCAATAACCTCCACCCCTTCGAGACCTTCCTAAGGTAATCCCGGATAACTTCGATCTCCTCACCCTTAAT
Source organism: Limnephilus rhombicus (assembly GCA_929108145.2). Taxonomy (NCBI): domain Eukaryota; kingdom Metazoa; phylum Arthropoda; class Insecta; order Trichoptera; family Limnephilidae; genus Limnephilus; species Limnephilus rhombicus. The sequence continues at coordinate 30,966,844 of OV815298.1, read as the reverse complement.
AACCTCCACCCCTTCGAGACCTTCCTAAGGTAATCCCGGATAACTTCGATCTCCTCACCCTTAATAACCTCCACCCCTTCGAGACCTTCCTAAGGTAATCCCGGATAACTTCGATCTCCCACCCTCAATAACCTCCACCCCTTCGAGACCTTCCTAAGGTAATCCCGGATAACTTCGATCTCCTCACCCTTAATAACCTCCACCCCTTCGAGACCTTCCTAAGGTAATCCCGGATAACTTCGATCTCCCACCCTCAATAACCTCCACCCCTTCGAGACCTTCCTAAGGTAATCCCGGATAACTTCGATCTCCTCACCCTTAATAACCTCCACCCCTTCGAGACCTTCCTAAGGTAATCCCGGATAACTTCGATCTCCTCACCCTTAATAACCTCCACCCCTTCGAGACCTTCCTAAGGTAATCCCGGATAACTTCGATCTCCTCACCCTTAATAACCTCCACCCCTTCGAGACCTTCCTAAGGTAATCCCGGATAACTTCGATCTCCCACCCTCAATAACCTCCACCCCTTCGAGACCTTCCTAAGGTAATCCCGGATAACTTCGATCTCCTCACCCTTAATAACCTCCACCCCTTCGAGACCTTCCTAAGGTAATCCCGGATAACTTCGATCTCCTCACCCTTAATAACCTCCACCCCTTCGAGACCTTCCTAAGGTAATCCCGGATAACTTCGATCTCCCACCCTCAATAACCTCCACCCCTTCGAGACCTTCCTAAGGTAATCCCGGATAACTTCGATCTCCTCACCCTTAATAACCTCCACCCCTTCGAGACCTTCCTAAGGTAATCCCGGATAACTTCGATCTCCCACCCTCAATAACCTCCACCCCTTCGAGACCTTCCTAAGGTAATCCCGGATAACTTCGATCTCCTCACCCTTAATAACCTCCACCCCTTCGAGACCTTCCTAAGGTAATCCCGGATAACTTCGATCTCCCACCCTCAATAACCTCCACCCCTTCGAGACCTTCCTAAGGTAATCCCGGATAACTTCGATCTCCTCACCCTTAATAACCTCCACCCCTTCGAGACCTTCCTAAGGTAATCCCGGATAACTTCGATCTCCTCACCCTCAATAACCTCCACCCCTTCGAGACCTTCCTAAGGTAATCCCGGATAACTTCGATCTCCTCACCCTTAATAACCTCCACCCCTTCGAGACCTTCCTAAGGTAATCCCGGATAACTTCGATCTCCTCACCCTTAATAACCTCCACCCCTTCGAGACCTTCCTAAGGTAATCCCGGATAACTTCGATCTCCCACCCTCAATAACCTCCACCCCTTCGAGACCTTCCTAAGGTAATCCCGGATAACTTCGATCTCCTCACCCTCAATAACCTCCACCCCTTCGAGACCTTCCTAAGGTAATCCCGGATAACTTCGATCTCCCACCCTCAATAACCTCCACCCCTTCGAGACCTTCCTAAGGTAATCCCGGATAACTTCGATCTCCTCACCCTTAATAACCTCCACCCCTTCGAGACCTTCCTAAGGTAATCCCGGATAACTTCGATCTCCCACCCTCAATAACCTCCACCCCTTCGAGACCTTCCTAAGGTAATCCCGGATAACTTCGATCTCCTCACCCTTAATAACCTCCACCCCTTCGAGACCTTCCTAAGGTAATCCCGGATAACTTCGATCTCCTCACCCTTAATAACCTCCACCCCTTCGAGACCTTCCTAAGGTAATCCCGGATAACTTCGATCTCCCACCCTCAATAACCTCCACCCCTTCGAGACCTTCCTAAGGTAATCCCGGATAACTTCGATCTCCTCACCCTTAATAACCTCCACCCCTTCGAGACCTTCCTAAGGTAATCCCGGATAACTTCGATCTCCCACCCTCAATAACCTCCACCCCTTCGAGACCTTCCTAAGGTAATCCCGGATAACTTCGATCTCCTCACCCTTAATAACCTCCACCCCTTCGAGACCTTCCTAAGGTAATCCCGGATAACTTCGATCTCCCACCCTCAATAACCTCCACCCCTTCGAGACCTTCCTAAGGTAATCCCGGATAACTTCGCTCTCCCCACCCTCAATAACCTCCACCCCTTATCCTTCCAATTAATCGTTAAGATCCTCACAATAGAGAACTCCAGTCCAATTATTATTTTTTTAACGAATAATGACCTTCTTACTTAAATAACTGAGTTAGTTTTAATAGTTAAAATAATTGTCAAAGTTTTAATTTTTCAAGATCCCCCGAAAACCACCATATGTGTAATGAATCGTGTGACGTGATCACTCCTGAAAAGTCACTAGGAGATTGGGCAATCAGCTGATCAACTGCCGCCATTTTGAATTTCGGTGTTCGAAGTACCTGTTCTCCCTAGAGTAGCATTACTATTTTTTTTGTGCAGTGGTTTTTGAATATTTTCAATAACAGAGATCTAATAAGAGATATATTTATTTTTGAAACTGAATTATTTAGGCCTAAATAATGTTTCAATAAACACAACAACTAAATATCTATAAACAGTATTTAAATAAACGAATAAATTAAAACGAAGGCTTGTGTCATACCTATATTCCCATACAATGACCTTACGGTGACGTCACGACACGATGAGCAGTGACGTCACCACTAAACATTTCAATAATGCCAACTTGACGGCGTGTTTCTACGACCCGAATAAAAATTGACTTTTTTATTAATTTTTTTAAACTCTGCGCCTAATATCATTACATAGTATAAAATGAAGTCGCTCAAAATGTATGTGCGCGTTAATCTTTTAAAATACGCAACGGATTTTCATACGGTTTTCACCAATAGATAGAGTGATTGAAGAGGACTGTTTATATGTATAATACATGTAAATTATATTAGAGAAAAGCCGAGAAATTCAAAGAAAACATATTTTTGTGCGATTTAAAACGGCTGGCGGGCCGTACTATAGTCACTTTTGAAATTCGTACTACGGAAGAAATTGGAAAATAGATGTCCTAGAGTAAGTAGGTATTTGATTTCCCTTTTTAAAATATCCAGTGTGGCATTGCAGGCAGCGGGCAGCGGGCAGCGGGCAGCGGGCAGCGGGCAGCGGGCAGCGGGCAGCGGGCAGCGGGCAGCGGGCAGCGGGCAGGGGGCAGCGGGCAGCGGGCAGCGGGCAGCGGGCAGCGGGCAGCGCGCAGCGGGCAGCGGGCAGCGGGCAGCTGGCAAGCGGGTGGTGTGGATTTTATAAAGATTGGGTAATGGCGTTGTGTTTCGTTAGCCACAGCAACGTGTGGCCGGGTCTGCTAGTTATTTAATAAAACGTATATATTCGGAATCAGCATTTTGGTCCTTATGAACATATTTGTTTAAAGCCATAATATTTTTCACTGGAGTTCTTTAATAATAAGTATAAGGCTCCTAATCAATATTTTTAACAATATTATAAAATCCTCTTAAAAAAGTTTCAAGGATGATTTTATATTTAATCTCCCTCAAGGCTAATTCCCGCTGTTGTTAAATAAGGTCGATTTGCGCTCATCCTGACTGGGATACACTCGTAATATTTAATCCACTCTTATTGGCCTTGACGGAACCTGTATTTATCCTGGCCTCAACAGAAGTTTTTAAATTGATCCCATGCTTGTCGCGTTCTGCCCATCTCTCTCTGTAGAACGTCTGCTTGTCTTTCTGATCTGAAATGACTGGTTCATTCTCCGCAGATCCATATGAATTAATCTCAACGCAGATACAATTCGGTGATATTCAGTGCTTTCTAGCTATTGTTCTATTTATTTATTTATTATTTCTTCACAATTAAAATACATTGTTGTAGCAAATCATTATTAACTTCACTGGGGCTCGCCTGAATCGGGGTTGATAATTTCACAATTTAATAAAGTATCGCACATAAATATCGGTCATTATCAAACAGTTAAACAGCTAAAATGTAAAATGCAAATTAATGAAATTTAAAAATAACAATGATAAATGGAGAAAATCTGTAGAAAAAATAATATTCTGGTAATCAAACCCATAACTCAATCGATTGCTTTTCCTCTGGGCTGATGTCACAAAACCGCCATATCAACTATTCTCCGTAAACATGTAAAAAACGCTACAACAATATTTATGTTAAACTTCTATTTCTATATTCTATCTTCTTCTTCTACCTTCTATATAATTAAAAATGAATCGCTGAAATGTATGTACACCCATTACTTCCGAACGACTGCACCAAATTGGATTATTCTTTTTTTGGGTTCGTTATTGTGTGGACAAGGTTTGGATAAAACAACTGGTGAGCTCTGGCATTGTGAAATTCGTGTAAAAAAATTGCAATAACTAAATGTACCGGGAATGAACGTATAGATGGGGGGGTAGGGGGAGGGGAAGTCGGTAGGGGAAATCACGTAACGGGGGAAAGGGGGGAGTGGAGAGCGGGAAGGTGGAGGAGGCGGAGTGGGAACGCGAGAGGGGAAAGGGCAGCGGGAGGCGGAAGGGGAACGGAACGAATGGGAAAGGACACGCAAGGAGAAACAATTTCTTTATTAAATGCAATAGCAACGCATGCCGGGTACCAGCTAGTCATAAACATAAAGGAATGAATACATTATGTACGAGGAACACATAATATTCAGTTGGAAATCACATTTTTCAGCACAACATTTTTATCTCTGCAGATATTCCGAGAAGTGACATGGGCGGTATATGTTGGAACTTGGAACTGGATGTCCTGGGATTTTTTTGCTAGTTGCGTTTATTTCGAAGGACGGTTCTTCAAAATGAAATGAAAATTAAGTTAAATATTAGAATGTGGAGGAATTGCAACAAGTGTTGTTTATTCTGGAGGGTGAGGGAATAGAGTGTTGGGGGAGGGGAAGACGGGATAAAAACAAGAACACAATTACAGAACTAGAATAAGGAACTCCAGTAAAAAATATTATGGCTTTAAAAAAATATATTCATGTAGAATCTAGAATCTAGACCAATAAACGCTGATTCTGAATATAGAAGCTTTATTTAATAATATTAAACGCAGAGTTTTTAAAAAATTATTAAAAAGTAAATTTTTAATCGGGTCGTACAAACACTCCGTCAAGTTGGTTTTATTGAAACGTTTAGTGGTGACGTCACTGAACACCGTAAAGTTATTGTTTGGGAATGTAGGTATGACACAAGCCATCGTATTAACACCGTTTCATCTTATTCGTTTATTGACATACTGTTTATAGAGATTTAGTTGTTCTGTTTATTGAAAAATTATTTAGGCCTAAATAATTCAGTTTCAAAAATAAAGGCATCTCTTATTAGTTTATCTGTATTATTGAAAATATTAAAAAACTACTGCACAAAAAAAAATAGTAATGCTACTCTAGGAAGAATTCTTCGAACTCTAAATTTCAAAATGGCGCCAGTTGAACAGCTGATTGGCCGATCTTAAAGTAACTTTTCGGGAGTGATGACCTCACACGATTCACTACACATACGGTGGTTTTCGGGGATCTTGAAAAATTAAAATTTTGACAATTATTTTAACTATTAAAACTAACTCTAAAAATAAAAATGCAGTTATTTAAGTTCGAAGGTCATTATTCATTACAAAAATTGGACTGGAGTTCTTTATTGGCTAACAGAAATATTTCACAGATAAATAAAAACATTATATTGAGATAAGTTTCAGTTGTTTGTCTTTTGGCAAAAAAACTTAATATTCATATTTTTTAAATGAATTTTAAATTTTTTTTTAATGATTACCTACTATTGGTAGTCTTCCGCACTTCGTCTTGAATCAGAAGGATGCGGATTCGATTCTGGTGCTAGATGGGAGGTGTAATGTTTATTTGATTTATTCATTTCCATGATCGTACATACATGCTATACGTAAATAGTTGATGAAATGCAAGTAATCATTCAATTTGGGAGGATAGATACCGCCACCCCGGGAACCATTTATTTGATAACCAACATCCCTGCCTAGGTCGGTCCAAGTTTTAAGCTACGTTTGGTAGCTTATCCGAGGTACCCGGGTTCATAATAAGCGGTTTATCTAGGTCTTAACGGCGAATGCGTTTGCACATTGGCCATGTACGACGGGTCGGATCGGGGGAGACTGGTTGAGGGAGACCTAACCTAGACCTTTCCAGCCGGATTCTTACGTCCGCCACTACTGGACACACCTACCACCAGATTCCTACCCATTCCTTATACATTTTCCCCTCCCAGAATTTCCTTTTGTTAAAAAGACCCTCCACACAAAAGGGCCATAAAGAGCCTCCTGTGTAGAACTAATATAGAAAAAACGTTAAACACCATTACTAACATAATCATTTATTAACAACTTAATCCCGATTTGTCAAATAAAATCTCCACAGATCCATTTATCTGTGTCACGTACATTATCAAGGCTTCTGACTCACATAACATTGCCATGTATTTCTCCTTTTCGCATCTGTTGAAGAGGGTCGACGCAATAAAATGATAAAATCTGCCGAATTCACAAAAACCTGATGGCGTTCATTCGAGCTTTAATAACGCGGCTGAGTTAAACCTGTACCTGTAGAGCTGTTGAGGTGCTTTGCCCCGCTTCGTTAGCGCATTCCGGCAGCAGGATCATGTTTTTTTAAGTAAAACTTCTTTACGCACCCTCGACTTGGGGGGTAAGCTGGTGAATGCGTTACAAAAAGTGGTGATGTGTTACGAAAAGTGGTGATGTGTTAATTGTAAAAGTGTGATGTTACGAAAAGTTTGATGTTATGAAAAGTGTGATGCAAACGGTAATTGATGCGAACGGTGATCAATGGCGAGGCGAACGGTCGGGCCTTTACGCACGCTTGACTTGGGGAGTGATCAGGATAAGGATATGGATAAGGATAAGAATATGGACAAGGATATGGATGATATGGATAAGGATAAGGATATGGATATGGATAAGGATAAGGATGGTCACCCCAAGGTCGAAGGTCACCCCAAGGTCGTATGTCATCCCAATGGCCCAATGTCAATGTCATATGTTCTTTTATAAGTTTTACTTCAGTCGTGTGATCTAAGGCACACTCGTTTTTTTATTTGTCAAACCCTTTGAGCGAATGTTGTGTATTTGCTCAAGGCTTTGATTCGGGCAATTGTAGAAATTTTCACAATGTGGTAATGCCACTCTTAGATGTGTTTAAGCCAGGTTCAATTATTAAAGATCAAAAAAAGCCTAGTTCAATTATTAATGATCACAAATATTGATTTATGCAGGGAAAAAGAAACCCCCCCAGTCATTATTTAGAAACATCTCACCAATTTTTTTTTTCTATAAGAACAAAAAAGTGTTTTTTTTTAATGTTACTTACAGTGTTTTATACATTAAGTGCCATTGCGATTTGAAAGAATATTTGACAGTTAAATTGGTGTTGCGTGCCTACAAATTGAGTAGTTCCATTTTTATTATTTTATACTCTTAATTGACAGACTCTAAGTGACATAACCACTGTTTGATAATGCCTTCAAAAAGCGAAACAGTTATCGCGCGTAATAATAATAACATAACAGGACTTGTGTTCTACAAATTAAACTTGATATCAATTTCGAATGAAATTATCATTTGAACGGACTTTTCAGATTATAAATTATCTTTTTCAAATCTTCTTTTTTCCTTTCTTTACTTTTCACTACAATTACTCGGCTTAATACTGAAAGAAAAAAGCTATGTTCAGCGTGGAAAAATACATAAAAATGTACCGTTGCTATATTTCAGCACTCTAAGGATTGTAGCCCATTTTTAGGGGCAATCCGCGAACCGTAAAAGATTTGCATGTGCTGAAAGTAAATACTTAACTATGCCGTTAAATGGAAAAGTGTGTTATTCAACCCTTTACTTTCATTATTTTCTTCCAGACGAAGACGGTTAAAATTACATTTTTATATCTAAACGCTTTTGGTAAGTTATAACAAAATTTATTATCGTTACAGAGATCACAAAAGAACAAAAGTCATAGTATGAACATTAAATTTCAGCAAAGTTACAAGTTATTTAGTTGAAGTCGACTGGTCTGTGCGGAACTTTTACTTTTCTTCGGTTGCACTGCGGGCACTTGTTCCTAGCAATACCGGGCTTGCCGCAACCAAAGCATGCAAACTTGATGTCATCAGTCGTCTCTACCTTTTGTATCCGACGGGCACGGCACTCCGCAATCGAGTGTCCGAATCTACGACAATACGTGCAACGTAAACGACCTTTGAACTTGTCCTTTACACGCACTGGACCAGATTCTGCTGCGATCTCGTATAAACACTCTTCAACTGTACGCGCCTTTTCAAGTAACTCTGCAAAAGATTTAATCGATTCACGGGAAATTCTATCCCTGATTCGGACATTAAGCTGTCCAAACACTAGGTCAAGTTGAACCGCTTCTGGATAGATAGGCGGAGGTAGCTCCGCAAGCAGCAACCGTTGCTTTGCAATGAATACATCGGTGGACATGGATGCATCCTGTTTGCAGTTGAAAATTTCCACATAAATATTATAAGCTGGTCTCTTAGGGGCAAAAGCTTGTCTTAAGAGGTTGATTGCATCCTCCCAAGTATGTACTTCCCCTTTGACTCCGAGCCACCATTCAGCGGCGTCTTTGGTTAACAGCAAGGCCAATCCTTCCAGCGCGCTCTTGACTTCAATCTTCTCAGCGCATTTGAAAAAGGATGCCGCGGCTATGAAGCACTCAACAGTACTTCTGTCTCCGGTGCCATCATAGCGAGCCGTGCACGTGATAAAAGTGCCTGTACGTGTATGCTCTGATTGCATTCGCTTTATCAAGTTTAAGAACTCTGCGAATTGCTCCTGTGTGAAGGTTATTTTAGATCCTTCATCGTTGTTTTGCATCTTGAAAAGAAGGTCTGCGGGGTTGTCGCAATTTTTCACTGAATTAAATTATTGCACTGTCAATGTGTCTGGCCGGGTTTTTGAGCGACAGTTTTATAATAGGTTTTTTTGATGGGTTATAAATAGTTTAAAATTTAATTTCACATCACAGATCACAACATTACAGTCACGGTGTAAACACGATATATTATCTAAGCGTAGCTACAATTTGAACAACACTTGTGGATTAGGTGAAGATCCTTGCGGTATACGTAATCTTTGGGCACAACAAAAGTGGAACACATTCGTGGAATTGGCCTTTTTTTTTCTTTCGGCGGATTACTGTCTTCCAAGGGCTGTACGTAACACAGGTAGACAAGAGGAGGAGCGCGCCTAAAATCGTAACTATATATCATATACTCAAAATATACTATCAAAATGTAAGAGGACTGGGAACGAAACTTCAAGAGCTAAGATCTACAATACCAATAATGAATTACGAAATTTATGCCCTTACTGAAACATGGCTGAATGCTGACATAAACGATCAAGAACTGGGTTTTTTTGACCATTTCATTTACAGAAACGACAGATGTCAAAGTTCTGGCAATAAAACAAGAGGTGGCGGTGTACTATTGTCAGTATCAACCAAACTGAATTTGAGGAAACTGAAATGCCTTCACAAACATCTTGAGCAAGTATTTGTAATGGTTTCCTTAAAAAAACAAAAACTTATAATCGGTTGCACATATATACCACCAGCCTCCGGCCTGCAAACATATAAAGATCACCACCTTGAAGTTGAAACTATGCGAAAAAAAATTCCTGATGCTACATTTATTCTGATGGGTGACTACAACCTTCCAAATATCATATGGGACATTGAGAATATCGCGTCCTCGAGCCCGGACAACATCGATCATGGCTCCAATGAAATTTTAGAAATGAGCAACTTTTTAAATTTTCATTAGAAAAACCATCAATTCTCGTCTTCTCGATCTTGTCTTTACGGATTCTTCTAGTGTTAATGTTTATGCCTCTGATGAAATGATTCTTCCAATCGATAAATACCACCCCCTCCCCTAATAATCATTTACCTCAATACGTTTGCTAAGGTAATTGACCCCACGATTGTCAAACGTAATTTTGAAAAAGCAGATTACCCAAAGATTATAGAATTTTTATCTACTAATAATTGGGCTTATGATCTCACTTGTAAAAGCACAAGTTTAAATGAGGCCTTAGAATATTTTTACAATGCAATTTATCAAGCAATTGATAGTTTGTTCCCCTACAAAAATATTACACTTCTAAATTCCCTAAATGTTTCGATTCTGAACTAATTAATCTAACATACGATAAAAAAAATTGCCCACAAACGTTATAAAATAAATAGAACGCTAGATAATTATATCGCATTCTCTGTTTTGCGTAAAGATTGTACCAGGAAATCGAAAGTATGTTTTAAAAAATACACAAACAATGTTGAAAATTCTATTTTAACAAATATTAATAAATTTTGGAATTACGCTAACTCCTTTCGGAAAAATAACTCTAACTTTGCTGGTACAATGTTTTACGGGAAAAAAGCGGGTCGTGACAAAAACGATATTGTAAATTTATTTGCAGATTTCTTTAAGAGTGTATACGTTAAAGACAATGACAACATTTTATCTGATAAACCCAAATTTACCGAAAGCTCACTCAACTTGCATAACATCCATGTGAAAGTAAATGATGTTGTGACTTTTATCAAACAGCTGGATATCAGGTCGAATTTGGGGCCAGATATGATTCCCTCAATATTACTTAAAAACTGTGTTCATGTTCTAGCTCTTCCTATTACTATAATTTTCAATTTATATTTATCTACAGGTTGTTTTCCTGAGATTTGGAAAAGTAGCTTTATAACACCTATTTTTAAAAAAGGTGATAAAAGTCAAATTGAAAATTATAGACCCATATGTATTATGTCATCATTACCTAAACTTTTTAAAAAGATTATATTAAGTAAAATCATGCATCAAATTAAACCGCTTATATCAATATTTCAACATGGTTTCATGCCAGGTAGATCTACGTTATCTAACTTATTGCTTTACAAAAATTTTATTTCTAATGCACTTTCCAAGGGTCATAAAGTTGACACTATTTATACTGATTTTAGCAAAGTCTTTGATACTGTTTCTCATCGCATTTTAATGGAAAAATTAGAACACTTGGGAATAAGCGGCAACTTTCTCGAATGGCTTAGAAGCTACTTATCATTTGGAAAACTATCTGTAAAAATTAACTCCACAACCTCATACACTTTTTTGCCTTAAGTGGGGTCCCCCAAGGTTCCCACCTAGGATCAATTCTTTTCCTACTATTTATTAACGACATAAATAAATAAATAAATATATAAATATAAATAAATAATAAATATTTTAATATTTTCATTTAAAATATGTTAAACAAAAATACTTAACACGTGATTAAATCTCAAAATCAGAAAGTGTAAATATGTAGATAATGAGAAATCGTTTTTGCAAACTTTGACACCTCATATCTCAGTACCTACAAGGTAAAGTGAAGTTAGAACTCTGTCCAATCAAAGTTTCGTTTGGTTCAACACAGTTTTGTTCCATTGGACATTCTGTATTTTCATTCCTACTTTTCGTGAAAATAAAAATACACGTAAATACAACAGTTTTTCTAGGGAACGTTTATAAATATGGTTTATTGAACTCATTTCCACCAGGGAACGTTTGTATGGAGGATAGCAGATGTTTATCATTAAAGCCTCTCTCTCTGTTGGGGATCTTTGGGGATTTGCAATGGCTTTTATTAGGATCGCGAACTGTATTTGATATGAGATACCTGTAGATTGTAAAGAGGAGTTGAATCATTGAAAAATGTTCGTGAATATAACATGATTGATATAAATTTAGAAATAAGAAAACTCTGTGTGCACAATCGAAGTAACATATTTTATTAAACTTTTTTCCCACCTACATAATATTTGCTAAATCAGGTATCAAAAAAAGTAAATTTTCTATGAAGACTAAGAAATAAACTAAATGGAAACACTACAGATCTCATTTTTCAAACTATGGTTGCTCCATATTAAGATTGCTGTTCTTAGGTGTTATATTTGACCATTGAAGTAAACTTGAATAAGCTAGAAGTTATACAGAACAGAGCATTAAGATGTATACTGGGGAAAGGCAAGTTTGCGAGGGTGATTCAAATGAGATTGGAGTCAAATTGGATTCCAATAAAAAAAGATACTGTTATTTAATGTGTTAATTTTTGTGCGGCAAAAATAATTTAAAAAGGGAAGAAGATAAACTGTGTTAATCAGTTAATTCTGAAATCTAAAGCTCTGCCTCGTGTTAACGCCTTTTCCTCTGACCCATCAATTATAAAAAGAAACATTAATGGTAGGACATGCACGCCCACGGTAAAGTCTCACCGCTGTCAACATTTTAGCAAACGACTATATTCAACGGTAATTATATTAAACGGTATACGTCTTGCTTCTATAACCAAACAACAAGCTGCACTTATTATCCTTTTCCTCAAGTACTGGAACATTGGTGGGTCTGCTAGGTATCTGTTTATCATATTATTATCATTTCTTTTCTCTCGCATCTCGTATATCTTGTCTCCTGGACACCTCCTTTATATCGCCACAAGTTTCTGACCAATTACCATAATTTTTGATTACATATAATTTCGGGTTTACTGAACGAATATGTTCAAAGAGCAGCATTCATCACAAGATAAAGTGCTATCTGATCATAATATTTACTTTTATCAATGGTTAAAGCGATGCACCACGACAAGTAACATTTGGAATCGTGCCGCTTACAATAACACTCCTTATGTAGATGGCCATAAGGTTTAAATTCCCGCTCAAGACTAGCCGCCCTTTTTAATTTATACAAAAAGAAACTTCGCCAAAAAGTGTGTCTTATTTGAATTCACGAAGTTCTAGCAAAAAATACTTAAATGTTTTTCAATCATTTTCTAAAGAACTTAATTTGCCACATTATTCAATAAAACGATAACCGAAAAGTGGTTCGTAAGTAGGTTATTTTGAACTTGAAAGCAGATTTTACAGGTCTAATACATTGTTTTTTTCAGGGATTTTTTTTGTCCCGGCTGCTCCCATCTGGAGCAAGTGAGACAATGGCATCCCCAATTGGGTATGTTGTGAGGCTGAAGGTAGTGGGTCTAGGAAGGAGATTGGGAAGAGGAAGGCGGGGAAGTACCTGGTTACTGAACACCAAAGACGGCTAAAGCCATTTCAAGCAACGTTTCAACTCTGAATGGTGGTCTTACACCAGGGCGATAATGAGAGTATCTTCCACTTGAACTTGAACATACTATATATAAAATGAAACAATGCAACTTTGTATAAACCACTTATAAAATGTGCAAATCCGACCGGTTTCGGAACAAACGTTCCTTCGTCAGGGAAAGCTTATACTAATTTGACAGTTTAGAACAATGTTTTATTAGGGTAGGGGTGGAGCCTACTAATACTATATATAATTTTAAATTAATTAATTATGAAATCACGCAAATAAAATTTATTTTTTATTTTTAACTTAATGAGTAAGACCTCAAATTTTAATATTTAATTAATGTAGATAATATTCGCGAAAATTGAAACAAAAAAATCCGAAAAAGATACGGTCACATCTGGGACTCGAACCCAGGACCTTCAGCGAAGGTCTTCATTAATTAAATTAAATTTATTTGCGTTTGCGTCTTGAGTCAAGAGCCTTACCCTCGACCAAATAACCGTATGTGACGGATTTGGTCAATATTATAGTATTGCTATAAGGTTTTATCGATCGACCAAGCTAGACTTTGTGGTGATACTTAAAGTACGTTCCGTAAGAAAGATATTTTAAAAAACATGTCATGCACAAAACTATAATTTTGTATAATGTGAATGTTATTCGTTTCAATAAAATATTTCGCTGTTCTAGTTTGTGATGCAGCTGCAAACACTAACAAAGCTGATGTGAAATTCAGATTCAGCAAATTCATCAGCAACTTCCTCTCAGAGTTACCGCAACAAAACAAAGGGAAATAAAAGCAATCCAAGGGGATGGTAGATAACGTTTTTTGTACAACCTGCTGCACTTCTGCTCGAACTATTAGGAAATGTAGTTGAATTATGTTAATGAAATGGTAATGCATTCTAACCACTGGAGCGTTCGGCTATATAATCTCTTTATTTCTTGAGCGCTGGAGATTTTCTTTTGCTTAGATTTGAATTCATCCGCGCTCATTCAGAAAATCAAACTTCCGAATATTGATACTGTAATGTCTGTGTGAATGTGTATGAGAGCAAGCGAGGTAGTACGCTCTATAAAAGGCGATGCGTGCTAGTTGCATTAAGCAGCTCCCCAATAAATACCTGTACAGTATACTTAGGCCCTCCGTTCATGGAGATACTTACAATCTACGTAATCGTGACGAAACCACAAGTACCCTGCTGATATACCACTAGTCTCCGTACACGGCGCTATCCAAAATATACTGAACTTGATCATTTTTCACGTGCAGCCGTGGAGTTAACACGCTGTCAAGCGATGTCGTATGACTTTTTTTCCAACATCAATCCATGCCTTCTCCACTAAATCTTTTCTTACGTATTCTGGTAACGTATAGTTATATAAGCATGCATTTTTTCCACTTTCAAAACAAATCTAACACTACTTTCATGTTTCGACGCCATTTCTGTCAAACGTCAAACGAATAAGTATCAGACACAAACGATGCGAGCGTCGCGTGCGATCAGCACTGTCGGTATCGCGATACTGATTGGAAACCGACAGCACCACGTAGCGCCGTGAACGGGCGTTAGCTAAATCGTACGGGGGGTACTTACGATCGGCGCGTATGATACGCGCACGAGGATCGAGTATCTTGTAACTATCTCCGTGAACGGAGGCACTTATACTCTCTTCATTTGCGCGTGCTACCGACACAGTACCTCAGACTAAACATGGTGAGTCCGCATATCCAAATTGGCGCTGCCATCACAACTGGGCATCCACGGACTTTACAGATACAAAAGCTGATAAACTGTTAACTGTCGTTAAAGCCAACAATTTACAAACGCGTGAAATTTGTACTTGTTCTTTTGAAGTAAAAACTTCATTTGCACCTTTGTGATTTGAAACTGGATGAAATGAAAATGTCACACTAAAAAGAGACAAACACATACATCTACAGGATTTAGCCTGAGAGAGAATGATATAGATCTCCTGAGAGAGAACGATAGCTTCCCTATCCTTGTCTGCTTTAGTATTCTGAAGGTTTCACTTCTACCGCATGTGAACTGCACACCTGAATATTTTTCTCGAGCCCTTATGTAACAATTTGTAAACATTTTGATTAAAAATTAAATTATAAATTAATTTAGTACCTAAGTCAAACAAATGCACGTCGTAAGTCACCATTGTTGACCATCTTTCATTGTTATTTTGACTCCTCCCACCGTTGTCCCCCACCTCCAAGGCACCACTCGCACTACCCTCACCCAACAATAACTTATCATTTCTGTACTTGTATAATTTTTATGTTATCTTCAAGAACGCTAGTGAATGACACAGAAGTGTTGAATCCGATAGTAAATTATAAAATTAAGTAACAAATGTATGTAGGTACATAACGAATAAAATTCTTAAAAACAAAATATAATATTCCATAGTAAAGTGAACCGCAGTTCTGTGGCAGTTCTCCGCACTAAAAAAAGTTCCTCTCTTGTTCTCCATTACCCCACCTCTTTATTTGACATCTTCAACTTCAGACCGAGTTCTGAACACATCGTCCCACGAATAAATGTGTCAACAATGTACAAAGTGTAGTTATTAGGTACTCCAACAGAATTTCCCAGGACTTCCCAAAATCTCTTGAAAGAATTTTCTGTTCATGAAACAACAATTGAAAATAAAATATCTGCGAATAAGTTGTTGAATTCTTTGACAATTTTAATATTATAGCGAATTTCTATTTGATACGAAATCAAAACGAAAATTCATTCTAAGCGGTGTGCTTCAGGGGTCCATTTTCGGTCCATTGCTTTTTTCTATGTACGTAAATGATATTACGACATGTTTTCACAATGCCTGAATATTGCTATTTGCTGACAATATGAATGTATACCTTCGTGTAAGCTCCCCGGACTGCTGTGTGCGTCTGCAAGCAACACAACATTTTTAAACAACAAATTATTCAAGCACATAGTTTTCCACCGTCTTCTTAGAAGGAAACATTCTTGAAGTTAATTACTCTACCAACTTCGGAGACAAATTATTTTCACAGATAATTAAAACATTCCGTATTTTCAAAGAATTCCTTTGAATTTACCAACAATAAAGATTTGATTTCCTCGCCCCACATTTTCCAGAATGCTCGCCTAACAATTATAATGGCGGTGCCGCAAGTTGTGTCACTAGCAGAACTAACAGTTCTTCCCGACCGGAACTTATTCCCCTGCTTAATTTTCCTGCTCTGCCAACTAACTTCTCCTGGTTAAAGTAAGAGAAATATGTATAAAAGAAGAGAATGAAAGGATAACTTATTCAAACTTTTTGTACTGCTGAAATTAAATTATCATTAAAAACCCACTTCGCTGATTTTTGCTGCTAGACCCTGCGGGCGGCTTTTGGTTCGGCTTCGCCCATTTGAGATTCATGAAAATGCAAATCCGAGAATTACGCTTGCCAGCCGACGTTCTTCAAGCTAGTGTTAACGTAAATGGGGCAATGGAGAATAGCTTAGTCACAAACCTCACGTTCACAGATGGTTTCCATTGTTGTACTGGAAGTCGGATTCTTAAACTTCAACCGTACAGTCACTAGGGTATTAATACCGTCAGAAGTACTGCTGAAATCAAATAGACATATTAAATTTAGGAAAAATAAAGATTCTAATATATTATTTTTTAAATTTATATTACATTAGATACATTAATAGCAAAAATAACATAGTATCTAATAATATAGCAAATTCGGAATTCCCGCGGATAACATGAACTATGATTCTCTATTACAAAAAATGCGACTCTTATCGTTAAAAGATAGAAGAATACTCAATGATCTTATTTTTTTATTTAAAATAAACAATAACTGGTTTGACTCCCCTGAATTGGTATCGTTAATAAATTATCATGTACCTAGTAGAACAACTCGACTCAAAACACCTTATTATTGCAACAACACTCTAAGTAATGCAGAACAAAATTCAATAATACATCGTTTACACACTTTAGGTAATGAATTTGCTCATATCGATCATGCCGAAAGTCTGTCATCATACAAAAGATGCATTAGACAAAATTTATCTGCTAGTACTACCACGTAATCATAATAAATAAATAATCATGTAACCATAATATTATGTCCTACCAGTATGCACTCTAATACCTATGGCTTAGAAACATATCATAGTTACCTACTTTTCATATCGCTTTGTATACTCCGTAATACCTTCCTTTTATTTATTATATATATTTTTTAAATTTTTGGTTATCTTGAATATTTGGCTCCTAAGAGCATTTCTTACTGTTTACTTGTCATACTTTTTTTATATTTATAACTTTTGTAATTTATATTATTTACAAAGGTAACTTATAATTTATATTATTTCCTGCCTTTCAACTTTTTATCTTAACTTTTTACTTTTACATTATACTTTATATTTTATAGTTTACACTTTTACTTTATACTTTCATTTTATACATCATAATTCTATTTACTACTCATTACCTTAACTCCTTTCTTTTACCTTTTGTTTTTATATTTAACTTTACATTTATATGTCACTTTCTTATATTATTGTATTATAATATATATAAATATAATTATGTCAATGGCACATGTTGTGCCGTATGTTTTTGAAATAAATAAATAATAAATGAAGATATTTAAAAATATGTATAAGTGTAATTATGTCTTGTTAAAATAAAATTATTTCTAGCTAGGCAGATTGTCGTGAAAATGCCTTATTTATTCTGTAAAATATGATTGATTGCACGATTACTCGGTTTGGGAAAAAAACGTTTTCTCATTTCTAAAAACATGTTTTTGAACTGATAAATGGGGGATGTCCTTTAGGCTTCGGGAATAGGTAAACGTTTGAATATTTGTGCACGAAGAATGTTATCAACAGTTCTAATTATTAAATAATAATATTACTTTTTCCGATAATTTCTATTGACTCTTTTTAATAAGTTTGTTTAGTACCTATTATTTTAAGCGTGAAACTCTAAAACAAGGCTTTGGTTTAATCTACCAAATGTAAACACAGAGGAAAATATCGCCCTACGAACTTTTCAAAAACTTGTTAAAATGTCGATTTATACTGATACAGACTGACAAAACGTTTATGAAATTTGGATCGCTGAACAAAATGACGTGACCGAAGTGATACAGCAAAACTGAAGTTAGGTCGTTTTTAGATTGCGGGATTAGTTTCATATTAATGGGTGTTTTTATCATATCTACTAATGTCCTGTCGTGTCTATGTAAATTTAGGTGACCATTCGTCTGTCATTACCATCTGTCAAACTGACAGCTGTCATCGGAACGTGCCGCAGAAGAAATGCCTACCCTACCATTCTAGGTGAAATTCTGCGAAAAACTTAAAATAAGTAATTTTTCATGCCTCCGAAAGTGCTTGCATTGTATAGGAATGAAAAACTCTGACATTTTCATGATAAAATGATTGAATCTTCTTAAGAATCACACTTTGAAGTATTGTGACTTAACAGGGTTGCCTGGGTTGATGGGTGAGGTTTGTATGGGTCTTGACGGCGTATGCGTCTGCCCACCAACTGCTTGGTAGGCCGGATCGGTAGAGACTGGTTGAAAATGAATAAAACACTTTATAAGACTAAATGCAATAATTTTAACGCTGGTCCTCCTTCCGTGTCCTGTGGAATACCTCTATAATGATACAATTCAATTACTCGCTTAACTAAATAATTAACCCATTGTTGAGAATTATTTAATTCCCAGGTCTCAGAATACACAATATTGTAATCAATGCGCGAGGTTTAATTTATGTGTTAAGTTTTATTATTAACAGATTTTCACAGATAAAGGCTGGAGGAATTGTTTACAGTTCGAAGTATGTAATTGTTTTTGCGATGACGGTTCAGTAAACAGTGGAATCATTTCGTCGTTGTTTAGGCAAAATGATAACAACATTTTTCAGAGTTATATAATTGAAATAGGGGTGAAATGGTTCATTCCCTGGTTTTGCATTAAAGATCTTGTCGGTGATTTGATATCTGTATCTTAGCGTTCGGTGTTTGTGTTAGACGAACTGTTGATAGCAGTATGTCACTATACTAATGTATGTATTGTCTTTTTGTTCCAGGTAAGGACCCGCCATTATTTCCTTCCGAAGCCATAGGACATTCGTTGCATTGGTAAAATACTTTCATTTTGCATAACTTTAAATCACCTTTTCCAAAATCCAGAATTGATGTTTGTTTTAACCTCCCGTTGTATAAATGATTTTCTTTTTCTAATTATGCTCCTATAGAAAGAATTAGGACTCTTGTGTGGTATTCGAACAAAATTAGTTGTATTATATGCAAGTAGGAACCTTTAACAGTTTTTTGCTAAACCGACTGCACATATATACGTAAGTATGTCGTATTTTGATATTCGGTCGTATAGCCGTACCGCATGCTCCTTGCGGGACTCGGAATAATTGTTGTTGTGTAGCGGATTTACACTCAAGACGCCTACAGATGTACATCGACCTTGGTTGGACGGCCGTATATCCTCTATGTATACTTACTTGAAGAAATAATCTTTTAGGGAATCAACTGTCCGAGGGATTAACTGTCTGGAGGGTCAACTGTACGGCTTCACTGTTGACAGTCGAACTGATATTGATAGGGAATAAATAAGAAATCGATATACGCTAGCAACACAGGAAGTATTTTTTTATGAATTTCGAAACTTCAAACGCCCAATAATTACGCAAAAATATTAATAAATTGGCAATGCTTAATTGAAGTACTAGCTTAATTATGCATTAGCAGTCCGCATTTACTTTTTGATACTAAACGGGAGTTAATTAGTTGATTAAATTAAAGATCTTTAGTCAATTTTCAACCGTTTTCCTTTCTCAAAGATCGAACGTAATAAATTGATCGCATTCTAGATGAATTATTTATGTCTGTGGATCGCGTGCATTACTTATTTTAAATCTATGAGCTTCGTTAGCCCAATTCTGTTTATTGATCAGACAGTGATTTTGCATAACGAACGACATTATTAAAAAAATGTACCTTTATATTGATTGTTAACCCAAACTCATCTGATACTACGGAGGCCGCACTAAATTTGTCAATTGTCGGTTGGCATACCTTATATGAATTGTTGTGCTTATAACTGAACCCAGATGACGGATTCAGTCATTATAGGGTGGATCGCCATTGTATGGAATTTTTTATTTTGGTAAATCAGTTTTTGCGGGGTGCGGAATAGATGCTCTAGGTACATACAATTAAGCATACAAAATATCAATTTAAAATTTTGATAACAAGTACTGCCCCAAAGCATTTAAATTATTTAAAGTCTGGTAAAAAAATCCCTTTATAAAACAGTTTTGTGTCAATATTAATACTTTAATTTTTACTTTTACATTTCATAATAAATAAAAATTGGCGCGCCATAAATAATAATTTTAAAAAATGTGAAAATATATATTTAGATAGAAAAACTACAAAGCAAAGTGAGAGCAATATGTCTAGAAAATTAAAGCGCAAACTATACCAAGAAACACAACAAACATCTTTAGATCAACCGTCCGCATCTCGCAGTACAGTTTCAAGTTTTACTAACGTTGTTCTTCCAACTGACCAACAATACTTTGCTTCATCTACTTCTTCTTCTTACGTAATAAATCCAACAGACAGTGGACTATCTGTTGTATCCAGAACATTGGATCGATACAGTATTTCTGATCGGGCAGGTGCTGCCATCGTCTGCGCTACATTGCAAGATATTGGATTAGGTAGTGACAACAGATAATCTAACAAACGTGATCGATTGTAATCGATGCCAAAACTAGGACCACACTGACTGCCATCAATCAGCCCCATTTTGATTAGTGCATTTGCATATCGTTTGACGGTCGAAAGGATAAAACATTAATCATGGAGGATCGACGCAGAAAGGTTGTGATAGAAGAACATATCAGTTTTTTTTAAATAACCTGACTCACAATACATTGGCCGCATAGGCGGTTTAGTTCGGTGAAGCTAAAACAATAGCTCACAATTTTTTTGCATATTTTGTGGCAAAATCCATTGATTTAGCGTGCATCGTGGCTATCGGATGTGACGGAACAGCAGTTAAAACTGGAACTAAGTCTGGCATTATTCGACTTCCTGAAGGAAAGCTCCATCGTCCACTTCAGTGGTTGGTCTGTCAGCTACATGCTAAGGAGTTAGGTTGGGACACCTTTTCGAATACCTTGATGGAACGACAACAGGTCCTAGAAGCTTTAGCGGCCAACTAGGAAAGTTACTCGAGAACTGTGAACATCTTTCTGTGATAGAATTTCAAGCAATAGAATATAACTTTATTTATTAGAAATGTACCAAGCAATCGCCGAAGGACAATGTAACGAAAATTTAGCGAAAAGAAACCCGGGTAAAATCTGTCATTCGCGTTGGTTAACAACAGCCAATACTATTCTCCGACTTTACATTTCAACCAAGAATCCGACAGAAAATCAGGTGATTTTGACTGAATTTGTGCTGAGAGTGTATGCTCCAATGTGGTTTACAATAAAAACACAACCTTCGTGTGTTTACGGGGCGAGAAACAATAAAATTGTCTCGCTAACTTCCAGAGCATTTGAAAAAGGTGGTAGATCCCGTAATTCAACGCAATGGGTATTTTGGCCACATCGAATATATACTTATTAGTATGCTAAACGACAAAAGAAGACAAATTAGAGAGTTGGTTTTGAGACGGATTTTAAGTATCTGAGAACGTACGTCAGGGTTCTCTTCAATAAGCGTATTTAAGCTATCTACTTTTATATTTTTGAATAAATAACGGATATGAACCAAAATTAATTGATAACATCCTAAATAAAAAACTTAACAAAATTTCAAAAAATAAATATCTATACAATTCTAATAATATTATTGATAAAGAATGGCGTAAAATTTTGTATATTAATAATTTTTCAGTTCAATGTTGCAATAATTTCCCTTCTAATATTAAACCAGCGTTTTATACAAGAAATAATATCGGCAATTTTTTGAGAAATACTAAAGATAAAGACCATAAATTGACTAATTCCGGAATATATAAACTCAAATGCAATGATTGTCCCTCATTTTATATTGGAAAAACAACTCGTAATTTTGAAATCAGAATCAAAGAACATTTAAGGTGTCTTAATAATAATAATTTTTCTGATTTCGCTAACCATATCATTGAAAATAACCATAGTTTTGAAAAAAAACACAGGGATAAATATTCTTCATATTAATCATAAAGGAAAACGTTTAGATAACTTAGAAGCTTTGGAAATTAAAAAATCCCTTAAAAATAATCAATGTATTATCAACAAACAAAAAATATTGTCATATAGCCCAATCATGGATTTGTTCCCCTACCCACCCACTCTACACTAATACCTACCCATCCAATCTACATTATTAACTAACAACGGC
Organism: Limnephilus rhombicus; assembly: GCA_929108145.2. Lineage (NCBI taxonomy): Eukaryota > Metazoa > Arthropoda > Insecta > Trichoptera > Limnephilidae > Limnephilus > Limnephilus rhombicus. The sequence continues at coordinate 30,944,319 of OV815298.1, read as the reverse complement.
TCCACCCCTACCATAATAAAACATTGTTCTAAACTGTCAAATTAGTATAAGCTTTCCCTGACGAAGGAACGTTTGTTCCGAAACCGGTCGGATTGCACATTTTATAAGTGGTTTATACAAAGTTGTATTGTTTCATTTTATATCTACTTTTAATTTCAACGCAGCAGACTTAATTGACTTGATCTACTGGGAAAAACCATTAGAACCACCTCTTACAAAACTGATATCCAGCGAGACAATAGTTGATGCCATTGCAGACCACGAAATTATCGAATCTAACATTTTGTGTAAGTTCCGATTGATGTCCTGTCACATGCAAGCCACGGAAAGATGCATCAAAGTGGTAAAGGCATTATGCTCTGCTGTTTGCTGCCCTGAAAGTCGTGAAGGGTGGATACAAAACAAGCTAGAATCTTGTCGTAAAATGCCAGTATTCAATTCGAAGAAGGACTATAAAACACAATAAATTTTATGATTTTTGACTTTATTTTTTAACATTGTTTGTGATTTTTTGTGTAGCAATGGTTCTTTTATTGTTTCTTGATTAGTAGATAATATTATTAGTAAATGAAAAGTTAATTTTTTTTTACATTTTAACTACTTTTATTGAGCAAAGATTAAACCCTTCATTTTATAGTTTGTCGCTGTTTTTTTTTAATTTGAATTGACTTGGGGCAAAACTTGCACTCGAAATACCGTAATGCTGTCATAATAACTTTTAAAAATATTCCCATAGAGCATCCATTCCACACCTCGCTGCTAAGAAAAACAAAAAAAAAAAACAAAAAATCGATCCACACTAAATGGTCAATGTCGCATGGATATAGGCTTTATCGGTCTTCCGTGCTAGATCTCCAGGGCATTTAAAATTCATAATAAATGTTATTCATAAAATATAATGAATCACACTAGTAACTTAATTATTTCACTTTCCATTGGTTGCATCATCTCGAATTAGTTTTAAGAAAATATTTCCCTATTGATACTACTTCCACTTCCCTCAAACACCGCAACTTCGTTGTCTAGTTGAACTATAGCATAAACCGTGGAATACTTCGGAAACAGTGGAATAATGTGGATTTCTACAAATGCTTAACAAAGGGTCTACTATGTGGAAAATTCCTCGCTAATCTGAGATTATTTTGTTTGCGAAATGGGACAATTGACTATAATTAGATTCCGGGAATTCCGCTGTTTAGTGGTTTATGCTGTTATGCCTATTTCTCTCAACTTCGACAAAATACAAACTTCCTTTTGAATTTGATCCGAAAAAGTCTAAATCCATCAAATTTAATGGTAGAATTGAGTGACATTAAATACTGTGTGTCGTCGGCGGGGGTGAAGAGTAAACTTTTCTAGGGATTTTTATTGCCACAAGATTATTTTACAATAAAACTGAACCGGCCTACTGACCTCGTGGCGAGCCGGTTCGGGAGTAGTCGGTTGGGGGAGACCTCTCAAGCCGGTCTCTCTCCACCCATTGCCTTGCATCACAGTGGGAGGGATGGATTCATACGTTCGCCACTCCTGGACTCACTGATCCCAAATTCTTAAACACACCTCTTACAATTTCGTTTCCAGGACTATCTCCTCTTCCTTTCCTTTAAAAAAATCCATACAGCATTCCCAAAGGTGACATAGGCCCTCAGAAAAATTATTTTTCGCCGAGCTTCCTGTGCGGAGTTAATGTAAAAAATACAACCATTAATGTATGTATGTATAACAGTTGTTTATCATCGTTATTTATTTTTTTGGCATTATGCCGTGTTGCACTACCTCCTTCATTCCCGTTGGCTAAAGAAGGAGGCAGTGCAACACGGTGTAATACCCCAACAATAAATCACAATAATACTTTTGGCTGTGAAGACCTTAAATAATATCGGTTGTTTATCTGTTGTGTAAAAATAAGGGCCTTAAGTATTTCACGTAACTACTTTCAATAACTTTGCTAGTAGAACATACCATTATTGAATTATCATATATTTTATTTATTTTTAATTTATTGGTAATCTTACGGAACACGGCTACAGTAAGGCAGGGCGGGTGACACAGTTCACCTAGAAGGTGTATGAAGTGATGTATTATCCCATGCCCCCGGGCACGAACCAAACTAAAAGGACACGCCTAGTTAAATATTAATATATGTTTTTAGCACGAAACCCATGCTTTTATTGGTAGTATAAATTACAATTAATAAAATTCCGTAAATCGCCCTGCATATAAAATTGACCTGACGGCGATATAAAAAGTAATGACCGTGTAAATCAGGCTCTACTGTGAAACTGGCCACGCTGTTCCACTGTTACTGTTTATTCACGCGATGATAGCTAAGCCCGGTTTATGTTGCGAACCTTATCTACTGATATTAAATATACATGAAATAGCCGTTTGATTGGAACAGCCATATAAATCTGTATTGATAGTGATATCAGCAAGTCCGGGGGATCGATGTAATTAAAGGCTCTATTATTTACGTAATAATTCTATCGGGCTGTCATTGAATGGACGGGGAAAACGGATATATTAAGATGTAAAATGAATAGAAATACAGCAGTTAAAAGTAATAGGTACACTCAAATCTAAATATGTTTCAGTGTTCCATCTAATTTATACTCTCGTATCGTGTTATTTTTATCATTACTAAAAAATCAATAATTTATTACAATTATTTCAAAAGTTTCTACGGGTTGTATACTTCGACTAATCACAAAGATAACAAAAGATGACTCGCATCTCTTTTATGAAGAGGTTAAGAAGCAAAGAAAATCCTACAGAAGTAGGCATAGATAATGCCATAGAGTGTTTATTATAATAATACCAACACTTTCAATTCTCGCTTTCTACGCCTGCCGGGAAACGACGTGATGTTAGTTGCTGAATTATACAGGATATAGGTGTAGAAGTGTTTAAGATGCTTAGTTGTGAAAGAAGCGAAGGTCGTTTGTGGAAAAGGCGATCGTCATTGTTTATCTTTATTGTAAGTTCAACTGCTTGGAGCTAGTATATTTTTATAACCCTATTAATACAACTATAATATTTTTAAAGTAGTTGGAAATAGATACGTTTTAAGATTTTCACGGCCAAAAGTATTTTCGTTATTTGTTTTTGGAGTGTTATGCAGTGTTGCGCTACATCCTTCTTTAGCCAGGTAGCGCAACACGGCATAAAACCCCAAAAACAAATAACGAAAATAGTTGGAAATAAATCAAAATCGAATTCCCATGGTTAAAAAATAAATAAAAATTCTTACAGCCGTAATTTGGCGAATTTTATTTTTGACCCAAAGTTTTATTAAGATTTCATATTTTTTAACCCTTTCAGTATTTTAGAGAAAATAATTGTACGCCCAACCCCCTGCGTGGTGCGACCATTTTAATTTTAAATCCTAGACATTTATAGTGGTGCTAATAATAAAGGAGCGTGACTTGTAAGCGTGCTTTGCCATTAGGATTAAAATATCAACAAACAATTTTATGACCTTTTATATCATATTCGTATTTTTAGACTTTTTTAAACCCTTCGCACCTTATTGTAATCTTTGGGTCACAAGTACGTGCCGTGTATCAACCAGCGATTTCTTAAATTGGCATATTAAAATTATGAAAGGCAGCAAATGGTTTGTAATAATTTAATTGGGCGGCAGATTGGCATCGGAATTAATCTGTAACTTGTTTGAGCGCTGAGCTTTGGTATCTATTCTATAATAAGAATGTTATGTTAGTTACTTAGTAATTACGATTTGATGATGGTTTTTAAAGATTAAAACAAGGCTGATGTAAGCATAATGAGTAAGATTAAGAAAGGGACCCTCAGATGGTTTGGGCATGTAGAGCGAATGAACGAAGGAAGTAGTGTAAGAAGAATATACGACGCGAATGTGAATGGTAGAAGAAGTCGGGGACGCCCGAGGAAGACATGGCACGATCAAGTTAATCAGATACTTGAGTCGGGTCATGTCAAAAGTCAGAATAATAGAAGACGATGTATGAATGTGAGTGAGGCAAAGAGTGTGTGCCAAGACCGAGTTGTTTGGCGGTCCGTCCTCTCTGCCTACCCCTGCGGGGAAACGGCGTGATGGTTAGTTAGTTAGTTAGTTAGTTAAAACAATTTTAAACTTTTTTCCACCAAATTTATTTGTGACCGTAACTTATCGTCGTTACACTTATTAATTTGTCAACAATAAAACGGCCACTATTTTATTACAAGATTTTTTACTCCAAATAATGTCAGGAATCAGTGGTTAAAGTAAGTCAAGTACGTCCCTTAACACTTTCCCCGGAAATTTACAACCGAAGCTTTCACACCTCTTCTTCGCCCGCGCCGTGACGGCCGAGAAAATAAAATACATTTAATGTGATTACGTTCTAAGTATGCTAAATTTGAAATTATCTTCTAAAGCTATGGTTTGAAGGTCGATTTGAGCACAAACGATGAATTTTGACAAAATCTTCTATGAACCTTGCCAAACCTGATCGTCATTTTTTTTACTTACTCCACACAGGAAGTCGCGAGGAAAATAGTTTGCCTGTCATCTTTGGAGGTTGAAATCACACAGGCTGGCAAATCGTTCCATAGCCGAGCTGTTGAACTGTATTTATTTTATTCTGTGAACTTTATTTGATTTATAACCTACTCATTCACGTTGTGGCAATATTGTTAGTTGGCTGTTTCTCCGTGAAATATGAACAGTTTGCTAAAGTATTCACCTGTATACTTGCAATAAGAATCCTTTATAATGTAGTTTCAGTTCTCAGTAGAAACTTTAATAAACTTAGTTTTACAAGAACACGTGCTAAACGCTACAATTTCCGCGTAGTCTTACTTACATCATACATCCCGTGTGCTGTGTCTATAACATGCAAAAGACGGCATCTAATGGGGAACTTTGTTTCCTGTGTTTCTCTCGTGAATATACACGTACAGAAATAATTATTCTGCCACGAAAGCTAAACTAATAAGTAAGTTGTCAGTATTGACAGCTCAATCTATTATGTTCGAATGGGTGGGTAAGTAGAACATTAACAATCGATATGTTTACTGATCCTTGTGGAACGCCTCAAGAAGTTTGTTCGAATGATCGTACTGTGATTTCTGGAAACGTGAAATACCAATATTTGAGCTGAGCATTGAGCGTCCTCAGCGTATCAAGTTGAAGTGGTCGTTACTAGTTACTCAATGTGAAACGTTGTAATTTGCCATCTGTTTATCAAATACAAGATCTAAATTCTAAAAATATTGTGTGTACTGTGTGTGCATTCAGAAGGTGAAGCAGTAATAATAATTACACAGCTGAACTTGTTTTTACGCAACAGTCGAATGACAATATTTTTGAATTTATAAATGACTAGCTGGTTCCCGGCATGCGTTGCAGTACCATATTCAAAGAAATAAATTGTTTCTCCCTGTATGTCCTTTCCCGTGCGTCCCTATTCCCCTCCCGAATCCCCTTCCCCTCCCGCGTTCCCCTTCCACCTTCCCCGCCCACCCTCTCCCCTCTCCCGCTCCCCGTCCCGCAAACCCCTCTCCCGCGTTCCATGTAATCAGTCCCAGTACATTCAGTTTTCAAACAGCTCGCGTGCAACGTATTACAATTTTTGTATTCAAATTTTCATTTTTCGTATATATTTCAAACATTCGTTTTCGTATATTATTAGAACAATCAATCAAATTTGGTACCCAACATAAGTACCTATTTAAAATATCTATAATTTCAAAAATCCATAGACATTCTTTTAATAAAAAAAAAAAACGGCTGCCTTCTAAATTCATTTCATCAAACTCGCGAACTGTCAAACGTGCGAAATTAAAATAGTAGTTAAGTTTTCTGAAATTATCCAATTTTCTTAAAGTTTTCTATTAGAAAACTTTTAAAAAAGATTAATGAAATAGGTAAAGTCATTCTTAAGTTATGGCGTGACAAAGGAAACAGGTATTCATTTTTAAATATGTAGCTAAATTTAAAATTAAAATGGAGTTCGACAAATTAAACATGATATTTTGAGATTGAGAGTCGCTAATACTTCAGTAATTAAAAATTACAGTTATTATTTATAGCCATTTTTTTAAATATTATTTTACCACGTACTACTTCTGGTTTTCAAAAGTGGTCAAAGAACGAAAATTGACAATCTAATGACAATTTAATGTCACCCAATAAGATTAAATTAAAGTATGTTTTCATTTACATGGTCTGCAATATTCAGTCATTATTTTTTTCCAGAAACGTAAGCACGCTTTCCTGCGTAACGGAGAATTTTCATTTCGCCTTTTAAAGCAAGTGCTCTTAAATCCTCAGCATATTGAAATAAAAAGAAACGGGAAGGGAAGTATAATAAATACAAGGAAAGGGAACAAACAAATAAACCTGCGCAGGAAGAACAGATGTATTCGGTACAGATTTAGTGCCATCCAGTTTCCTTTAAAGAAAACTTTATTTTTCGTAAGTGCGTATTCATTTTTAATGATTGATTTTAAATTTTATTGTTAGGGATAGATTTGAAAGGAAGTTCAGATGTCTTTGAAGACCTTGCTTGGAATTTTGTAATCCTGGATAGACTGCCGTATCTGGTATCACCAACAATACTATAAACATTTGGCCACCAGGCATAGCCGACGAATTATGTTTTAAAAACTTTAATTTGGATATGATTAAATTCGTGAAATTTCCATAACAAATATTATTATCATTATTTTCAATTTGGGAGGCGGGTATAACCAACACCCCTGCATAGGTCACCACACGTGGTTTGTTACGTTTGATGATTTGGCAGGGATGTCCGGGTTCACGGGGTAATGTTTGTCTAGGTCTTGTTGGCGGCGAATGTGCTTGCCCACCTACTTGGTGACGGGCCGGATTCAGAGAGACTGGTCGAGGGAAAACTAACCTAAACCTCTCCAGCCGGGCTCTCTTGGCCCATAGTGGGCCAAGAGAGCCCACTCCACAGTGGGAGGGATGTATTAATACTTTGTCACTGCTGGACTCATTGACCCACAGTTTCCGATCCACCCATTATAACTTTTCCTTCCAAGAACTTTCTCTCCTTCATCGTAAATACATTGACCGCGAATTAATGCACTAAAATAAAATATGATTTTTCAATGTGACACAACTATGGAATAACTTAGTGAACAGTGGACAATGGAAAAGAATCTGATTTACCTTTATTTCTATGCGTCAGGTTATATCTATGATATTATGACACCGAGGAATTACTGGGTTGATCAATATCTACCTACATAAACCTGTGCATTGTCATAGGCTTCCTTATGAATCGATATTAAAGTCACCGAGATACCAAAGAAGGTGATAATTGCCCGGGTTACTTCAATAGACTGATTGTTCCTTAATATTATTGTTCTAAAATGTCACATTCGTGTAGGTAGTGTTGGCATATATTGTCAGATAGGATAGATACATGGAAATCAGATAGAAGGGAGATGAATATATATAGTGTCATCAACAGACCCTCTGCACAGTATTCCCGAAGATAACTTAGGCCCTGAATGATTTTTTTAATGATTTTTGATGATCGTGTTGTTTTCTTCATAAAGCATTACTTAAGAGTGTAGTTTTCCATGTCGACGTCCACATGCGATTTTCTGATTAGTTTATCTACTGGTTTCAAAGAATTCTAATCATGATTAATATGGTGTTGTTTTAATGTATGCTTTACCTTGATAAAACAATTTATCTCGGTCGAATTTGTAGAGTTCCAGAATTAAACACGAAAAGAAAGTATTGGGCGGTTTGTTGACGAAAAAACACGATTAAACTTCCGCAAATAAATAAAGTCCATATGGATCACTAGGCAACTAAGGATGGGTAGAAGAATGATGGAACTAGAAAAGAATTTAGACAAGGATTTAGTATTATGGGCACTCAAAGTTTAAAACTGATTTCCAGAATGTGGAAAGAGATTTATGAGAAACTGAAGCGTGGAAGCAGTAAGAAAATGATAGTGAATGGAGAAAAATATATAGTCTGTTCGCCAGTGTAATGTGTAAGTGATTATATTTCGGCAACACCAACAAGTCTAAATGAATATAAAATTTTGATAAGAGATCTCAATAGCCGATTTGGTTAAGGCAAGAGATCTTGGATTCAAGTACTAGTTGCGACCATTGCTTTTTTTGTGTCTTGTTATTTTTCATATTTCGTTCAGATTTATTAATTTTATCGTTTTCAATGAAAGTTTTTAATTTGATGGAAAACCTGATATTACTACTGGCCATTAATGTCATGTGGGAATAAACTGATATATTCATCAGACTACTGAATTAATTAACAACCCCTATCGGAAAATCTGCAAAACTTTGTTATGTTAATTTTGTGTGTTGCAGGTACCCTTAAAATGCTGATGTATAAAAGCAATGATATATTAACATCAAATTTCGCTAGAGAGCCTCTTCTGTACCTTCGTATTTTCTGGTCCCATTACGCAATCCATGATTTATGAGATGAAATTTCTGAAACCTTTTAACATATAACACTTCCGTGGGGTTTGCGTGTTATACATTTAACAGACTGAATAAAATATCTGCAAAGGGTGTTCATATTCCAGAAATTTCGCTCTTTTTTTCTAGTCGTAATTTCAAACTAATATAAATAAAGAACAAAACTTTACACTGTTTCCGTGACACAGTTCAATATGGGAGAAGTTGAAAAGTGTAAGGTTTTCATTTTTATTTCTTGCTGAACATCTGCAGTTGGAAGAACTTGTGAAAATTTCTACAAAATGTTCAGGCATGCCTCCGCCATTTTACCAATGGCATGAATGAATTACAATCCTGGTTTTCTTTTAGGTTCTCCATTATGATATAGAATAATTTATTTCGTAATCATTTGCAAATCGTTTGGGCGCCTTTTTTTCATTATCTCTAAACGGCAACCGAACCACTCAACAAATTAGCACTTAATGACTGCTTTGGAAAGTCATTAAAAGTTATTAATAAGCTATCGATTAATAAGCCTGATGAGTCATGTCCTTAAATTATTCCTTACAATAATACATGCCAGGATACGCAATAAGTGCGAGCAGGACTTGGATGACACTCAGTTTGGCTTCAGAAATGCGTTCGGGACGCGTGAAGCCTTATTGTCTATCGACGTACTATTGCAAAAGTGTCGTGACCAAAGAAAGGAAGTCTTTGTCTGTTTTATTGACTACGAAAAGGCATTTGACAGGGTAAAACATGCTGACTTAATGAAAATGCTTGCGGATTGTAACGTTGACACCAAAGACCAGAATTTCATTAAAACCTGTATTGGTTCCAAACAGCAGAAATAAGACATGGGAATGAGAGATCTAATGCAATTGCCATTCAGCGTGGAGTACGACAAGGCTGTATCCTGTCGCCACTATTGTTTAATCTCTATTCCAACTATGTCTTTAAAAGAGCCCTAAGTAATACTGAGAAGGGTCTGAAGATCAACGGAGTTGTCATTAATAACATAAGACACGCAGATGATACTGTATTACTAGCTGACTGTATCGATGACCTCCAAGACCTATTAAATCTTGTTAATAATGCTGGTGAGCAACTGGGCCTAACAATCAACGTCAATAAAACTAAATGGATGATATTTGGACGACTAGATCACTCTGAATCAGTGATACTGTTAAATGGTTGCAATGTCGAAAAGGTGGAAAGATTTAGATACCTCGGCAGTATTCTCACGGAGACTCATGACCCAGATGTGGAGGTTAGATGCAGAATTGAAGCAGCAAGAACTGCGTTCATTAAAATAAAATCCCTCTTCTGCAATGACAATATCAGCTTAAAACTAAGGCAGAGAATGCTAAAATGCTATGTGTGGTCGGTCTTGCTCTATGGATGTGAAACATGGACCTTGAAAGTAAATACCATGAACAGGTTAGAGGCTTTTGAAATGTGGCTTCACCGGAGAATGCTCAAGGTCCCATGGACCGACATGATCACCAACACAGAAATTCTCAGGCGGGCTAGAGCAGATAGAGAACTGCTTACATTAATAAAAATCAGGAAAATTTCATATCTGGGTCATATACTTCGAGGGGAGAAGTATCACTTGCTCCATTTGATATTGAAAGGCAAGATAGAGGGTAGCCGAGGGCCTGGTAGGAGACAAATGTCTTGGCTGCGTAATATACGAGAGTGGACCGGCATTAGAAGTGTGGAGAAGCTATTCCGGGCAGCGCAAGACAGAGAGACATTCTCAAGAGTGATCGCCAACGTCGGGGGGACCTGATACGGCACGCAAAGAAGAAGAAAAAAAAACTAGGTTAAATAGATAACGTCGGCTGGTTATGAGCTATTTTCATTATATTTAAACTATTGAAGCATCAACTCTCATACTTCCCACCCAATGTTAGTTAATACAATGAAACCTTGCACAGGTGGGTCGGGTCGGAAGTGCTCCATTTGGGTTAATTAAAGAACTTTACGAACTCTCAATCTAAAATGAAAGCGAGCAGGTTAATTCAAATATGAATATTAACTCACCATGAGGTTGGTTATGCGACTGAATTCATATTCACTTTTAGGGTTTTCGGATAATTATCACGCTTACAACTTTACTAATTCAAATACAAATTTATTCGATTTTTCATTGCGTGGAGATTAATATACCAACAAAGAAATCCTAATGCAGACAGCGTGTTATAGCAGCAGATGGAAGACTCATTTCCGACATAATATATATTTTTTAATATGGTTAAATTATATTATATAAAATTTTATTATATTTATAAACTTATTGCTCTATAAACTTGTTGTGAAAACTTATTTTTGTTATGTAATATGTGTGCGTGTGTATGAATGTATGTATTTGTAAATGTATGTGTATGTATTTTCGACTGGTCAGTGGTTGAGTGGGCATAGCGATTGGGTCCCACCCGAGCGTCGCGTGTTCGATTCCTCGGCTGGCTAAATCCTCCATCACAACACAAGCAACATTTTCGGCTTTCTGTGGTGATAGTAGGAGATTTTCAAACATTGTTGGGTTATTCGTAACCCGGGAATGTTTGTCTTTCTTTTTAAAGAAAAAAAAAAATGTTTGTATCTATGCATGTGGAACGTATGTGTATATGTAAGTACACTTATATATATGCATACATTGTTTTCTACGCTCACAGTACTGAGACGGTATCTTGTTAGGTAAAACATACTCTACAGAATGCTTTCTTAGTATAATTGTGAAGCGTATTATTCCCCGTTTTGTTATCAATGTTATGTTTGTCTTTCATTAGTGATAGTATCAACCATGTTCAATGTAATGGTATTTGTGAGAGCTTTGATATGAATCACTGTTGACAAACCTAATAAAAAAAATATAGACAGCCTTGATTGATTAAACTTAATTACCTTCCATATTCCAACTACTTGATCTAAAATTAGTTTTAATTGCAATAACATATCAGGACTAAGTCATTTAAATACTCTCTTGCACGAGATTGATGGACGAGATTGATAGATTGCGTGCAGTTAGCAATATTCTCTAAAAAGCATGAAGTTTTCAAGGGCACAGAATATTATTACAAACAGGCTAAAATAATATGTCTCAATAATAATTATCAATGATAGCATAATTCATGCTATTCTTCTACATGGTTCTATTTAATTTAATTAGCATTTTTATCAAGAATTTTATGCATATCACATGCTTGTAAAAACTCGAATCGTACAGGCGTTTATTGATATAAACAAATATTATTTTTATAAATATTTTACTAATGTTCATAATCTTTTCTTCTGTAGTATCGTCAATTTTATAAATTAAAAGATAATTCAGAAAAAACGTTTTAAGTAAAACTCACTAAGAAATTGCCATGAACGTAAAAATTCTATATTACCAATTTTTTTATATGTAGAAAAATAGTTTATTTCGTCCGCAAAAAGCCTACAAGCGTATTCGTCTCGCACTTTGTCGATAGTGTTTTCCTGCAGCGGACAGATGTGATATTATTGAGGTCATAATTCACCAACAGAACGGGATATTGGGAATCACATTCTTTGCAACATTTTTTCTCAAGAATGGGCAAAAATTTATCAACAAATGTATTGAATTGACTTCAATAGACGGTAAATCTTGTGAAGATGACTATTCTATACTGAGTTAATGGTGGCGAGTGTTGGGTTGTGACTGTTCCGTTATTACATTTATTTGTTATTTATTTATTTATACTGCGTTTTTACAGGTTGTTCACACACATGAATTTATTGTCACTGAAACAATTATATACAAAAGATATTCTAATGTACGCATTCAAAAATCAGGATAACTTTACACAGACAAACTCGGGCCGATTCACAAGATCTACATTACAACATACATTCTACCAACCTACAACTGAAACTACTTTTGGACAAAGAAATATGGAATACTTCTCTATAAAATTATTTAATTTACTCCCTCTTGCAATGAAAACCATAAAAAAATAACCGCCTTCAAAAGAAGCATAAAAATATGGATTATGGAGATGGGAAGGAAGAAAATAGATTCAATTTTGCAACCCAACAAAGAATAATGCTTGTTTTGTACTTTCTTTTAGATCTAACTTCGTAATTTTTCTTGGTAATATTCTAACATGGGCATTTACTTATAATTCAAAGAATAAAACTTGTACAATGTGTCCTTAGAACGGGGTATCCCAGTAAGGACACATTTTCTCTAAAAAACTGTAAAAAAAAAAATGTATGTGAGAACAACCCAGTTATAAAAACTCAGTTAATTATACAAATAAGATATATTAATAATTTATATACAATCAATTAGCCAAATAATAAAATAAAAATTTTCGAACAGTTAAAATAAAAATTAGATAAAACAAAACAAAAAAAAACTAGACATATAGAATTAAAAAAAAAATCAAAGTTTACTCAAAAAACAATTAAAGAGAGGCAAGATAAGAGACATAATTAGAGACAAAAATGATACCTACATAATATTAGCACATATTTTTCAGCAATCGCAGAGCATTTTTTTTTAATCCATATAAATTATCGACAAAAATATCTACTTCAGAACACTCTATCTTATTATACAGTCGACACATTTGGGTCAGAGAGCTAACATTTTTAAATGTATTCGGGTGAAACATATTATGGCGTCTTAAGCAATGGGAATTGGGAACATTTATATCAATGTTGCTAAGACAAGACACGATGGCCGTGAACTATTTTATGTAAACATATTAGATCAGTCAATTGCCTTCTGATTTTAAGTCTATTAATTTTGAAGTATTCAAACCGCATGTCGTACGATCTAAGATGTCCATGTAATTGACATTTAAAAGATAGTCTTAGCTTTTTTTTAACTGATTCTACGATGTTTTCATGCTTGTAGTAATGTGGATTCCAAATAGTGCTTCCATATTCATGATTACTTCTAATTAAGGCATTGTAAAGGATTAGAATTGATAGAGGATCTTTGAAAGGTTTACATATTCTATGAATAAATCCCATCATTTTAAATGATTTGCACTTAATGTCGTTAATGTGTACATCAAATATGAATTTAGAATCATGAGTGATTCGTAGACCTCTTATGGAAAACACTTTTTTAAGAATAGTACTATTAATAATATAGGAAAAATCCTTTATCATTCTGTTACGAGTGAAGTTTAAAGTGTAACATTTTTCAACTTTTTTTTTTTTTTTTTTTTTTTTAAATTGTAATATAAAAAATATGAGTTACATATTATATACACATATATTTTACAAAATATTAAATTAAAGGTCTTTTCTGGTCATGTATCCCTTATCAGAAAAGAGGGGCTCTTGTGCCTGATAAGGGAGCCACGATTCTTACTTGCGTTGTAAGTTATAATTTGTTTTGTATAAAATATTTACTTTTTACTGTAAGTTTTTTTGAAAAATTGTTTTATTTTATTTATTTGTTCTGATTGGTTGATGATGCAGCGTAATTCAGAAGGGAGGTTATTATAGTTTTTTATGGCTTGGAAAATATAATGATTTTGCATTTGAGTTGTTTTAAAATTAGGTGTAATAAATTGGTTTCCATTTCTCATTAGTTTGTAAAATTCTTGATATTCTGTGTTATTTTTTTCTGTACACATTTTTATAATGGAAGCTTGCTTGAAAATGTCATCGACATTTGGTACTGGAAATAATTTAAAAAGTGATTCTGTTGAGAAGGTAGATTGTTTTTTTAATATTACTTTAATGATGATTCTTTGCGAAACTTTTACTGAGTTTAGATTTTTTTAAGTGCATATCATTGACAGTACACCATTGAGCGTGTTGGCATTGACATTGAGCGTGTCGAGGTCATTTTGAAGCAGTTGATGATCAGAAACAGATTTAATTTTACGAAAAATTTTAAGATCATCGGCGAAAAAAGCATAATCACAGTTTAATTTTGAACCACGGTCATTTATGAATATTATAAAAAGAAGACGACCCAGATTTGACCCCTGTGGTACACCAGAAGTTACATTTATAGGGGATGATGAAATGACTATAGCCTGTTTGGTTACCAGATCTGTATAGCCAGGTACTTCCCCACCTTCCTCTTCCCATCTCCTTCCTCTCTCCACTACTTTCAACACAACTACTCACAACATACCCAAATTGAGGACGATATAGTCCCACTGGCTCCAGACGGGAACATATGGCATAAAAATAAAAATCAAACGTGATCCCGATTCAACAGCAATTTATTTCCATAAAATAATAATAAATTAAAAATAATTATTGAATTTCCCTCTATATTCATTTTCCACATCAATTATTCTTGTATTCGTATTTTGGGCAATTGTGTGGGGTCACCAATATGGGCTGTCGGGTCACCAGTTTGGTGAATATATTGTTTATATGTTTTATCCAGATCTGGCAGCTTACAGACCTTGCCCACGCCCATGTCTGTAAGGCTGGATGCGTGTTTAAATATGTGCGGAGTTGTTTAAATAATAACTCTTGATATTAACTTGAGTCACAATGTATTTACAACAGAAACTCAATGTTACAATAATTTGTACAAGTTTAAAATTATTCTTGCTTTGAGGTAAAGCAGATAGAGAGGGCGAACACTAGAACCAGAATAGTTTTGCAAAACAAAATGCGTTGTCACGTACCTAGCTAACCAGTGGTCACCGGTGATACCGCTGTGCAAAATCTAACAAAAAAAATATTTTATGGCTGTTCGCTGCCTCGCTACAGTATCAACACCCCTTTAGCAGGAATTCGTCATTAAAAATTCTTTAGGAGAGCCAACAAGATTGTTTTCCAAAGTCCGTAACCGTGAACTCTTTTCAAAAGTTCTGAAAGATAACATTTCGTCTAAACTTTTCCGACAAGCCGCTGAAGCGCGTAATAAGTTTCCTCAGTTACTCAAAAGGATAACGTGTTTGCCTCTGAATGGTTCACCGGCTGCTTTGTATTCTTCTGTTGAATCACGTGGCGATCTGTCACCAGGAATAATATAACTAAAGAACCTAAAATCAATGTTAAGGGGGATAACGGCCCGCAAAGCACTAGAGCGCTTTTTGCCACAATATGGCACTATTTAAAATTCCTAGAATTGCTTTGATGCCAATTTTAGCAAATTTTCAATATACAAATAAAGCATAAACTCAATGTAAAATAATAGGAATACATCTAATGCTAATTCCACATGGATGACTTTAGGGAACTCGTATGTACACCTACGAGCAACAAAAACATTAGAAATAATCAAAACACATTAATTTTTACTTAATTACTCGTTGTATGCTTTTGAAATAAGAACAATAAACAAAAGATAATTGAAATGAAATAAAATGATTTCTCATTCATTATTTATATCTAAGAAGTGGTGAACTAATTTGGCTTTAAATGAATCGAAATTTAAATTAAAAATGTCAGCGACATCAGTTAGTTCATTGCCCAACCTGTGTATTCTTTCCATCACAGAATTCGTAGCGAAGTTATTGTTGTAAAATAAAATATTTCGTCTAGTATATTTTGGAGGTATATGCAAGTATAACAAGTTTATAGCGTCAGGGCAGTCCAACCTTGAATGAACAATTTTATACAATAAAAGGAGCAAAATATAAGCAAAAATCTCTTGGGGGCTGTCTAAACCAGCACATAAAGAAACACTGTGAATTTTTTCGTACAAAATAACTGAAACAAACGTGAAAATAATAATTTTCGGAGCATACTTTGCGATTTTTTTTTTGTCGAGGGAATTTCATATAATTTGCGTTTCGGCGTGGCAAAGTATAGATATATCTTAAAAAATAACATTTATTAGAGCTTTAAAACTTCAAATGTTTAAGGGGGATATGTGAGAAATCGGGAGAAATTCGGTTAGCGGCGGCTTAAGGGGAACGTCTGCGCGACCTTTTTTAATACAAATTTGAATTTGTGACCAAAATACCCAACCAAACTGAATATTTTTTTATTCATCCAAAGCAATACAAATATCTAGCATGGATTCGTACTGCTTCATTTATTTGTATGTTAGATTATAAAACATAGGCCATTAAATATTACAATTTGAGGTTTTACTCATAAAGTTAAAAATTAAAAATAAAACATTAAATAATAATTTTTTCTTGTTTTTAGAGGCAACTTTGACATTTTTGTGTGAGTTCGAGTTGATACCTACTAATGAATTGTCATCGACGAGTCTATCTGCAGAGTTTTAGCTCGATTAGATGTCGGGAAGTGGGTTAATTTCCACTTCCAAGATTCCGTAGCATTAATTCAATCAAGAAAACAAAAGCGAAATTCAAACTCTTCCTTCATTTCTGAGGATGTGACTCCTGCTCTAATATCCACGGTAGGCAAGCTCCTTCACTCCCTTTATTTCAAATAGATGTGTTAAAAAATGTGAACAGAAACTAAGAATAAAAAATGCCGGTAAATATTTCCCTATCGAGTTCACGCTTAAAACGCACTTTAAAAAATTAAAACAAATTATACTATGTAGATTAGAGTTAGTAATAAGTAATTCAGTAACCGGAATTTCATTTTAACGGCTATTTTGTTATCTTTAAAAGCGCGAAATGTCATTTCTCAAGGAACGCCATGTTGTTAATTACGACGGCAAACGTCTCGCGTGATTTTTCGTGTTTATGAAACCGAACAAAATAATGATTAATAAGCATTATTTATCATTTCCGAAGATTGCAATTCGAACTTATTATTGTCTAACTGACAGAAAGTGATTTTTTCTTTTAAGAATGTGTATAGTGTAAAAAGAATATATGATGCAAATGTGAATGGTAGAAGAAGTCGGGGACGCCCGAGGAAGACATGGCTCGATCAAGTGAATCAGATACTTGAGACGGGCCATGTCAAAAGTCAGAATAATAGAAGAGTATGTATGAGACGATGTATGAATGAGGGTGAGGCAAAGAGTGTGTGCCAAGACCGAGTTGTTTGGCGGTCCGTCCTCTCTGCCTACTAGTACTGTATTAAAATATAACTAGCCGTTGGAAACAATAGTTATATTGTTTCAACGTCCAACGCTGTTGAAAATAATTAGCGCCAACAGTTGAAATATAATACCTAAATGCGAATATTATTCAACGCAGTCAACGATTCAACTGCCTAATAAATAAAAAGGGTTAAGAGTTTGCACTTCGTGAACAACATTACTCGATATTTCAAATGGTCTTTTGGTAATGTGCGTACCTACTGCATGTTTTTTTTTCCATCCAATACGGCCGATACGCAGCGCCAGGGGACAATCAAATTTTACAACGACAAGCAAAAAATAACCTATTGATAATTATCAATGTCAGTCGCCTAAAATACTCGTTTTGTACCTATTGTTTTCAACAGTGTTGGCCAATTAAATCAAAAGGGTCAAGAGATCACACTTCGTGAACGATATTATACCCAATTAGACATGATCTTTTGGTAAGGGACGTACCTACTGCACGTTTTTTTTATTTTCCCATCCAATACGGCCGATACGCAGCGCCAGGGGACAATCAAATTTATCAACGACAAGCAAAATATATCTTCAACGGGGTAATATTTTCAACACCGAAACCAACGTCTTCAAACAGTTTCAACTTTCAACGTCATTATAGGATTATTATTACGTGTGTGGGGCGTGGGGTATAGAGATAATAATAATACATCAATGATTCGGGGAGCCACCCATTAAAAGGGATTCCACGATTTTGATATATTTTTTGTTAGTATCGTGTCGATCTCCTATTATAGTTGCGTCAACGTCGACGTTATTTTCAACAGTTATTTTCAACAGTTATTTTCAACAGTTGAAAATCGCCAACGATAACGACGTTGGCATTGGATGGAATTATGGTAACGGCGTGATGGTTAGTTAGTCAATTCCGGTTACTGAATTACTTAATACTAACCATTATCTACCTAGTACAATTTGTTTTAATTTTTTAAAGTGTGTTTTGAGCGTGGACTCGATAGGGAAATATTTACCAAATTGCCCTATGCGGCGTGGGAAATCCTTTGATTCGGGCGATTGTAGAATTTATCAGTCTTTAGGCAGGACTATTCGGATGGTCAATTTTGTTATTTTCGAATAAGAAATTGTGAAAACCTGCTACTCCTTGCTCCTTTACCGCTTCCCAAAACAATTTGCAGGGTTGATTCTGAATTAGAACGAGTAGTTTCTCGGAAATAAACAAAGATTGTGCCAGAACATGTTCAGTAATCCAAAGTTTATAACCCATTTTACGCGAGACTTTTACACCTTTTTCCAATACGGTGGCTTTAGGTTCACAAACCGCAAACCGTAAAAGGCTGTCACGTGTGAAGGAAAATATTTAATTATTTAGATAAAGAGAAATGGGTATATTTAAGGTTTACGTTCAATATATTCTTCCAGGCACTTGAAATTCATTACTTCACTGGTCGCGTTGGTTTATTTTTTATTTTTTATAAAACACCTTCCTTAATCTTCTACTTCCCTAAACTCTCTTTTTAGTTCCACTGTCTTCTCGTTTGATATAAAAATATCTACCGGGAGTAAATGTTTGACAAAATAATATAAATAAATTTATAAGCTGGACGACAGTTCTAAAACTTCCATCATTCCAATTTGGAAAGTTTTCCCATTAAAGGATGAAGATGACTAGGTACCGTTCCTCTTCCCAGGAATCAATATATTTGCCACAGAACTAAGGAACCTTGTTGAGAGAAACAGCGATATGAAGTAAATAGCTCTTTTGCTCTTTTAACACCCGGTGGAGGGACCTCTTTCACGATGTAAAGTTGTTTAAAGGAGGTTTAAAAATAAGTTCATTTAATAAACCGCTTTGTTGTTTGGGTTAGAGATTTTTTTCAGGAGAGAAAAATTACAAAAGCGAGCCGTGTAGGAAAACTAAACATAATGATGCTGGTAAGACATTTCTAGCAAACGGCATTCTATCATTATATTCCCACAAGCCGTCCTTATTGATAACTATTGTTCTTGATTATGAAACACGGTTGTGTCCCATTGGAAATTCTATATATTCCTTCCTACTCTTTGTGATACTAAAATGCGTAAAATATAATATTTGTCCAGGGAACATTTGTAAATACATTATTGAATTCGTTTCCTCCAGGGTACGTTTGAATGGAGGATAGACAGACGTATATCGTTAGAGCCTCTCTCTTTATCGCAGCTCTTTGGGGATTTGCAATGGCTTTTATTGGGTTCGCGATCTGTATTTGATGTGAGACCCAAGTAGATTTTAGGATGACGGTAAATCTCTGAAAATGTTCGTAAAAATTTAAAATTAACATATGATTGATATACATTTAGCAATAACCATACAAATTCAATAGTGTGCCGAGTGTGGGATTACATTGAGCTTTTGAAATGGTCTCATGACTCTGGTTTAATCATAAATGCAAAAAAAACATTATTGAATTCGTTTCCTCCAGGGTACGTTTGAATGGAGGATAGACAGACGTATATCGTTAGAGCCTCTCTCTTTATCGCAGCTCTTTGGGGATTTGCAATGGCTTTTATTGGGTTCGCGATCTGTATTTGATGTGAGACCCAAGTAGATTTTAGGATGACGGTAAATCTCTGAAAATGTTCGTAAAAATTTAAAATTAACATATGATTGATATACATTTAGCAATAACCATACAAATTCAATAGTGTGCCGAGTGTGGGATTACATTGAGCTTTTGAAATGGTCTCATGACTCTGGTTTAATCATAAATGCAAAAAAAACCAAATTGATACATATTAGATCACCCAATGCCAAGACAAATATTATTACACCAGAAATAAAAACACACGGTTCAGATTGCTTACATGTTGGTATCCCAGCATTGTGTACATGCGAAAATATTGAAGTGGTCAAAGAATATGTTTATTTAGGTGTAATTATTGACTGCTTTTTCAAATGGGATTTACAAATAAATAAAGTCTGTGAACGTCTGAGATCTATTGTTAGTAGATTATATAAACTTAAATTCTATGTTCCAATATGCACACTTCGAATAATTTATTTATCATTAGCTGAGTCTATTATAAGGTACGGAATTACAGCTTGGGGACTTTCCTGTAAGACAAATGTTAATCATGTTCAATCTGTCCAAAATTCATTAGTTAAATTATTAGCTCATAAAAGTTTATACGAGCAAAGACACAATGTTCCGTACTTTTACCAGAATCTTAAAATTCTCTCAGTAAGAGCAATTCTGTGGCATAAAATTATTTTTCAGCATATGAATAGCCCTATATACATAAATAGACTGGACCACACTTACAATACTCGATTTACGTTAAATGAAGGACTAATCGTACCTAAGCACTTAAACAAATATGGACAAAGAACGCTGGACTACATGATACCTACATGCTTAAATATGTTACCTGCTAAAATTAAAAAATGTACAAATAATGTAAGAACAAATATTATATTGAAAAATTGGCTCGCCGAAAGAAAAAGTTTGTATTAACATTCTTGTAGTACTCGTAACACAAAAAATGTCTAACTGCATTATAAGTTTTATAAAAAAAAAAAAAACTTCAAAGTAAAAGCACCCATTGACAAACTACTTAAAAGTAGTTTATTGGGACTTTTCTTTTTTGTAATATCTTATTTTATTTTGATTTCCTGTAATATTTTATAACTTTTTTCTTCTAATAAAAAAAAAAAAAAAAAAAAAAAAAAAAAAAAAGTGAACAATTCCTGTTATTTAATTAAACGTTTTTTTTTCCATTTAGACATTATTCAGGCAACTCGAATCTCAATATCACCATTCGGTCTTCGGAAATAAAATCTGCTTAAAAAGGCGCATAAAAAACCTATCTAAAAATCCCATCTGTTACACTATTTATAATTTACCCACCTCACTCAATTTTAGAGTTGATACATCAGACGATTCGTTTAAAAACGAATATTTAGATCCTGTGCAGAAAAAGTCCCACAATCAACTGCGCTGCAAACCTTTGTCTTACTTTAGCGAATTCATTAGCGTTCTTCGGTGGACAATCATCACCGTTTATTTACAGCATTCTCGAACCATCTTGATGCCAAAAATATGGTCTCGTGATTTGCCTCCAGTTCTTCGAAATGTTATTCAGATTTCATATTAGAGCAAGTCTCAATACAATTTTCAAATCAATTTGGATGTCTACGAATTATCCTTAGTAGGGAAGAAATTAACCTGAATCCATCAGTTATTTTTTAAATCTTTAAGTTCTGTCAAATACGAGACAACTCCACAGCAAAAGAAAAATTGTTACCACCATTTCCTATATACTACTACTGATTATAAAAGAAAGCATTGATGTCGGTAGATCCCTGCACGGTAAAGGTTACCCCTATCTGTTGAGTGTTGAGTGTTGTGTTGTCCTGTATCTAATATTTAAAGTCATTTAGTACTAATTATTTTATCTTTCTTTTTAACCACTGGAACGATTTCGGTCGAAAAATCGACCACTTTTATTTTTCTGCGATTGATATCGGTCGAAAAATCGACCGATTTTTCTACCATTCGTAAAATATTTATTATAATTATTTAAAACCTTTCCATGGCCAGCTATTTGTTTTATCGAATAGCTGATAAAATATTCTTTATGTCTATGACCTTATCAGTTGTCTTTGAAGTGTTATTTAATAAGATTTCGCGGTTTTCTAAGGCGTCCTGTCAAACAACAAAATAAAACTTTTGACTATTTCGACGAATTATGGTCTCTACCTAAAATGCCGTAAGTAATTCATTTATTGGGTTTTTAACGCATAATTATATATCTGTGTTATCATGATTGAATTATCTATCTTTGAAATGCGTTTTTAATTCGTTTGTTCGTAATATATTGTTTTGATGGATGTTTTTGTGTAAAAATGCGTCGACTGAAGACGTCATCTGTTTTTGATTTACAATAATTTCATAAATACTGCACTCGCGCATTTGAAATATAGTTATTCAATCAGAGTGATTCATAACAAAGAGATAAATATAAGTTTTATTTGAATTGGTTCATTATTAATACAGATATTTGCTGTCCAATTATTTAATGTCATATGTCAAAAAGTCTGACTTTTTTTAGATGTAAAATGGTGTAAAGCCTTCGTCGCACAATAAAAATTTGGTTATTTAGTTGTATAATCAATTAATTTGTTTACTTTTACCAAATTTGTGCAGAAACAGCTATCGTCCAGGGAGAGGGAGCACTCCACGACCCAGGTTTAAATAATTATTTTAAAAAATTTTATTACTGCAACATTTAACAAAATTTAAACATTTAAGTACTTAATTACATTAATTGTTTTCAATTTAAAATATATAGAGTGGTGCTGACTGCAAGAGGTGGCAGAGGAAGAGGGAGAGGTGGGGTACGAGCTGCAGATGGAGTACCAGCTGGTGCCGGACTACCTGCACGTGGACGTGAGAGTCAACGCAGAGCTGCAATTGCAGCCTCGTCTGGAGTGTTAGTATTTTTTTATGTTTTTTATGAAAGTACTTTGCTGTGGCCGTTGAATTCATCATATATTTGTATTTATTTAAACGGTGACCCTGCTTTGCTACTGGTGCGAGAGGATCGCGTCAAGGCCCGGCTACAGTGAGTTCCACTGTTACAGTGAGAGTTGGTAAGATCAGCGCTCTGTCCATTTGGCACATTCAGTGCATATTGTACAGAGTTCTAATTTTATTCTTTATTTACATACTGCACTTACTATTTCACACGTGAATGAGAACAATTCATATGATTTATGTATATGTTTTCAGAATTACTTCTCTGGAGAGAATAACGTGTCCCTTTTCACAAGGGACACCTTCACCATTGCCAAGACCCGTTCCACCACCGTGGATGTCCACTCCCGCACAGACCCAATCAATGGCTCCCAATGCACCAATTACGCCAATCCAGGCAGCATCTCCGGAGCCGTTAGCTGGGACATCGCGGAGTGGGGAACTCCAGTGTGGGGAACTCTTCTCTCCGGAAGCCGGCTACCACAGCGAGCTGTGGGTGGACGTGCCGTTCTACCAAGAATTGTCGGCGTTTGGGAATGGTGAGTTTATTTTTTGAAATGTCATACCAGGGGCTCAAAATAAAATCAATTAACTATATTTTATATTGATGTCCCTAGCACAGTTTCACTGTTGGTATATTGGCAGGAGATAAGCATAGTACTTAAAAATTCCACATAACAAACATACAAAATGTACTGTAATCCAAAAAGATATGATGTACCTACATTCTATGCAAGTAAATATGTAGTTACTAACGTAAAAAGTCTGAAATTTGAGTTTGTTTTGGCTAATTTTTGTTCGATAGTAAGAACTTCGCACAGCATTGTGAATACCGACATCATAGTTTCACACATGACAATGCATAATATATTTGTACTTGAGTTAATGTCCTGAAACGTTAAGTGCCTCCATACATGACGCTACTTACAAGCTACTCGATCCTCGTGAGCGTATCATACGCGCCGATCGTAAGTACCCCCCGTACGATTTTGCTGGTAGCACCGTGTACGGGGCGCTATGCGACGTCTGTCGGTATCAAATCAGTTTCACGCAACCGGCGCGGCGGTGCTGAACGCACGCGACGCGTTGCATCATTTGCGTCTGATACTTTTCGTTTGACGTTTGACAGAAATGGCATCGGAACATGAAAGTAATGTTAGATTTGTTCTGGAAGTAGAAAAAATGCATGTTTATGTAACGATACTTTACCAGAATACATAAGAAAGGATTTAGTGGAGATGGCATGGATTGATGTTGGGAAAAAGTCATATGACATCGTGTAAACTCCACGGCTGCACGTAAAAAATGATCAAGTTCAGTATATTCCGGATAGCGCCGTGTACGGAAACCAGCATTAAAGAGTGGTATATATGCAGAGTACTTGTCGTTTCGTCACAATCATATAGTTTGTAAGTATCTCCATGAACGGAGGGCCTTACATTTCAAAACATTGGCATTAAACAGCGATTCTATCTTTTTTTTCTGTAACGGGTATTGTAGAATGAGAAATGAGACATGCCGAACTCCTTTGCGAGGGTGGGAATGGGACGTTTCTACGCCGCCGGTTCTTCGCCGCCAGTTCATCGCCGCCGTTTCTACGCCGGGACGGTTCTACACCGGCCGTTTCTACACCGGCCGTTTCTACGCCAGCCGATTCTACGCCGCATTCAAATTAAATTAACAATTACAATTAAACTTTATTGTTTAAACACATACATACAGTCATAGAAAATAAAATAGAAAATACAAAAATTATCGAATCATTTAAAAAGTAGCATTAACATTTATTTTAATTTAAAAGATATTTTGTACATGCAAGTTACAATCGCCGCACAGTGGCTGAAATTGGAGCGCTGGCTGGCGCGACATCCCTCTCGGCGTTCGACCATTTGGTTGTTTATTGTTGTTTTTAAGTGTTTATATGAAATATTACAAAATTTTTGAAAGATTCTCTATAATAACTTCATAAATTGAAGGAGAATCCCAAACAATAAACATAACATTGTTAATCGATGTACATAGCAATAATACTTAGGATTTTCCAGACAGTGGGGAATAACGTTAAATAATGATAATTGGGGGTAGAATGGTTTAATGGGGGTAATTAGTGTAATTACATACAATAGGTAATCTAATTATATATTAACTCCTGCTAAAAATGCTCACACGCAAATTGAATGTATTTATAAACATTTTATAGTTGGCAGGTACCTACTTAAAAATATATTATACATTTAATGACATGCGCATTAAAATAACCAAACGGAAAAGACTCCAAAAGATAGTACAGGATATTTTATATTTATGTAATAACATAAATTAAAAAATATGTTATTACATAAATTACAGAATAATTAACTTTCTGATGTTATTTTCAATGAAATTTTTAATTTTAGTGACTAATTGAAAATAAAATTCATTTTGACGTTTTATTAGTTATAGTAATAAAGGTAACATTATGTTAATCTTTCTTAGACATAAAGGAATCAAAGATTGAATTCAAAAAAATAATTGATGAAAAATACAATCATTCCTTAAAAATGCAATTACTGGAGTGGCTGGTGACGGCTGGTGATAATTTTTATTGTTCCATGTACAAAAAAGATACATCAATAATATTCTTTTAAAATTAGAGTGGAGAATCGTGGAGTTTTTTTTCCTACTCCATTAAAGAAAATAAATTTGAAAAAAAAATTTGGAAAAAAGACGTCAACTTTAAATCAAGATTTCCGATATAATTTATGACATAAATATCTTTTTACTGTTACTTTACTAAAGCTCATACCTTTAAAAATATTTTAAATGAATTTATAAAAAAAAAATCGATAATAAGTACACAAACAGCTAGATTCTGCACACCTTCAAACTCACCTAAATACAGCAGCGTAAAAGTGCGCCCAATAATCCTCTGTTCTGCGACTAATTACAGAATAATTAAGTTTCAGATGTAATTTTCAATGAAATTTTTAATTTAAGTGAGTAACTGAGAATAAATTCATTTTGACGTTTTATTGGTCATAGTATCAATGGTAACATTAGGTTAATCTTTCTTAGACATAAAGGAATCAAAGATTGAATTCTAAAAAAAAATTGATAAAAAATACAATCATTCCTTATAAATGCATTTTGGGAACATGCTGATCAGGGGCCGGTGACGCGCCAGCGTTCCAATTTCAGCCACAGAGCGCCGGGATTACCAGATTGGGACCCATTGACAAAGCAGGTAAGCAGAAGTTTTAATCCGGGTTATCTTAATGGTGTTATGGTTATCAACACAGGCCCATTAGCACAAAGGAGGTAATGAGAAGTTTTAATCCGCTTAAAATTCTAAAAACTGTTTAACAGTATTTGGTATAAATATGGGGCAGGAGCCCTTAACACATCACTCTAAGTGTATTCGTCACAAAGTAATCATTACGTTAGTTAACAGTGATCTTAATAATGGAACCAGCAGTTCTCAGCAAGAAAGGACACGAGAAGTTTTCATATAACGGATATTTGTACGTTTTCGACAAAGTTAGTAAAAGGGACGCTAGTTTAAAATTTTGGCGGTGCGAAGAAGTGGGTCGCTGTAAAGGAAGAATTCACACGAGGGCTGGAGAAGTGGTCAACGAAATCAACAATCATTCTCACCCTTCCTCGGCAGCAGCCATACAATCAGCAACTGTTTGCACTAACATGAAACGTCGTGCAGAAGAAACTATGGAGGGCACAAGTGTAGTTATAAATCAGTGTATAGTCGACGTGCCTGAAGCTGTTTTAGCATCGATTCCAAATAATGCAGCCCTGAGAAAAATAATCAGAAGAAAACGGAATCAAATTAATGCTGCACCTGCTGATCCCGCAGACCTAAACGATTTGGTGTTGCCAAATCGATATAAGCTATATGTGCCTCAACCAGGAACAGAAGAAACTTTTTTGCTAAGCGACGATGGAGAGGGAGCAAACAGAATTTTAATTTTTGGAAGAGGGAGCTGGTTGCAGCATTTGCATAATGCCAATACATGGTACACTGATGGTACCTTCGCAATAGCACCGAGGCTATTTTCGCAAGTTTATATTGTTATGGCAACAAAACACGGAGGAGTGCATCCTATAGTGTATGCTCTGTTACCTAACAAGCAGCGTGTTACATACACACGTATGTTCGAACTAATTAAAACACTAGTGCCAAATTTAAGTCCAGGATCTATCATTTGTGATTATGAATATGCAGCTTTTAGTGCCATGAAAGATTGCTTTCCTGAAGTAAATGTAAAAGGTTGCTTCTTCCATTTAGCACAAAATATGAGGAAGCATTTAGCTCAGATTGGTGTTATTAGTCAATACAACAATGATGCTGAATTTGCATTGAGAGCTAAAATGGTCATTGCATTAGCATTTGTGCCAATAGCTGATTTAGATGAATACATTGATGCTTTAGCAAATGATTTGCCAGTAGAACTTCAGCCGCTTCTAAATTGGTTTGAAGACAGCTATGTTGGCCGTTTAAATCGACGCGGGAATGGTAGGCGCCCGCCTATGTTTCATCCAACAATGTGGAATTTATACCAGAGAACAATCGATGGAGAAGATCGCACCAATAATCATGCAGAGGCAGCCAATCGTCGATTGCGTTCTGAATTATGTATGCATCACCCAACTATTTGGAAATTTATAGATGGATTGCGAAAAGTACAAAAAGGACGAGACGCTTATTTTGAGCAACTTATCGCCGGACATTTACCACCGATGAAGCTGAAAAAATACCGTGACGCTGATGAACGTATTCGAAGAATTGTCTTAGATTATGAAAACAGGGAACCTCTAGATTATTTACGTGGCCTAGCACACAATTACCAAATGACGCAATAATCTTATTTTTCCTATTTATTCTTTTAATTTAAAATAAATGTTAATGCTACTTTTTAAATGATTCGATAGTTTTTGTATTTTCTATTTTATTTTCTATGACTGTATGTATGTGTTAAAACAATAAAGTTTAATTGTAATTGTTAATTTAATTTGAATGCGGCGTAGAATCGGCTGGCGTAGAAACGGTCGGTGTAGAAACGGCCGGTGTAGAACCGTCTCGGCGTAGAAACGGCGGCGATGAACTGGCGGCGAAGAACCGGCGGCGTAGAAACGTCCTAGACCCTGCGAGGGTTACATGTGATTCACCGGCTTCGAAACGGTGTAATACAGCACTTTTTTCATCAATTGAAAAAACACTTTCGCTTCACGGGACTCATTGTGTCGAGCTTCCTAGTCAAAAGCGAGGCTGTATTGGTAGTTGGGTTTTGTAACCGGACAAATTATCATTAAAATAGGTCGCTTTAAGTAGTTGGTCACTTTAAACAGATATGTTTTCCTACTAAAAGCTATGAAACCTTACTAGAGTTTCCATTATCGTCGCTTAAAACGGTAGACCGTTAAATGCAAAGTCATTATATCCGAATTCTACTGTAAATTTGTGTTTTCTATTATTTCAGAGTCAGACATGGGCAGAACCGACAACGTGGACGAGGCAGCTCTCTATCAAGAAGAGTCGGTACTTGGAAACCGTGAGTTATAAAACTAACTAACTTACCTGCACGCCATTTCCCTGCAGGGGTAGGCAGAGAGGATGGACCGCCATGCAACTCGTTCTTGGCACACACACTCTTTTCTTCATTCCATACCTACCTGACTGTGCTATTCTGACTCCTGACATTGCCCGCCTCAAGTATTTGATTAACTTTTTATTTTATTATTTATATGAATACCTCACAAGAGCCTCAGCTGGAGCCAGTGAGACTATGGCATCCCCAATCGGGGTATGTTGTGAGGCTGAAGGTAGCGGGGAGGGGAAGGAGGTGTGGAAGAGGGAGGTGGGAAAGTACCTGGCTATTCAGAACTGGTCACCAAATACGGTAAAGCCATTTGAAGCAACTTTTCAATTCTGAATGGTGTCTTACATCAGGGCGATACTGAGGGTATCTTCCACTCTGGAACGTGCCGCAAATAGACTATATATTATTTTAAATGAATTTTGTGTGAAAATAACACTAATTATTCAAATCAAATTTATTTGCCCATGCCGGGATTCGATCCCGCGACCATCGTATTGCGAGTCAAAAGCCGTACCAGAGGCAGTGGGTAATCGTAATATAGACACGTTAAATTAATTTGGGTTTTCTGTTGTTTCAGAAATGGATATGGACAGAATGAGCGACGTCGACCACAAAGAGAGCGATGAGGATACCTTCTACATGCCACCAATACCTTATCATAATATTATCAACGTTTCACCTAACTCCGCTATGGCCATAGACTTTAGTAGACAAGACCAGGTAGATAGTGAGGCAATGCATGCGATTCTGCCGCCTGAAGGTTACTCTTTCGATTGGTCCAAAGATATCTCACGTTTTACTGGGATAAGGGAGACATTCACAGGCACGCCAGGACCAACTTTCAATACCGACGAAATGGGCAAACTTGTGAATGCCTTTCTTAAAATCTTTGATGCAGGTGTCATTGAACTGATCACGAGAGAGACCAACAAGTATGCAGATCAATGGATTGCGAAAAAACAATTTAAGCGCCATGCGCGTACCAATAAATGGGTTCCCACGAATAAAGAGGAAATGTATGTATTCTTGGCAATTTTAATGTATCAAGGTATTAGTCCCCTTCCTGTTGAAAAAGACTACTTCTATTAAAAAAAAACTCACCGCCATGCCTTATTTCAGCCGAGCCATGGATTATAATCGTTTTCTTCCAATTAAAAAATTCCTTCACTTCACCAACGATAAAAGTCTTTCTTCTGGTGTACCGTTATCTGTGCGAAGATTACAAAAGATTCAGACCGTCTTGGACCATCTCTCAAATAAGTTTGAGACTTTATACCTGCCCGAGCAAGACATCTCACTGGATGAATCCTTACTCTGCTATAAAGGCCGTTAGGGATTCGTCCAGGTGATCAAAACCAAAGCGGCCAGCGCGGGTATAAAGTCTTATGCTACGTCCAGACTGAAGCCAACCTTCCAACTCCGAACTTAGTTCGGAGTTGGAAGGTTGGCCCATCGTGTGGTCGCTGCGGCCAACCCTCCAACCCCGAATTCCGTACTCCAAAATGGCGGACATGAAACAGCTGTAGCTACGCTGTATCTTTTTCAGTTGCCTACAATTATTACGTACGTATAATCATATAATTATATACACGACATGTTTTCAAACAATTGTTATACCACTCTCCGTAATAATATAGTCATTTTAATAGTACGCGGCACGGTGTGGACAGCTGCGGCAGGCTGGTTCGTGTGAGTTGGCCGTGAGGCTGAATCGACAAATCCAGACCAGGAAGACATGACGGAAGACATAACGGAAGACATAACGGAAGATATGACGGACGACACGACACTGATACTGAGTCTCACTCTACATCGAGGCACAATGACATTATGTATTGATTTTCTTAAATTAGGAATAAACCAATATAAATTGAATACATTTTTATTATGATAAAGTGTGTAAACAATGTTTAAATCAATATACTGCTCTTTCATTGTAACTATTGTGTTTCCTCCGTCCTACAACATGAGTCTCTTCAAGACCAATGTTCATTCCTTCCTCTCCTCAAAAAGACCCTCCACACAGCATCCCAGATGACATAGGCCCTGAGGGAAATTATTTTCCTCAGGGCCTCCTGTGTGGAGTTAATGTAAAAAAAAAAAAAAACTAAAACTGTGATATTAATTTAATTGATTTAAAAGAATATTAGGGCTTAATAATTAAATAAATCAATTATGGGTTCCATCAATTATTTTCCCCTCCACCATTTTTTTTCGATACCTTTGCTTTTAGATATAAAATTATCACAATGATATTGTTTGCCATTCGACGCTCATACAAAGGTTTGATATATATACAATTTTATCATCATCATCATTTTACATATTCTGATTTACCCTATGTAGATTGACCTTAAGGTAGCTGTCAGAAGTGATTTTTCGTCAAATATTGGTGGATTTCATCAACTTGCAAAGTATCCCTCTGAAATATTGGCAATGTGTATATCTATGATATATATTTCATTTTAAGCCTTATTTCCTTGTTTTGCACGTTATATAAAAACATGGTTACAAATCTCCAGTTCTAATTTACAATTATTGAAAAAGTATCACCATGATTTTGACATCGTGAAATAGGCTCTCTGTATAATTCATCAAATGAATCAAATAAAGCCAACACGGCAACTATCCTTATAAATAATTGTAGGCAGTTAATGTATCTTCCTAATGTAATACCAGTTTTTGTGGTAAATTCATTAAATATTATAATACAGTGATTTCAATTTTGCACGTCACGCACTCAAATTTTACAAAATAATTTTCCGACCAAACTTTTGAAGAGATCATAAACATCCAAAAAATTATTTTTCTATTATATTCTTGCATCTGTGGTTATCAAACAGGCCATAGAGAACATAAAAACGTAGAAAATATTCAATAAAGATATTTAAAACTGCTACTGGCGGCATTTTCAAATCACAAAAACACAAATTTCGCGCATTTATAAAGTTTAAGATTTTTTAATAATTTATCTATGAATTCTAAAAATATAGGATAATTAGTAAAATATAGGTGAATTCATTGGCTGTAAAGCACTACAATCAGTTTTATGTCTTCATGTTAAAATTCGGAGGTATGATTTTTTTAATGTTGGCGGAAAATATTCAAAATCGTCGCCAAAAAACCGCGAGCAATCGGAGAAAAAAGATTTTTGACGCGCGATCGTTCGAGTGGTTAACTTCAATCCGTAGCCTCTTTTATCGTGTTTATCTCCTTTCTGCTAAATATTTCTATGAATTTTTGTCTATGTACGCATTTCTCTGTGGTCATTATGTCAACTTCCACTTGTCAGTTTATAAATGTGTAGAAATCATTTTTCGCAAACGCATTCTGCAAATTAAAGCCCTATTGCTCAAAGTAGAATCAAATCTCTTAAAACTTGGTATTCATCTGAATAATTAAAGTTACAACAATATCCAGCATCTACAAAGTTTTTTTTACATGAGTTCCACATAGGAGGCCCTGAGTTAAATAATTTCTCTGAGTGCCTATGTCATCTTTGGGGTGCTGTGTGGAGGGTTTTTTTAGGGAAAGGAAGGAGCGGAGAGTTCTGGGAAGGAAAGGGGTTTAAGGGGTGGATTGGAATCTGGAGTTCAGTGTGTCCTGGTCATCCACTTCCAAGACCTTGACAATAAACCTCACCCCATGAACCCGGGCACCCCTGCTCAATCACCAAACGTAGCGAACCACTTGGAGTGACCTATCTGTATGATCCCCTTGGATGTGGAAAACGAAACAAAAGCAGCTCAATTTACGACTATCTGCAGACTGTCCCTGGGACCCTACACTGTCAACAGTTTAACAAACGACTTAATTTAAGGCCGTTATTTATCAGTACATAATGAGCGCGGGACTCTCTTGCTGCTACCACCAT
The DNA here is from genome assembly GCA_929108145.2 of Limnephilus rhombicus. Taxonomy (NCBI): domain Eukaryota; kingdom Metazoa; phylum Arthropoda; class Insecta; order Trichoptera; family Limnephilidae; genus Limnephilus; species Limnephilus rhombicus. Next base: position 30,911,952 of record OV815298.1, on the reverse strand, counting down.
ACAACAAGCTGCATTACCTTCTTACCATAAACATCATCTCACGTGCTGGTCATAGGTGTGTCTGCTACCTGCTTATCATGTCCTCTCTATTACCTCCTGTCTCCTGTCTCCTGGACACACCTCCCTCTCTGCATCACCGCGAGGTTCTGACCAGTTAACATAATTTTTGATTACATGTATTTACGTGTTTTCAGAGCGAACATGTCCGAAGAACATCATCTTTCGCAAGACAAAGTGCAAACTAATCATATTATTTACTTTTTTCGATGGTTAATAATGCAGGTGCTTCCTAAGATCCCTGTTTAACTCTGTGCGATTAAGAGTGATAAGTTTATTCTGTATTGGAGTCCATTATTAATTATTTTTCAAGTCACAAAACAAAGATTTGACTAACGATAAATCATGATTTTGTATTACCGCTGAGAGACTCTTGTCCGACAAGAATTATTATTTTTTTTATTACCGATCTAAGTTGACTACCTTCGTTTTTACTGCTGAACCATTGTATTGTATACAGTATTACACTATTTTTTTATTAGGCAGTATAACGCAAATATATCAATGAGTGTGTCAAATATTAGCCAATCCATAATAAATGGCTACCTGAACTTGTACATGACGTGTTATATGTGTTTCCACATTCTTGTGATCCGTGGGTTTTTTAGAATAGTATTAATTACAATAATCTGATAAAATAACAAATGACATCTCAGCTGTAGGCATTCTTGTTGGTGTTCCTTTTTTCTTATTAGACACCAAGGAATACAAAACTTAAGAAGACATATTCGTTCAGTTATGTGTTCAAGGTGACTTCTAGATTAAAATAAGCATCCATATTTATTATTTGTATAAAACACTTAAATATTATTAATTCGACATACAAATTTAATATAATGTAAGGTATATTTGCAGAACTTTCCAGAATGGAAGATACTCTCAGTGTCTACTCTCAGTGGTGTGAGACCACCATTCAGGATTGAAACGTTGCTTTAAATGGTGTTTTGTAACCAGATCTAAATAGCCAGGTACTGCCCACCCTTCTCTTTCCCATCAGTTCAGAAATATTCGATTTATTTGGATTCCCCTCCCAACTACATTCAGCCTCACAACATACCCCAATTAAAGATGCCATAGTCTCACTGGCTTCGGATGGTTGGGAGCCGTTGGGACTCTTGTGCGGTTATCACATTGCAAAAAGAAAGTTTGACAAATCCTAGCAAAATAGAAAGTAACAATTATTATAAGCAATAATTATCAGCCTGAAACACTCATCAACATTGAAAAATCTTCCGAGAAAAGATACTTTCCGCCAACGGGACTTGAACCCGTGTCCTTCTGATTGCCGGTCATCTGCTCTTGACCACTGAGCTATGGGGGCTTATCAAATACCCGCCAAATAATTCAATATATACTAGTGTTTCATTCAACAATTACTGCTTATGCGGCAAGTATCTTTTCTCGGAAGATTTTTCAATGTTGATGAGTGTTTCAGGCTGACAATTATTGCTTATAATAATTGTTGCCCTTTGTGCTATGCATAAAAATCTTGTCTAAACGTTAGTTTATAAATTTAAAATAATAATAAATAGAAAGTAAATGATTGTTACGTTTTACAGCTGCAATACTTAATGTAAGGTCCATCATCCTTTACAATCAACTTGGCATTATCTTAGAAGCTACGTTCATTCAGTTCTATAATCTCGAGTATGTACAAAGGAGAATATAAATCCTTATTTCCTGCATTGTTTGGTGACTTTTATAGCTATGATTCCTGTTGTTATTGATTTTACAAAACACACATCTATTATCTCTGTCGCGCTGCGGGATATCATATTAAATAAGTAAAATACACACTTATTACTTGATGGAATTTGCTTCACGAACAATAGTTTTATTCAACTGAAATAACTTTTTATGCATATCGTGTTCAACAAGTTTTTTGATAATGACAATATTAAATTGGCAATTGACCAAATGTAGGCAAGAACGTCTGTTGCACTAAAATTAATCACCTAATAATAATTAGCTCCCTCTGTTGATAAAAAAAGTAACCTGAATATGACATGGTGACGCCTAATAATGTGTAATGGTTAAGATTCTTCATAAACACCAACTTGGTGGATACGTTTTTAGATTTTCACGGCCAAAAGATTTTTCGTTATTTGTTTTTTTTTTTAATTCTCCACATGGCATCCTCAAAGATGCCATAAGACCCGAGGGAAGTTATTTTCCCTTATATAGGTCTCGAAGAAATCATCTTATTATCTTGGTGAGAAATATGATCTAAACGGTGTTAGAAAGAGAAAACAACACGCTTTATATTCAAATATAAAACTAATAACAAAATAATAAAAAAAATAATAATAAAAGTTTCCGACTGCAATTTGAAAAATAATCACGAACCTTTGAGAATTTTTTATGAACAATTTCTATATCTAACAACAAAAAAGTCATGTGACGATAATGTGCATAATGCGTTTATGTAATCAAAGGTGTGGAATGTTTTTTCGTTTTCGGTAAATTTAATTAGAAAAAAACGTAAGGTGAGTCACTTTTAAAAACTTTTTTTATGGTTGTATTCTAAATTTATGCAAACAAGTAAAGTTTTAAGAATGTAAAATAAAATAAATATTTCTAAGTATATTTCTGTTATTAAAACTTGAAAGTGTATTTCATCACATTTCAAAAGCAGTTTTTTTTCGTTTTCGGATATTTTCAGCAACATTCAATTTATTTGGATTTTATTGCAGAGCTGAAATATTTTACCTTCTAGCAGATAGAGGCCTGAGGGGTTAAAAAAGTACTTGAAGTAATATTTAAAAATATATGTATACATGCATGATGAGTTGGTGTAGCTAACCACACGCGCAAACACAATACATTTTACTTTGTAAATTCACGAAATAAGCTCGGGCCATTATTCATTTTTTTATCATTTTGGGTCAAAACCACAATAAATAATACTCTCAGCATGAAGGGAAGGTATCCACATAAAGCAAAGCTATAAATCTACTGCAGACGAAATTTGAATATAATTATGGGCTATTTTATGGTTCAGTACATCGTCTCACGTTACTCGTTGTTCTGAGGGGGCTAACTCCTACTTCAAACACTGAGACTTATAATATAATCTATTTAATTAAATCAATCGAAAATCTGGAAACAGAAAAATAAGAAAAATATATTGACACTTCTGGGACTCGAGGTTTACTCATAAAGTTAAAATAAAAATAAAATACTTATATATTCATTCGCTTCGCATATTAGGTACTAAAATTCTTTGTTTTCAAATACTTAATAATAATTTTACGTAGATGGCGTGGTTTAGTGGAATAATTAGCATTTGGGTCTAAATATTCTGTCTGAAGTCGGTCTTCGAGGTTCTTATAGAAATATACCTATCATATATACAAATCACATAAACACAATATTCCGATGGTACTCCCAGCAGGAAAACGTTGTACGATGGGCAAGTACGCACTCCCAGCTGATGTACTTGCTATCAGGAGTAAGGAAAGGAGGGAGTATGCCTCAATCCTGTTCAATGTATAAATGGACGAGCTAAAGTTAAGTAATAACAATAACAAACAATAAAGTTTGATTCCTATTATAATGATTGCGGAATTGTTTTTTAGTTGAAATCCTTTTTTCCTGTTTCCCCCAGACCTGCACAAGACTAACTTATTATTATTATAGAAGACACCAACATCCCTTCTGAGTTATTATATTATTGTTTCAGATAGTTACTAATTATTTATCAAAGTTGGGGTCGTAATCCCCTGTAGATGGTGCCTGGGAGAGAGTACGAGGGCTTACAATTGCGTGAATTGTCTCACGTAAATAAATACATAATAGAATTTAAATTAATGTAATATTAAGTTTAGCAGAGGGGAACAGACAGCGGGACGATTGGAGTCTGACGATTTTTTTCTATGTGGAAACTAGGATTACATTTAAAAAAAAAAAAATTATTAATATTTGTTTCATTTACATTTTCATAATATAACATAATATTGCTTACATATTTGTATACACTCTCCTAAGAAAGCAAATGCTTGTGTTTAGGAGAGGACAACTTGTTAATAACTTAAGAATTATTTTTTTTTTAAAAAGATCCTTATAAAAACTAAAGAGTTTAACTTGTGAAGAGATTTAGACATATTTTAAAAGTTCATAGGAGTAATTAAACAAGAAATGTGTATAGGATGTACATAAAACATTAGGAATAACAGTGAAAAATGTATCTAGGAGAAAATTAAAATTATGTGGTGGTACTACCAAAATAAGATTTAATTTTTTTTTAAATTTGTTGTAATTTTTTTCTGTTCGTATATCAGCGGGTAATTGATTAAATAATTTTATTCCTTTATATACATAGAGATTCTGTGCAGTTGTGGATCGTACGGGAGGTACAGTTAGTCCACCAATAGAAGTATTCCTTATGCTAATATTTTGCAGTGGGGTAATATTTTTACTAAAGATATCTTTGTGTAGATGAAGTAGTGCTATTTTTTCGTAAAGTTTTGTAAGTGGAGGAACAGGGAATTCTTGGAATACGTTTATTGTTGGGTAGTAATACGGTTTTTTAGGATAATTTTTATAAGAATTTTTTTAATTGTTTCGAGTGGGAGAAGGGATGATTTGTATGCACCCCCCCAAGCTATGATTCCATATTGTAATACAGAATGGGCAAGTGCAAAGTAAATTTCTTTTAATATTTTTAATGAAATAGTATTTCTAAGTCTGAAAAATATATATATTAGTTTCATTCTGTCTACTGTGGAGTTTATTTGATTTTTCCATTTGATGTTATTGTCGATAATTATTCCGAGATATTTTATTTGTTCTTTACTACTAATATGAAGATGTAATGTACTTCTTTGATAAAGTGTTAACAATAATAATCAACGTGATAAAGTTTGATGAATATTATAATGTTGGTATGTTGTTTAGATGTAATGTGCTCCTTTACTGTTCCCCCCAGACCTGCACAAGACCAATTTCTTATTACAGAAGAGACCAACATCCTTTCAGAGTTATTATATTAATGTTTCGGATAGAAATTAATTAATTACCGAAGTTGTGGCTGTAATCTCTTCCTGTAGATGGCGCCAGGGAGGGAGGAGAGGAGGGGGAGGGGGGATTATAATTGCATGAATGGTTTTACGTAAACAAATACAATCATTTTAATTTTGTATAAAGTTCGGAGAGTGAAGGAGATAGATGGTCGATTAGAGTCCCTCCTGTTATTACAGCCCTCATTCAATAATAATATTCAGGAAATGGACTGCGCTAATTAAGATGGCGGCAGGAAATTGTATCTGATTTTCTTAGAAGTAACCATTTAAGGGAAATTCCGAAGTTTTACTTTGTATCACGCTATATCCTCCATGAGATAATATTTTAGAGTTTCCCATCCTCAAAGGGTATACTTATGTTGAAAAAAATAGATTTTTTTTTTTTTATTAATTAAAAGAAAGACAAACATTCCCGGGTTACGAATAACCCAACAATGTTTGAAAATCTCGTACTACCACCACAGAAAGCCGAAAATGTTGCTTGTGTTGTGATGGAGGACTTAGCCAGCCGAGGAATTGAACACGCGACGCCCGGATGGGATCCAAGCGCTATGCCCACTCAACCACTGACCGGTCCGGTCCTGAGATGTCCTTGCATTATTACTATTATATAACTAATATTTGATTTTCATCATAAGATTTATTTATTTATTATTAGTTTCAATAGCAAGGTTTGTACATGTATGTATAATGTATAGTATAAGTATAGATTCTTTTTTTTTCACAGACCTCCTCACTAGGATTTCCTGTTCTGAAGTGGCGTGTAGTTTTTTAAAATATTTGTATTTGGTTATGGATTGTCTTTATATCGTCTTCATGATGTTTGTAATTTTATTATCACTTTGATCTCTCAGCCATGTTATTACTTTTGTTTTAAATATATTCATTTCCTTTATATTTTTGATTTGATCTGGTAATTGTATAATTTCATAGCATGGAATTTATTATTTCTCTGTCCAAAAGATGTGTTCAAACTGGGAGTAACCAGGATGTTATTGCTTACTGCCCTGGTTGAGTATTTATGTTGGGCAGTGGAGTATACATACATGTTTTTTTTCAGTTTAAATAAAATATAGTTTGAATAAAGTTTCTGTACATTGAAGATTTGAAAGTTATTAAATATTTCTTCCGTCGGAGTTCTAAGCGGAACTTTCAGTATTGTCTTTAGTACTCCTTTTCGGCTATATTGAGTCGCTCTGTGTGAGTGCTCAAGACAGACCCCCATACAATTATTACTTTAACCTTTTCGTTAACTTTTACGATGCGCGCACTCTTTAATATTGTCAATGAGGTACGGAAAAAATAAATTTTAACGAGTTTATAAACATGTAGTGATTTTATGGATCTAGCATAAAGTCTCTCAAAGACTCACTCTTATCATCGGAAATGAGGGATATCTGACGAGATATTGAATACCTTCTACCATCTGTACTTTCGTTGATGTCTGCTCTTTTCCATGTTTTATCTTACTATCAATTCAGCAAAATGTTCAGAAGGCGCAACATCTGCCACAAGTTTAATATATTCTATGTTATTAAAACTAAAACGATGAATCAGTTGTAGTCAGCTCTCTGCGATCAGCTGTTTGTTGTGACCATAGCGCATCCCCTGGTACAACCTCTCTAGGGGGAGTGGAGGTAGTCTAATCCTAAGAGTAGAATATCCTCCACAGCGTGAGGCTCCACTTGACACGTAAGGAGGGGGGGAGAGGGGAAAGGGAAACTCTTAAGGTTAAACGTCACGCACGTTATAATCTACGCATTCACAGGTGGCGCAAATTAAATTATTTTAGGTTTTTAATATTTTTGCACGTTACGCTTTAAAATATTGAGGTAAATTACTGGTTTGCGCCCGTACATATTTAATATGAATGTAAATAAATAGTTTTGTCTATAAACAAACCCAAATCTTTCAAGACAGGCTGAAAAATTCAATTTTGTATCGGTGATTCAATCCAATATTGAATTTTTCAGCCTTTCTTGAAAGATTTGGGTTTGTTTTTGGACAAAACTATTTATTTATATTCATATTACATATGTGCCGGCACAAACAAATAATTCACCTCAATATTTTATAGCAAAACGTGCAAAAAGTATTAAAAACCTAAAATAATTTAACTGGCGCCATCTGTGAATGCGTAGATTATAACGTACGTGACGTTTAACCTTAACCCACTTCCAGCAAGTATCAGAAACAGGAAACGGAGCCATATTTCAAACTAACCCCGAAAAGCCTTCAAGGTGGCTCAACTGTCAATTTCAAGTAATGTGGTCATGTTAAATTTTAACGTTATAAACTTTTATATGTTTGATTTCTTTTTATTTATTATGACGAATTAAGTTTATTGACAAAGTGGTTTGTTGTTTGCGTGGCTGTCTGGTTGATATTGATTGAAATTCTACTGACTCCTTATAACGCAACATTAATTATTGTCCAAAGTTTTAATAGCTTTGATCGTTTAGAGGTGGGCAAAGTTTTGATATTGAAGGTGATTGAGCTGAAAGTTTCTTGTGTAACTAACTTAACCTCTGATTTAATCGGTCATTTCTCTTGACATTAGACCTAAAGAACTAACTAACTAACCATCACGCCGTTTCCCCGCAGGGGTAGGCAGAGAGGACGGACCGCCAAACAACTCGGTCTTGGCACACACTCTTTGCCTCACTCACATTCATACATCGTCTCATACATCCTCTTCTATTATTCTGACTTTTGACATGACCCGACTCAAGTATCTGATTCACTTGATCGTGCCTAAAGACTTTACTAAATTTGATGGTTGCCCCCTAACACAATTAAATATGGTTTGGGTGTTGTGAAAAGTGTTTAGTAATTCTTTTAAGTCGTTTAGGAAGTCAAGATGTTTGGAAGAGCACGAAAACAGTGTGCAATATGGTTGTTAATGATGAATACTGAGAGCAGGTGGATAAGATTTTGTATTTGGGAAGAATACTTACAAGAGATGGGAAGGCTGATAGAGATTTGGTAATGCAATATTTTATGCAATAGTATTATAAATCTTGGCTTATTCTTCTTTCTGAAAGGGACATTTTAACCATAAAATAATTATAATCAATGTTTTGTACAGGAATATGCAATTTACATACACCGTATGTGCCTCAGGAAAATGTTGATGTTTTTCAATGTTGTCGGATTGAATATTAAAACTAGAATATTAAGAACAAGCTTGCGTTAGAGCACTTCTGTCGAATGCCTCCATTGAGAGATTTAGTTCTGCTAGTGAGATACTGATCTAAGAAAGATCAATTTAAATACATACTTTCATATTCTTATCAGATTATAGTTTTAAAATCTGACTTCTCAGTTCACTTTCTCTTTCACTTGTAATAGCAATAGTATAATATGTTAAGATACATTTCCACGTGTCAGCCCAAACAACGTATGGCGGTTCAAGAAACAGAGATACAATTAATAATTGATCTCCCTAAATGGGCTTGCAGTGGAATAAGGATCTGGTTGCCAAGGAATAATGTAGTTGAAATATAGTTTACATTCATTCATATAAATTATTATTTCAGATCTGTCTCTTTCAGCGTCAGACAAACAATTTTTTTGAAGTTTTAAAATACATTTTAAAAGTTTACAGCAGTTAAGAACCAGTCCCTTGGGAGATTGGTTAAATCCTCAGTCAAACCAATAAATATATTAAAATTCTTTGAAATTGGCTACTAGCCGGCCCAAGAGATGACACTACTGCGTCTAAAATTGAAATTATCTCTAATATAGTTGATTAAAAAAAAATGGTTTCTCTTTTGGAACCAATGATTTTGGTTTTGGTGTTATTTTTTAACATTCACTCTTTGTATGGACTTTTCGAATTTGTTGGTTGATGACTATTCTAATGACATAATATTCTAATTACTTGCATCTGCACCTCTTCTCTGTGTATCTCTCTCTTCTGTGAATATCGACTAATGCTCAGACTGAGACAATGCTTACCATAACACATAACAAATCTACAGTTAAAAACAATGCTAACTACCTGTTAAGTTAAGTTTTAAAGTATGCAAATAATAAATAAACCTGATCGATTTTTTACATTTACACAAGTTGACATGAATCTTTATTTGCGATGTTTTTTATTTGATTCATGGTAAATTTAGGCAGAAAACAGATTGTCCGGTGGAACGGATGTGATTGGATTATCGATTTATATTGAGAATATTTGCGCTGCACGTGACATCGTGTTGGATATTTCATTTTTATTTTCGTTTATAAACATAATCTCCTAAACATAAAACCCCCATTAAGTAATTATAAAACAGTGTTATAAATTTGGTTCCATGACAGTTGGTCCGGCGAGAGTTGGTCCGGCCGAAAGATTAGAAGATGTTTTCTTCAGGTAAGTATGCAAAGAGGATATATGGCCGTACAACCGAAGTCGATATACTTATATCTGAAGGCATCTTGAGTGAAAATCCGTTGTAAAACTATTTTTACTAATAATTTAGACTCTCGGAAGTAGCATGCGGCAATCACAAAATACTACATACTTATACATGCAGTCGGCTTAGCAAAAAAACGCTAAAGATAACTTGCATATAATATAACGTTTATATCTGAATATAACACAAGAGTCCCAACTGCTCCCAACTGTCTCAAGCCAGTGAGGCTATTGCAGCCCCAATTTTGGTATGGTGTGATGCTGAAGGTAGTGGGGAGGGGTAGGAGATGTGTAAAATGTACCTGGCTATTCAGATATAGTCATCAAACACGGCTAAAACCATTTCAAGTAACGTTACAATTCTGAAAGAATACTGACGAATAGCATAATACGACATACTTATATGTGCAAGATGTTCTATGTTTAATTCTGTGCTGAAAAAATAATTCGCTTCGCTTAAAGAGAGGAAGAAGGATGTTCTGAGAGTCTCATTTGGGATTTTTTGTCGTTGTTTATAAACAGTTTCAAGAATAAGGTTTTAAAAAATCTCCCCACGGGAGGGAGGCGACACTGGAAATCCATTAGCCGAAAAATGTCCCTAGGAAATATAAAAGGAAATTGAATCACTCATATTTACATCTGTTCTAAAATTAAAAATTTATTCGCTTTTAAATTTTGACACGTTACAACGAAGGTAATTTATTTATTTCTTGCATTAGTTCCATTTATTTTGTACCTTTTCAATTTCATTTAAAGGAATTTAAATCATGTGACTTCCATCACATAAATCTCTCTCTCCCAACCGCCTAATTGGATAAAAAAAAAACAAATATTGTCTTAATGTCTTTCAAAGGGCGCCTAGTAAGGGCCTACTTATTTATAAGAAGTGGGGAAAGACCCAAATCGATTTGGGATTCCAAATATAATATAATATATTAATATTGCCGTGAAAAAGAACTTAATAGTGTTATTCTGTACTAGTTGAAGTCCCCGGCGATGCCCGGGATTTATATAGAGTTTTCACAATCAAATTAATGTAGGCATTGACCTTCGTTTGTATACAAATCAAATCCACACCGCCCGCTTGCCAGTCCACTCGTCCACAACGTACAGACATTCTCCTTTATATATTATATTTCAACCAATTTACACAAAACTTTGACAAATTATATAGAGTAAGTTCGGGTAATATGGCACACCATAAGCCTTTTTGGTAATAAAGTACGAAATTTTTGAGATCAAACAGCTTTTATTGGTTAAATCAGTCCTTTGAAGTTAATGGTACAAAACAATTATAAGTTTAAGGTTATTAGGTCTTTTCGATTTAATTTTTTTTCTTTTTTAAAGAATCTTGCAATTCATTTTGTACTGGGATGAAGTAAGCAATGTCGACGTAGCAGCCTTTCTGCCTCGGTTAGTAGTTTTTCTAAGTGCTCTTTCTGGTTTTGGAGACAATTGGAACGGCGTTATCAAATTTTGATATATTGAAGTCGAAGGCTATGGCGACCTCTTAATGGGAACTACAACTTGTTCGAAACGGACAGGTAGTGTGCTGGTCTCGTCTCATGAAGCAGAGGCTACACCAGTAGCCAACGTTCATTTATGGTGGACGTCATGTCAACAGATTCATTTTCTATTGCAGGAGTAGAACCTAAAGTGGTTGGTTTTGGTGTAATATTTTCTTGATTGGTGATTCTACATTCTGGCTCATTGTCCATATCAATAAAATTGTGATCTTTAAAAACATTTCTGTTAACAGGATATAACCCTGTTGCACGAAAACCACCGACAGGTATCTCACCGCTTTGAGGACGTAGATATGCCTGTCGAAAAACGTCCATTATTTCATATTGGGTTAGTGGGCATGAATTGTTCCTTACCCATGATTTTATCTCATCAGAAACATATTTTTTCAGTGGTTCCATGAATGACTTATTTAGTGGTTGTATTTTGCGGCTGGAATGTGGATGAATTGATAATAAGTGGACATGATTTTGTCTCGCGAGGTGTATCAATTCCAGATTTCTAGTAAGACTTTTATTTATTTCTTGTATGGCCCATTTTCTTATTTCGTACATCTTCAATTGTCTTTCTCATTGATACCTTGCAAAAACGTTTGGCGTTTTCTTTGTGAAATTGGTTTTCGTGAAGCCATTGCCTTTAGGAATTTTTTTTAACATATTATAAAGATTTACGTTTTGTGAGGCCAATATAGCCCGGTAGACCATATTGGCCACCTACCTAGTGGCCATAATGCCCGCAAAGACGTTTATTACAAATAAAATTCTAACCCAAAAACTAGTAAGTTAAGTGCTTAAAAAAGGTCACCACACTATTAATTAAAAGTTTATCTACAAAACTGTGTATAAGCAATATAAAAACAATGATTATTTGAGGGACAGTAATGAGTGAAACTTACCAAAAAATAACATCAAATCAGATATTTTTCGATCGTCGCACTCGCCGGACAAACGCACACTCGCCGCAACGCAAGGATCTACTGAGGGGGTCAAGGGAAGGGGCCTGATAATATGGCGGATACATAAACCACTAGTGTTGGTTGGTGTCGGAGAAAATAAAACTGGCCATATTGGCCGACCAGGCCATATTACCCGAACTTACTCTACCTTAACCTTTTCCGTGAATCACTCTATGTATTTATTTAATTATTTAATTTCAACGGTATACATACACCATAAGAACTGATTACATGTCACAAAATCAAAAATAATAATATAGAAATAAAAGAAAAAAATTGTTTAACAGATAATTGTCGCATTTGAAAATTTGTGCTATTGGGGAAAATTGTGGTATTGGGGAAAACCACATGAAAATCTGTTCACTAGTTTTCGAGCTTATCGCGAACAGACAGATGTGGCGGAAGACTTTAATTTATAATATGTAGATATATGGTAGGTATAGCTAGTCACACCGGAGGCCCCCAGGAAAATAATTTCCCTCATGGCCTATGTCATCTTTGTGGATGCTGTATGAAAGGTACATTTGTGGAAAGGAACAACTTAACCTAGGTCTTGAAAATACTCATGTTGTAGGAGGGATGAAACATAGAGGCCGGCAAAGTTTTTGGTAGAAAGCTGTCACCTTGTGGTTTGACATGTTAATGAAATAAAACAATTACAGTGTTGATATTTGTTGTTATAACTGAATCTGTGTTGATGTCGATATAACCACGAAATTTATTTAATTTTTTACGACCAACTTCTCCTAGACTTTATCACCCAATTACAGCAAATACCATTTTGTCTCTTTTTATTTGAAATATTTAAAGTCCATAAGGTACATGTGCATCTGAAGCCATAATTCGTAAGCAGTTTTGGTTGCAAAACCACAACAACATAAGTTCAGTTCAGTTCATAAATTGTTCCGTATTAATTATATCAAAGACTATCTCTTCGAAAGCATATGCTTTTATGAAAATACATAGATAATTATTAAATTTAACATCATCTTTCTTGTTACTAAAGATAACTTTCAATTTATTTATTTATTTATTTATTTATTTACATATGCATATACATATATTAACAATACATTACAATGTGAACATTTGTCTGTCCAACTGGGCAGAATACCCGTTTCAGGACAGCCAAATTGTATATTTAGTTCATAATATTCTTAACAAAGGAATAGTTTCGTTCAAGATATCAAGGGAATTTGCTTCTGTCAAGACAACTTTTGAGAACACTAAGAATTGTATATAATTAAGGGATGGTTTCTTTATGTCTTTAAAAGAATCGCAAAGATGTGATTTTTTTCAAGGTCAATTTGGAGAACGTAAATAAATGCATTCAGAGTGAATGCATTTATTAATGTTCTATGAGTGTTTTCTTTAGTGAGATCACAAGTAGGAGATTCTTTCCAGGCCATTTTAGAGAACATTTACAATTGCATAATCAGAATTTACACATTTACAAACCAATATTTGACATATGAATTCACAATGTATTTATAACTGTTTAATTTTAAAGTACTATAATTTTTAGAATTTCTTAAATAGTAGAAATTACACAATTATAATCCAAATATATGATAAATGATTTTTCAAGCTCGTTTTGGAGAACATTAATTTATTTAGTTGTTTTTTTATTTCTTTTATTTTACGCGCAGAGGGCTTTTACATAAATAATAAATAATAAAGGCAGTACCTCCATCTTTAACATGAGAAAACAAATATTTTAGATAAACAGATTGTAGTGACATTTTATTGAAATAGGCTGATGTACGAGGAATGTTCGTTAAAATTATTTATTTAATCTGTTGGATTTAAATTACGAAAGTGGTATTCCTCGTACTTCCTCCCAACTTTGAATACAATTAAACTTTGTCCAGGTGTGTTGGGTCGGAAGTGTTCCGTTTGGGTCAGAAGTTAAAGTATATACCGTTTCGATGAAGTGTTAAGTAATTCTATAGTTATCCAAATGGCGTCGAGCAGATTAATTTTCCTTTGATGCGGCCATTTATGTTAATTAACATACATTAATATTAACTTAACACGTATACACTCATCTGCAAATAATGCGACTGATTTCATATCGTGCTTATAATTTTTATGTGGTTAAATATTATGATGAATAATAATTATTATTAGCATGTAATTAATCTGGAAACAAATGGAGTTAAAAGGATGTGACGATGTTTATGGATAATGTGGCAAAAGGATATAAGAATTCATTTCGAGCATGCAAACTCAGCCATCCTGCAAATCTGTATTTGGCTAAAGAAGAAGGTGGCGCAACACGGCGTAATATCCTAAAAACAAATCACGATAATGAATTTACATAACTCTGCCATTTACAGTAATCAATTCTTTTAAACTACAAAAAAGGATCTTTGTGACAACGAAAAGGTTGTTATATTCATGCATTCTTATATTTAATACGATTTTATATTTCAATTTCAATGGTCATCGTTCCCAGTTAACGACTCTAGAAGCAATCTATTATCTACTGTTATCTACGACTATTTTTTATCAATTCACCTTTTCTGTTATTATAGTTGAAATGGGTAATTTTTGGTTCGGCAATCGTTCCGGCAAAACGTCCTTCAGAGGAATGGCCCATTTCAAGATTTTGGTTCAAGATTAGGCTTTAGAAACCTTTTGGGGGTAGGAATCAATGCTTATCTTAATCGTAGTTCTTCCAAAATTTTCCTCTGCTTGAGGGTTTAAACTTATTGCATGAATAATATTGAAGAAATGCCCTCTCATTTCTGCAAAATGCTTAGTTAATATGCAACGATTTCAGGAATTTATAAGTATGTTTTATGTTAAACTAGCTGACCCGGCCACGCGTTGCTGTGGCTAATAGAACACAACGTCACCTACTGGATGGTTATCCAACCTTTATAACCACCGCCATCTTTGAGTTTATCGCGAAGAGACTGACAGATGCCGCGGAGGACTTTTATTTATAATACGTAGAGATGGTGTGAAAGATTATTGTTCGTTCCAGAATGCGATTTATCATTTAGCCATAAGTAAAATAATTATTCGTACCATTCGTGTTATTTTAGTCATTTTAGTTACACGCATTTTCTCCTTTGCAAATAAAATTCTCCCATGGTTTTTTCAAGTAAGGTCCCAACCTTGAGAAATAAATGTATTCTGCCTGATGGCATGGGGACATTCCGTTACTGATTTGGAACAAAAGGTTAATTTCTTAAATTGTTTATTTTTAAGTAGGTTTTTTATATCTGTACAGTTCAAAAAGGACCCTCAAATAGAAAGCTGCTATATTTATTGCAGCCGCCAAAATGTAAAGTGTTTGTTGTCGGCCTTTCATGACCCAAACTAAGAGGAACTTTTATAATAGTAAAATTTGCAATATTTGTTAATCCCTTAGGTTTAAGTTGTATCTTTATTGGTGTGCCCTTTTTGGCCAACTTTTAAAGTAATTTTATTGTTTTATTGTGGGTTAAACTTAAGAATTCGATATATGGGAATATTTTAATCTTTTCTCCATTTCAGTGTTTTATGATGTACTTAGTTTTATTGGTGGCCCTTTTTGGCCGACTTTAGAGCAATTGTTTTATTGCGAGATTTTAAAATCCAGCTGTGGGAGCCGCTCAAATATTGTGTCCCACCATTTTTTACCCTTTGTATTTGTGTGTTTTTCTTTAAATATTGTGACTTTTGGAAGAAAGGGTCAGGGTTATTGTTACGGTGGAACTGGAAGGTACACGAGGTCTTCAGTCGCGCAGAGGGAACATAAGCCCGTTGCGTTAGTCTTGCAAGTAGAGTGAAGCTCGAAGGTACACGCTGTGTGCCTTTACTTGTATAATTGTATTGAAGCTGGTAGGTACATGTTGTACCTACGGTTCAGTATTGGAAAAACTGACAATAGAGATATCGAAGTAGAGACTTCGATATTTGTCAGTGTGGTGTGGTCGAGGAGACCTCTCGAGTAAAGGTAAATAGACCCTCGTGTATAATTGTATTTATTGCATTAAATAAAATATGCTGAAGAAGAAGAAAAAAAGTGTTTTCCTGCCAACTCCATTCTATTGTGTTCTCGTACCACGATAGTAGAAATAATTATAATAATGTGCATGAAATGCTTGGGGTAACTAACGTATACGGATTAATACTGTATCCGTCTAAATAACTTTTCAATTACCGCAATGTACGTGACCATTTTTTTAGAAAATAAAATTGGTTTAGTAAGCTATCCGTAAAAGATAGATATATGCCTTCGCGGATTTTTTTGTACATCTATATAGAGGAATATCCCACCATGCATTGTTTTGTTATATCCCAAAAGGATAAGGCAGCGTTTTAAAACTACCAGGCAGCTCGATTTTTTCCGACACTTCTAACAATTATCGTTATGTCTCAACCAATTTACACAAATCCTTGACAAATTACATACCCAAACCTTCCTCACGAAACGCTCTATCTATTGGTGAAAACCGTATGAAAATCCGTTCAGTAGTTTTCGATTTTATCGCGAACAGACAGACAGACAGACAGACGACAGGGAGGACTTTAATTTATACTGTGTAGAGATGTACAGAAGTACCTTTTTGATTTAAACTATGAGCAAGACCCTAAAAAAATACTTTTAGATATTTCTATTTTTGAGAGTGATAATTCATGGTGGAATTCCATTAATTAAAACTTTATTCCACTTAATTTTATTTGACCAGTCTGAAGATGGCTCTAACGAGCTGAAACCGGTTACGGTCAAATAAAATTATGTGGAATAAAGTTTTAATTTATTTTTATTATAATATACTTTAAGATTCTTTGGACTCGTTCCTCGCCAAACTAAGGACTCCAACTTAGAGAAACTCATAGTCACTGCCAAATTGTTTGGCAGAAGAGCAGAGGAAGGTCACCAATGCGCTGGAGTGACCAAGTATAACTGGTGTCCGGTAGTAGGGTAGTAGCGCAGGGACTCGAGAAGTGGAGAAGTCTTGTCCATCAAGGAATTGGAGTAGAGGTCACACTAGTCCCCTGTGTGCAGTTACCGGAGACCACTAATTGGACACAACTTGCCTAAGAAAAACTCTATTTCCTGCTTTATTCATTCCACCCCAGGTCTTGAGGGGTTGGTAACCTTTGATAAACAACAATCATTATTAGTTTGATACAATTTCTGTGTGTTTTGTACTGTCTATTGTCTATAGTGCCAATCCCAATCATACTTCTTTACCAACAATTCTATTAAGTTTTTAGTTTTCACGGCCAAAAGTATTTTCATTACTTGTTTTTGGGGTGTTATGCCGTATTGCGCTACCTCCTTCTTTAGCCAGCGTTTCGGACAGTGTTACAGTGTCCATCATCTACACATCTGCCCTGATGATGGACTGTAACGCTATCCGAAACGTTGGCTAAAGGAGGTAACGCAACACGGCTGCACATTGTTTCACAGGGGTAGAATTATTCCAAATTTGTCTTTAAAACACACATATTCAAGTTGTTGTCACAATGACCGTAATGTGATTTTTAAAAAGGTTCCTTTTTAATGTACCTTAAATTAGAAGTGCTTTTGTACTCGACTTGTTCTGCACCGATTCGGGCCAAAACATGGTGAATGTATTTGTTGAATAAAACGAATGTTTTTCGGGAATAAAACATGGTGGACAGGGGACACTTGGACTAGAAGGCAGCCGTTCATCAATAATTGGCAAAAAATCTTTATTAAAGGTGATTGCATATATCCTCGTTTTCATTTCCTTCATTGTGCGTATTATTGTTTTTACATCCCCTTAATGTCCTTTTGAATTAAAAAGTTTCTTTTCTATCCACAGTCAACCAGTTAAATTTTAAGTGGTTGCACTATTTGTCTCGTTAGTGCTGATACCAGCCAACCTAAGGAAATCCCAAGTAAATTCGATCTCCCTCCGGAAGGAATATCTCCCTGACCACCCTGCCATCAATAACTTCCACCCTCAGACTTCCAGTTAATCTCTAAGGCCCCCACAATTAATAAGGCACATAATCAGTATTAATTATTAAACAAAATTACGAAATCCTCCCAAAAATGTTTAAAGGCTTATTTTACCTTTTATCTCCCTTCTCGGCTTGTATACAAGGCACATCTTTTCGCTTATTCTAGCAGTCATCAGTCACAGAGGTACTGCCTCGTGTTGCCTTGGGTCTTGTGTAAGTATTGACGTTTTGCCAAGACCTTTCTAAAGATGTATTTTTATATTCTATCTTTTATATTCTAAAAGTATTTTGTTATATCTTTACGTGAATGGAATCAATTAAAATAACGCCAAATTCTTTGATTGTTTATTTTATTTTATTTTATCTCTTTTGCTGTAGATTCCTTTTGCTTAACCCGTTTAATCACGGGAGACCAAATTTGTCCGGCCACACATAGCTCTCATATCTATAAATCGTTACTGTCACGGTGAGAAACGGTGTTACGAGTAGAAATAGAAAACACCACGCTTTATATTCAAATCTAGAGTTTAACCATAGAAAAATTTAAAAGAGCATGGCAGGAGGTTGGTTTTCCAACCTTCCAAATTAAAAATTTGTCCTTTCTGGAAAGAATGGCATTTACTTTGCTTGTTTAACTTGAATTTTAACCCTCCACTCGGTGTCAAGGATCTCACCGATCTTATAGTCTCACTGATAACAAAATAATTTCCATGTAATAATAATTAATAATAATAATAATAATTCATATCACAAGGAGATCTTAATGCACAGTCGCATTAAGATCTCCTTGTGATATGAACACGAAAACCTGTATCGCTGTTATATCATGTGATACCCACGCAGTATAATATTCTTGTTTCGACCACATTCAAGTTTATTTTTAATCTTGCTTGTCACTTTCTGCCCATCTGCCCCTGAAGGACTAATGACTGCTGACTGCCTCTCTGAGGTTCAGTCACCGCAGATCCAAATCAATTATAATAATATCACATGATTTTATTATTCCTTTCTTGGTTGCAATCTTACTCGACTTCTTTAATGTATTCTCTTCAGTGGATGTACCTACACCACGAAAACCGTGACTGGAAAAGTAGCCTGTTATTTGAAACTGACAACCGGTCATTATTGGATACAAAATGCAATTATGCAATCCCAATTATAATGACGGAGTCATATTTTTTGGCAAGAGAAATAATTGACGGCCTCCGTGGTCAAGGGGTAAGGCTCTCGACAACAATCCGAGGATCGCGGGTTCAAATCCCGGCGTGCTCAAATAAATTATTTCATTAATTTGTGTTTTCACAATTAATTCCTTAAGAATTATATGTGGTGTATTTGCGGTATGTTCCAGAGTGAAATTTACTATTATTATGGCCGTGGTGTAAGACAATCTTTCAGAATTGAAACGTTACTTTAAATGGATTTAGACCAGATCTGATTAGCCAGGTAGTTCTACACCTTCCTAAAAATTATGCGTAGTACTCTATTTCCCGTTTCACCTCACTACGTACCCCAATTGAGGATGCCATAGTTTCACTTCTTGTTCCAGACGGAGCAGTTGGGACTCTTGTGCCGTATTCCTTGAGAGGGGACGGAGATTGGGGAGAGGAAGGTGGGAAAGTGGATATTCAGATCTGGTCACCAAACACGGCTAAAACCATTTCAAGCAACATTTCAATTTTAGTCACATAGTTATCTGCTTTCCTTAAAATGTATTTTTTATCTAATAATCTTTTTTTTCCTCTTAAAATGTATTTGTAAAAATGTAACTGTATATCTAAATTGTATTTGTATATATTTTTTACTAGATGTACGAAAAAATTTTGCATACATTTAAATAAATATTCAAAAACAAATTCTGAATGGTGGTCTTACAGGGCGAAACTGAGAGTATCTTCCACTCTGGAACGTGCCGCGAATATACCTTATAGTATTTTAAATGAATAAATTTACAAAAACACAAATCAATCAAATAAAATTTGCTTGTGCACGCCGGGATTAGAACCCGCGACCTTTGGATTTCTATACAAAAGCCTTACTCGACCACGTGCGAAGGTACATATTATTTGATTGCATATATTTTAATAGTATCAGTACAATTCTATCGCTCTTAATTGGAGCCCGTGCCAAAAAAATAAATGAGAATAAAATTATATTAATTTTCATAACTTGTCGAATCTTGTCAAAACTTTATATACTCGGAAAATATCATATATCATAATATATGGGCGTACGGAAACCTCTGTTACAAAGTTAATCACAAACTATCACAAGATTCACAAGAACTGTATTTTAAAATTTTATTTTATTCCGTTTCCAAAGAAAATTCTCATATTAACTAGAATTAATAACTGCCTTTCCCCGTGAAGTGGCAGCTGCCTCTCGAGGATTAGCATTAAATCTCGCATTAAATTAATGGGATTTAATTGCAGCTATTTTCCGCTGTGCTTTGATAATTTCAAATGAATACTAAAGATCGGCTGGATTTCGCAATATTTTGTAAGAAAATGCCTAAGAAATGAGAAACTTGCAACATTTAGCGAAATAAGCAGCCCGGTGAAGCATACACGGAAGGGTCACAAGTTCTTGTAAGTCATAACAAAGGAATTATAATAAATATAAAGTTAGATGGAGGGATTGTGAGTAACGTTTAATAAATGAGGTGGTTGTCACCAGCAGATTTAAGCCCGCAGCTACATGTCAACATTGCCTCGTTTTTTATTTGTTTTTGGGGTGTTAAGCCGTCTTGCGCTACCTCCTTCTTTAGCCAACGTTTCGGACATCGTTGCAGTGTCCATCATCAGGGCAGATCCGGCAGATCCGGTAGATGGTTGGCTAAAGAAGGAGGTAGCGCAACACGGCATAACAACCCAAAAACAAATAACGAAAATGCTTTTGGCCGTGAAAATCTTAAAACTTATCATTGCCTCGTTTATTTATTTGTTAATAAGTGAGGGAATGAATGGTATGCAAGTTTCATTTTCAGAATGGATTTGTATTTGTGGTGTACTAGAATATTCACAGATTAGAATTCCAGTTTGTGATTGGAAGTTTTTAATAATAAATTTTTTATTATTTTTAATTTTTAAACTAACGTTTAAGACAAGATTTTTATGCATAGCACAAAGGATAACAATTATTATGAGCAATAATTATCAGCCTGAAACACTCATCCACATTGAAAAATCTTTCGAGAACAGATACATGACATTTTGTCCCGTTGGCGTCATGTATCTTTTCTCGGAAGATTTTTCAATGTGGATGAGTGTTTCATGCTGATAATTATTGCTTATAATAATTTTTTTTTTGTCGTAAACTCACAGGTTTGATTATTATTGTTATCATGTTTACAATGAATTAATTTAATTTGACTCAAACGTCCGTTCTAAGCGGTGCTTTGTGTTGATCTGCCAAGTGGGCCGCCGCTGAGTGCCATGCTCGCTATAAATTGGAGATCGTCGTAACCGTTCAGTATAATACCTACTGCTAACGGAATCTGTTGAGAGGCATTGTAACAGCATACACTTTTTTTTACATTAGCTCTATACAGGAGCCGCTGAGGAAAATAATTTGCCTTGGGGCCTATGTCATCTTTGAGGATGCTGTTTGGAAAAACAAAGAAGATGAAGTTCTGGGAAAGAAAAAAGTATGAGTGGTGGGTAGGAAACTATGGATCAATGTGTTAGAAGTGACGGACGTATGGATTCATCCCTTCCATCGCGGTGCAAGGCGATGCGATGGGTCGAGAGTCCGGCTAGAGAGGTCTAGTTTAGATCTCAAACTATCTCTCCCGATCCGACCCGCCACGAAATAGGTAGGCAAAAGCATTGGCCGTCAAGACCTTGATAAACCTATGAACCCGGGCACCCTTGCTAAGTCATCAAACGTGTGAATCACTTAGGGTGACCTATGGCATGTGTGTTGGTTATCCAGTAAAAGGTTCCGGAGCCACGGTACCCATACCCGCCTCCTTAATTGGCACCACAGTATTATAACCCTTCTGACTCAGAATTTAATTGTGATTTGGACAATTACTTCGAAGGTAGAAATAAGTCCTGTAGTGAACTGTGCTTACCCCTAAACCCAGCATATGCCTTGTGTATGGCAATATCAAAATATGCATTAGAGCCTTTAACGCGATTTTGCGCAATTTTCCCTATACGATAAAACTACTTTTCTTTATCCAAGTTTCTTCTCGGAGGGTTAATACTTATACTAGTTAATTTATAACCCTTCGTCATTAACATGAAACTCGCAAGGCTAATAGAGCAACACCACTGTCCTCATAATGACCATTTATTAAAAAAATATATTTCCACGTAATTCCGTGACCTGTTTCCCCTCACCTCCCCCGGTGGATGCTCCGTCCCATAAACCCTTCCCACAGAATCACAGTGGTCTCACCGTAATTGTGTCAGACCGGAGAAATTTATTTAAATAAATAAAAGGCGTGAAATACGGTCCCTAAACTAGGGTCAACGGGGGATGTAACGTGAATAACATAAATAAACCGTTGTGTCATGTACAATTACTAATGTGTGGTAAAATCTGTTATTATAACAAGAGTCATTCATATTTACTAGAAAATCATTCCTTGATATTATATTTTAAGAAAACCATTTTTTTTACAGTTAAAATTAAAAGTTAATTTATGGTCGTTATCTGTAATTATAAAATACAAAGTACGACTAAATCGGTAACTAAGGTGCTAGTACGAGAGGATCAAAAACAGGTTGTCTGATGATAGCATTTTTGTGTATTTGTTTGCGAATAGAATAATTGAAAACGCAATAATGGAATTAAAATAATTTAGGTAAAAGCTACAACGGAAAATTTTCGAAGCTTTTCGTATAAAAAACAGAAATTTTCATTTAGTTTTAAAAAATTATACCAGATAAAGAATTTAGAATATATTTTATGTGTTACTATTTTAATTATTACTTCACTCAAATTGTATCAAATTAGTAAACCATCTGAACAAACTTTTTTTATCAGCTTTTTAAGAGAAAAACTTTTGATTAGCTATTCTAAAGCAATTATATAATTTAAAGTATGATACTAAACCTTTAATACTTACCAAATTATACCAAAACACAACCCCCGTAAAACTTTCACAAACTTGTGATAGTGTTAAATTAAACCATACAGACATGCTAAACTTTTATTAAATTTGGATCATTGAACGAAATGACGTGACCAAAGTGATATTTGAAGCAAAACTAAACTTAGGCTGTGTTTAGATTGGGCGATTAGTTTCATATAAACGGGTGTTTTTATCGTACCTTCTAATGACCTGTCGTGTCACGTGACTATTTGCCTGTCATTAGCATCTGTCAAACTGACAGCTGTCGTTGGAACTCGCGCCTAGAGGAACTGCCTGCTCTACCATTCTACTTAAAATTTTATTAAAAGCTTAAAAATACATTTACTTTTGGGTGCCTCTAAAAGCGTCCGCATTGTGTGGAAACATATCGAAGAAAACATGGATATTTTTTGATAAAATGATTGACACTTCTTAATAATCATGCGATGAAGTAAGGGAGTTAGCTGTGGAGGTATTGATTGATTCAGAAACTATTCTATTGGACGATTTACCTCTCGACTCGTTATCCAATACATCCATTCCTAGGTATAGTGTGTTAGCATTACCGCTTACTTACGGCCATTTGCTAAACCAAACCTGGAAAGGACACGCAATTAAAAGGCCAACAAAACTAGCTCAGGAAAGCCGGCGCAAGCAAGGTTCTCTCAAAACCAAGGCGAGTGCTTGTGGTTCGCTTGTGAATACCTCCTCCTCCTATCCTCACAATCTCCAGGTCTCCTTCCTCAATCAGAACACAGTTTTTGCACGTAAAGGGTTTATTCATTTAGAAGGAGACAGGGTTTTACAATTGCCAGCCTCGGCATACTACACATGGGTATTTGCTAGGACTAGAATTCTATCGTGACGGGGGAACTCCTCTCTCAACTCTCCACACGTGTTAGTGAATTTAAGGGCGGGACGTAGCACACAAAAGAGGGTAAGGGTTCATATTACTCACAGCAGCAGGAAATGCGGTAGTCAGCAGACAGGCTACTGGTGGGCGGGAGCCTTTTCGGGCAGAATTCACATTATAGAAACATCACGAGTTTAGGTTCTCGGAGAGCGCCTTGGCGCAATCACTTGGGACACTGTTGTCACGCCCGAGGCAAGCGGATGAATGAATGCGGGCGCTGGCCGGCACGGGGCTTGCCCGTGTCGAACTCAGCGCGGTGCGGGGAATTTAGGTACTACGAACTATTCTGGCGTAAAATGGGGAAAGCAGTGAACTGGGGAAAATTGTCACTTCGTAACGTAACAAGTGATATTGTAGCCTCGTTGAAGCTTTATTAAGTAAAATTACCTGTGGAGGTATTGATTGATTCAGACACTATTCTATTGGACGATGTACCTCTCGACTCGTTATCCAACACATCCATTCCTAGGTATAGTGATTAAGTGAAATAAGGTTTAACTGTAACTTTCACCCATTGATTGATCTTTTGTACGAAATGTAACTAACTAACTAACTAACCATAACGCCGTTTCGTTTTTCGCCAAACACTCGGTTTTGGCACACACTCTTTGCCTCACTCACATTGATATATCGTTTCATACACACTCTTTTCTTATTCAGACTATTGACATAGCCCAACTCAAGTATCCAATTCACTTGATCGTGCCATGTCTTCCTCGGGCGTCCCCGACTTTTTCGGACATTCACATTTGCGTCATATATTCTTCTTGTACTACTTTCTTCGTTCATTCGCTCTACATGCCAAAACCATCTGAGGGTCCCTTTTTTCATTTTACTCATTACGCTTTACATCAGCGTTGCATTCTTTGCGGATTTCCACATTTCTTACACGATCATACATGGTTTTACCACACGTACGCCCCAGGGATCTCATTTCAACAGAATGAAGTTTACTGTCATCCTTCTTCTGCCAGTTCAATGCCTCACTGCCATACATCAGAGTAGGTATCAGGACTCCATTGTGGACTGCTAGCTACGCTTCTTTTGACAGTTTTTTTTTAGTGCCAACGGCATTCAGTTCTACTTTAATCCTAATGATTTTTGTGATTAATAATATTAACAACTCGAGCGTTTGCATTAATAATTGAAATACGCTCATTAAAAAAATCACGCTTCCAATTTTTAATATGGAGACAAATTAACTGCTTTTAGTTTTACAGAGTCATTGAATGCAACTATATTTAACCGTTTATCTCATATTTTTTGGATTCATAAAAAAAATATTAAAAATCTTCAAATTCTAACGTATCTATGTCTTGTTGTTCCAGGTAAGGCCCGCCAGAATTATTTCCCTCTGAGGCTGTGGGACATTCGACATTTCGGTAAAGTATGTTTTCAAAATACTTTATAGGATCTTTTCTAAAATCCATTTCTGCAAAGATTTTCTTTCTCCTGATTAAAATGCATAGCTGCCGTCGTTAGTGAAAAACAAAGATAAAAACAACCCACGAAGCTTCTCACGACACCATGCACAGGAAAACTATGTCCGTACCGGGTGGTGCGAACAAAATACTGCTGCAGTTTGATTCTGTACCTCTGCTGTCTCCCCCCTTCCTGTCTTTAGTCTCTCTGATGATCCTCTCACCCGTGTGTCTAATCGCCTCGTCTAGACTGACAGAGAGATGGGACACCCTTTCCTCTTCCAGCCACTCCAATAGAAATTATATAGTAACATTAGTAATACCAAATAAGGAGTTGCTCGCTTCATCGACTTATTGCGTCATCAAAAAATCGTTGGGAACGATTTGATTTGAAAACCTTTATCTAAGGACACGGGTTCAAGTCCCGTTAGCGGCAAGTATCTTTTCTCGGAAGATATTTCAATGTTGATGAGTGTTTCAGGCTGATAATTATTGCTTATAATAACAATTATAAAACATATTTTCTTTCAAATGCGTCAAGGGTAAAACTATTTGTCCATATTATAATATATAAACCAACGGATAAGTTCGATACTAAATCCAAATAATCGACACTGTAAATAAATTTGCTTTGTATCCATACTAATTCATTATTACGTTAAAAACTGGTAAAAATTGCAAAACAAGTCATATTTTTATCGGTACTATTTATAATTTCAGAGGTCAGGTCACAATATATAAATAATATTCATTACATAGTATAAAATGAAGTCGCTCAAAATGTATGTGCATATAGATATTTTAAACTACACCAGTTTTCACCAATAGATAGAGTGATTCAAGAGGAAGGTTTATATGTATAATACATGCTTATTATAGTAGAGAAAAGCCGAGAAATTCAAATATTCAATTCAGGCAGCGGGCAGCTGGCAAGCGGGTGGTGTGGATTTTATAAAGGTTGGGTAATGGCGTTGTATTTCGTTAGCCACAGCAACGTGTGGCCGGGTCAGCTAGTAATATATAAAACAAAGTTGGGTTAGTTACACTATTTATAATAGAACGATTGATAGTGGACCGATTTTGATGATCTTTGATTTGTTGAATTTGTCTCCGCCCCGGATAACAGAATAACTATTAAAACATCGCAAAAATTCACGAAAAAGTAAGTTATGAAAAAAATTTATTTTTTTCATACATTTTGTATGGAACCAATTTTCATATTTTGAAAGAACTGAAGCGATTTTGTGATAGGTATAATATTTAACTGTTCGTGAATTCCAAAAATTCGAAAACGTCAAATGTCAGTGCGCCGATTGTTTTGCTTTTGTTGTTAATCATATATAATGCTGCCCCTCTTTCTTACACACTAAATGACAATAGTCGAAAATGAGACAAACGGTGAACGTATCTTTCTGCACCCCTCCAAAGGAAAAATACAATAATAATAAATCTCTGAAATGAAACGCATTTTTTTACGTTAGCTCCACTCAGGACCTACGTCATCTTAGGGGTGCTGTGTGGAGGGTCTTTTTAAGGAAGCGTAGGATAGGAAGTTCTGGGAAGGAAAAAGGCATGAGGGGTGGGTAGGAATCTGGAGGTCAGTGTACCCGGGAATGAATCCATCCCTTCAACTGCGGTGCAGGACCATTGCGTTGACCGGAATTGACCTTTTACCTTGACCTTTCCAGCCGGACTCTTTCGACCCATTGGTCGAGAGAATCCGGCTGGAAAGGTTAAAAGGCCTCCCTCAACCGGTCTCTCTCGATCCGGCCCGCCACGCAGCAGGTGTGCAGACGCATCCACCGCCAAGACCCGCACAAAAGTCACCCCATGAACTCGGGCACCCCTGCTAAATTACCAAACGTAGCGAACCACTTGGGGTGACCTATGGCAGAGGTGTCGGTTATCCAATAAACGGTTCCCGGGGCGACGGCACCTGTACCCGCTTCCTTTCAAAAATTCCCGTAAGTAAGTGGAAAAGTAAGAAAATCACAAAAAATATAAATCCGTACACAACGCCATCTCTGATACTGACAAAAACAAAACACGGACAGTTGGGCAGCGATAATTGCTTCATTGTGTAATTTTTAACTTAATATAAATACTTTATTTAATTCAACAGTTATTGATTCTGAGGCGGTACGAAGTTGTCGGGTCAGCTAGTATTAAATAAAAGGACAAAAATTGATGTCAATTTTGACAATGCCACCTTTTTCATAGCTGTTAATAATTACAATAAAGTGTAATTTTTATTACCTTATCAGTGTAAACATTGTACATCTTTCTGAATTGACTTATAATAAATAATCACGTACATTACAATTTGGGCAAATTGTAATGTCCGTGACACTTACAAATACATTTATTAAAATGATTATTTATTATAAGTCAATTCAGAAAGATGTACAATGTTTACTGTGTTAAGGTTATCAATTTATAAAGATAAACTCCTCGATGGGACCTGCCATCCCTTCTATTGTTAAAAGCTCCACAGTCAATCAAAACGTTGTCATTTTAATTTAATCTGAACATCATAAATTTAAAACCATGAAGTTAACCTACTAGTAACAGAAATATTAATAAAAAAATATTTTCGGACCCACCCCCCGGTAGCGTAATGGGATGACAAATTGTATTTCATAAAATGAGTAATGACTTAACTCCAGAGGTCTTATAGCCTCCTCCCGCTCCCCAGTAGCTCGCCAAAGTGTTATTTTAAAATGTAAAACACCTTATCCAAATGGAATCTTTGGTCATAAATTTACGATAGCATTACGTTACAAAGTCCGGAATACACAACCTCAAAATTTTACATATTTCTTTCTTACTTTTGTTTTTGTTTGCACACAGGAGGCCCTGAGGAAAATAATCATAAGAATTCCTAATTTCTGGGAAGGAAATATGTACGCAAAGGTAAGGTGGGTCGAAATCTGGAGCTCAACGTGTCCAGGTGGGAATGCTGTCCTTGTACCGGTATTACAATGGAAGATGCTCTGAGGAACTAGCGTCATTGATCCCCTCGGTACCGGTGCATAGTCGGGAAAAACACGCGCCCAACATTTGTACACAGTTGACAATAGTCATATGAGAACGGGTCGTTTCTACGACTCGTGCTGTGGATTGGTTTGCCGGACTCTGTGTTTCCTCCCTCCTACAACATGGGTCTCTTCAAGACCCATATTCACTCCCTCCTCTCCTCAAAAAGACACTCCACACAGCATCTTCAAAGATGACAAAGATGACATGTGTGGAGTTAATGTAAAAAAAAGGAGTGATGTATGAATCCATCCCTCCCACTGCGTGAGTCAGGTCAAAATGTCTCTCTTACCCAGATCACCCAGATCCGGCCCGCCACTTAGTTTGTGGACAAACACATCGCCAAGACCTAAACAAACCTAACGTTAACCTGGGCACCTTTGCTAAGTCACCAAACGTAACGAACCACTAGGGGTGATCTGTGGCAAGGGTGTTGGTTGATCTTGATTTGCCTTTGTTTCACAAAAGTCAAGTTCGTGTCAAGTGACTACTTACTTTATTTTGTTTCGCCGGAAAATATTTTATGTTTGGAGCAATAAAATTTAATAATGATGAGAACGAGTCGGTTAATTTAATAAAAATTCAACAAGAAATTAATGTTATTTTTCTAATTTGGCTAATTGAGTTTTACGCCCATTTCGTTTGGTTTAAGAGCGTTTAACCAGCCAGTGGACGAAAATCCACATTTCGTCGAAAGTTGTTCTTACGATCGTGCAGGGCGGTTACAATGAGATAGATTAATTATTCTCCGTGCCAGCTTTTAAAAATTATAACTCAATATCGAATTTATTTCAATTCAAATTAGCTTTAATTTATACTTTCATCCAAAAATGCTGAAAGGCGTGATGATAAAACTATTAAAATAATGTACTTTTTGTAGTTATTTTTTGATTATAAGTATTTACAATTTTTCAATAATGTCTAAATTTAATAAGAATGTTAAAAAAAACTGAAATATATTAGTTTGTAAGTGCGCAAATAAATACACAAATGGACCAATTTTCGTCAAGAAACACATATACGTACATATTTTTTAATGATTGTATTGAAAGTAAAATTAAAATTCTAAAACATGCGTTTGCTAGATAATGTATTGATTTATTTTACTGCATGATTATATTATTTGAAATGGGTGTGGTATAATACAAAATCTTTTTTGAAAATTTAACAAATCTGCCAACGACCTATGGAATAACATTATTATGCGAATGCTAGATAAAAGAACAATCTTTCGAAATCCATTTATATTTTTTGTGGAAAAGAGTCAATACGTCTAAAATCTGATTTGAAAATGACATATTTCTGGTTTTCTCGGGTAATGCTCTCTTAAAAGCGAATTTAAAAGGTTTCTGTGAAAGAAAGGTACTCGTATTAATATCTTTTGAAAATATAAAATTTACCTCCCATTCACGCACAAAAATATACTTAACCTTTTGTGGCACCATCGTATAAAATCTAGACCTTTATCACGGCACGCTGGTGGGACAGTAAAGGAATGAGACTAGGCGTGCTATAGTAACAGGTTTAAATTCAACAAGAAAGAATTTTATGACCTCTCAAATTAAATTCATGTTGTTGGATTTTTTTCAACCCTCCGCGCCATATTGTAATCTTTGAGCCACAACAGGTAGGCGCTGCGATCAACAGCCTTTTCTCGAATTAGCATATTAATATTATAAAAGGTTACAAATGGAGTGTAATAATTTTATTGTGCAACAGAGGGACAGGGGAATAAATTTGTAACTAGTTTGAGCGCTGAGCTTTGGTTAGTGAGCTTTTACATCTGTTCGAAAATGCGAATGACGACTTACTTACTGTTAGTTTAGAAGAGAAATGAAGACCTATATCGAAACGGCGAATTTTAAAATACAAATTTAAGTTTATTAATTTTTCTAACTCTTAACTCTTGCTTAAGTGTTTGCTGACTTTTATTAGATTAGCTCGACACAGGAGTCCCTGAGGAAAATAATTTCCCTCAGGGCCAATGTCGTCTTAGGGGATGCTGTGTGGAGAGTCATTTTAAGGAAGGGAAGGACACGAAGTTCTGGAAAGGAAAAGGATTTGGATGTGTGGGTAGGAATCTCGGGTCAGTGTATCCAGGAGTGCGAGGCAATGGGACGAGAGGGTCCAGCTGGAAAGGTCAAAAGGCCTTCATCAACCAGTCTCTGTCGATTCGGCCCGCCACGCAGCAGGTGGGCAGACGCATCCGCCGCCAAGACCCGGATAAACCTCCCCCCATGAACCCGGACACCCCTGCTAAGTCACCAAACGTAGCGAACCGCTTGGGATGACGTATGGCAGAAGTGTTGGTAACACAATAAATGGTTCCCGGGGTGACGGTACCCATACCCGCCTCCCTAGAACTGAATTGCCAGGTACTTCCCAACGTTCTTCTACACCATATACTTCCCCTGCCCACTTACCTTTAGCCTCACAACATACCCCATTTGGGGATGCCATAGGCGCACTGGCTCCAGGCTGTTGGGAGCATTTGGAACTCTTGAGCTGTACAACATAAAAAAAACTACAACTTAAAGTGGTACGGTTTAATCTCTTCCTACCCGTTCGGAGACATGGAGTGATGTTATAAAGTTTTAGCTAATGTTTCTACTGCCTACCCCATTCTAACTTACTCGACTACAGCTGGGAACATGGTAATTTTCCTGGAGGTAAATTACTTAACAAGGCAATATGATCTATTCCCCACGGACTGGAGAGTCTCCCTGAGTGACTAGGCTAACCTTTAAATATACTGGAAAGTTGTTCAACATCTAATTATTACTGGAGTTATTTCCCAGGGGACTAGATACAAGAAAACAGTATAATTGTAATTTAGGAAACTTGAAAGAAAAAATACATTTTGTATTGGTAAGGATGTAATAGTATATGTAGAACTCTGTTACTCTCTCTAAGGTTTAGTATTTTATAAAGCCATTAACACAGACAATGTATAGTCTGTTATTAAATTATGTAGGTTTATCTTTATCTCAGTAATTTTATTACTTGCTAAGTATTGGATGCGATATCTATTTGATCGGAATATATTATTATAGTTGGGATAATTTATTGATGTTAATGAGAAGAGTTAGGCAATAGGGATCCTAGTACGTTTTTCAATTAAATTATGCCATTTCTTTTAACGACAAAATACTTAAAAAAAAATCATTTTACGGGCTACAAATTTTTAAAAATATCCCGCACGCATCACATTTCTCCGGCTTTCTACACTAATTTCAAGTTTGAAAAATAATTGACAACTCGAAAATAAAATTCGAAAAAATGGGATATCAACTCTAGAATGTAATGATTGTGATGCTCGGTATACAGATATGACTACTAGAAATGAAAAGAATTAGGTGTCACTAACTCTGTTTATGAAATAATCACTATTCGGAATTTGCTAAGCATTTATTAGAATCAGGCCACTTCCATACAGAAAAAAAACTGATTTGAAATATTGAAATCAGAAACTTTGAAATGTTAAAATTGTAAGGGTCCTTTTAAATAAAATAATTCCTTTTGCAAAAAACTTCACTTTTTAATTCACTTGGACATGTTATAAATGTATTATATTTTACGGTGACAACACACCGGGCCAAACACTGGCAGTTGTTTTACTGTTAAAACTTGCGTTAGGAAGAAGCAATAATAATGAGATGCTAGCATTTTTATAATGTAAAAACCTGCACACATTTAAAGAATTAACTATTATACATCTGACGTTTGGGAGTATTTACAAAAAAAAATGGCTTCTCCTGTAGTACGTACTTCGTAGTTAAAACAGATTGTTACCGATCTACCGAAAATTCAGCGACTAGCCAAGCTTCGCACCATTTGTTTGAAATACTAAAACCTGGGAGTTTGCTCAAGCAACCCATAGGTGCCGGTAGCATCTCAATTTTTAACACTTACCTAATAATAAAAAAAATTATAAATTTATTTAATAAAAAAACAATAGCACCCTGTAAGTAACCTTTGTTGACCATGTTTCCTTGATATTTTGACTCCTCCCACCGTTATTCCTCTTCCCAAATCACCATTCCCACTTCCGTCAACTAATAATATCTAATCATTTCTGTAATTGTATAATTATTAAGTTAGTTTTAAGACCGCTAGTGAATGACACGGATGTGTTAAAACCGGTAACAAATAAATCAAATTAAGTAACAAATTTACATGTGCAATAAAACACTTAGTATTATTTATTTTCATTATACTCTAACACGTTCATTTCTCGCCCAGTCATCTTCCAAATTCGCTCCTCCTTCCAATCTTGTAAATGACCGCATTAATCACCAAAGAAATCCTCCATTAGAGTTGAAAGAACTAAGTTTTAGCACGTAATGCTTTAATGCTCAATTTAATAATCCTGTCAAATAAAAACGCCACGAATTATGGTCATCTTTCATTTCTTTGTAACTCTTTCAGCCATTCATATTCAAAGTTTTCTTCTTATTTCTGCTTCTTCTACTGAGTAACTTCACTTCCCCACTGTCTATATTATATTTCTAATTAGCGTCCATCTTAAAAGTTTTTAGACGAACCGAAGCATTTTTTGTAGATCTCTACTATTTTTGTTAGCTAAACTTTACCCTAGGTTTAGCACGATAAAATTCATAACTTAACAATATCGATCGATTGGCTCAACTTCCGACAATTTTACATCGACATCTCTCGCACAGTTGCGCTTTTGACAACCGAACCGGTGTTAACAGGGAATAAATAAGAAATCGATATACGCTGACAATATTGGTAGACCTGTCTATGAATTTACATTCCTGGGAGTTAAACAGCTACTTAAAAAATAAAAATACTTCTAAGGGGACCATTTGGAATTGAAAAGCTAACTTTAATTAACATAGGCACTTCGCATTTGCTTTTTCACACTAAACGGGAGTTAATTAGTTAATAAGGTCTTTAGCTATATTTAAACCACATTCGTTCAAAGTAAAAGCACCCATTGACAAACTACTTAAAAGTAGTTTATTGGGATATTCTCTAAAATATTTTTATTTTTCCCGTCGTATTGGGTCACTTTGTCTTCATAATAAAGAAATAAAAAATAAATAAAAAAACGTTTCTCCAAGATCGAACGGAATAAATCGATCGCGTCTTAGATGAATTAATTACGTCTATACGATTTCTTTCAATTCTAATAGCTTCGTTAGCTCAGCTACATTCATTGATATAAGCCAGTCATTTTGTATTCGTCAACATTTGATAGGTTTACTAAGCCTTGTGAAAAGAAACGTGAGATTGTTTGAATATTGCTAACACTGTGACTCCTGGAAACGTGAAATACATTTATTAGCATTGAGCAAGTGCCTTCACGTTTTCCCGTTGAAGTGGTCATTAGGAGTTACTCAATGTAGAATCTTGGCATTCGGCACCTGTTAAGTTGTACTTGAACAAATGCGAGATCATTATTAGGAAATATATATATAGGTAAAGCTTTTTATGTGTTTAATATTTTCTTTAAAGCTTTTAAGAAGCATTAAATTCCCTAAATGTAAAATAAAGTCTCAGTAATCTACCCCAAAAAATACAAAATTCACATACACCTGGAAAAAGCGATCGAAAATACTGATTCTCAGAATTTCGGTTTCAGTATGAGCGGGTTTTTCAGTAAAATTCTGGGCCTTTGGAATATTTTATTTCATATACATTTTAAATGAAAAGCTGCCATTTTATGTTTGCATTCAGTTCACGGAAAGCTCTTAAGAAAAATAAATCACTATGGAATTGATGGAATGTTTTCATTCTAACTTTGTGTAAAAGAATATTGAGTTTTTCGTCAACTTTTATTCTTAATATTATACATTTACGGAATCAACAGTCTAGATCCAAGAGATTGTTATAATAATAATGTTTTATTCCAGAATGGGGGGAAGATAGTGCAATCCCACGCGTCCCATACACTAAATTATAATAAAATAAACAATAGAATAGAAAAAAATGGAAAATAAAAAAAATCCGTAAGAAACACAATAATAAATAATAATTATGAAGGGCGTGGTCTTGAGTGATCTCGGGTCTTGCTGGAAGGCTGCTGTCACACGGTACGAAAAATATCTTTAAATCACACAACTATAGTCAGTCTTGAGACATGACGTACTAATATGTTCTTCTTTTGACGTACTAAAGCTTTAACTTTAGAATTTTTAAAACTGAAAACCTCATAGTTTTTTCTCTTATCAATCAGATTTCCCTTTCATGTTCGTCACCTTTGTTCCTGCAACAACTCCGTTGCCATAGAAAGTTCTCATACAACCTCCTGTAGAGTGTAGAATGCCTCATGGGGAATAAGACAGCGGGGCACATAGATGATAGTGTT
The DNA here is from genome assembly GCA_929108145.2 of Limnephilus rhombicus. Taxonomy (NCBI): domain Eukaryota; kingdom Metazoa; phylum Arthropoda; class Insecta; order Trichoptera; family Limnephilidae; genus Limnephilus; species Limnephilus rhombicus. The sequence goes on along the minus strand of OV815298.1, from coordinate 30,877,269 downwards.
GTGCAATAACATATTCTATTGTTCTTCACTCTACGTCGAGTGATTCATGAAAAGCTTCACTAGTTATGAGTACGAATAATGGATAGACTGCCCTGCTTACAAGCAGGTTACAGGCTTCACAAATATCAAAGAACACTCCAAATATGTATTTGTTATTTCTATGCACACATTATGTAATATTTTTCAATAAGCTTATTATACCGCAGAAGTTTTAAAGCGTTCAAAAATAAATAAAATAAAAATACCAAACATGAGCCATGTTAATCTTCTCCTCTTTTATTGGCCTCGCAATATTTCATATAACTAAACGTGATCAAATTTAATCTCTCAGAAAATGGGCGTACTGTACAGGGCCCACAGATACTTAATAGTACACAACTACTGACCCTGTACAAATCGCAAGTGCGCCCCACGGTTGAATTTGGCAGCCATCTCTGGTCTGGAGCCCCAAAAAAACCCTCGACTCTATGCATAAAAGGGCGGGTTTATCTCAAATGGATTGCAATCTTTAGAGCACAGGCATCGGGTAGGAATGCTTTCTTCCAGATTCACTCCTTTGTTTCCAAAAAAGATACTCCACACAGCATCCCCAAAGTTGACATTACATTGTACAGATGAGATTACGTTATCTCCACACTAATATGGCAGAGATGTTGGTTATCCAATAAATGGTTGCCCGTAAAAGCTCCTCAGGCAACCTCTTAATTTTAATAACATATCACGTAAGTACCATTTTAATTATGATTAAAATAGATGAAATTTCGCTAAAGTACAAAATAATTATTTGGCCATTTAATGAATCAGTAATTAATTATTGTAGACTTTCACATGCAATATTCTCATTAATTAATTATGTACTCGTCTAGACGTTACTTTAATCATAGTTAATTTGAAACTGTTATTAGATATGGTAGCTTTTCCTAATTATTCGCAATCAGCTTAGCCGAAATAACATAGTAGACTTCCATAATTAAATACGTTAATAAAGTTTTCGGCTGGTAAGTTGGTGAAAAAACACAAATAAACTTGTCCAAACAAAATATCTTTGTACGAATCACTAGGCAGCCAAGGATCGATGAAATAATGAAGGGGCTATATTGAATTTAAAGTTTGGATTTAAAATGGTTGCTTAGGCTTATCAAACTCACCCCCAGGGACAGTAATATTGGCAAAGATTAAGTTTAGCATATTGTTCCAAAGACTGACTTTAGCTCTTATTCCTAAAGGTTAGCACTTTACTTGGCGTTGCGTATTTGTGATTGCATATTGGTTGTATTTGGCAATAGTTGACGTTAAGACAAATATGCAAATAAAGACAAGTACGACCGTTCACACATGGAGCCAAATAGTAAAACACAAATATGTTTGAAATTAAAAATTACAAAATACCAAAAGGTTTCGTCCAATCTCTTAACCAATCTATTTTGATAAATGAAACCATTTAACTTTGTTCGAACCACTTAAACAAAGTTAAATGGTTTCATTTATCTATGATGGATAACCACAAAGTTATAGCTACATTCAAAAGTATAATCTATTTTGAATTGGGTTTTGAAAAAAATTGACGGATTTGCAAACCCTAAAATCCCAAAGATTATTATTATTATCATACTTACTAGATTATTATTATTATCATACTTACTTGCTCAATTTACCCAATACCTTAACTAAAACTTGTACATCCAGACTTGCTCTTAAAATTCTAAACCTCTTTTGCTTATGAAACCATTCTCTCTGAAATATTGCGTTCAACAGGTAGGTACTGCAATATTTCAGCTTGGATGTTCACTCTCTTGAGTAAGTAGACAGGAACACTGAAAGTTTATTGAGGAAATAACTAAAATTGCCTTCTTTTGTACAATTGCCCCTATTGAAGGCGTTTATTGAAAATAGGTGAATGCTCTATGCATCAGCATATTCAGAAGATACATACAAGGAAACTTTTAAGGAAAGTCCAACAAATTAATAAAACTGAATATTTTTCAGCAATACTAACTTTACAATAACGATTATAGTTTTCAAATACAATCTGGTCAAATTTGGAGAACGGATTATATATAGTTTAAGTCTCCACCTAGTTAATTTAGCATTGGTTTCTTTCAATTTAGTTAGCCGTACCAACGGTTGGTGATCAGTTTCTATAATAAATGTCAACCATATAATATAATGTACAGGAATTGCTGGAAAGAACCTAGTTATACTAAGCATTTCTGTCTCCGTGGTATTGTATTAAGTTTCCGTTTTTGACAGAGTTCTAGATATACGATCGTCCAGTTGATTACTCAGACATCTCCGAAAATTCTATATTTGAGTTAAAATGTACTCTCTATCTGCTTCAATTCTCGTATTATATTTGTCTGGGTCACTAGTAGGATATTTCAAAATGTCATACTAATTTACCGGACTATAGCCTCCCGGTATTATTTTATGGTGACCCGACAATTCGTCCTGCGACAATTCATCCGGCGACAGTTCATCCTGCAACAGTTCATCCGGCCGACAGTTCATCCTGCCGACAGTTCATCCTGCCGACAGTTCATCCCGCCGACAATTCATCCGGCTACAATTCATCCTGCCTGATCATTTAGAAGATTTTTATTAAGTAAGTATGCAAAGAGGATATACGGCCGTACAACCAAAATCGATATACTTATATCTGAAGGCATCTTGAGTGGAAATCCGCTGTAAAAATATTTTTACTAACAATAATTTCGACTCCGAAGAAGCATGCGTGAATAACAAAATACGACATACTTATACTTATAGGTTAGGTTAGGTTAGGTTAGGTTAGGTTGAATGGTCAGGATGAATTGTCGCCGGATGAATTGTCGGCGGGATGAACTGTCGGCAAGATGAACTGTCGGCCGGATGAACTGTCGCAGGATGAACTGTCGCCGGATGAATTGTCGCAGGATGAACTGTCATGGAACCTATTTTATATGCATATTTAATACGTTTAACACAGGCACGCGTAAAAAATATTTGTTTGTGTTTGGAGATGTCTGAGTAATTAAGTGGACGATAGATATATGCAATTGACTATAATTTTTGACTCAACACAAGGCAATGTTGGTTGCATCTGTAGTTACGGTAAATTCTTCCTTAAAGTCAGGGAATTTTAATATAGGAGCATTCATTAGAAATAATTCTTTACTAAACCTAAAGGCATTAAGAAATTATCATCTGGATTACTTATTTTTGTGTTTTTTAGGGTACATTCCTTGAGTCACTCTGCTTAAATTTTCGATAATATCCAATTAATCCTAAAAATGATTTGATATCTTTGACCACATTGGGCAAGGGGAATTTTCGTATAGTGTCAAGTTTGGCGGGACCAGGTTGCAATCTAGCACCGCTAAGAATTTGGACTAAAAACTTTATTTCTTTCTTAACAGATTCACATTTATCTTTAAATCAGCATCCCGCAGGGTGTTGAAAACAATTTCTGGGCGCCTTAGGTGTTCCTTTTCTTCATTTATATAAACTGTTATATTATTTAAATACATATACTAAACATATTATACCTAAATACTTGCGTAAAACATTATTCATCATACGCTTAAACGAGGCCAGAGCATTTTTTAGACCGAATGGCATTCTCGCAAATTCTTAATGCTGATTTGAATGATGAATGCTGTTTTTTTGTATATCCTCTTTGGACATTTCGATCTTGTATATCCACTTGTCAAATCAAAGGTTGAAAAGAATTTATTGCCGTACAATTTTGAGAAGATGTCGTCGATGTTTGGGAGGGGAAACTTATCGCTATGCGTTTGTTCATTTAGTTTCCGACAGTCTATGGCCGTCATCCACTTTTTGATCCCGGACTTTTTGATCAGTTTTTCTCAACGATATGTACCGGAATTCCCCATGGTGAGTCGCTTGGCCTAATGAATAATGATACCATCTTTACGTAGATTGGCAAATTGCTCAAGCCTCTTAACAACCTCAAGCCTCTGTTCGTATGGTAACCGATAAGCACGCTGGTATTCTCCTTTAAAAATTTAAACGCGTGTTTTACGATAGTTGAACAATTAGCAACTTACTCCGAAAATAAACTTATTTTTCTTCAACAGTTTATCAAGTTCGGTCATATGTCATATCCATTACATGGAATAGTTGAACTGGCTTTGTACAAGTTCTTAATGTATTTTTTACAATTATTTAATATTAGCATCGCGTTCATTAATTTAAGCATATCTATTCTCATTAAGACGTCTTACTTAAAAAAAATCGTGTTGTCGTTTCTGGTAAAATGATTACAGGATGTTATCCAGATTCAGATAATGGTTCTTAACTTGGATGGAGGTGTTATCCAAAAATGTGTAGTTTATCTGAAGTTTTAGGCAGGACCAAAGGCTGGTTGTAGTGGGCGTACTGAGTTAACTTCTTGAAGTGAGGCTGGTCTTGAGTGGCTCGCAAACAGTATGCTATGGTTGTCGCTGTCTCTGCATGCAGTCATGCCTTGTGTACCGTATCCTTCAAATAGCAGGTGGCGGATGCAACAAGTGTGGTGGTCCTCCGCAACAACCCTGCCAAAGAGTCTATATTTGCAATGATGCCTTCCTATGATGATTTGATGGTATTCACGTTTGCTTGTAGACTTGATCCGAGTCTGGAAAGAAGGAAAAAAGTTTTTAATTAGTGGCAGATCAATTTGGGAGGCGGGTATGTGTACTGCCGCCACAAAAATAATTTATTGAATAAAAAACACCTCTGCCATTAGTCACAACAAGTGATTCACTACGTTTGGTAACTTAGCAGAGTTGCTAAGGTTCAAGGGGTAAGGTTTTGACGGGTCTTGGCGGCGGATGCGTCTACCCACCAACTACGTGGCAGGTCGAATCGGAAGAGACAGGTTTAGGGAGACGTTTTGACCTCTTTAGCAGATTTCTCTCGGAACGTCGCCTTGCACCACAATGGGAGGGATTGATTCATTCGTCCGTCTCTCCTGGACTTACTGACACCCAAATTCCTACCCATATTTTATAACCTTTTACTTCCCAGAATTTCCGGACCTAAAAAGACCCCACACAGCATCCCCAAAGATGACATAGGTCCTGAGGGGAATTGTTTTCTGCAAGGCCTCCTATGTGAAGCTAACGTAAAAAAATACAAGTGGGCAGTTCACACGCAGTAGAGATGAAACCTTCAAAAAACTAAAGTAGACGAGAGTGGTGAGGCTACGAAGCACCGCACAAAGAGGAGACTGATTTTTCTATCTCATTCTCAAAAAGATCCGATCTGACCCCAAACAAACTAACGTAATCGAAAAGGCTCAGTTCTTAACAGCCTTTGAGTATATTTTATGTAAATGGTCACCGTAGAAATAGCAGGAAAGCTTTTTAATTTTTATAGCATTCAAGTACGCGTCTCTCAACGAACACGAACTGTGTAAATCATTGTGCGACAAATAAATTGTAAAGGTGATTTAAAAATAAACGAAAAACGCTCAAACTACTTCAAAATGGTGCAGTGTAAAAAATGTAAAAAATATGTCGCTAAAGACAGTGAATTAATCAAATGCATCGACTGTAATGGATCTTTCCACAAACTATGTGCTATTGCAGATCCCGCCATTAACGTGGGTAATGAATTTATTTGTGTAAACTGCGGAAGTGCGGAACCCAGCGAACAATAGCGAACACAGAAACGGCGAACATGAAATCCGGAGGCAGCGGGTCACAAGGCCCAAACTCAGAAAGTATCCCAGAAATGAAGCAAATTCTTAATGAAATAAATACTAAAATAAGCATCATGTATGTCATGAAAAAAGATATGGAGACTCTCACACAGTCAACTAAGTTTCTATCCAACAAATATGACGAACTGATATCGCTTCACATAGAATTGGAAAAAAAACTAAAAGAAAACGACAATAAACTCAATGAAGTTGTAAACAAAAACACATACCTTGAAAAATGTAATAAAGCACTGGAATACAGGATTCAAGAAATTGAACAAATAGAAAAAAAACTGTAATATTGAACTGTTTGGTCTAGAAATGAAAAAAGATGAAAATATTGGAACCACCATAAAGACTATTGCAGAAAAACTAAACACAAGTTGCGAAAATTTTGAGGAGGTTTGGAGACTTCCTAATAGAATGGACCGCCTAACGTAATCGTGAAGTTCATACGTCAAAATTACCGAGGCGAGTGGTTACAAAAAAAAACATCTTAACAAACAACGACATTTACAAGAATGGAAACAACGACCGAATTTATATCAATGAAAATCTCACTAAAGAAAAAAAAGATCTACTTTACATTACAAAACAAAAAATGAAAACAAAATTTAAATATATTTGGGTACAAAATGCCAAAATATTAATAAGAAGTGAAGGTGATGGGAAAATTATCCATATAAAAAATGAGAATGAGATAAACAAATACATTTAAGAAGAAAAAAAAACTCTAAATTCCTTTTGACTCAGAACAGTTATTTATCAGTTACTAAATCCCCGTCATGGAAGTTTCGACATTTCAAACTCACAAATTTATCAAGTGCTATAATTTGGATAACTGGATAAACGATAAAAACATCAAAATGAGGTTTGTGGCTATTCATCTAAATATAAGATCATTGAAAAAGAATTTTAATTCATTTATTGCACAAGTAAACGACGTTCTGCAGTTCATAGATGTAATTTTTCTAACGGAAATAAATATTAAAAACGAAATAATACCTATGTTCAATATACCAAACTTCACATCGATTGCAAATACTCGAGAGAATAGAAGAGGAGGGGGATTAATCATGTACTTAAAAAACCATCATACTTTTAAGAAAACAAACAAGTCATATAGAAACAAAACGAACAAACATATTCATATTACTAAAAACACGTTCCATAAAAACGTAATAAATAGCTTAAACGGCAATCCGAGGAAACTCTGGGACGAAATAAATAATCTAATAGGTAAACCTAAGCAAAATCCAGATAAAATAATCCTTCAACATATGGGAAGTCAAGGAGACACAAAATTTTTATGCAATAAATTTTCCACAACATTCGTAAGTGAAATAAAAGACATAAGACATAATTGTACTATCAAAATCCTAGATCGTAACACAACTATACGATAACTATAAGATGTTAAAAAAATAATTAATGATATGGATGTTAAAAAATCAAAAGGCAATGACAAAATAAGAATTAAATACCTGAAGTTAATTGCTGATAATATAATCCCAATACTGACTAAACTAATTAACCTTTGTGTAAGTAAAAGTATCATGCCTGACGAACTTAAAACATCCATCATCAGACTTATATATAAATCAGGAAACCACAAAGATTTCACAAACTATCGACCAATAGCGATTCTCTCGTGTATTGATAAAATTATTGAAAGGGCTATCTTTAATCAAATACAAAATTTTATAGAAAAAAAATAGAATCATAAATCCCATACAGTACGGACTTCAAAAAGAAAAAATACAACACAATTACTTTCTAAATTCACTGACCATATAAATTGTCATTTGAATGATAAATATTATGTAGGCAAAATTTTCATAGACTTTAAATAGGCCTTTGACACATTGGACCATGAAATATTACTAAGGGCAAGTTAAAATTGACGGAATTTAAAGTGATGAAAAGTTGGCAAACACGGGGTAGCTACAGGATCGATATCGGGACCTACGTGTTATATTATGCAAGTAAACAGTTTACCAAACGTAATAAAACGTTGTAAATGCTACATGTTTGCAGACGATACTTGCATTATATGTGCTGACAAAAATCCACAAAAAATTGAGGAAATTTTACAAACAGACCTAAATAATATAATTAAATGGTCCCACGACAATGGAATTATTATTAACGCAAACAAAACTAAATATATGCTAATACATTCACCACAAGCAAATTGTCAGGATAAGGAATTGCACATTAAAAGTCATTCATATGATTGCTTGCACACAAAAAACCAATCCCTGCGGTGTAATTCCCCAAATATATAAAAAGTTTACCAATATACATACCTTGGTCTTACAATAGATGTCAATTTTAACTGGTCAATTCATATTGAAAATGTATGTAATAGATTAAGATCCATAGTAGGGAAATTTTACCACCTAAAAAACTTTGTTAATAAAAATATACTATACTGTATATATAACGCATTAGCAGAATCAATTATAGGATACGGAATAAATAATTACGGATTAACATACAAAACGTACTTAAATAAAATAGAACAACTACAAATCCGTTTCCTAAAATTGATATCAGGCAAAAAAAAAGTTCAATTATGTGATGGCGATTGTAAAAAAATGTTTTCCTTGTGTAATGTGCTCTCTATACACAGTAGGGTAGATTACCAACTAACTCTAGATGAATTCTGGAATACAGAATTTAAAAAACCTGTAAACCACGACTACCCTACTAGGCATAGAGAAGCAGAAATGTTTATTATTAATATATCTCAAAATGTACACGGTGATAGAACAAAAAGGCATAAAATTCCGGAAATATTTAATGCATTACCTGAAAATATTAAAAATGAGACATCATATTCAAAAATCAAAACAAAAGTTAGATCATTCTACTTCAATAGAACATGAAAACAAAAATATTGTTTACAAATACCTAAATCTATGAAAAACAAATAATATTGTGAACGAATAGGTACCTAGATCTTTTAACCATTGTTCAAAATAAAATTAATACTATAATAAGCATTATAATAATTAGTTAAGTATTTTAATATTAAGTAATATATTATTAAATAATTACTAGATATGTATTATGCACCAAAATATCAAACATTTTATATGTTGTAAGTAAATAAATAGGAAAAATGAGAGATTTCTTACAATCACACTGATTGATCAGTTTTTTAAGACTTAAGTAAGATAAATTATTGTACAATTAATTACTAAATAAACATATTAAAAAAAAAAAAAGCTTTTTCGAGTGCAAAATTGGTATTGTTTTGGAGTTTTAAGTCCAAGAACATTTTAATTGAAAATTACGTCTGCAATTTCGTCGCCTTAGTTCTTATTTATCCAATAGACCATTAGAAAATTTACACGAGGAGAAGGTTTTCTTTTATTATTCCAATGAAACATTATGATAGATTTTTAGGCTAAAGCTTTTTAAGTAAAGGTAAAGGTCTCATTAGTTTAAATAATTCTTAGTTAAGTGATTAGCAATCATTTTTTATACTTTATTTTTAATTTTAAAGTGGGGATTGAACAAAATCTAAAATGGTTTATTGGACAAATAAGAACTGAGACGACGATTTGTCTATTTATTACGGTCGTTTGCATATTGTAAAATTAATTATATAATACGTTTTCGTTATTTGTTTTTGGAGTGTTATGCCGTGTTGCGCTACCTCCTTCTTTAGCCAATATAATACGTTGTCCGAAACTTTATGATGTTTAAAAAAAAGAGTGAAACGAACAACTTTTGTATGCAAATGTTTAGGAATGCAGCCCATGCTCAGCCCAGGCCAGGTACCAGCAGGTTACTTGGGGGGTTTGAAAAGGCCCCAACGCGACGCACTCTGGGAGAAACATGATTTTTTTCTAAAGCCCTACATCTTCGAATGGCGGTCAAATAACAAACATTTTGTTGTGAATTCGTTTTGTGAATTGATTTTTTTTTATCTGTAGGTACTTCTAGGTGAGTAGGATTAAAATCGTTATATGTTTGTACCCATAAGGATAAAGTTATGTACGCATTTAATAAATGTAGCCAGGAACTTAGCCTTACCGGGGCTCTGCTTAGAATTAGATTTTTTTTGTGCATTACAGATTAATGTAATCCTATTACAATACACTTATTATGATAAAGGTACATAACTTTAAACGAGAAAGGAAAAAATTAAATTATATTAATACATATTTTAGAATTTTTGCCTAAAATAACTCTTGAAACCTTCAAGACTAATGTTGAAAATGCCAAGGGACCTCGAGATATCATTTAGCAGCACCATACCTCCAGTTAGCCTCTCAGAAACTGGGCGTACTGTACAGGGCCCGCAGATACTTTAATAGTACCCAACTGCTAACCCTGTACAAATCGCAAGTGCGCCCCACGGTTGACTTTGGCAGCCACCTCTGGTCTGGAGATCCAAAATACCTAAAAAAAACCTTGACTCTGTGCAGAAACGGGCGGTCCGTTTGATAGATTCTCCCATCTTAGCAGACGGACTGCAATCTTTAGAGCATAGGCGTCAGGTGGGAATGCTGTCCTTGTTCTACCGGTATTACAATGGAAGATGCTCCGAGGAAATAGCATCATTGATCCCCTCGGCACCGGTGCATAGTCGGGAAACACGCCAAACACGCGCCTAACATTTGACATTACTCACATGAGAACGGGTCGTTTCTATGGCTCGTTCTTGAGTTCAACGGCTCGGCTGTGGAACTTCCTTTCCTCAAAAAGATCCTCCACACAACATCTACAAAGATGACATAGGCCCCGAGGGAAATTATTTTCCTCAGGGCCTCCTGTGTGGAGTTAATGTAAAAAAAAATGCTGTGACTAAAAATTGAATTTAATTTAAAGCTAATTCTACCCTACGACCTTCGGTCTATTTTAACTGTGTTGTCATACTTCGACTAAGACCTACAAACATTATCGTCTTTCTTATCGTGTATTTTTATTGGTTTTCATCTGTATGTACGATTGCAAGATTCTTCCCGAACTAAATGCAATCAAGATAGTGTCAACCTAGGTAAGTATATCCATTTTTATTTTACTGTACGACGTCTATTGACTTTTCTACAAGTGATTATTTATGTGTGAATCGCTATGTTTCGCTTCAATGGTTAAATATTAAATTTTAAGGTTTTACTCATTAAGAGCCCGCGCAGACAGCAAGCGTTCCGCGTTCGGCGTTCCGCGTTCTGCGTTCCGCGTTCTTTGTAAGTAGTTGACCACTATAGCGCCGCGCAGACACAGCGGCAGCAGACGCACAATGTGAACGCTTACGTTCTTGCGTTCTATTGTCAGAATTGCAAAGAACTCGTGGAACGCCTCGCTCGCAAGATGACCGACACCGAAAAATTAATTGATTCAGTAAGGGAAAGGCAGTTTTTATATAATCTTACTGACACAGACTGTATAATTATAAAAATATTTTTTATATGCACCAGATTTAAATGTCCGGGTTAAATTTTCCCCACAGGAAAAACTAAACCCTTTCACACACTTCCCCAAATGATCATCTAGTCAATCCACGCTATGCAATTGCACTATATAAGTAATGTAAAAACAAAACAATACAAGGACAACATGTCGACCTACCAGAGACCAAATGGGAAAATATTTCTTTAAATAACTATATATTTATTATTTTATAATTATATAATTATAATTGTATTTATTATTTTTTAATATAATTATGCAATTCATTAAAGCTACTTATTGACATTCGGAAGTAAATAAAAAAACGTTCTTCATCTTCAAGTAATTCAGGAAAAAGAATACTGAACTCTCCTTTTCATTTCGCTCAGTGTTAATTGGATGCACCCAGTGACTTCTTTTCTTTTTAGACTCTTCCAAAGTCAACAAAAGCAATGCTTCATCTTCTGAAGACAAACTATCAAAATATATGTTTCAGGTACAAGCTTTTTAGGAAAATGGAACGCAGAATATTTGACCTTGTGCTGTGTGAGTTAGAACCTCAGAGTAACAATATAGAGAGGGAGTACTAATATTTGTCCAAATCGTTGACAAATTCGGAAAATATAGCTCTCCCTTTCCGCTCGTTTCCATGAACGTATGAGAAACAGAGACAAACGTTTGCTGTTAAGAACATAAGATTTAAACCATATGTAGCTTTTGAAAGCGCGCGAACTTAACACTGTTATGATCTGTCAGACGTGCGAAGGGTCGAAAGTGCAAAAATTTTGTTATAATTACGTTAATTAAACGAAATATTAAAAAAAAAACGCTATGGCTATATGTGCATTGTATGGGTGCCTCAACCGTAGTACAAAAGGATAAAAAAAAACAGTGTTCACAGGTATTTATTAAAGAATTCATGGTTTTTGCTGTGTTCAATTTTTGATCTCAAATATTTAATACGTTAAACTACAAACACCATAAGTAACTTCCACCAATATTTAAACATTCCTTCACTATTTGTATCAATATAATAAACTTTCGATTTGTTTGCGTTTTAATGCACTTTTAATCTGTTTTAGTTATTAGAAATCTTGCCTGAATTATACGAATGCAACATACCGATTTCAGTCGGCAGACTGAATGTATCTCTGTCTCTTTCTATCTTACAACATCAACGTTAAATTGTTGGCGAATGTATACAGACAGAATAATCTTTGTCTTTACGTTTCTTTTTCATTGTAAAAAATTCAGGGCTGTGCTAAAATTGGTTTATTATTAAATATTTAACTATTCATAGATTTCCGAAGGATAAAAACAGGCTTAACGCATGGATTAAAGCAACAAATAGAGAAATTTGGTCTCCAAAATACCATAGCGCAATATGTTCAGCCCATTTTATAAGTGAGCACTTCAATACGACACAAACAAGGGTTCATCTGAAGGATTTCGCGGTGCCTTGTAATTCAAAAGTACCCTTGGTACAAAAGTTAATGCATATTTTTCTTTTTGACACCACCATGAAAAACTATGAAAAAAGTAATTACTAAAACTACTTACTATTGACTAATACATAATAATATTTTCAGATTATACCAAAAAATGTGTCCTCCCCGACTGTGTCAGAAGAGACGAAGAGATTAAAAATAGATGTTGTAAGTATATTGTGTGTAACACAAACGAAATACAGGTATGAAAACAAAAGTGAAATGTTTTTTATTGAGTTTTATGTTTACAGATTATGAAAAATTCAGATGACCTTAGACCTGGAATTATATCACCTTAGATTTATATCACACCACAATATTTTACCTATATTATATTAATTTTGTATTTAAACTAATTTTTAAATATTTTTTTATTGAGGAAGACATGACACGACCAAGTAAATCTGATACTTAGGTCGGGCCATGTCAAGAGTCAGAATAATAGAAGAGCACGTATGAGACGATGTATGAATGGAGTACCGGATTATCCCTAAGGCAGAGTAGGCAACTGCCTAGGGGCCCCGCATCGGCTAGGGGCCCCGCGTCCTGAGAAAAAATGACTAGCTTCAATTAGTGAGCAACGAAGTTTCGGAAAAAGTCAGCTTTCAAGGTGTTTTAATTTTTTTAGGAACATTTACAGGTTAATAACATTAGGTACACGCATTAAAGAAAACAAGAAATTATAATAACTAGTTTATAACCCAATAAATAACTAATGTTCTCATCATGCACAAATAATAAATAAGTCTATAATTAAAAAAAAATAAATAAACATAGTTGCATTTTACTTTTCTTTTCTTCTATTTGTTGCAACATTATTTAGTACCTGAAGTGTGAAGTGCCGTGTGTGGTTTATATTGGCATTGGTTTTGTTTTATTTTTTGATTTTATTTCTAATTGTATGTTTAAAATATAAACGTTGTACAAGCTTCAGTATGCACTACCTATCTGCTTGCTAAAATTCTTTGGGAAAGGTTGTCTGGAAGAGATCACTTTAGTGATAAGACTGTATATATAATAATATCTTGTCAACCAAGTTGAAAAACGTGTTAAAAAGTTTCGAGAAAAACGCATTCAAAGTTTTGCTGAAGGATAATTCAACAAACTGTTACAAATGGTTTCACATAAAATGCTGTATCTTCGTCAATTTTTCGAATTTCTTTGAAAAATGTGGTGGGTGCATTTTTAACAAATGCATCATAAAAGTTGTTAAGCGGTGAACTCCATAACTCATCACCGGATCATTTGAAACAAAAAATCTAAATGCGTTTAAAAGGTTATATGTTTTGCTAGGTAGTTAGAGGGAGTTTTTGACGATTTTTTTTGGCAGCATTTTGAAGTGAAAATTTGTTATTAATGTGAATTTGTTATTATAAAATGGTAAAAAAACTCCCTTTGACTACCTGCTGATTTATGTGTAGAAATAGTGTACAAAATTTCAAAAGCATCGGTCAAGTCAAGTCAAGATTTTGAGTTAGGTTAGAGGTTACGAACTTCAGAAATGTTGTTTGCGAGAAAACCTTCCCCTCCCCCCCCCCCCCTTGGCGTTTGGAGGCCCCTTCAACCCCCCCCCCCCTCCCCCCCCACCCCCCTTCCCATAGTCCGCCATTGGCAAAGGGGCCCCGAGACGTGGACTGCCTAGGGGCCCCGACATGGTTAATCCGGCCCTGTATGAATGTGAATGAGGTAAGCAGTGCGTTCCAAGACCGAGTTGTTTGGCGGTTCATCCTCTCTGCGGAAACGGCGTGATGGTTAATTAGTTAACTATTTTTTTATGGAACTGAAATTCGTTTTATATATAAATGTATAGACATAAATATTTTCGTTTATTACTCTTTTTCTAAAAAATATATTTAAATGTTATTTAATTCTCAACCTCTTTAACATGTGCACTACTCTAAAGAAAGGTGTAACTCGATTTATATGGTTATATATTTAAAAAAAACTTTATTTAATGTATATATTAGTGTGTAATTATGCCATTAAGATTAATAAATAAATTAAAAAAGTTTCGTTGTTTGTATTTTTATTTGTAATCTAATATCTATATTTTTAAAAATATATAGATGTAGATATAAAAATATATGTTTATATAAAACAGAAATTGCTATTAGATACGAGTCGCGACAAAATACCTAATTGTCTTAATTTTTGACAACCCTGCATCAGTTTGTAAGCCACATCCCTAGTGGTCAAGTGACTATCCCTAGTGGTCAAGTGACTCCACAATCTGTTAACAACATGTCGCATAGTGCGGTCTCTTTATATTGTTACTCTGAGGTTAGAACTCGCGTAGAACGCAACCGGCAGGACGCTAGGTGAACGCCAGTGAACGCTGAACGCTGAACGCTTAGCTGTCTGCGCGGGCTCTAAATTATTCCAAAAAATTTAAAAAATTAACATTGCTGTATAGTATAAAATGAAGTCGCACAAAATGTATACGCGCATAGATCTTTTAAACTACGCGACAAATTTTCATGCGATTTTCACCAATAGATAGAGTAATTTAAGAGGAAGGTTTATATGTATAATACATGCTTATTATAGTAAAGAAATGCCAAGAAATTCAATTCAGGCAGCGGGGAGCTGGCAAGCGGTGAAGTAGGTTTTATAAAGGTTGGGTAATGGCGTTATCTTTCATTAGCCACAGCAACGTGTGGCCGGGTCTGCTAGTAGCTTATAATTACATGTCCAGACTAGCTCTTGTTAGGTAAAGCAGCTAAGCAACATCATATTTAATTTAAACATACAGATAGTCTGTTTTCAAATAGAAGGGGGGTAGTGATGCGTTCATATAATTATGTATCAGTTAAATTAAATTAAATGAGAGGATTATTTACCATAGAGTTTTTTCCATGAATGTAAGAAAAAAATAACATTTATCTAATTCTAACTATGATTCTCACTCTATATATGTATATTATTTTGATGGATTCTCAATGTATAAAAAAATTTAAATGCTCGCAGGAATCGTAATAATTTAAAATTTCGCAATAATAGATAACCAGAAATACATATTTGCATTATGCTTTTCTACAAAAAAATATGACAGTAGTTTTTATCTAACGTTCATGTTTTTCGTTTTGTCTTTGTATGTTATTTTAAAATATTATATTATTAAATTAACAAATTATTATTTGTTAATTTTTATTATAACTACATAATATAATAATTGTTAACTAATGTATATAATAATAAATTCGTTAGCTAATCTAGACTGTTGAGTAGTGTATTTCTAAGACTCTGTGAATTATTTTACTATTATTCAATATTTCAAAAAAAACTTTGCCTGTCAAATTATCTTAAAAAAATGACATGGGTTCATAATATATTGGCAAACAAACTGTTACATTGTCGCAGGCAAAGCGTTTTTTTAGTATATTTGTGGAAATTAGTTTATTTTATGCATTATACGTAATAAAGAACAGTACCTTAGTCTCTCCAACACAAAGCAGATCCAAGGAAGGGGGTGTTTCTCTGGTTTTCTCAGAACTAAACGCAAGTACAAGGCTTTATCACAACACCGAGTAGAACTTCAACGTTATCAGATTTAGCTTAAACTGGTTGAAAGTAAATGATTCAAAAATGTACAGAAACACCACTGGAATTGTATCGGAGTAATAAAACACAAACAGCGCGGTCGATTGTCTGAAGCCTCAATCGCAAATGAGCCGGTCTTGAGTTCTGAGCCTGACGCCTGACCCTTACTTGAAGCTTTTGCTACCTGCTTTTAGGCCTTTTAGGCCCTTTTAAAATGTTACTAGTTACAATAAACTAATAATAATAACGGTATATATTTTTATAGCGCAGATTTATGTCATTTTACTTCAAGTGCCCTTAATTATAATAAATTTTATAAGCGCCCTTGAGGTGATTTTTCACAAAACGGCGCTTTACAAATTATCGAATTATTATTATTTTTATAATTATTAAAAAATTGTTTATTTATTTCAGGTTCTCCATATGTGTGGTAAAACAATGTATGATCGTGTGAGAAATGTGGATATCCGCAAAGAATGTAAGGCTGATGTAAGCATAATGAGTAAGACTAAGAAAGGGACCCTCAGATGGTTTGGGCATGTAGAGCGAATGAACGAAGAAAGTAGTGTAAGAAGAATATAAGACGCGAATGTGAATGGTGGAAGAAGTCGGGGACGTCCGAGGAAGACATGGCACGATCAAGTGAATCAGATAATTGAGTCGATGTATGAATGTGAGTGAGGCAAAGAGTGTGTGCCAAGACCGAGTTGTTTGGTGGTCCGTCCTCTCTGCCTACCCCTACGGGGAAACGGCGTGATGGTTAGTTAGTTAGTTAGTTAGGTACTCCGTAAAACAGTTATACACCAAATTATTACGGAGAAGATAACAAAATTAAATGAAGAAGAAAAAAAGTCCGTGGGGCAGTTTCACTTTGTTGTGACGTATGTCAAAAGATAGTAACTGAACTCTCTATAGGTAACATTGAAGATGTCCATGCTCAATGCAGAATCGTTAAGCAGTTGAAATTCTCTATTTAATGGGGCATTCTGAAAGGAAGAAGTTCTCGCTTTCGGAGCATAAAAAAGTGCGTGGGATCTCCCACGAGTATACGCGTTAGGAACATATAGGTTAATCTCCTCTAACGTAGGTGGATTCAGTACAGTACCGGAGATCAGCTTAAAAAAATGTTTCCCCAAAAATATTTTTCGGCGGGCTTCAAAGGTATTAAGATCGATCATTTCTGTTAAGAACAACGATGGATACAGGAATGGGTAGTATGTACATATATTGTATATTCCCTAATATACGGGTAATGCATAAACCATTTTTCAACTCTTTCTATTTCTAGGATATGGTTTTGTTCAGAGGGGGCCCAAATAATGGAGCTGTATTCTAGGATGCTGCGAACAAGTGCTTTATATGTTCTTCGCATTTTAATTCCATTAGTAAATGATCTCAACAACTCAGAACAAATCCCAGCATTTTGTTTGCGTAATCCTATAGTGCGCCTTATAATATTGATAAAATAATATACAGTATTTACAAAACAATGACAAGATAACAAAAAGTAAAATAACTGTGCTGTCGTAGCACACACAGGACAATAATAATAATATTTAAAATAAATTAAGTACTTAATTTATCTGAGTTCAATAAAAGGGCGCGCACATCCGTATAAGAAAGACGTAATTGGTAACATTTAGTCAAATACTTTCCGGCTATTTCAAGATGCTTTTCATAATATTAAATTGATTGATGAAAATCACTAAAAAGCAAGTTAACAATACACACGTGGAATATAAGAGAAGTTTGTTTAGCTACTAATAAAGATATATATACAAACATCGTGTAGAATAATGTAATCGGTTACTCATACAACCTTTTGTATTATTGTCATTAGCTTAGCGCAGAGGGTAAGATATCTAATTCATTCTTATGTCTAAAACTAACGAGTAGCCGGCATGCGTTGCAATGCCACTCAAAGAAAGTGTTTGTTTCAGCTGCTTATGAAAGTGCTTTTGGATACATTATTTTTATTTATATTTACGTCTGGTGCGTACAAGAATAAATCATAAGGTTCTCCGATGGGTGAGCAGACCACTTAATGCCTATCCGAGAGAGAAGCGTGGATTGCAAATTTACCATCTGCTCTCTCCTACGGCTGCTACGTCTCCTTTACAAACCTACCTTTGCCCCTAAATTATCCCCGACCCCTCCGTGTGCTTTCCCATGCATCCCCGTTCCCTTCCCCTATCCCTCTCTTGTTCCCCTTTCATATTTTCCGCCTCCCCCTCCCTCACCCCCCCCCCCCTTCCGCAAAACCCCGTCCTTCGTTATCTCCCCCTTGCCCGGATTCCTCTTCATCTCCCTCCTTCCCTCCTTGCCGCTAAACTATATAAAATACACACATTTTTTTTAAACAACTTGCACTCCTTTTATTGTAAAATGTATGTATAATTTCATAAGGCCAATGCTTACCATTATATAAAACTTTCGTGGGCAACAACTTACCAAAGTTTCATTGCTGTTTGAGGGACAACAGCCGGACTCTCTCGACCCATCGCCTTGCTCCTCAGTGGTAGTACTCTTGAATACATTGACTCACAGATTCCTACCCACCACTCACCCATCTGAGAGTTTCCAATCCCTTCTTTCTCTAAAAAGATTCACTTACTACTGCATTATTTCAGCTTGGATTTTCACCTTCCTAAGTAAGTGGACACATATGCTGAAAATCTATTGAGGTAATAATTAAAAATTTTCTTTGGTAGTAAAATTGCCCCTTCTTGAAGGCGTTTCTTGAAAAACAGGTGAACGCTCTATAAGTCACCATATACAGTTAGTACATTCAACATTCAAGGAGAATTAAAAAAATAGTAAAACTAAATGTTTTTTCAGCAATATTACAATTTCAATAACGATTTATTTATTTATTTCAAAACATACGGCACAACATGTGCCATTGACATAATTATATTTATATATATTATAATACAATAACATAAGAAAGTGACATATAAATGTAAAGTTAAATATAAAAACAAAGGGTAAAAGAAAGGAGTTAAGGTAATGAGTAGTAAATAGAATTATGATGTATAAAATGAAAGTATAAAGTAAAAGTGTAAACTATAAAATATAAAGTATAATGTAAAAGTAAAAAGTTAAGATAAAAAGTTGAAAGGCAGGAAATAATATAAACTATAAGTTACCTTTGTAAATAATATAAAGTACAAAAGTTATAAATATAAAAAAAAGTATGACAAGTAAACAGAAAGAAATGCTCTTAGGAGCCAAATATTGAAGATAACCAAAATTTTAAAAAAAAATATATAATAAATAAAAGGAAGGTATTACGGAGTATACAAAGCGATATGAAAAATAGGTACCTATGATATGTTTCTAACCCATAGGTATTAGAGTGCATACTGGTAGGACATAATATTATGGTTACATGATTATACTTATTATTTATTATTTAGTACTAGCAGATAAATTTTGTCTAATGCATCTTTTGTAT
Source organism: Limnephilus rhombicus (assembly GCA_929108145.2). Classification (NCBI taxonomy): domain Eukaryota; kingdom Metazoa; phylum Arthropoda; class Insecta; order Trichoptera; family Limnephilidae; genus Limnephilus; species Limnephilus rhombicus. The sequence continues at coordinate 30,857,696 of OV815298.1, read as the reverse complement.
GATGACAGACTTTCGGCATGATCGATATGAGCAAATTCATTACCTAAACGTAAATCATCGTCGTACTCATTGTGTAAACGATGTATTATTGAATTTTGTTCTGCATTACTGAGAGTGTTGTTGCAATAATAAGGTGTTTTGAGTCGAGTTGTTCTACTAGGTACATTATAATTTATTAACGATACCAATTCAGGGGAGTCAAACCAGTTATTGTTTATTTTAAATAAAAAAATAAGATCATTGAGTATTCTTCTATCTTTTAACGATAAGAGTCGCATTTTTTGTAATAGAGAATCATAGTTTATGTCATCCGCGGGAATTCCTAATTTGAAATTAATTGATCGGAGAAATTTGCGTTGGATTTTTTCAATGGAGTTTGCGTGGCTTTTGTAGAGAGGGTTCCATATGGGGGAATTATATTCCAAATGACTCCTAACCAGAGTTGTATATAGTAATTTAAATGTATGAATGTTTTTGAAATCTTTACATAGTCTTAGAATGAAAGCCAGCATTTTCATAGCTTTATTAGTAATGATATCAATGTGGTTGATAAATAGTAGTTTGGTGTCGAAGGTTATTCCGAGGTCCCTTATTACAGGTACTGACATTAAACTGTGATTGTTAAGTGAATAACTGTATTTGATGGGGTTTTTTATTCTAAAGAAACTCATGATTTGACATTTTTTAATGTTAAGTGTAAGTTTGTTAATGGTACACCATTCTGCGAATTTTACAAAATTGGATTGAAGGGACAAGCAGTCGTATATATTTTTAATGATTTTATAAATTTTCATGTCATCAGCAAATAATAATATGTTAACATCAGAGAATATGGAAGTGACATCGTTTATAAATAGTATAAACAATATTGGACCAACGTGCGAACCCTGAGGCACACCACTAGTTGCTTCAAATTCGTAAGACAAGTGTTATTTAATAGAGACAGATTTATGTTTTAGCAATCCTCTAAGCTTGACAAATTTGGTGTAGGAATTATGCGATTTGTCTCAGAATCCTACGAAGGGAACAAGAATGGTGAATGTCGCATGACGCTGTTCTCTGAATTTGACTCGCTGGAGATGTCAAACTTGCCGAGAAAAAGCTCATTTACCTACTCGCGACAACTGACAACGATGGATCAGTGTTTGAGTGCTTCACACCTAGTTTATTGTATTTTAGTATTAGCGAGAGAACGTACGTGAAATCATCATTCTAGTATTTTCTGTCTTTTTTGTTATAAAATAAGATTGAGAAGGGAGAGGAAAACGTCGATGATATCAGTACGAGATCTCGCTGTGACTAGTTTATTCTCTCTTTATTATCTTAGGTGGAGGTACAGAAAAATCTACTTCAGCAGGAATTTCATAACTTCCAGAGTGTTGTTGAGGTCGTTGTTTTCCATTCTCATGTCGGTTTAGTTTGTATGCTGAATAGCTGTAAAGATAATGTTCCGTATTGCAGTGATAACACAACGAACGTGGCTTTGGATTGTTGGCTAAAGGTGCGTTGCCATTTCTTGATGAAGTATGCCCTATAGCCATTGATGCGTAATTCTGGTAGCACTCAAAATTTTTGCAAAGAGTTTCCAATTGTACCGCGGAACTAATTACATGACCTGCTAGTAGACTGGCGTAGTTTGGTAGCAGGCCATACTTAAATATTGGCAGTAGCTCCTCTTCTGGAACTGGTAACTCCAGGAAACTGTTGTTTCGACGTATTTCTGAAAAGAAATCAATAGCAGCCTCTCCGGATGCTTGTCTTCTGGTATACATTTGGGCTTTCAGGATGTACTGGGCTTTCATAGGTTCAAACGTCTGTATCAGTAGCTTTTTTAGCTCTAACCAAGACAGGTTTTCATCTTTTAATAAGTGGAACCAAAGCAAAGCTTCCCCTGCTATAACATTTAAAATACACCGGGAAATTTTTTCCTGCGAAGTGCTTGTTTCTATGCTTAATTCGTCTACCCGTTTAATGAATTCTCTAACGTTCGTGTTTTTGTTGTATCGTTTGTTCCATGGAGCGAGGTTGACATTGGTTGGTTTCCATAGAGGGATTTTGGAGATAGAAGCAGTTTGTTGCGTAGAGAGGATGCTGTCGCTCTCCTTGTCTCTGCATATAGACACGTCTTGTATATCGTCTTCCTCAAGTTGCAGGCGGCGGATGTACCACGTGTTGTAGCGGCGGGAGGTCCTCCGCATCGAGCATGAGCTTGGTCTCGACTTAAGCCCTCTTTTATTCAAGGCCCTCCTGAGAGCGAACTTTGTCAAGGAGTCTATATTTGCAATAATACCTTCCTCCGATGGTTCGATTGTGTCCATATTTCCTTGTAGACTTGATCCGAGTCTGGAAAGAAAGAGAAGAGCTATTAGTCGGTATAATTACATAAATACAATTTCATAAAGCCAGAGCTCACCATTATATATAGAAACCTTCCAATCGGATGAATGGTTTAGGATCGCATAAAGGACAAATAAAGAAACATTATTTTTTATATATTTAGATAAATCGTCACCGCAGAAGTATTATGAAAACTTCTAATTACTTATTCAGCTGATTTCGAGTGCAAAATTGTAATTATTTTAAAACATGAAGCCCAATTTCGGACATTTTTATTGAACATGATCTCTACCGTTTTCCTATTATTGTGATGGTTTGTATTTTGCAAGATTAAGTGTTATTATCGCCCGAGACTTTATGATGTTCCGGTCAGCAATGTAAGCATATATATGCCTTAAAAAAATCAGTTAGGTGCAATAAGTGTATATATGTCGTCAATGCGTGTGTCACCATAGAAATCGTTCTAACTCCGTTATTGTTTTAGTGATATCCCTAAAACAAAAAGTAAAAGGTCGATAGTGGATCAAGCTATACATCCCTATCAAGTTGTCCATAGAAATACATAACAAGAATATTCTGTCATTCGCGCGGTCTGACACATAATTTTACCCGCCAAATTTCCTACAGGCGGCTCGACCGCGCTCGACATTGTTAATTTTTATTTAATATGTTTATATGAAATGATAAAAAAGTGAGGTGACAAAAGTGTTTATAATACATTTATACAATATAATAAAGCTGGGAACATAGACGTAGGTAGACGTCATCATTTCCATATCTGGACTACTTACCATCCATACATTTTCTATGGAAACGGGTGCTTTAGAATCACACTAGCCCCACGCAACGCAAACCGACGCCCCCTACGCGTTGCGTGGGGTTGCGGGATTCTAAAACACCCGTTTCCATAGAAAATGTATGGATGGTAAATAGTCCAGGGGTCCTAGCATGGTCGATCGATATAGGTTTTATCGAAAATGTCGGTAACTTGCCATCGCTCCCGAGGACGACTGCAGACCGCTAACGAACAAACAATAGTTCACAATGACTAGGGTTTCCTAATATATTTGACACAAACTGTTGTTTATTCGTTAGCGTGCTCGGGAACGATCGCAAGTTACCGACATTTTCGATAAAACATATATCGATCGACCATGCTAGGACCCCTGGACTATTTACCATCCATACATTTTCTATGGAAACGGGTGTTTTAGAATCCCGCAACCTTCCAAATCCGGAAGACGTAAATTCGTGGTTGATCATTTGTGCTCATGGTCATTGTGAATGGCCTCATACGATAGGGGTCGATTAGTAAATAAGAAAAAGCAATCTGCCGACCGGCATCCTGGAAAACGACGGAATCTTCCGAATCCCGTCCGTTCCACGGTGCTTTCGCATGCCCCGCTAGCAACGACTAAATCAAATACATGAATGAAACAAACGAATTACTGTAGTCTAGATCACCCCATTAAAGAGTTCTTTGATTGGCCGACCACCAGCCTGGAAGTTTTTGCTGTACAATTTTTTAATTTTTTTCAATATATTTTTAAATTTTTTTCCTATATATTTTTTAATATTTTTATTTAATTATGTTTTTAAAAACTTCGATTGCCATATTTAAAAAAAATAAGTAATGCATTTAAAAAAGTAATGATATATAATAATTAAATGACGACGCTATTTAAATAGAGCATAAATAACAAAATAAATTATGTGCATAACTCTTTTTCTGAAAAAATGTCAGTTGCGAGCTGTAAACTTATTGCCTTCGTTATGAAAAAACGGTTTTTAAAAGAATATTTCGCGGTACCTCCCATTACAAAAATATTTTTTTAATTTAAATTTGGTTACATCAACTAATTGTAAGTCTGATTCCCATCGAAGAGGCTTACACCATGGTTTTAAGGAGCTACAAATAACACGCCCTTTTGCCTTTCCATAAATTAATCGCCCACCGAGCTTCTCATACTAGATATTGTTGGTTACAGCCAAGCAATCGTAAAAATTTCACAAAAAAGATTGGATGTAACCACCAATATATACATAGATCTAATTATATTGGTAGAAATATATACATTATTCTGTTGTTCATTGTAAAAATCAATGAGATAGGGGTTACCAAGTTACCATTACTATTTTCTGAATTTTTATTTTTGTTTTTTCGACTTTCCCGAAAGAATAGGATTTGCTGGTTACGTCAATTAGCCCCTCTGCCGACGATTATGTCCGTCATTCGTGGACATACCGACCCACAGTTTTTTACCTATGACTAATAACTTTTACCTTCCCAGAACCACCACTTTTTCGTTTCCTTAAAAAGACCCCCCGCGCAGCATTCCCTAAGATGACATAGGCCATGAGGGAAATTATTTTCGACCTCCAGTTTGGAGTTAACATAAAAAAACACAGTCAGTTTCGAGAAAACAGATCTTAAAAGAAAATGTTAACCTCAATTGGATGATTTGTGGACCAATTAACAACGTAGTATAACAGAATTTGAAGTTTTGGCCAAGTCGCCTGACTAAAGTTTAATTAAGCTCATTAGTTTAGAAATAATTTTAAGTATTCCCATTCAAATTAACGACTTGATATATTCTGACTTATTTCCTGGAATTAGCCTTTCTCCCACTAAGCGACGACGCGACGCGGCCCAGTAGAATACAATAGCCTTTCTTCTAATTTGGGAATAGTACTTTCAACGCAATTCCAAGAATTTTAGAAAGTATGTAGTCAACACAGCCTTTATTTTGTTGGGAAATCGATATTTTTTTGCCTATCGTATTATGTAGGTGAACAGTATTATAAAATATACATATTTGAACCTAAATGAGAGTTAAACTAAATACTGTTATAAAAAAAAACGAGTGTGCTTTAGACCACACGACTGAAGTAAAACTACAAGACAAATCTCGCCCAATGAACCCAGGTATCCCTGCTAAGTTATCAAACGTAGCGAACATAGTGACATATGACATTGGGGTAAAATATGACCATGGGGTGACCTACGACCTTGGGGTGACCTACGACCTTGGGGTGACTTACGACCTTGGGGTGACCGTCCTTATCCTTATTTTCATCCTTATCCTTATCACTCCCCAAGTAAAGCGTGCGTAAAGGCCCGATCGTTCGCCTCGCCATCGATCACCTTTCGCATCGATTACCGTTCGCATCACACTTTTCGTAACAATCACCACTTTTCATAACGCATTCACTAGCTTACCCCCCAAGTCGAGAGTGCGTAAAGAATTTTTACTTAAAAAAATCACTTAAGGGAACGTACCCATACTACGTGACACACTTTTTGTAATTTTTTACCCCCCCCCCCCCCCCTCCCCGGGTGACCACGTGTAGTATATTCCAAGACCCCCCCCTACAGTTTTCACGTAGTATTTCATAAATATGGTTTCGAATCATTTTTTGCTAACAAAAAATTAAAAAAATGCATTATTTGGCTTATATTTGTCTTTATTAATACGGCGCTTGCTGCGTGACAGCAAGATTGCATGCATTACAAGTGGAAAAAATATTATCAAGATAAAACTTATGTCAAAATATATTGAAACCGGAACGTAATTTATGGAAACGAAAGTCTTGTTATTTTTATAAACATTTTTCATCTCAATCATCTTCAACAAACACGTTCCCTGAACTTTTTCACTTATTTGAATGTACGAGGGTGGGTTTTTAAGTTTGCGGATTGGGTAAGGAGTGGAAATAAAAACCAAAATTATTTTTCCTTTTCAACATATTCACCTACTACCCTAATACATTTTTCCGATCTTTAAATTAACTTAAAGGAACTTTATAATAGCGCGGAACTCAATTTTCTCCACATTTCACAATTTCTTCCCGATTGAAGTGTTTGGTCGACGATAGCTCAAAGACTAATGACCTAATTAGGATAAAACCCGGTGTTTATTCTAAAAATGAGTTGTTCAATTAGTACCTAATTCAACGGTACCCCCATTAATCACTTACCTTCCCATTCCGCGAACTTAAAAACCTCCCCTCGTAGCTCGAAAAAAAACGCGAGATTTCTAGATTGACTACGTGATAAAAACATAATCCCCCCCCCCCCCCCGTTGTGACCAAGCGTGGTATTTTGATGACCCCCCCCCCCTGAACAGGTCACGTAGTATGGGTACGTTCCCTAACTTGTGTTTGCTTTTGGACAGGGACATCTTTTAATGGGCGGTTATTTTATGCTACATTGTATGATATGGATCTGGGGCGCATTTTTTTATGTTTGCCTCTCATGTGAAATATGGTTTGCAATAATCTATTTAACATTGCTGCATGTTCAGAGCTATCTAATAAAAGCTTATAATATTATAATAATAATGATATTTGGATGATTTATATAGCGCCGTTTTTGTGAAAAATCACCTCAAGGGCGCTGTACAAACTTATAATACATTTCTAAAATCTAAAAAACTACAAGCTAGGCAAACAATTATAAACAACTTATTGCTAAAAATTGCATACATCGGTTCATTGATCACCGATACGAAAATATGTGTGCAATATTTTGACCAATGAACGCGATGCTGCCTAAAATTTAATGAAAATATTTAGACTAACTCTTGTCCAGTAATGCGAGGGTTTTTATTTTATGGAATGTAAGGAGATGGTTCTAGGAAGGAAAAAGGTATGAGGGATAGGTAGGAATCTGGGGGCCAATGTGTCCAGCAGTGACGGACGTATGAATCCATTCCTCCCAATACGGTGCAATGCAAAATGAGGCGAGAGAGTTCGGGTCAAAAGATCTCCCTTAATCTATCAGCAAATGAGCAAACGCATCCGCTGCCAAGACCTAGACAAACCACAAGGCTGATGCCTTGCATTCTTTGCGGATATCCACATTTCTCACACGATCATGCATAGTTTTACGACACGAGATGTTTTAGGTTCATAATGTATAGGCAAACTAACTACATATTACTTCGCCGTAGGTAAAGCGTCATTTACTGTATTCATTGTAAGTATTTATCGTGGGTGTATATATATACATAATAAAAACAGTACCTTAGTCTCTCCAACACTAAACTGCAGAAGCTGTGGAAGGCGATGTTCCTCTGGTCTCCTCGGATTTAAACACAAACACCCTTAACAGGCGACTTTACCACAACACCGAGTAGAACTTCAACATATGTAATTATATTTACTTTAAACTTGTTGAAAGATATCGATTTTAAAACGTACATAAACACCACTGGAAAAATTCTGTGTTACAACCCACAAACAGTGCGGCCGACTCGTCGATTGTCTGGACACATAAATCGCAGGCTCACTGAGCCCTGAGCCTTTTGCTACCTGCTTTCAGGCCTTTTAGGCCCTTCCGTGGTGGTTTAGTGTTACCAGGTACAAGAAACTACTCGTTCTATTTAAAATACATATTTTTCAACAACTTAACAATAAAGTTCTTACTTTACTAGACTTGTAATAAAATGACGCACACATCGTTATAAGCAAAAAGTGTTTGGTAATATTATTAACAATCTTTCCCGTGAGAGCAACTGCACCTAATCAAAATGCGTTTCATATTACTTAATAAATTTATTGATGGAAAATACAAAATTTAAAATTTGGGAGGCGGGTATGGGTACCGCTGCCCCGGGACCCATTTATTGGATGACCAACACCTTTGCCATAGTTCAACCCAAGTGTTTATCTACATTGGGTTCATGGGGCGAGGTTTGTCCGGATTTTGGCGGCGAATGCATCTGCCCACCAGTTGCCTGGCAGGGCGGATCAGGAGAGAATGTTTGAGGGAATCCCTATGACTCCTCCAGCCGTACGCTCTCGTAAAATCGCCTTGCACCGTAGTGGGAGGGATGGATTCATACGTCTGTCACTCCTGACACCCAGATTATTACCCACTCCTAATACCCATAGATCTAATATTCATATGTCTATGTCTAATACCCTTTTCTTTTCCAGTACTTCCTCTTCTTCCTTTCCTAAAAAGACCCTCCACACAGCGTCCCTAAAGATGACTTGGAGAATTATTTTCCTCCGGGCCTCCTGTACGAAGCTAATGTAAAAAAAACTAAATGTGAAGTTAATATTACACATATGGAATATAAGATGGTTTGTTTAGAAAATAATGAAGCCATATATAAACATTAAATACCTACATATTTTATAAACACAGCATAAAACTAGCTGTACAATTTGGGAGGTGGGTATGAGTAACGCCATTTATCGGATGACCAACACCTCTGCCATAGGTCACCTCAAATGGTTCGCTACGTTTGGTGACTTAGCAGTGATGCCCGGGTTCATGGGGTGAATTCTGTCCAGGTCTTGACGGCCGATGCGTCTGGCCATTCGCTACGTTTGGCGACTTGGCACGCCCGAGTTCATGGTGTGAATTTTATCCAGATCTTGGCGGCCGATGCGACTGCCCTTCTACTGCAATCATCCATCATCTGCAATCATGCCTTCAAGAGAGACTATTTGAAGGAGGTATTTCATCCTCTCCCGTCAGAATCTCTCGATACATCGCCTTGCACTGCAGTTGGAGGGATGGATTCATACGTCCGTCAATCCTGGCAACGCTGACCCCTAGATTCCGACCCATCTCTCATACCTATATCCTTCCCAGAACTTCCTCTCCCTCTCCTTCATTTCCTTAAAAAAACCCTCCACACAGCTTCCCCTAAGATGATATAGGCCCTGAGGGAAATTATTTTCCACAGGGCGTCCTGAGTGAAGCTAATGTAAAAAAATAAGCAAAAAGCTTTCACTCCACTCGGTTACTGGGTTTGGTCAACATACATCAAAATTGGTCAATAAATAAATGTGTTTTGTAGCGAGATCGTCATCTAATCATGGTAAAACTTCTCGACCCTCCCACTTGCTGTCCGCGTATAAACTGGAAATAGGTAAAATGTGTTTTGTAGCGAGATCGTCATCTAATCATGGTAAAACTTTTCGACCCTCCCACTTGCTGTCCGCGTATAAACTGGAAATACGTAAAATGTGTTTTGTAGCGAGATCGTCATCTAATCATGGTAAAACTCCTCGACCCTCCCACTTGCTGTCCGCGTATAAACTGGAAATAGGTAAAATGTGTTTTGTAGCGAGATCGTCATCTAATCATGGTAAAACTTCTCGACCCTCCCACTTGCTGTCCGCGTATAAACTGGAAATAGGTAAAATGTGTTTTGTAGCGAGATCGTCATCTAATCATGGTAAAACTTCTCGACCCTCCCACTTGCTGTCCACGTATAAACTGGAAATAGGTAAAATGGCCTTCCAGCTAAAAAGGTTCTTCTTCACTGATTTAATACATATAAAAGGTCGAAGGGTCGTGAGGTGGTGAAATGTTTATCATCACTAAAAGAGGGTCGCATCATTAAAAAGTTTGAAAAGCACCGCTTTAGTCTGTTGAGCGTTTGTCTTTAGTGGGGCAGGTAGGTACTAAAGAAGTGGAATAAATCTCCCCCATGAGGAAATAGGAGCACGGAGCTAACTTGGTCACTGGGAGTGTTGACGGATCGCCGCTCCAATCCGGAGGTAATTGTGTGCAAACAGTGGATTTTATTTCCATCATTTTTTGTGTGGAAACTTAGGTACTTCTTACTTATATTGACAATGTTACCTAACCTACGTAGGTCGTGAGAGGATCGATTTTATGAAATGAGATGGAATCTGGTTTAAATTTTTTAAATACGTTCAAAAGACTTTGAAACATAGAGTACGAAAACAGTACGCAATATATGTAGTTGTGAATGATGAATGCTTGGAGCAGGTGGATGAGTTTGTGTATTTGGGAAGTATTTTTACAATAGATGGAAGGCTGATAAAGAAGGATAAATGCAGGTAACTCTATTAATCGAGGACGGAATGTCACTTTATCAGTAACATAAATCTGTCCAACGAAGCAAATCTAGTAGTCCACAATAGAATGCTGGTACCTACCCTGATGTATTAGAGTGAGGCATTGAGGTATATAAATAGAGAAGCAAACTTCATTACCGCTCATCGAAAAAAGCGTAACCACTTTACAACTCAACGACGCAGCTTTGGAATCACTAAACATTTGAAAGTAAACATATCTTTGTCTCACTTGCACAAGTCACGAGAACATTACCACCGCTAGGATTAGACAAAGCCAGAAACGCAAACCTGCAATAGCGGCTTGGTGTTGCCTACTATTTGAAATTTTACCCAAAATAAACAATGAAATAGTTTTTTTTTACGTTAGTTTGTAATAAAATAAACTTATTTAAATTATTTTAAATTTGTATTTTTCATTATATGACTAAAAGAATGCACAACTAATGAAGTAATGAAGTCATTATTTGTTCCAATATTTTTTATTGAACCAATAGTATATAATACTCAAACAGAAATTGTTTCAAAAGTGTTTTCAAAGTTCTTTTCTCGGCAATCGAATTATTTCCACCCACTTCTCACGGCGTGCTGCATCTTATGGTGCCCTGCAAAATTATTAATATAAAATACGTAAAAAAATATAATCACTTACTAGATTATTCATTAATAAACTAACATAAGTTTTAATAAAGTATGTTGTATGAAGATTAAAACATAATTTTTATTAAGTATTTTAATATGGTTACCTCCATAGTAACTTATTCCATAAATTATGTATTCTCCCATTAATGTAGGAAACCAAAACGACTTTTTAGTGGCAACACTGAACCTATATTAGAGTATTTGACATTTTATTTCATTTTCTGCTTTTTTTAATTAAATGTGAATATGTAAACAATAAACTTAGGTGTGGAAAGTAATTCCACTTGCTTTATTATGTTGAATCGCATTTTTTCGCGACGCATTTAACCATTTTGGTGATAGTTTTGATCGCGTATCGTCCGGCACAAGTCGGTCGGCGTCACAATGAGCACTGGACTGACGTTAGCGGGGCATATGCTTTTGGACATATGTACAGTGGCAATGCTTTGGTGCGGTCATTAGTCATCTAGTATATATCCCGTGTGTACTATAACAGCACTATCTTTGCTAATTTTGTTCTTCTGTCATTGTTTTGTAAATATACTGTATATTCTTTAGTTAATTTTGTTATTCTGTCATTGTTTTGTAAATACTGCATATTCTTTTATTATTTTCTCAATATTATAAGGAGCACTGTAGGATTATTTTTAAATTTATTATAGTTAAGCGCACTTGAAGTGAAATGTCACAAAACTGCGCTATACAAATATAATGTTATTATTAGCGACTGTACGGTTAAAATATAAGAATCCGACTAAAAATACAACTCTGACACGAGGAATATAACTCTGCCTTACGCAAAACCGTTTTCATACGTGGAGTTTGTATACAAATCTCTTTTATCATATTTAGACGGCGCCACTTACGTTAACATCTAGCTTGAGGAGCAGCCGTAAGTTTTATTAGATTGTAAATTCATGAATCTCTCCGGATATGGAGATTTCATGAATCTCTCCGGAGATTGAGGATAATATAATTATTATTGTATCTGGCATTGTGAACAACAATACCATGTTGGGATTTCTACCACTCGTCTATATATTTTACTAACTGGTACCCGGCGTGCGTTGCAATGCCATAAATTGATTCTCCCTGCATGTCATTTCCCGTGCGTCACCGTTCCTTTCCACCTTCCCGCCTTCCACCGTCCTGGTCTCTTCCCTCTCCGCGAACCCCACGTGCCGCTAAAATATATTAAATACACACATTCTCAATAATTTTGTATTTCTTCGGCATTAACTATGTAACAATTTCTAGACATTTTTGTTTTGAAAAGTTTTAATTTTCCATGTACATTTGTTACTTTAATTTTAATTTTTGCGACCGGTTTCGATACGTCTGTATCATTAACGAGCAAACTTAAAACTAACTTAAAAATACACATTCTCATTTATACAAATTTCATAACAGTTCAGTTTCAGTGCCGGTAACCCGGGCGTTTATTTTATTTTCATTGTGTACATAGATTTCTTTTACCCACCTCACTAGACAAAGTCTGTTCCGAGGCGGGTAATTTTTATTTAGTGAAAAAGATATGTATCGAAATAGACATGGATATAAAAAGATAAAAAAATAATATAAGAATACAAAATAAAAGATAAAAAAAATAAAAATAAAAATATACATATAAAAACATATGCATATACACATGCATACCAACATAACGTTGTAATAAAACATTAAATCAATATATTTAAAAAAAAATATTTATATATTTCTAGATTGCATATGTAATTTCAAATTCACATGGAAATAAATGTAAATACAGTAGGTGCATGATAATTAATTAATGAGAATGTATAAATACAGTGGGAACATGATAATTAATGTGTATTTTGATATTATATAATTTCGGGAGGAAATTATGTAGAATGTGTTTAATGTACTCGTGTTAGTTATGTAGGATATTTCGGATATCTGTTCTTTTCTTTTCAGTCAACCATATTAAAAATCTGTTGAACAGCCAGTTCGAGTTATTTGTGGTTACATAAGTTTTTGTTTGTGTTAGGAGAGATAACGCTAGAGCTTACCATTACATACAGCCTATGATACTCGCTGATAATGTAGCTTTCTATTGGTGAAAGAATTTTTAAAATCAGTTGAGTGGTTTAGGCGTGAAAGTGTAACAAACGAACACATGCACTTTCGCATTTATAATATAAGTAGGGATATGACATCATTGCCTGTAACGTTTTATTAAGTTTACTTTGTCCCAGTGACTAGTTGTCACTGGATCCGAGGAACCTGCTATTTTGGAACCAGTTCCTATCGGATTTACAAAATGGTCACCAACACTCAAACAGGGCGAAGCCGAACCAAAAGTCGCCCGCAGAGCCTGGCAGCAAATACCTGCGGAGCGCATTTTCAACTGCTAGTTTACTTATAATACGATAACTGCCAATCCTTTGATCCTCTTCTAGCGCAGTAGAAGCTAGTTTTCGTATTATAACCAATCTTCCATAGACTCCACAAACAATCTGCTGAAGACCCCATCATTCATTCACAATAATTCGCCCCCAATACAGTAGTATCTGCCGCACAGAACTGTTACTGACCTACAATAACCCACCTCTTCCTCTATTCCACCAACCATCTCTTGCTTCTTACTCCCCTTCGTCCCAATGAATTAAAACCACCCCTATTTTCCTCCCACCGTCACCCCCATCCGTCACGCCACCCACCACCCCCCCATATAAATACACAGCGTAGAAGGCAGTCGGCAATTGTGCAGCTCGTAGAGAGGTTGTTTCTGGTTCTCACAGTTTCTGTACTAAAGTATTTACGATTTCACGTAATATTTTTTTCAAGTGCGGTAGTTCAATGTTATTCGAAAGATAACAACAGTTTATTGAAATATTGAATGTTTGTGTCAGTGTTTGACAGTTTAGAGTTATTTTGATGTCATTAGTGTCATAGCGTTGTGTTGTGACTGGATTAATCGAGAATATTGTGAGGTTTGTTAACTTTTATTTTCTTGATGTGATGTTTAGAAATAAAATTGAAATTAATTAAAGGCCAATAAAAAAAACTTTTGGTTTTAGTAATTATTTAGCATGCTGTGTGGGTGCAAATTTTTAAACAATTTTGCGTGTTTTTATTTATTGATGTAATGCCTAAGGCTGCTTACACACATGACAAAAAAGCGCGAGCTAAATCAAAAATTATGGGTAACGAAAGAAGCAACTGCAAGTGACGTCTTACGTCATTTTTCAGCAAACTTGCATTATTGTTGTAATTTTTTAATTCTATTTATTTCCTCCTCCTGTTGATTCGTGGCATCGTAAAAGCTGTTTGAATATAATAGTCATCTTTCCTTTATACGTAAATTCTTTAAAAGAATTCACGTCTTTTGGAAATCTTGAGAAAAATATTTAAATCGGGATTTGGCGATTTAATACCGAACCGAATGGGATTGACATTACCGTTCAGTAAAGTAAAGTTTTCATAAATAATTATTGGAGCTTATCCCTGTGGAAAACGGCGTGATAGTTTGTAAACTGGTGACCTTTTAGTAGCACGGTATAAATAATTTTATTTAGTATTTATGGGTAAATATGGTAGCATGTTACGTAGCTGGAAATTGAACACAATACCGCGGAATGTAATAACAGCAATTAAACCACTTCACGGGAAATGCTTCATTAGAATAATGCATTCGACCGCTGCACCCGGCGTTGCGCGGGGTTGGAATTATTTCTTGTATGTATTACTATAACGACCGCATATTGTGACAGATAATCCAATTCAATTATTTGGAAAATGCAGTTGTTATTAGTAATAATTATAAATTCTCTTCACCTTTTAGGATAGTTATTTTTCGTTATAACTGGAATGGACTCAATCGAAAAAAAAAGTTGAACCACAGGCAATTTCAGAAGTCGACAAATTGTCTTTCTGTCAATTCAAATATAATTTTTGTGTTGTTTCTGTAAATTTCCAATTCTATAACAAGGAATACTATCTTCAGTTTGCCTGGCGGGTATATATATGTAGGTGCCGCCGCCCCGGGAACCATTTATTGAATAACCAACACTCTGTCGTAGGTCATCCAAAGTAGTACGCAACGTTGGGTGACTTAGCAGGGTGCCCGGATTCATGGGGTGAGACTTGTCCGGATCTTGGCGGCGGATGCTTCTGCCCACCAACTGCGTGGCAGACCGGATCGGAAGAGACTGGTTGAGGGAGATCTGTTGACCTCTCCAGCAGGTGTATCTCGGAACATCGCTGTGTAACCCTGATGAAGTAAGCTTTGCTTCAGAACATTTTGGTTTTGATTTGAATGATTAATTTGAATTAAAATATTCTTGCTAAATTCTTTATGATTTTTAAAGATGCTAATATACTTTTTTTCTTGTTTCAGATATAATAATAAATTAACTTAATATTACAATCTGTCGTCACGTGTTACAAAGTGTTAAAACTCAATTAACTAAGTTGTTAAATTCAGACAAGTTTGTTCTAGTGTTTGCTAAAATTTCAAAAGTTCTTGTGTGAAAAGGTGTGACAAGTTTCTTAGTGTTAAAAATTGAATTGATTGTTTCTGGAGCAAAATAAATAAAAAATAATAATGTTTGGAGTAAAGTAGAATATTTAAGTGCGTGAAACATGTCCAGGAGTGTATAAGTGCTATTGCTGTTGATGGTGGAGTCTGCCAGAGGTGTAACAGGGAATGATCACATCTTCCAGTCGCAGAAAATTCTACTTGCAGAATCAGGTACAACAATTTTATACTTATTTGTGTCAAATCGTCCACCAAACCCCTTTTTTACATGAGTCCGACACAGGAGGCCCTAAGGAAAATAATTTCCCTCAGGGCCTGTGTCATCTCTGGGGATGCGGTGCTGAAGGTTTTTTTAAGGAAAGGAAGGAGAGGAGAGTTCTGGGAAGGAAAAGGGTTTAAAAGGGTGTGTAGAAATCTGGGTTTCAGTGTGTCCTGGTCATCCACCTCCAAGACCAAGATAAACCTCACCCCATGAACCCGGGCACCCCTGCTAAATCACCAAACGCAGCGAACCGCTTGGGATGACCTATGGCAGAGGTGTTGGTTATCCAATAAAGGTTCCAAGGGTGCGGTACCCATTCCTGCCTACCAAATTGAATTCAACTATGTACAATCCCAGATCTACATTATCTTAGTAACACTCCACCGATACTGCAGATCCTTTCTAAACAACCTAAACTACTAAACCAAATGATAATACTCTACCCAATAATAATTGGACACCTTATTCTGGATCATGAAATGAGTATGGATAGTGTAGATACCTCTCAAAGTAATTTCCGTAGGTATCCTCGTTATCCTAAGTGTGGTACATCCATGGAACTAGGATTGCAATTGTAATATTGTAATATCAATTGTAATATCCATACTCTTAGGGTACATCCTCCGCAGCTGAAGGCTCCGGTGACGCGCGGGGAGAGGGGAGAGTAACTCCGCAACCTGCTTCCGGTAACAGGAAACGGGGCCATATTTCAAATTAACCCTGGAAAGCCTCTGAGGTGACTCCGTGATGATGATGCCGATGGCCCAGTATTAAACTGCAACAACTATTACTGACTAACCATCACGCAGTTTCCCCGCAGGGGTAGGCAGAGAGGACGGACTGCCAAACAACTCGGTCTTGACACACACTCTTTGCCTCACTCACATTCATTCATCGTCTCATAATACTTCGACGAAACAGATTTTCAAATAATTAAAATGTTAAAGGAACTAAATTGGTTGACCGTGAAACATATGCTGACCTTGAATACGATGGTATTTATCCACAAAATATTGAACAACACGTTACCAAAATACTTTTCAAATAAAATTGTAGACAACAAGGACATTCACAGATATAACACAAGGACGCGCAAGGAAATTAGGCTACATAAAAAGGACAAAGCAAATGCGCAGAACAGTCTACTGTACAAGGGAATGAAGTTATATAACACACTACCAGAAACTTTAAAGTCCACACCAATTGGAAAGTTCAAGATGTATTGTAGGAGCTACATAAAAATATAGTGAATATGAAATATTATAATTAATTAGAAATTTGTAAACGTAAATGTACAAATTACTAATATATATATTTTTATTATTATTATACAGACTCTTCTTTTCTGACTTTTGACATGGCCCGACTGAAGTATCTGATTAACTTGATCGTGCCACGTCTTCCTCGGGCGTTCCCGACTTCTTCTACCATTCACATTTTCGTCATGTATTCTCCGCACACTGCTTTCTTCGTTCATTCGGTCTACATGCACAAACCGTCTGAGGGTCGCTGTCTTAATTTTATTAATTTCTCCATCTTCAAATTTCTAACACAATCATACATGGTTTTACCTCATATACGCCTCAGGGATCTGATTTCAACAGCATTCAGTCTACTTTCGTCTTTTCTCTGCCAGTTTCAAGCTTCACTTCCATACATCAGGGTAGCTATCAACACTTCATTGTGGACTGCTAGCTTGGCTTCTTTGGACAGTTTTTTGTTAGCGCCAACGGCATTCAGTCCTCCATTAATGGAGTTTCCTACATTTACCCTCCTTTCAATGTATCTATCAGTCTCTCCTTGTCTCGTAAACGTACTTCAATACTCATCTGTAACATATATTAAAAGGTGGATCATTTAAAAAAATGTTATTTTTTAAATTCTAAGAGCGATAAAAGGGTGCCAAATGAGTTCAAAACTATAAGTTTTGAAAATTTTCATGTTAAGGGGTTATTTTCAGTGTGTATAAAAGGAACTATGAATCTTTTAAACCATATGTTTGTAATCTTCCATAGCAAATGTAGTATATATTAACGAAATCATTTACAAAAAGTCCCAAGATTGAGTTTCGCAAAATAATGCCGAAATTTAAGAGTAAGAAGGATTTTGCTGGTGTTTAAATGCACTGCATTTAGATAATTTGAATTATATTCATTTTTTTTTTAAATAAATGAATCAATATTTCCTTTATTTAGTATTTTATTGAAAAAAGGTTTATTGTTAATGATATACCCAACATTTTTTAAAGATTTAACAAGGGTGGGTTTTGCTCTATTATGTGAAATTTCAAAGTCAATCCGGAAGAAGAAGACGATATACAAATATCATTAAAAAAATGAAGTGATTTCATATCTTCAATTAACACCCTTCTATCTATTAGATAAATCAAAACAAGAAAAAAAATCCCGTACGGTAGTGACCTACCTCAATATATATTTGCACTCAATTTTATTAAGAATTTAGTGTAAAGTAATGCGGAAGATCGTCCGAGCGTTTAAAAAAAAAGCCCTGTAAAATCTAAATAATTGAAAGTAAATGGTGAAAGTTCGCATACCTGCTTGACATGTATATCGTTAAGCCTAGGAAATTATATAGCGGATTTGCACACACGACCTTTTCTTCATCTTTACGTTATCTTTGGAACATACCAATTCTATTCCCTCTAGCAAAGAGGAAAAGTGTATAGTGTTCAGTCACGAAGGGGAAGGAGAGAATAGGCTGTACTTACGTAACAGTAGGTAGGCACCTACCTCGTCAAGGGTTCTGAATAGAAGTTATTACTGACCTAGCCCAGCTTCAGTGCCACCTTCAAAACGACCTCTTAACCTTTGCGAGGAGTAAGGAAGAAAAATTGAAGCAATATATTAGATATGGTGACAATGGGAATTTAAAAAAATATTCCCAGGCCCTTATTTGGTTAGTAGAATCCTCTTTACTTCGGTAGACCCTTTTCCTCGTGTTAGCTGTTAACGGAGAGGCTTTATGAGGAACAGCTTTTAGACCGTTTTAAAATTGAAGTATAAATATTTTTTCATGAGTTTTTATTGGAATAAATTATTAATAACTCTTAAGGTTATATCCATCAATGTACTTTATCATTGAAGAAGAACATAATACTAATAAATTAAAATGAAACACGAAACCAAACAAGATACGGAAAAATAAACAAGGTAAACTGGGAAAGTAACTGTGACTCGAACCCATGATCTCTTATCTTACAGGGATACAGCGCCCTAACCAACTCGGCCATCAGGACTATATTTTTTCAGTATTTTTTTCGATCTCTAATAAATCAGAGGCATTTTTCGATTATTTGAAGCAATCTTAGCGAGTATACGATTTGCGGGGAGTGATTTTCTTGATAAACTCATAAATAAAGCGTTTTCGGTTTCTCTTCGCTTAAGTAATTTGGCGATTTTTCAAAAAGGAAACCTTCTCCATTTCTTACCTGCTATTCAAAATAAACTCGGCCACGATATTTGGAACATTTTTCTGTGGGTGAAAACATTTTAAGCACATTTAATTTTCAACATTACACTTTTTTACAAGTCGTTTTCTCAGCACTCCAATTTTGTGATTTTTGAAATATTTAGTTGTTATTTTCACTTTAATAGTAACTGCAAAGTTTTGTTGTAGGATAAAGTGGAAAAGTTATGTCCCTAACCCTCGGCTGACCATGAATAAGTTAAAGGACTTGAAGAAGTGTAACTTAATCTTCATAACTAATCCCATAACAGCATCTCCCCTCTTTGTGTGGGAGAGGGAGTCCAAGGGATGTATTGTCTGAAGCAGTTTGTTCTTCTGACCATCTACTATATCGTTTCTTATAAGTACACTATAAGTACACTAGAATAATTATACGAAATTAAAAGTTAACATGAAAACGTTGTTATCGTCATTCATATTATATTCTACTTTAAATTCTAGGCTAGGTTATTAGATGGTAGATACTTAAGTTTCTATGTAATTACGTCATTAATATTCAGTGAACATTGTTTTGGGCCGTTTACAAAAATACTTTGAAATATTACTACGGTTCTACATAATACATGGTCAGTTTACATGTGATTTTCTTATTTAATTATATTCAGGGATTTTGTTGTTTTCTTGAAAGAATTTTATTATCCATTTTAGAATTAGTCGATTGTTAAGTCATGTGAGTGTGTTGTTTTTTTCATTTTCTCCACACAAGAAAGCAACAATCAACCCTGAGGGAAATAATTCCCCGCAGGGCTGATGTCTTCTTGGAGTTGGTGGGAGGAGTGACTTTTTATAAAAGGAAGAAGAAGAAGTTCTGGGCTTGAAAAAATTTATGGGGGGTGGGTAGGCATCGGTGACGAACATGAGTCTATCACTCCCACTGCGGTGTAAGGCGATGTTCCGAGGGAGTCCTAGAGAGGTCAAAAGTTCTCCCTCAACCAGCCTCTCCGGATCCGACCTGCAGTAGGCAGACACCAAAGTAGTCACCAAACGTAGCGAACCACTTGGGGTAACCTACGGCAAGGGTTTAAGTTATCCAGAAAATGGTTCCCGGGGCGGTGGTACCCATACTGACCTTCCAAATTGTTTCAAATTTTTGATGTTGGAAATTTTCGTAAATTTCAAAAACTTGTCAAATGTTACGTCTTTATGTATTTAATAGTTAACATTAAGAATTTAGTCTTTCTTTTATCTTGAAAATATTTTAATTTATAAAATTACTTTCAACTTGTAAAATTTCGTAAGTAAGTCGTTTTATAAGGAATAACAAAAGCTCTATAAATTTATTCAACAATTCATCTAATCTTACACAGTCCCACACAAAGTATTGAGTAAAAAAATTGACCTTTTTATATGCCACTTTATATTTTTAAGAAATAACAGGGTAGTAGTTTCGACATTATCTGGATTCAAAATATTTTTGTTGTTGGTAAACCTTTATGTCAGAATGAATCACGCACCCTCCAACTACTGCCTCAGCCCCCTGACGCTTTGAATACAGGAAATAGTGTGACACGCATAATTACAGTTATTATAAATTCAGATTCGTTCCACATTAGGGAAAGTAGAAATGTTTGTCGAAATATTGTGCTGTTATTATTAACATAAAGATGAAGGAAGTTAGTCGTAGTAATACACGGAGCTGGTCGCTGCATACTCGTATTTTCATTTGAATAAACTATGAGTGAAATAAAATGTCCATATTAAAACTTTCAGAAAGAAGAATTAAAATACTATATAAAATTAATAAATAATATAAAATACTGCTTTACAAAATTGACTGTCCTGAATTGTTTCAAATTAACATCCATATACCCAAAAGATCTTACCCACATTTACTACCCTTTTACTTTAACAACATCAGGACACTGTCTTACCAAAATTCCCCGATTCCGAGATTTCACAGTCTCGGATATAAATATTCTTATCTGGGAGATATATTTTACCCATAAGCAGGATCAACAGTGTTTACTCCAATTCTTTTAGATAACTAGACACAATAGACGTGTATAATTTCTGAAATTTTTGTACATTGAATATCTATTTATTGGTGACTTCTATCATTTCTACTAATGTACTCGTATTTTATTTTATTATGCTTTTGTTGTTACATTTTTTCATTGTATTATATTTTCTGTATTGTTTTAGTTTTGAAGTATTTAAAATAACCGTGTAACGTACGAGTATAAACAACAACTTATAAATAAACTGGAATGTAAAACCCTATTAGGGCGTGTAATAAATAAATCTATCTGTACAACTAAAATTGGCTAATTTTTTTTTTTGTGTTTGTCATTGCCAGGACAAGGTTTGTATAAAACTACTGGTGAACTCTGGCATTATGAAATTTGAATAAAAAAATTGCAATATGTGGCAAGCGAGCTTTTTGAAAGCGAAATATACCGGTAATGAATGTATGGAATGCGGAAGGGGGGGGAGGGAGGGGGAAGGGAAAGTGATGGGGGAGAGAGGAGGGTAACTTGGTAGAGGGGTTCGCGGGACGGGGGGGAGTTGTGTGGGGAAAGGGAAAGTGAAGGAAACCGAGTGGGAACGCGAGAGGGGAAGGGGACGGGGGAGATGAAGAGAAGGTGGAAGAGGAACGGGACGAATGGGAAAGAACACGCAGGGAGAAAAAAATTCTGTATTAAATGTCGTAGCAACGCATGCTGGGAACCAGCTAGTAAATAAATAAACATTACAGTCAAAAGTTGTGTTCATGGGATCAAGGGGGGGGGGAAGGGATGGGGGGATGAAAATATTATTCTGCATCTACATAATGTGTACAAAACTTGTAGTTCAACTGCTGTACTTTGTGAGTTGACTGTAGACTTCTCTTTATACTGGTTTATATCAATTTTTCTAACGAGAATTGTGGAGCTTTTTTGTAAGTTTCATTACTCTTATTATGGACGTTATTTTTATAAAATATTTATATTTGTTTGTGAACGCAGCGAACCAATGAAGCTGATGCAATACAGTTTCATTGAATTCATCGGAAACTTGCTCTCAGAGTTACCTCAACCAACAAAAGGAAGTAAAAGCAATCTGGGGATGGTAGATAAAGTTGTTGTGAAAACCTTCTGCACTTCTGCTGGAACTATTAGCAAATATTTGTAGTTAAATTCTGTTTTAATTAAATAGTATTCTAATGATATATCTGAATGGGGTGTCTTTAGACAGTGGATAGAGTGGATGAAATGTTACTAGGTTATTACTAAAGGGGGAGTTAGTGGCTGTAGCTTGGTCACCAGAAGCGCATTTTGCTTCTGAAAAGAAGTGTAGATCATTTAAACGTTAAGGATTTCAAAAAAAAAATTAAAATTGAATAATTTCGATTGGAGAAGAAGAAAATACTAATAAATCTAAATGAAATTATGAAAAAGAACAAGGCGCGGAAAAATTAAAAGGTAACGATCTTAACTGCGACTCTTGGTCTTACTGGGACAAACGCCTTAACCATCTCCGCCTTTGAAATTTGTAATTTTAAGTCATTTTTGTCGATGTTTTATTTGAAAATCAGATTTAACAATGTTATCTTCCACTAATTTTTCCCATATCCTTGGCTGCTACCTTTTCAAATGATCCAAAGAATTGGTTTGTAACCTAGATGGTGCCTCGGATAACAATATCCAATTTTATTTATTTTTGACTCCTTTTGACCTTTTTTTCTGTGCCTTGTCCTTTTCTTGTTTTCGTTCAAATTTATTAGTATTACATAAATGATAAATTACATTGATAAGTATAGTCTTCAAAAGTTATTATAACAAGATTATTCCAATAAAAAATTAATATATTGGGTTTATGGAAAAACATTCTTCAGAATTTTATATTAAATAAATCCTTCCTAACTTTCGAACTAATAAACGTTGGTAATAAATAATTAATTAGAATCAAAATTTCTAGTTAGGAAACTTTTGTTGAATAATTTATTTTCCTCTGTGAAGAACTTAGTATGTAACAGCAGTAGCGTTTGGGGCGCATCGGGTGACCTCTACAGCCGGACTCTCCCTATCCATCGCCTTCCACCGCAGTGGGTGGATTGGATTCATTCGTTCGTCACCCTTGGACACTCTGATCCCCAGCTTCCTACCCACCCCTCATACCTTTTCCTTCCCAGACCTCCCTCCCCCCACACCCCATCATAAAAATATTTAATAAAAATAATGACAACACAAACAACAAAAATTAACAGCATTACAGCGGCGAGTAGTAGGCGACCCCGGCGCAGGCCAAAAATGTTGGTGAATTACACCAACATTCGCGGCCTGCATACCAATTTAAACTCCGTCCACCACCACCTTTTTTCTCAACGCCCCAACCTACTATTCCTGTCTGAAACGCAGATAGCCGAGCCTGTAGACGCCTCCTATCTGGACTGCCCGGGCTTCACCCTCGCAAGCATGTTCAGACCTAAAGGAGGTGTCTGTCTCTATAGTCGAGCTGACGTCAACTGTGTGCGACTGTTGAATCTGGAAAACTTCAGATTCGACGTAATGTGGGTACGCGTCAATCTTGCCAGTACAGTAAGATTCTACGCGTGTTTATACCGCTCACCGAACCTTAGCGAATCAGACACGTCCGATCTCTTCAAACATTTAAGCGACACTATTGATGACCTCTTGCCCCGCTACCCTATGGCAGAGTTTGTGGTCCTGGGGGACTTCAATGTTCATAACGAACGTTGGTTGAAGTTATCAGGATCAACAGACTCGGCTGGACGCCAAGCGGAATCCTTTGCCCTTTGCTACGGATTGGAGCAAATGGTTCAGGAGCCTACAAGGGTTCCTGATGTCCAGACTCACCGTTCCAATCTGTTAGACCTATTTTTAACTACTGTGCCACACGGTTACAGTATTGAAGTCACAGCGCCTTTAGGATCGTCCGACCACTGCCTGGTGACGACATCAATCCCTGTACACTTCAGACCACCAAACGAGAGGCTGAAGAGAAAAGTGTGGCACTATAGGTCAGCAGATTGGTTCGGTCTGCGGGCACATTTTAATGCTTTCCCGTGGTCAGCCGTCTGTTTTCGGACTTCGGATCCCTCAAGATGTGCCCAAGAAATTGGTGAGGTCATCACATCCGCGATGGATGGCCTCATCCAATCTACTATTAAGGAAACTGGTGTAGGCTCAAAGCCGTGGTTCAGTCGACAATGCGCTGAAGCAGTGACACGAAAAAACGCGGCTTACCGAGCCTACAACACATCTAGAACATCCGAAGACAGAACAGCTTACAACAAAATGGCAAAGGAATCCAAGAGAATCATAAATAGGTCAAAATTCGAGCACGACCAGCAGATCAACAGAAAGCTGACTGCATGCCCGCATGGCAGCAGGCAATTTTGGTCGCTTGCGGGCTCAATAGGTCGCAATTTCTGCAAATCCAGTCTGCCACCTCTTACCAGACCTGACGGCTCACTAGCAAACACCGCCACCGAAAAGGCTAACTTACTAGGTAAAATGTTTGCGGATAACTCAACCCTCGATGACCAAGGTGCTGTCCCGACGTCGGTTCCTCACTGTGGTTTTCGTATGAAAAAGCTGAGGATCCGGCATCGGGAAGTACTCCATGTTTTACGAGGGCTTGATGTTAATAAAGCTAGTGGGCCTGACGGAATACCTGCCCTGGTACTGCAAAAGTGCGCTGCAGAAATAGCTCCAATTTTGACGAAGCTTTTTAAACTGTCCCTGAAGACTGGCTCTGTGCCCTCTGGTTGGAAAAAAGCGGTTATCCATCCTATTCCAAAGAAGGGTGACCGCTCCAACCCAGCCAACTACCGCCCCATAGCGATCACATCAGTTCTGTCTAAGGTGATGGAACGTGTGATCAACGACAAACTGCTCACATACCTCGAGAAGAACAAAATTATTAACGACCGTCAATACGGATTCCGGCGGAACCGCTCGTGCGGTGATTTTCTCGCGTATGTGACGCATGTTTGGGGGCGATGCCTGGAACGTTTCGGTGAGACCCGAACGGTTGCACTGGACATATCCAAGGCCTTTGACCGGGTTTGGCACCGAGGACTTGTCAACAAACTGCATTCTTACGGACTTCCCGCATCCTTGTGTACGTGGATTGCCGACTTCTTGAGGGAGAGGTCGATTCAGATGGTAGTCGATGGTTTCACCTCTTCCTCTCACTCGATAAATGCTGGCGTCCCGCAAGGATCGGTTCTGTCTCCGACTCTGTTTTTGTTGCACATCAACGACCTTTTGTCATGTGCACCAATTCACTGTTACGCGGATGACAGTACAGTTCATGATAGCTTTTTGTTTGACAAGCCTCCAAAGGGCTCACAAACTCCAACAGCTCGTAAGGCTTTGAAGCAAAGAATGGACGGTCACCTCGAGAGTGTTTTCTCTTGGGGTAAAAATAATCTCGTTGAATTTAATGTTTCAAAGACCCAATCTTGTGTGATTACGTCTAAAAGGGATCGCAATGAAAATCTAGTCTCTTTCAACGGAAGCAATCTTCCGAACAGGCCCTCCATTGATATGCTTGGTGTAACCCTAAGTGACCAGCTCAGGTATGGGGGCTCCATCGAAGCCAGAGTAAAGTTAGCCTCCCAAAAACTGGGCGTACTGTACAGGGCCCGCAGATACTTTAATAGTACACAACTGCTAACCCTGTACAAATCGCAAGTGCGCCCCACGGTTGAATTTGGCAGCCACCTCTGGTCTGGAGCTCCAAAATACCTGAAAAATACCCTCGACTCTGTGCAGAAACGGGCGGTCCGTTTGATAGATTCTCCCATCTTAACAGACGGATTGCAATCTTTAGAGCACAGGCGTCGGGTGGGAATGCTATCCTTGTTCTACCGGTATTACAATGGAAGATGCTCCGAGGAACTAGCATCATTGATCCCTTCGGCACCGGTGCATAGTCGGGAAACACGCCAAACGCGTGCCCAACATTTGTACACAGTTGACATTTGTCACATGAGAACGGGTCGTTTCTTCGACTCGTTCTTGTGTTTAACAGCTCGGCTGTGGAATGATTTGGGGGCCTCTGTGTTTCCTTCTTCCTACAACATAGGTCTCTTCAAGACCAATGTTCATTCCTTCCTCTCCTCAAAAAGACCCTCCACACAGCATCCCAGATGACATAGGGAAATTATTTTCCTCAGGGCCTCCTGTGTGGAGTTAATGTAAAAAAAAAAAAAAATGTAAATGTTTAATTGATTTCCATTAGCTCTAATTAATCCCTTTGATTTATCTGAAAATATATATTTTACGAATCAAGTATCTACATTTTGATTAACATAGTGTAATGTATCATATTTTACCTCAGTGGTCTAGAGGCTCTTCGGGTCACATATTTTAGTTGCCGAGTTATGCCGAAGGTAGATTGACGAAGTCTTTGGGTTTCAGGAGCTCCGTAGATCAGAACTAGCCTTCAGCCAGAAGGGATGTTTGTCCTCTTTATAATTACAACACAAAATAAACAATCACCGTGTTATTAAGAACCCAAGTCCTTCAATCAAGCATCCTATAGTTTATAAGGATACAAGTACTTTAGCATACAGGTTCCAGTACTAACCATTTATTTATTTATTTATTTGATGCAATATATTTATATTTTATACACAATTCAATTTACCCGTGCTGAGGCCTCCATTTCAAATACAAAATTATACACAATACATATAAACATAAACATACATATATACATACACATATATATACACATACATATATACATACATAGACATACATACACACATACATACATATATAATATTGGTGAAAAAACGGAAAAAAGTAAATAAAAAACATACGATTAAGATAAATTAAACTAGTAGAGATTTAAAATTAACGTAAATGTATAAATAAATAATATTATATAAGGTTAAAAACGATATTTTTAATAAGTGTTGTGTTTGTGGGTGTTTGTGTTTTATGTTGGTTTTGTGTGTTAGTTTTATGTTTTTTTTTTTTATTTTATGCTATGATATTTTGGTAGTATTGTCTATTTTGGTCTTTAATCCATTTTGTAATTTTGTGTCGGAATTTATTTTTGTTTTCCTCAATTTTATTTTCAAGTGTTAGACTGTTGAATGCTTTTATAGCGTGATATTACCATTTGAAGATATTCTCTGACAAAACAACTGGCCTTACAGTCTAGTCTACGGGAATAACAATACTAGATGGAATACCCCGAAATATTCTCGGGAGCAGAGCGTATTGTTAGTACTACACCGGAGAGATTATATTTACCAAAGTTCAACCATTTTGGTTCGAATGCAGTGGAAAATAGGTCTCCCATGCAAACGTGGTTAGGCATTTAACCCATTCTAATTTCAGTAACCGCCCTTTATAAATGCTATTATGTATTTGTTTTAAATATGAATATGGTTTATAAAACAACGCACTTTGTAAAACAATAGAGACAGTAAAATGTAAATCAATTTTATAAAAGTATCAGTTGAATATACAATATTCAACGGCCAAACGGCCGTTTCAAATCGGCCTTTAGAATCATTTAAAAACGTTTCCTGTTAATATCGTTCTCTCTGGAAAACATTATAACATACTACTCCATTATTCTATCGCAAACTGAAAAAGAACTGCCCCGGGGACCATTTATTGGATAACTTACTAACAGCTCTATTATAGGTCACCCCAAATGGTTTGCTATGTTTGTTGACTTGTCGGGATAATGGGTGAGGTTTACCCTAGATTTAGTGGCGGATGCATCTGCCCACCAACTGCGTGGCAGGCGGGTTCGTGAGAGACTGGTTAAGACTTTTTGACCTCTCCATCTTGACTCTTTTGAAATATCGCCTTGCACCGCAGCGTGAGGGATGATCATACGTCTATCACTCCTAAACACACGACCTCCAGATTCTTACATACTCCTCATATCTTCCTAAATTCCTCACCTCATACCTCCCACTGCAACCCCAAAGATAACAAAGGCCTCGAGGGGAATAATTTTCATGAAGGTCTCCCGTGTGGAGCTAATGTATCCTCCTTTCTCCCCTTAATAACACAGTCAATGGAAAATTAAACGGTTTAATTAACTAAAAAGAAGGAATCAATAACGCTCATTCATCGGAGCATCATCAAGGATATTAGTTCTAATATTAGGCAGTTTGATATTTCCAATTTAGAAATTTATCTGAAAGTTTAGTATCTCTTGCGGTCCCAAATTCAAACATGAAAATGTTTTCCATTGAATGCCTTTTGAAATATTTGAACGCATTTGTATTTTTGTGATAAAATTCCTGATTTCATAAGCTGTAAAAATTATTTCCTACCACGTATTACGTTTCTACGTTACCCTTGTACCCTCCAAATGCGAAAAGCAATATGAAAAATTCATGTATTCAATTCTTTAGTGTTTGGGTCTGGATACGCGCCATAAATATATTTAAATACATTTGGGCATTCATTTCTTTTAAATTAATAATTTATGCTATGGGACCATGGGGGCGCCATCTATGGTTTTTGTATTATATTGAATTTACCTATGTGACATTGAAATTCAGTATATTCATGCATTTTCTTACCTCTGTGGAGCAGGCAATTACTTCCGACGTGAGTGTTAGTGAAAGCCAAGAGATGTCACTCCTAGTCACGCATAATCGAATAATTCACCCAGAATTGAATTATTGTTGTACCTAATATTTTTGGCACGTATTATTAATATGCAAATTTATATTCATTGTTGAAACTTCCTTCCTGTGCTAAACACATGTTGAGATGGTGCACTTACCGCATTGGCAAAAATCGATATTTTGAATGAAAACTACTGTCGTTTTGTGCTGGACATCGTTCAAGAGCTGCATTCTCTGAGTGAGTATTGTTTTGTTTTCACTTAGGATTTTGGAATTGCTGTGTAGACTGTTTTGTGTCACATGGGAAAGAGTTCAACTTTCCTTAATTTACATAGGGTAGTTTTCCCTCGTGTCAGGAGCTATTTACACGCCCCTACAGGGTCTGTGTAATTATGCAACTCTTGTTTTGTTTTGTGCTTATTATAAAATATACCAGAAATGGTTCAGGAAATTGTGCAATTTTGCATTTTTCAAGAATTCTACTTTCATACTAGGAAAACTGTTGAAAAATGAGAGAACAATGGTGGACCGGTGGAGATAGAGAAATGTCGGGAAATATTCGTAGTTCTTGCTCTTCAGAAATTCTATAAACTTGTATTTACAGGTGGCTTGATGCAAGCCTTTATACTTCCAGCATTTTGTGACCTGAATAACATTATTCCCGAAAAGAAACAACATATTTAGATTTGTTCCTACAGTTGTTCAAAAACCCAACACGTGATAAAAGAAAAACTATATAAAGCGTAAGATTTTTAACGCGTGTTTACGCAACTATATGCATTTCACTTTAACATGTGTTTCCGCATTCCTCTTCCCCACCTCTAATCCAAGTACCTGTCCTTATCTGACAGTGTTTGGCCAAATAATTTCCATTTAAAAAAAAAAAAAATATTATTTTACATTAACTCCACACAGGAGGCCCTGAGTAAAATTATTTCCCTCAGGAGGTGGCTGCCAAATTCAACCGTGGGGCGCACTTGTGATTTGTACAGGGTTAGCAGTTGTGTACTATTAAAGTATCTGCGGGCCCTGTACAGTACGCCCAGATTTTGGGAGGCTAACTTTACTCTGGCTTCGATGGAGCCCCCGTACCTGAGCTGGTCACTTAGGGTTACACCAAGCATATCAATGGAGGGCCTGTTCGGAAGATTGCTACCGTTGAAAGATACTAGATTTTCATTTCGATCCCTTTTAGACGTAATCAGACAAGATTTACATCAATAAATTATGGTGTAATCAGTTAACGATCCTCAGCTATATTATTTTTGTTACCGCTCGCGTATTAAACACGGACGGCGACGGTTGCCCCTCTACCAAGGTACTACTCAACTGACATCTCTTGAGACACCTCAAACCACTTATGTATAATAAGACGTTTGTTGAAGGACATTGAAACTTACAATGAATATTGAACTGGAAGCTCTGGATGCTCTGTGTAATTCTGAAAAAACTGAAAGTGCCCAGCTGTCGATCGTTTGTCGTAGGCTATTTTCGTAAGCGTTCGGGTATTAGTCACCAACGGTGACAGATTCCACTCCAATAAGATACTAAATAACTGACATCTGTTGAGGCACCTCAAATCGACATATAACTACCTATAATAACGCCATGCGTTGAAGGACATTGAAACTTACAATGAAAATTGAACTGGACCAAATTTGAAGTGAACTCGATACTAAAGGAGCCCAACTGTAGATCGTTTTTTTTGTTATTAGTTTTTGGGATATTATGCCGTGTTGCGCTACCTCCTTCTTTAGCCAACGTTTCGGACAGCGTTACAGTGTCCGTCATCAGGGCAGATGTGTAATAGTTAGGGGTGATGTTTGTACTTATCTACTTATAGTCCAGTCAAGGAAGGATGTGTAGAGCGCGTGAGCAGGGACCTTGTGTTTTATAATGATAATGATAATTATATCATGATAATTTTATAATATTTTGTTACATTAACAGCGTATAAAATTATAAACCTCATTGTTATCACTGTTCTCAATAACATCATGTTACACTCTCATCCTCTTTGGACGTGGGGGTTCTGGTAAGCGTTGTTCATCCATGGTATATTCATTCTCAGTAGTGGATGTTCTTGTTGAATGGGCTCTACGTCGTGTTCATCGTCGTCCTCGGCAACAGGCACGCTGTTGAGGCATCTCCCTTGGCAGTGGAGGCACGCTGCAGAACAGGTCAGCATTGCTTTTCGGCATCCACATTTGCCAATTGCACAATCCTTGGTGCCACGGCAAAATATCATATTCAGAAGGACCTCCGGTGCTGGTGGATCTTCTGTTGTAATTGGCAACAGGGTCTCTCCTTCATGTTTCCACCCCCATTCTTCAGGGGGCAGCTCAATCGGTGCACTGGGAATGCTGTATAGCTGCGCTCACTGTTGGAGGGAGGGAGCTGATGTCAGGTTTCGTATTTGCTCACCTATTAGGTCCCACATATTAGGTCCACCGATCTTGTGAACGACTGGAAGCGGTACTGGTTAAGGGAGGTAGGTCTTTTTGGCGCCGTATACCATTTAAGGAAACATTTATTTCCAGCCTCTTCAACCTCATCGCGAGTAGAGGAGGGGTTGTAAAAGATCATTGCCACTTGCTTGATGATTTCTGACTTCAAGTACAATTTTGAGAAGCCCACCTTTCCTTAAAGTTGCAGATGTTGTATCGCAGCCGGTAAATGAATGTAAGAACAGGATGTGTTCAAATCCACGGTGTTGCATCTCTTGAATGGACAGTGCCATTGTTTCGGTTTTCCCTCGTCCAGGTTTCGCAGCAGAATATCTTGGGTGGGAGGAGTGGAAGCAATCAAAAGGACAGTGAGGTTCACATCCTCACCAACGACAGCCACAGAATTGTGAGAGGATTGTTCCACAGCAGTCTTAACGACAAGGACATCGGCATCATCGGTGGCGTAAAGAGTCTGTATCCCATTCTCCCGAAGCTTTGTCCGTAGGAAATGAAGTTAATTTTGTTGGTAGGATTGGATAAAAAAAATCTTCCTGTTTAACAGGTATTGATGTGTTCCAACTCAAGCTGATGTCAGCTGACCTTCTCAGTCTGTATCATCGTATATGTTCTTGTGATTTCGTACTGTTGACTGGGTTTGCGTACCCATCAAATACCACAGTGCGAGTCATCCAGGATAGTGTTGGTTGACGTAGGTGGTGTAACGATCACAAATTGTGGCAACGGAGGCATCTTTTTGCCAAATTAGTCTGTGTAGTAGAAATTAACTATGTTCATCTGAGACAGTAGACCAGTTTTTTGGTAGTTTTCTCTTTCGCATCCCACTTTCATTGAACAGTGCCAAGGGAAATGGGGCCAACTTATACTCAAAGAATTTCATCAAATCTTCATCTGATCGTTTGCTTATCAGTTTGCTTGATCGTTTGCTTATTGGCTGAAACAGCAATGTTGGGTCAAATGCAACCTTTTCATTGTGAATTTTTGTCGACGAGCTGACATAAGACATTGACATTATTTCACTGGTTTGTGGGAAGGGAGGATGTGCATCAATGAAGGGAGGATGTGCAACTGACTGTGTTTGGAATGTCTGCTGTATCTCTACTTCGGTGGGCTTGTCAGATGTCCTTGTGCTGTTCACTTGACGTGAATAAGATTCCATACAAAGCTCTTCAAGGGAAGTGCAGATCTCATGAGTTGCGCTCATACTAACTAACCACTTGCTGAATACATTGTGCGAAACAAATCTGCCTCCTGTTATGCCTCTTCGGCTTTTGAATGATGGCATCAATGTGGTTTCAATGGTCATATCTGACCATACGCCTGACTAAAAGCCATCAGAGTGTCGCATAATCGTCGTCGCGCATCGGTATGTCAGTAATAAGATAAAAACAGCTTTTTCTGAAAATGACATTTTACGAAAAAACTTTAAATTTGGTGTTAATATTTACTGGTTGGAGATTTATTTACATATGCATATATATTCTAAAAGGAAATTAAATTCTTTACAACTTCTTTCAAATAAATTTCTTTTTGTAAGGAATAGTTTAGACGATATGAAGGAATGTTTGATGAAAAATGTGAGGTAAAATGATTTTTCTCGAAAATATCTACATTTCTGGAGCGTGTAACTCAAAAACGGCTGGGATTTAGAAAATTACGTAAAGAATAAAAGTTGAAGTTAATTTTATGATCTTTTACTTATTCTTAGAAAATTTTCCTCTGCGACGCACCTTTTTTGAGGTATTAGCGGAAACCCGAAAATTGAGACCTTCCCCCCTACCCTCTCCCCCTAGCTCACCACCTAGACGTCAGGACTTTTAGTATGTTCACACCCTAAGCACCCTAAACAAGTTTCTGAAGGAATTGCTTAGGTCCCTGCTCACGCACTCTACACCTCCTTTTGGAGCATTTATTGACTGGACTATTAGGAGCGATACCGTTTCGCCAGCTCCACTCCTCTACGAGCTAGCGCTACAATATACTTCAACATGTTTTTTTGCGTTTAGCCTTGATGTAACCGTCAATTACCGGATACCAAGAACTATTGAGCTTAGCTCCGTCGTCTCTATTAATATTTATAGTCTCTATTAATATTTATAGGACTTTAAAAAAACATAATGTATCGTAGTTTCTGAAAAGTAAACATTCTGAGAAAATCATATCTCCCCTTTAATGTCAAGAAGTAAGTGCAAAGTGCTAATATATATTAGTTAGTTTTACAAATAGAAATTCTCCATTTATTGTTATTTTAAATTTTTCGTTCCGGTTTGACGTTAAGGAATGTAAATCCATAGACAGATCCGCCAGCGTTGCCAGTGTTTATCGCTTTATTATTTGTTCCCTGTCAATATTGGTTCGGTGGTCAAAGGTGAAACCATGCTCGGGATATCGTTATAAAATCGTCGGAAATTAAGCCTATCGAACCGATATTGTAGTACCAACTTTACCGTCGCAGTAAGAATATCTTGTTGTACCGTTTAGTTTACGATTTGCCTCCTTTACCTCCGTTGGTAGCAGATAACCCACTGTAGTTTAGTGAACACTGATACCACCGGACATCACGCAATGGCTCTACACTCCCTTCAAGGACCGCTCTGTTTCTACGTGGGATATCTTTTATAGGTGGGCGGAGTGGGTGTTGAAGAAGGGAAGCAAAAAGTATGCATAAAGCAGGAACATAACTGCAAAAGGTTTAAAATGCTTGATCGCCCAACGACCATAATTTTCCTGCCTTGTAATGTTCTTGTAAAGTGGAGACATTGGGTACATTTTAGTAGTTATTGTCTTGTCCAAGGGTCTCACGGATAGTTCACCGTCTGAACAGGAAGGGGTGGTTTAAGTAATATATTGTGGAGGTTGGTGTTCCTCTCGAGAGAAGTTAGTAACAGGTGTGATGCTGAAACACAAGTTTTATAAAAGAAAAATAACTCTCGTTCAAAACTTTTGACAGAAATTTGAAATTGATGAGTTCCAAATTTTAAATATATAGAAAAGTAATATAATTTATGAAAGATTCAAATAGAATTATATTTATCAAAGTTATGAATGTCGTCTAAAATAGGTTCGTTATAAGTTTGATAACTAGAAAGTAAAACTTTCTCGTTAAATTTCCTGTGAAAACGAAGCATTCATCTGCTTGAACAAATCCAAATTTAATATTTAAATATCTTTATGAATAATAATGAAGTCAGTTGCAAACTGCAGATTGTAGACCGCTCAGTGCTCAGAGATTCCGCGGGGCAAGCAGCAGTAATTAATTATATTGTTCCTACCCATAGAATATAGAATACCTAACACTATTCTATAAACTACATTCCAACCGATCCCAAATAATTTTATAAAATTTGAAAATCTCCAAAACCTATATTTTCGTCAAATTTCTTAGTTTTAATGAAGAAGTTCTATAAAATCTTAACTTTCATCGAATTCTAGATTTTCATTCTGTTGGCTTTATCATAAGTAAGAACCTACATTATTTAAGATTACCTAATTCACGGGTCGGGCTCATGGGGATATACATAGCTAACACGAGTTACTGGGTGGATAGATGTGGAAAGGATATGAAAGGAACATTAAGATGTGGAATAATAAGACTCGGGTACGTTGTTAATGCTGAAGGATGTGAGGGCTGAGATATTCATACACAACTTTACTTGGACAAATAAGGATCTCTCAAGGAATTAATGATGTTGTTCAATTTGGTAGTTCTAGGAAAGTTGGTTGTTATCTATCACTTGTTTTCTCTTTTTTTCACCTAAAATAGCACTCATCAATAAATCCCTGTGATATTTCAAAACCAAACGTCATGTAAAGTAGACAGTTTTTATACTTAGAATTCGAGTTTACAAACTAAATTCTCTTAGTCGCAGATATTTAACATTAAAACTCGCGTGCCTGAAACATAATTTCATTTTCATATCAAGTTTTCTATTATGTGCCTATGTTTTTATTTGATATTCCTTAATGAAATTTAAAGTGATTTATATTTGCAATGTTTGTAGGTGGTATTTAAGCTCAAAGGACTGTAAATTGGTGGCTTGTGAGAGTGATAAAAATGAGGTATAAGGAATACTTAATGCAAGTATTATAAACGAACACTAGCATTAATAATAAGATTATAGGAGTACCACAAAAGATTTTAGGGGGGGGGGGGGGGGGATTGTTCGTAAGATTAAATAAATGAGATTGTAGCAACCACGCATTGTTGCTACGTCACGTGTTGGATTACGCCCGAAACGATCGATATGTGGCGAGTCAACTTAACTACCTGCGCTGTGAGAAGTACTTACTTAAGAATTCAAATTCAAGCAATTCGAATTCCAATTCATTTGAACAGCAAGCTGAAACAAATGGTATCTATTCTTATTTTTATTTTTTCAGACTGTCACTCTCCATATGTTGATAACATTGTAAAAATTTTAATGGCACATAAAAAAACTATCAACCGATGATTCTAGAGTTTTCTTTTAACTGTGTTTACGTAGCACGTACGATTGCTACATTGGTGACACCGACGTTCACATTAGTGACCACGAAGTTTACATTTGTGAATCCGACAGTGAGCACGACGCGTGCAAGTACGTCTACCGCGAGCACGTCGCGCACGAAATAAACTCTTCGGTGATAAATTTCGCGCACCAATCATCATCATGTCTCTTGTGAGCGGAACATCTGAGGACAGCCAGCAACCAAGTAACCAGCAACCCAACATCAGGAATCCACCGCCTGAGGTCAATCGAGTGGCAGTACGCATTCCGCCTTTTTGCCCTACTGACCCAGAGTTATGGTTCGCTATGGTGGAGCGCAGCTTCGAGGCAGCAGGAGTGACCGTGGATGCCACAAAATTTGGTTTCATTCTCGGAGCCTTGGAGCCCGCCCACGCCCAAGAAGTCCGGGACATCATTGTGAAGCCCCCTGAGGTCGGTGCATATGCACTATTAAAATATGAACTAACCAGACGCCTCAGCTCCACGCAGGAGCAGAAGATAAGGAGACTTCTGGAACATGAAGAAATCGGAGACCGTAAACCCTCCCAATTCTTGAGACACCTGCGCACCCTCGCCGGCAGCGCTGTGCCCGATGAGGTTTTGAGAACCCTATGGATGGGTCGTCTTCCTAGAAGTATGCAGGTGGTTCTGGCTACGCAGCAAGACACTCCGCTTGACAAGGTGGCCAGCTTGGCCGACGCCATAGCAGACTATGCTGGTAGACCGGCAGTTAACTCAGTGGCTGTTCCATCGTCCGAAGATTCATTGATTACACAGATGGCGCGGTTGATGCAGCCTCTCCAACAAGAGCTCGCTACCTTGAGGCGCGAAGTTTCGACACTACGCTCTGGCCAGCATAGGAGGAGCGCCACCCCGCATCGTTGGAGCAATCGTTCCCGCAGTCGGTCCAGAGGTCGTCAGCCCGAGGGAACATGCTGGTACCACTGGAAGTATGGGACGAAGGCAAGCAAGTGCACCAAACCCTGCAACTTCCAGCAGGAAAACGCGCGGGGCCCAAACTGATGGCGACCAGCACCAGCCCCAACCAAGTCAGTCGCCTTTTTGTTACCGACAGGGTAACCCGTACCCAATTTCTTATAGACACCGGCGCAGATCTCTGCGTTTTCCCACGACGCCTTGTCCAGGGACGCCCCACTAAAGCGACATACGAACTGGCAGCAGCAAATGGCAGCACAATCGCTACTTATGGCAGCCTAACGCTCAACCTGGATCTGGGATTGCGACGCGACTTTACTTGGAGCTTCGTCATTGCAGACGTCTCCAGGCCAATCATCGGGGCAGACTTTCTCGCCAAGTACGAGCTACTGGTGGATGTCCGAAATAAACGGCTGCTGGACCAGGTGACGAATTTGACCATCACGGGAAAACGAAGCGACAACAAGATCGCTTCCATTAAGACGGTCACAGGAACGTCCCCGTATCATAAGCTTCTTCAACAGTTTCCTGACATCACTCGCCCTGACGGCGCCAGGAGGGAAGTTCGTCACGCAACACTGCACCATATTAACACCACGCCAGGACCTCCAACAGTCGAACGCCCACGACGCCTTGCTCCTGACAAGTTAAAACGCGCCAAGAAGGAGTTCGAGGCCATGGTCCGTCTCGGAATCGCTCGACCTTCCGAGAGCTCTTGGGCATCTCCCTTGCACATGGTACCCAAGAAGGACGACCAGTGGAGACCATGTGGCGATTATAGAAGATTGAACGCCAGAACTATTCCGGACAGATACCCCGTACGCCACATCCAAGATTTTGCACAGGCACTGAGCGGCACCAAGATCTTCTCAACGATTGATCTGGTGCGGGCATATAATCAAATCCCTGTGGCTCCCGAGGACATTCCGAAAACAGAAATCACTACGCCATTCGGACTCTTCGAATTTCCGGTGATGTCTTTCGGCCTCCGCAACGCAGCCCAGACCTTCCAACGCTTCATGGACGAGGTTACCAGAGGCTTAGATTTCTGTTACGCCTACATAGACGACATCCTTATTGCCTCAACGTCAGAGGAAGAGCACTTAGCCCACCTCAAGATATTATTCCAGTGCCTGCAGGAATATGGTGTTGTCATAAACACCGCCAAATGCCATTTCGGCCTGACTAAAGTCAAATTCCTAGGATACCTGGTGTCCGACGCTGGCACTTCACCCCTCCCAGATAAAGTGGAGGCCATCAACAACTACAGCCAACCAGCTTCCATCAAGGATCTCCGCCGTTTCCTGGGAGCAATAAATTTTTACAGAAGATTCATTCCCAACGCCGCGAGGACACAAGCTCCACTCAATGACCTCCTAAAAGGGAACCAAAAAGGCAAACAACTCGTGTCTTGGACTGCCGAAACAGTAGAAGCTTTCAGCAAGTGCAAGGAAGCTCTGGCCCAGGCAACCCTGCTCGTTCACCCGAAGTGCGACGCCCCACTCTCTATCGTCAGCAACGCGTCTGATACTACAGCCGGTGCCGCACTCCACCAATTCGTCGCAGGTCACTGGGAGCCTCTAGCATTCTTTTCGAAGAAGTTTTCGGCAGCTGAAAAGAAATATGGCGCATACGACAGAGAACTACTAGCCATCTATCTCGCTGTGAAATACTTTCGCCACATGGTGGAAGGCAGGTCGTTCACCATATTTACAGACCATAAGCCTATCACGTTCGCCTTCCAACAAAAAGCAGACAAATGCTCACCAAGGCAATTCCGCCATCTGGACTATATCAGCCAGTTCACAACTGACATCCGACACGTCTCCGGAAAAGACAACATCGTCGCGGATGCTCTCTCCAGGGTCGAGACGATAGATACTCCTCTGGACTACGCAGCGCTGGCAGCTGACCAGATGTGCGACCCTGAACTGGAACAACACTTGCAAGGAAGTTCTAGCCTACAACTTAAAAAGATTAATATTCCGGGTACTGACGCGCATCTCTACTGTGACGTCTCAACTACCATAGCCAGACCCTTCGTCACGAAGAAGTTCAGACCTGCGGCATTCAATGCGGTCCATCAGCTGGCACACCCTGGAATTAAGGCCACGGTTAAGCTCATAACTCAACGTTATGTCTGGCCGGCCATTAAAGCTGAGACTATTAAGCTCGGACGCAATTGCCTTCAATGCCAACGAAGCAAGATTACACGGCACGTGTCAGCACCCCTGGGAGCCTTTCCCAGACCCTCCGCTAGATTCGAGCACGTCCACATCGACATAATCGTCATGCCTTCTTCAGAAGGATGCCGATACTGTCTCACGTGCGTAGACAGATTCACGAGATGGCCAGAGGCATTCCCGATCCCAGACCAAGAGGCTGAAACAGTGGCGCGTGCTTTCTACAAGGGCTGGATAACAAGATTCGGCACTCCACTCCGCATTACTACGGACCAAGGGAGACAATTTGAGTCGAGGTTGTTCAGGCAGTTGAATTTCCTGGCAGGCACGACGCAAATCCATACAACTGCATACCACCCCGCAGCAAATGGCATGGTGGAACGATTTCATCGTCAACTGAAAGCAGCGATCAAGTGCCATCAGAATAACCGTTGGACGGAAACACTTCCCACCGTACTCATGGGAATCAGAGCAGCTTGGAGAGATGACCTCGCTACAACCTCAGCCGAGCTAGTATACGGCGAGCCGCTCCGCTTACCCGGCGAATTTCTATGTACAGCACGACCTAATGTTAACGACGACACCGGAAGCTTCCTAAAGAAACTACGGAAACATTTCAACGAGCTGAGACCAGTTGAAGGTACCCGCCATGGTTATGGACATCGTTTCGTCTTCCAAAATCTTCCCACAGCTTCTCACGTCTTTCTGAGGGACGACACAGTCAAGAGCCCGCTTCAACAACCCTACAGCGGCCCTCATAAAGTCGTTCGTCGGCACGAACGAACATATACCATACTGGTAAAAGGGAAGGAAATCACCGTGAGCATCGACCGCCTCAAACCAGCATACGTTGCTCAAGATCTTGAGAGTTTCACATCACACTCGCAAACCGCATCAGAGTCACCAGCCGCCACATCACAACCAACCCTTCCGTTGTTCGATGGCAGTAAGGATCGGACACACACAACCACTCGTTCTGGAAGGCGGGTTCGATTTCCCGATCACCTCGGTATCTGACTATTCCTCGTATGTCTGCGTTGTCTGGGGAGGGAGTCCTGTAGCAACCACGCATTGTTGCTACGTCACGTGTTGGATTACGCCCGAAACGATCGATATGTGGCGAGTCAACTTAACTACCTGCGCTGTGAGAAGTACTTACTTAAGAATTCAAATTCAAGCAATTCGAATTCCAATTCATTTGAACAGCAAGCTGAAACAAATGGTATCTATTCTTATTTTATTTTTTCAGACTGTCACTCTCCATATGTTGATAACATTGTAAAAATTTTAATGGCACATAAAAAAACTATCAACCGATGATTCTAGAGTTTTCTTTTAACTGTGTTTACGTAGCACGTACAATTGCTACAAGATGGTTGTCACCAAATATTAACGTGCTTATCACTTAAATAAAAGACTGTCTCCGTGTTTCAGGGCGTCTACCTTATTGTTGTGAATAATTTTTGATAAAATAGTTTATTATATGGTCCGATTTTTTTGCGCAGTGAAAATAAGCCAAAAATAATATTTTACTGATTTTACATAATTTCCAAAACATTAAATAAATTAAAAAACATTTTGGTGTTCAAGATTTACCAAAAGTTTTATCAGTTTTGTTGAAAAAGCTCGTTACATTTTTAATCTAAAAATCTATTACAATTTTTTTTATTTTTTTTTTATTTAATATAGATATATAGTACAGTGGTTTTATATAAATTACATATCGGTACACAAATTATTTAAAATTGCAATCTCACCAAAGAAGAAACTAGTTCTTGTGCTTGATGAGCGAGTTACACTAATTATAACAGAAATAGAATAACATTATGCAATAGGTAAGTATATAATGGGAACAATTGAAACTTCTGGATTATCTATAAGTGTTGGTGTACATACATGGGATACGGTTACATACTAAAATATTATGCACTTAAGTGAAATTCGAAAAATCTAAATAAAATAGAGATGAATATAGATTGATAATACATAGAAAGAAAGAGAAAAACAGGTAATTATTAAGTTAAGTTTATTAAGTTAATTTATCCCGATGAAGTGAAGCTTCAGTTTGAGTTTCAGTTTATTGATGTCTTTGGTTTTTTTTATTTCAATCGGAAGGTTGTTGAAAAACTTTATTCCTAAATAGATATAATTGTTTTGCATTAGTTTGGTATTAAATTTTGGTATTTTGAAGTTGTCTTCATATCTTTTTGATTGATGGGTTTCAAATTTTTTCATGATATTATCTTTGTAAATTTGGATAATTGCATTTTTCTTGAAGATATTCTCTACTCGAGGCACCGTGAAATCGGCGAAAAGCGTTTCTGTTGGATAAGTGGAGGGTTTCTTTAGGTTTACTTTAATGATTAGCTTCTGGATCACTTTGATCGGAGTTAGAATATTGTTGTATGACCCCCCCCATCCAATAATTCCATATTGAATTGATGACTGGATTAGTGCATAGTATACTCTTTTTAGATTGTTGCGAAAGTAGAGTTTACGTCAATATTATTTAATAAATGGTCATTATTAACATTTCATGACCTTCTCATCTTCGGGGAAGTCTGTGTTTAAAATGGAAATTAGATAGGTAATAAAGATGATCTCCCGGGAAAGGGATCAGATTAAAGAGGATTTTAAAAAGGCTTAGAAATTTTATAACTGCGAGCGGCTCGATCACAAATTTTGAACTTTACTTTTAAAATATTCCTGGAAAAGACGTGACGATCAAAACGTAATGAAATTTAACTTTTCAAATAAATATAGGAGATCAGTGAAATCCGTCTTCCGAATTCCTGACAAGGCGCCATTTGTTCTTATTCTTTATTTTAATTTCCGATGAAATGATTCCGCATCATTATAACATCACAAAGAGGAATATGATTGTAGATTGTAGTTCCGAAATAAGAATGATATTAATTTCCTTGTACACTATGACATGTTATCCACAAATATGTTCTAAAGCATTACAAATACGTTCTAAACATGCAAATCTACAGTTAACCGCGACACTGATATAGCAATAGTAGACTCAACAGAGACAAACACTAAACAGTGTAGTACATATCTGTAATGTACACGTACTTTGCCCCATTTTCACAGAAAACAGAATAAAATAATTATGGAAAATTTTACAGAAAACAGGTTGAAATCGCATTGCCGTTTAGTCAAATACTCACATTTTATCATTCAATAGATCTGACAGCATATTCATCAGAACTCAGAATATAAAAAACCCAGGCGTGGTGACAAATAGACCACAGTTTTTGGAGAGATTTGAATCAGTAAGTGGAAAAAAGCCATTATTTATTTCGGCAAATTAAAAGCGTCTCAAAACCGAGTCAAGGACATAGAGTTATTATTCAAAACTTTTTTTATAGCTCCACACAGGAGGCCCTGAAAATAACAATTTCTCTTGGGGCCCATATTATCCAATGCGGAAGGTATTTTTAGGGAAATGAAGGAGAAGAAGTTCTGGGAAGGAAAAGGGTATCAGGGTTAGGTAGCAGTGGCGTTTTGGTGACATAGAGTGCTAAGATTGAAAAATACGACGTTATCGATGTTGTTGCAGCTGAAAATATATTTTTTTTTCAAAATTCCAACTTTTTGGATGAAGCTATACTGAAATCTGGATGCGGCGCAACCCTTGACTGAAAGAATTCTGAAAATCTTCATAAAAAAAATTGAAATTAAAAAAAAAATCATTTTCAGCTACAACAACGTCAATAGGGTCGTTTTTTTCAATCTTAGCCCTCTAGCTCACTGAACACTCATGGACCGCCACTGTTAGGTAGGTATCTGGGGGTCTATGTGTCCAGAAGTGACGGACGTATGAATCCATCCCTCCCACTGTAATACAAGGCAATGGGTCAAGAGAGTCTGGTTGGAGAGGTAAACTGTCTCCATCGATCAACCTCTCGCGTTCCGCCCCGCCTCGCAGTAGGTGGGCAAAGTCATCCCGTGTCAAAACCTAGATTAACATCACCGTATGAACCCGGGAACCTCTGCTTATTCACCGAACGTAGCGAATGGTGACCTATGGCAGGAGTATTGGTTTTCCAATAAATGATTCAGGAGGAGCGGTACCCATGCCTGCCTCCCAATTTGCTTTTTTTTTTTTTTTTTTTTTATTTGTTTCACTTGATTTATACATGTGTGTTACATATTTGACTAATGTGAGCCTCACTGGGTGCTTTACCCGTGCTGAGGACCTCATTTTACAGTTTGATATGATTTTTTTATTAAAGATACATATAAAATAAAAACTAAAGAAAAAAGAGACTCAACAATAACATATGAGAATTGAAAGAAAGAAAATAGAGCAAAACAAAATAGAGTAAAATAACACTAAAATAAAACAATAGAATAAAACTATATAAATAGGATAGATACATATAAACCGATAGTGAAATTAAAAGGTTTTATATATTAGTGAGTATTGCAATGGTGTTTATGTCTATGTGTTTTTATTTTTTTTGTTTTTTTTTATGTTGTGATTTTTTTGTAAAGTTGTCTTTTTTGGTCTT
Organism: Limnephilus rhombicus; assembly: GCA_929108145.2. Taxonomy (NCBI): domain Eukaryota; kingdom Metazoa; phylum Arthropoda; class Insecta; order Trichoptera; family Limnephilidae; genus Limnephilus; species Limnephilus rhombicus. The sequence goes on along the minus strand of OV815298.1, from coordinate 30,814,473 downwards.
TAATCCATCTTTTAATTTTGAGTGTGAAAAGTTTTTTGTTTTCTTCTTTTTTTAAATCGAGTGAAAGATGGTTGAATGCTTTTATTGCCTGGTATTTGTGGTGTCTTTGTCCAAAGCTTGTGTTTATCGTCGGTGTTTTTAAGTTTTGTATGTATGCTTGTCTAACTGGTCTATTAATGGTTTGTGTTTGTTGGAGTTTGTGTTTTTGGTCAAAGATATAGTTAAGAAGTGTTTTTATATATAATTGTCGTATATCAAGTCCGTCGAACATGTTGAATATTTGGTCTGTGTCAGTCATTCTGTGTTTTTTTAGTATAATCTTTAAGATGGTTCTCTGTGTGGTTTCCATATGAGAAATAGCTGAGTTTGTTGCTCCTCCCCAAACAATGATTCCATATTCTATTATAGATTGGCAGAGTGCAAAATATATTGTTTTCATTTGTTTTAGTTTGTATATGTTTCTTATAGTTAGGAAAAGATGAATTGTTTTGAGGAGTTTATTGGTGATATGATTTATATGATGTGCCCATTTGAGATTATGATCAATTATGATTCCTAGATATTTTATTTGGTCTGTTTTTACTATAGCAGGGCAGTCGCAGTTTTTGGTGTTTAAACAATCGTGTATTTTTATGGTGTTTGTTTTATTTGTTGGCTGTCCCGTGCTATTTATACTGCACGTTGTGAATTTTGTTTTCGATATATTTAATGTAAGTATGTTTGTGTCTAACCATGTTTTCACTCGCGTGATTCCTAATTCTGCTGTATTATACACATTGTTCCAGTCTTTAGATTTGAAGAGTAATACTGTGTCGTCCGCATAACTTATTATTTCTCCGTCTATTTCCAAATTACAGAGTTCATTTATGTAGATAGTGAATAGCACGGGCCCTAGTATGCTTCCTTGTGGAACTCCATATGTAATTGGCAGTGGTTTACTAGTATGGTGATTAATTTTAACTTGTTGGGTTCTGTTGCTCATATAACTTTTCATTAGTTGGAGTTCCTTGCCTAAGGTACCAATGTTTTCTAATTTTTTAAATAGGGTTTTGTGGCAAATTGAATCGAAGGCTTTAGCTAAGTCTAGGTATATCGCTTTGCATTTTTGCCCTTGATCTAGGTTGCTATGTATATAATCAATTACATATTCTAAAGCTTCTTTGGTACCTCTTTTTTCTCTAAATCCGTATTGTTTATCCGAGATTAATTTGTTTTCTTCAAGGTATTTTATAATTTGGTTTTTTAATGCTCTTTCGAAGATCTTTGATAGTGAGTTTAATAATGTGATTGGTCTATAGTTATTTATTTCCTTTTTGTCTCCTGCTTTGTAAATAGGGATCACCAGTCCTTGTTTCAAAGTACTAGGGAAGCGGCTTTGTTTTATACTAAGGTTGATTAAGTGTGTTATTGGTTTTATTATTTCATTTTTTAATTTCTGAATGCAATCTGTTGTTATCTCATCTAATCCCGGTGCAATATTGTTTTTTAATTTATCGATTATTTTTTCAATTTCCTCCTCCGTAATTGTTTTTATTGTAAGTCTTAGTTTTGTCTTTTGTGTATTGATGTTTGATCGGTTGGTTTGTGTTTGTGTTTTACGGTTTGCTAAAACTTTTCCTATATTTGCAAAGAAGTTATTCACATGGTTCGCTATTATCTCTGCATTTGTATTGATATCTATTTTTTTTGAATTAATATTTAATTGTTCGATACTATTTTTCTGTTTGTGTTTTTTAAAACGACTCTTTGTTTAAACTCCATAAATACCAAACAAAACATGGCCCAACAAACTACTGTGAATATTTGATTTAAAAGCTTTAAATTTGGCAATTGATAGAATGTATTTTAGATCACTGTTACAAAACATCATCGCAAAATGTTATTTGAAGCAAAACTGAAAATATCACATTTCTAACGACGACGTTTAGTTCAGCAAAAATCCGTGTTTTTATGTTACTAATGCCCTGACATGTCACGCGACAGTTTGCCTGTCATTACCATCTGTCAAACTGAAACCCGTCATCGAAGCGTGCCACAGAGGAACTGCCTACTGTGGAATTACGCGAAAATACTTTAAAAATACGTACATTTTTGAGTGACTCTAAAAGCATCTGCGTTGTGCGTTAATACTACATCGAAGATATTTTCTGATAAAATAATTGACAAGGTTACAATGTGAAGTAGGAAGTGTTATTGGTTTATTCAGGATTAGTGGAACTTCGTGTTAGTGACACTATATTATTGGTTCATATTCTTAATCTTCTGCATACATATTCATTTAAATATTTTGTACCTATCGAAGTGAATATTCGATTGCTCTGAAACCTTTGGTCATCGATCCTTTATATGACATGGGGACACCATAGAAGTCCAACAAGCAAAGGGCACTTTCAGAGTTTTTAGTTACGCTAAACTGTGTTCTGAAAGGATGAGCTGAATATTTGTTTTGCATTAGCTCTACACAGAAAGCCCCGAGGAAAAAAATCCCTCAGGTCTTCTGTCTCATCTTTGAGGATACTGGTGGAGAATCTTTACAGGAAAAGGAAGATAGGAAATGAGTTTAAAATATTCGGTCTTCAAACGAGGATATAATATTAAAAAAAAAAATGTCAGCTCCACACAGGAGGCCCTCAGGAAAACAATCCCACAGGGTCTATGTCACCTTTGGTGATGCTGTGTGGAGGGTCTTTTAAGAGCAAGGAAAGAGAGTAAGTTCTGGGAAGGAAAAAGATACGAGCGGTGGATAGGAATCTAGGGGTCGATATATCCAGGAGTGATGGTCGTATGAATCCATCCCTCCCACTGCATTGCAGTCGATGGCTCAAGAGTCCGACTGGAGAGGTTTACTTTAGATCTCCCTCAACGGGTCTCTCCCGATCCAGCAAACAAATTCGCCGCCAATACCTAAAAAAAACTCGCCCCATTACCCCTGCCAAGTCACCAAACGTAGCGAACATGGGGTGACCCTTTGGCAGGAGTGTTGGTTATCCAATAAATGTTTGCCGGGGCAGCGTTACATATATTCGCCTCCCAAATTGATTATGTTACAGGATAATTAATAAAGCGGTTGTTAAATTGAAGATAAACATATGTATATTCACATGAGGAGGCTGTAAGAGGAAATCTAATTATAATATTTATTAATCAAATTAACTCCGATCTTCTTCTTACCTCTTTCCACTCCCCTTTAATGTTTTCTCGACTAGAAGTCAACTTTTCATAATCTTAATCATCACTTTAATGAGTTACATGTTATTTTTTATTTTATTTTAACTTTGGAAAAGTTGTGAATTGTTTGGAAAATCGATAAAATGCTTGAATATAGATGCATTATTTTGGTAAAAATTTTACCGTTTTGTTATTTACTTGTGGAAAGCTCAATTTAACTTTTATTTTACAAAATTAAGTATGAAAATGGCTTTAAACATGTGATCCTATAGAATCAACACGACTTTTAAGGCCGCTTAAAATCTTTTAAAGCCCCTTTTAACCTGAAAACTACATAACATTTTAATAATATTAGGCAGTTCCTCCTCTTCATACCTTTCAAGGGTATTTCACTTCTGGACTAGAAGTACCCATCACCGCAGCTTTATATAACCGGGAAACCAAAACTGAGCCGGAATTTTAATATGTGGCGAAGAGCAAGGAGCCTCTAGAACTTGTGGGAAACAAAGTCTTGACAATTTTACGAAGCAAAATGAATTCCAAACCATTTAAGATACAAATCAATTTTAATGCTAGCACTTCTAGACATTCTTTGATAACCCCTATGATATAACTATTCAAATGCTGAGATAACTTAATAAAGAACCTATTGTTGAAAATTTAAATCCTAGTTCTCAGAAAACCAAAATTGTAATCAATTAATGAAAAACCATAAAAACTTCATCAAAAGAAATTTTTAAAAACTCTAATGTGTTCAGCATTATTAAATTACACTAAAAAAATGCACTCTTCAAATCTTAAGAAAAATATGAATACCTTGCTGACCAACACACCTGCAATACAAGGTCAAAATCTTCAAAGTAGTGAACATCCCGCAATTAAATGCATCTTTTGGCCAGAAAAACCAGAATTTCCAAAATTATATAATGCCCTTCCAGTTGAAATTAAGAACACCATGGAGATACAAATGTTTAAAAAAGATATCAAATTATGGTTAAGTAAACAGGAAGATGAGGAAATCATTAAAATTGTGAAGTAACCCCAATACGACATGCAGACAACAAACATAAATACTTTTATTTTATTTATTGTTTATTTTGTGAAAATCAAGAAACTAGAAGATAAGGAAATAAAAATCACCACCCATTCACCAACATACAGGCACAGGCCGCCTCGGAACAGGAATACCTAGTGAGGATGACAGTAAACAAACCGCTTTTAGCCCGGTCAGTGGGGGATAAAAAAGGCCTTCAGCTTGCAAAAGGTCGTGTAGTTGCAATTTTGATATATGTTACTTAGATTGGGACTTTAAAGAAAAAAAAAGTTTTCGAACTTGGGGGAGTCGAGCTCGAGCCGCCATTTTGGATTGAAGATGCCAAAATTTAGTTTTTTTTTAAATAATTCTTCAACGGTTGATAAACTAACTAACTAACTAACCATCACGCCGTTTCCCCGCAGGGGTAGGCAGAGAGGACGGACCGCCAAACAACTCGGTCTTGGCACACACTCTTTGCCTCACTCACATTCATACATCGTCTCATACATTCTCTTCTATTATTCTGACTTTTGACATGACCCGACTCAAGTATCTGATTAACTTGATCGTGCCATGTCTTCCTCGGGCGTCCCCGACTTCTTCTACCATTCACATTCGCGTCGTATATTCTTCTTACACTACTTCCTTCGTTCATTCGCTCTACATGCCCAAACCATCTGAGGGTCCCTTTCTTAATCTTACTCATTATGCTTACATCAGCCTTACATTCTTTGCGGATATCCACATTTCTCACACGATCATACATTGTTTTACCACACATACGTCTCAGGGATCTCATTTCAACAGCATTCAGTTTACTTTCATCCTTCCTCTGCCAGTTTCATGCCTCACTGCCATACATCAGGGTAGATACCAGGACTCCATTGTGGACTGCTAGCTTCGCTTTTTTTGACAGTTTTTTATTAGCGCCAACGGCATTCAGTCCACTATTAATGGAGTTACCGGCATTCACCCTTCTTTCAATATCTCTTTCAGCCTTCCCATCTCTCGTAAACATACTACCGACGACCTCCGTAGTCCAGTGGGTAAGACTCTTGACTCACAATCCGGAGGTCGCGGGTTCGAACCCGACATGCGCAAATAAATTTTATTTGATTAATTTGTGTTATTTCACAATTAATTCATTAAAAATAATATATAGTATATTTGCGGCATGTTCCAGAGTGGAAGATACTATCAGTATCGCCCTGGTGTAAGACCACCATTCAGAATTGAAACGTTGCTTGAAAATGGCTTTAGCCGTGTTTGGTGACCAGATCTGAATAGCCAGGTACTTCCCAACCTTCCTCTTCCCCACCTCCTTCCCCTCCCCACTACCTTCAGCCTCACAACATACCCCAATTGGGGATGCCATAGTCTCACTGGATCCAGAGGGGAGCAATTGAGATTCTTGTGCGGTATTCACTGTAAAAAAAAAATAAAAAAAAATACCCAGATACACAAACTCATCCACCTGCTCCAAGTATTCATCATTCACAACTATGTTGCATACTGTTTTTGTACTCTCCCTTTCAAACACCATGACTTTAGACTTACTTACATTCATCATTAGCTCATTCTTCATACATACTTCGTTCATCCTAGATACGAGAGACTGTAGATCTTCCATAGTGTTAGAAATCAGAACCGCATCATCAGCATACAACAGGCAACATACTTTCAGATTACTCAATTTCGCGCCCAATCCCACATCTTTCAATTCTTGCATACAATTATCCATGTATAGATTGAATAACCATGGTGACATTACGCAGCCTTGCTTGACACCTTACAACAACCTTACCTTTACAACAAAAATGTTTTTTGCAAATTTGAAGAAGACTAAATTACGTACAATTTTAGTTTGAAATTTTTTTTTGTAAATAATGACTTACAGCGGTAGAAAGAAGAAAATTTTGACAAAAAATCGTAAAACTCAAGTTTGCATGATAAATTTTATAAGAACATATTACACAATATCATTTTAACGTATTTCAAAAACATATATAGCAAAATCTATATCAAATTACATAAATTTTTCGTGTTACATAGAGGATAGAAAGAGACGGCAACATGCTGCGTGCCTGCAGTCGTGAGTGCGGCGTTGCCACCTCAGCGCCTATATTGCTACAGGTTAGGATCCCACTACGACAAACCCGACGTCATCGAGTGCATGCATGAAACTACTTTGAAGCGATAATGAACATTTAGTAAGCCTTAAAAAAGCTGGTCTGCCGGTGCGTCTTCATTGAGTATACGAATGAAACCAACATGATGCACAACCAGAAGATATAGCAGATGAAGGAAAACGCTTTCTTGTTGCTTTGTACGGGAGTTCAAAAATGGTATGGAATCCAAAAAAAATCCAGAAAACTGGCGCTGGAAACGTGGCACCAATGGGCTTGTTCCAGTAAGAATGACAAAGAAACCAGCACCCGCGACTTTATTAAAATTTATTTCTTGTAATTGATTATGAAGAGATTTTGTCAATGGAAGCCCAGCATCTCAGTACCACAGGAAATGAGTTATATAACAAAGACTATTATTAAGATGTCAATATCAACCAACCGGGATCAACAAAAAAATATGATTACGCAATAGCCAATATGTAACATAATTACGAATACTAGTCGAACTCTGTGCGGCTCGCCATACCATCGCTGGAATATCTGTGGAATAGACATACTGACCTTAACATTGTTGAAAGATCCCTACAGGTCTTAAGAGAGGTTTTTGGAGACTCGGCAAGAGAGGTGGGTTTGCAAATCAATGAGAATTAAACTAAAATCATGATGCAAACCAGAACCCCACACCATTGAATAAAATATAAATTGAAATTTAAAGACACTTATAATTTCGAAGAGTTCGAAGAGTTTACATACCTGGGCTCCATCATAACGCATGACAAAGAAAACCCAGTAGAAGTAAGAAAGCGCATCACAGGCACTAACAACACTTACTTCGCGTTGTTGCCAGTTTCAAATCCCGAAACATCCATAGGAAAACCCTATATAAAACAATTATTAGAACGGTCTTGGCCTATGGATGTGTGGCGGGAACAGCTGGACACCTTCGAAAGAAAGGTACTTCGAAGAATCTTAGGAGCGGTGCGAGAGGGAGAGGCATTGGTGGGGACCCCACCACTTTCCCAACGGCGTTATAAGGAAACATATGGTTTCCTCCTTCACCGCACACGTTAAGAATATATTTTATTGAACGAAGCTACATTTATTTGAACGACTCTAGACCCTCCAATATCCATGCAAACGGGGTGAGAAAGCAGTATGCAAGTACTTACATTGAGGGAGGGCATGGATAATCCGCCACAATAAAGCTCTATGTTATTTACCAAGCTCCCAGACTCTCTATCCATCCTAAGGCTCCAAAGACTAAGATGGGCCGGACATGTGCATCGAATGTCAAGCACACGAGTACCGAAGAAGGTTCTAACAGAACACCCAGGAGGTAAACGAAAGGCGGGCAGACCTAGGCTGAGACGGGAGGATGATGTCAGGAAGGATGCAAGAGGACTACTCCATGTCACAGGAAGACGACGGCCGAGGACGGAGGGCGGTGGAGGCTTATGTTGAAGGAGGCCAAGGCTCGAAACGGGTTGTAATGCCATTGAAGAGGAAGAAGACCTTTTTTTACATGAGCTGGGATACTGGGAACTGGGGATACCACAATAAAAAATGCGCCATTTTCTCTACCTCATGGTGGTGCCGAAATGAGTTTACAAAATTAGAATTATGTAATGAATAGCCCGTAGAAATAACAAAAATTAGGAATTTCACCATTTTTTAGAAAAATATTCACATTTCCGCCACTGTAACTCGTTACCTATTAGGCTTACAAAAAAAAATTTGAGACAAAAAATATTTGAAATTTTATCTTCTTTAAGTTTGTATTTCGCAGTTTGGTCGTAAGATCAACCATTGCACAATTATTTTGAAAAAACCAAATTTTGGCACCTAAAAATCCAAGATGGCGGCTCTAGCTCGATCCCCCCAAGGTCGAAAACTTTTTTTTTTCTTTAGAGTCCCAATCTTAACAACATATATCAAAATCGCTACTACACGACCTTTTGCAAGGTAAAACTCCCCACTGACTGGGCTATTTACTTTGTAGGTATTTTTACTTAATTTATAATTTTACTTCATCTTATATTGTCATTAAAATAAAATTAAAAAATGCGGAAGTTTTATTTATTAGCATTTCTTTGCATTGTTTTCAAGTGAAAATAATCCTTTATTTTTTTGGATTATCTTTTCATAGTTTGTTAGAAAGGAGCATAGTTTAAAATGAAGTCTGTGTTACATATGTCTTAACTGAACTCGCTAATTGAAGAGGTTTCATGTCCATCACAATACAAATATACTGGCCAGTATTTTATGATGTAAAAGTTCCAACACCACTCCTGGGAAATATAAAGTCACGTTTAACCTTCGTAACAAGTCAGATTTAATTATTCGTTCATTCTTTCGGCATTTGTCGGCAAACCTAATGAAAAGATTAATGTTATAATTAAGTGGTGTCACAAATTACATTCAAGTATTACCAGGTCAAAAGGTGGCAATGTCAAAGCCTCGACAATGGCCATTTAATAAATTAATATATGTTATGATCACGTTATTCCGTGACCTGATTCCCGTAAATCTCCCCCCGGGTAAATGCTCCCTCCCAGGGATAAGCTCCGTGACCCTTAATTCATTTTAATAAATAAAAGGCGTGAAATATGTGCCATAAACCAGGGTAAGAACGAAAAATAAAAATATTAATTTTAATCAGGGTTTCTGTCCTGTTGAATGTTTCCTGCAGTACACGCAGCAGTCAGGTGTAATTCTCTTTTGATTAGTGCACATAAAGGAAAGCAGTGTAATAAGTTATCGATTCCGTAATTCCAATAACGGCCAAGTCTTTGAGGTTTTCATTCCTGATCTCCGCGTCGTTATAATAATATCACAAAGAGGAAAACGATTGTAGGTGTATTGCTTTTTGGAAAACATTCCCCTTCATTCGGTTTACGTGATAAGTTTACCAGTACTATCAATAGCTACCCATTGTAGAATGTATGTGCCGACACAAGTTCTAGTACAGAGAAATAAATTATCTTGATCCCCAGTATAAACTGCTTTGTGTTACAGCCTAACTACTAACTAGAGGGAATCTGAGGCTTGTTTGAATGAGTTCCCTGGGATCAACACTTCTCCTCTTTATCACTGGGTTCCATACAAATCCTTCAGATTCGTAGGTTCTTACAAGTTAATTACATAATGTTTCAAACACATTCAAAGACGTTTCAGCAAAATGATAATGTCCAAAACCTGCCGTCATGCTGACCGACACCTTACTAACAGTGTGTAAAAATGATTTAACTAGTCTCTATGATATGTTTTTCTATAATGTTTGATGTTAAGTGTAACGAACGTCAACAGATTATGAAATATAACATCACGAAGTAATGTAATTGGCAATTAATTGGACCTTACAATCTATTTTATATCGCTGTTCCAAAACATGCAAAATGTTTGCTGCAAGACTAAAGTTAAAAAGTTCCTTGATCGGGTGATTAGTTTCATTGACGGGTATTTTATCTTGCTAATGCTGATTGGCCGTGTCACGCGACATTTCGCCTGTCATTACCATCTGTCAAACTGACGGGTGTCGTCAGAACGTGTCGCAGAGCAACTACCGGGAACTACCAACACTACGGGAAATTTTGCGAAAATATGTAGGTATTTTTTTGAGTGCCTCTAAAAGTATTTACTTTGTACGGGAATAACATGTTGAAGAAATCTCAGAATTTTTCTGATAAAATGATTGACACACTTCTTTAGATCACACGGTGAAGTGGGAAGTTATATTGGTTTATTTAGGAATAGCTGAACTTCGTGTTAGTATTACTAAATTATTGGTCCATTTACGTTTAGGTCTTCTGCGAACACATCCATTCCAATAGTGATATAGGAGTCTCGCTGAAGCCTCAAAGCTAATATTACTCTGAAACCTTTCGACATCGAACCTTTGCATGAAATGGGGACATAGGTCGATATCAACAGGTCATTTTCCTCTTTGTTCACATAAGCTCCACACAGGAGGTCCTGAGGAAAATAATTTCCCTCAGGGCCCATGTCATCTTATGGGATGCTGAGTGAAGGGTCATATAAAGGAAAGGATGTTCTGGGAAGTATAGGGTATGAGAGATGGACAGGAATCTAAGGTCAATGTGTTTAGCAGTAACGGACGTATGAATCCATCCCTCAAACTATGGGTGCAAGACAACGAGAGTAGCTATGAGTGGTCAAAGGGTCTCCATAAACCGACTTCTCCCGATCCGTGATAAGATGCATCCGCTACCAAGATCTGAACACCCTCGTCCAATGAATCCTGATAAGTCACCAAATTACGCAAACCACCTGGGGAGACCTATGGCAGAGATTATGATTTTCCAATTAATGGTTGCCGGGGAGGCGGCATCCATACCCGCCTTCCGAAATTCGTGCTTTTAATCATGCTACGTAAAACAATAAATCTATCTTAAAACAAACATTAAGCTTTCTTAAGCTTCGGATGAGTTGAATACTTAATGAAGCCGCCCTTTAGAAATTGAAGATAAACGAGTTACCGAGAAAATAATCTAATTCTGCCAACTCCAAAATATTGAGAATCGGTCGGAAAAGCGATAAAAAGTAAATTGAATACAAATGTGTTTATAGGAAAGGTTTTGTTTATGGCTTGATTTCACGTATTACTAAATGAAATTCAGAAAATTTGTTGACCCATGTGTTTGTGTTCCAATGCAAAACAACATTTTTTTTAACGCGGGGTTAAAAATTGGCGAAAATCTCAATTTAGCCTAAAGCCTACATGATATTAAAAAGGCAAATCCTCCCGTTAATACACTTTAGGGGAGTTTCTTCACAGAACCATTGTCTGGTCTGGAAGTGTTTATTGTTGCTTTATATAACTTGAAATATCCAAATTTGCCAAGGAAAAAAATATTGCAATTCTTTTAACACTTTTAAGAGCAATAATTTTTGTTTTTAAGAATGTCAAATATTCCCGGGTTTCGATTACCTCAACAATATTTGAAAATCTCCTACTACCGCCACAGTAAGCGGAAAATGTTGCTTGTATCGTGGTGGAGGATTTAGCCAACCAAGGAATCGAACGCAAAATGCCCAGGTGGGATCCAAACGCGATGCCAATTCAGCCACTCTTCGGTCTATAAATGAATATTTTTATGTATACTTTAAATAAATACACATAAACAATATTTTGTTAACATTGCTCCACACAGGAGGCCCTGAAGAAAAAAATCTGTGTAGAGGGTCTTATAAGGGAAGGATGGAGTGGAAGTTCTGAGAAAGAAAAGGCGTAAGGAGTGGGGAGGAATCTGGAGGTTAATGTGTCCAGGAATGACGGACGTATGAATCCAACCCTCCCACTGTGGTGCAAGTCGATGGGTCGAGAGAGTCCAGCTGGAGAGACCTAGGGTAGGTCTCCATCAACCACCCTCTCCCGATCCGGTCCGCCACGCAGTAGGTGGGCAAACCTGCCCCTTGAACTTGAGCATCCCAGTTAAATCACCAAACATAGCGAATCACTTGGGCTGACCAATGGCAGAGGTGTTGGTTGGTTGGTTGCATTCTAGATTTTTCCGTATTCTGTAGGACACACCCATGATGTAACTCTTCAAATACTCTCATGTCTAAACAAACAACCCTTTCATTCTCAGAATACACAATATTGTAATCACCGAGCGGGGGTTTTATTAATGAGTTAAGTTTTCATTATTTCCAGATTTTCACAGACAAAGGCTGGAGGAATGGTTCATGGTAATTGTTATTGCGATAACAGTTCCGTAAACAGCTAAATAATTTCGTCGTTATTTCGGCAAAATGAAGCGGTAACAACATTACAGGTAGTTAATTATTGAAATGAGGGTGAAATGGTTCATTCCCTGCTTTTGAATGTAATAAAGAACTTGTAATGGTGACTTTATTATCTGCATGTTGTGTTGGTGTTAGGTGAACTGTTGATAGCAATACGGTCACTACTAACGCATGAATTTTCATATTGTTCCAGGTAAGGCCACCATTACTTCCCATCAACGCTTTGTGCCATTCTCTACTTCGGTAAAGGGTACGTGCTATTCACAAAACTTTAAATCACCTTTTTATAATTTTATAAACGCAGTAAAACCGATGATTTAACAATATCGGATCGATAGGCGTAACTATCGATGATTCTGAGCACGGTCGCGCTATCGACAGCCTGACCGATAAATAAGAAAACGATATACGCTGGCAATGCTGGAGGTGTTTTCTGCGGATTGACATTCTGAAACTTTAAACGCCAAACAATTACGTAAAAGATATTAATAAATTGGCAATGTTGAATTGAATTACCAACTTAAATATGTAGTTGCGAAATTACTGGCTTATTAATGAATGGAATTCAACTAACGAAGCCTTAAGAATTGAGAGCAGTCGTATATGCGATCCGTGGACTTAAAAATTCAACTAAGACGCGACCAATCAGAGGTTGAAATATGTCTAAAGACCTGATTAACTAATTAACTAACGTTTAGTGTCGAAAAGTGAATGCGGACTGCAAATGCATGTTTAGGTTACTTTTCCAATTCAATTACTTACTTTTTGGCAGTAAAAAGGGAGTTACTTAGTTAATGAGGTCTTTAGTCGCAAACTTGTGTTGTGAGAAACTTTTTTATTCCAAGCCGTAATCAATGTGGCGTCATTGGCCCGAAAGAATTTAACCTTCGAACATGTATTTCCCTTGGTCGAAGGATTCAACTCACGGCGTATTCTTACAATTCAAAGAGCCATCATTAAGCCAGTCATTATGCTTAACTAACGACATTATTGACAGTAAACCAAAGCTTATATGATTCAATGGAGGCTGTGCTAAAATTTGTCAATCGTCGGTCAGAATATTTTTTATCAATTGTTGACCGTGCTCATAAATAAGGCCAACTGACCATAGATTTAGTCAATATCGTATTGACATAGGGTTTTCTTAAGTGTACGTGCTTTTGCCGGAACCTCTCCTGAATAATTGCGACTCTTTATGTGAACTATTCTTCATATTCTCCTCTAACGAAAATACAAAGCTTTTGCTGTAAAAAAGCACACAAAAAAACGCCCAACAAAGTTCTCCACCGTGTTCAGGAAAACAATGTCCGTACCGGATGGCGCGAACAAAACACTGCTGGAATTTGACTCTGTACCTCTGCTGTCTCTCCCCTTGCTGTCTCTCTTTATCTATCTGACGACCCTCTCACCCGTTTGCCTAATCACCCCGTCTAGGCTGAGATAGATGCTGGTAGTTAGGGTTGCCAAATATTCCAAAAAATATTAGAGGGAAACAACGTTCGGTTTTCCCTCCCTTCGCTGTGGGGATATTTTCGGAGACTTGAAGTGTGATTGAAAGATGTTTGCATAATCCATATTGATACTTGTGTTAGGGAAAATTCGCTTCGTTCATTTCGGATCGTGTTTTAAATCAGAAGGTAAAAAAATACTTCTCTAAATTAAAGAATGAAATGCTAAGATGAATAAAATGACGAAGACACGCATATATAAAATCGAATAAATATTATAATAGAATGAAAGAATTTCGAAAGGAACGTAAATCTCAAGACGTGTGAAATTAATCTCCCTTTCTTCTGCTTCTTCTCTTAGGGCTGCTTTGTTATTAAAGGATGATAAGTTGTTAAACATTAAGCTCTCTCCTCAGGTACTCTATATTCCCATTTGGTTAAACGCTCGTTGGATAGGGTAGAGGATGCAGAACAACGGTTATGGTAGCTAAAGAAAAAATTTACGAGGGTAAACATTGTTCGTCGTGTAGTTCTTTCATCCTGAAGTTAATGTTCACTGCAAATAAATCACAAAGTCCTCCTCCATCAGTGCCTGTATTTGAGGGAATGTTAAAACATTGTTTTCTTTGAATTTTGAATATTTTCCTTTCTCTTGTCTTAATGGCGGTGCAAAGGGAAACTGAAGAAAAGTTTTCGAACCATCCTCACGAACACGGGAAAGTTCAATGTGCTCGGCTTGTAGAAGTTTGTTAGACCTCCGAGTTCTTTATTTGCCATTGGCAGCAGATGTCTGTTTCAATAGGCTTTGGTTTAAGATGTATAAAATTATAAAGAAACCAGACTGTTTCAATGGGAGTATTGGGAAAATATGTAGTTTCTGTAGCTACAAAATAATTTAAAATCATGCATTAAAATTGTTAAACATAATATTGGAATTTCAAAACAAGATTCTCACTGTGGCTATCTAGTAGGACAGAGTCCCCATATTAAATAATTTATTTTTCCTGACAAGTGAATATTTCAAGTAAGAAAATTTTATTCGGAAGCCACGCTTTTGATAGAAAAGTTCCTCTAGAGAGATACCGATCTGGGAAAGACCGAGTTAACCCTTCAGGCTCGCTTGTTCGCTTTTGGAAACAAATGGAATCATGTTGCAGATATAATTTTTGTTTTGGTTTTTATATTATACTCTCCATGAAATTCCATTAAATGTCATTTTAAGACAATATTCATAATTTATTTCATAAGCTAAAACTCCCAACTGCGAGATACGAAGTTTTAAGTTTAAATCGGCGGTGAAAGAATAATCCACGGTTAATTAATCCACAGAAGGGTGTTGATACAAAGTTATTTAGGAATTATTTTTTAAAAACTGTTTTAACGGCAAGATTTAAATAAAATATTCACCTCGAGACGGAAGTGGCAGTAGGGATCCATTAGCGAAGAAAATATTTCTTGGAAAAGGGAAAATGATTTAAGGCAGTCATATTGACATCTGCCCTAAAATACGCTTTCCCTTGCTTTTTTTAATGTTTATTTATTTGTTAATTTTTTAAAATTATATATTAATTTTTAACGCCCTGATGGGCTTTTACATGACAAGTTTATAATACAGAGACAAATATAAATAAAAAATATAAACTATAAAAATATAACTAGTAAACATCATATGAAAGGTAGGTATACAGAAAAATTTACGTGGGATCAAAGATCAAGAAAAGTAATCAAAGGTTTTCAGCAATGGAAGGTAATGGAGTAAGTCTAAACAGAGGACGATGTAACTGTTGGATACGTCATGAATTAGGCGTGGGCGTTATTTAACGTAACTAGATACAATAACTAGTTACACGGTATGTAACGGAAATATGTAGTTTCGATAAAATTGCAAGTAGTTATTTTTGTAAATGCGTTATTTCTGTGTTGGGTGTAATGTGAGTAACTGATTGCAGAGTAGTTTCGCCGCGTTTCGCGTTTCGCATAGTTGCGTTTACCGGCCGGCCGAGCGTGCAAGATTTTGAATCGAACATTTTCGAGTAAGCGGGAGTGGGTTCCGTTTTTGGAAAGCGAGCGACCACTTTTTGAATTTAAAGTAAAATAATTCAGTTTGTTTTAGTTCGTCGTTGTACTTGTGTATAATATTGAGCACTTTCGGTAAATTTTCGATCGCACTGTCAACGCTTATTACGAACAATTTTTAGAAAAAAACCTTTAGATTCACTTTAATTACTATAAAAGGAAACTTTTTGCATTTGGGGTGGCGGAAAATAATGCATTTTAAATTTCAATTGCGTAAAGTGAAATTTTATCAAAATTAATCATAAATACATTTAATGCAGTCAGTCCTAAGCCTGAATAAAGTATGAAGGGAAGTTAATTTCATATACGTTGATTTCACTGTATAGCTACAAACACTTAGATACTAGAGAGTGCTTTAATTTAGTTTCGTTTCGTGTGTAACCTTATAGTTGGTGGGGGTATACAGTTTCGTGTGTAACTGAAGCTGAATGAAAATAACTAGTTACATAAATAACCTGTTTAGAAACAGGTTACGCCGACCAATAAACTAGTTTCGTTGCGTTTCTTGAAAACGGCGTAACGACCCACGTCTACCATGAAATACAAGTTGGGTGTGATATAAACCAGAATTACATTTCTGGGTCATGATTTTATTTGAACTATTATCCGCCTACCCCGGGTTAAAGGCTTCCAATAGACCCATACAATTAACACAATAGCACAGGTTCGTTAAGCTTCTTTATTCCAACGGAAAAATCTCATTTCCTACATTACTTATTTATATATTTTCGTTGCGCCAGCCTCCAGGATCCATTCAGATGATATCTGTTTCATGTTCTTCTTAAATATAAATGAGTTAGAACTTGTTCGTTATATTTCCTTTGTTCATCGTGTTCTCTGATTTCTTCCACCAATTTTTTTTTATCTTTATACTTTATTCCTTCCACAATATTCATTCTTTCTTGTATTTGTGTTAATTTAGACCATTATTTTCGTAGACACCTTTTGATGGCAAGAATGAGGGATAAAACAGAAGATTTTAAAAGCATTCATTGAAACATTCTACACCGATTGTACCTTCCGTAGTTCATAAGCGGGAACTTTAGATGACAATTATTTGGCTGAACCTCTCTAAACAAATATACTCTTCTATCAAGACTTATCTAAAATTTCCTCTCACCCTATTTTTCAATTTGGGTTGCGGGTATGGGTACCGTCGCCCCGGGCACCACTTATTGGATAGCCAACACCTCTGTCATAGGCCACCCCAAGTGGTTCGCTGCGTTTGGTGACTTAGCAGGGTTGCCCGGGTTCTTGGTGGTGAGTTATGTCTAGGTCTTGGTGGCGGATGCTTTTACCCCCCTCCTGCGTGGCAGGCCGGATCGACAGAGACTGTTTGAGGGAGACCTTTTGACTTCTTCAGTCGGACTCTCTCGATCCATTGCCTTACACCATTGTGGGAGGGATGGATTCATACGTTTGTCACTTCTGAATGCATCGATCCCCAGATTCCTATCCTTCCCTCACATCTTTTTCCTTCGCAGAACTTTCTCTTCTTCCTTTCCCTAAAAATACCATCTACACAGCATTCTTCAAGATGTCATTCCCAAAAAAATCCCTCAGGGCCTCCTGTGTGGAGATAATGAAAAAAAAAGTTCAACTTGATCATTTATTCTAAGTTTGAACTCGACTGTCTCCAATCTTCCATCTATGAAATTTCTGCATTTAAAACAAACCTATGAAATCACCTTCCCTCTTTCCATAATTTGAAATGATGACCCAGAACACCCGTGAAAACCAGATACATTGAAAAAAGAAATTTATCACAACCTTATTATTAGATTTATTACATAGATACTTAATTTAAACATTTCAATTATTCATAAGATAAATTTTGAAGAATTTTTATTTTTCAAAGAATCTAAATTAAAAGGGGCGTTCTTCTCTCCTTTAAATGTTCCTTCCCTAATCGCCCTTTCAGAATAAATAATAAATATTGACTTAATGTCTTCCCAAGGATGGAAGACCCGGTTGCCGGGACCTGTTCCGGAAATGCCTCAATTCGATTTGGGATTAGGTTTATTAAGAATATCAGTAATTAAATTTGGCCAAAATGCTGCCTATTTTTTTAGTTGTCATAATTGAAAATTACAACCCTTTTTCGAAATAGTCCTAATTAATATAATATCTCCATCGCTATCCATACTTCCGTGAAATTTTCATGTAGAAACCAGTTTTTCATGTAGAAACCAAACACTTTTGTAAAATCTGTGGAATACGAGATGGAATTCGTAGAAAAGGAGGATTGGCTTGGAATTTGACAATTGCTTTAGTTACGGAAGGGTCCATTGTATGGGGAATTTCCTCGTGAATCCGAGATTACGCGTATAATAGTTTGGGAGTTTATACAGTTTGAGACAACTGACTATAATCAGATTCTGAGCTCCGATAACAGTTACGAGAGCTGTTGTTTAGTGAGTACCTACTTGAAGCATTGTTAGTTTTCAACATTTTTCTAAATACGATACTACTTGTTATGTTTGTATACCTAAGTGCCAAGGACATTGGAAAATAATTTTTCTTTACAAAGTTCCACAACAAGTGTTAAGTTTTCAGGTAACATTCAATTAAAACAACATTAGATAAGAATTCTGAGTTTATTTTAGAGTGACATTTTTACTTAATGATTTTCCACTTTTTATTTCTACCCAGTTAAATACCGGCTCAGCCCCCCTAGTTTTCTGGAGGAACTAATCCATTTATACCAGACTCTTACAAGAGAACATCCAAGAAAAGAAGCCAGTTCAGCTAGTTCATAATCGATTTCTAGCAAAAGAAGGTGACGTGCAAAGTGAATAAATAATTGAACATAACATTGATCTAAATGCATGTTTTGATATAAATGTCAACTTGTTTGTTTCTTCTACGAATTCTGGTTAATTCGAATCTTACACCAAAGGGTGAGATTTGGCTGAGTTTTGAAGGTGGATGCATCTGCGCCCGAGCTGTGTGGCAGGTCTGGTCGGAAGAGACTGGTTGAGGGAGACCTTTTGACCTCTCCTGCCAGACACTCTCGGAACATCGCCTTGCTCCGCAGTGGAAGGGATAGATTCATATGTCCGTCACTCTTTGAGAAACTGACCCCAGATTACTACCAACCCTTCTTACCTTTTTCCCTCCCTAAACTTCATCTTCTTCCTTTCTTCAAAATACCCTTCACACAGCGTCCTCAAAGATGACAAACTCCTCGTCGGGAATTATTTTCCTCTGGGCCTTTTGTGTGAAGCTAACGTAATAAAAAAAATACATCGTCATTTCGCATTTCGAGCCATCACTGCATACTGAAACAGAATACTTTTACCTCTCCCCTCCCTTCCCCTGGCCCACGGCGCTAGTTCCCAGTTTCCAGAACAGTTTCCTCATAATTACCCCCATTTCCCCTTTCATCGACTCCATTAGAAATGCGTCACGCTCCCGACGTCGGAGACATGTTGAATAAGGTCACATGTTGAACGGGGTCTTTGCCTTCCATTGTTGTTATTTTATTTCTTTATATTTTTGGATGCTTATGCTCAATTTGTTTTATTTTCAAACGTCAATTGTTCATTGAATCCTATCGCATCGCGTTTCTTTTTTTTGTATTTGTCCTTTTCTTTTGACCACTTGGTCAAGGCGGGGGGGCATGTTCGCGCCTTTATTGTTACATGTGGTTCTTGTTAAAATACCGATTGAATGCCCTCTGCCATAATTAGTTCAGTTGAATTCACCTCGCCACAAGGGACACAAGTCCTAAGAACCGCACCGCTTTTACTTTTTAGTAATCAAACCGCAAACAGAACTCTTAAACCGCAGCTATTCGCAAGTATTCTCGCTTATTATTTCGCGATTAAACGTTCATTCCCAATCGCCATTCCCTTCCAAAATCTCTCCAAACTAACATACCTACCTTTCCAGTGAACACTGAATGAAGAGGGAAGCAGTCTGGGTAAGTGCGATTAAAATATAATAAAATAGATAAGAACCGCATACAGTCCACAACATACCGCAGTATTTGATCCCTCGATCCATTGAGAGGTAACATTTGCTACCCGCCGCAACATTATGTAAATAAAATAAATTAAAATCACTGCTTGGAATTTTTTGTCTTCATTATTTTTGAATTCCTCACGCAATCTCTAACTACCACCATCACCCCCCCAGAGCTTTGAATTCCGGAAGTAATTTAACACGCATAAATATAGCTATTTAAAAAAACCATTTATTAAAAATTATGGGAAACTGAAATGTTAAAATATTGCTTATTTGCATTTCGATGGATACAATACGTACACGTATTTATGGTAATTAGTCTGCGATTTATCGTTTAAATACACAACTGTTGCTGCAAAGACCGTTTATATGGATCACTGTTCATAAGTAGGTTTCTCTTTGCTGAGGATCGTGACACCTACTCCAATTTCCTTGGTGGACAAGGTTCCTTCACTCCTCGTGGTTCTGCGCTGCTTGTAGAGCCAAGGAAACCCTAGCACTGGATAGGGATGTCAAAAGTGAATAAAAATATCGATATTTATTAAAATATCAATATCGACGTCGATGTATCGAGGAAAAATACCGATGTATTGAATTAAAAATATCGATACTTTTTCAACAAGCCTAGTACTGGACGCCAGTGATATTCATTACATTAGTACGACGCCAGGGATATTCATTACATTAGTACGACGCCAGTGATATTCATTACATTAGTACGACGCCAGTGATAATCATTACATTAGTACGACGCTAGTGATATTCATTACATTAGTACGACGCCAGGGATATTCATTACATTAGTACGACGCCAGTGATATTCATTACATTAGTACGACGCCAGTGATATTCATTACATTAGTACGACGCCAGTGATATTCATTACATTAGTACGACGCCAGGGATATTCATTACATTAGTACGACGCCAGTGATATTCATTACATTAGCACGACGCCAGTGATATTCATTACATTAGTACGACGCCAGGGATATTCATTACATTAGTACGACGCCAGTGATATTCATTACATTAGTACGACTCCAGGGATATTTCCCTCCAGCGCTTTGGTGACCTTCCTCTGCTTCTTCTGCCAAACACTGCGGCCAGTGACTATGAGTTTCTCCAGTCTTAAATTTGGCGAGCAACATGTTCATATTTCGAAGTATCTTGGATTGTGGTATATTTCAGGAATTGTTTTGATGTAACAAGGTTTATGTAGGCCCCACGAAACGGACGATCTCCAAAAGGATATCAGAAATCTTTTGAGCATGTAAACTCGGCCACCCTGACAAATCGACAATTGCTGAGCATTTAATTGAAACCAGTCCATACATTGGATTTTTTCTGAAGTTCTGGGAAGACCTAAAACACATAGAGCACACTTAATTACGAAGGCAATTGAAATTCACAAAAATCCCATTAATATTAATAGAGACGATGGGGCAAAGCCAATTGTTCTTGATATCCGATAATTGATGCCTGCACAAAACTAAACGCAGAAAACCATTTTAAATTATGCTGTAAAATCAGCTCGTAGAGAATTGGAGATGACATCACGATATCGCATATACGAGTATGCACACACTTCACCACTATCGATTCACTTGAGCCCTAATGATGGACACTCTAATGCTATCCGAAACTTTGGCTTTGACGGCCGGCGTGGTCTAGGGGTAAGGCTCTTGAATCGCAATCCGAAGGTCACTGGATCCAATCCCGGCGTGGGCAAATACTTTTATTTGATTAATTTGTGTTATTTGACAATTATATTTAGTATATTTTGCGGCACGATCCAGAGTGGAAGATACTCTCAGTATCGCCATTGAAAGATCACCATTCAGAATTAAAACGTTGCTTTAAATGACATTAGCCGTATTTGGTGACCAGATCTGAACATCCAAATACTTCCCCGTCTTCCTCTTCCTCATCTCCTTCCCCTCCCCACTACCTTCAGCCTCTCAACATACCCCAATTAGGAATGCCATAGTCTCACTGGCTCCAAACGGGAGCAGCTGAGACTCTCATTGTAAGGTAATAACATAAAAAAAGCAAAAGGTAGAGCAATACGGCACAATACCCCAAAAATAAATAACGATAATACTTTTGAGGGGGGGGGAGGGAAATCTAAAATCATTTCCAAGTAAATAAATGTTCCATTTTACATCTTAAATAAATATTACATTTGGATTTTAGGATGTTTTTTTGTATTTTTATATCCCGTTTTCATTCCAATTCTTCAAGATATCGCATTTATTCATTTGTGAAGGCAGAAGATATGATAATCTCCAATTGCAGGACGCAAAGCAAAATACGAATACACAATATATGTAATGGAGCGGGGAATAGTAAATAAAGTAGGTGGAAAACTTGCTTCACGGGATTTACGGAAACAGTTGTTGGATATGGTTTTAGTGAAATGGAAATAAAGTGAATGATTTGATTCAGAGGTTTTTTATGAAAATAGATAAGGCAGTATACTACTTGCTTGGAGGCGGCATTAGAATACTTTTAAATTTCAGATAGCAGTTTTCTTCTAGAAATTAAAAAAAAAAAAATTTAACCACTCCGGCTTCGGGCCTATTTTGTCGTGTTGTTTGTAAGGTTAAAATATTTTCGAATTGCAATACAATCCGAATAATTGGAATATTTCTTAACGAATCTGAAAATTAAAACCTGTTTTGAAAAGGTGATGAAATACGCGTTCACATTTCATGATTCCAAATAAACATAAAAAATTTCGAAGTTTAAAATTTTAATTTAATAGTTGTGAAATAACACAAATAACACACCGGAATTTTAACCCGCGACCTTCGGATTGCTATTCGAGAGCTTTAATCTTGAGCTAACGGAGGCCGTTTGGTTATTAATTTTTTCAAAACTTTTTTGGAAGATTATCACCCTGCGGGTGTATTAATATTTTGAAAACTCTTGCTAAATAAAAATTCTGAAAAATTACGAACGCGAAAATTTGTGCTGAATAATTTATTTTCCCAGCGAATTTTTTGGTAGTTGGAGAAAAGGGCTCTTTTAGCTCTTATTAATTATTAATAATCCTTCAGATTTCTCTAAAATCATATTTTCATGTTTATTGTATTTGACCAAACAAGCGCTTTGATTAACTTTGACTTTTTGTAATTCATTGAAAATTAGGAGAAAGCAATAAGCCAAAAATGTATGTATTCTTTGTGTGCCTTATATCGCCACAAATTTGGGGCGGCGGAGTGCTTATTGCAATTAAAAAAAATTGTTATCAAGAAAACTCAAAACAAAAAATAATACACTCGAACAACTATTTATACAAATTGATACCACCGTAGAAAAGATAATAATTGCAACTGTGTACAAACCGCCACTATCTGATGCTCTAATCTACCGAAGTCACAGCGAAGACGTTGAAGATCTACTATACAAATACCCTTACTCTAAAATTATTATTCTTGGAGATAACCTACCTAACCTGAAGTGGAAATCAAGTGATAGTGGTTTAATTGTAAATGAGGGCGAGAATGATCGTGCACGTGAGATTTTGGATATGACAAATTTTTTAAATCTTTTCCAACATAACTTTATATACAATGCAAATAATCGCTTACTAGATCTAGTAATATCAAATTATCCTAAATTGGTCATTGACAAATGTAATGATCCTCTCTTACCTGTTGATAACTACCACCCCCCTCTTTATATTAAGCTAAATGTGTCTAGCGTCAAACCAAAACACGTTGAAGAAACTCTCAACTATAAACGTGTAGATTTTGAATCTATAAATTATCATCTTTCCCGTGTCGACTGGTCTTTTTTATCGGACGTAAATACTGACAAATCCTCAGATAATTTATATTTAATATTGTCTAGCACCATAAATTCATATGTACCACTATATACTCCTAAAAAACATACATAACCAACTTATTTCTCAGCAGAACTAAAAACCTCACTTCAACAAAAAAGAAACTTCATAAAAAATTCAAAGAAACTCGATCGATGATCGATTATGTAATTTTCAGTGAAACTAGAAAACAACGCAAAGATCTTTCTAAAATCTGTTATAAAACATATATAAACTCTATCGAAAACACAGCTTTGCACTCAGAAAATCTCTGAAAATTTATCAAAACACTAAACAACGACAGCACAGACTATCCACCACAAATGCATATGGACGACAAATGTGCTAACAGCACACAAGATATCGTAAATCTTTTCTCAGATTTCTTTAAAAATGTTTACGATGAGGAAACACCAGAAGAAAAAATCCCCTCATACTCATTTAAAAAAACCATACATTTAACAGACTGCTACATAACAGAAGAATCTTGCAAAAAGAAACTATGTTCCTTAGACATTAACATATCTGCAGGCCCAGACTCCATCCCGCCAATTTTCCTTAAACATTGCTCCTCTGTATTGTCTAAACCACTAACCATTCTCTTTAACCAGCTTCTATCTTCTGGACATTTTCCTGTCTGCTGGAAATCCAGCTATATTATCCCAATACTTAAAAAAGGCGATGAGACTGACATTTCAAACTATCGACCTATATGCATACAATCTGTATTACCCAAAATCTTTAAATCTCTAGTTCTTGATGAAATATATCCCACGTTAACAGAGATAATAAATGACAAATAACATGGCTTCATTAGAGGTAGATCAACTTCAACAAACTTATTACTCTTTTTTGGAGTCCTTTTCTAAAAACTAACAAGTTGACTGTATATATACTGATTTCTCGAAGGCTTTTGATAAAGTGTCCCACAAAATACTGATCCGAAAAATTCATGCTCTGGGAATCAGAGCAAATATTTTGAACTGGCTAAGTAGTTACGTATCAGGTAGAACATTATTTGTAAAAATAAAATCTTTTATATCCAAACCATTTTCTGCCACTAGTGGAGTACCGCAAGGTAGTCATCTTGGCCCAATTGTATTTCGTATTTTTATAAACGACAAAGTCAACTGCTTTAAAGACGTCAAAGTATTGCTTTTCGCTGATGACATTAAATTATATAAATTCAACTATCCTTAATCACTGTGAAATTCTTCAATCAAATATAGACATGCTAAAAATTTGGTGCTCACAAAACAATCTCTATTTAAATGTAGAAAAATGCAAAACTTTGACCTTTTCCAGAAAAAAAACATCATTGTTTTTCGACTATTCAATAAATAAAATAAATTTATAAAAAGTAACGGAAATGCGGGATCTTGGCATAATAATGGTTGAGAAACTAGACTTCACGGTTCACATTCAACAAACTGCAAATAACGGTATGAAAACTTGAGGATTTGTGTTAAGAACAATTAAAAACTTTGAATCGTTACAAATCATTAAACTACCGTATACATCCCTTGTTAGAAGCCTAATAGAATATAACTCCATAGACTGGTCGCCCTTCTACAAAATTCATATTCATACTATTGAAAGAATTCAAAGAAAATTTCTACGTTTTGTAAATTTTAAACTTAACATCCCTTTAGAGCACATAAATTACCCGTCGTTAATGAATACTTTAAATATTCGAATATTAGAGAACCGACGAAAAATAAACGACCTAACTTTTTTATTAAAATCATTAAACTCTAAATTCGACAGTTGTGAACTCCTGCAATTAATAAATCTACATGTACCTACACGAACAACTAGACAAACATTGACATTTTATATACGTACATCTCATTCGAACTATGATTTACATTCTCTAATACAACGTTTGCATAGTCTTGGTAACAAATACTTAAACAATCTGGATGTATTTGACAATAATTTGAACTTAGCAAACTTCAAACGCCATAATATGTGCCAACTATTTATTTCTACCTATCCCATAAACTAATGAGAACAACAATTTTAAACATTACCTACTTTATGTCAACTACTATATTTTATGGACTATATTTTGTTTCTTATATTGACATTTTATAAATTGGTTTAACCGGTAATAAATCAACTTAGACACCTTCCAAAATTGACATTTAAAATCTTATAAATAAGTCGTCCGTACGTGGCTTCACCACAGTTTGAAAATGATCTTACAAGTCGAAACAGCTGTAACTAAAACACTAACCAAAAAACTTGCAGAACTCGATAATAACATTATCAAATTTAATTTTAATTAAATTTCTAAAAAAAAAAAAAAACAAACCGTTTCCTTTATCTGGGAATGCTTCATGACCGGGACGTGATGCCCCTACTAATAATGATATCACAAAAACAAGATAACAACATAATCAAATCAGAATGACGCATTTTTCTGTAAAACATGTCTCGTATAATGTTATCAAACCATTTCCAACTCCTGTCCCAGTGGGGAGCAGCAGAGAGAGCCACTTATCTTTGTTTTGACATCATGATCGTTTGCTTGCACTGTATCTCCTTTCGAACGTCTTTTTAGTGAACAGGTTTTTTCTTCCAAGTTATTTATGTTTGGCCTAGGCTTGCCACTGATTCGTCAGCGTATTATCCACTCAATAGAGCGGCTATGCTGGGAAAGGGATCTTGTGTGTTGTAGCTGAAAAGGGTAGAGTTATGGGGGTTAAACCCCCAGAACAGAAAGTCAGGCAAGCCATAATAAACTTATAATTATATATTAAAACAAATATAATACTTTTTTAACCTATTTTTTGGTTGCGACGTAGCCGGTTTCAGCCTGTTTTTAAGACCATATCCAGACTGGTACAATTATTTCTTAATCTACGGTTTCAATCATACATAACATATGTGGAAGCGAAGACGGATAGTCTACAAGGATTGTATTCAATTAAATGGGTTTTCCCATATTAATTTGTTGCCATATCGTCCTTGACTATTAGGTACGTAGCAAAAAAATGACTTATCAACAATATTTAGATTATGAAACATAGATTAAGAAACAATTACGATTAAGATTAAGATTTGCAGACGATATAGTCCTATTTGAGGAAAACCCAATGCACCTAATTAGAATGATAGAATCACTAAACGAGGAAAGTGTGAAAGTCGGCCTATGCATGAACAAAGACAAAACAAAATTGCTTACAAACTCTGAACCAGTAACTATAAAAATTGACAACCAACCACTCGAATATGTGTCAGATTACATCTATTTAGGACAGATAATATCTCACAAAGATCAAACCACTAAAGAAATCAAAAGAAGAGTAGCAAATGGATGGAAGAAATACTGGTCTTTGAAAGAAGTCTTGAAATCTAAGGAGCTAAGTATGCAAATAAAAAGGAAAGTCTTCAACACGTGTATACTTCCAGTCATCACCTATGGATGTGAAACTTGGGCACTCACCAAACGCCACAGAGAAAAGTTGGAACGCTGCCAGAGAGCCATGGAGAGAAGTTTGACAGGAACAAGGAAACATGACAGAGTGAGAGGTAGCACAATAAGGGAGAAAACTAAAGCTGCCGATGTAGTTACCCGAATAGACCAACAAAAGTGGAGATGGACAGGACACATGATACGCGATCCACAAGAGAAATGGTGCAAAAATGTCACTGACTGGTATCCCAGAGATGGCAAGAGAAGTAGAGGACGTCAACACATGAGATGGGAAGATGACCTAAAACTCACTGCTGGACATCAATGGAGAAGAGTAGCGCGTGACAGGTCCCAATGGATAATGTTAGAGGAGGCCTATGCCAAGAGGCAAACTGAGCTTCGGGATATACTATAACAAATAAGATCATGTCTAATACATACCTAACAGAAGTCCAGAATAAAAAGGCTTATTATTATTATTATTATTATTATCACCTGACGGGTTTTACCCATTTAAAGAAGATGCATGGATTATTTTATAACCGCGAGCCGTGTTGTTTCCGTGAGTGAAACGGGATTTTTAAAAAGTTTAAATGGTGGAGTCGCCATATTGTCGATGTGCCCACCTTCACGCTTGAACTTGATTGTGGTTAATCGGTGTAATCCTGTGTTTGGCGTTGATGATATTAACGTGGCCAAGACTTTGAGAAGGGTTATCCTCGCGGAACTCGATATTTGAGGCGGATGGAGGCCTGGCGCTGATCTACAAGGCTTTGAGAAGGGTTATCCTCGCGGAACTCGATATTTGAGGCGGATGGAGGCCTGGCGCTGATTTATGTAGGGCGCGGTAAACGGAGTCTACCGAGATTTCACCGGTACGCACAACCGGGACTTTGAGTATGATGCTGGTTCCTGTTCCCTGAGGAGGAGTCCCCATCCTCTGGGGCCTTTCCTGGTTCCTGTTCCCTGGTAAGGAGTCCCCATGGCCCGCAGCCTTCCTCGGTTCCTGTCCATGGAGACCCCGCGTGCTTCTGGCCGCCTATTAATAGTGGTTTGCGTCAATGTTAGAGTCAGGATAATTTAGATAAATTACGGTCCACAGGTATGCTCTCTTGCTTATGTGTTATTTTGTTATTTCTTTAGGAAATGTGAAATTCTTGACCCCTTGGAGGGCACCCATGTATATACCATACCTTTAAAATATAGGTGATATTGTACTGCTAAATTATTTTTTTTATTTATCTAAAACATGACCGAAGATAAAGACTGTATTTTCCTTCCCACAAACTTGAGGGAGATTCTTCTCTTCTTTCTTTCGTATGGTGGGGGGTCAGAGGGGGACATCTAGGTCTGCGAGCCAGTCTAGGGCCTCAGGCGTTGCCCTGTGGACCTCATCAATCCCGCCGGGGAATGAATGGAGCGGGCATTCGTTGACCACATGTTCGGTGGTCTGCACCGCACCGCATTCACACGTCGCCGACTCTTTAAGGCCCCATCTATGCATCATATGAGCACAACGGCTATGGGAGCACCTTATCCTATTGATGGCAGTCCAGAGTTTGCGAGGCAATGAGAACCCAGGCTGTCTCTCAGTGGGGTCTTGCACGAGATGGGCGTTTTTGACGTTGGCTGATTGCCACTCAAGCTTCCACCTATCTTCTGGGGTTAGAGGTGTTCGAAGGAGTCTTTCTCCTTCCGTCCAGAAGGGTTTTCGAGACTTTAAGCGGCATGCCGGGTGAGAAACGACATCATCGTGCAAGGGTATTTCGCTTTTTTGCAGCGCCTTCTTGTATTCCCTCAGTGTTGCAATCTCTCGCCTGATATTTGGCGGGGTTATATTTGCAAGTACGGGGAGCCAAGGAAGAGGAGTCGATTTTAAGGTTCCGCTGATGGTTCGCATTGTGGCATTAAGCTGAACGTCAACCATGGAAGTGTGGGCGCTTCTGATGCTCTACCAATAAATTCACGTTACAATACTGCAGATTGCCTCTCAAGCCAATCTCGAGGTGCGCGTGGTTATCCAATATATTATCGAGGGTATCCCTGACGATGCGTTCAACAAAGCGATTCTATACGGGGCTCAAACAATTAAGCAGCTAAAAGAGCGATCCAGGCAATATGAAAGCATGAAACGTGAAGCTACTAAAACGAAAGTGAAGACAATATAGAAAAATTAAAAATCAGGAAAAACCGATGACAGAAATAAAAAGAAAAATAATGAAGTGAAGTCGGTAAACCCAGCGGTGAAACGTTGTTTTAATTGTGGTGATGACGAACATGTGAGTTCAGCCTGCCCTGATCAGGGTAAAGACAGGTTCAAGTGCAATGGTTCAAGTGCAATAGCTTCGGGCATATTGCATCCGATTGTCAAGGAAAACCGATGGATGTCTACGTAATATCACGACCAAGGGAGGAGAAATATCAGAAGATAGTGACAATTAATGACTATAAGAGTTAAGTTTTAGTTGATACAGGTAGTGATTTAACATTGATATGTAAGAGTGAATACAAGCGAATAGGGGCACCGTTCCTTAGAAAAAAACAGGTATTTTTAAGGGTCTAGGGTCTGGTATGAATGCAACTATAGGTGAGTTTACCGCTAGTATGAGAGTAGCAAATGATGAATTTACTGTTACTTATCATGTTGTACCTGACATTATGTTCAAGCATCCTATTCTCCTCGGTACAGATTTTTGGATCAAGTCGAACATTGCATACGACATGGGGAAGTTACGTTTTTAAAGTTAAATAATGATAGTTGCGTTGACGTGAACGATCCGGAAGGATCTCACATTTTCCGGATTAATCTAATTAATAAAGCCAAGGAAGTAGATTTATTTCACATAACAGAAAAACGTTATCAGGGAGAAATTAGAAAGATTATCACAAATTACGAAGCTAACAAAACGGAGGATGTCGAGATAAAAGCGAAAATAATATTAAAATC
Organism: Limnephilus rhombicus; assembly: GCA_929108145.2. Taxonomy (NCBI): domain Eukaryota; kingdom Metazoa; phylum Arthropoda; class Insecta; order Trichoptera; family Limnephilidae; genus Limnephilus; species Limnephilus rhombicus. The sequence continues at coordinate 30,784,681 of OV815298.1, read as the reverse complement.
AGACGAACTGGTTGTTTCGCGACCGCGACGCGAATTAAATTGAATTGTAATTTAATTAACATTAATTAATTAATTGAATTAATTAATTGAATTGTAATTTTTGTTTTTGTTTTTCTTTACATTTTAATTTATATTGGTATTTATTAGCATTAAGGTAACTGTATTTTTACATAAAGTAAGTTCGAAAATTGCTCAATTCTGCGTGATATTTTTCCTTAAAGGAAAAGTTCCTTCTTTACTTTCAGTTTTTATTTTTCATTTTTCTTGTTTTATCTATTAACACTTCTTTAGTTTATTATGTCAACTAAACAATATTAAAAAAAAAAATATCGTGGTATAACTGAAAGTATACTAGTTTTATGAATATATATATAATGATTTTTTTATATTCTTGAATAAAACAAAGGCGTAATTGCGTTTCTCTATAAAAACAAAAGATTTATAAAGCAAGGATCATACTGAGCAGACGCAACGCTACGCAACGTTCCTGTCCCGTTCACACTGGCCGACGTACGTACGCGTCGCTGTGACCACGTGACAAGGGGTCTCTGGTTGTGCGCAGGCGCGTTTGATTTGACACATTTGACATTTATTTTTTAGGTTATGTTTATGTGATTCTCTTCTCAGCAGATGACAGCTTTGCCATGTCTTGAAAGTGAATTTGAAGATGATTTGCTACGATTATTATTATTAAATCAATATTCTCGTAAAAAGAAAAAAGTGAGAAGTATTTGGGTCCACAACATTAACAAACAAAGACAAATGTTTGGAGAGTTCCATACTTTAGTAGAATCTAGTTAACTAATCTAATTAACTAGAATCTGATGACGGACGATTCTTCAGGTACTTCCGTATGAGTAAAGTGGTATTTGAAGAGCTCCACAGCATAATTGAATATGACATAAAAAAAGAAAACACGAAAGTCCATTCGGATCAGAGAAAGACTGGCAGTGTGTCTATGTCATGTTTGATTGTCATTCATTATAGGGGTATAATATTGAAATTCATGCCATGAATGGCTGAAATTTCCACCCAAGCTGCACTGCGTATGCAGAATCTCTATAATCCTGTAATTTGATTTTATAAATAACTTCGTGCCGTCCAGTTTCAATGAACTGTTCGTCATCCATTTTTGAATAATATCTGTCAAAAAACAACCACAGATATTGCGAAACATAACGTTAGATGCTTAGATAACACCAGAAAGATGTAAAATCATCTTGTAGTAGGCGTGACCATACCCCCTCCACCTTCCACATGGCCCACGCCGATCTGGCTGCGGCAGATCCGCGTCGCGTGGGGGGCGTCGGTTTGCGTTGCGTAGGGCTAGTGTGATTCTAAAGCCCCCGTTTCCATAGAAAATGTATGGATGGTAAGTAGTCCAGATATGGAAATGATGACGTCTACCCACGTCGCGTAGCGTGGCGTGGGCCTAGTATGTTCCCAGCTTTAACAATACGTATTTACAACTCTTAAAAATTATATTATCGGTTAACAAAAGATTCACTTACCTATAAAAACAAAAGAAACAACATTTAAAGCCCTTATTTCAGGTTTCTTTAATAAATAATAAATAAAATAAGATAATATTTTCAGGAATTGTTAATCCAATAATTCTGACAGTTATATTTTCCTAACTCGATTCATTTGTTTGATATCTAGTGGGCCACCAACTAGCTCAGTACTAACTCAGTACTTACTCAGTGAATACAATCTTAAGGAAAGCACTCATAAGTGGTTTTCTTTACATCTCCCCCCCTAGGGAGAAACAATTGCAAAATAGAATGCATGCAATTGTTCATTTACTAGCAAACACTGGACACAGTTTTGTAATGTGGTAGAGGTTTGATTCTGCTTTCCTGTGTCCGGTATCACCTTCATAGATTGAATTTGAGTCCTTCTTTAGAATTTTGTATGGTCCAATCCGCAATTCCTCCAATTTCTTCCTATTTAGTCGATTTCCGTTTTCCACGTAGACTCTGTCTCCCACTTCCAATTTATATTCTTCCCTGTGTATGTCGAATATTTTTTTATTATAGTTGTGTGATTTTATTGTGTTCTTAAGAGCTAGTTCCCTATCTCTTTTCAGGTCTTCACTTGTATGTCTTGATTTCAATTCAAGTGGTAGAATATTCACATTTTCGCCTTCCAAGAGGTATTTTGGAGCAAACTTGGTGACTGTGTGTTCTGTTTCGTTATATTTTTCTACACATTTCTGTGCAATCGTAGTCCATGATGTTTTCTTATCACTTTCATTTATTTTACATCTTATCTTATTGACTAAAGTTTGATTTAGCCTTTCATTCAACCCGTTTGAAAATGGTGCATCCACAGCAGTGAAAACCATTCTTATGTACTCCTTCTTCAGAAATTCTTTAAATTCTTTGGAATTTATACCAGGGTATTGGTCCGTTAATACCATATCAATGTTGTATCCTTGTGACACATTTTTTATTAATTTTATAAAATCACTGGAGCTTTGATTTTTCGATGCGAAAATATAAGCATATCAAAGCAAAGGGACGTGCTGCTGGACCTAAATGTGACATTAAACCATATTTTGGCTTCCTCCTTGATTTGTTTTTAATACAAATTTCACATTCTTCACAAATTTGTTTAATGTTTTCGATGATATTCTTTGCTGTATAGAATGGTGTTATTTTATTTGTCATCTGGGTTTTCCCAATATGGCAGTAGGTATCGTGGACATTCGTTATTAGACTTTTGCTAAGTTGTTCTGATAGTACAATTTTTTTCCTTCTTTTATTCTTTTTGTAGTATATTTCATTCTCCAATATAAGTTTTCCATTTTGTAAGTCTAGATTGGTGTGTTGGTCCTTTTTTATATCTTCTAGGTTTATTAAATTTACTACTTTTGAAAAATCATCAGTATTTTCATAAGGTTCTAGAACTGGATTTCTGCTTAAACAGTCGGCTTCTTGGTTTGATTTTCCTGGGTTATATTTAATTTTAAATTGATATTGGGATAAATAATACGTCAAATCCCCTAGTTCTTCGTCGGTTCTAGCCTTTATGTTCATATTTTCTAATGGTTTATGATCTGAGTAGACGGTAAATTCTTTTCCCATAAGCCAGTGTTGCCAATATTTCACAGCTTCTTTTATTGCCAGACATTCTAGGTATATTGCTTTCTTCTTTTTTTGAGCTTCAGTCAATTTTTTTGAAAAATAAGCAACCGGCTTACAGTCCCCGTTTTTATCGTTTTGTTTCAGCACTGCTCCCACTCCTTTGATACTAGCATCCGTGTAAATGCTTATTGGTAGTTCAGGGTCAAAGATATTCAGAAGTGGTTCTGAACATAACAATGCTTTTATTTTATCAAATGTTTCCTGACATTCTGTGGACCATATGAATTTCACGTCTTTCCGTAATAAATTGTGTAACGGGTCCAGGATAATCGCACTGTGTGGCACAAATTTATGATGAAAATTTATTTTTCCTAGGAATTGGCGTATATTTTTTTTTGTTTCCGGAACTGGAAAGTTTTTGACAGCGGTTAAATAATCTTTCAGAGGTCTGATTGAATTGTTTTCTATTATGTGACCTAAATATTTTGCATAATTTTTTTGCAAAAGTACATTTCGAAAATTTTAGTCTAAAGCCTTCTGTTAGAATTGCCTCCATTAGTCTCGATATATGTTGCATATGTTCTTCAAAAGTTCTTGAAAAAATTAATATGTCATCTATAAAATTTACTGCAAAACTAGAGAGTTTGTATTTTCTTATGATGTTGCTCAATATTCTTTGAAAAATGGCTGGGGCCGTCCTCAACCCAAACGGGAGACAGTCCATTGAAAATGACCTTCTTGTGTAACAAATGCAGTTTTATATCTATCTTGAATTTTCAAAGGAATTGACCAAAATGCCGAATTTATGTCAAAAGTAGAAAAATATTTACAGTTTACGGTTTTAACTATCAAATCCTCAATCAACGGAAAAGGTTGTGATTGAGGGACGACAATTTTGTTCAATTCTCTGAAATCTATACATAACCTTGTTTTTTGATTATCTTCTTTTTTATATGCCATAGTTACTGGAGCAGCAAATGGGCTATAAGATTCCTCAATTAAATTCTTCTCTAATAGTTTTGATATTTGATATTCTATTTGTCTTCTATCTTCTGCTGTGCATCTGTATGGACGTTTGTAACAGTATTTATCCACCATCAAGTCAATATGAGCTTCATAATCTTTTACAGTACCGACGTCGTATTTATCTTTGGCGAAGATTGGTTTGTATTTTTCTACCAATTTATCAATTTCTGATTGTTGATATAAATCTAGATGGTTTATTATCAGTTCAAATCCATCCGTGTTTATATGTTCGTTGAAATTTATTTCACCTTTGTTTATGTTTTTGGTGTCTTGTTCCTCTATTTTACATAGTACATCAGGAATTTTGATATTTGTTATATTTGAAGTATCATTTTTTGAGTAGTTATTCTTTTTTATATCTTCATTTGAGGTCGCTTCTTCTGGTTTGTTACATTGTATGATTTTTAATTCTTCGTTTTGCATTAATTTGAAATTTTTGATACAATCCAAACCAATTAGAAAATCGTAATTAAAATGTTCATTATCTACTACAAATATGTCCACAATTCTTTCTATATTGTAGATTTTTATTTTTAGTGTTACCATACCTTTTGTTTTCTTCTCACCATTAATAGTCTTCAAGTTAACTATTTGTATATCACTTGTACATGCTCTTGGCTGTATCTTTAATAATTTTGCATTAATTAATGACACATTTGATCCCGAATCATAAATTCCAGAAATTTTTAAAGTATCATTTAATAGTAACTCGACTTTTATTAATGGTGGCACATCTAGTTTTTTGGATTCTTCTCGTTTAGTTCAATTTCCAATTCAGAGTTATTTACCGTTTTTACAACTGCTTTTTTATTTTTCTCCTTAAACCAGCAATTTTCCTCAAGATGGTAACGTTTCCCTTTTTTCTCGTTAACACAGATTCGGCATGGTTTTTTTTCTTCAATTTCTTTGGATTTAGCGTCAGAATACATAATACTTTTTTTTTCATACTTATTCTTCCCAACAAGATGTTCTAATTTTCCTATGTTATTGTAAAGATCTTCCGTTCCTTGTAAAATTTCTCTGTCAATTTTATCAGTCACATAATTAGGTAAGCCAAATGCTATGAGGTCGATAAGTGTCCCAGTATCAATTGATTTCCTTACTTCCAGCAATAATTTTTCTTTTTTTAAAGCATACTCGAGCAATGAACCTGCTTGATATTTAAAGGCGAGAGCATATCTAATGGGTGACCATCCTTTGTTTGTAAAAGTATCACAAATTTTTTTTTCCCATTTGTCCCATTCCGATTCCATTGTAAGTTTCATCAGCATGCAGCTGTACCATTCTACACCGGAGTATTCCAAAAAATGTTTTAAAATTTCAATTTTCTTTTTGTCTTCGTTGATTTGGAAGCGTTCACATTCTTTATTAAAATCTTCAATCCACTGGTTCGCATTTGAGCTTCTGCCAGTAAATTTGCCAATCATGAAATCCTTTGCAATTTTCCCTAAATTTTGAGTTTCAGATTTTGTTTGTTTACTTTCAAGCAATTTCTCTAACAGTTTTTCCAGTGTTTGACTTGATCCACTAAGTATAGATTCCGCTTTCTTTGTGTTTCCATAATTTCTTCCAGGTAAATATCATTAAACTGTAAGTTTTGTTCTGTATCTAAATATATTTTTGACATATCATCCGTCAAGGTTATCCATATTTTTCTTGTTTGATGTCTTTTATTTAATGATTTTTTTACCTTATCATAATTTGGAGTGTTTGTAATTCCTTGGTGTAGATTTGTAGGTTGGGATTCGTGTGGTATTCCATAAATCCGTCCATCAGGTGTAGCGATCGAGGTTATGCATATGACGTTTGATTTTCCATCTGCCGCTGGTCTCACAGCAAAATCAAACCTCAATTTTTCCATTTTTCGTGAAATAGTTAAGTATAAAAAATGTTGTTTTATAATGATTTCTTTATATTCTTGAATAAAACAAAGGCGTAATTGCGTTTCTCTATAAAAACAAAAGATTTATTAACAATACGTATTAACAACTCTTAAAAATTATATTATCGGTTAACAAAAGATTCACTTACCTATAAAAACAAAAGAAACAACATTTAAAGCCCTTATTTCAGGTTTCTTTAATAAATAATAAATAAAATAAGATAATATTTTCAGGAATTGTTAATCCAATAATTCTGACAGTTATATTTTCCTAACTCGATTCATTTGTTTGATATCTAGTGGGCCACCAACTAGCTCAGTACTTACTCAGTACTTACTCAGTGAATACAATCTTAAGGAAAGCACTCATAAGTGGTTTTCTTTACATATATATATATATATATGTATTATTTTACCAACAGAATTTCTTCATTCATTTTTATTTTCAAATTCATTTTTCTTGTTTTATCTATTAATATTACTTTAGTTTATTATGTCAGCTAAACAATAGTAAAAAAATGTCATTGTATACTGAAAATATTCTAGAATATGAATAAACATATGTATTATTTTACGAACAGAATAGTCAACACTATAACTTACTATAATTTACATGTATAAACATTATTATATTGGAATGTCCTAAAACGGGCAATTGCCTAGTTGGACATTTTAAGTTCATTATATTGTATTATGTAATATTTACAAACAAACAATAAATAAATAAATAAATAAATAAATGAAAATTTGAACTTGTGGACAGAGGAGGGCATCATCCGATCCTCAAATTTGGAGTACGCGAGTCCGATCATTCTCATGAGAAAGAAAGACGGGTCAGTTCGGTTTTGCGTAGATTATCGTAAATTAAATATAATGGATTGTCAAGCTTTTATAGACACAATGAAAAAAGAGAAATTGTGCCTACGAGTAGATAGAGGGGCTTTATTATTGGAACATTTCAATGATGAAATTCATCATAGACCTGAAAAAAGTATGGTGCATGTAGACGCGTTAAGTAGAAGTCCAGTACCATCAGTTTTAATTGGGCATGAGAAAGATGATGGAATTTCAGCATGTATAAGAGTGTGCATAAAAGAGATGATGATATAAAAAATGTATGCGAGAAAAGGTAAGATAGAGTGAATGAGTATATGTGCAGAATATGTTAGTTTATACAGATGTAAATGTATGTAATGTACAGATGTGGTGCCTAAGTATTTGCAATATCAAATAATAAGGCGAGCGCATGAGAAGGGACATTTTGGTGTAAATAAAACTGAAGAAATTCTCAAGGACTTTTGGTTATATCCGACGAAGTCGACCGATACAGCGGATGTACTTAATCGATTGCGAAATGAGTCAGCTGTTTTTGGAAATCTTAGGAGGATCATTTTCGACAGAGGAACAGCGTTTACGTCCAACGATTTCAAACAGTACTGTATAGAAGAGAATATTGAACGTTCACTCATTGCAATAGGATTACCACGAGGAAATGGCCAAGTCGAAAGAATACGTCTTAAAGAAGATTTAAATTTACCTGAGCTGTTAGAGGATGAATGGGCCACTCGATTCATCGAGGATCGAGAAAAATTACGAAGAGAAGCCAAAAAACAAATTGAGACAATACAGGAAGAGAACCGTCGAGGGTTTAATAAAAAGCGGAAACCAGCGAGGAGTTACCAGGTCGAGGACTTGGTGGCCATTCAATGAACACAGTTCGGCCCTGGATTAAAATTAAAGGGTAAATTCTTGGGGCCGTATCGTGTAACGAACACCTTGAGTAACGAGCGTTATTTAGTGGAGAAAGTTGGAGAACATGAAGGACCGCAGAATACATCTACTTCAGCCGACCATATGAAATTTTGGGCTATGGAGCCTAAAGATGACAATAGTGACGACGATAGTCTATTGACGACATCTGAGGGCAGATGTCATAGCAGGATGGCCGAATGTAGAGGCAAAAATAAAGTAATAAAGTTAGGTACCTACTTGGGGAAGTAGCTACGCAGAGCTAGTTAAGAATAGGTAGTTAAGCTTTTTTCAAAATTAGAACTACGAGTATATGGATTTAGATTGTTAAAACAAAAGAAAGTGGTAATGTCATCGTTTTCTTGAAAATATAATACGCAATATTATCTGTCCTGTTGTTTTAATAGAATATAATACATAAAATTTATAATTCTACGTGTATCTAAATGAAAGCTACTCTACAGAACACTCTTTTGGGTTGAAGAGCCATTAAAAAAAAAAAAAGAAAGCCACTCTATAAACCGTTTTTCAAAAATATAACGTGACTTGCATTTGGGACGATGACATTTTTTAGTGAACGTAGTATTTTATTTTACAACAGTGTTGTATTTTTTATATTTTAAAAATTAAATTAATGAACAATTCAATTAATTCAATTTTTCATTTCAATCAACACCTCGGACATTTTTCACTTCAATCAACACCTCTCCCCAAGTGGTTCGCTAAGTTTGGCAACATAACAGAGGTGCCTGGATTCATGGGGTGAGGTTTTTCTTGGTCAGCTGCGTGACAGACAAAGTCGGGAGAGACTGGTTGATGTAGACCTTTTGACCTCTCCAGCACGACTCTCTTGGAATATCGCCTTGCACTGAAGTTGAAGGGATGGATTCATACTTCTGTCACTCCTGGACACACTTACACACAGATTCCTACCCACTCCTAATACCGTTTATCTTCCAAGAACTTCATCTCCTTCCTTTCCTCAAAATACCCTCCATACATGGATGCTGTGATGATGCAAAGAAGACATAGGCCCTTAACAAGCATAATTTTCCTCAGGACCGCTAAAGCTAACAAGTTTTTTCAGATACTCAAAATGGTAAAATTTATATAACAACTAACGAATTCCTGGCTCATGTTGCTATGCCACTTAATAAAGAAAATTGTTTCTCCCTGCGTGTCCTTTCCCATTCATCCCGTTTCCCTTCCACCTCCCCTTCCTCTCCCGTGTCCCTTTCCCCTCACGCGTCCCCACTCCGCCTTCTCCGCCTTCTCCGCCTTCCCTCTCCCACTCCCCTCTCCCGCTTCCCCCGTTCCGCGTATCACCCTCCCGAGTTACCCTCCCCCTTTCCGGTACATTCAGTTTTCAAACAGCTCGCGTGCCACTTACTGCAATTTGTTTATACAAATTTCATAATGTCAGAGATCACTAGTTTAATATATAACCTTCGCGGGCGTGGTCATAACAACTCGCCAATGTTTCATCGCAATTGGATGAATGGTGTAGCGGTCTCATGGGGGAGGGGGCCACCTACCTTTTGCTCTCGGCTAGCTCACGTCGTCAACAGGCAGGAACCCTCTTCTCGTCAAGGTCGTAGGTAACTAGATTTAAATGGTACATAGGTATTTGCCAAACCCGCCCACGTGGTCCCATCAAATGAAAGAGGAAGTTGCGAGAAACATAACTATATTGTCTGGTATACACAATTACAACATCTAGCAAAACCTAATTATTAGTCACAAATCAACAACACAATGCCTAGCTAGGTATTTCCTAACAAAGGGGGTCTCTCAAATCTCTTCGGGAATGTGGTCATTTTAACCGAGAATTGCTATGGGACACATTAATTAAGAGGGAAATCGAGGTTCAACTCACAGCTGGTGGTCTGGTGCAGGAAGCCGGGGTGGCAAGCCAGGGTCAGCGCAGGTAGCTCCAATACTCTACCAGGCAGCGGTGATCTCCACGTGGAGAGGGTCATGTTCGCGACCTCATATTTTTACTGTACATATCGGGTTTTAACGGATCGCCGTTGCAATCGGCGCCGCGCGGGAATTTACGTACGGCGATGGACGCAGCTTCTCAGGCGACGGTCGGCGGGTTTCTGCCAGAATGCTGCGGAGGGGTGCGGTGTGTTCTTTTTTGCGAGGGGGGAAGCGGAGTACACCGGCCGCGCCGCAGCCGCTTGCGAGACTGTGACATCATAATACTTGAAATGCGTACCGTAACAATGGTTTAGCAACGCATAGACATATCATATACACTTACAACCCAAGCAATCATATTTTTATATTTATATTTATACGAGTATATAAGCTCGTGTGTGACTGTGACTGGTTCTACGTTATCAAGAATAAATACAAAAAAATACCTACATGGAATGGCAAGGAGGATAACGACAACGAATGAACTGTGAATTTGGTCTGAATATTTCTAAATAATGAATACTTATTTTTTTTGTTTATTCAATAATATCAATCGACCACCATAACACGGGCATCAGCCTAGCATGGTGGTCGAAAAAACCACTAATAATGTAATCATAATATTTTTGCAATGAATGAAGAAAAATTAAAAAATATATATTTATATGTTATTAATTTTTCAAAAGAAGCAAACACATCATGACTTGGCATTTTAAATAAATAAAAATAAAATACTTTATTTTACGTCACTTTATTGATATATTGTAGTCTACCGGTTTCGGTACCTCCGTACCACCCTCATGACTGTTATAAAAATACTAACAAATACAGAATAATATACAAATATCTAAAAATTGTTAAGAAAGAAAGAGACAGTAAATTAGAGTGGGACAGTGGGATAGTTGTGGGAGGGAATTGGTGGAGGGGAGTGTGAGATAACGGGAAACATACTTATAATAAGGCTGAATTTTTGACAGTTTTGCAAGACCTTGTAATGATTAAAATTTAATCCACACACCTTTGCGACGGTGGAGAGAAGGTATTTTTAAAGTTTCAAACATTTCCTATGCTTAATATGGCAATACATGGACATCTCATATAATCATAACTCATATACCTGTTCATATACCTGTATATACTCACTTACCTGTATATCCCCAAGCAAGAATATTTTGATTTTAAATATATATATATATATATAGGTATCTAGAAGAGAACAAAATACATTTGTTCGATAATATTTATTTATTAACAGACTTACGTCCAATTTACAATAAAGTATCATGAAATTTGGAAAAGTACATTGTAGGGATAAATTATGGTACATGAAAGCAAAGACAAACAGAGAAAATTGAAGTGTCAAGTCAAGTCAAGACTTTGCAAAATTTAGGGTAAATATAAAATATGTTCAATTGCTTAAAGAAATCATTTAAGCTTACACTTACATGAAAAAGTAATAATCGAACACCGATAAAAAGGCTGAGAACAATTTTTATTTTAAATTTTTTACATCCAAAATAGACTAACCGCCATTTCGGGTAAGTACCTACCAGATAATACTCGTTATAAATATACAGAGGCATGAAACAAATCTTTGAGGTACTTATTTAGAGTCGTACGAAATTATAAACTGATCATTACAAAAATAAATGATATATTATGGTGCTTAACAAGTAATCTTGTGCATTGAATAATTGAATCTCTCAAATATATTATAATCAAAAATAATGTTGAACATTCCGTTAACTCCCTCCAGAAATTAAAATCCAGTCCTATTCTACATCCTGATGATCACTTTGTATGCTGTATTCGAGTGCTGATAGCCACCATTCAATAAGCCATAATAGGCCACTTGCATGGATTTCATAATCACTTGGAAAAAATCGTGAGGATAGATTTTTTTACTACTAAGATTACGAAAATGTAGGTAATTTTTTTTAGAAATGTACAGTTTTTTTTCTTTTTAAATAAATAAATCCATTATTTGGGCTCGTGACGTCACTTCATGAAAATGTCCCGTCTTCGAAAATGTTCGTATTAATTTTGTAAAATTCCACACTGATTTATTTTTTTTATATGGCAACACTTTAATTTCATACGAATTTTTGAATTTGACGTTTAACGTTCACTAGATTTATTGTTTGTTCTCTGTGAACTTATCATTTGATTTGACTTTTTGACAGATGTTGTGAAGAGAACCCCGTACATTTATGTTGTCTGCATGTGTTTTAGAGGTATAATGGTAATGGTGTTGATTTTAACAAAATCAAATTTTATAATATTCTTATTATTTTTATAATTTACAAGAACAAGTATATAACATTGGATTAAGTAATATAGACGTTGAACATTTTAATGATTTATGATCAATAAGATGGATCAAGGAAAAAAAAATTTATGGGATGTAATATTTTTGGTAAACCTCGTTATTCTCCTGTGCCATTCGTGTGGAAAACGTTTTTTTTTTTAATTGATTTTCGGCTATGTAATAATCGTTTTTTCGCACCCATTAAATTTTGTCCTGTCTTTCCGGTTAATAAAAAAAAAATTACCGAATGTCTTAGAATATTTGCCTTAACAGGAAAAAAAATTAAAAAATGTGATGCAAGTGGCCTATTCTAATTTGCATATGATGGCATAGTGGGAAACGATATTGTGGGTTCCTTGACAAAACATAGAGCATCCAACCCCGTTGTTTCCATCGTAAACCATATTCTCGTTTCTGACATGTTTTTCATCTTCAAGGACAACAATAAAGAAAGTGTTGGCGAAATTATTTCATTCATTCATCTTTGTATGCCTTATTTGAGTGCTGATAGCCTTCATTCAAAAACTATAACTCTGATTTGGATTTCTGAACATGTTGGCATCGAAGAAACGATATTCCGTAATTCTTGTCAAAACAAAGACCATTCAACCCTATTGTTACCATCGTAAACCATATTCTCCTTTCTGATATTTTTTCCATCCTCAAAGACAACAATAAGGAGAGTGTACATTAACTTTTTTCATCCAAACAAATTGATCTAAAACAATTTTCAAAAGTTACCAAAACCGAATATTTCACGGAAAAAGAACAAATGGGTAAATTAACGCCTCAACTCTCAGTGCTACTAGGCAATATTAGTTTGGTTTCCACCAAAGTGGGTTTTCTTGAAGGTGAATTAAATGCCTACAGGAACATTTCACCTAATCATTCAAAACATTTGTCATCTACCAACATCGCTACGGAACAACTAACAGGAATTTGCGAAACTTTGGCTGAAATGGACGAGAGAAAATCGCGATCTAAAAATGTAATAATGTTCAATGTTCCTGAAAGCTCGGGCAATTCTCAAACTGCAACAATGAGTGAAGATCTGAATAAAGTCAAGAATATTCTTAACAATGTTGATAACGTAGATACCTCGCTAATTAAAGTGTATCGATTGGGTAAAAAGGACACTAATAAAACACGCCCCATCAAGATCGAATTGTCCGATATATATCAAGCCAGAACTGTTCTACAGAAAAAAGGAATACCGTATGGAAGTGTAACTATCAAGACCAAGAACGACTTAACAATGCTTCAACGGCAAGAAGTACAAAACTTGTGGAAGGAGCTGGAGGATCGTAAAAGCAAGGGAGAAAATAATTTTATGATTAAATATATCAACAATAGACATAAAATTATAACCAATATACCAAAAAACTTATAACCGTGCCACGTTACATCTTCTACCAGAACGTCAGGGGACTACGGACTAAACTCAGTGACTTTAGAACTAATGCACCCACCATTACACAGGACATCATCATACTCTCTGAGACCTGGCTGGATCCATCGATATACTTAGCGGAGCTCGGTCTACCTAACCACAGTATCTACCGAGTTGACCGCAATCGGAACACCAGCTCCAAATCAAGAGGAGGAGGCGTCTTGATAGCAGTAAATAAAAAAATTTCATCGAAATTATTAAAAAACAAAAACAATGATGTTGAGCAAATTCTTGTAATGTTAAACGATAAATCAAAAAAAACTATCATCGGATGTGTATATTAAGGTGGGTCATTTAAAAAAAAATGATAATTTTAGATTCTGTTAGCGATAAAAGGGTGCCAAATGGGTTCAAACCGATGTGTTTAAAATTTTTTAAATTTCTGATACGATCTTCTTCCTCCGGATTCAATTCAAAGTTTTGAAAATTTTCATTTTTAGAGGTATTTTCTAGTGTGTATAAAAGTTACTACGAATCCTTTATACTATATTTTTTGTAATATTCTATGGCAAATATGGTACGTATTTACGAATTCATTTACAAAAAATCCGAGTTTTGATTATTAGTGGCTCGAGGTGAGGGCGGGGGAAGCACCGATTGCACTAAGCGCAGCAACTCTGCGCAACCGACGTCGGAGTTTGGAGTCAGCATCGCTACGGCTCTTTAAGCAGTAGGCCGCGTTGCACAAGTTTTCGCAATGGAACGTACTCGGAATGCGTTAAAAAGTCCCATATTTGGTGAAATTTGCGACGTTAAAGACAATGTTTTACCAACTTATTGTGATGTTATGAAGTTTTTTGAGTGGACCAGGCATCAAATAAAATTAAATCAAGAGACCAAACTAGAACCCAAATTTTAGCAAATAGAGTGTACTGTGACAGCACGAATTGAAGAAATATGGAGAAAGGCTTCTATTCCCATCGTTACACACTCGCGAGTAGCACGCATGTTGAGGTCATATCATTTTAAATGCAAAAACCTTCTTAAGTCACATCCTAAAATACCGGAGAAAAAAAATGGAGGAATTCCGTCGCAGAAGTAAAGTGCTGTTTGATATTTCGTCTTGCAAATGCAAAGATTTCAGTAAATGTGACTGTCCTAAAGATAAAAAAATACCTGTAAATGAACAGAGTTTCATTAGTGACCAACGTACTACACGAAAAATGATAATAGGAAATGTGGATACTGCTACAATAAAACGAATGAAAACTGCGTTGAAAAGAAAACTTCTGAAGCAAAAATCCTTGCGTACGTCTAAAAAGGAAAGCACAGGTAAGCCAACTACCTCTCTAATCGATATTTCCACGTCTTCATCAAATGAATCCGATTGCAATGATGTTTTCAAACCAAATGTTGTATCTCAAATGCCTCAGAAGCAGGCTGCGGTCACTATTGATTATTCTACACTGTCGAAAACTTGTGATAGATATGGAGTTTCGGATAGAGCAGCGGCAGCCATTGCCTTAGCAGTTCTGTATGACATCAAGTCTAATATTCCAGTTATTGACAAAAGTAAACTTCGCAGAGAACGAAAAAAAACAAGGGAAAATATTAAGGCACAACACATAGTTTTACAAATACCCGCATTATATTTTGATGGCCGGAAAAATAAAACGTTAATTATCAGGGAAAAGGGGGGGGAGGCATTACAGAGAACTAATCATTGAAGAGCATATTTCAATGATAAAAGAGCCAGACTCAATATATTTGGGTTATATTGCACCAAACTCTGGCACGTCGAAAGTTATAGAAAGAACAATTGTCGATTATTTTTTAAAGGAAGAAATACCATTTGAACCATTAATGGCTATTGGATGTGACGGAACGAACGTGAACGTTGGAAAACATGGAGGTATAATACGTTTGCTTGAAAAACGTTTGGATAAACCATTGCAATGGATAATTTGCTTGCTTTATATGAACGAGTTACCATTTCGTCATTTGTTCACACATCTTGACGATAAGACATCTGGACCTCAAACATATTCAGGGACAATAGGACTAGCTTTAGAAAACTGTGAGAAAAAGCCTATTGTTCATTTTCAGAAAATTGACGGAGAGTTGCCTGAATTATTAACTAAAGACCAAAGTACAGATCAGTTATATTTGTATAAAATCGTATCTGCAGTTACAGTGGGGGAATTACCTGAAGATTTAGGCCACAAATCTCCTGGAAAAATGTCTCATGCCAGATGGCTTACGCGTGCTAACCGAATTCTTCGTCTTTATGTTGCAACGGAAGCTCCTACAGAGAATCTTATTATTTTAGAAACGTACGTTGTTAAAGTTTATGCTCCGACTTGGTTCAGTATTAAAACTCATCCCACCTGTAAAGATGAAGCACGTCACCTATGGCAGCTAATTTCAGCGTCTAGATACTTATCCCCTGAACTAAAAACCATAATTGATCCAGTCATAGAAAGAAACAGTTACTTCGCACACCCCGAAAATTTACTACTTGCAATGTTAACTGACCCTCACAAGCATATCCGGGAATTAGCTGCGTTCTAAAAGCACGCAGTAAGAAACTAAGTAAAACAAGGCTGTTCCAACTTCCAAACATAAACCTCGATGCATCATATTACTACGACCTTATTAATTGGCAGCAAAATGTAACCGAACCCCCAATACTGAATAATATATCGGATGAAGATCTTCAATTATTTGTAGCACAGGGGGGAGAAGGTAAATTGCCTCTTCTGCGTCTGCCATGTCATACTCAAGCAGTTGAAAGAGCTGTAAAGACTGTTACTGAAGCCTCGACTACTTTATGTACGAAGTCTGCAAGAGAAGGTCTTATTAAGGCAAAGATTGAGTCTCGCAAAATAATGCCGAAATTTGAGAGTAAGAAGGATTTTGCTGGTATTTGAATACACTGTCTTGAGATAATGTTAATTATAATCATTTATTTTTTTTAATAAATAAGTCAGAATATTCTCTCTAATTTGTGTTTTATTGAAAAAAAGTTCATTTTTAATTGTTTATCTAATATTTTTTAGAGATTTAACAAGGGTGGGTTTTTCTCTATTTTGTGAAATTTCAAACTCAATCCGGAGGAAGAAGATGATATCCAAATATTATTTAAAAAATTACGTGATTTTACATCTTCATTTAACACCCTTTTATCACTAACAGACAAAACAAAACAAGTTTTTTTTTCCCCCCATACAATCGTGACCCGCCTTAGTGTATATATTCCACCAAATTCTAATATAATAATGTATAAAAATCACTGTGAAGATGTCGAGCTACTCAAATCTAACCACCCTAATCACAATATTATAATTTGCGGTGACTATAACCTACCCAATTGTAAATTTAATGATCTGGATTACTTACCATTAACAGCGTGCGAGAGAGAAATCTTAGACATGTCGAACTATTTAGGACTATTTCAATGTAACAATGTGCCGAATTGCAGTAATCGGATACTTGATTTAATTTTTTCTACTGATCAGGATATAAAAGTCTATGAGTCAGCTGAATCCCAATTGATAATCACCACCCTCCACTTACAATACTAGTACCTAATACAATAGAGTGTGACCCCCTAATTAAAAATTGTAGTCGTAATTTCATTAATGCTAATTACCAGGACATTAATCATGCACTTAACAAAGTAAATTGGTCTGTTCTCAAGGAAGGTGATCTTAACTATAGCGTAGAACTATTTTACTCTCAACTGAATAGTATCATTTCCGACACTATTCCTCTAATTCATCATAAAGTACGAAAGTATCCG
This sequence comes from Limnephilus rhombicus, assembly GCA_929108145.2. Lineage (NCBI taxonomy): Eukaryota > Metazoa > Arthropoda > Insecta > Trichoptera > Limnephilidae > Limnephilus > Limnephilus rhombicus. The sequence goes on along the minus strand of OV815298.1, from coordinate 30,767,512 downwards.
ATATGGTTCAGCAAAGAATTAATTCAGTTAATTGTTATTAAAAAAGAAACACATAAAAAATATAAAGAACACAGAACAATTCCCAACTATATGGCATTCAACAATATTAGAAGAGATTGCAAAAAAATGACAAAAAGATGTTATAATAATTACATTAATTCGGTTGAGAACACGATACTTCATGATGTAAAATACTTTTGGAATTACACAAAATCAATGAAAAACAATGATGCTGGTATTTCCGGTAATATACGTTACAGACAAAACAGCTCCAGTAAAATTTATGAAATTGTTAACATTTTTGCTGATTACTTTAAGGACGTGTATGAACCTGATATTCCAGATGACTTAATTCCGTACTTCAACTCCGTTATAAATTTACACTTGTCGCAAATACACATCGACATTGAAGACATTATAGTCTGTATTAAATCACTTGAACCCAAAACAAGCTCGGGACCTGATAAGATTCCTTCCATCTTACTTAAGAATTGTGTCCAAAGTTTATCTGTTCCGCTTAATATACTGTTTAATAAGTCACTCTCTACAGGACACTTTCCACAAATATGGAAACTTAGCTACCTAACTCCTATATTTAAAAGTGGTGATAAATCCTTTGTTGAAAATTATCGGCCTATCTGTATTCAATCGTCTTTACCTAAACTTTTTGAGAAATTGATTCTTAAGAAAATCAGCTTCTTTGTAAACTCATGTATCGCAACTTGTCAACACGGCTTTATCTCCGCCAGATCAACTTTGACTAACCTTACATTATATGAAAATTTCATTTCTAATGCACTTGACAACAAACAACAAGTTGATTCTATTTACACCGACTTCAGTAAGGCGTTTGATAAGGTCTGTCTTAAAATTCTCATTAATAAACTTTTGAAACTCGGCATTAATGGAAACCTTTTATCTTGGTTTAAGAGTTACTTACTTAGGCGTCAGCTAATTGTCTGTATTAATGATCACTTATCCTACATGTTTGAAGCCACCAGTGGCGTACCCCAGGGTTCGCATCTTGGTCCTTTACTTTTTAATTTATTCATTAACGACGTAAAAAACATATTCACCCGTGTTCTCATTCTAATTTTCGCTGATGATATGAAGATTTTTAGAATTATTGATAATATCGAGGACTGTCTGACACTTCAATCTAATATTAATAGCTTTTATGATTGGTGTCTTATCAACAAATTAACTCTTAATGTAAAAAAATGTCAACTTATGAGATTCCACAGAAAAAAAAAACCATTTTTGTTCACCTACTTTCTCAATAATCACACATCTGTTGATGAAATAAGAGACCTTGGTATAACCTTTGACACTAAATTAACATTCATTAAACATATTAATCATATAACCAGTGTCAAAGTAAAAATAACATCTGCCAGCTTTATTTTTAAAAGGGGCGCCACTGGTTGATTAACCAGGCTAGCAGTTAGTAAAGCAATAATCCTCTCTCAGGGCCTTTGGTATGCAAACTATACGATTAAATTAGAAGGATTTTTAAAATAAAATAGACAGTATTATTAAGAAATATGAATTAAAAGATTTATTATCACATAATAAAATAAACTGGGACAAATAAACATATTAACAGAACTTAGACTCACCTTCCTTGAATCGACCAAAAATACATGTTTCTAACTATCTATCTAAATTACGATCTTGAGCTTCTGGTTTTTCTCCTGAAGTATGGTCAGACAAAATACCTGGAACTGATTTCAGCCGAAAACAGTATTTGCTCCCAAAATCAAACTCCAGCCATGAAAATCTTGTATTACCAGGCGAGAATAATTATTCCTTCGTTATTTGACAGATTAAATTCCTTGTGTTTATTAATCTTCCATGTTTTAAAATAAATTGCTTGATACTTGGCAAGTAAATTCAAAATTAACCATCAGTTATTTTCGGTGAAAATTACGAAGACAGAAATGTGTATTTATAACACTTATTGGCACCACGATTACATTAGTCGCGGCCTAGTTAATTATGATTCGGATAAAATAATAATCGTTTTACTTTATACAATTATTTACGTAATGAATAAGAATCACGTCCGACTTGTCAGTAAAACCATCTACCACCTTAGACAGATTACTCAGAAGTGGGCTCTAAACAAAATATTCGATTTTTATATCCTATTCAAAAAAGAAAAAAATGAATGATGTTACTTCCAAAATTTAAAAAAATAAATGTATGTAGAAGTTTATTTAATATTATTTAATCACCTCTTGAAATGGGGTACCTGCTTGCCTAAATCTATGAAAAAATAAACTTCGAGATATATTGACAAATATTTTATCATAACATTACCTCCCGGACCACGCAAATGTTTATCCCCAAACATAATTATAAAAGAAACCTATTCTATCTGATACATTTGTCGATCCAAGGATTTCTATTAAATAAAAACAACAAAGCAATTAGTAATATTTAACAATCTTTTCAAAGATTAATAAAACATAATATATAATAAATAATTCGTATGAACCTTTGAAATATTTAAAATTGATTAAATTTGAATTAGAATTAGAATACAATATTATTTATTATTATAGTTAAAATACCTGAAATAAACAGGACATAATTAAATGTTACGTGAACAACAATCATTAAATGATAAATAAACAACACACTTTAAACTGAAAGAGAAAAAAAAAAATTATAAATATTAATTCTACAAATTTTACATAACTCCTTCAAAAACGTCATATCACTTTTATGCTCTAAAGCGTCACTGTCCCAAATCAGGGTATTAAGCCTCAATAGGCATCACTTTTAGGGAGATCAATCAACCCTCACTTTGCACTGAATTTAAATCCATCTTTAGGATATCAAGAATGTTCACTCCGTGGAGTTTCCTGACTAACTCACTAAGGTCATTTGGTCTATCCAAGAAGGAAATTTATATAATAGCAATCAACATTTATGTAAAATTAAATTATTTAAATGTCATAATGTCATCAACCATCGCCAATGAATGGTGTCAAATAATTGAGGTAGACAACCAACCAGCTTTGTGGAGTCGAAATTGTTTAGTAAATTTGTTTGAAACAAACAAATTTCAGTTTCCCAAGAGAAAACAAACACTTTTTAAGCAAAAGTTTATAAATTAAATAAACTAATCTCTTCAATTAGTATAAAAAATAAATATTGCATACTCGAATGCATAGGAGATATGCTCTATTATAAACTAACTTAACAACATCTAGATCTCTATATATATTATAATTATTTTATTTTATTTTATTTTATTTTTTTTTTTTTTGTTAACCTTATGTAACTATGTAACTGTTATAACTTCATATGTATTTTTAATAAACATTGCCAATAAAAAAAAAAAATAAATAAATAAAAAAAAAAAGTTTTATATATATATAAATATTTAAAAACAAATGCGACATGAAATGAAATTAAATTTAAATTAAACATTTTTTTACGTAAATTTTATATTTTTCAACTATCAAGACAACTCAAGTTGCAAAGAGGTACGAATCTTTGGATCTCTGAGTAATCCTGTCAATTAAAAAAAAACACAGTTCATTATAAACCTTTTGTTTAGAATTTAAAAAAAAAAAAAGTATAAATACTTGGTGGTAATTTTTTTTTTAAAATTCTAAGTTAAATAAAAAATTAAAATATATACATATATATATATACAAAAACAACGTGATTCTTATTTTAGTTTGTCTGTTCATTCATAACATGTCAATTAATAAGTTATATTATTAATAACTTCGTACTAATATACGATAATGGTTGAACTCGAGCGAAGTACTAGAGTTGTACCTGAGTTATAAAATGTTGTTTAAGACAATTTTCATATAATATTTTATATTTAATGTATTAAATGTTATTATATTAAATTTGTAAAACTGTAATTATAGCAGTACTACTAACTATATAAATCCAAGGCAGCGACAAATCGGTTGATCAGGCCTTATTGAAGCTCCTGTGCATCGAATTTTTACGTAAAATTAATATTATTTTATGCACTCAGATAGGATGGCCAAACCCTCTGAGACACTGAATTAAACGAACTAGACTGGTATATCGTCCGATTTAACGATATCCTTCACATGGAAATCCCCAGTTTCTATACCTTGAAGGTCTGCTAATGTATACACAAGGTCGGATTTTTCTCTAATTACCACATCTTGTACAAATCTGGGTGCTAATTTTTGTGCAAAATAATTTATTGCATTTGATTGCACAAAATTTCTTCTCCATACTACGTCACCTACCTGAAATGTAACATTTTTCCTTCGTTAGTTATAATGACTAGCTCCCTTTTGGTAAGCTTTAAGAAGGGCGTCAGAGACTTTCTCATAAACAGAGGACAGTCCTTGTAATCTTTTTGCATAAATTTTATGTAGAGTACCATCCTTAGGATTTGTCTCTCCTTCTGTTATAGGATTACGGTGTAAATCCCCGTCAAGTATTTGTTCCCGTCCATGCATTAAAAAATAAGGTGTAAAATTAGTAGCACAATTAACTGTGTTGTTCATTGCTGATTGAACTTGTGAAAGAAACTTCGACCAATTTCGATGATCTGATTCAACTGAAATTGACAATGCAGTACCCAAAGTTTGGTTGTATCTTTCAACAACGTTATTTTGTGGGGTATATAAAGTATTGTAAAAAGGTAATTGAATATTATAGTTTTTTAGTAATTCTTTAAATTCCCTACTTGTGAATTGAGGGCCTTTATCACAAACTATCGTTTTAGGTACTCCGTGTACAAGGAAGATGTTTTCCTTTAAATTTTTAACAATGCTTCCCGCGGTGCCTTTGCGCAGCGGAAATAACCAAGTATATTTAGAAAAAACATCGACGCATGATAAAATAATGGTATGACCGGAGTAACTACGAGGTAAAGGTCCAACTAAATCTATTGATAACATTTGCATTGGTCTAGTTACTATTTTTGGGTTTTTAGAAATACCGTTTGGTGGAGCCGTGCTAATTTTATGAGCTTTACAAACAGTACATCGGTTTATGAACTGTTTTACATCTCTATACATGTTTGGCCAATAGTAATGAAGTTGTAGCCTTTTATAAGTTTTAAAAATACCTGGGTGACAAGCTCGAATTGACACATGAGAATCAGCTACAATATTTGCCCTTCGCTCCTGAGGAACTACTAATTTCCATGAAGTATCCTCACACAGTGCTATACCATTTTTTGTATGGCGATACAATTCGTTATCTTTAATTTGAAAATTTAAATATCGTTGTGGAAATTCTTGGCAACCCTTCCAAACATTTAAGTACCACTTGTCTGTAGTTGGTTGTGAGTCTATTCCTGAGATTATGGCAAGATCCATTCTAGAAAGTACGTCAGGTACGATATGTTGTGTTCCTTTACGATATATTATGTCAAATGAAAATTGTGAAAGACGAGTACTCCAGCGAGCTAAGCGACCGCTTGGATTTGATAAAGAATTGAGCCACTTTAAACTGGAGTGATCGGTGACTACGGTAAAATGTGCACCTTCAATATAAGGCCTAAAGTAAGTGACTGAGTCTAATACTGCTAAAAGTTCTCTTTCAGTGATACCGTAGTTACGTTCATGTTTATTTTAACACCTTGAATAATAAGCTACAGGATGTTCAGTTCCGTCTATATTTTGAATAATAACTGCGCCAATTCCGGCTGAGCTTGCGTCACAATGGATGGAAAACGGTTTAGTAAAATCAGGACAACTTAAAACCGGTGCAGTCGTAAGTGCATTTTTTAAATTAATAAATGCTGTGTCAGCTTCCTTTGTCCATTTAAAATTACTAACACCGTTTTTTGATCCCGTAAGTTTTGTTAGAGGAGCTGCTATGCTTGAAAAACCCTTAATAAATCGTCTGAAGTATCCGCAAAGTCCAATAAAAGCACGTATTCCTTTCGCATTCTTTGGAACCGGGAAATCTTTAATACTTTCTATTTTTACTGGATCCGTACGAAGACCTTGAGAATCTACCATGTAACCTAGATATTTTAGCTCGGCTTTACAAAACTCCGATTTTTTCAAATTGATGGTGAGACCTGTATCTCTCAGTCTTTCATAAACACGATTTAATAGATTTAAATGTGCATCTAGGTCTTCTGAGACCAAAATTAAGTCATCCAAATAACAAAATGCATTTTCGTCAAATTCTGGCCCAAAGAGTGCGTCTGCTAATCTTTGAAGCTCACTTGGAGCATTTTTCAACCCAAATGGCATGCGAGTGAATTCAAATAGTCCGCGACCTGGAACGACGAACGCAGTCTTTTCACACGAGTCTTTATCTAGAGCAATCTGCCAAAAAGCTTTGCTCAAATCTATTGACGAAACGAATCTAGCACCACCAAGTTTGTCAAGAATACGTGATATATACGGTAAAGGATAGCTATCACGAATTGTCACATTGTTGATTTTTCTGGAATCTAGGCAAAATCTTCCAGTACCATCCTTTTTCGAAACTATTAAAACAGGACTAGACCACGGAGAACAAGAAGGACGGATAACTCCCATTTTGAGCATCTCATCTATTTCAGCATCTAATTGTTGTTGTTTAACAGGTGATAACGGATAGTATCTTTGTTTAATAGGTGATCCCGTTGTAATTATTTTATGTTTGACCAAGTGTGTCAAACCTAAACCCCTCTTTTCAAAAGAAATTGATTCAAATTTTTTAATTATTTGTGAAAGGGCTTTATTTTCGGAATGTGATAATGATGAGGCTGGCCGAATTGCCCGTACCTCATTAATCTGACCCTCTCGTTGAGAACTAGTTACCTTTGAAAACAACTCCGGCGCAATCCGGAACCGTTTCCAAAAGTCTACCCCCAAAATAAAATTTGGTGATAATGAAGGGATGACGTAGAAAACAATTTCTGCAGTAATTGAATTATACGTCACCGGCAACGTCATAGTACCTAAGACAGGCTGGCTCGTACCGTCAGCTGTCGATACACAAAAATCTATTTTGACCAAATCTACCCCTGACCTTTGAAAAATCTTATAAGTATCTCCTCCCAGGCATGAGAGAGAAGCGCCACTGCCAAGCAGTGCACTGTAGCTATTTTGTAAATGGACGACCATCCTCTTCAATCTCATTCTTCTGTGGCAGTGGGCCCACTTCCTCAGAAGATGAGACAGAAAGGAACTGTCGAACTAGCCGGAGCCAACTCTTCCATTCCCTCTTCCTTTGCGCATAGGATGGGGCGTGAACAAATTGACTCCAACCTAGTTTTTTGGTTTGCTGTATTTAGTACCCTCCTCAATTGTACCAACATTCGATTTTAGATTTAATGACGCTTTCTTTCGACACTCAGAATCTAAATGTCCCGTGATTTTACAAAAACCACAAAATAAACGTTTATATGATTGTCCTGTAGAATTAATATTATTATTTTTACCAAAATAATTACATATTTGAATCATTTCTCAAATTCTGATTTGAAAATGTTCGTGTATAACTTTTATTCCCATTAGAATAATTTGTTGAACGACTGAAATTATTATTATTATTATTCGAAGAGTTATTATATTCTCTAGAATTTGATTTAGAATTATAATCAAATTTTCTATTAAAATTAAAATTTTTGTTTTTTTCGTTGCTATTCATCTTTTCTGTTGAAGAATAAGATGAATTTTGTTTATCTGTTATAGACGAGTAAAATTCCAATTTTCCCGTAGTTTTTGTTAATTCGTCAAAAGAATTTATATCACGTGAAGCCAGTAAATTTGCATACATTGGAAGCAAAGCTCTCATAGATAATTGTAAAAGTTCATATTCTGGAAGTTTGGAATCTAACATATTATTTAATGATTTCATACGCAAAGTAAATTCAAAAGCAGACATACCATCTGTTTGTTTCATATTAAATAATTCCGTTTTTAATTGAATTTGTTTATTGCCAGCCTCAAATTGTTTAATAAGCAATTTAGATAATTCTTCCCAAGTTAAATCCGCATTATAAATCGACCTGAACCAAAGTAAGGCCAATCCCTCAAGAATGTCAGGAAAACATCTTAATAAATCCTTATGCTTTATATTTCTTGTTCGGCATTTCTCTTCAATTTCAACAATAAAATTTCTTACACAACTATTCCCATTAAATTTTAAATTCCAACTATTCAAACTAGAAACGGAGGGAGTAGAGTCATTATAAATTATTTTTGTGTATTTTACAAATCTTTTTCCGTTATCTAAACTATCTTCTGAGTCTGAACTAATATCTCCTTCGCATTGTTCTTTAATTTGTGCCAATTTAAAGGCTTTATTAAAACGCCTAGCTTGAACACGCATAGCTTCCAATGTCAATTCTGGTAAAACATTTCGTTCAGTATGGTCTTTAAATAATTCTTCTTTTGATTTACCATTTACGTTTCCGATTGAAGTCGACATTTTTAAAAAAATAAAATATTCCAGTTCAGAAAATAAACGATTTGTATCACGTAGAAAACTATTAAAATTATAAAATTCGTAGAAGTAAATACATTTATTCTATAATAAATAAAAACGGAAAATTAAATTTGTTCAAAATATTCAAAGTTGTTCGATTTTCAATTCGTTTGAAAATCACAGCCGTAATAATTCATTTAAATAATTCGTAGTAATATATTATTTTGGAAATGACGTAGCGAAATGAAAATAGTTATACCGAAATACAATCAATAAACAATAAAATTTGATTGTATATCCTTTGTTTTTCTTTTAAATAAAATGTTCGTAGCATTATTCCATAATAAAAGTCGTAGATGAATGAAATGTGTTTCGAATTAATCGAAGATTGAAGACGTTCCCAATTGTATAATAAATAGTACGCGGCCGTAATAATTCAAGCACAAAGAAAAGATATTAAATCTTGCTTGATTAAAATTAGAAATGACTTTACGAGCTGAAAATAGTTAAGCTATTTTACCATTTTAACCGAAAAAAAAAAATAATCAACTTTGATAACATTCTATTGTTTTTAAACAAATGAAATATTTTCAAAACAAATGAAACTTGTTAATAACAAAAGCTCTTGAGAGAAAAAAAAATGACATGTTATCAATAAACAGACATATTTCTGAAGCAAAATAAATACATTTCATTAGTAAAAATCCTTGTAAAATAATCATAACGTATAAAACGAAACCCAACACGTTTAAGGTCGCCAAATTGTCAAAGTAAGAAATATGAATTAAAAGATGTATTATCACATAATAAAATAAACTGGGACAAATAAACATATTAACAGAACTTAGACTCACCTTCCTTGAATCGACCAAAAATACATGTTTCTAACTATCTATCTAAATTACGATCTTGAGCTTCTGGTTTTTCTCCTGAAGTATGGTCAGACAAAATACATGGAACTGATTTCAGCCGAAAACAGTATTTGCTCCCAAAATCAAACTCCAGCCATGAAAATCTTGTATTACCAGGCGAGAATAATTATTCCTTCGTTATTTGACAGATTAAATTCCTTGTGTTTATTAATCTTCCATGTTTTAAAATAAATTGCTTGTTACTTGGCAAGTAAATTCAAAATTAACCATCAGTTATTTTCGGTGAAAATTACGAAGACAGAAATTTGTATTTATAACACTTATTGGCACCACGATTACATTAGTCGCGGCCTAGTTAATTATGATCCAGTTCGGATAAAATAATAATCGTTTTACTTTATATAATTATTTACGTAATGAATAAGAATCACGTCCGACTTGTCAGTAAAACCATCTACCACCTTAGACAGATTACTCAGAAGTGGGCTCTAAACAAAATATTCGATTTTTATATCCTATTCAAAAAAGAAAAAATGAATGATGTTACTTCCAAAATTTAAAAAAAATAAATTTATGTAGAAGTTTATTTAATATTATTTAATCAACTCTTGAAATGGGGTACCTGCTTGCCTAAATCTATGATAAAATAAACTTCGAGATATATTGACAAATATTTTATCATAACACCAGTAAAGCATTGCAAATGTTAGGATTTGTCTTACGGATTTCAAAGGATTTTAAAAATTTAAAAACTGTCAAATTACTTTACACTTCACTTGTTAGAAGCCAACTAGAATTTAAGTCCACCATTTGGAATCCTTACTACAGTGTACATGAGAATTCTCTTGAGCGAGTCCAACATAAATTTTTACTTATTTTTTTAAATAAATGAAGATAATATAAGCGAAACTCAATCGAAAATCTGGAAACAGAAAAATCAGAAAAACATATTGACACCTCTGGGACTCGAACCCAGGACCTCTTGCTTTCCGGGCAAACGCGCTAACCACTGCGCCACGGTGTCGATATGAAATTCGGTCATGTTTAACTGTACCATACTTCGACTAAGAACCACCTACATTATCTTCATTTTCTTTAACGCATATATTAATGGCAACTATCTTTATGTATGATTGCAAGATTCAAACCCGAACTAAATGCTCTCTAGATAGTGTCTGGATAAATCTTTATCCATTTTATTTAATATGCAGATAGTTGCCATTAATATATGCGTTAAAGAAAATGAAGATAATGTAGGTGGTTCTTAGTCGAAGTATGGTACAGTTAAACATGACCGAATTTCATATCGACACCGTGGCGCAGTGGTTAGCGCGTTTGCCCGGAAAGCAAAAGGTCCTGGGTTCGAGTCCCAGAGGTGTCAATATGTTTTTCTGATTTTTCTGTTTCCAGATTTTCGATTGAGTTTCGCTTATATTATCTTCATTTATTTAAATATTACAATTTGAGGTTTTACTCATAAAGTTAAAATAAAAAATAAAATAAATTTTTACGTTATATTAATTTTAAATTTGGAATATTCATCGAAAACATTAATTATCCCTCTCTGTTACAATTATTGGGACTCGATACATTAAAAGAAAGAAGAATTTGTTCAGACCTATTTTATTTATTTAAAATCGTTACCAACCTGTTGAACTCCCCTGAACTTCTTTCGCTAATAAGTTTCCATGTACCTAGTCGATCAGTTCGTTTCAAATTACCTTATCATTGCAACAATACAGGATCTAACGCTGAACTCAATTCCATAATGAATCGCCTGCATGTACTTGGAAATAAATATGTTTTGGATGAATCTATAAACATTGCTAGTCTAACCTCATACAAACACTACTTAATTAAAACTGTCTGTCAGCGCTTCTCAGTTTGACTATAATCAAATACAGATTAAAAGTATTAATTTCCTAATACATAATATCCGGGATATAAAATATGTTGTTTTGTATTTATAATAACCTACTCTTTGTACTTTTTTATGTGATACTACAATTTTTATTGTTCTCCTTTATGAATTTTATATTTATATTTTTCTTTTTCTTTATCTATGTATATTCTGTATTCATATGTAAAATATTTGTAATTCTTTTGTAAAAGCCGCTATAATCGGCGTTAATAAATAAATAAATAAATAAAATTAATGTTGGTGTAAAGACCGCAAGTAGATAGCAAGTATCAAAAAAGTAGATAGTGACTAATGTATAAATTAACGGTTTTTCCCCAAATTCGCCCGCCGCGATAGTCCATGGACCTTATCACAAATCCAGGGGTACACAACAGTTTTTTAGCTCTCGGTAACATTAAATAACACTAGCTGAACCCGGCATTCATTGCAACGCCACTTAAATAAAGATATTGTTTCGCCCTGCGTGTCCTTCCCCGTTCCCCTCGACCTTCCTCCCCGTTCCTACTCCCCTTTTCCGCGAGGAAAACAAGCTGGCTCCCGGAATTAATTCGGTAGTTCTTCGTCCTTCACCGCCTACCCTCTCACCTCTCCCACTCCCACGTCCCGCCAACCTCCCTCCCACGTTTCCCATATGCAGTCCCAGTACATTAAGATTTTAAACAGCTCGCGTGCCACCTATTACAATTTTTCAATTCAAATTTTCATTTTTCATATATGACAAATATTCATTTTTGTATATTATAAGAACAAACAAACAAATTTGGTTCCTAACATAGGTAACCTATTAAAAATATCTATAAATAAATCTATAGACATTTCTTTTGTTACAAAAAAAAAACAGCTGCCTTCTAAATTAACATCCATCAAACGCGCGAACTGTCCACTTGCGAAGTTAAAATAGTCGTTAAGTTTCCTAAAATTATCCAATTATCTGCCCAATTTTTTTAATTTTTCTTTTCGTAAGAGCCTTCTACAAAGTATTAGAAATTTTTTTAAAAAAGACGAATGAAATCCGGTAAAGTCGTTCTGAAGTTATGGCGTTACCAAGTGAAACAGGGATTCATTTTTATATACGAGTATATTGATTTTAATGGTAGTTTTTATAGATTTTAAACCTCAAGTTGTAATATTTCATTAAATGAAGACGATATTAGCGAAACTCAATCGAAAATCTGAAAACAGAAAACCAGAAAAAGATATGGGCACTCTGGGACTTTTTACCCATAAAGTTAAAAATAAATATTCAACCTTGGCTTGCAGAAAGTCAATAGATGTTGCATATCAAAAATGAAATGGAAAAAAAAATATCCACACAGATGGCATTCAGTTCGGGTTTGAATCTTGCATCATACATAAAGATAAGTCAATTGACAAACGTGGGACAAGAAGCACGGAACAAGCAATTAAAAAAATTTAGGTAGCTTCATTCGGTGATTATACGTGAAATGTATCTAAGTAATCCGAATAATGATGATGGTAGTGATGATAATGACGATGATGGTCCTGATGATGTTAGTGATGATGGTAGTAATGACAATGACGATGATGGTCCTGATGATGTAAGTGATGATAATGATGATGGTAGTAATGATAATGACGATGATGGCGCTGATGATGGTAGTGATGAAGATGATGATGGTAGTGATAGTGATGATAATGACGATGATGGTCCTGATGATTATGATGATGGTAGTGGTAGTGATCAGTGGCGGCTCGTGACTTTTGGGTGTGCTAGAGTGCTGAAATTAAAAAAAAATGGCATTATGAAGTTGTTAAGTTGAAAAATCTTCATACAAATTACAGATTTTTGAAAAAAAAAATATTTTTCGCATACTACAACATCAATGATGCCATTTTTTAAATATTAGCACCCTAGCACACAAAAAGTCACTAGCCGCCACTGCTAGTGATGATAATGACGATGATGGTCCTGATGTTGGAAGTGATGATAATGATGATGGTAGTGATGATAATGACGATGATGATCCTGATGATGCTGGTAGTGATGATAGCGATGACGACTCAAATATTTTAGATAAAGAAAATCAAAAATATTTTTGGTAGTTATTTATTGAAATTGTATACATGCATACAATATAGAGATAATAAAGTTAACATGTGTAAAGTAATTAATTTTTTTTTTATATCCTTCCATCTCACATTCAATTTTTCGCCGTAAAACGTCCCCCTGGATAAAGACAACACTGTGCAACATTTGTTAGAAGTTATGTTCTCTTTCTTTCTCCAGAGTGATGAAGCAAACTTTATATGTAGAAATATTTTCTCGGTTAACCCGCGTAACGTAGTCCTTAAAAGGACTTTTTAACTCCTGACGTTTCGGACAGATCACACTGTCCATCTTCAGAGGCCTTATGTCTTGAGTTTTTGTCTCAAACTGATAGCTTTCGCATGTCTGTTCGGTCCAAAAGCTAAAACTTAAGTGAGTGCAAGTCACTTCTTATGTCTAGAACGAAGTACCCGGGTTACTGGTGATTGATGGTGGAGTGGGTGGGGGGCGGGGCTGGCAGTAGATACCTGATTGGTTAAGCTAATTGGAGACACTATTGGTAATTTTGGAAATGCCGTTTTTGGGGTATTTTCATCGATTAAGACTTTCCAGGTGTTGGGAATTCTGATTGAGTCATTTCTAGTATTCATATTATTTTTATGTTTATAAATTTCTATTGCTTCGCGGTAAATTCTTTTTGGTTCATTGTATATGCTAGCTATTGTTTTTGTATTATTAAAGTCTATTTTATGACCTTCATTAAGGACGTGTTTTACTATGGATGAAGTTAAGGGTTTATTAGTTACATCTACTTGATCTGTCCGAAACGTCGGGAGTTAAAAAGTCCTTTTAAGTAGTACGTTACGCGGGTAAACCGAGAAAATTGTTCTACATCTTACACCCGTGAAAACCTTAATCATAACATATATATATATATAATATGTTTCTATCTATGTATGTGAGATGTTATGCGTTGCTTAACTATTCATCGCATGCCCGCGATGGTTTCTATATACAGTAGTGAGTTCTGGCATCATGAAATTATGCATTGCTAATCGTTCATCCGATTGCGATGAAACTTTGGGTATTTGATGTGCGCGTGGCCGCGATGGTACCCGCGATAGTATATGATATACAAAGGTGAGTGCTGGCATCAATCTTAAGGGATTTGAGTGCATGCCCGCGATGGTTTCTATATATATAGTGAGTCCTGGCATCATGGAATTTGCTTTGCTAACAATTGCTTGTCGACGACTCAAACATGACAGATAAAGAAAATTTAAAATATTTTTGGTAGTTATTTATTTAAATTGTATATTAAATGGAGGCCATAAAATTTACATGTGTACTGTAATTGATTTTTTTTATAACCTTCCGTTTCACATTTACACTGTAAAACGTCCCTCTGGATAAAGGGCGTTTCAAGTACTCTTTCCCCACTGTGCGACCTTTGTTAGAAGTTCTGTTCTTTTTTTATCCAGAGTTATTAAGCATACTTTATTATGTAAAATCTGCAACGGGAAGCATACGGATGCAAGTCCAAAAAGGTAAATATTCAGGAGAGCCAAAAAACTATTTTTTCTATAACTACGGATATATACATAACTTCTTCGGATATCCATGCTGATAGTTAACAAAAAAGGAATTATTAAAGCAATTAGTTTTGTTTAAAAAACGACCAAATTATATATAGTTTTATATGTAAAGCCTTTAAAAAAATTGTTTAAAAAAACGCTACAAAAAACCTGGACTTGAGTCCTTCTGCTTCAAAATGAAATAGAATATTTTGTTATGATATGTGGTGTGTTATGAAAGGATCAATGTTTGAAAATTGTTTACTTCTATGGAAAGCGTAATAATGTTAGAGGTAGAAGGATGCAAATGGATTTGAGTCATAATGCAACTAAATCATAAAGAAGCAAGTCCATGTATATATCTTTCTACTTCTAAGATAGTTGTAGCATCAAAGGTAGTTGCATCCGTATACATTTTTGAAAATCCTATTTTTCTTCATGATAAAACTTGTATCTTTCTGCTACTGATAAACATGATAATTGACTTCAAGTCTGCATCAAAAACTCATTTCTTAAAATTTTAGACTTGCATCCATTTGCTTCTCGGGTACAGAAATAATTAGGGACATAAGAAATGAGCTCGCAGACGCCGAGGTGTTGTATCACTGCCATACATTCATGCCAATATCAGAACAACTAGAATTAATAATATATATTTTATAGTATTACCCAAGACAAGAGATAAGAGTCTTACTTCAGACCAGCCAGTCCTTTTAGCCAGTAATTTTTTACCGTTTTTCTCTCACAATTGAATCCACAGGAATTAATTGAAAGATTTTTTTTGTGTTCAGTGACTTCAAATAATTATTTTGACCTCCGTGGCAAAACAGTAGAGATCTTTGAGTCTAGACCTCAAATTCGAAGATGAAAAATATTATTTTACCTATTTGGTTTTGGAAAACCTTTTAATATCGGCATAAATAATTCTGGACATAGTAATGAAATTCGATTTTGTCGATTTAATATCTGTGATTTTCGTCGTCTCAAAATCATTTATCAAATCAAAGTGCCATATTATGCGTGATTTAATCCGATAATTGGTACGTCGTTCAAAATTTTATTTAACATTTAATTATTTGGTGGCAGACTTTCCTCCCAGGACTTCAGATCAGTGATATTGTCTGACATTACATTAGGTGAGTTTATTATCAAAGTAATTATCTAACCATCACGCCGATAGGCAGAGAGGACGAAACGCCGAACAACTCGGTCTTGGCTTACACTTGCCATACATCGTCTTACACTTATATTTGAAATTCTAATAGATAAAAGGGTGCCAAATGGATTCAAAACGACGTGTTTAAAATTTTTCTAATTTCTGAGACGATCTTTATCCTCCGGATTCACTTCAAGTTTTGGGGTTATTTCTAGTGTGTGTAAAAGTTACTACGAATCCTTTAAAGCCATATTTTTTTGTAATCTTCCGTAGCCAATGTAGTATATACTTACGAAATCATTTACAAAAAGTCCCAAGATTGAGTCTCGCAAAATAATGCCGAAATTTGAGAGTAAGAAGGATTTTGCTGGATTATGAATACAATGGCTAGAGATAAATTGAATTATGTTCATATATTTTTTTGATAAATTAATCAAAATATTTCCTGTATTCCGTGTTTAATTGAATAATATTTCGATGATGACGAGTGGTCAACTGATAACGACGTTACATTGTCAGACGTTGCAATTTATTTTATTGGTTCGCCAACACTGTTGGTTTCGACAATATTGCTGCCGAATACTTTAAAGGAGATAGCCATATTATTCTCACATGGTTGTGCAAACTTTTTAACCAATGTTTAGAGGAGGGTTACACGCCATTAGATTGGAGAAGGGCTGTAATCATGCCGTTGTACAAAGGTAAAGGGTCACGCATGGAATGTGGGAATCATAGGGCTATTAGCCTGCTAAGTTCTGTCGGCAAGCTGTATGGAAGAATATTGATTGAAAGGGTAAGAATGGAAACAAAGGATAAAATATGGGATGTGCAAGGTGCCTTTATGAGTGGAAGGGGATGCATGGACCAGATTTTCTCCTTGCGTATGCTCACTGAGAAGTTTCTGGCGAAAAACCAGAAACTTTTCTGCGCCTTTGTAGATCTTCAAAAAGCGTACGACCGAGTCGACAGGAAAAAGCTATGGAAGGTGTTGTCCAAGTATGGAGTGAATACAAATCTCATACAGGCAATTGCGTCTCTGTACGAGGGAAGCGTTGCATGTGTTAGGGTGAACGGTGATTTTACGGGGTGGTTTGACATCACAAAAGGTGTTAAGCAAGGCTGCGTAATGTCACCATGGTTATTCAATCTATACATGTATGCAAGAATTGAAAGATGTGGGATTGGGCGCGAAATTGAATAGTCTGAAAGTATGTTGCCTGTTGTATGCTGATGACGCGGTGCTGATTTCTAACACTATGGAAGATCTACAGTCTCTAGTATCTAGGATGAATGAAGTATGTATGAAGAATGAGTAAATGATGAATGTAAGTAAGTCTAAAGTCATGGTGTTTGAAAGAGAGAGTACGAAAACAGTGTGCGATATAGTAGTGAATGATGAATACTTGGAGCAGGTGGATGAGTTTGTTTATCTGGGTAGTATGTTTACGAGAGGTGGGAAGGCTGATAGAGATATTGAAAGGAGGGTAAATGCCGGTAACTCCATTAATGGAGGACTGAATGCCGTTGGAGCTAATAAAAAACTTTCAATAAAAGCGAAACTAGCAGTCCACAATGGTGTCCTGGTACCTACCCTGATGTATGGCAGTGAGGCATGGAACTGGCAGAGGAAGGATGAAAGTAAACTGAATGCTGTTGAAATGAGATCCCTGAGACGTATGTGTGGTAAAACCATGTATGATCGTGTTAGAAATGTGGATATCCGCAAAGAATGTAAGGCTGATGTAAGTATAATGAGCAAAATTAAGAAAGGGACCCTCAGATGGTTTGGGCACGTAGAGCGAATGAACGAAGAAAGTAGTGTTAAAAGAATATATGATGCAAATGTGAATGGTAGAAGAAGTCGGGGACGCCCGAGGAAGACATGACAAAATAGTTGTTTAAAATATTACAGCATTTTTTAGTGTCGAGTTGGACATTGTACGTTTTTTTCCCATCTGAAATTTCGGATATACAACTTCTCTTTTTATTTTTATTTATTATTTCGTTTATTGTAGTCCAAAATTTTTTATTATTATTTTTGGCCTCTATAATTTGTTGGGAGTAGTAGCTATTTTTCGTTTTTCGAATTAAAGTTGTTAATATGTTTTTATATTTTTTGTAATATGAAATAATAGATTTTTTTTATTGGTGCCCTTTTTTACTCATTTAAAGTACGCTCTAGCGTGTTTAAATCGCACTTTATGGAACGCGCGTTTTTTAAAGTTACCATGGCAACATCAACAAATCAACAAAATGTGAAGTCTAAATGTCAACTTTTAACTATAAATCTAACAGGAATATTTTAAACGTCAAATAAAACATTACAAATGTTTCAAAAATTTTATTCAAAGTTTACATTCTTTTTTACATCGTTTACATTCTAATTATTTAAATGGATGTGAAAAGAGCAGTTCGTATTATTTGAAATATTAATACCTCCGTTTTTTAAATCGGAGGAAATGCTGTTCAAATTAATAGTATTCTCGGAAGTCAATGAGGCTGCACTTCCATTAGCAGTTCCAATAATGTTTGAAACATTCTTCTTATTGCTAATGCTCTCTTCCACGTAACCAGTCGCCACAGCTGCCGATTTCCATCCTACTTGTCGTTGGATTTGATCAATATTCATGCCTCTATTTGCCATAATGGTAGCGGATGTACGTCGAAACGCATGTCCTGTATATTTCTCAGGATCGTTTAATTTAAGATAGCGTGCGATTTGTAAGGGGCATGATCCAAATGTGTTAATACCAACCACTTGATTGGTGCACTTACCCTTATCATACCGTAAGAAAACCCTGTCTGTACTTACATTTTGGGGTCGCAATGATAAATATTGCTTCATCAAACGCACATAATTAATTGCACCACTGTTGGCAACAGTAAAACGTCGAGCCTTCACTGTTTTAGATGGTTGGATGGTAATAAGCAATACACTTCCTTCTTCTTTGATATCATATAAGCGTAAATCGCACAATTCACATCTTCTGCAAGAGCCAAAGATTCCGCAAATGGCTACCACCTTCAAAAATAAGTACGTAATGTCCGGTGCTTCCGTGAAAAACTTCCGCAATTCATCTTCTTTGAATACATACGCCTTCTTAGCAACGTAATCCTTGCTAATTGCCTTCATGAATGCATGCACTTTCACAAATGATTTTAAATCAACCCCTTTATTTATCCTCAACAGACATTGCAATTTCGAATGCATGGCCCACAAAGTCGATGCTTTGTACTGTTCCGACATTTTCTGAAGGTAAGCAAGCACAACTTGTTCATCTACATCTACTACGTTTTGCTCCTCCATCCATGTTATGAACCTTTCATATTCTTTTATATAAACGTCTTTGGATTTTTCAGGTATTAACCGCGATTCTGCTTTGGTATTTAAATTATCAATGTTAGAACTCATTTTACAACACACAATAACTAGTAAAAACTGTGATGTCAACTATTAATCTTATGTGACAGATTGCAAATTAATGTTTGTGTTTTTCATTTCCATGACAACAAGATATTGTGATGGCACATCACGAATTCATTAATAGTTCTTATTTCCAAATTTTTAATAATAATATCAATATTTATGTTTTAAAAGTGTACCAATAAAAAAAAATAGCGTAAAGTATTCGTGGATAACTGGTCTTTAAAACACTTGCTTTATTTCGAACACTCGGCTACGCCGTCGTGCTCGAAAAATCGCGCGTGTTTTAAAGACCTGTTTATCCACTTATATTTTAATATATTCTTTTAGCATTCGGTTGATGAGCTAGTTTGAAAAGTTTATTTTTTTTTCTAACTGCTTTTACTAATCCGTTAGTGATCCAGGGTTTAATTTTTTTTATTTTTGAGTTTTGATGCAAGTTTTTGATTTCAAAGGCATTTAAAATGTGTTCTGATAATTTTTTTTTCAAAAAAATATGCACATTCATTAGAGCACTTACTGTTTATTACTTCAGTCCATTTTTCTGTTGAGAGTGATTTTTCTAATAGTTGATAGCTTAATGTGGTTTTTGTGGTACTTAATTTATGCATGTTTTTGTTTTTATTTTTAGTTTCATAGTTAAAAAGTGTTGCGTGATGATCGGTTATGTTTATCTTCCAAATCGTAGATTTGACATTTTTTATATAATTCAGGTTTACATTACACCAAATATGGTCTAGACAAGATGGCGTTTGATTTGGTACTTCTCGGGTATAGTCATTAATGCACGATTTGAAGTTGTGATGAGTCATCATGTTCAAGAAGTTATTTTTTTCAATTGAATTATGGTTATTAGAAATATTTATGTTAAAGTCTCCACATACAATCGTAAAAATCTTTGTTAATTTATTCAGGTATAGATAAAGTTCGTTTGTAAAATTCGTTATGTTTGATTTGTATGTACGGTATATTGTTATGATTCTATAAATAGAATTTTTAAATTTAATATCTATTTTTAAACAGTTGACAAATTCAATGTTCACTTCTTCTGTGTTTAACACTTCACAATCGTCGCGTACGAACATAATTATTCCACTATTTTTGTTTATAGATATTTCGGTTGCAATTCCTCGGTAGTTGGGTAGCGCACTTATGTATTGATCGCTGTTGCAGTGTGTTTCAGTTAACCCTATGGACACCGGTGATGTGCTTAAATTATTAATGTTTATTAATAATTCATCTAGATTTCTTGAAAGGCTTCTTATGTTCATGTTTAGCACTAGAAAAGCGGAATCAGTATTATGACACCATTTGTTAATTTCGTTAACGTTTTCGCATATTTCTTCTGTAATGTTGTAGTTTTGGCAATTTTTTTTGTAATGTAATCATCTATGTTTAGTTGTAGTCGATTCGTTCCTTTGCAAATTCTAACATTTTTATGCGTTGTTTGCATTCTTCGTTGTTGGCTTCATATATATACATAGAACTCTTTTTAAATAGGTTGTTAGTTGAACAGTTGATGCACCTTGGCACTTCATTTTTGTTTTGACAGTCTTTGAGTCCGTGATCTCCAGTGCAGTGAGGGCAAATTGGTTTTTCGTTTATTCTTAGACAGCGCGTAGCTGTGTGGCCATATTTCTGGCAATGGCAGCATTGCATTAACGGGTTACACTTTAATTTGGGAGAAACCCAGGTCTCTTTTTTTTTTTAATAGTAAGTTTCTAATGTCTCCGTTACATTCAATAATAATGTTTTTATTTTTTAATGTTGATTATTCGTTTTATTTTGATTTTTTCTTCTACATTTAATATGTTTATGTCTTCGTTTTGTAGGATTAAGTCATTTAAAAATTCTTCTTTATTGTAGTTCTCGTCGATTCCTTTGAAGATCATACACGGACTTTTCTTCTTTAATTCGCCAACGTTAATACCTTCAAGGTTCATTTTTTCAATTTCGTTTTTTGTCTTGATCTTGTCTTCTTCTTTGTTAAGGTTGATAATAAGTTGGTTTTTCGAAGTTTTTCTGATGCTAGCAATACCAACGCCAGTTTTAGAAATCTTTACGTTCTTAGTTATTATTTCCTTGATATCTTCTTTTTCGTTTTTTGAGCTTATAATGATGGGATATAAAACCGGGGATTTGTGTTGCAGGTGCATTTATCAATGAAATATTCGGGAAGAATCTCCAGGCTTCTCGAAGGTCGGCACTAATCGCTGAGCGTCTGGAATTTGCTTATCAGCGCAATTTGATACTCTTGTAGCTTCTAGCAGGTTCGTTAGTCGCTGCGCGCTGCAGGACTACCACAGATTTATAGGGCTGCCACAGACCCCCTTCCCAGTGACGAAGTCACGATACCGTTACTTGTTCGTCGGAAATGATGTGGAAGTGGTCCGAGTCCGTAGATATGTGCTCGACGTCCGTTCGTTGATGTCCATCATTATTGATGGATGACTGTAGCCTCTTGTATGAGTTGTTTCTTGATTCTTGCTCTGCACCATCGGTATAATATGAATGTAGAAGCGACTGCAACTACTACACAAATTATCACTAGAGTTGATAGCGAGAAGTGGTGGACTGCATTATCTCCTGTTTGATTAACAAAAATTTCTTCTTTTGACTGTTATGAACCCATGCTGATTATATTTAGAATAAACTGTGCAATTATTAAATTGTTCCGTCTTATAAACTATTCTTCGTGTGCACTAATTTTGATGTCAGCAAATTTTTGCAATAAGCCTCTGGGCAAAGTTTATATAAATTCCTTATCAGCAATTCACTATTGCATTGTTTAATCGTTCCAGAAGTTGCTTGACACTTTATCAGCATTCGCGTCAGCGTAAGTCTATTGTTATCGATGTTTCTTGGAACTTGACACTTCTAGATAATGCTAGAGTCAGGGCATATAAAACAATGGTTCGCAAAACATATTGAAATTACATATAAGTTTCGGAAAATGAACTCTTCTTCCCGATCTTGTCGCGTATGGGGTTCTTCCAAGGTTCTTGTGAGTATATTATTATCTTTCGTTGGTCCTAAGTTGGCTTGGGATCCAGGTTGGCTGATTATATCTTCTGCAATATATGCTGGTTTTAAACGGTCGATTGAAATTGTTTTGTTATTTTCATTGATTTTAATAACATAAGTTTTTTCTTGCCTTTTTACAACAGGATACGGTCCTTCATATGGTAGTTGAAGAATTTTTTTAACAGCGTCTGTTCGTACAAAAACATGTGTAGCTGTAGCCAAATCTTTGAAAATAAATGTCGTCTTTTCTCCCTGTCGTTTGGTTTTTGTAGGACGAATTTCATTGAAATTTTGACGTAGGTTTTTTACAAAACCAATGGCATTATCATTCGTTTGTTCCTGTTGGCTTAGAAATTCTCCTGGTAGGCGTAACGTTTCGCCATAAACCATTTCAGCTGATGTAACTTGCAGATCATCACGCCAAGCTGCTCTCAATCCCATTAGTACTGTCGGGGGAGATTCGGTCCATCGGTCATTTTCGTGACATCTAATGGCTGTTTTTAATTGACGGTGTAGTCGTTCTACCATTCCGTTTGCTTGTGGATGATATGGCGTAGTTCTTAAGTGAGTCGTCCCTGTCAAGCGGTTTAACTGCTTGAATAGCTGAGACTCAAATTGTCTGCCTTGGTCTGTCGTGACACGTAGGGGAGAACCAAAACGGGTGATCCAACAATTGTAAAAAAATTTTGCAACTGTTTCTGCTTCCTGATTTTCCATGGGGAAAGCTTCCGGCCATCTTGTGAATCTGTCGACACAAGTAAGACAGTATCTGTATCCTTCCGAGCTTGGTAATATAATTATGTCAATATGAACGTGCTCGAATCTTGAAGAAGGTGATATAAATTTTCCAAGATGTGTTGAAACATGTCTGGTGATTTTATTTCGTTGACATTGTAAACATTCTCGTGTCCATTTTCTGCAGTCAGCTTTAATTGATGGCCATACATATCGTTCCGAAATCAATTTTACCGTAATATTTATTCCAGGGTGTGATAAATTATGTATCGAGTTGAAAACCTCCGGTCTGTATCGTTTCGTAATGAATGGTCTTGCCTTGGTTTGAGTTAAGTCGCAATAAATAAATATATCTGTTCCAGGTATTTGCACTTGCTTAAGTTTTAATACTGACTCATCTTGAAGGAATGTTTTTATTTCTGGGTCATTTAACTGATCCGCTGCTATCGCTGCGTAGTCCAGTGGCTCTTCAATTGATTGTATTCTGGAAAGGGCGTCGGCTACAATGTTATCTTTGCCAGATATGTGTCGTATATCAGTTGAGTATTGTCCTATTAAGTCAAGATGACGAAATTGTCTTGTAGTACATTTCTCTGATTTTTGACGAAAGGCATAAACAATTGGTTTGTGGTCAGTATAAATTGTAAATGTTCGACCTTCAATCATGTGCTTAAAATACTTTATTGCGAGGTATATGGCTAATAATTCTCTGTCGTATGCTCCGTATTTTTGCTCGGCAGAGCTCAATTTCTTTGAGAAAAAGGCTAATGGTTCCCATGTTCCGTTGTTTTGTTGCTGGAGGGCCGCTCCAACAGTTGTGTCACAGGCGTCGCTGATAATTGCGAGATGCGCGTCGTTTTTCGGATGTGCAAGCATTGCTGCATTAGCAATACACTCTTTGCACATTTCAAAAGCATTTAGAGTTTCTTTCGTCCATTGCACGGATTGTTTGCCTTTAGCGTTTCCTTTTAGAAACTCATTTAGTGGAGCTTGCATTTCTGCGGCCTTAGGTATAAATCTTCTATAAAAATTTAAAATACCTAAGTACCTACGCAGTTCTTTGATTGTTGATGGTCGAGTATAATTCTTAATTGCGTCTACCTTATCTGGTAGTGGAATAGTACCATCAGCATTAATGAGATGTCCCAAAAATTTTACCTCAGATTAACCAAATTTACATTTTAGTGAGTTAATAACTATTCCGTGCTCTTGTAATCTTTGGAATACCATTTTTAGGTGTTGGATATGTTCTTCTTCAGAAGTTGATGCCACCAGAATATTGTCGATGTATGCATAACAGAAATCAAGTCCCTGCAATACTTCATCGATAAACCTTTGAAAACTTTGTGCGCCATTTCTAAGTCCAAACGACATGAACGGGAATTCAAATAATCCAAAAGGCGTTGTGATTGCTGTCTTATGTATGTCTTCATCTGCTACCGGTATCTGATTATACGCTCTTACCAGGTCAATTGTGCTGAAAAATTTTTTACCGCTCAGGGATTGAGAAAAATCTTGAATATGTCTTACCGGATAGCGGTCTGGTATTGTTCGGGCGTTTAAAGCTCTGTAGTTTCCACAAGGTCGCCATTGTTCATCGGATTTGGGGACTAAATGAAGTGGAGATGCCCAACAGCTTTTGGATGGTCGTGCGATTCCAAGAGATACCATAATTTCGAATTCCTTTTTCGCGGCTTTGTATCGTTCTGGGGCAAGTCGTCGTGGGCGCTCCGCCACTGGTGGTCCGGGCGTTGTATGTATATGATGTTAAGTGTTATGTCGCACTGTTTGCATTGTTCCTCTCGGTCGAGTTATATCCGGATATTTCAATAACAATTCATGATAAATAGATGTACCAGCTATTGTTTTAATCGATGGGATGCTGTTCGATGTTCCTCGGCCAGGTGCAGCGAGGTTAGTCGTTCTATCCAAAAGACGTTTATTTTTAGCATCAACCAATAATCCATAATGTGCCAAGAAATCCATACCAATGATAGGGCGAGTAACGTCAGCGATAACGAAACGCCATGTGAAATCTCGGCGAAGTCGTAGGTTTAATTTTAACGTAATTATACCGTAGGTTGCAATATTTGATCCGTTTGCTGCAGAAAGTACATATGACGATTTTTCTGAGCGAGCTGATACTTTAATCCGTGGAAATACACAAAGATCTGCGCCAGTGTCAATTAAGAATTGTATTTTGGAATTCTTATCAATGACAAATAAGCGGCGAGAGGAAGGGCAGGTGTCGCTGGCCACCATCAGTGACTGCCCATTTGAGTTTTCCTGCTGGAAGTTGCATGGAGCTTTACACTTCGTTGATTTATTTCCAAAACGTTGGTGGTAGTAGCATCTTCCAGATCCATTATCATTATACCTCCGACGTGAGGAAGAACGTTGACGGCTCGAGAACCTTCGATTTTGAGGGGTTCGGAATGATGCTCGTCGATGTGTGTTAATTGCGTCGATTTCTTGTCGGATAGTTGTAGTGAATTCTTGACGCATGTTTAGGGCCATCTGTTGCATTTGGGTGGAGATAATTGCTTCCACGTTGAGTGTTTCCTTGACATTTGGGCCTGTAGTTGAGTCAGCTATGGCGTCTGCCAGGTCAGCTACCTTGTCCAGCGGGGTTTCTTTTTGCGTCGCCAGTACAATTTGCGTAGTGTGGGGTAATCGTCCCATCCACAGTGTTCTTAAGAGGAACGCATGCGTGGCCTATTTCATACAAAATTTTGTTTTGGATTTACGGCTAAAATATCAAATTAATTGTTTTTTTTCTTTTTTTAAAATGATAAATTAGGCATGTATACAGTTAGGATATGAATCCGATTTTCGATTTTTGCTTTAAATTATAAAATATAGGCCCCAAAAGATGACGATTTATCCATAAATTTAGGAGGCAACTTTGGAATTTTTTTCTGGGCATATGGACGCAATAAAAAAAAAAAACTCCTCACATCCTGAGTCAGGAATTATACGACAAAATTTTATTCTGCACTGAAAACAGTTTTATTCGTGTAAAAAACCGAATTTAGATACGCGCAGATTTGTAGTAAAATTACTTAGGTTTTTTGTTGTTGTCTCATCCGCTCATTTGCCAGCCGGACGGGGCAGCTTGTACGGGGGAGCTTGCGCGGGCCGGGGGAAGGAGTAAAATCGCGCCAGACAAACTAATACATACATAACTCAATCGCCATACATTAACAATGGGTGTATCTATGTCTTTGTTTGTTGACAATATGCAGGTGTTCGTTGTTTTAGAACTCTTCATTTTTACCGAAAAAATCGAGAACCATATTCAACGTATTTGTGTTTCTTGGTAAGTAGTAAAAATGTTAAAAAAAGCTGTAAAAAGAGATCCCTGAGGCGTATATATAGAAAACAAATATATATATACATAGTAAATTCTGAGACGCCGATTTTGGAACTTTACAGAATAATTGAATGTGAAGTTACACATATTATTGGACTTTCAAATCTGACATATTAGCAAAGGACAAGATTATGTTTTTATACAATAGCTCCACATATGCCCAGGAAGAAAATAATTCTCCTCAGGGCCTATGTCATCTTCGGGGATGCTGAGTGGAGGGTATTTTTAGGAAAGGAAGGAGAGGATGTTCTGGGAAATAAAAAGGTAGAAGGGGTGGGTTGGAATCTGGGTTCAGTGTGTCCAGGAGTGACGCACGAATGATTCTATCCCTCCCCGTGCGGTGAAAGGCGATGTTCCGAGAGAGCCCTACTGGAGAAATCAAAAGGTATCCCTCAACCAGTCTCTCCCAATCTGGCCTGCCATGAAATTGGTGGGCAGATACATTCAGTTTTCAAACAGCTTGCGTGCCACTTAAAGCATATATACCTAGTATATTTGCGGCACGTTCCAGAGTGGAAGATGCTCTCAGTATCGCCCTGATGTAATACCACCATTCAGAATTGAAACGTTGCTTGAAATGGCATTAGCCGTGTTTGGTGACCAGATCTGAATAGCCAGGTACTTCCCCACCTTCCTCTTCCCGATCTCTTTCCCCTCCCCACTACCTTCAGCCTCACAGCATACCCCAATTGGGGGTGCCGTGAGGCATCTCACTGGCTTCAGATGGGAGCAGTTGGGACTCTTGTGCGGTATTCATATTAAAAAAATCTCACCATTATATATATTAACCATCGCAGGCATGTGCACATCAAATCCCCAGAATTTCATCGCAATAGAATGATTGGTTTGGCAACGCGTATGGAACAAACATACATACAAGCAAACATACATTGATTTTTATACATAGAGGTTTCCTAGAGTTCCTAGCAGAATTGTATAACTAAAGGAACGTACCCATACTACGTGACACGTTTAGGGGGGGGGGGGGTCTTCAAAATGTCACGCTTCATACAAATGAGCGGCGGGTTGCTTAGGTTTTTGGTCACCGGGGGGGGGGGGGGGGGGGGGTTAAAAATTGAAAAAAGTTGGTCACATAGTATGGGTACGTTCCCTAACTAACTAACCATCACGCCGTTTCCCCGCAGGGGTAGGCAGAGAGGACGGACCGCCAAACAACTCGGTCTTGGCACACACTCTTTGCCTCACTCACATTCATACATCGTCTAATACATACTCTTCTATTAGTCTGACTTTTGACATGGCCCGTCTCAAGTATCTGATTTACTTGATCCTGCCATGTCTTCCTCGGGCGTCCCCGACTTCTTCTACCATTCACATTTGCATCATATATTCTTTTAACACTGCTTTATTCGTTCATTCGCTCTACGTGCCCAAACCATCTGAGGGTCCCTTTCTTAATTTTGCTCATTATACTTACATCAGCCTTACATTCTTTGCGGATATCCACATTTCTAACACGATCATACATGGTTTTACCACACGTACGTCTCAGGGATCTCATTTCAACAGCATTCAGTTTACTTTCATCCTTCCTCTGCCAGTTCCATGCCTCACTGCCATACATCAGGGTAGGTACCAGGACTCCATTGTGACCTGCTAGCTTCGCTTTTTTTGACAGTTTTTTATTAGCTCCAACGGCATTCAGTCCTCCATTAATGGAGTTACCGGCATTTACCCTCCTTTCAATATCTCTATCAGCCTTCCCACCTCTCGTAAACATACTACCCAGATAAACAAACTCATCCACCTGCTCCAAGTATTCATCATTCACTACTATATCGCACACTGTTTTCGTACTCTCTCTTTCAAACACCATGACTTTAGTATAATATTATCATTATTTTTTCCGGAGCTCTTCTAACAATACATGTCTCAGCTAATATTGAATGAACTAAGCAAAAGGGTGATTTCTCGTCTTGACGAAAATATATTGACATATAAAATTAAAATTTTGTTTCGGTGGTTTCTCGCGTTTTTACTGTGTACACGTCGAGCCGGACACCGGACACACTAACACCATTACGAAATATGTCGGGAGTCTCCCATATTATAGGAAGTGTCGCTAAAGATATTATCAATAAAAGGGGCATTGCACCGTCTTCGTGCAAGTATTCGGGCATGGAAATAAATGCCTTATTTTACTATTCTATTTTACTCATTTACAATTTTACGTCATGCATCCGATTCCCGTATCTCCTATTACAATATAATATCTCCGTTAATTTCAAAGCACTACACAAAAAGATCATTCCTCGTATTCTCCGATAAAATGATGTTACATAATAATTACGCGCCCTTTTCTTTAAAACTCTATAACACCATATTTCGCTGGCTAGCGCTGCAACTAAATACCACTACATAGAAATCTTCCCTTCCCGCCTCCCCGCTACACACCGCAAATACAATATTTCGTTAGAAAGGGACAAACGAAAGACATGAGATTATTGAAGATCTAGTTCGGTTGCCGGCAAACAATGGTCTTAATATTTCATCAGAAACAGTGTTTCCGGCAAGGTTCCTTAAATGCCTCAGAAATTGAGAAGGTTTACGATCTCCGATTTCCTCGTGCTCGAGAAGGCGTCTTGTCTTCTGCTCTTGCGTAGAGCTCATCCTTTTTATTAGTTCTTTCTTCAGTTTATCATAAGGGTTTTCTGGCGGATTTAGAATGATGTCACGTACTTCGCTGGGGTAGTGTGGTTCGAGCACTCCTAGGATGTAACCAAATTTTGTGGCTTCCGTCGTGACTCCAGCTGCCTCAAAACTGCGTTCGGCCATGCTGAACCACAGTTCCGGGTCTTCGGGGCAAAAGGTTGGGATTCGCACTGCAACCCGATTGACGGTATTGTCTGCGGCATTCGAAACGGCTGGTTTTGTACTCATTTTTAACTTTTTCTCCTTTTCAGTTCCACAATAAAAGTTTTTATATGTTCACTTTCTCTACAGTTTACCCTTTTTTTATCGGGGTCACCAATGTGGGTATGTGTGTAGAGATGAATTAAAGAATTTCGTTTAAATCACTGAATAATTTATTAACGAAAGTTACAAAGTATATTCTTAAACAAATGTGGAACGTAGCACTGAGTTCTGTGTTTCTTGAAAGGTAGGAGAATGTCGCGCCGTATTAACTGACTGGTGTCCGCCGGTTCATCATTTATATAGGCTCTCACACGGTGCATTTATCAATGAAATATTCAGGAAGAATCTCCAGGCTTCTCGAAGGTCGGCACTAATCGCTGAGCGTCTGGAATTTGCTTATCAGCGCAATTTGATACTCTTGTAGCTTCTAGCAGGTTCGTTAGTTGCTGCGCGCTGCAGGGCTACCACAGATTTATAGGGCTGCCACACATGTCTCCGTTACATTCGATAATAAAGTTAATATGTTTTCATTTTTTAATGTTGATTATTCGTTTTATTTTGATTTTTTCTTCTACATTTAATATGTTTATGTCTTCGTTTTGTAGGATTAAGTCATTTAAAAATTCTTTTTTATTGTAGTTCTCGTCGATTCCTTTGAAGATCATACACGGACTTTTCTTCTTTAATTCGCCAACGTTAATACCTTCAAGGTTCATTTTTTCAATTTCGTTTTTTGTCTTGATCTTGTCTTCTTCTTTGTTAAGGTTGATAATAAGTTGGTTTTTCGAAGTTTTTCTAATACTAGCAATACCAACGCCAGTTTTAGAAATCTTTACGTTCTTAGTTATTGTTTCCTTGATATCTTCTTTTTCGTTTTTTGAGCTTATAATGATGGGATATAAAACCGGGGATTTGTGTTGCGCCAGCATATGTTTTGACATTTTGATTTGTTGTAATTATTTTTTTCTAATTTTTGGCAGTAATTTTCATTATTTTGAATTATTTGTTCTTGCAATTGAATTATTTTATTTTGTAGTTTTCAATGTTCGCATTTTATCGCTTCTTCCGGCTTTTTAATATTGTTTTCTAAACTTTGTTTTATTTTAGAGTCTTTAACAGTTGATATTTTATTAATATCAGTTCTTATGTCTTCTATAAATTCCTCCATATTTAGATTTGTTCACTCCTTCGGATGTGTGGTAATTGAATTTACATGGTTTATTAAAAACAAAAAAATTTCAATAAATAAAAAATAAAATAAAATTTCGCTGGTGTGAGTTTCGAGCCGAGCGCGGCAGTTATTCTGTTACTTCGGGCAAAAAGCACTTCCGACGCGTTGGCCCACAAGGCCACGGGCCCTATTCGGAATCTCGGGAAGAACACTCGTATTTATTTGTGTGACGGTTCACGCGGACAGCGCGTCGAGTTTCTGATTGTCTTTATTGTCGCACTAGAATGTTTTTGCAACTTGTTTAACTTAAAAAAAAAAACACACCGTTACTGGATTGTTCACTTTTATTTAATTTTTCTTCCACCAGTCTTCAGAAAATAGCAGCGTTTTTTCTTTGAAAGAATTAAACTGTGAACTTTGGAGTGCCGTTTTATATTTTTAGAAAACACATATTTTGATATTTCCGTGTGGAAAAATTAGAAGGCATAAACACCCGTCGATAGCGCGTTCAAAACTGCGCAGGACTGCACTGATTGTAATGGTCTACTTCACTTTTTATCACACTTTTAGGTTTATTATTGTAGAATAACAAAATACGTTTGACGTTTCATGTACCTAACAAATAACCAATTGTTACTTTAATTAACATTTTCAATACTATATCGCTGTAATGATTCCAATAATAGGTGAACACACCGATCATCTAGTGTGACTATCTACATATATATAAAAATAAAAAAATGGTGTTCTTCTTCAGTGCGCCATTATCCACATTCACCCACTTAACAGAAAATACCGACTTCTGCGATAGCCAGCCCTCGAGGGAGTGGCCAGTTATGACTGGGTCATATTTCCTAACATTTTTTTATTTCATTTTATTTATTTGAGACACAATCAGGATATTTATAGAACATTCTTGTGGGTAATATAAAACAAAAACCGGTCAGCAACGTAAGCAAATATACACGTTAAAATGACAATGGCAGTCAAGTACAATAAGCGTGTCTATACGTCAACATGTGTGTCTCCATAGAAATCGTTGTAACTCCGTTATTGTTTTAGTGACATCCCTAAAAC
This sequence comes from Limnephilus rhombicus, assembly GCA_929108145.2. NCBI lineage: Eukaryota > Metazoa > Arthropoda > Insecta > Trichoptera > Limnephilidae > Limnephilus > Limnephilus rhombicus. The sequence continues at coordinate 30,735,909 of OV815298.1, read as the reverse complement.
AAAAAGTAACAGGTCGATAGTGAATCATACTGCATATCTCTATTCAAATTGTCCATAGAAATACGTAAAAAGATCTAATCTAACAAATATAAATATCCCTAGACTAAATGTTTCCGCAGAAATCCCATTTGAATACAACAATAACTTTGAGTGACAGATGTTTGTTTTTATTTTGCTCCTATATAAATTGATAATAAAATAAAGTGTACAAGTTTCAAAAGACTACAAAGTGGTAGTTTAAGTGAAAATTATAATTATACAGTGATTCAGCATTATTTACGAACCATAAAAATAATACACTATCACAATTTTTCATTATAGTTGACGTTATTTTTTGACAGTTTTGTTGCATTGCAGTATCAGAACAGTTATGGCCGAGAAACAAACTAGGAGCAAAGGTCTAGGACTGAATATTCCTGACACCAGTGAGACCAACATTGAAATCTTCATGAAGCAGATGGAGAATAAATTTGAGACCATGAAAAAAGAAATGTTTCAAAAAATAGACAACGAAAATAAAGATGCACGAACTTCTTAAGATTTTATCAGCAGCCAATATGATGACCTCAATACAAAAATGAATACTATTGCAAATTTAGTGTCGGAGGTAGAAAACTTAAGAAAAGAATTAAATGAAAAAAACCTTATTATAAAAAATTTCGAAATTCGTCTGGCCAGCCTCGAACAGACTTCAAAGGAGGATGCATTAGAGGTCGCAGGAATACCACCGCGTGAAGGTGAACAACCCTCGGAGACCGTCAAGAAGCTAGCAGCAGCTGTAGGTGTAGAGCTTCTTCCCCACGATATCCTGGAAGCCAAAAGGATTCCCGACAGGCGACCCGGAGCTCCCCCGAAAAGTTGTATCAGATTCACGGACATTCGCAAAAGAAACCTACTACTAGAAAACCGAAAAAAAAATCCCCATGATATCTTAAAATACTTTAACTGCGAAAAGATTTTTATAAGTGTTATTCTTAATCCTTATTTCAAAGAACTTCTATGGAAAACCAAACAAATATGCAAGGAAAAAAAGTTTTCGTACGTTTGGTATAAAGACGAAAAAATTTTGGTAAAGAAATCAGCCACGGATAAAATAATATATATTAAACATTCTGATGACTTATGTAAAATTATTTAGGATGTTGATGAGCTCTGTCGCATGTCAAACATTGGCCCGATCGCTCTTACCGTACAAAACCTGATCCTGACTATTTTAACCACTCGAACGATCGCGCGTCAAAAAACTTTTTTCTCCGATTGCTCGCGGTTTTTTGGCGACGATTTTGAATATTTTCCGCCAACATTAAAAAAATCATACCTCCGAATTTTAACATGGAGACATAAAACTGATTGTAATGCTATACAGCCAATGAATTCACCTATATTTTACTAATTATCCTATATTTTTAGAATTGATAGATAAATTATTAAAAAATCTTAAACTTTATAAATGCGCGAAATTTGTGTTTTTGTGATTTTAAATTGCCGCAAGTGGCAGTTTTGAATATCTTTATTGAATATTTTCTACGTTTTTATGTTTTTTATGGCCTGTTTGATAACCACAGATGCAAGAATATAATAGAAAAATAATTTTTTGTATGTTATGATCTCTTCAAAAGTTTGGTCAGAAAATGATTTTGTAAAATTTGAGTGCGTGACTTGTCAAAATTGAAATCACTGTATAATACTATTTAATAAACTTACCACAAAAACTGGTTTTACATTAGGAAGATAAATTAACTGCCTACAATTATTAATAAGAATAGTAGCCATGTTGGCTTTATTTTATTAATTTGATGAATTATACAGAGAGCCTATTTCACGATGTCAAAATCATGGTCCTACTTATTAAATCATTGTAAATCAGAACTGGAGATTTGTTACCATGTTTTATATAACGTGCAAAACAAGGAAATAAGGCTTAAAATGAAATATATATCATAGATATACACATTGCCAATATTTCAGGGGGATACTTTGTAAGTTGAGGAAATCCACCAATATTTGACGAAAAATCACTTCTGACAGCTACCTTAAGGTCAAGCTACATAGGGTAAATCAGAATATGTAAAATGATGATGATGATAAAATTGTATATATTATATCAAACCTTTGTATGAGCGTCGAATGGCAAATAAAATCATAGTGATAATTTTATTTCTAAAAGCAAAGGTATCTAAAAAAAATGGTGGAGGGGAAAATAATTGATGGAACCAATAATTGATTTATTTATTTATTAAGCCCTTATATTATTTTAAATCAATTAAATTAATATTACAGTTGTATGGTTACAATGGAAGAGCAGTATATTGATTTAAACATTGGTTATACACTTTGTCATAATAAAAATGTATTCAATTTATATTGGTTTATTCATAATTTAAGAAAATCAATACATAATATCATTGTGCCTCGCTTTAGAGTGAGACTCTCAGTATCGCTCTGGTGAGGGACCACCATTCAGAATTGAATATTGCTTGAATTGGCTTAGTTATGTTTAGTGACTAGATCTGAAAAAGCCTCTTTACAGAAAAATTGACAAAATATAATTAAGACATAAAAATAAAACGCAGTTATTTAATGTGTACAAAAAACAGGGAAAAATGAGAATACCTGTGCATTTGTTAATATGCATATTTCAATGATCAGAATTAAAATATACATATTAAATGTCCACCGAACCTTATCATATAGAACCTTTGAGGACAACATAACATGAGATGTGAGTATGCGGAAAGAAATGACTAAGTCCAGCCAACCAGGCCATCATAATTGATGTTCAAACAAATTTAATTAAATTTATAAATTAGAATTTCATAACTAAAAAACCAGAAGAGAAAAAAATGAAATAAAAAACCCTCAGCAATTCTATATTGTAGTGTGATATGGCTTCATGCAATCATAGCATAATGCCACATCACATACATCACACTTTTGTGAGGGTCCTTTTGAATATGTTATTTATATTGCACCACGCACATTTCACCTTTTTCCCGCTACGGACCACAAAGTGGTTGCCTTTCAGGATAGGTCGCAGAGTCTTTCCTTCAGCTATTAGGCCAATGGTCCGCACGGTCGTGTCAATTTGACTACGACAGAACAGCAGAAGGAGATCATCCGCAACCTCACTCCTGAAGTTTCGGTACAAAATGCATTTATTTTCCTTGCGGAGCTTTGAGCTGTACAATATATACGCATTCTGCACCGAAACGCTTAGTAGTCTCCTGAAAAGCTTCTTGTACCAGACCAGGTTTCGCTCTCGTTCAATGGGGAAGCCTGCCAAAAGCTGATCTTTTCGGTCAACCCCCCCCATTACTTTGTTATAGTCTAGTACGAGTTGGGGTTTGTACGTCCAGGTACCAAACTTTTCAACTGCCCCGATTTCTGCCTTATGGTAGGTGGACAACATACTTACCAGGTTTTTGTCCAACCAAACCATTACATTGAGGTCCCCGCAGTTCGAGTATACAAGCTCACCTTCCCTCAGTTTGGTCCGGAGATGGGACTTAAATGCAGAGGGCACAAATTCTCGGTTTAACCGCAATGTGCCCATGCAGTCCATCCCATTTCTTTTGAGGCATCGTGCCAATAATGGACTATTATAAAAATTGTCCATTATTAGCGTATACCCCTTGTAAAACAGAGGGCTGGCCAGGTCGTATACTATCTTTGCAGTGGCCCCAACTGGGCAGATATTGTGAGCACCCGAAAAGTTGGCCTGTGTCATGTCGTCAGTCATATCTTCCGTTATGTCTTCCGTCATATCTTCAGTCATGTCTTCCTGGTCTGGATTTGTCGATTCAGCCTATCTGGAAATGGTCTTCCCCGTATAAATTTGGAATTTCCAAAGATAGCCAGACTTGGACTCACAAAGCTCGTACGACTTTATACCCGCGCTGGCCGCTTTGGTTTTGATCATCTGAACGAATCCCAAACGGCCTTTATAGCAAAGTAAGGATTCATCTAGAGAGACTTTATAGTCTCAAACTTATTTGAGAGGTGGTCCAAGACGGGCTGAATCTTTTGTAACCTTCGCACAGATAACGGTACATCAGAAGAAAGACTTTCATTGTTGGTGAAGTGAAGGAATTTTTTAATTAGAAGAAAACGATTATAATCCATGGCTCGGCTGAAATAAGGCATGGCGGTGAGTTTTTTTTGAATAGAAGTAGTCTTTTTCAACAGGAAGGGGACTAAAACCTTGATACATTAAAATTGCCAGGAATACATACATTTCCTCTTAATTCGTGGGAGCCCATTTATTGGTACGCGCATGGCGCTTAAACTGTTTTTTCGCAATCCATTGATCCGCATACCTGTTGGTCTCTCTCGCGATCAGTTCAACGAAATCTGCATCAAAGATTTTAAGAAAGGCATCCACAGGTTTGCCCATTTCGTCGGTATTGAAAGTTGGTCCTGGCGTGCCTGTGAATGTCTCCCTTATCCCAGTAAAACGTGAGATATCTTTGGACCAATCGAAAGAGTAACCTTCAGGCGGCAGAATCGAACGCATTGCCTCACTATCTACCTGGTCTTGTCTACTAAAGTCTATGGCCATAGCGGAGTTAGGTGAAACGTTGATAATATTATGATAAGGTATTGGTGGCATGCAGAAGGTATCCTCATCGCTCTCTTCGTGGTCGACGTCGCTCGCTTCGTCGCCCTCGTCGCTCATTCTGTCCATACCCATTTCTGAAACAACAGAAAACCCAAATTAATTTAACGTGTCTATATTACGATTACCCACTGCCTCTGGTAGCGTTTGACTCGCAATACGATGGTCACGGGATCGAATCCCGGTGTGGGCAAATACATTTTATTTGAATAATTAGTGTTATTTTCACACAAAATTCATTTAAAATAATATATAGTATATTTGCGGCACGTTCCAGAGTGGAAGATACCCTCAGTATCGCCCTGGTGTAAGACCCCATTCAGAATTGAAAAGTTGCTTGAAATGGCTTTAGCCATGTTTGGTAACCAGTTCTGAATAGCCAGGTACTTTCCCACCTCCCTCTTCCACACCTCCTTCCCCTACCCGCTACCTTCAGCCTCACAACATACCCTGATTGGGGATGCCATAGTCTCACTGGCTCCAGCTGAGGCTCTTGTGAGGTATTAATATAAATAATAAAATAAAAAGTTTTTTTTTTTTTCGTTATTTGTTTTTGGGGTGTTATGCCGTGTTGCGCTACCTCCTTCTTTAGCCAACGTTTCGGACATCTTCGGCTAAAGAAGGAGGTAGCGCAACATGGCATAACACCCCAAAAACAAATAACGAAAATGCTTTTGGCCGTGAAAATCTTAAAACTTATCCAAATAAAAAGTTAATCAAGTACTTGAGGCGGGCAATGTCAGGAGTCAGAATATCACAGTTGTTTTTCTGTGACTCGGGTTTTATTAAATAACAAGTCCAGATTAATCAGATTAATATGTATTATTAATATGGCGATACACGATTGAACATTTGACCTGTTGACTTGCCAGCTGTCGGTAAGAGAGAGCTTCCGACCGGAATCTTATCATAGACAATGTAACGGCATAGACAATATAATATTATAATAGACAATGTAACATCTTCCTTTTTTTATTTTATTTTTTTTATTTTTATTTTTTTTTTATTATTTTTTTTTTTTCTAAGACATATTGTTCATGACATTTAATTTAACACTGTAAAAAGAAAAGTAATACAACATACATAACTTATAGACATAAAAATTTTCAATCAAATTCAGAAAATGTAAACCTTTTTGGTTTATTTATCTGTCTTCCAGACTTTGTTTGGTGTCGGATGCCTGTATCACTTGTCGCAGACACCGGGACCAAATTTTTATCTGGAGCATTGGACGAAGTTGGTAGTTGTTCAATGTCATCATCGCCATTTTGTGTTAACATACTTTCATAGGGTTTTACATTATATCTGAAATTATTTTGACTTAATCTAGATTTATCTAACATGAGATGTTTCCTATTTCTGTGGTATGTTGCACCATCTAAAGTTTTAATTACATATGAACGCGGGCAGTTAGTTAATAATTCAATAACAGTTGCTGGAATCCAATGACTTTGAGGATTCTTTTTGAATAAAATTGGATCACCAGTTTTCAATGGTGGTAACTCCTTCGTATGAGAGTTGTACGATTTTTCCATTTTATTTTGATTTTTCCTCATCCCCTGTTGGTATTTTTGGAAACTAACTGTTCTAGGTTTTAATTGACTTGACTTAATTGGAAAATTTACTCTTAGTTGTCTTGACATAAGAAGTTGTGACGGTGACGGTAAATTATCTTTTGGAGTATTTCGATAATGTAACAATGCAATATATATACATCAGTTTTTGATTCGTGACATTTTTTTAATATATTCTTTACAATTTTAACTCCACTTTCAGCTTGACCGTTGCTCTGCGGAAAGTTAGGACTAGTTGTAATATGTTCTATGTCCCACTCATATATAAAATTTTTAAATATAGCTGAAGTGAATGGAGGACCATTATCGCTGACAAGTTGTAATGGTATCCCATGACGAGCAAATATCGCTTTTAAATGCGTGACGACAAGGTTAGCTGTATAACCTGAATGTAAAGAGACTATTTCTATATATTTAGAATAATAATCCATGACGACTAAATAAATGGTATTATTAAATTGAAGCAAATCTACACCTACCCTTTCCCAAGGAAATGAAGCTATTTTATATGGAATAAGTGGTTCCTTCCTATTGTTTGGTTTAAATTTATTGCAAATATTACATTGATCCACTTTATTTTGAATATCCGAATTCATATTTGGCCAGTATATTATGTTTCTAGCAAAATATTTTGATTTTGATATGCCTTGGTGACTTTCATGTATTTTGTTAAGCATGACAGGACGTAATATATTTGGGATGACAAAACTAGAACCTTTGAAAACTAAGTCGTTGACGACGTGAATTTCACCTTGCATGTTCCAGTAAGGTTTTGTTGACGGTTCACATTTATTTTTTGTTGCGGGCCAGCCATTTACATAATATTTCTTTAAAATTCCTAAAGTAAAATCTTGTTCTGTAGCTACTTTTATTTCCTGTAATTTATTATCGGAAACTGCTAGACTCGAAATCAGTAAATTAACATGTACCTGCAGTTCTTTTTCTACTTCCGTTATCTCTGTCTCTGGCAAGGGTGCACGAGATAACGCGTCTGCTACATACATATATTTGCCTGGTACATAGGCGAAATTGAGGTTATATTTTTGTAACGACATCATCATTCGTTGTAATCGTATTGGTACATCCGAAAGTGATTTTTTAAAGAGACTGACTAACGGTTTATGATCCGTTTCAACCTGCACAAGCTGTCCGTACAAGTATTGGTGAAATTTTTGGCAACCAAAAAGAATCGCATATAATTCTTTTTCAATCTGCGCGTAATTCTGCTGACATTGCGTAAGCGATTTAGAACCAAAAGCTAACGGTTTATTTTATTGCATAATTACCGCTCCGACCGCTGACTGGCTAGCATCAACTGACAGAACTATCGGCTTGTTCATGTCATAGTGAGCTAAGACTGGCGCAGTACAAATAATATTTTGTAGACGTTTGAATGCTAGATCATGGTTCGCATCCCATGACCAGACCGAATCCTTTTTTAAAAGGTTCCTAAAAATTTCTGATTCTATCGATAAATTTTTTATAAAAAAGTCAGATAATTGACCGTTCCTAAGAATCTTTGTAAATCTTTGACACAACTAGGTTTAGGCATTTCTTTAATGGCTTTAATTTTGGCATTATCTGGCTTGATTCCTTTATTATTAAAAATGTGACCTAAAAATTTTATTTCTGACTGACTAAAATGACATTTATTAACGTTAAATTTTAAATTGACTTCTCTAGCACGCTGAAAAACTTTTTCTAGACGTTGATTGTGAATTTCCTCATTTTCTCCAAAAACAAGAAAATCGTCGACAAATATTAGGACTCCTTCTATGTCTGAAAATATTTCTGTCATGACCCTAAAAAATATTTCTGGTGCTGAGTTTATACCATATGGCAAACGTAAAAATTGATATCTCCCACATGGAGTTTGGAAAGTACAAAGATCTATGCTTTCTTCATCTAATTTCAGCATCCAAAAACCTGAATTTGCATCTAAATTAGAAAAAACATTGGCTCCGTTCAGTTTGTATCTGAGTTCTTCTAATGTAGGAAATTGAAAATGTGAGCGTTTAATAGCTTGATTTAAATTTCTAGGATCTAAACAAATTCTTAAACTTTTATTAGGTTTTTCAACAATTACCATTGAATTGACCCATGACGTTGGTTTTGTGACCTTTCGAACAACCATCAACTCCTCCATGCGGTCCAGTTCCTCCTTTAGACGTGTGTGTAGTTTGAACGGGACGCGTCTGCTGGCGTTGATTTTAGGCATCGCGTTTTGGTCGACGGTGATGTGACATTTGTGAGGCAGGCATCCAAGGCCCTGAAAAACATCATTATACACTTTTAGCATATTTTTTACATAATTATTATTGACATTGGCAGTGGTACATACTCTTTGTATTAGACACAGATCTTGACATGTTTGGAGACCTATGATTGTATGATAGTTCATGGGTGTTATTACAAAATCTATATTTGAAAATTCATTTACATTATATTGACAAGATAAAATACAATGTCCTTTTACAGGAATATTATTACCAGAAAATGACTCTAATTTTTGACAGTAATTATTGATAGTATTATCGGATATTTTTAAATTCTTAAAAGTATTATAAGACATGACATTCACCATTGCTCCAGTATCAAGAATACAAGTGACATTTTTATCGTTAATTTTTAAATTAAAATTCCATACTGACGGTAGAGAATTGACATTTTGTTTTCTATTGTTTTGTGACATTTTGACTGATTCTATATTATAAACTTCATTAGAATATTTATTTTTATTTGTCTGACTGACATGTGAGACGACTGTTTTATTTTTAAAACAATAACAACTGAAGTGACCTATTTTATGACAAGTGTTACACTTAACTTTCGTCGCTGGACATGAATGACGGTGTATCTGACCACATCTTTGACATATTTTGTTGCTGGGGGACGTATTTCTCCTCTGCGACGGTGACCTGACGTGTGGTTGACTGTGGTACTGCTCTCTGCCCCTTGGCGACTGACTGCTCGGCTGACGATGGAGAGATGGACTTGAAGGCCTCCCTCGCCTTTCGAAGTGATGACTGCTGGTTGCGACGGCATGTACTTCAGCACTCAATAGTACGGCATCCTTCTGTGAAATCACCATTGTCTTCGCGATATCTACGGCTTGGTCCAGAGTTATTTTATCCGTTTGTAATAATTTTTCTTTAATGCTATTGTGTCTTGAATGCATGTTCGAAATAAATATATTTAATATCAATGACGAGCGTAAATTGCCAAATTCACAGTTGTGACTTTTATTATTCAATTCCGCTATGAAGTCTTCCATGGACATGTGTTCACTCTGTTTCGTATTAAAGAAAATGTGTCTTTCCATTGTTAGATTTTTCTTCGGCACACAATGATTATTAAATAGGTCCACAACTTCTTTATACGTGATTGACTTAATATCAACGTTAAACGAATTGTAAATTTGTAACCCAGTTCTTCCCATATTGTACAGTAATTTTGCAATCTTTTTGTGTTCTGCCTCTTGATCTGCTCCTGTAGCCATTAAATATATTTCAAAACTATCCACGACGTCCATTCTGTAGGTATGAAGGTATTCATTAATTTCGTACCGGAGATTTCACGTGTTTCCGCCATTATTCGAACGTATTTTCGTCTCCGTTGGCAATCACTATTTTTTGACACTATTATGTAGGTAATTTCGACAAATAGTTATATCACAACACTTCTGACACCATGTTTTTCTGTGACTCGGGTTTTATTAAATAACAAGTCCAGATTAATCAGATTAATATGTATTATTAATATGGCGATACACGATTGAACATTTGACCTGTTGACTTGCCAGCTGTCGGTAAGAGAGAGCTTACGACCGGAATCTTATCATAGACATGTTACGGCATAGACAATATAATATTATAAAAGACAATGTAACAACAGTCAGGTAGGTATGGAATGAAGAAAAGAGTGTGTGTGCCAAGATCGAGTTGCATGCTGGTCCATCATCTCTGCCTACCCCTGCAGGGAAATGGCGTGAAGGTAAGTTAGTTAGTTTTATAACTCACGGTTTCCAAGTACCTCCAGATAGAGAGCTGCCTCTTCCACGTTATTGCTTCTGCCCATGTCTGACTCTGAAATAATAGAACACACAAATTTACAGTAGAATTCGGATATAATGACTTTGCATTTAACGGTCTACCGTTTTAAGCGACGATAATGTAAACTCTAGTAAGGTTTCATAGCTTTTAGTAGGAAAACGTATCCGTTTAAAGTGACCAACTACTTAAAGCGACCTATTTTAATGATAATTCGTCCGGTTACAAAACCCACCTACCAATCAATACAGCCTCGCTTTTGACTAGGAAGCTCGACACAATGAGTCCCGTGAAGCGAAAGTGTTTTTTCAATTGAAGAAAAAAGTGCTGTATTCCACCGTTTAGAAGCCGGCGAATCAAATCTAACCCTCGCAAAGAAGTTTGGCATGTCTCATTTTCACATTCTAAAATACCCGTTACAGAAAAAAAAAGATAGAATCCCTGTTTAATGCCAATGTTTTGAAATGTAAGGCCCTCCGTTCATGGAGATACTTACAAACAACATGATTGTGACGAAGCTTACAAGTACTCTGCATATATACCATTCTTTAATGCTAGTTTCCGTACACGGTGCTATCCGGAATATACTGAATTTGATCATTTTTTACGTGCAACCGTGGAGTTTACACGATGTCAAGCGATGTCATATGACTTTTTTCCGACATTAATCCATGCATTCTCCATTAAATCCTTTCTTACGTATCCTGGTAAAGTATCGTTACATAAACATGCATTTTTCTACTTCCAGAACAAATCTAACATTACTTTCATGTTCCGATGCCATTTCTGTCAAACGTCAAACAAAAAAGTATCAGACACAAATGATGCAACGCGTCGCGTGCGATCAGCACTGCCGGTTGCGTGAAACTGATTTGAAACCGACAGACATCGCGTAGCGCCCCGTACACGGTGCTAACAGCAAAATCGTACAGGGGGTACTTACGATCGGCGCGTATGATACGCTCACGAGGATCGAGTAGCTTGTAAGTAGCGTCATGTATGGAGGCACTTAATGTTTCAGGACATTAACTCAAGAACAAATAGATCATGCATTGTCACAGTGTGAAACTATGATGTCGGTATTCACAATGCTGTGCGAAGTTCTTACTATCGAACAAAAATTAGCCAAAAACAAATTCAAATTTCAGAATTTCTACGTTAGTAACTACATATTTACTTGCATAAAATGTAGGTACATCATATCTTTTTGGATTACAGTACATTTTGTATGTTTGTTTTGTGGAATTTTTAAGTACTATGCTTATTTCCTGCCAATATACCAACAGTGAAACTGTTCTAGGGATATCAATATAAAATATAGATAATTGATTTTATATTGAGCCCCTGGTATGACATTTGAAAAAATAAACTCACCGTTCCCAAACGCCGACAATTCTTGGTAGAACGGCACGTCCACCCACAGCTCGCTGTGGTAGCCGGCCTCCGGAGAGAAGAGTTCCCCACACTGAAGTTCCCACTCCGCGATGTCCCAGCTAACGGCTCCGAAGATGCTGCCCGGATTGGCGTAATTGGTGCATTGTGAGCCGTTGATTGGGTCTGTGCGGGAGTGGACATCCACGGTGGTGGAACGGGTCTTGGCAATGGTGAAGGTGTCCCTTGTGAAAAGGGACACGTTATTCTCTCCGGAGAAGTAATTCTGAAAACATATACATAAATCATATGAATTGTTCTCATTCACGTGTGAAATAGTAAGTACAGTATGTAAATAAACAATAAAATTAGAACTCTGTACAATATGCACTGAATGTGCCAAATGCACAGAGCCCTGATCTTAGTAACTCTCACTGTAACATTGGAACACTGTCGAGAAAAAACAATTATATTGGATCAAGGATCTAAATACGATTACTTACTTTTGTTTAGTTTTTCTTGCGGGTGCGGTAGGGAGCAAAATGCGCGCCGCCTGCTTCTTAAACTTTCGGCTTTCCAGCTCTAGCCGGAAGGAAGCAGGCAGGGCCCTAACAGCCTTTAGGGCCTTGACGCGATCCTCTCGCACCAGTAGCAAAGCAGGGTCACTGTTTAAATAAATACAAATATATGATGAGTTCAACGGCCACAGCAAAGTACTTTCATAAAAAGCATTAAAAAATACTAACACTCCAGAGGAGGCTGCAATTTCAGCTCTGCGTTGACTCCCACGTCCACGTGCAGGTAGTCCGGCACCAGCTGGTACTCCATCTGCAGCTCGTACCCCACCTCTCCCTCTTCCTCTGCCACCTCTTGCAGCCAGCACCACTCTATATATTTTAAATTGAAAACACTTAATTACTTAAATTTTGTAAAATATTGCACTAATATAAAATTTTAAAATAATTATTTTAACCTGGGTCGTGGAGTGCTCCCTTTCCTTGGACGATATCTGTTTCTGCACAAATTTGGTAAAAGTAAACAAATTAATTAATTATACAACTAAATAACTATATTTTTATTGTGTGACGAAGGCTTTACACCATTTTACATCTAAACAAAAGTCTACTTTTTGACATATGACTTTAAATAATTGGACAGCAAATATCTGTATTAATAATGAACCAATTCAAATAAAACTTATATATATCTCTTTGTTATGAATCATTCTGATTGAATAACTATATTTCAAATGCGCAAGAGCAGTATTTATGAATTTATTGTAAATCAAAAACAGATGACGTCTTCAGTCGACGAATTTTTACACAAAAACAAACAGCAAAACATTATATTAGGAATAAACAATTTAAAAATGCATTTCAAAGATAGATAATTCAATCATGATAACACATATATATAATTATGCGTTAAAAACCCAATAAATGAATTACTTACGGCATTTTAGGCAGAGACCAAAATTCGTCGAAATACTGAAGAGCTTTATTTTGTTTTCTGACAGGACGCTATAAAAAACCGCGAAAACTCGTTAAATAATACTTCAAAGACAACCGATAATGTCATAGACATAGAGAATATGTTATCAGCTATTCGATAAAACAAATTGCTGGCCGTGGAAAGGTTTTAAATAATTTCAATAAATATTTTACGAATGGTAGAAAAATCGGTCGATTTTTCGACCGATTTCAATCGCAGAAAAATAAAAGTGGTCGATTTTTCGACCGAAATCGTTCCAGTGGTATTGTTGTTGTGAAATCATTTTACAGTGATTGTTTCCATACTGTCAGAAATCATGTATCTTACCTATGTACTACTATCGGATATAGGGCGAACTCCCAGTTTTAGCTACTGTGACAGGGCTCCCAATACAACATATTAAAGTTCCATTGTAAATTGTTTCTAAAAATGGCTAGACTGATTTTTGATAATGAAACAGAATCTTCTGATAAAATTAATAATTATGTATCTTCAGATATAAAGTTTTGTAATTTACTAATGAAAGACTACACCAACCTAAAAATTTTTCACCATAATGTTCGATCCATAAATAAAAATTGGGAAGAAATACTTACTTTACTGAATAATCTAAAGGTTAAATTTGATATAATTATTCTATCAGAATGTTGGATTAATGAACTATATGTACCAAAACACCTTCCTGATTATACTCACTTCTCCACAAAAACCCATCACAATCAGAATGACGGCATTATTATATATGTGAATAATGTACTGAATGTTCAAACTTTGGAAATAATAATCCCGGGTGCAAATTGTCTACAAATATCGTATGGGGACACATGCGTACTAGCAATGTATAGATCTCCCTCCTACCACAATATAATTCCATTCATACAAAGCCTAAATGAAAAATTATCACAACTTGCGCATAAAAAAAAACTTAATTTTAGTTGGAGACATTAATATTAACACTTTACGAAATAATTCACATCCGCAATGCCAAGATTACTTAAACCTACTTAGTTACCATGGATTGATATCTACAATAAATTACCCAACTAGGGTCACCAAAGAATCCAGCTCTTGTGTTCACCACATTATGATAAAAACGAATAAACCATACAAAACACTTGTTTTTGAATCTACTATTACTGACCACTATGCAACTATGATTTCATTAAACACACCATCAGAAAAATTTAAAAATGAAACACTTTTATTGCATAAAACGAGCTGATTATGAGAATCTAAAAAAATCTTTTTCCTGTAATTATTGGCACAACTTACCACACATACCCAACACTGATGATGCATGGACTTACTTCATAAACAAACTACAAACTGAAATAAATAATAACACTAATTCTATAGTAAAAATAATCCCTCACAAATTTAAACCTCTAACTCCCTGGATAAATCACACCATTATAAATTGTATAAGAAAAAGAAACTTACTCCATAAAAAAACTTCATTGAATCCTTCTGACACTATACTTAACAACTTTTACAAAAGATACAGAAACATATGTACAAAAGTCATAAGGAATGCTAAGGAATTATATTATAGACATAAAATAGAAGAAAGCAAAGGTAATCCAAAAGAAATGTGGAACATTTTACGCGAAGCTACTCATACTAAGCCTAACTTAAACACTGACCTAAAACAACTCAATATTGATGGACTGACCGTTGACTTCTCAAAGAATCCGGAAAAATCCTAAACCATGCCAATGACATTTTCACTAATGTCGGGAAAAAATTAGCAAACAAAATGTCCTCCTTGAATTCTAATACAAAATTACAGGAAAAAACACATATACCCCCATTCTAAACAATTTAAATTTCAAACGGTTACACATGACGATATTAAGAATACAATTAACTCATTAAAAGACACAAAGTCCGCCGGTATGGATGGCATCACAGTAAATTTACTCAAAGCACTTGTTCATGAACTATTGGAACCTCTCACTTATATAATTAACCTCAGCATATCACAGGGAATTTTCCCTAAACAATTAAAGCAAGGGCTCGTCATACCCATATACAAAAGTGGTCTAAAAGTGGACATTAACAATTATAGGCCCATAACAATACTTAACTCACTCTCGAAAGTAGTTGAAAAAATAATTAACAAACAAGTGAAAACATTTTTGGAAAGCAGCAGCTACTCTCCGAAAATCAATATGGTTTTCGGTCAAATAAGAGCACTGCCGATGCTATTATTGCTGTTACAGACTTTCTTGTTTCAAATTTAGATAAGGGTAAAAAATGCATTTCTATCTTCCTAGACCTTTCAAAGCTTTTAATACTATCTCCCTTGACATCCTTAATAATAAACTAAATACCATTGGTATAAGAGGGAAAGATCTCGAATTTCTTCAAAGTTACTTAACTAATCGAACTCAAAGTGTCAAAATCGAAAAAAATTCAGCCAACCCCTCCCTATAACCTATGGAGTTCCCCAAGGAAGCGTCTTAGGCCCTACTTTGTTTCTCATATACATAAACGATCTTTGTAACCTAATGATAGATGGAAAAATTGTAAGTTTTGCTGATGATACTGTGCTACTCATTCAATCTGACACTTGGTTAGATGCATACAAAATGGCTGAGAAATCAATTAACTCTGTTAAAAAATGGCTAGACATTAATTCTCTTGCACTAAATACTAACAAAACAAAATACATTACTTATAGTATAAATATCGTTGGCCAACCTAATCAAGATGTTGAAATAAAAGTACATGAATGTTCTTGCATTCACTATACATTTTGTCAATGTCCTTGCATAGATCGAACGGACCATATCAAATACCTTGGTCTAACATTTGATCAATATCTTAAGTGGAATACACATTGCCTACTTGTCACGAATAAACTAAGAAAACATATTTATTTCTTCAAAAACATTAGAAACATACTAGATTCCAAATCTATGAAAATTGTTTATTACTCTCTTTGTCAATCAATCATTGAATATGGAATAATCGCATGGGGACGTGCAACACTATTAGCTATAGATTCATTATCGAAGGCACAAAAATTAATTATGAAAGTCATTCTTAAAGTTCCCATAATAACAAGTACTGTAGATATATTCAAAAAATTCCCTGTATTAGATATTCGACAAATTTACACAAAAACAACCTTAACTCAACTGTTTAAAAATAAAACGTGTACATTTAATGAAAATACCCAAAATATTGTAAACACACGGCACAAAACCAAAGAACTCATGCAAACACCTAAAACAAACACTACATTTGGTCAAAGAAATTTCAAATACATTGCGCCTAAAATATACAATAACCTACCTGACAAAACAAGAAAATCGAATAATATTAACAAATACAAAATCCTGATCAAACAATGGATCATCGAAAAAGGTCGTGCAATAATTAGTCACCTCACCCAAATATAATCCTCTATCTCATTATTGTTACCACTAACCAACCTTAAAATTTTTGTCAAATATTTTTGCTGTATTGAAAAGTGTACTTTATTTAATATTTATATAATATTTGTAAACTAGTCTGTCTCGACACAGGATTTCCTAGTGAGACAGGCAAGGCCAAAAGAATATATGTAAACCTTTTTATATAGATGCACATAATAAAAAAAAAATAATAATAAAAATATTCACAGAAGCAACACACGAAAAACAATGTTAGTATTTTTATACATATTAACTTAAAAATCTAATTACAAAATTTGAAACGAATAAGTATAAAATATTTTGGAAGTATTAATTAAGGGCGTTTAACCAGCCAGCGGCCGAGAATCCAAATTTCGTCGAATGATGTTCTTACTATCGTCATGGCGGTTCCAATGAGAAAAAATAATTATTCTCGGTATCAGCTTATTTAAATTATAACTCAAAATCGATTTTATTTCATTCAAAATTTGGTTTAATTTATAACTACATCCAAAAATGCTGAAAGGCGTGATGATAAAACTATTCAAATTATTTACTTTTTGTAATTATTTTTTCATCATAAATATTTATAATTTTTCAATAATTTTTAAGCAAAACAAGAATGTAAAAAATCTTAAATATATTAGTTTGTAAGACCATAAATAAAAACGCAAACTGTAGTATTTTCGTCACAAAACTCGGGCCCCGATCTTTTTTTTAATGATTTTATTTAAGTAAACTAAAATTAAAATTCTGAAACACAGTTTTCTCAGATAATTTATTGATTTATTTTACTGGATATGATTTGAAATGTGTGTTGTATCGTACAAAATTGTGTTTGAAAATTTAACAAATCTGCGAAATCAACGACCTGTGGTATAACCTTATTATACTAATAATAAACACTTTTTCTCAAAATTTCAAACATACCTTTACTAGATAAAAGAACAATCTTCGGAAATCGAATTATATTTTTTTGTGGAAAAGAGTCAATACATCTAAAATTTTATTTAAAAGAAAATTATTTTTTAGGTATACAATTCTTGGAGATATTTTTTGAAATAGATTATATTATTAACCAAAATATCTAAGATAGTTTGTATTCTAGCAAGATCGTTGTATGATCGAGACGTTCTAGACAATTTAGAATTCTATAGAATTTCGGTCCAAAATACTCGTATGTTAAGGTTTCTGGTAGATTTGGGTTTGGCTTATAACTTAATTTGATTGACTAAGTTACTCGTACTATCTACTTGATTATACACAATTTTATAAAGCATTAAGAGGTCATTTATGTTTCGTCTTTTAACTAGACTCTCTAATTTGAAATATGAAAGTTTTTGTTCGTACCCCTCTAGAAGATGGTGGACACCTGATCGGTTAGACAAAATTCGTGTAAATTTTCTTTGGACAGATTCGAGTCTAGAAAGCTGTGTAATGTGGATTCCAGACTGTTGACCCGTACTCAAAAACACGGACGGATTAATGAATTTAATAGAATTATTAGGCTATCACAATTCTTGAACAGTTTGGTTGATCTTACAATAAAATCAAGTAATTTATTTAATTTACTCACAACGTATTCTATGTGTTGGTTGAACGTGGGGTTGTTGTCATATATAAAACGTAAATTTTTTATCGATTCAACTGTTTGCAGATTATGACCACATATGCTATGTGAATATAGAGTTTTGTTGGTGTTCTTGGTGAAATTCATAACTATGCACTTAGCTAAATTCAGTTCCATTTCATTGACAACAGGTAAATATTGTGTTAAGGTCTTGTTGTAAGAGTTCACGATCTTACTTAGATGTAATTTCTTTATATAATTTGAGATCGTCAGCATAATATGGAGAAAAATTACAGCGGAGTTAATTAACTTGATGTCCAGAAGTTGTACAAGTTCCGTAATAAGGTAACTGCCAGACTTAGAGCTTGATCGCGTTGTCATTGTTATGAAATGTAATTTTTTTATAATTATAACTTATTACGCACCAGATTTAAATGTCCGGGTTTAATTTTCCCCAAAGGAAAAACTAAACCCTTTCACACACTTCCCCAAATGATCGTCTAGTCAATCCACGCTATGCAATTGCACTATATACGTATTATAAATACAAAACAATACTAGAACAACATGTCAACCTACCAGAGACCAAATGGGAAAATAATTCACCGACTCCAGATATTTTCATATCAGAGAGTTCGGCTCTGTGGAATTCCTAATTGAACCTATAAATCCTACTGATCCCTCAATATAAATATTTTAAAAATCTTTTGTAATCCTACATGTATTTAAAATGACCGATTTTTGCATTTTTATATAATAAATTGATTGCAATTTTATTATTTTGATAAAAATAGTGGAAGTGCATAAATTTGACAGCGGTGACAAGGTATGTTATTGTTGTATGTTGAGGATTTGTTGAAAGTATTACTTGCCTGATAATATCCACGAAGGTGACTGCAGAACTCATACAAGCGTCTTGTTGGGTTTCAAAGATTTGGATAATGTCAGTAAAAACCAATCCTGGGCTGATCGATCAAGTTAACGTACGCTATAACAATTTACCCGTTGGTGAAGCTCGGATTGGAGCCAAGGGCCAGAGGACCTCAGCCCACGGGAAGAACAAACCTCTCCCCGTAATTCGAAAAAGTTTCCACTGGCTCTCTCTCGGTGTAGTCAGCACCAGGATGAGGTAGCTGGTCGCTGGGATGAGGGTCCGTGTCCAGACTATTCCGGGGAATCTTCGGTGAGGTTTCCAAAAGGAAATATATCATTTGAGCCTCCACAACAAATCCGTAGTCGACTTCCATGGTTGAAAAGGTGAAACATTATTTTCAAACCATGTATGTAACATAATACCGTAACGCGGTTTAAAAGAATTTCAGAAAAAATGGATAAGCGTCGTCTAAACGCTGAGTCAATAGGTCAATATAATAAAAACGGGCGACAAAAACTATAAACAAGACTATGTTTTCAAAACAAAAAACCAAACTCATTTTGGTGACCCGACAATTGGTCCGGCGACATTTGGTCCGGCTGACAGTTCGTCCGGCTGACATTTGGCCCGGCGACAATTGGTCCGGCGACAATTGATCCGGCCGAATGTTTAGAAGATGTTTTCTTCAAATAAGTATGCAAAGAGGACATACGGCCGTACAACCAAAGTCAATACACTTACATCTGAATCACTATTTACTATGAAGTCGGCTTAGCAAAAAACGCTAAAGATTCCTAATTGCATATAATATAACTTTTATATCTGAATATAACACAAGAGTCCCAACTGCTCCCAACCGTCTCGAGCCAGTGAGACTATGGCACCCCCAATTTTGGTATGGTGTGGTGCTGAAGGTAGTGGGGAGGGGAAGGAGATGTGAAAAATGTACCTCGCTATTCAGATATAGTCATCAAACACGGCTGAAGCCATTTCAAGTAACGTTACAATTCTAAATGAATACTGACGAATAGCATAATACGACATACTTATATTTGCAATTGCAACATAATGGTTCCTTGGCACCATTTTTTTATTCAGAGCATGATAAACTCCCTCAGGATGGTGGGAAGGGAGAATGCAGTTTTCCCTCCGGTAAGGATAGTTAGGCTAGGGGAATAAAAGAGTTTATCTAGTAACAATTACAACTATATTTAAACCTTCAATACAACGGTGCCCTTCAAGGGACCGGGATTCATTTCCCAAAGAAAACATAACCTGTTCTGAAATTTAAGAGGCAATTAACTAAAATAAAGAAATAGCGTACCTGCGGACCATGGTTCTAAACAAATTACTTCTAAATTCACGCGAACACTTTATTCTGCTTCACACAGCGTGCTGAGAGAAGCACGGGCTGTAGTCTCGCTCTATCTCCAGTTCGGGCACCGAGAAAAGATCCCAAGGAAAGCCTCCAAGTAACCAGACGATTCGCCAGGGAGCAAGATCCAAGCTACCGATTAGGACCAGTGCTCCGGTTTGAGCACACCAAGGAGCACTGGGTAGAAGCCCATTTCGATCAGCATGCTTCATCCGAAGATGAGCGCCAGGAATCCATCCATCGGCGGATATCGCGACAAATATGGTACCGCCACGACCATAGCTATTTACCGGGCCTTATTTACGCCAAGCCATCGACTGCGCTCGCCCCGATTCCTCTGATATTTCACACTCAATTTTGAACACGGTGGTGTGTTAGCCTTAAAATATGGCGATCTCTCGTCGCTTCGGGACAATTCAGAAAGAATGCGATCCACACACTCAGCTATATACGAATCACGGTTAGAATTAGTGTCATAATTCTGGTAAAAGGTATTGACCCGTAACTGTGACATTAACACATAATGAACACAAACTTATAAAATTAGGCGACGATACAAAGTGATGGCAGAGTGTATTCTGCCTACACCGAGCAATAAAAGGAGACAGACCTGGAGGGTTTTACATACTGTCCGTGTAACCATTTTTCAGAAAAGAAAAAAAAACATGAGGTGATAATTGCAAAACGATGATCAAACAAATCAATACTGATTTACGTTAAAAATTACAATTATTTGAATTCGAGAATCAGGATGACCGTTAGGTTTTATTAACCTGTCTCGTGTTGAAACGTGTTATACAAAACATACGTGACGTAACATTAGAAAAGAAACAATTCAGTGGTTTTGTTGTAGAGACCAAAGACCGGATGATTCGGTTTTACATACTTTAGTCGAACGAGCAAAAGGGTTTGTGTATGCCTTATAAAGGCCAACTTTTAGGTTTTATTAAATACAATTTCCAAAATGGACGTGTCAATATCCAATTTTGGGGAGAGAAAAAAAATTTGAGCACGGGTGAAAAGGACGCCATCAATTTTTGATTTTAAGGAAAAAATTGAAAAAGACTTATGTGTACAAGAAAAAGGTAAAGTAACCATTTCTGACTTTCATGCTTGAGACCACTATTGGGTTTTACGTACTCAAGGTGAGCTGAAAATCTAGGGGTGAGAAAAAAGGGTTTTACCATGGTAGGTAAAATGTGATGATTGTGAGAATGAGAGGAAAAAAATGTACAAGGGCGACCGAAGCTGAGGCCATAGACAAAACGAGGCAAAAACAAAACAAAACAAAACAAGTGACATGACATGACAAGACCAAACAAGACAGACATGAGCATTGCATAGTGTGGGGGTGAGAAACGCTAGTCCGGGTTAATGACTCCCAGAGTATCGTGACTCGAAGTGTCTCTGCTCCGAAGTGATCAGCTTCAGAACAGGTGAGAAAAAAAATGAACAACAGGTAAAAGGAAACAATGGTGGCAATTTGCCATAAGGGGGAGAAAGAGAAGTCGGTACAACCGTGACATTTGGATGTACCTATTATGAATGTACATTTATTTACAAACAAGAATAAATAAAGGGCTTGCTTTATTTATGGGGGTCTGGACGTGTAATTGACACTTTACACGCCAGTTAAAGGTAAGACTTGGTGAGTTTACCAAGGGAGGTGGTGATACCTAGTGGATCAATTTATGATTCCATTGATAGTGGGAGTGGTATCGGTTGTCTCCTCACTTCCGGACTTTACGATGTCCTTAATATGGTAATGACCGACATGTTTGCCAGAGGTGTCGGATAAAGAGTAGACTAAGTCTGATATTTTCTTTACGACCTTGGTTTTGACAAAACGGGGGGCTAATTTGGCAGAGAAGTACAGAGCTCCTTGGGAAAGGGTATTATTCTTTCTCCAGACGACATCGCCTACGTTAAATGTGACGTGTTTTCTGCGTAAGTTATACCTGTCCGCACTTTTTTGGTGGGCCAGCAGTAGAGCATCGGTAACCTCTCTGTAAATGGCAGCCAATTCCTCCAAACGGTGGGCATAATCGGAGGTGGGATTATTTGTGGGGGTGGTGGATGTAGGAAAACTTGTGTCCCAATGTAGTGAACCATGGGCAACCTGTTCCGTGCCGTGTTTTAGAAAAAAGCCCGTGTTGTCCATGGCGGCTTGGATTTTATCCAAGTTTTTGCACCAAGTACGTTGGTCTTTATCAACCAAAATGGCCAGAGCTGTGTTGATGGTTTGATTGTACCGTTCAACGGTGTTATTTTGGGGGGTGTACAAGGTGTTGTAGTAGGTATTCCTAATCCCATATTTAGCAAGGAAGTCTTTGAATTCCTGAGCTATAAATTGTTTTCCATTATCGACTATCACCGTTCTTTTCTCCAGAAGTTTGACAATGGCGGCTGCGTTGGCTCTTTTTAAAGGGAAGATCCAACAAAATTTAGTGAAAATATCCACTACGCTGAGTATGTGCATATGTCCGGCATAGCTTCTGGGAAAAGGTCCTATGAGGTCCATAGACAGCGACTGTAGGGGTCTATCAGCGCGTTTGGGTTTGCCCACTAAACCGGCGGGAGATGTCGTACTATGTTTGTAAGCTTTGCATGTTTCACATTTAGAAATATAATTGCGAACATGCTTATAGAGGCCGGGCCAGTAGTATTTCAAGGAAATCTTTTTATACGTCTTGAAAGTTCCTGGGTGTATAGAGCCGGGTGCGCTATGGTTGTCGATAATTATTTGTTCTCTCTTTTCGAGGGGAACAACAAGTTTCCAGGAGTGGTCCTCGAGGATAGATAGGGGGGCTTTACAATTGCGGTATAGTTGTCCTTCTTTTATAATGAAATTGGGAAACTTTTGTTGATTATTTTGACAGCCCTCAAACATTTTGAGGTACCATTCATCCTTTGTGGATGGTGTAGTTGCAATTGCACCGGTATTTAAAGTGGCTAATTCAATTCTTGAGAGGGCGTCTGGGACGGTGTTGTCCGCACCTTTGCAGTGTATGACATCAAAGATGTATTGCGACAGGCGTGAGGCCCAGCGAGCGAGCCTGCCGGACGGATTGTTTAAGGAAATTAACCATTTCAAACTACTGTGGTCAGTGATCACAGTGAATTTGCTACCGTCTATGTAACCGCGGAAATGGTGAACGAATTCCAGTACGGCCAGTAACTCTTTCTCAGTGATACTGTAATTCTTTTCGTGCTTATTTAAGGAGCGGGAAAAGTAAGCCACTGGGTGTTTGCCGTCAGAGAATTCTTGTGTCAAAAATCCACCGATTCCAACATTTAAGGCGTCCGTATGGAGGGTGAACGGGAGTGCAAAGTCCGGACAATTTAGGACTGGAGCTGTCTGAAGAGCATTTTTAAAGTTATAAAAGCTTCTTCAGTTTCCTCAGACCAACGAAAGTTGCTGACACCTTTACGGATGCCGGTAATTTTGTTGAGGGGTGCTGAGATTGTGGAAAAGTCTTTAATGAATCTCCTGTAGTAACCTGTGAGTCCGAGGAAAGCTTTGACTTCTTTCGCGTTTTTGGGGCGAGGAAAATTTGCCATGCCTTCCACCTTAGCAGGGTCTGTTCTTAGACCTTTTTCGTCTACAATGAATCCCAAGTAACGTAAACGAGACCTACAGAATTCAGACTTCTTTAAGTTGATGGTTAAACCAGCCAACTTGAGTTGATGGAAAACTTTTTCCAGCATTTGTAAGTGTTTTTCGAACGTGTTGCTAATAATGATGAGATCATCAAGATAGCAGAATAGATTGTTGTCGGCTTCGGGGCCAAACAATTTGTCCATTAGCCTTTGTAACTCGGCGGGGCTGTTTTTTAGACCAAAAGGTAATCTTTTAAAATGGAACATTCCCCTGCCGGGTACGACAAAAGCGGTTTTTTCACAAGATTCAGCGTCTAGGGGTATTTGCCAGAAAGCCTTGCTTAAATCAATAGAAGAAATGAACTTGGCGTTGCGCAATTTATCTAAGATTGCATGAACATATGGCAGAGGGTATGCGTCGGCCTCTGTGCAAGAATTAAGACGTCTGCTGTCAAGGCAGAAGCGAGCGGAGCCGTCTTTTTTGGAAACCAAGAGAGTAGGGTTGGTCCATGCACTTCTGCTGGGAACCACTACTCCCAATTTTAACATTTCGTCGAGTTCTTTTTCTAGAAGCTTGAGTTTTTGTGGAGCTAAGTTATAATAACGTTGCTTGATTGGGGGACCATTAGTTTTTATATGGTGTTCCACCAAATTGGTTAGACCCATACCACATTTTTCGAAGGATATTGATTCGAATTTATTGACCACTTCCTTTAATTAATAATAATAATAATATGTTTTTATTAATTTCTTACACATTACAAATTTAGTTTTAATACATATAAGAAATTACGTTGTACATATAAATAGTATACAAAAAAAATATATATATAAATATTTATACATAAAAAAGAAACATCAAGAAATAAATCAATTTCAAAAAAATTTCAGGCAGTGGTGAAAGATCTCGTCAATGAGGAGAGACTCTTTCAAGAATCAAAAGAATTTCACTTTTGAACCTCTCCTCACTGACGCCAAACATATCAATCTCGGAGGAGATTTGGTTCAGGAGCAATATACTCCTTCCTACCGGGAGAACCATTGGCAGGTTAGTTCTACAGGCAGGAAGATAGAATAATCTATGCTGGCGTTGTCTAAGATAGTCATCCGGAACATAGAGACTCACGCGCTCCAGAATGGCTGAATTCTCAATATAGCCACGCAGCAGTCTGAATAAGTGGGTGGCAGCGTACCCCTCCCTTCTGAGCTGCAAGGAGTGGAGTCCCAACATGCCCAGAAGAAAGTTCGTCGGGTAGAGCCATGGATAGTGGCCGTACTCCCTCATGTAGAGAAATCTTAGAAACTTTTTTTGAACCCTCTCCAACATGAGGGAGCATCCCACCTCATGAGGATTCCAGATAAGCGAACCACTCTCCAGCCTACTGCGGACTAGGGAGAAGTATAAAATCCTCAGAGCACGGGTATCCCGAAAAACTCTGACGGTTCGGAGAACAAACCCTAACATTTTTAAGGCCGACTGGCAAACCCGTTCGATATGAGGACGAAATGTCAGCTTATTTTCATACATAATCCCAAGATCCTTTATATTCGAAACTCGGTTGAGATTATGACCGAGCATAGTGTACCTGTGGTAGGTGAGACTAAATGCTCTGGTAAAAGTCAGAACAACGCATTTCGAGACATTGAAATGAAGCTGGTTTTGTTGACTCCATTTTGAAATGTTATCAACATCAGCTTGAAGGCGCAGGCAGTCCTCAATATTTCTTATTAGAAGAAATAATTTTAGATCGTCAGCGAACAACAGAAAGCGAGAAAAATGAATGACTCCAGCAATGTCATTAATGAAAATAGAAAAGAGAAGAGGCCCTAAGATCGATCCTTGGGGAACCCCTGAAAAAACAAGAAACACATCAGATTGGAATATTCCATGGGTGACAAATTGCTTCCTGTTTTTGTGGTAACTTATGAAAAACTTTAACATCCGAAGGGAAAAACCTATTTGGGCAAGTTTTATGAGTAAGATATCATGATTCACAGTATCAAAGGCTTTGGAGAAGTCGTGATACATACGAACAGTCTACTTGGTATCTACTGTCTAGGGACCTAGCATTATAGTCGGTGAAAACCATCAGATTGGTTTCAGTGGATCTTCCTTTCCTGAAACCATGCTGTTCTGGGATAATGTATGCGTCTATCTGAGGCAGATTGAGTTTATAAATTAATTTTTCAAATAGTTTAGCAGGAGCTGATAGTATGGCAACTGGTCGATAGTTTTCGATTAACTTTCTAGAACCATTCTTAAAAATAGGACATATGTTGGAAGTTTTCCATACTTCAGGAAAAGTAGAAGTACTAATAGCTAAGTTAAAGATAAAACATAATGGTGTTTTTAGGAACTCGGCGCACCCTTTAATAAAAAATACGGGAACGAAGTCTGGTCCGATAGAGTGGGAGTTCTTCATGAGTCTTATGGCACTCATCACGTCAGATTCGGTAAATAAACCTAAATCGACGTTTGTAGCTCCTCTGGTATTAAATGTGGCCGCATTATTATTAATTGACGAGCTTGGTCAGTGTTCAAGTTCTCCTGACGTATGATTGTGCGAATTTCGCTAATTTGTGCAGTCAGCGGCGCCTCACCAAGAGTGTTAAATACTTGGGGGGCAACGCTGAACGCCTTCCAGAAGTCAACATCTGGGATGAAATTCTGGGATATAGATGGGACTATTAGAAAATTAATTGTAACTATTTTGTTGTCACACTTGATTGGCAAAGCAAGGGCACCGATGACTGACTGAGAGACATTATCTGCAGTTGTCACGTGTGTATGTTGAGGAGAAATCTTAAAACCATTGTTAACAAAAGGCAGGTGGGCATTGTTGCCGAGACAGCTAACCGATGCGCCACTGTCTAGCAGACCGGAGAAGGGTACGTTGTTAACAGAAAAAAGGGCAAAAGGTCTACCGTCCTTGGCTTGCTTGCAACAAACTGAAGAAATATTCAAGGTCTGATAAAAATACTTGATGTGTGATAACCAATCAGTCCACTCCTTTGACCTTGATACGGAATGAATACCTGAGAGGTTACCATTTAGTTTTTTGGCTTCCTTGTGAAGAAGTTGGGTGGGGGTTTAGAAAAATCCACTTGGGGTTTGGCATTGCTGGTATCTTGCAGCCTTTCCATATTGTATTTGGATTTTTTAAAGATTTCGCGTAGTTCATCGCGTGGTGGAGAGCGATCCTTAGAGCGGTGCCTCTTAAAGGTTCTGGAATCTTTTGGTTCTGTCAGTTTGGTTTTTCTAAAACAGGTATCAACTAGGTGGCCTACTTTTTTGCAAAAGGTGCAAACTTTTTTGTTGTCGTATTCCGGTTTTAATCCGGAAGAACGGCTTGGCACAGTCATATTGGTTGGAGCCGCTTGGGTATTCTTCATGTCTTGGTAAGATTCTAGGAGTGTGCATACTTCGCTTAATTGGGTCAGTGACGTGATTTTTTGCGAGGTGATAATGTTTTCAAACTTTTATAGGAGGCCATCCGTTATAACCGGTAATAATTCGGCTTCCGAAACAGGGTGGGAAAGCTTGATGTTTATGGTTTCGGCCCTTTCCATAAATGTTGCAATTGATTCGTTTACTAACTGTTTGATGGATAGTAAAGAGAGTTTTATTCTGTGTTGCGCTTCCGTTTTGCCGAAGCTAGTGTTACGTAGCGCCCAGGTACCACCCTACGCCAGTGAGCGGCACACCGCCCGTTCCCCCCCGGGCAATCGTACCCCTTCTCCCCACGCCCCACGCTCTCGCGACCCGGCAACACGCCACCGACTCACGCGGAGACCCCGCTAGCCGGCAGTCCCCTACTAGCTCCCAGCATAGTAACCCATGTCAGGGCAATACCCAAACTGTTTCCGCGCGTCGAGTCGAGTTCTAGAACGATCGGCGCCAACGGAAAAGGGACGCGACCACCTGCTTTGTGGGCGCGAGCTGGCCAGCAAGGTGCTGCTGTTGCCACCTGCTGGCGATGGACTACTGTAGTTTCCTGCTGAGCATGGACATGCCCAGCTACCATGCCACCACCTCCTGGGCGCCTTCCCCGCGCGGCCGTGAGTAACAAAGCTACCTCCATTTTCTAATGTGTCCCCTCTTACCTCGCGATCTGTAAACACCCCCCGGGAGGGCGACGACGAGAGAGATTTGCTCAGGATGTTTTACTCAGCTAGGCATACTTGTTTACCTGTGATTGTTAATTGATGTGAATATTACTGCCCCTTGTTGTAATTGTGTATTTCCGTCAATACAGTGTTGTTCCATCCCAGACAATCTTTCATTTGACGAGACATGAGGAAGAGTGTTGGCCTATAACCATGTACCCCCCTTTTTAGCTACCTACAACCCTGTTGCAGAGCGTTTCACCTGTTCTGCCGACCTAACTGAGCTGGCCTTGAAGCAGAATGTGGGTGCTCCCGCCCGGGGCACGCAACACTAGCTATCAATGCTGTCCTCAGTTTGTTCCAGTCCTTACATTTTAGTTTCTGGATACGGTGCCAGGGAATTAATTCTGGAGAAATTAACTCTATGAAATTTCTTTGGAGCACATCAAAGGGCACATTCTTGATGGTTGCCGTTTCCTCGATTCTTTCGATGAAATCCAGTACATTAGTAACGCCGTTGTACTTGATTTTCCAAGAAGAGAGGTCATATGTTTTCTCTTGTGCTGTGATGGGTGCCGCGTCTTGTTTTATTTGGGAGACTGCCTCGGGTTCCTTATTAGAAGTCGGGTTTTTGGAAACTGTGGTGATGACAGGTTCACTGTCCTCATTTGTTGATGTAAGGTTTATTCTTCTGGTGTATTTTTTGTTGAATAGCAGAGCGTACGCTCTCAAAGCAGTCTTTGGACTTATTCATGGGGGAAAAACCTCTGTCTTTTAAAACGGCTTGCAGGCCAGTTTTTGATAAGCGGAACACATTAGAAATGATGCCTAGGGTTTGTGGCGTGCTTGCTTCGTTAAATTCCATTGTGGTGTAAGTGGTAGTCGAAGGGACAACTTAATTTTTTTCGCTGGACGAAGAGCAGAAATGAAAAAAAAAAATTTTATAAAAAATCTTGAATTTTTCTTAGTCCAAAATTTAAAAAAAAATTTGCCGTATTTTTGCTTTGAAGTGTTTTTTTTTGGGGGGGGAAAAAAATTTGCCAGGGGGGGTCCTTACAAAATTGCTCTTTTGTGTTTTAAATAAGCACTTTTGAAAACTTGCTAAAATTTTTCAAAGTATTTGGTTTTTTGAAAAAATTGGGCAGCGGTCTCCCTCTGAGAATGAATTTTTTTGTTTTCACGAAGCACTTTTCGGAAAGAATATTATTTGTCGAAGCACAAAACGTCACTTTAGCCGTAACAAAAAAAAAACACAGACCGTACAAAACACCGTAAGGTCACGTGGTTTGTTTTCATTGAACACCTTTATTAATTTAATTTAAATAAAGATTCACTTTTTATAAACATAAATTTCCACAATTCGCGGGGAAAGTAACCGCACTGATTCACTTGTTATGTAGGTATGACACATTGTACCTAAACACTTATGGGAGAGAACAAAAATATATAAAACAACATTTCATTATTTATAAAAAAATATTCTCATAATAAAATGTGAGGTATGTTATTTAGAGGGAAACGGCGCTGTCATTCTCGCCCAAATGTTAAGTCGCGGCTGATGCAATTATTGAT
The DNA here is from genome assembly GCA_929108145.2 of Limnephilus rhombicus. Lineage (NCBI taxonomy): Eukaryota > Metazoa > Arthropoda > Insecta > Trichoptera > Limnephilidae > Limnephilus > Limnephilus rhombicus. The sequence goes on along the minus strand of OV815298.1, from coordinate 30,706,310 downwards.
CATTCTCGAATGTTGCTAATGTTTGCCGCCAAAACTATCGCGTGGCTGGGGCGAGAAATCAACGAACTTTCCAGAATCATTGCGCGCCAACACATTCCGGCTGATAAGAATATTGTTTGCAATTCTTTCGGACTGCAAATGACCGTTTTGGTGTCCTGTGTTACACGTGGGGAAAGATAAATTAAGGATGCTGAGGAAAAAGAAAAAAAATTGCCTCACGTTGAGCGCCAGTGTTAAGCACTCCTACCTGAGGTGCCTACCTTCTGCCGACAGACCAGCTCAGAATTAATTCGGTAAGTAGAGCAGGGGAGACCATCATCACCAGGGTTGTAGGATCTCTGAGGCGTTAGTGTGGCATCCCTAAAATAAACTCTATCCTACGGGCCGGGGAGGCAATGAAACAATTCAGCTGCGGTTAATATCAGGTGTATTGGAAAGAATCCGTTCATAAGACAACAATGGTACATAACACAGTCAAAGGTTAGAGCAAGGTAGCATCAATAATCCTATCTAATTCAGGGGTAATTGGACCTAACATCTCTCTGCTTCGAGACTCTCTCTGGGGCGGTTATTAATCTACGCGTAGAATTTAAGATGGAACACACGCAAAAAGAGGGATTAATGGCTCGGGTACTCACTGCCGCAGGCTGGTTCTGGAAGATCGGTGAGGTGAGAGGTGTTGCCTGGGGGCTGGCGTCCCCAAAAGGAACTTTGATGGGCGAACTTCGCCGTGTGTTTCCATGGAGTGTTCCAGAACAAAATCGGAACGATTCACGCAGCGCGTGCACTCGAGGCGCTGCCGTGGAAGGAATGGCGGTCGGGGCCGTTGTCGTTCGCCGCTAGCGCGCGGGACGCGTGCGGAGAGGAGGAGGAAACCGTTTGCAAACACAGTGGTGTAGCCTAGTGATCTGCAAGGGTGTATTCCGGCGTATCGTAACAAGGTATAAATTAAAGCAAATTTAGAATTAAATAAATTCAATATTGAGTTGAAATTTTAAAAAACTGGTTCGGAGAATAATTAGTCTTTCTCATTGGAACCGCTCTGTACGATCGTAGAAACATCTTTCGACGAAATGTGGATTTTGGGCCGCTAGCTGGTTAAGATGAAGCCATACTAAATAATGCAAAATCATACAAAATCATATGTTTTTGTTTTGGAAATTTGATGGCTTAGAAGTATTATAGATGCTTCAATCAAATACTGTGTGTAGAACATACCTTGGCCCTTAAAAATATCGGTCATTTTTTTTATAAGTCTTTTAATAAGCCTATTAAAAAATAGAGTATAAGGTCTATAAAAAACACTTTCAAGTCCAAACTCTCCTATTTATAAACCCCTTTTCGGATTTGGTTTTATTGTATAATGTGGCAAATTTAGTTTCTTTTATAATAATCGCAAAAAATATTGATAACTTCATGAAATAAATGAATGATGAACTTCACAAAATAAAATAAAATATGCATTTTCTCGTTGTTATTTTTGACATCAATCAATACGGTCCGCACCCTACGAATTTGGATTCTTGAAGTGACCCTTATGGCATCGGCACAAGAATCATGCACTGGGCATCACCTTTTTCGTATCAGTTCCGCCCCAACCGGCGCCGAAGACAGTCGTGTGACTTCGCGTCGCTTAGTTTCGTGAAATCAATTTTAAATTTCCCTTTTCTTACAATAAACAATGCGTAAAAAAGGAATTAATATTTTTTACAGGCCTTTAGGAAATCAACCTGTAAAAAAAATTCTAAAATACTTTTTCCAACCTTTCCAAAAGATTTTTCGTAAGTATTTTTAAACTCCTCCCATAAAGGGCGTGAATTCAAATTTCGATTTTTTTCCTGAGCTATTGGATCGCCTTAAAGGCCCTTAATAAAAAATTCATTTTTGTTTTCAGAATAAAAATAGTCGGAAGAACTGGTAATTCGACCCCGCTCTGCACCACTTCTCACCACTCATCTCGCATTCCATCAGATTCAATAAATAAACATCATCTACTCGGCCCTGAGTGAGTTCACAATGAGGAAAAGTTTAGAAACCTGGAAAAGAGAATCTGAAGAACAACAATTAAAGTGGCAGAAAATAAACGGCAAAAAAATATGGATTAAGTTTGAACTGCCATCTGAAGACTATTTGCTCTACCAGAAAATAGCGGATACTTTGTGGCCAGACTCAACGGCCCGGGATATCACCCAAGAACAATGTAAACAATCTAAAGATATTACGAAAACCCTTATCTATCACAAAATGTGTGAAAAAAATATTCACATTGGTATAGCTTTTATTAATGTCTATTGTGACGAAGACAATCATCACATAGTCCCGCTGTTCAGAGTCATGAATGTTGCAGGCGATCAATTGTCAGAAGTTCGTAGAAATAAATACATTGACCACCTGGGATACGTTTACGATAATTGGGAAATGTACCTTAAAAACAATACCTGGAATGGATATTATATGATTTTTCCAGAAGGTGGCTGCTACTTCCAATGGGATATAGTGCACAGGTTTGTTGAAAAATCTCCAGCAGACTATTCCCAAGTACGCAATCAAGGAATTGATGGGGTGAGAAGGATGTCAGACCCTGTTTCCTTAGTTAGTGAGGGTTTCGAAGAACCAATATTAGGTATCCCTCCATCAGCTCCGATAGCAACTGTCGTACGTGCAATTGGCTTAGGTTCAGGCAATACAGCCACCGAAGAGTTAAACAAAGGGCAAATTTTCGAGACCTGGCGTAAGAATGCCCTTAAACATCAGAATACCTGGAAAACCAATATGGGCAACAGAATCTGGGACAATTTTGAAGTGCCTTCTGAAGAAGATATGCTGTTTTGGATAATAGGGGATGCTTTGTTCTGTTTTCCAAAAGAAAATTCAAGGGACATGGTTCTAACCCAAAAAGAAGAAGAAGAAACTGTTGAAATCGTTGAAAAGCTTATCAGTAAAGGGTTATCTAATAAACTGGTTAGTATTGGTGTTGCTTACCTTCACGTATTTCGCAATGATAACTGTCAAAGAATTGTTCCGCTTTTCCGAGTCTTGAACCAAGACAAAGAAGAAATATCGAGAGTTGCGGAAAACACATACGTTGATCATCTGGGTCGTACATACAAGAATTGGCGATTGTACCTTGAAGACGATATATGGGATGGATGCTATTTGATTTATCCTCAACATGGTTGCTATGCCGCTAATATAACGGAAATGGACTGTTCCCAAAAGGGCAAGTTCAAGCGAGGAATTGATGATATTAAGAAATTATTGAATGCTGTATCGTTTGGTTGTAAGTTTATAGTAAAACTGATGCATGATTATCCCCAAATGAAACAGGCGAAAGTTGTCGTCAGCAATTTCGGGTTGGCAGTTGGAGGTTTGTCTGACGTCATCGGAGTGGGAATTAATTTTTGGGAAATCAGAAATATTAAAGCACACGGTAGGGAACCAACTGCAAATGAGCTATTAGATATATTGACCAGTTTAAGCGGAAACACAGTTCAACTGATCTTGACTCAACTCAGCTCATCGTCGACAGATCGCAATACCAACTCCAGTAAAATAGAACATATAAAAAATCAGATAGGATTTTTGGTTCATACTTCATCTTTATATTTTTCCGGTCGCAACATTACAGATATTATCGCTGATTGGCATAAACTAAGTTATTTGGATAAACCCCTTTTAATAATTGCTGTGTTTTTACTTTCACTTTCTACTGTCGACGACGGAAAGACCAAAACAGTTTTAGACTTCTTAAGTACTCTTCAATAAAAAATTCCTTGATTTTGAATCCAGAGGTGTTCCCAACCCGCCGTGGTCAAGGGATCTCGATTACGAATTTATAGTTTGTGGATTCAAATACCGGTGTGCTCAAGCAAATTAATTGTATTACATTTACGGGAAGAAGATACTCTATGTATCGCCCTGGTGAAAGACCACCTTTCGGAATTGAAACGTTGCTTAAGATGGTATGAGAGATTTTTCAATATTTAATGGTTTTTGTGCGTTTTCGAAGTCACCTACGTCCATAACTGTACGAACAAAAAAAAAGTTAAATCAAAAATATGATAGTTACATTTACGTTCTATCCCACAAAGTATAATTACATATTGTCAAAAAATATTTTTCTTACTTTACAATTGTTTTAAAAATAGCTGTTTTCAACAAATCTCAATCGACCTGCAAATATTTTTCTTATGTGGTCATATACAAGAAGGAAAAAAAAGAAAAAAAAAATTTTTAGATAGAAAACATCTCAATCTATGCCCACTCATTTTTTCATTTTTTAATTAAAGAGCCTTTTTACCTAAATTACGATGTGATACTATTAAAAAAACTGCCTAAATCAGTCAACTTTAAAATAGTTTTAATATACCAAAAAACAGGTAAGTTAATCAAATAAAAATATCTTCCAATTAAACAGTATTTTAAGTAAGTCAATTTAAAAAAATATTTATTAAATTCTAATGATTTACTTGGTTTACTTCGATATTCGTAAGTATATATAATGACCACTTTGATCAATCAATTCCAAAAATTAAAATTCGCGCGAAAAGGCATCGCCGAGAACGGTCGCCCCCGACGCTGTCCCGCGTGATTTAAGTAAAAACAGAATCACCAAAAAGATCAATCATTTACTAGACCTGAATACATTGTGAGAATTATTAAACTGACCTTTTTATAATGTTCTTTAATTTACCATCCACAATATTTGCGTTGGGAAATTCAGTCGGCGTTGGCTTCAGGGATATTCAACGCAAACATTTAATATTCTGTTTTCATGATAATAAAAAAAACAATTGAAAATAATTACATAAATCTTTCTGATAATTACATAAGAAACTATAATATGATATGCATAATTCGGTGTTAAATAAATACATATTAAAAAAAATCTTAATATAATTTCGTTAAATTATTTACATAAAAATTATTTCTTACATCCTAGTTTTGTTCACTTTTAGAAATATTTATTTTTTAAATATTTATTTTTTATAAAATATTTCTTTCATTACTAGTTTTGTCATTTTTGGTAAGGCTCTCGACTAGCGTTAAATTTTATTTGATTTTTTTATATTATTCCACAATTTACTAATTTTAAAATATTAGGTCCTTACATATGAAATTGGCGTTTTGTATGGGAGGAACATAGTCTTTTTTTTAAATATTATATATTTATTTAATCAAAGGTACCATTGCTATCTATGCACTTTTGCCATCTCATAGGTATTCATCGATCCCTTTACTAAAAAAACCATTCGGACGGGAATCAATAAAATCTTTGATAGTCCAGTCAACCTGTGTCGTAGAACACCAGTTGAAGGAAATAAATAGTATAAAGCTAATTTTTTCCCCATCGACTACTACTATTTAGACAAGTGTTTTGTCAAAAGTCCCCGCCCCTACCACCCTTGCTCCACCCCCTGTGCCCCCCAAACATGAAAAGTGTAAGGGTTTTGTAAATCGCGTCTATCTCAATTACTAAACAATATATCGGATTGAAATTTTTTTTATTCTCTTTTTTATAATATTTTCTACAATTAATGTCCAGTAAATTTATAACGTTACTTTTACCGTTTGTTTGTAATTCATATGAAAAGGTAAAAATTTGTATATTTTTTGGAACGAAATTTTACTTTTTGTCATTTTATGAAAAAATGTTTCCTACAAAGGTTATAGCCCTTTCTATGAGCTATGAAATAATATATTTTAATGGTTACTTTATGGCAAGAAACCACCAGATATCAACCGTGAATGCTTGGTGCGCACCATCTCTGCGGCGCTCCGCGGCAGCCGATTCATTGCCGCACTACTCATGTTTGTTTATACTTATTTATTGTATTTTTTGTCAATTGCTTTAAAATTTGGTTTTACTGAAGAAGTGAAATAATGCTTACTGGTATCAGTTCAAGATGCAATGCAATCAAAAATGCCAGAGTTGTTGCATGCAGAGTGAATCATGCCAAGGTCAGAGTCCAAAGAGAGGGTCGCGTCGCGAGTGTCCGTGTTTCGCAGTGATTGTGTTTTACGGTTTGTGTTTGTTTTTGTGAACCAAAATGGAAGACGTGTCTTGTGTTATTTGTTTTGCTTTTGTGCCAGTTTTACTACCTGGATGGTCTGGATACATGCGAAACTGTTTCGATGGTAGACAAAACTTTGAACCATCTTATGTACTAGCTTTGCCTTTCGATCCAGGAAATCTGGCTGCTATTTCTTCTACCCTTAGTTACGCTTCTAAAGAAAGCAAGGTAGCTGACCAGCCGTATATTGTCACATTTGACCAACCACTTTTCCTGAAAGCAGTAGACATTGTTGTAAGTTCTTCTACAGAAAGTGAAATATCTGGAGTAATCGTCAGACTAGGCGGATTCCATCTTCAAATGAGTTTCCTTGGTTGCTTAAGAAAGTTTATGGAAGGTAGTGGATTCGAAGAAATGTGGACCTCTGTTTATGGAAAATCAACGATTCCTCGCCTTATGTCAGGACATGCGTACGCTAAGTCTTATAGAGCTCACATGATGACCCAGGCAGCTTTGATGTTATTGCTATTCGAGGAATGTTTACATACGAATTACAAACAAACAGTAAAAGTTACGACCAAAGTTAACTGGACATTAATTATAGACAATATTACAGCAGAGAGAATAAAATAAATTACAATCCGATGTGTTGTTTAGTAATTGAGATAGACGTGATTTACGAAACCCTTACACTTTTCATGTTTGGGGGGGCATAGGGGGGGAGCAAGGGGGGCGGGGGCGAGGACTTTTGGCTAAACACTTGTCTAAATGATAGTAGTCGATGGGGAAAAAAATAACTTTATACTATTTTTTTCCATCTAAAAACACAGGTTGACTGGGCTATGAAGGCGGTTTGGAGTGCCCCATCGGAGTTGAATTTTTCCCTTGCAAGAAGTTATCCAAATTTCGAAAAAAATGATAATCTGTTGGGGCAAGGTCCGGAGAGTACGGTGGATGTCTTAGACATTACAATTGAAGCTCCTCTAATTTGGTAGCCGTCTGTTGTGCAGTGTGTGGTCTAGCGTTGTCATGAAGCAGCAGTGGCCTAGAGCGATTAACCAGCCTCGGTTGTTTAGCAGCTAGCTTTATTTTTGAAGTCGATAATACGTTTGAAGAGGAGGGTTTTTTATGTAAACGAAGGAGAGAAAGTTTTAGAAAGGAAAAGGGTATGAGAGGATATTAGAAATCAGGGGTCAGTGTGTCCAGGAGTGATGGAAATATGAATCCATTCCGCGGTGAAAGGTAATGAATCGAGAAAATAGATGATCTGCCTGCAATGCACAAGCAACCGATTAAAAAAAATTATCCTTAAAAATTTATAATGGGTTTTAAATCATCAAATATTTGAAGTAAATTTTCGAGTTCTGTGAAAGTTCTATTCAAGTTCTGTGATATTTAATTTTTTTGATGCAACTGGCTTATAATGATATAATAACAGAACTTGAGTAGAACTCACACAAAACGTGAATATTATCTTAAAATATTTGATAAATTGTTCAAATTTTTTACAAATATTAAATAAAAAAGTTTAAAAAAAGGATTAATAAAAGTATCTACATAATCGTCTATTCAACCGTTATATTATTCACAATAAATATGTCCAGTTGTGAAAGAAAATCAAAGACAAAAATATTTTTTTCTTTGTGATAATTCATTACAAAAATAATTTTCGATTCATCAAAGTAGTATTTACTAACCGCAAAATACATACTTTGAGTTGAAAAAGACATAATTTCCATTGAAAAATATTCCTTTCTGCCAAAACTCAAATAAAACTGATTTTATACCCCTGAGAACGGTGCATCTTCTGTGAACATAATTACACATGAGTTTCACGGTAAAGTCGACGCCTTACAACTTGACGCGAGGAACAAATGCCGCGGAATTAGATTAGAAGAGGCGTTATGAAATTATTTACAAATTCGTCGAGGATTTTTCGTTGCCGAATTCAAAAAACGACACGGGCGACGTTACATCAATGTCCGAAACTAAAATCACCGAATTTGAAAACAGTCGTAGCCCTGCTAAGATCTTAAGACGACTTTGTTTGGTAACCAGATCTCGATACCATGGTAGTTTCCCATTATTCCATATTTCCAATTGGGGATGCAATAGTCTCTCTTTCTTTTTGTGAGCATTTGAGACTCTTATGCAACAACGCTTGAATATTCAACACAATGGCATAATGTTTACACTACTGTAGACAGTAACTACGCACAACACGCAACAGCCAAAAAACCATTATTCTTAGCATGACAACACTCGGACTCAAGTACTTTCTACCGGCTGCTGATAGAAAAACAGGGCAAAAAAGAAAGGATCAATCAGTCCTGTTGTAAATGGTGATCTCAAAAGAGATGGCAAAGAGGAAGGTGACAATTCAGATGTGATCACCAAAAAAGGCCACAGCCTCAATGGTGCTCTTTAATCAGGGCGATACTGAAAGTATCATCCACTCTGGAACGTGCTGCAAATCTAATATAAATTATTTTTAATTCATTACTTGTGAAATAAAATAAATAATAAAATAAAATTTATGTGCACGCCGGGATTTGAACCCTCGACCTCCAGATCGCTAGTCGAGTGCCTTATCCCTCGATCAGGAGGCTGACAAACTACGCAGAAAATCAAGTCACATCGCCGTCACATGTATTACATACATATCTATCTATAATCTCTTTTATGTTTAGATCTGGTAAAGTTTTATATGCATATTGTTGTTTTCGTGTTTGAAACTCTAAACTTATCAGACCTTGGTAATAACATTTGTGCTCGACCATTATAAACCTTTTATATATATTCAAATTAATAAAATACTTAGGTTTTACCACTTTTATTGTTTACAAAAACCAACAAGTTTCGTGAGCAACGCTCACTTCTTCGGGGTTTTTATTGATACTATGGCGGTTGTCACCAATACGGCAGTTGTCACCAATATTGCTGTCGTGGTGTGAATATTGTATTACCTCAGTCGAAATTTTACTTGAATTGACACAAACCACAGGGATCACGGGATGAATAATACTCGGTTAATACTTGAAAGGTACACTCAAATTTATTGAAATGATTGCCGTGATACATGACTCTAAATTCAGAAGGATTTTTTGTTACACGAGATCATAATAAAAGCAGTTAACAAACTGTTAACGAACTGTCTAACCCACAAATGCAAGTGTCGAGCGGGTTGGCTTGCTCTCGGACGTCAGAATGGTTAGTTAATCAACCGGCCGCTCGTGGCGCTAATGCTGGAAATTGCCAGTGCAATGAATGATATTATGTATGGTTAATAAAAATAAGTTCTTTCCGACTTTTATGACGATCTCCACAGCCTACCCCCCAGTGTAAACGATACAATACAAATAGTGTAGTAGTTTTAAAAATATATATAACATGTAAGTGTAGCAAATCAAGCATGACAAAGAAAAATTTAACTTATGATGTCACATTGGGTCAGTGCCTGAGTGTTGTTATCAAATAATATGACTGTCGTCATTAAAAGTGCCTTGTAATCTTACAATGGGCTTCGTGATACGATGTGAGATGCTAAATTATATTATCTACCTAATATAAGCTATACAATACATAATTGGTTACAATTATTATAAGCAATAATTATCAGCCTGAAACACTCATCCACATTGAAAATGGATGAGTGTTTCAGGCTGATAATTATTGCTTATAATAATTGTAACCATTTGTGCTATGCATAAAAATCTTGTCTTAAACGTAAGTTTAACAATTAAAAATAATAACTATACAATACAAGCTATGTATAGTATAAAAATATATGAAACAAGCTATTTAAGCTATAATATAAAATATATGAAACAAGCTATATAATATTAGCTATACAATACAAGCTATATAATATAAAATATATCCTTTAAATATGTGACATCGTCGTAGAATATATTTTAAGCCTATGCGTTCAGAAAGATATAGCATATGTGTGAAGGGTATCTTTATGAATAATATCTCTATAAATTTGTGAACGCATTGGAAGTTCCCATACATATTTTTTTAATTAAGTTTATACATCTTTATACTAATCAAAAATTGAACATTTACTGTGTAATTATCAAGTTCTAGAGATATTGCATAATATGTAGTAAATTTTTAAACAAAATGTAATTGATTCACATTATTTTGTGATACACAAATGTATGCTGTTGTATATAAATAATATTAATAATAATTGAAAACAAATGGGTGTTTTATTTTTATTATAAATTTACTTTTTTACAGTATTTAAACCATAAAATATTTTTTATTTTATATTTTATTAACGCCCTAGTGGGCTTTTACAAGAAAAGAAGCAAATATATAATTAACAATATTAATTACATGTATTACATAAACAATAAAACAGAATAAATATGAATGCAATCGACTCGTTAGGTAAAGAATATTACAACATAAAAAAGAAATGAAATGAAATAGTACAAGTTGTACTTACAAAAAACTAAAGCAATTCAGCTTTAAATATTTATACATATTATTAACAATAATAATAAGACCTGACATAGAACAAAGTGTAAATAGAACTGCAAAAATATTATAAAGTAAGTATACATTTTACTGGTGAGGTTAAGATGAGAAAATATTTTATGAGAAAAACAAAAAAATAATAAAAGTTAATTATTAGCAGATAGAATCGAGATTAGTTGATTTTTGAAACATTCAAAACTGTCAATACTAAATATATCTATAGATTCGCAGTATTTATTCGCAAGGTTATGGATTCTTGGTATTGGTGAGTATATAGATTTATTGTTGCATTTAAAAGTATCTTTACTACGAGTTTGTCTAGCGGGTATGCTAATGCAAATTAGTTCCAACAAATTAGGGCTGTCAATTAAAGATTTTATAATTTTTTATAAAAATAATAAATCAATTAACACTCTTCTATCTGATAATTTAAGAAGTCTGGTTTCAGCGCGTAAGTAATTATAATTTATAAATTCGATTGGTATTTTCATTTTAAAATTGATGTACCGAAGAAATTTGTTTTGTACCTTTTCCAATGATCGAGAATGAACATTGTAGTATGGTGACCATACAGAGGAATTGTATTCTAATCTGCTTCGTACTAGTGAGCAATACAGATGTTTTAATGTTAACATACTTTTAAAATTTGCCCCCATTCTCAAGATAAAACCAAGTATTCTCATTGCATCGCTTGTTATTTCATCGATGTGTACATTGAACTGTAGACTCGTGGATTATAACACCAAGATCACGAATCTGCGATACACGAAGAATATTAACACCATTCATATCATAAGAAAATTTAAAAGGATTTTTACCTCTGTAAAAACTAATAATCCGGCATTTACCAATATTTAGTTGTAAATCATTGACAGAACACCACGCGCATAGTTTGTTCTGTAAATCTTCAGATCATCAGCAAATAATAGGACTTTGACATTACTAAAAATATTAACTATATCATTTATGAATAAGCAAAATAATATCGGGCCCAAATGAGATCCCTGTGGTACCCCACTCGAGGCAGCAAATGTATAAGAAGTAAACGAATCAACTTTGACCGCTAAGTACCTTCCCAATAGATAACTCTTAAACCATTCCAAAATACTCCCTCTCATTCCCAACAACTTCAGTTTTCGTAATAAGAGTCTGTGGTTAACCTTATCAAATGCCTTACTGAAATCAGTATATATGGAATCAGTTTGATGTGATGAAGTCAAGGCATTAACAATGTCATTCGTATATAATATTAAATTGGACAGGGTTGATCTTCCTTTGATAAATCCATGTTGAAGCGGTGAGATGGTTTGATTGATTTGGGATATCAATTTGTCTAGTACCAGGCTTTCAAAGAGTTTGGGTAATGTAGACATGGTGCATATTGGCCTATAGTTTGTTACGTCGCTCTTATTTCCTTTTTTAAAAATGGGTGTCAAAAGACTAAACTTCCAAAGGTCAGGGAACACACCTGATGAGAGTGACTTTGTAAATAACTTATGTATGGGATACGATAATGTATGCATACAATTAACTAAGAATCTGGGTGGAACTTTGTCAGGTCCTACGGATTTGGGGGAATCGAGACTCTTCAGCTTGGATATAATATCATCTATGGTTAGAGTACAATCAGATATATCAAGAGTCTCAACTAAATTAGAGCAAGAGATATTGCTATCTACATTTGCGTTAACATATGCACCGCTAAAGAAATCGGCGAACAGATTAACAGTTTCCTGAAGATTTTGGGATAGTTTAGAATCGAATGACATAATACTAGGTATACAAGTACAGTTTTCTTTTTGGGATTTAACATATTTCAAAAAGAAATTTGAGTCGTTCATGATAGAGCTTCAACATCACGTATGAAAGTTTTGTAACATTCTGCAGAGAGCTTATTGCAGTCTCCCCTCAATTTTCGAAACACGGAATATTGATATAATTACTTGCTTGGTGCATATACTGCATCTACAAACTGTATGTTTTTTAACATTTAGTTATTATAAGCATCAAAGTTAAGAAGTTGTTATTGGAGCATTTACTGCATCGACAATAATGATAGTTCTCGTTAGTTAAAGGTTTACTATATATATATGTTATGATTAAGGTTTTCACGGGTGTAAGATGTAGAACAATTTTCTCGGTTTACCCGCGTAACGTAGTCCTTAAAAGGACTTTTTAACTCCTGACGTTTCGGACAGATCACACTGTCCATCTTCAGAGGCCTTATGTCTTGAGTTTTTGTCTCAAACTGATAGCTTTCGCATGTCTGTTCGGTCCAAAAGCTAAAACTTAAGTGAGTGCAAGTCACTTCTTATGTCTAGAACGAAGTACCCGGGTTGCAGGTGATTGATGGTGGAGGGGGTGGGGGGCGGGGCTGACAGTAGATACCTGATTGGTAAAGCTAATTGGAGACACTACTGGTAATTTTGGAAATGCCGTTTTTGGGGTATTTTCATCGATTAAGACTTTCCAGGTGTTGGGAATTCTGATTGCGTCATTTCTAGTATTCATATTATTTTTATGTTTATAAATTTCTATTGCTTCGCGGTAAATTCTTTTTGGTTCATTGTATATGCTAGCTATTGTTTTTGTATTATTAAAGTCTATTTTATGACCTTCATTAAGGACGTGTTGCACTATGGATGAAGTTAAGCGTTTATTAGTGACATCTACTTTATGTTCTGCAATTCTACATGATATTTTTCTATTGCAACGTCCAATATACACCTTTTCACATGCCCCACAAGGTATTTTATAAATACTCAAGTGGAATGTGGTCCTTTGGACTTCTTAATAGAGACGAGATTTTATTTTCTGATTTATAAATAGTTTTGATTTTATTTCTTTTGAGGATTCGACTGATTTTATCTGTCGAGCCTTTGATGAATGGGAGAATTGCTATAGAAAAGGGTTCTTCTTTCGTTTCAGAAATAGTTTTTTTGCGTTTATTTATGGATTTGTCTATTAAATATTTGGAGAAACCGTTTGCTTGAAGAGCACTACTAAGAAGACTCAGTTCTTCATGAATAGGTATCTACTGTCAGCCCCGCCCCCCACCCCCTCCACCATCAATCACCTGCAACCCGGGTACTTCGTTCTAGACATAAGAAGTGACTTGCACTCACTTAAGTTTTAGCTTTTGGACCGAACAGACATGCGAAAGCTATCAGTTTGAGACAAAAACTCAAGACATAAGGCCTCTGAAGATGGACAGTGTGATCTGTCCGAAACGTCAGGAGTTAAAAAGTCCTTTTAAGGACTACTTTACGCGGGTAAACCGAGAAAATTGTTCTACATATATATATATATATATATATATATATACATATATATAATATAGTAAACGTTGTAATACGCTAGAGTAAATTAACTTACATTAGGTTAATTATATTGTCAAAATGTCATTATATTTTCATATTAATTATATTGCCAAAATGTTATGAAGATATTAAACTTTCACATTTATACATGGAGAGCATGATAAAAGTGTAATTATTACTGGAGAATTTCTCAAGCGTGGACCTTAAGCAGGCGGCTGTGTAATACTTTGTATGAGGATAGGTTATTTAAATGAAACAGTATAGTGCTTTGACACAGTTAAATTAATTTATTAATTAAGTATAAATAATAATCAGGGCTAGACTAAATTCTGAATGGGCATATTATGGAGCGTTAGTACCGTTTAATCTTGAGGAGTTGATGAATGGGTGAATGCCATATGTAGGTGATCCATGCTGCTGCTTGCTGCCTTTGAAGATGGGCGGTGAGCTCCCTCCGCTGCTGACATGTGCTGAACGGCAGGCTGGAGCGACGAACAGGCCTCCAGTCCCGCGGTTTCCCAGCGACGTCCCGTCCAAGGGCGGTTGCCAGCCAGCCGACTATGTTGATGACGGCCAAGGTGGGCGATCCTCGGCTGCATCTCGGCGAGCACCTCTGGCTCCAGGTATAGTCGGAAGGTCTTGTGATGACTGCATCTGCAGATGCTGGATGTGGTTTTTAATCCAGCAGAAATAATGTGCTCCCATGGTACTCCGCTGCTGATCCAGGATTTTAATGATTGTCCTTATGGTCTTCAATAATGGATGCCGCTGGTGGGCGCGGATTTATCAATCTTAACATGTTGTTAAAATAATGGCGAACTATTACTATTTGATTACGTCGTCCCGCCACAGGGATGGTGGCCGTGGTCACCTGTGGCTGCTCAAAGAATGCTTTTTACATTTTGAACTGTCAATATAATTAATAAAACTGTCAAAGTGAGTACACGTATCCCTTAACCTCTTCATAATAATATTATTAAATAGTGTTTATACTAATAATAGTGGCTTAAAACAGTTACCAGTATAGGTTAAAGAAAGTGCTATTTAAAATTACATAAACATACTACCTATTACAGTGTTAAATATCAATTTTATTATTAAAATTATATTCTCGAATATTGCTTAAAGCAAAAGGCGAAATTAATCATAAAGGTGCCAATAATACAGTTGCGAACTCTGCGGCAGGTACCTACATTAAACCTTACCTGTGCAGTACCTATTCCAATATAAATCAGGGGTGTTAGTTACACTGTGCGGTTCAAAAATATTAACGAAAAGTTTCAGATATCCAAATTAATATGGAATCCATTAATTTCGTCACAATTGCAAAGGAAGCAGTTGACAAACTAACAACTGTCATGATGAACCCTAATAATAAATTTAACAAAGAGCAGATTGCAAAAATAATTCCGGAGTCCAACAACATCATGGCTTCAATTTCTCATATGGCGGCTATAATGGCGAAGTTGGAAGGTGAACTCGCCGTTTACAAAAACTTGTCTCAAAATCAACCGACTCAAAAAATTCCAGACCTTTGTGAAACCATAATGGAATTGGAAGAAAGGAAGGAAAAATCGAAAAATGCAATCTTTCTAAACGTACCGGAAAGTGAGTTGTCTCAAGAAGAAAATTTGACAAATGACTCAAAAATAATAATATCCACTATCAAAAAAATTGATGACATACCAACACAAAATCTAAAAATATACAGACTTGGTGCTAAAAAACCTGGAGTCATCAGACCAATTAAAGTGGAATTTGAAGATTCTTTCCAAGTAAAATACATTCTTCGGAATAAATTTAAAATTACCGATGGAATAAAGATAAAACCGGACTTGACAATAGCTCAACGAAATCACATGAAGAATCTGATAATAGAATTAGAACAACGGAAAAATAGCGGTGAAACAAATCTCACGATAAAATATGTTCATTCTATTCCGAAAATCGTTCAACAGCATACACCAAAAAACTACACAATAAACTAAATCAATGTTACCTATATTATCAAAACGTCAGAGGAATTCGAACTAAACTGGACACTCTCAGACTAGAAATAACTACTTCGATATTTGATGTGTTGATTTTCACAGAAACTTGGTTACATCCGGATATTCACACTGCAGAACTAGGAATGTCAAGATACAACGTTTTCCGCCGGGATAGAAATCAATCTACAAACGATGACATTATAAACAATAAAATAAGAGGTGGTGGAGTTCTGATTGCAGTAGCGAAAAATATTGTCTCCAGACAGTTAAATACAAAAAACGTAGAAATAGAGCAATTATTTGTTATGATTAATACAGGTAAAAACAGAATTTTATTGGGTAATGTGTACATTCCGCCTAAATCGGATATTAGTATTTATACTAAGCATTTTGAAGATATTGAAATTTTACAATTAAAATATCCAAAAGTAAAAATAATTATAACTGGCGATTTTAATCTTCCGAACATCATTTGGAATCAAAACTTTATGGAATTGACAGGTATAGAAAACGCTGGCTTGTCAACTATAAACAAAGAAGTTATAAGCATGTCAAATTTTATAAATCTAACACAATTAAATAAAATTGAAAATTGTTATAACAAAATACTGGACTTGGTATTTTCAAGTGATACTTCAGTAACTGTAGTAAAATCAAGTGAAATAATATTACCTGTAGATAACTATCATCCTCCATTAAATATTAGCGTATCACTAAATAAAATACCAAATCTACAGTGCAAAAAATCACTTCACAATTTTAATAAAGCTGATTTTAATCATATTAATGAATGCTTAAATGCTACTGATTGGACTTTTTTAAAACAAGAAAATATTAACGAAAATATCAACGTATTCTATAAAATAATTCACAATATCATAGAAAAAAGTGTGCCTTACATTAAATGTAAAAATAATGTTTTCCCTCAGTGGTTCAATAAAGATTTAATTGACTTGACTCTATTGAAGAAGAAAATACATAAAAAGTACAAAAATTCTAAATCAATTAAAGATTATATTCAATTCAATTCAATTCGACGCCAATGTCATGATCTTTCTAAAAACTGTTACAAAGAATACTTAAATAATGTGGAAAATTCAATTGCAAATAACGACATCAACACTTTATGGAAGTACTCAAAGTCATTAAAAAGAAATGAAATAGATATACCTGCTAGCATGTTTTATAACGGCATAAATGAAAATAATGCAGAAACTATTGTTAATTTATTTGCTTCATTTTTTAAAGATGTATACGACAACACAATTGATAATAGTGAAATTCCTTTTTTTTCATCTAACATCAATTTACAAATTTCTAACATTCACATAGATATAAATGAAATTAAAACCCATATTAACAAATTAGATGTAAAAAAAAGTTCGGGTCCTGACAAAATACCACCAATTCTATTGAAACACTGTATACATGTCTTGTCGTATCCCCTCTATTTAATTTTTAATATGTCATTGTCATCGGGATATTTTCCAATTGCATGGAAAAATAGTTACATCACACCCATATTTAAAAAAGGTGACAGATGCGATATACGCAACTATAGACCTGTGTGTATACAGTCAACTATTCCAAAACTTTTTGAAAAAATTATTTTGGATAAAATTATTTTTAAATTAAATGGGATTATAACAAGGTTTCAACACGGTTTCATGAAGAATAGATCAACTCTGACAAATCTACTGATATATGAAAACTTTATAGCGAATGCCTTTGCAGATAAATGTCAAGTAGATTCGATATATACTGACTTCAGCAAGGCGTTTGATAAAGTTTGTCATAAAATATTGATAAATAAATTAAGGAGTATGGGTATAACCGGGAACTTTCTTAAATGGGTAGAGAGTTATTTAACAAATAGGCAACTGTTTGTAAAGTTAAATGACGTAATATCGAATGCCTTTTCTGCCACTAGTGGTGTGCCACAGGGCTCCCATTTAGGACCAATACTGTTTATTTTATTTATTAATGACATTGTAGACGTTTTTTCCGATGTTGATATCCTGTTATTTGCTGATGATTTAAAATTATATAAAAAAATTAAAAATGTTTCTGATTGCATAATTTTACAAAAAAATTTAAACAACTTGTTTAATTGGTGTACATGCAATAAACTGGCACTTAACATTAGTAAATGTCAAATAATAAGATTTTTTAAAATAAAGAAACCGATCATATATGAATACAATCTTGACAAAATTATATTAAACTCAGTAGAAACAATAAATGATCTAGGTATTATTTTTAACTCAAAACTTACATTTATTAGCCATATAAATAATATTATTAATAGAGCAATGAAGATTTTAGGATTTATTATTAGAATAACAAAACAATTTTGTAACATTGATACTATTCGCATTTTATACATAACGCTAGTGAGAAGCATTTTAGAATATAATTCTACGATTTGGGCTCCACATTACAATATCCATATTCAAGCGATTGAAAAAGTCCAGCATAGATTCCTTAGGTATATTAATTTTAAATTAGGTATTCCAAGAGAATCCGTGGACTATAATTTGTTATTAAACTGGACTAATCTCGTAAATTTATCAGATCGCAGAAAAATCTGTGATCTATTAATATTATATAAAATAATTCACTCGGTCCTGGATACCCCTGATTTAATAGAACTAATACGATTTCATTGCCCTGGTCGCGCTAACAATAGACTGACTCTACCGTTCTACTATAATAACACACATACATTATCACATTATTACTCACCAATCAGTCGATTACACATTTTGGGAAATGAATATGCTAACATCGGCGACATTTATTTCTTAAAATTAGCGCAATATAAACATGCGCTCAAAAATTATTTTTCCATAATGTAACTTTATATACGCAATATGGACATGTTGAAATGAAATGTGATATTTCTCATTGTTCTTTTTTGTTATTTTTTGTTGTGATACACAAAATAATTGTATGTTATTTTAAAGTTTAAAACTACTATTATGTAATGATATTATTTTTCCTACTCTATTATATATTATTTTGTACTCTATTATATGTTTATTTATAAAAGGCAGTAGAGCCGTTTATGTATTTAAAATAAAAATAAAATAAAAAATAAAATAAAATAAAATAAAATAAAATAAATATAAATGCGAAAAACGCCGGCACATGGAAAATTGATAATATTATAAACAACCTGATGTAAATGTGAATATGTGCGTGTCCATTCACGTTGGGCCGCCATTTTGTAACGGCGCCTGGCCCGTTTTATTGTTGTGTGGGTAGTAATAAGGTGTGACTGGCAATTTT
The DNA here is from genome assembly GCA_929108145.2 of Limnephilus rhombicus. Taxonomy (NCBI): domain Eukaryota; kingdom Metazoa; phylum Arthropoda; class Insecta; order Trichoptera; family Limnephilidae; genus Limnephilus; species Limnephilus rhombicus. Next base: position 30,687,206 of record OV815298.1, on the reverse strand, counting down.
AATATTTTGTATCATAAAAATAAGATGGTAGATGTGGTAAATACCTTGTGGCTCCTTCGTATACAGCTTTGAGGTTAGAACCTTCGCGCCATAACTGTAAAGTTATGCCGTGTACTCCGGGTGCTCACCCTTCTGTATTGTTAATTGTATACAAGAGACTCTATTCAAGTGGTGGGCATATTTGAAACATTCGCAATTACATCAGTTTGGCGGGCATGTTAGAAATGAAACACGATAGTCTTTGCGTTTAAAACAAATTAAATAGTACTGTATTTCTTAAATAAACACAAATGATGACATAAGAGATGCGAACTTACCCCCCAACATTCCAGACCGTATGATTACTATTCTACGCTATCTAAACTAACCGCTGGTGATCGACTGCAGCTCTCCCTGGTCCACGGCCGCATCAGGTCGAAGCGCTGGAATCGGGCGGATAGTCCGCCAAAATCGCCCCCACGTCCCGTCCTGTGATGTCCCGCTTATGAATCCCCCGAGCTGGGCGGATGGTCTCCAACGCGCCTTCCAGGGTGAAATCGGCGAGAGCAAAGTAGCGGAATCGCCTCTCAAATACTGTCCACGTCCGGTTGTAATCTGTTACTTAAACGATCTCGGCATTTTAACGTACCGAAGCGAGCGAGGATGACCTTTATATTCCCTCGATTTTGCGTGAGGTTGTTTTTATTCACTTCCGGATAATGCCGGTTTTTGGTTCGCGGCTCGGAACTTGCTTGCTGCGTGTACTTACCTAGTGTCGGTCCAAAATTAACGTCTTCAGAAAGATTAGCATTATTTACCAGTCATACAAATACTATTTCTGACTTAACAATCCGTTTTCCCAATGACCAATTTCTAATCATAGGCGACTATAATATGCCATATTTTAAATGGAATAATCAACAAATGTCAACTAACAGAGACCAATGTTCACTCACGTTACTTAACTGCTTATATTTTGCAAATTTAACCCAATTTAACAATTTACCTAATAACTATGGACGAATTTTGGACGTCGTTTTCTGTAACACTCCAGCTAAGGTGTCGCTTGCCGATCACCCTTTAGTTAAAGAGGATGCTCATCATAAATCATTGATTATAGAGCTAGAATTTCCATCCACTAATGCAACCCTCTCAACTCCTCGAACAATAAAATTATTCTATAAAGCAGATTACACCGAGATTAATGAGAAACTCAATGAGACCAACTGGTCTACCGTTATAAATGCACCGGATGTAAATACAGCGTTACATTCATTTTACGTTATAATTGAACAAATTGTGGATGCGTTTATTCCCAAGAAAGTTGTGAAATCTGGAAAATATCCACTATGGTACACGGCACCCTTAATAAAAATAACTAATGAAAAATTAAAATTCTTTAGAGCATGGAAGCGTCACCGGAACCATTTTGATTATTTGTCATTTTCTTTGCTTCGCAAAAGACAAAAAACGGTCGCTTCAGCGGCTTACAAAACCAACATTTCTACGATAGAATCCGGCATACAGCATAATGTTAGAAAAATATGGTCCTATGTCAATTCTCAAAGAAAATCTCCTACCATCCCCGATCATATGATTTATGGTGAAAAAACTGCTAATGACAGTAAAGGAGTAGCCAATTTATTTTCCGAGTATTTCGGTTTTGTATTTTCGAATGTTCAACCTGCTCATACAAGCAATGCCAGTGACTGTTTTAATTCAAATAGCGTTATTAGCTCAATTGAGATCAATAAAGACATAACTTTCAAATACCTTAAGTCCATCGATATCAAAAAGGGACCGGGAAACGACCAATTTCCAGGAATCTTTATAAATTATTGTAGTAAACAACTGACACCCCCCATTTTTGCCATTTTCAAACTATCGCTATCTGAAGGAACATTTCCTGACAAGTGGAAAACAGCCTTGATTACCCCAATCTTTAAAAATGGTAGTAAAAATGATGTCTCCAATTATTGACCTATATCCAAATTACCCATTCTAAGTAAAGTTTTGGAAAAAATTGTTTACGATCAATTATATTCTACCATCTCACCTTCACTCTTAACTAATCAACAAGGCTTTATGAGAAATCGCTCCACAACCTCGAATCTTGTGTCTTTTATAAATTTTCTTCATGCTCAAATGGATATGCGATGCCAGGTAGATGCCATCTATACTGATTATTCCAAAGAATTCGACCGTGTTAATCACTATATTCTTTTACAGAAGTTATTTAGTCTAGGAATTCACGGTGATCTCTATAGATGGATCGCATCATGTGTCAGTAATCGGCACCAAATCACGGTTGTCAACGGTTTCGCATCCTGTTTAACGGAAATCGTTCGGGTGTGCCCCAGGTGTCGCATCTCGGACCACTCTTATTTAATATTTACATAAATGACATCTATGTATGCTTTCAAAATAGTTACTTTGTGTTATATGCGGATGATATGAAAATTTTTAAACCTGTACAGTCTTTATCTGATTGTATAGAATTACAAAGCGATCTTGATCATTTGTGCGCGTATTGTGAATCAAATTTACTCTCCTTAAACATTTCTAAGTGTCACTCAATTACATTTACTATAAATAAAAATAAAATCATCTATTCTTACAACTTGAATAATAAACATTTACAATCTACGTCTACATGTAAAGATCTAGGTGTTTATTTAGACAACAAATTAATTTTTGATAAGCATATCGAACACATAATATCAAAATCCTACAAGATGCTAGGTTTCCTATAAAGAATATGTAAAGTTTTCAAAAGTTCTAAGACTCTTGAAATGTTGTTTTGTTCATTGGTCAGAAGTCCACTGAAGTATGCGTCCCCGGTATGGAATCTTCAATATAAGGCGTACATAGATATAGTAGAAAGTATACAGAATAAATTCTCTAAATATTTATTCAAGAAATACAACAAAACTACAAATAACATGTTAAGTTTACAAAAAAGACGCACATTATCAGATCTGATTATCAGGAGGAAGAGGGAGGCATAGATGGAGAATTGGGAAGGGATTCTCCATCTATGCCTCCCTCTTCCTCCTCCACTTGACGAGTCCAGCTCAGCCCATTTTTGGTAAAATATATATTATAACACAAATGTAACCTAATGTAAGTAGAGTATTATACTGCCCTGATGAAGCTACGGTTGTAGCGAAACCCGGTCGGCATAAAGTATAAAAATAAAAGTGGTGTTTACAAAGTTATTGTTTTATTTTAAATTAATAATGTCACATCACAAAGTATCCGCTTCATATGAACAAATAAAATAGATAGTCCTGAATTGCTATCCACTATTGGTTTAAATGTCCCAATGAGGCGTACCAGGCACACTTCTCTTTTTCATATAGAATCCAATAACACTAATACAGCGAGTAACTCACCAATTACTCGCGCAATCATAACTTATAACCACTATGAAAAATTACTACACTTAGACATTTTTCATGATTCCTTGCAAACATGCAAAACTAATTTATTAAATTTCTTGGCGTGATATAATTATTTTAAAATTACTTACACTTAACTTTTCATTAAACTTTAATCAGTCAATTACAATTAGTGAGCATAAAATTCTTGATTTCAAAATGTCTCCTTATGTCCCCCCCCCCCCCCCTCTTTTCTTCCTTTTTATTATTGTAACTTTATTCGTTCAATAATTAAGTTTTAAGACCGGTTCATATCTCAGGCGTAATTATCAAATGACATTCTATGGACTTACGTAATAGGTACATAACCATGTAATAATTTAATTTAACATACCTTATAATCTGTATTATAATGTACTGTGTGTGATGTATTGCATTGATCAACAGTGAAAATTAGAAAATATCGTAGCTTCCCACTTTAATTTAAAAAGAAAAATATCAATTACTTATAAAACGGACACACCTACGACATCTATCGGATCAGAGTAAAGTGAATTCATATTTACAGTAGTGATCTATAATTAAACAAAGTGAGATGAGTATTGATGAAAAAATCACAGATGGTATCAAGAAATCGTCACGGGCCGGGAGATCCCATTTTTTTTGGCTCGATTCCAAATATTGATATCTTGACAGCCAATTAGGTTGAAGCAAAAACAATAAAGAATTAAACAAACCAATTAATAAACGGAAAGGCGTACACCAACGAGAAACAAAGGATCGACCTTTAGACTCGGCAATTAAGAATATAATTAATTATCTCTTCGTTCTCACCGAACCGAGAGGTGAATAAACTCCATGGGAAGCAAGAGCCGATTCAGGGACATAAGTACATTGAACTCGCATTTGAAAGTAAACATAAGAGCAATTGAGAGATAAGAAACCGTAGTTCTCGAAATAATCTGAAAATATTAAAGATTGGAAAAAGATACACGTAAACAACGATGCAAAAGATTAAATGAAAAATTGAAAAGCAAGTGACAAAAACGTGTTGAAAGATGGTAAGGAAATTTCCATCTATAATACGATTATTTGTGACAACCGGAGATGATCAATTCGAGGGATAACTTGCTAAGGGAAATGGAAATGTTGAAAAAACGATGGAAAATTATTGTTATCAATTCTAGACGGAGCGAAAATATTAGGAGAAACTATTAAGGAAGAAAACTTCATAAAAAATGAGAGTTATAAAGAGTTGACGAGGGGACATTTCAGAGGTTTAGTGCAGTAACAAGTGTTTGAGTGAAATTTAGAGTAGAATACCTAGGGGAGTGGAAAATACTGAAAACATTGCGATAGATTTAACTCAGGAAAAGTAGTCATTTTACGTAATTAAAATGGAGATTAAAGCGTAGCATAGCACGCGACTGCAGGGAAAAATGAGACATTACAATGGTATAAACAAGGAATATTCGAACATGAAAGTTGTTTAGATTAACGCAATTAGCCGTTAAAGAGGGCTATAAAAATTAATATTGGTCTTATGTTATATTTAGATTATAGAATTCCAATAAAATTTACCGACACTGTAATAAAGGAAAATTTATTGCATGGTGGGTACAGATATTAACGTAAACACCCGTAAAAGCTTTTGGTTTATGTGATTCTGGGCAAGATAGAGACGGAGTCTGGGGGACGTTTTCTATGGAGTAATAAAAATGACAGAAATTTAAGGGCCGAAGTGGGGGTATCTACTATAAAAATGTGAAAAATGATATATTAATTAATAAAAAATAGAAAATGAAATTTTCCAAGAGGCAGCAAACATCTAAAAAACGATATGGTTATGTGAGGAGGGTACAGTGAAAATTTCACATTCAAGCCAGTGACCTACAAAAAAAAAAAAACTTTGCAGTTAAAGTCAGTGAAAATAAAAATAAAGTTAACCCATTAATTACTGGTGAAAAGTTAAATGTGCTCGTGATAAATACAATTTGTTTTAGTGGAAAATTCGGATTTTATAATCAGTAAATATTGTATTTTTAGACTTAGAAAATTTTGCGTCTAGTATCAGTGAAATAAATAAATGGAGTGATGTGATAATTAAATATGAAGAAGTTATAATTAAATACGTGTGTTCAGTCAAAACGAAAAGAGTTCTAACAAATAATAAATATTTAAATTAATTATCTAAAATTAGTGCAGATTGTAAAGGGATAATAAATAAATAAGTGCATCCAGTTAACCGGAAAAGTTTCGACGAAAATCTTTAATTAAATGGAGTGGTTTAAATTAAGTGCTAGTCTTTTATTAATTAAAAAAATAGTGTATTCGAAATAAATCTACTCGTAAAACTATTAAACGATTAAAGAAAAAAAAAAATAATAATAAAACAAAATAATATTTTATTACTACATAAAAGTTCGGAGGGATAAAAAATTAATTTAACAACAATTTACCATCTCGAAATTAATCGTGAAGTAACTATCGTTTAAAGTGTTATTTAACCAACGAGTTTTGAAATAAAATACAGTTTAGAACGATAAAGTTTAAACATCATTTAAATTAATTAGATTAAACGAAAAAAAAAAATTGAAGTCCAAAAGATTTATTTAAATTTAGAACAATAGAAATTAATTTAGGAAAATTGCAGCAAGGTTTATCCGTGTAGATCCCGGGTGGGAAAACCTTGGAGGGGTGAGTTTTTATTTTTATTAAAATTTTCCAGATTCCAAGGGGAAAGCGGCATGCAGCAACCGTTGGTATTTGAATTAATTATTATAACAAAACATTACTCGCTTAATATGTGATATGAAACTATATTAAAATATTATAAATATAATAGGTATATTTTACATATATATATATATAGTATATTTGCGGCATGTTCCAGAGTGGAAGATACTATCAGTATCGCCCTGGTGTAAGACCACCATTCAGAGTTGAAACTTTGCTTGAAAATGGCTTTAGCCGTGTTTGGTGACCAGATCTGAATAGCCAGGTACTTCCCAACCTTCCTCTTCCCCACCTCCTTCCCCTCCCCACTACCTTCAGCCTCACAACATACCCCAATTGGGGTTTGCCATAGTCTCACTGGCTCCAGACGGGAGCGGTTAAGATTCTTGTGCGGTATTGACTACAAAATAAAAATAAAAAAGATATACTTATTTATATCTTACTCCGCTTCTCGATAAACATGGAATATTTCTTATTCAAACAGTTAAATTTAGCTTTATTATCACGAAAAGTGAGTATTTATGGTGGGGGAGACGAAAAATATGTGAACCATCATTTTAATATTGTAAAAATTAATTCACTTATTTACCTATATTCACACGTAAATAACAGAAGAACATGGAAAGCTTGAACCTCAACGCACAGTACTAGGAATAATTTGAAGTAGCAACTTTTTTATTTTTGAAAATTTATTTTATCAGGTTGGTACTTTTGACAAATGTCATATTTGATAGTCTATTAATTAAAAATAAATATTTCGTATTACTCGTGAATCGAACTTCGACAACACGAACGTTCCGAATTATGCATGAGGTGGGCTTATACATTTTTACCAAAATGCAGTGTCTTTGATGTTAAATAATAAGCCAACGAAGTATTTTATCCCATGTTTTACGTATTTATCCAGTACGATGCTTTAGACTCGCAAACCGCGAATCGCAACAGGTTTTCATGTGTGAATATATAATAATTAATTGAATCGTTGAACGAAGAGAGGGTATGTAAAAGGTCATCTTTCATTATTTTCTAGACATGCCTACATATTTTTTCAATTCAGTAAATAGTAAGTTAAACACTTTTGGTGGGTTATAACAAAATTTATTGAAAAATTGAAGTTTCTATGTTACAGAAATTGCAAGAGTCATAGCAGAAACATTATTATTCAACGAAGGTTCAACGTCTGTAAGGCACTTGGGCTTCCCGTCGGTTGCACCGCGGGCACTTGCTCCGAACAATGCCGGGCTTGCCGCAACCAAAGCAGGCAAACTTGATGTCACCGGTCGCCCCAACCTCTTGTTTCCGACGGGTGCGACACTCTTTAAAAAGATGTCCGAATCTATAACAATATGTGCAACGTATAAGACCTTCGGACTTGTTGTTCGTTGTACGCACTTAAGCTGTTGCGTAGGATAATGTCGTTGAAGCAGATTCTGTGATCTCGTACAAACTCTCTTCTGCTGTGCGCGCTTTTTCAAGTAACTCGGAGAAAGATCTGGAAGATTCGCGGAGAATTCGGGACGCCTCCAACTCTTGTCTCTGACGAGTACGACACTCCTCAATCAGATGTCCGAATCTTCGACAATACGTGCAAGGTATAAGATCTTCGGACTTATTGTTCGTTGTACGCATTGAAGTTGTTGCGTGTGTTAATGTCGTTGAGGCAGATTCTGCGATCTCGTACAAACTCTTTTCTACTGTGCGCGCGTTTTCAAGTAACTCGGTAAAAGATCTGGAAGTTTCGCGGAGAATTCGGATCGGCACCAACTCTTGTTTCTGACGGGTACGACACTCCTCAATCAGATGTCCGAATCTACTACAATACGTGCAACGTATACGACCTTCGGACTTGTTGATCGTTGTACGCACTGAAGTTGTTGCGTGTATTAATGTCGTTGACGCAGATTCTGTGATCTCGTACAAACTCTCTTCTACCATGCGCACTTGTTCAATTAACTCGGTGAAAGATCTGGAAGATTCGCGGAGAATTTGGGCCACCTCTTGTTTCTGATGTGTACGACACTCCTCAATCAGATGTCCAAATCCACAACAAAACGTGCAACGTATAAGACCTTCGGACTCGTTGTTTGTTGTACGCACTGGTGTTGTTGACGTTGGTGTTGTGTGTTGATGCCGTTGACGCAGATTCTGCGATCTCGTGCAAACACTCTTCTACTGTTCGCGCCTTTTCAAGTAACTCAGCGAAAGATTTGATCGATTCGCGTGGAAATTTATTCCTGATTTGAACATTAAGCTGTCCAAACACTAGGTCAAGTTGAACCATTTCTGGATGCATCTTAGGAGCAAAAGCGTGTCTCAGGAGGTAAGTTGCGTCCTCCCATGTATGTACTTTTCCCTTTACTCCGAGCCACCATTCAGCGGCGTCGTTGGTTAACAGCAGCGCCAGTCCTTCCAGCGCGGTCTCGTCTTTCATCTGCTCAGTGCATTTGAAAAAAGATGCCGTGGCTATGAAGGTCTTAATTGCAGATATATCTTGGGTACCATCATAGCGAGCCATGCAAGTGGTAAATGTACATGAACGTGTATTACCTGCTGGAATTCGCTTTATCACGTTTAAGATCTTTGCGAATTGTTCCTCTGTAAAGGTTAGATTGACTCCTTCAATCTTGTGTGGCATCTTGAAAGAAATACTGCAGGGTTGTCGCAAGAATTGTACACTGAATTTAATTTATAGCCCTGTCAATGTGTCTGGCCGCGCTTTTGGGCGCCAGCTTTATAATAGGTTCTTTTGGTTTATAAATAGTTTAAAATACAATTACACAACACAGATCACAAAATTACAGTCACGATAAGTATATTATTTAAGTGAAGCTTCAGTAGATACAATTTGAAAAACACTTGAGGACTAGAATAAAATCACCAAACAACAAACACATTCGCGGGACTGGACTTTTTTGCTTTAGGCGGATTACCGTTTCTCAATAGCTGTGAGGAACACAAGTAGTCAAGAGAAGGAGCGTGTTTTACGAGCTTATAGCCATCATGTCTTTTTTGAATTACGGGCGTGCAGAGCTCCGGGCCAATTTAGGCCCCTTTCTCTTTCAACATGAGTTTTTGTAAGGTTGTAGGATGTTTAGATATTAGTGTTTGTTTGTTAATTTTTAATTGCAAAGGACATGGCTGCAATATGGGGGGCGATTATTTCGGAGGAGTTGGTTGGTGTTTGTTTTCTTTTTCACTGCAGGGCGAGGGAACAACTGGGTGGATACCACTATTTGTGGGACGGGGGGGAGGGTAAGGGGACTTTGGGAGATGGGGGAATTTAGTGGGGTAGTGGCAGGTCGGGGGGTGGCACGTTGTGGGGTGGGGATTGCGTTGTACTGGGCGAGTGTGGTGGGAAGAGATAGTGGGGAGAATAGATTGGGTAGTAGAGAAGAGATTTGGGGGGGCTTGAGGGAGCTGTTGATTTGGGGGGTGGTTGGCGGGCGAGAGGTAAGGGGGTACTTCGTTTGGGAAGCAATGGGGCGGCGGACGGTTTGAAGAGCGATAGGGGCGCGTTCGGTTTGGGGGGCGGTGGTGGCGCTGTCGGGTTGGGGGGCGATGGGGACGCTGACGATTTGGGGGGCGAAGATACGGTGGACGGTGTTGGGAGGGTGGTCAGTATTGGGGTCGGTGAGGGGCAAGTCGGATTGGGCGGCAGGGAGAGGGCGGTCGGTTTGGGGGGTGGCAGGGGAGTGATTTGTTTGGAGGGCAATGGGGGGGTGGACTGCTAGGGGGGTGGTAAGGGGGGGGCTGGTTGGGGTGATGATACTTGAATTGGGCTGGGGGGAGTTGGGGGCAGTAGGGGTACGCACTTGGTGTCTGCGTACGACCAATTCGAAGACGTGTAGTTTGTCTTCTTGGGACATGTTGTTTTGGTCAGGGTGGTCGTTGAAGAAGTTGAATATTTCACGGGAGAGGCGTTCGTATTCTTCTGGGTTTGGGCTGGATGAGAGGGGGAGAGGGGAAGCCATGGTTGTTTAGAGCGGGGTGACACGGGGAAAACACAAAAGTTCAAATCACTGGTAGTCTGTAGATATTTTGGCGGGAGAAAGCACTGAATATTGTGTGGGTAATCCTCGAGGCACTGGGTATGGACACTGAGGTGGAATGTTCCTTTACTGGGAAAGGCACTTTGTGGTATTCACGAAACTTGTCAAACTGGAGCGAAACAAGCGGCGACGGCGGTGGAGAATGGCATTATGTAGCCATCATGTCAGACACTTAATAATGGTGGTAGACAGCTGTTCTTAGGGGTTAGGGTGTCGTGTCCTAGGGGTAGCCAGCTGAACGAGGGTACTACCCAGAGCAAGTAGACAGGAGAAATGTCTGCTTTTAGTGCGACGGTTGACGGTTCCATTCGGGAGGGGTTTGGCAGGAGGAGGTCGGCCGTTGGAGGGGGTGCGCAGAAGGCCTTCTGCGCATCTTACACTGTCGTGTAGAGTGACAGTGACAGCACCATACGGAGAGTGTGAGATAGTGTATTAGTGATAAAAATCCACGAGCTACACACCTAATTTTTCTTGGAATTCGATCTCGCCGGCTATCAAGGTACATTTTGAACATTTCAGATATAGAAGAATTATTTTAATTATGCATCACTTTACCGTTAGTGCGGTGTTCACATTGCACATGATTTGTGCACGTTATTCTCTTCCCAGTGTTACCCAGAGAAAGGTGGTGTATTCTGGCGAAGGCTTGTATTGTGAGGCAACGTAACTAGCTTTAAATTGTAATTGCTAAAGTTCTCTAGCCAATTATTAGAATTAACCAAACTCGTAAAAAGCTCCAGAATAAATCTAGTTAGCCGTGTCGAGAGGCCGTGATTAGTTCCACCGTACTTTTAAAGTAAAACAGATTAAAGTGCAGTAATAAAATATTAACACGTAAGAGGCGCAGATGTTATTCTTCTTTTTAATTGACATTTTATTTCGTTTAGAAGTTTTAGGCATGAAATATATAACAATTTCAAACATATTATGTTAGTTGTAGAGTTAGTAGTAGAGTAGACTCCAATGCGTCTCAGTTGAGGGATCAAAGTCCAACTTCTTTTCCGTGCCCTCCGGCGTACCTCAAAGTTCTCATCTAGGCCCATTATTATTTAATGTGTATATTTATGATATTCACAAATGTTTTTTACACTCTAATTATCTAGCATACGCAGATGATAAAAAAATATACCTAGTTGTCAAATCAATCGAAGACTGCTTTAAACTTCAAGAGGACCTCAATCGTCTTTTTGTCTACTGTGAATTGAATAAGCTATTCATAAATATCTCAAAATGTAATAAAATATCATTTACACGTAATAAAAATAAAATTTCATTTGATTATACACTAAACGGGACACTTATCAATGAAGTTGAATCTATCAGGGACCTTGGGGTAACGCTTGATTCTAAATTAAACTTTATCCAACACACTAATAATATCATCAACAAAGCCAACAAAATGCTGGGATTTATAATTCGTATATCGAAACCTTTTCGAAACGTAAATACTCTATATTCCCTCTACATCGCATATATCCGCCCACACTTAGAACACTGCACACCGATCTGGACTCCTTTCTACCAAGCCCACATTGTTAGAATCGAAAGAATTCAAAAAAAAATTTTTAAACACCTTCAGCCTTACTAAAAAAAACCACAGCGCGACCGATTAACTGTGTTATTGCAATAACATAAATAGAGCTCATATACACTAAAAGACGTTTTATTACCAATAACGTTTCTTTCGTGGTCACGCTGTTAAAACGCATTGAAGATGTGACAACGTTGTATATGGTTTTAATTTACTAGGAAACAATGTTGTTTTAATTTTTCTCCGCAAGGGGCATTATTGGCGCGCCTATGCATTAGTTCGTCGGCCCGTGACAGCTCGCGATGACAAAACAGCTCGGTGTGTTTTATGGCGGGATATCGAAAAATTTGTGATTTTACTTAATAATTTTTATTGTAGTGACGAATTTACTCTTCTGTTCACATAATTGATATATTTACCATGTTATTTGTGTGGTTTACATCAGTTTAATCAAGTTATTGTACAAACGCCGTACTTTCAAAGTTGAACTGTCAGAATATTGCTTTTTATAGGTTACTTAAAAGATAAAATTTTCATTTTAAGATCTTTATTTTAAGAGAATTTCTTAAAATTGATAATTTTTTATAATATTAAAACCTAATACATGTGTTCGTAAACGTATCAAAAAAATTAACGTCTTTAGAGATGCAAGAAATCTTTTTTAAATTTCGGTATTATTTCTAAGTTATTTTTTTGGCAATAAAAAAAACTTTGAATTTTTTTATTATTTTTTTATTGTATACACGATGAAAAAGTGAGGTGATAGTTTCCTTCCAAATTTATTACACAAAAGGACTGTTTTTTTAATTTTGATTTTATTTAAATTTCTCTACATTTTGGTCAAAAATGTTGTGGGAGGATTTTTTTTTCCATTTTTTTCCGAGTTTGAATCTTCAAATACGGCAGTTTTTGAAAGCTAAAGTGTATTTCAAATACTCAAATCTAAAAGGTAATTTTATCTAGTTTTCATAAATGGTATTTGTTTTTACGACACCTTCAAAAATAAGAAGTATATAGAACATTCAAAATACTATGGAAAAATTACAAATATCGTTCGGACATCAATGGTTAAAACAGAGATAAACTACCCTCTCAGGCCGTGGAAACCATGTGTATTTCTTTCAAAGAACAAATTTTTAATTAGTAATGTTTTCACATCCGCGGCCGTTTGTCAATTGAATAAAATTTTCACTGGGTTTTTTAGTAAGGCTGTTAAATTATAAACTTAACCTACACTTTCTAAATTACACCGATTCTATTAAATTTCATCACTTCAACTCCCTTCATACACGACGATTAAATTTTGATCAAATTTTATTATTTAAAATTTTAAACAATGGCCTGGACTCACCAGAGCTTACCAGTTTAATAAAACTCCATATTCCTTCAAGATTAACCCGACAATCGAATTCACTTCATTTGCCCACTTGTAGAACAAACTTTAGAAAAAATTCCCCGATTCCTCGAATATGTGCGCAATACAACGAATTGTTTCACAACGTGGATATTTTTAATTTAAACCTTCAGAAGTATCGAATAGAAGTAACGCGTTCGATATTGGATTGATACTGTTATGCGGTTGTGAAGGGTATTGCGGGGTGTGCAAGGTATCGAGAGCATCTCATATCCTTATCCTATATTCTCCCTCCCCTCCCCCTCCTCTCCCCTTCCTCTCCCCTTCCTAAGTCTAAATTTAGCTTAAGATAAATTAAAACTCCATCTAGAAACAATATTTGCATAAGAAACTCTTTTGGCTTCACTGCAGTTAACGTGTATATTTTTATGTCTATTGTATGTATATAATATGTTGATAGGTTTAATTCCTTTTTATTAATTTCTAAATAAAACACTTGTGTTGCAAAGTTTTTTTTAACTAAGTAACGACATTTATGTTTATTAATATCACTTTGAATGGTTTTTTCTAACAATCAAATAATAGAATAACAAAACAAATGACAATCGATGATTGCATTCTAATTGACATTATAGGATTCAAATTTAAAGGGAATATATTTCCTTTACATCTCCCCCCCCCCGCGGGAAAGAAAATTATTGCAAAAATTTTCATTCATCTTCGATATCCTCTTCATGGTTCATCAATGCAGGTGCTGGAATTAATTTCGAGATGTGGAAAAAATTTGATTCTAATTTTTTTCGACCAGTATTTATCTTGTAAATTGAGTTTGATAATTTTTCTATTATTTTGTAGGGTCCGATTCTCAATTCGTCGAGCTTCTTCCTGTTAAGTTTGTTTCCATTCTCCACAAAAACAGTATCACCAACTTTGAAGTTAATATGTCTCCTGGTTTTATCGTAAATCATCTTGTTGTAATTATGTGACTTTATAGTATTTTCCAGAGCTTTTTTTCTGTCTTGAATCAAATCGATGTCAGTCTTCTTAAGTTTTAACTCATTTGGCAAAATCGTAACATCTGTGCCGTTAAGTAGGTACTGAGGCGCATAACCAGTGACAGTGTGCTCCGTTTCATTATAGTTTTTTACACAATTACGGGCTATAGTTGTCCAAGCCACTTTTAAGTCATTTTCGTTGATTTTGCATCTAATTTTATTGACTAGCGTTTGATTTAATCTTTCATTTAATCCATTTGAGAAAGGCGAGTTTACTGCAGTAAAAATGATTGGAATATTTTTTTCATCCAAAAATTTTTTGAATTCTCTAGAATTAAGACCCGGATATTGGTCTGATAGTATCATGCCAATGTCATTAGTTTCTGTGGAGTTTAAGAGTTTGATGAAATCGTTGGTATTTTGAGTTTTTGACGTCAAAATATATGCAAATCTCGTGAAATGATCTGATAGCAGGTGCAAGTATCTCTTTGTTGACCGTGAACCCCCAAAACCACCTATCGTATCAATAGAACATATTTCAAAAGGTTTTGTTGCGGGACCCAAGTAGGACATCAATCCATATTTATTTTGACCTCTTGATTTGTTCTTTAAACATACTGCACAACTTTCGCAAGTTCTCTTTATATTGTTTGTCATGTTTTCTGATGTGTACCATGAGCTTATCATTTTTTGCATTTGATTAATTCCTATGTGACCTAGGTCTGTGTGAACATTTTTGATAAAATCTATGCTGAATTTTTCTGATAGAATTATTTTTTCTTTTTTTTTTACTTTCTTGTAATAAACATTATTCTTCGATATCAATTTATCTTTTCTGCACTGTATCTTCTCATTTTTGACCTGATCTTTTAAGATATCTTCTAATTTTATTAAGTTGACAACTTTTAATTGCTCATCTTGGTTCTCATCTGGTTCTAAGACTGGGTTTCTGCTTAGACAATCAGCTTCAATATTGTACTTTCCTGGAGAATATTTAATTTGAAAATCATATTGGGATAAGTAATATGTTAAGTCACCAAGCTCTTCATCGGTTCTAGATTTGATATTCATATTTTCCAGCGGTTTGTGATCTGAATAAACTGTAAATGGTTTTCCTATCAACCAGTATTGCCAGTATCTCACTGCCTCTTTTATAGCTAAGCATTCTAAGTAAATTGCTTTTTTCTTTTTCTGTGCGCTGTTTAATTTTTTCGAAAAGTAAGCAACAGGTTTTTCTTTTCCATCAGATTGTGTCTGTTTTAAAATAGCTCCAACACCCTCTAGAGAAGCATCTGTATATATATTAATTGGTAAATCTTGATCAAAAATTTCCAAGATCGGTTGTGAGCATATTAGGTTTTTCATCGTTTCAAAAGCATTTTGGCATTTATCAGTCCAAATAAACTTTTGATTTTTCCTTAATAAATTATGCAAAGGATCTAGTATTATTGCACTCTTCGGAATGTACTCATGATAAAAGTTGATTTTTCCTAGAAATTGTCGCACATTCTTTTGTGTTTTTGGAATAGGAAAATTCTTTATTGAAATCAAATTATCCTTTACTGGCTTGACTGAATTATTCTGAATTATATGACCCAGATATTTTACCATATCTGATGCAAATGTGCATTTTGTAAATTTTAATCTAAAACCTTCTGTTTTGATTGCATTCAGCAGCTTTGTCAGATGATCAATGTGTTCAGCAAAAGTTTTTGAAAAAATAAGAATGTCATCTATGTAATTGACAGCAAATTCGTTTAGTTTATATTTTCTCAATATATTGCTTAATATCCTCTGAAAAATTGCCGGAGAAGTCTTCAATCCAAAAGGCAGGCAGGTCCATTGATAATGTCCCTCCTGTGTTACAAATCCTGTTTTTTTTTTGTCTTCAATCCGCAATGGAATAGACCAAAAGGCTGAGTTTATATCCAGCGTTGAAAAAAATTTGCAATTTCTGGTCTTTGTCATTAGGTCTTCAATCAATGGAAATGGTTGAGCTTGAGGTATTACTATTTTATTTAAGTCTCTGAAGTCTATGCATAATCTGGATCTTTTGTTTTCTTCTTTTTTAAATGCTAGAGTGACCGGTGCAGCAAATGGACTGTACGACTCTTCTATCAGTTTATTGTCTAATAATTTTGCTATTTGCTCTTCTATTTCCTTTTTATCTTCTACACTGCATCTGTAAGGCCTCTTACTACAATATTTATCCACTAATAAGTCTATCTTCGCTTCATATCCATTGACAGTGCCAACATCATATTTACTCTTCGCGAACACTGATGTGTATTTGTCTATTAGTTCATTTATTTCTGTTTTTTGATCATTATTTAAATGATTCATTGTTATTTTAAAATCTTCTTCTTTAACATGTTCGTTAAAATTAATTCTGTGTTTTTCTATATGATTAAATTTAGTATTCGTTTTCATATCTGTAGAATATTTTTCTTTTTTATTTGTATTATTTAGGCAGAGTTTCTGTGATATTTGTAAGTCTTCACTTTGGATAAGTTTGAAGTCTTTTATCATGTCTAATCCAATCAAAAAATCATACTTGAAATTGTGTTCATCAATAATGTACACATCAACTTTATTCTCCAATTCAAAAATTTTTATGTTTAACGTTGTCAAACCACTCGTCTTTTTAACACCATTAATCGTTACTAAATTTGCTTCATTCAAATTGTTTCCTTTTCCTTTTAGTTTCAATAATTTAGAATTAATTAGAGAAACATTTGAACCTGAATCATAAATTCCGTATATTTTTAATTTATCATTTAGTAATAGTTTGACTTTTATTAATGGTGTTACTATTAGTTTTTTTGATCATTTTCATTTAATTCAGTTTCTATCACTGAATTGTTTACATGTTTAATGGCATTTCTCTTAAATTTTTCATCCTCTTTTGTTTTGAACCAGCATGTAGCTTCAGGGTGGTAACGAATGCCCTTATTCAAATTTTCACAAATTTTACATGGATTTTTACCCCCATTTTTATTATGTTCTGCATTTCCAAATGTTTTCTTATTCATAAATCTTTTTTTTTTGTTGACCATATGTTCATACTTGTTTACTTCATTAAACAAATCTACAGTATCTTGTAATCCTTCTCTATCGATCTTGTTAAGTATGAATTCTGGTAGTCCGGAAGCAACAAGATCTATCAAAGTACCGGTGTCAATTGATCTTCTCACATCCAATAGAAGTTTTTCTTTTCTCATAGCATAATCCAACAGAGAACCATCTTTGTATCTAAATGATAGTGCGTATGTGACAGGGTTCCATCCTTTGTTTGCAAATGATTCACAGAATTTGTTTTTCCATGTTGACCACTCTGAGTTCATTGTTAGTTTTATAATCATGGAACTGTACCAGTCTATACAAGATTTATCCATGAACAATCTGAGTATTTCTATTTTTTTCCATCCATGGTCACATCAAACCGCAAACATTCTTTTTCAAACACTTCCATCCACTGGCTTGCATTTGTATTTTTAGTGCAGAATTTTTCTATAACAAACTTCTCAGCAATGTTTTTTAAGCTCTGTTGCTTATCTTCCATTAACTTTTCAATTAATTTTCCTAATGCATCTTCTTTTTGATGTACTTGTAAACTTTTTTCGTCCAATTCTTCGAGGTATTGGTCTCCAAACTGTAGGTTTCCATCTTCGTCTACATATGTTTTTTTTAGTTCTTCTGTCATGGTTAACCAGACTCTTCTAACCTGGTATCTTTTTTTCAAACTATTTTTTATTTTTCCAAAAGCACTAGTTTTCATTATCTCCTCGTGATAGCTGGCGGATCGTAGCATTTCTGGTATTGTAAACACTTTTCCATCACTTGTGACTATTTTTGTAATGCTAATAATATTTGATCTGCCATCGCATCCAGGTAATAGCGTAAATTCGAATTGAATTTTCTCCATTTTTGGTTTAAAACGAAATGTCGTTTTATAATATGTTGATAGGTTTAATTCCTTTTTATTAATTTCTAAATAAAACACTTGTGTTGCAAAGTTTTTTTTAACTAAGTAACGACATTTATGTTTATTAATATCACTTTGAATGGTTTTTTCTAACAATCAAATAATAGAATAACAAAACAAATGACAATCGATGATTGCATTCTAATTGACATTATAGGATTCAAATTTAAAGGGAATATATTTCCTTTACATGTATATAAGCTGTTTGCTTCTTACAAATAAAATAAAATAAATAAAATATTGTTTTAACATTTAAAACCAACAACGCCTTTTTCTGTAAAAAAAAAAATCGGTACTAACAAATTTGGTAAATTTCACTGAATATTTAACGAGTAGTACGGACAATAGAAACCAAGTAGATGTAATCTACACTGATTACTCTAGGGCAGTGGTTACCAACCTTTTTTTGACCACGGATCACCATGATATTTATTTATTCTCACAGGGACCACAAGGTACAATAATGAAATCTTTTTGGACTTCTTCAGCTAATTCTCCAACACGAATATCAAAATGGTTACGAATCAGCTTTTGGATTCCTTTTGATTTGGTTTTGTAGTAAAATGAACGAATGATTCGCTGACCACATTTTAAATCTGTGGTCCACGGACCACCGGTCGGGAACCACTGTTATAAGACCTTCGAAAAGGTAAACCATTTCATTCCAATTAAAAAAATTAAGAGGTAACTCGTACGATCGAAAATTAATACAAGAGTTTGGAATTCATCGGGAGCATCTCCTATCCTTATCCTATTTTCCTCTTTGTCTCCTCCTCACCTAAAATTAATGTAGGAGACCTTTTGGACTTGACTGAATTCAACATAATGTTATATTTAAATCTATATTTCACGTATAGTCTGTAACAACTGGAGCGCTGTTTGCCACAATATGGCACTATTTAAAATACCTCGGATCGCTCTGCTGCCAATTTTGGCATATTTTTCATTATTTGTAAGAAATTAAGTATTTTTTTTATAAATCCTACAAATATGTAATTATCCGCTGAAGTTGAGTGCATACTTTGGTACTTCCAGACAATGCGGAATGGATCTCCACGCACTTCAAGTAGCTTAGTTTGATGCGTCACTCCACTAGACATGAGGTATGCGGGGGCGATGATGTTGAAGAAGAGGGACAGGGAAGATACAGGATAAGGGAGGCACATCAATGTAAATGGTTTTGAGTACAAGAGAGAAACGTGTAGGCGCTTTACTCCGATGTAACTGCGTGTGATTTGTGAAAGTAGACTGAAATGAGATCTCTGAGGCTTGTATGTGGTAAAACGTTGTTCAACCGTTGTTTAAGATAAAGAAAGAGACCCAAGGTGGGTATCAGTCCTGACGCACATCATTGCGCAATCAATATCTCCCGCTTATAAATATGGTAGTAAGAGTTTTATTTTTTAAGTAAAACTTCTTTACGCACGCTCGACGTGGGGGGTAAGCTGGTGAATGCGTTACGAAAAGCGGTGATGTATTACAAAAAGGGGTGATGTGTTACGAAAAGTGTGATGTTAAGATAAGTGTTATGTTATGAAAAGTGTGATGCGAATGGTAATCTCCTCCTGTGTGGAGTTAATGTAAAAAAAAAAAAAATCGATGCGAACGGTGATCGATGGCGAGACGAACGGTCGGGCCTTGACGGTTGACTTGGGGAGTGATAAGGATAAGGATGGTCACACCAAGTTCGTAGGTCACCCCAAGGTCGTAGGTCATTCCAAGGTCGTAGGTCACCCCAAGTTCGTAGGTCACCCCAAGGTCGTAGGTCACCCCAAGGTCGTAGGTCACCCCAAGGTCGTAGGTCTACCCAAGGTCGTAGGTCACCCTAAGGTCTTAGGTCACCCCAAAGTCGTAGGTCACCCCAAGGTGGTAATTCACCCCAAGGTCGTAGGTCACCCCAAGCTCGTAGGTCACCCCAAGGTCGTAGGTCACCCCACGGTCGTAGGTTACCCCACCGTCGTAGGTCGTCCCATGATCGTAGGCTACCCCAGGGTCATAGATCACCCCATGGTCATATGTCACCCCAATGTCATGTCACCCCAATGTCAATGTCATATGTTCTTTCATAAGTTAGTGAAGTTTTACTTCAGTCGTGTGGTCTAAAGGTCTAAAGTTTTTTTGTTAGGATATTCGTAGCGATTGGCTTTCTTCAAAAATCATAGAACAAGATTCGCGGCCTTCTATGGTTAACCACTGGAGTGACTGAGTTCAAAATATGGATCGCTTTCATTTTTCTGCGATTGACAGCGGTCAAAAAAGACCACAGTTTTTTGGACCAAAGTATACGATTTTATTATGTTTTTTTTTAAACATCCTATGAATATGTGACAATCGACAAAAGTTAGGCGAATTCATTAGCTATGCAGAATAAACAGTTTGTATGCCTCTATATTAAAATTCGAAGGTATAATTTTTTTTAATGTGGGCGGAAAATTTAAAAAAAAATCGGGAGCAATCGGAGGGAAAAGTTTTAAATCACGCTGTCGCGCGAGTGGTTAAGGATTAGAAAACTGTGAAATAAAATATTTTCGTCCATTAAAACTTTAATTAAATTTAAAACAAAACAGATATTTAGAAGCATGCACAATTAAGCAAGCATCCAGACAAAAGTTAAAGTTACCAAACGTAGCGAATCACTTGGTCTGATCTACGGCAGATGTGTTGTTGTATAGATGTTTGTCCTAGCGGCAGCACACCCATACCTGCCTCCCAAATTGATTGAGTCTTTATTGTTTATTCAGCGATCCATTTGAGCACAGCAGCCTTGATGGTGTTCCTAGCAGCAGTGAGCTCTGGAGGGTCGTGGGAGTTGGTGGCCTGCATGTCCTGGCAGTGAGAAGTTCCGTTGATGAGGATGCCGATGAAGCTATCGGACAGGTTCTTCAGGATGCCCAGCCTGTGCCACGGGTCGATGGTGCCGTGCACTGAGATCACCTTGGTGGTGTTCGGCGTCAGGCCTTCGAACACTTCATTGGTCCTCTTGACTCCGGCCTTCACCCGATCAGCGACGAAACTAAAAATAATATTTTTTTTTAGAATAAAAAACGGGTAATGAATCAATTTAGGCACCTTAAAAATGAAATTCAGAATCCTATAAATATGTGGTCTAAAATTGGTCTAACCACAGTTTGAAAATCTTGAGAGCCGAAACAGCTGATTAAAAAAATGAAAAGATTAAAACAATTAAATGGAGTTCTACGAATTACTCGTAAACACAAAAGACCATAATAGAAAATAATTGTGTCAGTGAAACAATTATATGGAATGAAACAATTAGTGGAAGATACTATCCGTATCGCCCTGGTGTAAGACCACCATTCAGAATTGAAACGTTGCTTGAAATGGCTTAAATGTGGCAATGGCACATAAGCCGTGTTTGGTGACCAGATCTGAATAGCCAGGTACTTCCCCACCTACCTCTTCCCTATCTCCATCCTATCCCCACTACTTTCAGCCCCATAACATACCCCAATTGGGGATGCCATAGTCCCACTGGCTCCAGACGGGAGCAGTTACTTGCAAGCAGTACTCTTGTGATGTGTTCATGTAAAAAAAAATATACAAAAGATATTCTAATGTACGCATTCAAAAACCAGGATAACTTTACCCAGACAAGCTCGGGCCGATTCAAAAGATCTACATTACAACATACATTCCACCAATCTACAAATAAAACGACTTTTGGACAAAGAAATATGCAATACTTCTCTATAAAATAATTTAATATACTCCCTCTTGAAATAAAAACCATTAAAAAATAACCGGTTTCAAAATAAGCATAAAGATATGGATTATGGTTATTGGTTATGGACATAGGAATGAAGAAAATAGATACAATTTTGGAATCTAACAAAGATTAATGCTTTTATTGTACATTCTTTTAGATTTAATTTTATAATTTTCCTCTCGTAATATTTTAACATAGGTATTTACTTATATTTCAAACAAGAAAACTTGTACAATCTGTACTTAGAACGGGGTGCCCAAGTAAGGATACATTTTTCTATAAAAAATGTTGTAAAACAAAGAAAAATAAATAAATATAGGTAATCGCAAAACTTATAATTATCATGCAACAATCATTGAATATTTCAGATTGTTTAAATTCAATACACACTGCTCTGAACTACTTCTAAAGTATCTACTTACTTCTTTTACATATGTAATTGTTGTGAACCTTTTATAATAATAATAACTATAATAATTTAATATATTTATAATTAATAATAATTTTTATACAATAATAATAATAATAGGTACGTACACTTAAAATAGCAAAAAGAAAACTAACTATAGGAGAAAATTAAATATTTTTACATTAATTACTAAAAAAAGTTTTCCACCACTGCCACCGGTATGTTTCTAGTACTTGAGCTGCACTGGAATCATATTTTGAGTAATTTTGTGACAATAATTATTGCTGATTCGTATACTGTAAACCTAAGCCCAAATACAAATCTGCTTGTTGAACTCCTTTGTACAACTTACTTGAATACTTATACTTACTTGTGTTGTGCCTGCTTATGTTTTTCATGCTTAGTTTATTATATATGTACTATGTACTTGTTGTGATGCTCCCGAACAACTTACCAATGTTACACGTAAAAGCTTTTAAGGCGTAAATAAATAAATAAATAAAACTAAAAAAAACCTGTATGAAGATGTAAGAATGTTGGCGAAGCAGTGAATCCCTAGAAAAGCTTATGTCACATGCCTTCCGGCCTAGTGGTGATGACAGGTTCAAGTCAATAGTCTAGTTGTGTTTACCTTTTTCCGTACAGGTCGGGGCACACGTGGTCCACGAAAAAAGATAGGGGCAAGTTGTCTCCGAAGGGCTGGTTCCGAGAGGCGGTGGTCTGGTAATACCCAAACTCGGTGCAGGTCTGGTAGAGCCACAAGCGCACTGTAAAACCACACAGACTTCAGTAAACAGTTTCATCATAATTCAGGACAATGACAGCTCAACCTTCTGTTTAAAAGTGATTAAAAGTGCAGAACTGGCCTATAAACCTAACAAAACGTAACCTAATTAACCAAATTTTTTCATCACTTTTATTTTTTTTACATTAGCTCTACACAAGAGGCCCTAAGGAAAATAATTTCCCTCATCTAAGAAGATTCTGCGTGGAGAGTGTTTTTAAGAGAGAGAACTATAGAAAGTTCAGGGAAGGAAAAGGGTGTGAGAGGTGGGTAAAAGGTGTGATCAGGAGTGACAGATATATGAATCTATCAAGATATGGAAAGGTCAAAAGACCACCCTTGAACAGTTCCTCTCAATCTAGCCAGACCCGCAGCAGATGGGCAGACGCATCCGCCGCCAGGACCTGGGCAAACCTTAACCCATGAACCTGGGCACCCCTGCTAAGTCACCAAACGTATCGAACCACTTGGAAAGACCTATGGCAGAGGTGTTGGTTATCCAATAAATAGTTCCCGGGGCGGTGGAACCCGTACCCGCCTCCCAAATTGACACTTGGCCTGACTCCTTGCCTATATTTTATTTTTATTTTATTTTATGTGTTTATTAAGACATACACAGTACATTATAATACAGATTATAAGATATGTTAAATTAAATTATTACATGGTTATGTACCTATTACGTAAGTCCATAGAATGTCATTTGGTAATTACGCCTGAGATATGAACCGGTCTTAAAACTTAATTATTGAATGAATGAAGTAATAATAATACGCAGTAATTGTTTAATGAAACACTAGTATATATTGAATTATTTGGCGGGTATTTGATAAGCCCCCATAGCTTAGTGGTCAAGAGCAGCTGACCGGCAATCAGAAGGACACGGGTTCAAGTCCCGTTGGCGGCAAGTATCTTTTCTCGGAAGATTTTTCAATGTTGATGAGTGTTTCTGGCTGATAATCATTGCTTATAATAATTGTTACCCTTTGTGCTACGCATAAAAATCTTGTCTAAACGTTAGTTTATAAATTAAAAATAATAATAAATATTTAGAGAGTTTATTCTGTATACTTTCTACTATATCTATGTACACCTTATATTGAGGATTCTATACCGGAGACGCATACTCCAGTGGACTTCTAACCAATGAACAAAACAACATTTCAAGAGTCTTAGCACTTTTGAAAACTTTACATACATGTTAATAGTTGTATGAGGCGTACCTTCTCATACGCCGTACAAATGCAGATGATACGATACTAATAATAAGCGATAAAACTTGGGAAAACGTTACATTTAAAGTCACCGATGACATAAATATTCTTAAGAATTTATTCGATGTAATTTACTATCACTTAATTAATAGTGATAAAACATTTGTAATTCCATTTGTAATACACAACAATGATAGCCCTAAAAAATTTGACATTATCATCGATGACAATTCCAAAACACTTCATAAAAATGATTGTATCCCAAACTGCACAATATTGAAAACAACAACACACAATTAACAATCTAGGAATAATTATCTTATCTTATCTATTCTATCGTTAGTTGGAGATCCGCGTATATAACTAATCTTTCGCCAATAGAAGTTGTACAGAGGTTAATAATTAAAATCCGATGAAAAACACCTTTTGACTACCCAACGAATCGATTATTTGAAGAATTCCAGTACCTTCATTCAAAGATCTGTACGCTAAAAATGCATTGATTCAAGTCAGTGATAAAAGAAAAAAACAAGTATCAATTTCTAACCGAAAACCGCGCTAGGCATAAATATATTTAAAATTAAACACTTCCTTTGCACACAAATATTATACTTACCGAGGAAGATTTTTTTCAATCTACTACAAACTACTACCAAAAGAAATTAGAAACATAAATGATAAAATCCAATTAATAAACACTAAAAAAAATTCGTCATTGGTTTTTGGGTTTTTATGCCGTGTTGGGCAACCTCCTTCTTTAGCCAACATTTCGGACAGCGTTGTAGTGTTCATCATCCCCCTCCGCGGCTATGACGCCACTGCCTGTCTCGGTTATTTTGTACCAGTGATTAGCGACTAGCGATCCCTATATGAAAGTGGATTCGACGAACAGGCTATTTCAGAACAAAATGTCCAGAAATTGTTACAAAGAATGCCCAAGATATACAAAAAAAAAAATTCTACTAACTTGAGAAGATATCGTCATATGCGTAGGAAGTATTCTGGTAGAATTCCGTAAATTCTTTATAGGAAGTGGTGAAACAACCCGGAAAGGACTGCATCCCAACGTAAGCTCCGAGGCGCTGCACGGGACTGCCGAGCTTCTCGTTGAACATCACATCGCACATGGACGCGATCTGTCCGTGTTGCGCGTACTGTACTAAGTCAGAGAAACCTGCAGCGATGATGCCGAAGAAGCTCTGCACGTCGAGGGCCTTGGAGGTGTCGATTGTTTCGCATAATCTAAACAAATCACACACTGTCATTTCTTTAAACCATCACATTTGTTTATTTCGGTTCCTTGGTTTGTTTTGTGTTTTTACATTGGATCGTCGGTAAAAATCCCTCAGGGCCTACGTCAACATCGGGGATGCTTTGGCAAGCAAGCGGATGGATCGAGGGAATCCGGCTGGAGAAGTTTAGGTTAGGCCTCCCTCAATCAGTGTCTCCGATTAGGTCTGCCACGCCATTGGTGGACAAAAGCATTCGCCGTCAACACTGAGACAAACCTTATCAATGAAGCCCGTTTGATGGTAGATTTTTCAAAAATGTGTTTTTATACGATTAGTAATTAGTAATTTACAGCCAAGTAATATTCCATGGTCTCAGATTTTTTCTACTCGTTGAAGGGGAAAATGGTTCAGATGATAAGTATGGATGATTGGATGACATTTGGAAATAATTGATTTTCTGAGAAGTATTCACTCATTCTAATAATTATATTAATATCTTCTTGTAATTTTTCGCACCCGTCTGCTGAGTTTATGCATTTATATATTTTCAAATCAGCAGTGTAAACAATGAAATCACAATGACTGATGACATGTTTGATGTCATTGAGATGCAAGAGAGCAGGGGCCCTAAATGGGAACCTTAAGGTACCCTCGAGGGGAGGGTTAATGGCTTTGACAGGTAACCTGTGCGGGCAACGGCAAGACTTTTATTCTTAATGTAAGATGAGAACAATCTGAAAAGATTTCCAAGATTCCAAGATTGTCTATATAGATTGTGTATAATATTATGTGTATGGTGTAAAGTAAGAAATGTGTGTGATGCAAATTAAACATTATAGTGTAACACCTTACTTCAAGAACATCTCATCATAAATATATTTATGAATCATTAATTCCAAAAAATGTACTTTTGAATGTAGTTATAACTTTGTGGTTATCCATTATAGATAAACGAAACAATGTTACTTTGCTTGAACCACTTGTATATTTGTTTGAAGCCGACCGGTTTCGGAACGGCCGTTCCTAAACCGGAACGGTAAATAAATATACAAGTGGATCAAACAAAGTAACATTGTTCCTTTTATCAAAAAAATATGGCTGTACGTATGTTATTATTATTAATACAGTGCCTGATCTAGGCCGAAATAGATAAATGTTTTGTTACTATTATTTTTTCGAAATGTAAGACAAACATAGTAAATGAAATACAACAAACAAAACACAATATCAAAAAAAATTGTATACATCATAATTATTAATGATAACCAACCGGGGAGCATTAGAAAATCCTTTCTGCTTTTGGCTACACCTACCTACATGATAGTTCATCACAGACTTGGAATTATGAAAGTGTTTCAAAATTATCTGCGTCAATTGTTTCTCAATACAATTGATGTTTGATATATATTGTCCAAGGAATTAATGGGACAATCCTATTTGTATACCAATATCTAAAAAGCACAGATACTCGTATTGGCTACTTTATTTGTTTGTGTAACGGGCTTAAATTTAAATTACAAATGACCGATTTACGCTGGAATACATTATTGTCAAATATAAATTAAAATTTCTGCCCCAGAAAAAGCTTTTTTAAATTTATTTATTTTTCATTATATTAACATAGTAAATAGGGCCAGATTATTTTTTTAATAATTAAAAATAACTCTTAATAAATAAAGTAGCACATTTGTTACTAGACATTAGTGATGTAACGAATATTCGCATATTTTTGAATATTGACATTCGCAAAGTTCTAGCGAACGAAAAGAGACGAGATTTTAAATTATATGATGGACATAAATGCTTCCTAAGATAAGTCTTACAAATCCAACTAAATGGCAAGTCTTCCAAGGCAACCATTTCACCCATTTATTGAATTATCAACGGCCAATGAATTCATAGATTTATTAACCCACTGTTTCGTTCTATCGACACATTCTTGAAGCGATATCTGTTTCATATCGGATTTGGTCATTGTCTGTAGACATCAGTTTTGTATTAAAAAGGCAGCGCAGCCGTTTCTCTTAACTATTATTAAGATTAGCGAGTTCTCGGTATGCGTTGCTATGCCACTTATTAATGAAGTTGTTTCTCCCTGCGTGACCTTTCCCATTCGTCCCGTTCCCCTTCCTCCTTCCCTTCCTCTCCCATGTCCCCTTCCCCTCACGCGTTCCCACTCCGTCTTCTTGGCCTTACCTCTCCCCACTCCCCTCTCCCGCTTCCCCCGTCCCTCGAACCCCCCTCCCTAGTTCCCCCCTCGGCATTCCGTACATTCAGTCCCGGTACATTCAGTTTTCAATCAGTTCGCGTGCCACCTATTGCAATTTTTTAATACAAATTTCATAATCCAGTATACAGAGACAATCGCGGGCATGCACACATCAAATCTCCAAAGTTTCATCGCAATCGGATGAATGGTTAGCAATTCATAATTTCATGACATTAGAGCTCACTATTGTACATATAAACCATCGCGGGCATGCGCACATAAAAACTCAATGTTTCATCGCATTCGGAAGAATGGTTTAGCAACGCATAGACATCTAATTAATCCCAAACACATTTTGATTTTAATATGTATACATGAGCGAATTTATTCGCTAGGGGGAAAACAAGGTTCAATCAAATACATCAATAGAGAGCTCAATATTACATGGACTTAGAAATCTTATATCATTACGGTGACGTGTTAGATAGAACCTTGCTGTTCCTATGGGACGAGAAGGTAAAACATCGCGAAAAGACGTGTTCGATGATGAAATAATGTTCATTATCACCTAAAGAACTTAGAGATTTCGATTGTTCCGTTTTTAGTGAGTAACATGTCTTGTGCCTTGACAACACCTTCCCTGATGGTATCGAGGCATTTCTGTCCTCCCTCTGTCAGGATAGCGTCGTTGACAACCTCCAAGTATTCTGAAATAGTTGAGGACATTTTTATAAAACATATATTATTATTATTTATTTGAAACATTTATTATAATTACAATTTTACATCTAAATATATTTTTTTACAGGTTTTTTTTTACTACCCTTCCATTAAAAGCATTTGCTTGTGTATGGAAGGGGAGTGTACATAAATGCTATTTGTTATTAGTTAGGTATAAGTTAGTACTTAAATAATTAATTGTACATAAATATATGTGAGCTGCAGTATTTATTTGATAATGGTGTGTTTTTTTTTTTTTTTTAAGAAAGAATGTTATGGAGAACTAAGATTAGTTGACAGTAGTTCTTTTCTTAAGAACATCTTTAAAATGTCTCTTGACAGAGAGCAGCATTCGGGCCTTATCATTGATGCTTCTGATTTCCTCTGGTAGACGATTGAAAAAAGTTCTTCCCTGATAAGTATAATGATGCTGTGCAAAAGACGTATTTAGTTTTGGGCATAGAAAAACATGTTTAAGTCGAGTTCTGTTTTCATTTAAAAATGGATATTTATCTTTTTCTTTTATTATTTGAATTACTGAATTTTTAATATATAAATCTTTAAATGTGGGTACTTGAAATTCTTCAAACAGGCGTTCTGTTGGGTAGTCTAAGGATTTTTTTAATATAATTTTAATAATTGTTCTTTGTACAATTTCTATTGGAAGAAGGTTACATTTATACGCGGATCCCCAACTTATAATAGCGTATTGTAGAGTGGATTGAACTAAGGCATAGTAGATTAAATATAGATTTTTTATCGACAGAAAATTTCTAATTCTTAAAAATATATATATTAATTTTCTGATTTTGTTTACTACTTGACATATTTGTTCCTTCCATTTCAGATTTTTATCGATAATTACGCCGAGATATTTAATTTTATTTGTTGTTTTTAATATTGTACAGTTTGATTTGCAATAATGTTGGTTGTGAATTTTAGTGTTATCGTGTATGACAATGTTAAAATTTTTGGGAGCGTCGTTTGGATGGATTGCAAATGGAATTACAAATGTCTTTTCACTATTTAGTGATAGTAAATTAGTGTCGAAAAAATTCTTAAGCGTATTGATGTCTTCTGTGGCCTGTAATTCTACATTTTCCCAAGTATTTTCACTTATTATTAAAACTGTATCGTCGGCGTATGATGTAATTTGACCATGTAGATGTTGAAAAAAAATATCGTTTACATATATGGTAAAAAGGATTGGTCCAAGCACTGTACCTTGGGGGATTCCAAAGCTTGAAATCTCTTGATCACTATTAATACGATTGATTTTTACCACTTGAGGGCGGTTTTTTAAGTAGTTGGTGATCCATTTAATCGCGTTGCCTTTTATGCCAATATCATTTAATTTTTTTAATAGTATCTCATGGGATATGCTATTGAAAGCCTTTCTGAGGTCAATAAATATGCCCGCACATTTTTTACCTTTATCTAATGATTCGTAAATGTATGAAGTTACGTTAGCAATTGCATCTTGTGTGCTGAGTGATTTAATAAAACCAAACTGGTTTTTGTGTAGTATTTTATTAATATCTAGGAAATTTACCAATTGTTTTTTTACTATTTTTTCAAAGATCTTTCCTATGTTAGAAATTAGACAAATTGGGCGATAATTCGTTACTTGGTGTGGATCACCAGATTTGTAAATAGGTGAGATTATTGTGTTTTTGTAGTTCATTGGAAATATTCCTTTCGTTAAACTCAAGTTTATTAAATGAGTGATGGGTTTTATTAAGTAAGATTTCATAGATTTTAACATGTGTGCCGTAATAGAATCAAAACCGGGAGACGAACCTCCTTTCATATTTTCTATTATTTTTAAAATTTCACATTCTGTTGTTATTTCAAATGTTGAAAGTATATTACGTTTCTGTAAATTTTTATTTTTATGTTTTTCCGGGTTAGAAGGTTTATGAATATTTTTCGCAAGATTTTTTCCAACATTTGCAAAGAAGGAATTAAATATGTTTGCACATTGTTTAGGCTGTAAATTGGCATCTATAATTTTTTTTATCATGTTCGATGTACTTAATATTTTGTGTTTTTTTGTATTGTCTATGGCCAAATTCACAGTTTTCCACATTTGTTTATGGTTATTTTCTGAAGATAATATTTTATTTTTAAAAAACTCTTCCTTACTTTTTTTAATATAAGATGTTAATTTATTTTTATATTTTTTATAAAAAATATATGCTTTTTCATCATGGGGATTTTTTAAAGTTGTTTTATAAAGTTTTTCTTTGTTTCTGATAGATATTATAAGTCCTTTGGTAATCCAAGGTTTTAAACATCTTAATTTTGATTTTATGTGTATTATTATTTCAGTTGTCGAATTTTTAATGTGTTGTGACAGGATTTTTCCAAAGTTAGTCGAACATATTTCAGTATCATCACTCTTTAAAACATTGTTCCAATCTTCCTTTTTAAGTTTTTCAGAGAGAATAGTCATGTCTATTGTTGATTTTTTGGGTATTAAATTATGTTTTTTATGTTTAATATTATTATTATACAGAAGTAAGCATGAATGATGATCAGTTATGTT
The DNA here is from genome assembly GCA_929108145.2 of Limnephilus rhombicus. Classification (NCBI taxonomy): domain Eukaryota; kingdom Metazoa; phylum Arthropoda; class Insecta; order Trichoptera; family Limnephilidae; genus Limnephilus; species Limnephilus rhombicus. Next base: position 30,656,354 of record OV815298.1, on the reverse strand, counting down.
AGTTTTCCAAACAATTGATTTTAGTTTGTGAAGATCTTTAATGTTTACGTTTGTCCAAATGTGATCTAAACAAGATGGAGTATGTTCTTTTATTTCTCTAGTATTTTTATTTATGCAAGATATGAAATTTTGTTCAGTCATACAATTGATGTATTCAGTTTTGTTATTATTTTCTATTTTTTCATTAATGTTCACATTAAAATCACCCACCACGAAGCAGAGTTTATTTTTTAATTTTAATAATATGTATTTGAGGTCATTAATAAACGTAATAATATTCAAGCCATGCGTTCTATAGATAGCTATTAAATGATATATTGATTTGCCGAGTTTGAAATGTACTTCGATGCAGTTTACCAAATGTATTGGGTGTTCTATAATGTTAACAATACTAAATTTATTATTTGCAAATATTATTATTCCCGAGTTTTTGTTGATATCTACTTTGGTAGAAATATAATTGTACTCAGGTAAGTGATAAGACGGTGACTCAGCGTTCGTAAATGTTTCGGTTAACACTATGAAGTCGGGCTTTTTAATTAAATTATTTATTTTTAGAATTAGTTCATCTAAATTTTTCTGAATGCTACGGATGTTTATGTGCATAATAATTATATCATTGATGTTTTTAGAAATAATTTTGTTACATGAATCAGTACAAATACATTCATATTCTTGAATTTTAATATTTAATTCTAATTCGCTATTTAAGAAATCATCCATTTAATTAATGCATTTTTGGTTGTATTTTGCAATATTATATATAAGTTTTTTTTTAATCAATGTCGTAGTTTATTCTTTCTTTGGCTAATTTAAGCATGTAAGAACGAAACTTACATGTTTCGCTGTTTGTTCGGTGGTCTATTTCATTCATTTTACTGTTGAAGGAGTTTATTTCTTTCTTCTTGTTAGCTGAGTGACAGTTAGCGCATTTGGGCGGTAGTTCCAGGGATTTACACTCGGAGATGGGATGATCTTCTGAACAGTGCTTGCATGTTGGTTTATTCATTTTATTGTAGCATTTTTGTGCTGTGTGTCCGAATCTTTGACAATGGAAACATTGGGTAAGAACGTTACAATCGGTTACATAGATTCTCATGAATCCTAGATGAATTTTTTTTCTATTTATAAGATGTAGTCTCAATTCTGGATTTGTTTGGAGAATTAAGTTTTTGCTGTTAGTTTTTGTGTTCGTAATGATGGCTTTAACTTGTAATATTTTTTTATCTTGGTATTTTTCACATATCATTTTGATGTCGTTGTTTTGTTCAATTATGTCTTCTAAGAATTCTTTTTCGGTATAGTCTTTGTCAAGTCCTTTGAATATTACGCATGGATCCGTTTTCACAAGTACCTCCGCTATTATGGTTTTGTCGACTTCATTTATCTTATCTTTTAATTTTTTTGCCTCTTCTTTTTCTGGGCATGTTATTATAATGTTTTTTTTGTTTTTTTAATTTCACTTACTCGAATTCCCAACTGCGATATTTTGATTTTTTGTATTTTCTCTTTTATTTTTTCAGTGTCTTCTTCTTTTAAGCTTTTTATAATTATAGGAAATCGTTTTTCTTGCGTTTGTGGTATTAAGTTTTTTACTGCCGAAGAGTATGAAAACGAGTTTTTTTGTGTTTGGTTTTTTTTCTTGAATTTCACATTTTTCTTGTAATTTAGCTAATTCTATTGCCATGTGGGATATCATTTCCATGATGTTATTTATTTCTTTCATCATTTTTGATTTGGTTTCTTTGGTAAGTTTATTTTCTTCTATGATTGTATGTAAGTCGCTTATGTTTTGTTTCGCCTTAGTAATGAAGGCATGCGGATCAACCGCTTCCTCCATTTTCACGGGTTATGAATTATTTTATTTTCGGTTAATTTATATACTTTAAAGTTTGTCTGGGTTTGAAAGTGTTATTTTATTTATCGCCGCTCACTCGCGTCCAACACCGTTAGAGGTTTAGGCGACACTGAATATCAAATACAATACTCAGAACGGCATCCATAGCCATGGTTTTCTTAACAACTGAATACTCTGCTTCAGTATGGGCAAGAGGCGCCCACACTTCCATGGTCGACGTCCAGGTAACGCATAAACCTTTTTGTACTTTTTCTATTTCTAGGATATGATTTTGTTCAGAAGGGGTCCTAATAATAGTGTTTCATTATGTTATCCGTATTGCAATTGCATTAGTAAATTATCTGAACAAATCCAAGTATTTTGTTGGCGCGGGAGACAATGTCAAATATATGGGATTTGAAAAAGAGATTTGCTTCAAAAATCACTCTAATGTTTCGAAACTCTTTTTGCCGTGATAAAGAAATAAGAATATATCTTTGGCTCTTGTAAACTGATATATATATGTATACTCTTTTTACATATAAATATATTTTTGTAACGTGGTAAAAAAATAGAAATGCATCTTTGGCTCTTGTAAACTGCATTTTTTCCTCTCTGCCGAAGGGTTTATAAATCTTGTTTACTTAACATAGATTCTATTGACAATGTAGTCACTGTTCAGCTATACATTCTGATTTTCTCCTGCAATGCTCCTGGTTTATTCATAATGTATGTTACATAATTAATTTTATTCACAATAAATTTGTATAGTAAATAGTTAAAATAAAGTATAATACAAGTTAAAGCATATAAGTCTAGATTCAAATGAAAACAAATTGATTTAAAATTTTAAAGAAAGTAAGTTTATCATTAAAAAAATAAGGTTTACCCATGGACATCCAAATTTAATAGAAGAGAAGATACAGATGAGGGGTAAAACCAAACTATGGGGGGACGAAGGGGGGAAAGATGACTGCGATTCGTTAAAAAATCAATCTGACAGTATATAGGCATCTCGCATTATAATATCACCATTTAGTTCTTAAAAGCAAAATCTGCTTTTGAATGAATAGACCTTTTTATATGGGAGCGCGAATTGCTCGCCACGTTATTCACATATTTGTGAAGTCCAAATATGGCGAAGAAAAGTTCGCCACTTAGTTAAGACTTAATTTATTTAGTTAAGACACTTTTACAAATGTTTCATAATTTACTTACCCCTGTAACCAGCGACGAAAAATTACTCTGTAACTGGAGAACCGCCCACATTCGTCACGATCGACATATTTTTGGGTATAATTTATAGAACAAGCTACCATTTTTGCCGTGTTATTTCGTAAAATATACGATGAGAGCTCGGCGCTGGTCTGGACAAGAATGATGACGTCACATTTTTTAGATTCAAACGAGGCTCTCGTAAGCCCAGCCCAGCCCAGATATGGGGAGGGGGAAATAATACGATTTTATCACTTAGGGCAGGTCTATATATATTCATATGTCTATGGGTTTACCTATTTTTGTAAATTCTATCAATTAAGATGTTATGTGGTAGACTGTTAATTAACCATTCGCCGGAGAGTTTTGGAAGCACTGCGATGATTCCAAATATTCGAATAGACAGTGGCATTTCACAAGTTTTGATGATGAATAACTGAAACTACCCTCATAATACCGCAGTTTTTTTGGTCTCTTTGGTATGTAGAGTTACTTACTTATTCATTTTATGAATTACCCAATAATACTTAGCAATATTTCAAATCATAGACACAAACTATACTTATATATTACATACTTATTTATTTAGAAAATTATACTTAGAGTACCCATCAGAACCCCTACAGACTATGTTTTTAAAGCGCTGAATTTAATGTCACTGAAACAATTATATACAAAAGATATTCTAATGTACGCATTCGAAAATCAGGATAACTTTACACAGACAAACTCGGGCCGATTCACAAGATCTACATTACAACATACATTCTACCAACCTACAACTAAAACGACTTTTGGACAAAGAAATGTGGAATACTTCTCTGTAAAATTATTTAATTTACTCCCTCTTGCAATGAAAACCACAAAAAAAATAACAGCCTTCAAAAGAAGCATAAAAATATGGATTATGGACATGGGAAGGAAGAAAATAGATTCAATTTTGCAACCCAACAAAGAATAATGCTTGTTTTGTACTTTCTTTTAGATCTAACTTAATATTTTTCCTTGGCAATATTCTAACATAGATTAGGTATTTACTTATAATTCAAATAATAAAACTTGTACAATGTGTCCTTAGAACGGGGTACCCCAGTAAGGACACATTTTCTCTAAAAAACTGTAAAAAAAAAAAAATAAATAAATAAAAAAAAAACACAGCACAAAATTAGCATGCTTAATTCTCATCAAACCCACCATAGAATTCAACCTTGGCCAGCACGGGTCCGCTGGAGGACATTGCGGCGTCGATGACGTCAGGATGCTTCAGCCTGATCCACGTTGCCATGTTCCCGGCGTAGGAGCCTCCGAACACGACCACCTTGCTCTTGGCGTATTTGTGCTGCTGCTTCAGCTCCTTGACCAGCTCAACCACGTCAGACAACGCCTGGTCGACTGTCAGGAACTTCAGGTTGTCTGTTTTGGTGTCACTGAAGGAAAAATAAGTCAATTTGTACGGCTGGCATCGCACAAAGAAAAACCAAAAAATAAAACATATATTAACGTCTAAATTTAGTATTAATATATTTATTAATATTGATTGAAGAGACAGGAAGGCTGATGGAGATATTGAAATAAGGGTAAACGCAGGTAATGGTTGAATTAATGAAGGACTGAATGCCTTAACAAAAAACTGTCCAAAGAAGGGACTGCTACTTCTGTTTATCTTATGTATAAAATGTTAATTTAAGCATTTGCATACTGCTTACTAACCACGTATTCATGGACATTGAAGGGTCTAGAGTCGTTCAAATAAATGTAGCTTAGTTCAATAAAAAAGTAGAGTATTGACGTGTGCGGTGAAGGAGGAAACCATATGTTTCCTTATATCGCCGTTGGGTGGTGGGGTCCCCTCCAATGTCCAAAGAAGGGAAACTAGCAGTTCACAATGGAGTGCTGGTACCTGCCCTTATGTATGACGGTGAGGCATCAGAGCAAGGATGAAAGTAGAATGTATGCTATAGAAATTAGATCCTTGAAGCGTATGTGTGTTAAAACCAAGTATGATCGTGTGAGAAATGTGTAGGACCGCAAAGAGTGCAAGGCTAATGGCTGCTTAATGAGTAAGATTTAGAAAGTTCGGGCATGCCTTAGCCGGGGTGCCTGGATTTTTGAGGGTTGTGAGGTTTGTCCAAGTATTGGCGGCGGATGTGTCTGCCCACCAGCTGCATGGCAGGCCGGATTGGGAGAAAATGGTTGAAGGATTCCCTTTGACTTCTCCAGATGTACTCTTCCGGAACATCGCCTTGCATCGCAGTGGAAGGAATGGATTCATACGTCCGTCACTTCTGGACACACTGACCCCCGGATTCCTGTCCACCCCTATTACCCTTTTCCTTCCCAGAACTTCCTCTCCTTCCTTTCCTAAAAAGACCCTCCACGCAGCATCCCCAAAGCTGATGAACATAGTCCCCGAGGAGAATAGAGAACTCCAGTCCAATTTTTTAAATTTTTTTTTATGAATAAAGACCTTCAAACTTAAATAACTGCATTTTTTTTTTATAGTTTGTTTTAATAGTTGTCTATATAATTGTCAAAGTTTTAATTTTTCTAGACCCTCAGAAAAGCACCACATCTATGGTGGATTGTGTGACGTCTTCACCCACCGATAGTTTATTTACTTTCAGGTTGTCACTTTGAATCAGTGATGTTATGTCGAGGGAAATTTCCCTAGATCGAGGGGAGAAAAATATTTTTTAGGGATAAGGGAAATCAGGACAAAATCTAGGGAAATTTCGAACTCTGGCAAAAATTTTATTACATATGACAATATTACTGGTATTATTTATATATATATATACAATTCCAAAAAATATATATTTTTATATATATATAAATAAATATATATTTTTTGGAATTCCCATGAATCTTAATCATTGTTCACGTACTTACCATGCAATGTTATTTTTAACACTGACAACTCAAAATGATATTATATGTATCTAAAAAGATAAATGGGACCTCTGAAAAAGAAATTTATTTATGTTTTATGTTCTGTTTTTTCGGTGATTGCGGTTGATTTTTATTTCGCAAAGTGTTTTTTTTTTATTTGGAATTCAGTTTCTAATTCAGTGGTGAGTGTATTCGTACTTTTAAATTATTACTTCACGTAGCAAAAAGTGTTTTATTTGGAAAAGCACAGTATTATAAGTATATTTACCAAGTTCCGATATCTTTCCAATTAATTTATCATATTAATTAACATATAACAGGATTAGTGTTACACAATCAGGTGGCTACGTAGGTAATTGCGTAAATGTGAAATTCTAGGGAAATTTCACTTCGAAATCTAAGGAAATAATTTTTTTGGGCAGAGCATCGCTGATTTTGAATGTAAGAAAATGGCGGAATAAAATATAGGATGGCTCGATGACTTTTGTGTGAGAAATTGAGGCGTTTTTTTATTCAAGATTAACTGCTTTTAATATAGAAAAACATTGGTAAAATGTCCACATTTTACCGCTACTGTTATTGTATTTTAACAAAGTGCAATATAAAAACAATAAATCATCTTTTTCATTGCAAATACAAGTGACATCAAGCCTCAAATTTTGTGTTCAGGCGTGACTGTATTTTGTTATATGTACAACACATACAGAAACACTGGTATTTATAAGACACTGATCATGACGATTGTGTAATAACTTGTATAAAAAGCCCCTAATACTAAAAACAATTTGAAAATACATAAAACCAAATGTCAAATATGACACGACTTTAACCTCAAATAGGCAAAATTTATTGCAGATTATCCGCAAATATAGCCCTTTTCGTAAATTGTTGAGGACCTAAATTATGTTTCAATAAACACAATAACTATTATTTATCTAAATCTCTGTAAACAGTATGAAAATAAACCAAAAACACGAAATGTTGAATTGCATACGTGTGCACTTCAAGTCATTTCAAATGTCAATTCAATACAATACACACTATCACCAGGTGACAGGTTAGCAGTGACGTCACCACTCACCATTCCAGTAATGCCAACTTAACGTTGTGTTTTGAGGATGTGATGAATGCTAACCTTCAACCTACGAGAAGCCCATAAGGAATTTTTTTTCTCCTTAATACTATGTAGAGAATTTGGTACATTCGGCGACATCTGTCCGAGCAGTTGGGAACTATTACAGAGATCTGTATAAAGACTGAAGCGAGGGAAGCCCCGTATCATAATTGTCTCGAGAACAAAGAAAGTTTAAATTCTACCAATAAAAGATTGTGTAAAGCGATTAAAATGATCTGAACCAATCAGAGAGATTAGAGGCATGTAGAGTTCTGGTGGACTTTGATCAGATTGAGCGGCCTTGAATAAATTCTCACAGGAACGAAGGGTGAACGTACTGTATAATAAACAAACCTTTAGACAAAGGATTGGAGGATTATTGACCCCGGATCGTGTTTACATAAGGCGAGATCGAGAACTGGAGGTTTTGGGCGCCAAAAGTTTCAAATGGAAACAAAAAAATCTTAGACGGGAATGTTGAAAATAAATATCACCGATAAGGGCACGGAAAACGTAACATGAATGGTCCCAGGGGACGATTTGATTAAAACCGACCTGTAATGATGGCAAAAAACGGGTGGAATCTCGGAAAATTTCAAAACTGAAGATAATAGCCTGGGAAAGGGGGGAAAAACCCTATTTATATGGTGATGGAACGGTGAAACGAAGTAATTAGAACCAAATATCTCAAGAGAAAACTAATTGAAACTACTTGAATAGGTACCGATATAAGGATTACTCTGTTCTGACAACACCATTCACAACAAACAGGAGATTGAGAAAATTATATATCTAAGACCGCAGTACATTTTGGTCACTCTACAATTAAAGCAAATCGCAGGAAAAGATGCTTAACGTAGTCTGACGAAAGGAAAAATGAAAAATATACATAAAACAGTGGAAAATTATTGTTATCAATTCTAAATGAAGCGGAGATATTAGAAAGACAATTTTTAGAAGAAAATTTAATAAAAAGATGGTGGTTTCATTGGGGCATAGAGCATGCGAGAGCATGGCTCGGTGTACTAATTGCAATCTCAAAGGGAATACAATTAGTATTGTTAAGTGTCTGGGGTCGAGTAACAATACCGGACAAATTACGGATGATTTTATTCAACAGAAATGGTCGTTTTATGTTATTTGTGCCGTTGAAAGGATCACATAATTGAGCTTGACTACTGACAAAGTGGACGCAGGAAATGGTTGTCGACCACACATGTATTTTGTTTTCAAAAACAATGAAGATCCGAACATGCCTTTTATTTACACAAGGCCCATTATCGATTAAAAAGGGCCATAAAAATTAACATTGCTCTAACGTAATGTTTAGACTATAGAATTCCCATAAAACTTTATTACAAACACATTAACAATGACTTATTACCAAAGTACATAAAAATTTTAAATAAATACATGTCAATGAGAAAATTTATGTGATTTTCTACGTGAGAGAGATGTTAGGCTGGTTTCGGTCTAAAACATGAGATAGGAGATTATCAGAGATTTGACAAAAGGTCGTATACGGAGGAACCGAATTTGGGTTTTTTTCCCTATGAAGGTCTTGGTGATCAGAAGTCATTTTCCTGCGAAAGGAAAGCTTTAAGAAGTCTTTAAAACACCATGGTTTGATAAAGAACGGGGAGTTTTGTTGGGAGTTCGTTGATAGTCCGTTGGGAGTTGGGATACAGACCGGGGTCCAGGAACAAACGTAAAACTCTTTATTAAAAGTTGAAATTTCTACAAGTGTTTGCAAAGGAGTAAATTCGGTATATAATCTCCCTTTAAATTGAGGAATAAAAAAAATCCGGAAAAGTGCTTAAAAATAATACTTCGTAAAAGTTTGGGTGTTTAGTTTTATAATGAAAGTGTTTAAAGTCAGTAAATAAGAATTTAATAATATTCGGGTTTCTTTTACAACATATAGTTATTGACTTTCTAATATTTAACAAAAAAAATACAGTGTCTTAAAATAAATACAGTTTACCGGATAAAAGAAAACACATGACGCGATTATTTTTAAAACTAACTAAAGATGATATAATAATTAAAACTATAATTTTACTTTAAATTACTTAACATCGGTGAAATAAATAACAATAACGAATTTCTCGAGTGATGGTTTTGCGACAGTGTTTCCATAATAATATGCCTTAAAATTTCATTGTGAATTAAATAACGAATTATAATAAACAGTAGTGATAATAATCCGAACACTTAGAAAACGTACGTATCTACGGTTATTAATTCTAAAGTGATATTAAAATATTGAGAATAAATAATAATTTACCTAATTCCGGATTTTAAAATTAAAACATCTGAATTGCAATTTGATAAATCATTTTTCGAATTGAATGAAATAAAAACAATAGTTAATACGAGGTTGACAAACTAAGTGAAATACCGAAATGAATCTTAAATAGACAGATATTTGAAGAGTTTTTTTTCATCATCAGAGTCATTTATCAAGAAGACCGATAGGAATCCGTTAGCTAGGAAACAAAAAAAATGAAGCCTTGATCACAATGTCGTTGTCATAAAATTCCCGACTTCAAAAATTGTAATCGATCGAGGCTGGTAAGATTTAACCAATTATTAATTATTTTCAGAGACATAGAAGAAAGGAACGAGCGGCATCACCATAAAATCAATCGGAGCTTTAAAGTTTTGTCACTAACACACTGATAACAATTCTCACTTGCTCGAAAGTAGGTCAAATAGGAAATACCTGCTTTAGAAATACGCTAATTTATTATAGCTCATATAAAACGAATCGAGGCGCGTAGAACGTAATGAATGACTATTGAGGAATCCCCTTATTCTATATTTCGTATGCGGGAGTAACCGTGCGTCTTAAAATCAGGTCAAACAGGAAATACCTATTTAAAAATTAGGTCATACAAGTACTTGTTTTAGTTAGGTAGGTCTATTGTTTATTTAAGAGCGCATAAGGATATGGCGACATAAGATATCAGTTTGATTCGTAACCGAAATACCTATATTTCTCAAAACTAGGTCAAGCAAATTATACCTTAGTTGAAACTAGGTCATCCAGATACCTCTTAGGTTAGCAAAGTACCTACTTAAACGACCAATGTTTGGGTAAAAACTAGGACAAATAAAATATAAGAGTGTTAGTTAAACAATGAATCGTGTTTCAAAAGGACAATGACCGTAGAAATAAACAATCTCCAAAGTAGGTCAGTATACCGAAGGTCGTCTATGTGAAGTGTAAACAAATAAACCATAAAAAATGATGTATCTATCCCTTATCGTTCATTCGTTCATCGGAGTTAATTAACTATTGACGCAATGTAATTAGGTATTACTCGGTGTGATAGAAATGCGCCTCTCAATCAATTTTAGGTACATTGGCATATTTGTATAATAATAATAACAATAATAATAATTTATTCCAGTATGTATGCAGGGGAAGTGCAATGCAATACATCCCATATTTTAAAATTACAAAATAAAGACAATAATAAGATGAGGGAAAAATAATTAACAACAACACATACATTAAATAAAACAAATACCTATTAGCTTCCTTTTACCAGCATGATTAGGGTATGTTTATATAACCTTCGATTGTGTATCTAAAATTCCGATTGGAGTTCAATGTCACCCATTGACACAGTCAACTAGATTCCATCAACAAATAAATAAAACAAGGCATAAATGCCAAGGGACAAGTTTATCAATTATAGCTTACGACGAAACCTGCATTCAATATGTGATAGCGACATCGACGTTAAATTCATTCAATTCTAAACAACTTGATTATACTAGAGCGATCGCCAATAGGTAGCATTGATTCAGCGTGCAAAATTTCGCAAAGTAAAAAATACTGCGAATAGCCTCAAATTCAAAGAGAGTTTACCACAATTATTCAGGAGGTCATTGATTCAAAGACGACTTGATTTATCTCATTCTTTAAATTTCTCTTATAGGAAGTAGGTATCCAGGAATCCATAATCATCCGCAATCCTAAATACCTAACACACGAGGAACTAGTGACCTCATTTAAAAAACACTGGTGTTCAAATACTCATACAGTCCTAAATCCTGAATTTGCACACGTATCTAGACTTCAAGGCTTCTGTATGTGAGTATGAGCTATCCGGAAATGTAAGTGTCAACCTTTCTGGTCGGAGAGCTTTGATCTTGTGGCGGTATTGTCGAGGTGGGCATACGGGGAAGAGGAAGGACGTATGCGGACAGTACGCTGACGCGGCATTAAAGCTGCAGGTTATTTGCATACCGTAAGTCCTTGTCGAACCTGAAAGCAAACATAAGGCTCACGAGGTGCGTTTTATGTCAGCTAGTCAGAAGTGGGGGAGCGTATTGCTAATGGCTAGTCACGTGGGAGTATGGATTCGCCTAAAACAGCTGCGTGCCACATTCAACGGATAGAGGCATGATAAGGGAAGACATGAAATACCCCTTCTAGACTCAGTAGAGTTAAATTCAATCCGGAGGAGACGGAAGTCGGATTCAGACAAAAAAACGGCATGAAGACTAGGTATTCCCCCTGCTGGCGTGAAGGGCCCCTTTCATAGCATGAGACGCCCGTTGAAGAGGGTAAAACTCGGATCTAAGGATAAGCCTAGCAAACGTACTGGGGAGAATCCGGTTTGTAATTGTTGTTCATCGGTTTTCACTTGGATAGCGGAGGAGCCGACTTTTCAGCAAACATATTATCCCCATATCCATCCATGTCCATCCATTCCTACTTTTCTACAATTTTGCTAATACTAACCATAAATACAAAACACTATGTTAGGAGAAGTTGCAGACAAGGACTTCGAGTGATAAAACTGGACCTTCAAATACGATCATCCTACAAAGGTAAGGTTTTCTTTCTTGAAATGTTTAATTTATTAACTGTTGGTTTATGTTATCGACGCATCAGCGGTGATAGGAAGAATTAAATAAACAAACAAAATTCCTACGGAAATCAAGTAGACACGAGGTTTAAGGGTGAGGCTAGTTTATCAAACTCGGTTTAATATACTAAAATAATAATAACTAAATAGATCGGAAAATTCTCACACTTTCTCTAAAAGAATCTAGGGGTTACCACACGTAATACATTATCTTCTCTACATATGTGAGCATATTAAGTATGCAAACAGGTGTAAATTCTAAAATAAAAAAATACACAACGAAGAATATAGAAATAATGTGAACAAAAAATCTTAAATCTTGTTTACTGCGAGAAAATCGCAGGGATTTGAGAAAATATGGTAGGTTCAGCTACATTATAAAGTATAGGGGTTAGAAAATCACGAGCCTGAGGTAGAAACAAACTGGAAAGAGGGTTAAGTCAGGCCATCATACCTAGGGGTGTGATCAGTGGGACATAAGGGTAGAATTGTGAACGTAGTTACGAGATTTGAACTACGAGGTAGAAGCTTAGAAAAGTTAATCAATTAGGTAGGGTTCATCACAATTGGTGTCAAAGCCAGGGGTGGCGGACCATTACAAGGAGAGGTTTAAAAATGCACTTTTTAATAATTTTTTAAAAACTCTGCGTTTAATATTATGAAATAAAACTTATATATTCAGAATCTGCGTTTATTGGTCTATATGAACATATTTTTTTAAAGCCATAATATTTTTCACTGGAGTTTCTTATTATTTTCCTCAGGGAATCCTGTGTGGAGTAGACGTGGGCAAAATTGAATGACTGAATTAAATGAATAAATTCAATCTTGTAACACACTCGATCTGATTCTCATTTTCAAAAGGAATTAAATCTTTATTCCTTACCCTTGGCCTTGCATCTTACGATTTTTTAACAGCACCATATTTATTTTTATTTCGATTAATTTATTTTACAGTTAAATATTTCATATTATATTGAGGTAAGAAAATAATAATGTACTCTATAAATATTGTAGTGTTTCGTAGGGATTAAATTAAATATTATTCTGGATATTTGTTGCGCGGATAGGTACACCTACTACAGGCGATGCGCGCCGCGAAATTGCCTATCACGTGTGATGAGTAGTATCCCGCGCAGTAAATCTTATACCTACAAAAAACCCCGTAGGCCAGAGTCGAAGACCCAAATAATTCTGAGCTCCGAGAGTCGCGTCTGTTTCACAGTTGTCACGCCAGTCCCGTCAGTCATAGTCACGGAGGAATCGTTCTGTGCGAACTCAATCCGCAACCCCAATCTCTGTTTCGCTTATTCAAGGAATCAAAACATTTATTTCTTATTCATTTGTGACGTAGTAGTCCCACGGGTCCCGGGTCCCACGTGTCGAGTCGATCCGGCCGGTCCGCGGAATGCAAGTTATTCAAGTCACAGCAAGACAAAAGACACTTATTAGTCAGAAGTTCCTAATTCATTTCTTGATGCCCGCCGAGAATCGGTTCGTCGTTAGTCCCCGCGCGGCCAAGCCGTCATCTTAGGGTGAAACTTCCCACTTCGGACCCTGAACGTTAATAAAAATCTAAAAGCGAAAGTTAATCCTATGTTTTTTCTCCCTCACACGTGCGTAAATTGTGATACAATGCTTGTAGAAACAAAACGATGTTTATCTATATTATTATTATTTTTTTATGGTATCTGTCTCTGTCTACTCTAGCCGTAAACAATACATCAGTCGCTATCGAACCGTGATACTGATAAATGATAATCGAGCGGTTTGTTCCTTTATATTTTGGTAACAAATTATATGACGCGTGTCGCCAGGGCTTTTAATTAGATTTTATTCGGCGCGTGGTATTAACTTCACCATTGAGGTAGGTGCATTTAAAATATATATATATATATATATATATTTGAGTGAAGCTTATTCCAGGTGACCGGTCCGGATATACCTATGAAAGCGCGATAATAGTATGGCTTTTATGTGAATTCCGCCCAAGTCCCGTCTGGAGCTAATGAAACTATGGAATCCCCAATTGGGATATTTTGCGAGGCTAAAGGTAGTGGGAAGTTTAGATCACGTGAAGTGAAACAATTTTAAGATTAATAAATAAATAAAAATTAGTAAAACCTTAGGAGTTAACCACAAAAACTGTTTAATTTTAAGATTTAATTGATAGCCTAATATAAACACATTTTTCTTGTCAAAAATTTGTCTTTTGGGCAAAATAATATCTAAGTACACATTGAAATATTTCATTAACCTCGTCGCGCGTCGTTTTTAGTACCTACGATTTTTCAGAACAACATAATTTACCCCAAGAAGAGTGCTTTGCGTAGTGAAAACTTCTTTATCACCGTTGTGATTTGAAACTCGATGAAACGAAAAATAACGACACTAAAAAGAGCAAACACATGCATCTAAAGGAGAACTAAGAAATAAAGTAGTCTGCGAGAGAATGAGATAGCATTATTGTTCTCCTCTTTGGCTTCGTAGCCTCATAAAATATAAGCGAGGGTTTTTTTTTTTGGAATTAAAGGAATGAATAAAATGAATCAATTCAAAAGGCCGAGGGAATCACAATGAATCGATTCACTCCTGGGAATGAGTCTGCCCATGTCTAGTGTGGAGCTAATGTAAGAAAAATGAAACACGGTAAGCCATAGGAAGAAAATAATTCCCCTCAAGGCTTTTGTCATCTTTAGGTATACCACGTAGAAGGTCTTTTTAAGAAAGGAAGGAGAGGGAGTTTAAGGAATGAAAAAGGTGTGAGAGGTCGTTTCTTCCGATCCGGCCCGCCATGCAGCAAGTGGGCAAGACACAGAAAAATCTCACCCCCATGAGCCCCGGCACCCCTGCTTAGTCACCAAACATAGCGAACCACTTGGGGTGACCTGTGGCAGAGGTGTTGGTTATCCAATAAATGGTTCCCGGGACGGCGATACCCATATCCGATTCCCTAACTGTAAGGTCAGGTTAGGTTACATGGTTCATGTTGATTTTCTCACTTGAAAGGCCTGGACTCTCCGTAGAAGCGGTGCTCGGTGAAGACGAGCAGCGCGCCGATGTCCCTGCCGATCTCGACCATATTCCCGCGGTACAAATGCCTCGGGTCGATGGTCCACTCGCCGCCGAGCATCAGCAGGATTGGAGAGTTGTCACTCTTGAAGAATTCCTCGATAGTGAAGTAGCGCTGCAAGAGAGCCAAGAACACATATCAACGTACTCGTCCATTCTTCACTAAACGTCTTTCGTAGGTTAAAAAGGTTTCGTAAACGTGAACATTAATGTTCATGGAAGATCAACTTATGTATGTGATATCTGTAAATTTATTTGCGGTGAAATGGCTTCCTGTCAACAACAATTCGCTGATATCAAATTTATGCGGTTTTGTCAAAAGACGAAAGGGCCCCAATAAAGAATTGTAATGGAAGTTGACTTGAGAGAAACAATTCTGCATGTGCTCCTCCTTAGTTAACGTTAGAAGAAAATGGAGTTCTTTGATTTTATCAGAATGACAGACAGAACATAGCAACCGACTTGGAATTCAAATACGTCATGTTATAAATAGAAATGGACCGATAATAATTAAAAAGAATGATTCCATTTTCAGAAAGCTTTTTTCCACCCGTAAAATGAATAATAATTTGCAATAATTGTTTTCGTGGGTGGTGGATAGTGCTTATTTGAGTTTTATCTGGTGTTATTTTTTAAACTATATTTTAGGGGAAAATTAGAGATTTTAGTTAAAATAAAAATACTAGTTTCTTACGGAAAAAAAAATCCTTCGAAAACCTGTCTGAATTTTTACATCTTATCGGCATTTTGGTACTATTTCTTACGGTAAGCGTCTCAACTTATCAAACTAATTTCATAAGATTTGAGAAAGCTGTAAGTTTACGCGGAAGTGATTTTTTTAAACTTAAACTCCGCACAGGAGGCCCCGAGGGAAAAAATCCCTCAGTGCCTATATCGTCTAAGGGGATGCCGTGTCGAGGGTCATTTTAGGGAAAGGTAGGAGAGGAAGTTCTGGGAAGTTAAGGTATGAGGAGTGGGTAGGAAATTGGCGATCAATGTGACCAGGAATGACAGACGTACGAATCTAGCCCTTCCACTGCGGTGCAAAGCGATGTACCGAGAGAGACTGAGACTGCCCTGACGCTATACGAGTAAACTTGTTATCTATATACATACCTCCGAAATATACAAGCCGGAAAATTTTATTCTGCAACAATCACTTTGCTATGAATTCTGTAATAGAAAGAATAAATAGGTTGGGCAATAAACTAACTGATGTCGCTGACATATTTAATTATAACTTTGATACATTCAAAGCCAAATTAGCCAACCACTTTTTAGATGTATATAATGAATGAGAAGTCATTTTTATTTTATTTCAATTTTATTTTGTTTTTTTTTTTTTTTTTTTAATTGTTTGTATTCTAGATGCAAACAACGAGTAATTAAGTAAAAATGAATGCGTTTTGATTTTTTGTTATGGTTTTCGTTTTCTTTATTTGTAGGTATCTGAATTGAACCTACGTCATCCATGTGGATTAACATTAGATATATTCTTAATTATAATATTGTTTTTATGCTTTGTTTATATATTTTGTACACTTTTTTCATTTATGTTATATTGTTGTTGTAAATCATAGACATCCAAATTTAATAGACCAGAAGGTACAGATGAGGGGTAAAACCAAACTATGGAGGGTGAAGAGGGGAAAGATGACTGTGATTCGTTAAAAAATCAATCTGACAGTATATAGGCATCTCGCATTATAATATAACCATTTAGTTCTTAAAAGCAATACTGCTTTTTAATGAATAGACCTTTTTACATGGGAGCGCGAATTGCCCGCCACGTTATTATCATATTTGCGTAGTCGAAATCGGCAAAGGAAAGTTCGCCCCTTTTCACACGGGAATATTTTGTTGCCATGTTTAGTTAAGACACTTTTACAAATGTTTCATAATTTACTTACCCCTGTAACCAGCGACGAGCTCACTGGAGAAACGCCCACATTCGCTACGTCCACATATATTAGGGTTTAATGTATAGCACAAGCTCTCACTTTTGTTCGTAAAATGTGCGATGTGACTAGCGCGCTGGTCAGCACAAGAATGATGACGTCTCATTTTTTAGATTCGTAAACCCAGCTTGCTCTAAGGCGGAGCTATAGCCGGCGCCATGAGGAGGGGGAAATAATACGTTATCACTTAGGGCAGGTCCAGATATATTCATATGTCCATGTTGTAAATGAAATTTGTATTCGATTGATAAAAGCTCAATATGACGTCAATAAATAAATAAATAAAGATGAGGTTATTTTTGAACAAAACTCAAAAATAAAAGTTACATTTGTTAAAGAAACAAAAAATCTAAGAAATAAAACCAGCTCCACCATTTATGCTGACATTGACGGAAAGACATACCACATGATGTTAAAGGAAGAAAAAATAAACATTGGACGGGACAGATGCATCATATCATGAAATGTTTTAAATGTAATGGGTTTAATCACAAGGCTATAGATTGCAGAAACCTAAAATCTTGTCCAAAATGCGCAAAACATCATGATGTAAAAAACTGCACCGATGAGGATATTCAGCGCATCAATTGTATAATGTCAAGTAATAGATTAGGATTGAAACTAAATAGTAGTCACTCAGCCATGAGCAAGGAATGCCCAATTTATAAAAGAAAATTAGAAGCAAAAATGAACAAAATCGCTTTTTTATAAAAAAAGGTTGCGAGAAAGATGAAATTATATACCTGAATATACAGTGTATCATAGCACATTACGAAGAGGTCAAAATATTTTTAGAGGAGAAGAAAAATTTTATGCTTATGATGAGTGGAATACGTTTGATTGAAGATATCAAAGAGAGCGAAATTAAATTTGAACATTATAATACCATCCGTTGCAACTCTCAGAAGGATATCCCAAAAAATTTTGGAAAAGCATTAAAGAATTAGTACATGGCGAAAACAAAGACGACATCAAAATAGCAAATTTCCCAAAAGAGATAAACGAAGAAAACATGTCTAATAGCTTTAATAATTATTTTATTGAAAGCAACACTCAAATTAACTAATTAATTATTATTTTAATAATAATAATTAAAAAATTAATTATTATTTTTTAATTTATAAACTAACGTTTAAGACAAGATTTTTATTAAGATTAGGCAATGAGTTGGGACAGCGCAAGGAAGAAGAAGAAGAAGAGTTTAAGAAAAGATAAGCAATAATTATCAGCCTGGAACACTCATCTACATTGAAAAAAGTTCCGAGAAAAGATACTTGCCGCCAACGGGACTTGAACCGGTGTCCTTCTGATTGCCGGTCAGGTGCTCTGACCACTGAGCTATGGCGGCTTAACTAATACCCGCCAAATAATTCAATATATACTAGTGTTTCATTCAACAATTACTGTTTATTATATTTTTTCCACCTGAAAACCACCAACTTTATTTTTGTGAGAGAGACATTGTTAGTGTTAAATCTCTCGCTAGGTGGCGTCGAGACAAATTATGTCTACAATTGTTGAATGAAACACTAGTATATATTGAATTATTTGGCGGGTATTAGGCGCCATAGCTCAGTGGTCACAGCATCTGACCGGCAATCAGAAGGACACGGGTTCAAGTCCCGTTGGCAGCAAGTATCTTTTCTCGGAAGATTTTTCAATGTAGATGAGTGTTTCAGGCTGATGATTATTGCTAAAAATAATTGTTAAAAAATTAATATCCAACATTGTAGTTAACCGCATAAATGATGATAACGACTCAAGTAAAGAATTATTGGTTTAAAGATAAATACATGGAGAATATTTATTTAACATTTTAAACAAAATTAAATCAAAGAATAGTTCTGATGGATTAACTATTAGTGTAATAAGAGAAGTTTTCCAGTTTGATCTTCTCCATTAAATATTATTAATGAGATGACTGAAGAAGTTTCCATGAGACCACTCATGGAAACTATCCACTATTAAACCGGTTCCAAAGGCTGAAAATACCAGAAAATGTGAAGAATTTCTACCTTAACAAAATATGAGCAGATTCTTGAAGTGATAATGGAAGAATTAATTTTGCAATACCTAGTTAAACACAATAAGTATCAAGGGCAATCAGGATTTAGATCTTAACTCATGCGAAACAGATTTGTCGAAAAGTGAAAAGATGAAATGAATGCTAATAAATTTATCTTAGCTATATTTTTGGATTTTCAAAGAGCATTTGAAACTATAGATCGAGAAATATTAATAAGAAAGCTTAAAGAAAATGGTTTCTCAAAGTTTCTTCAAATTTACTAAACTAAATTATTTTTAAAAATTCTTAAAAATCGGTCTAGCCGTTACGGAGGAGTGCGACCACAAACACCGTGACACGAGATTTTTTATTTTTTATATATTGATAGAAGATAACATTATGATTACCTGCGCATTCAACGAAACACATTAAACACAAGAGCGTGACGCTTTGTAGGTACTATACGTTGGTAAGGTTTCATTCTATCTCATTCTCTCGTACGCTTAATCCTATAGAAGTACGTCCGTTTAAATTGAGTTTCAAATCACACAGGTGCTAAAGAAGTTTCACTTCAAAAAATCAAAACACAAGCAAAGTAAAAAGGAATATGTTTACCATATTAAAGGTCGCATTGGTGGAGCCCTGGTGATCCAGCGGCTGCGTGATCCAGAAGGAGTTCACATCGCCCGCCTCGGCCCCGATCCCCCGCTCTGGGGGTGGCGGGCCGCGCCTGCTCCAGAAGCTCAGCAGCCTGCGAGGCTTGCTCTTCTCCGCACTGACCACACACCCTCCCAGCACCAGGCACAGGGATAGAATCGTGAAGACGCGCATCCTGTGGGCAACAATATCCTTAATACGTGAATTTACAGCTTTTGGAGCGGCGTATTACCATCAAGCCCCAGAATCAAAAAAGAAAGTTATGATATAGAAATATGGGGTAACACATGCATTACGTACTTACGAATAATACAGAACAAAGTTATTAAAAAAAACTCTTCAATTATAACCTATACCCTTCCACAAAAAAACTGTTCCAGGAAATGAACCTTATGATAATGAGAACATATTTGAAAATAAGAACATTCTACGAATATAAAATATGCCTTTGAATCTACAAAATACAAAATGGACTTATTAGTCCAGTAACTTTGTCGCCTGAATGTATGGGGTAGTATGCGTTAAATCCGGTAGTTCTGATTTTTTGCAGACTTGTTTATGATGTTGGCCTAATGAATAATCCAAGTTTTCGACCTCGAGCGCCGAACGCAACTTTGTCAAAAATCGAAAAAACCGCGAAAAAATCTTTATTTTTTTTTAATTTTAGCGATTATAACCCTAAAGGACTAGATTTTGAAAAAACTTTTTTTGCGTTTTTTAAAGTAAACTAAATTTGCTACAATATCATACTAGAATTGTCTCTGTAAACCTAATAGTTTTCGAGATTAAGCCTTTCAAAATTTGTGACCTCGAGCGCAAACCGCGAAAAAAACGTTTTTTTTTTTCAAACTTTGGCGATTATAACCCTAAAGGACTAGTTTTTGAAAAAACTTTTGTATGATGTTTTTAAAGTAAACTAAATTTGCTACAATATAATACTAAAATTGTCTCTGTAGATCTAATAGTTTCCGAGATTCAGCCTTTCAAAATTTATAATTTTTTCCGAACTTCGCAATTTTTTGCAATATTTTAGACGTCACTCGAATAACTCTAGCGGGAAGAGTTTCAATTACCTCCGACGTGTGAAGTGGACATTGGCATGGTGTATCTACATAATATCTGCCATGAAGTCGAAACGTACTGTGAGGTTACTACTGCAACAACTGAACAACATGTTGACATGCGACCGTCTCGTGTCACCAGAGTTGAATCAGATACTGAAAAACTCTGTAGATGGTTTGCACAGCACCCTCCATTCCTTACAGCAGATTTTATTATGTCTATCAGCAGTGGCCTGGTTGGAGAATCTAGTATCAACAGCCACATGGCTCTAGAGATTGGGAGAGAATCGATGCTAAAGATGGTTGGCCAGAACTTCCAGGAAGTGAAATTCAAACGTAAAAACAATGTGGTGTCCCTTTCTTCAGCTGTACGAACTATTACTGTTGGCAATAAACAGGTAACTGTTGATCCTCTAACACTGTTTCACAGGATGTTTGTCTTAAAACAATTGGATGAAGAATTGCGAGAGTTCTTCACTTACGAACTGTCACCAATCTCAATGTCATTGTTCTCTGAAGAGGGGATGAGAAAGGGCACAAAATCCACCTTGTATTCAGTATTTGAACCTGTAACCTTAAATGAGAAGCAAGGGTTAACGAAGTTTGTAGTAGTGGATGGAGGGAATCTACTTCACAAAGTTTTGTGGCCTCGAAGCTCATCATTTGGTGCGATAGCTGACAGATACATACAGTAAATTACTGCCCACTATGGCTCAAATGTGGCAGTAGTTTTCGATGGTTATCCCATAGATGGTGTGCAGAAAAACACAAAGAGCTCTGAGCGTCTTCGAAGAGCCAAGTTACACTCATCGCAAGAGATAATCGTTGATGAGAAAACCGTGGCACAGGTTCCGCAACAGAAATTCTTGTCAAATGACAAAAACAAGATTCGTTTCATAAAACTGCTGACAATTAAAATGGGAAATCATAACATTCAAGTACTCTAAGCAGAGGAAGATGCTGATAGACTCATCATCACTACAGCTGTAACTGCTGCCTCTACCTATGATATAGTGGTAGTCGTTGGTGAGGACATTGACTTGCTGATCATCCTCACTGCGATCTCCAACCAACGTGAAATTTTTTACAATAAATGTGGAAGAGGCAAAGCATCAGATGTCATGTATTCCAGCATCGCTTCTTCAAAATCCTTTTTTAAAAACAGAGCTTTTCCTCTTCATCCATGCCTTTAGTGGTTGTAACTCGACATCCTGCTTCTTTGGCTTAGGGAAGATACAAATGATGTCCATAGTCGAAAAAAATCCGGACGTTAAAAAGCAAGCTGCGATTTTTCTCGACACCAACTCTACACCTGACGATATAGCAGCAGCAGGAGAACGAGTCATAATCGCTCTATACGGAGGTAACCCCAACACCCATAACCTTGACGAGCTGCGGTACCAACTATTCGCCAGGGCTGCGACGAAAACCAGCTTCAATCTAGCCAGGTTACCTCCTACACGAGACTCTGCTCGATTTCACTCCTTGCGGACATACCAGCGGATGATTTCTTGTGGCTGCACGAAGGGTTGTGGGAACGCGTGCAGCTGCAGGAAGGCAGGATTAAAATGCTTATCAGTCTGCAGGCACTGCAGCGGGGCCTCTTGTGATAATATACCGGATGTTGAAGTAATAGATATCCCAGAAGGCGACGATCTGTCCGACGTCAAAATGAAGGTTGACTTGTGGGCACAAGACGTCGACGATTCTTCACCATCACCAGATACGGACGAACTTCAACCGGGACCTTCCAAGAGGGCTAAATTATTTTAATTTTTTACTTCATTATTCATAGCTTAGCTTAAACATCACCATCTTATCATAAAAGTAGAGGGCTTTGATAGTATAATCAGGGTCAAAATTCATTCAAAACGACAGAATTGCAAAAAATTGCGAAGTTCGAAAGGAATGATAAACTTTGAAAGGCTTTATCTCAGAAACTAGTGGGTCTACAGAGACAATTTTAGTATCATATTGTAGCAAATTTAATTTACTTTAAAAACGTCAAAAAAAAGTTTTTTCAAAAACTAGTCCTTTAGGGTTATAATCGCCAAAATTTGAAAAAATAACGATTTTTTCGCGGTTTTTTCGATTTTTGACAAAGTTGCGGTCGGCACTCGAGGTCGAAAACTTGGATTATTCATTAGGCCAACATCATAAACAAGTCTGAAAAAAATCAGAACTACCGGATTTAACGCATACTGTGATGTATAAAGTTACTGGGCTATATACACACAATCACAACATTTATAAAAACGTCACAATTACACGAACATTATTCTAGACAACATAATAAATTGTACGCCAAAACTGCCAAGACTGAAAGTGTCAATAGAAGCATTAGCCACGAGGGCGTACTCATATATAATCTCCTCCCAGATAACCTAAAAATGGAGAAGAATATAATTACCTTTAATTTTTTTTATTTAAACTTAAATTATTAGAACAAAATAAAAAATATTACTACTATACAATACACTACTTTATATGTATACTACTCTGTAAAATAAAAATAAAATGATGAGTGATGCGTTTGATATATGGTGACAGGGGAAATCAAATCCACTAAAGGTTTATTTGTGTAAATAATGGAAACAATTCATGGGGACGGTCTTGTACCCTTAATCGAGTTGAGTTTGAATCTGTAGTTGGTAGTTGAGTTTGAATCAAGTACTGCTGATGTACTGTATCAAAATTCAGGGGTAAAGTTTTACACTAATAATACTAAAATCCGATCCGGCCTGCTATGCAGCTGGGGACAGGCGCATCCACAGCCACAATCCGGACAAACCTCACCCCATGAACTCGGGTATCCCTGCTAATTCACCAAACGTGGCGAACCACTTGGGGCAACCTCGGCAGAGGTGTTGGTTATCCAAGAAATGGTTCCCGGGGCAGCGGTACCCATACCCGCCTCCCAAATTAAGTACGTGGTGCTCCGCTCGATTGAAGAAATCAACCTTGACCGCTAAGTTCCTTCCCAATAGATAATTTTCTTTCCGTTACATGCGTCGTTTATGAGAAACATCAGAATATTACCAGGGGTTAAAATAGAGATATTGTATCAAAACAGTTGATGAGTCTATTGCTTGATCGCTTACGAGAGCTGTGCCAACCGTCCCCATATCAATATTAAAGTACATTTGAACATAAGTGTAGGTACGTACGTCATTTAATGTAAGGCTATAATAAGCGAAATAATTAATACCTTTATCATCAAACCCTCGTAAATCACATACCACAGTGATTTACGACAGTTAATAAAAATATGTATTTTTCTATTTTATGTGTGATAAACTTTATCCATATTTAAGCATAAATAAATCTATTTCAGAGAACTAATAAATATATGCGCGAATAAACATAACAACTTAACTTATAAATTACTAGCTGGTACCCGGCATGCGTTGCAATGCCATTCAAAGAAATTTCTCCCTGCATTTCCTTTCCCGTGCGTCCCCGTTCCCTTCGACCTTCCCCGCCTTCCCCCTCCCTCGAACCTCACGAAAATAAAAACCAAGATATTTTATTAGACAAAAATGTATTATAAACGATATCGTAACCTTAATTTTTATTGTTTCATGTAAACAATAAAAAATAATTATTAAAAGAATAATAATAATAAAATTCCCAAAGTTCAAATATTTTTTCAAATCGCGGTCAGAAATTTTAAATTTATACAGATATACGTTTTACTTATTGTGTGGTTGAATTTTAGATATGAATATCTTCTTCTTGGTGTGCCGTATCAGGTCCCCCCGACGTTGGCGATCACTCTTGAAAATGTCTCCCTGTCTTGCGCTGCCCGGAATAGCTCCTCCACACTTCTAATAATATATTTCGCAGCCAAGACATTTGTCTCCTACCAGGCCCTCGGCGACCCTATATCTTGCCTTTCAATATTAAATGGAGCAAGTGATTCTTCTCCCCTCGAAGTATATGACCCAGATATGAAATTTTCCTGATTTTTATTAATGTAAGCAGTTCTGATCAGTTAATATGAATATAAATCGTGATTATTTCTTTAAATAACACCGTTAAGACCATTTTTTTCACCATGACAGTAAGGGAGATACAACGATTTCTATGAGGATCTATTTCTAGGACAAATTTGGTTTCATGTGATTAAACGGGTAAACTGGGTTTTAGCGGAAAATAAATATGCAATTATTAAACCAGAGAAATGTTCTCACCTGAATTTCGCCAACAAAAAGTGACAGTTGTTTTAATTGCCTTGTATTTATTGGTTCTACGGCGACTTATCTAATGAATACAGTGCTTTTCAATCTATTAACAAAGTAGACATGTTCAACTGTACGGAATGTTATTATAAGAAACTAACTAACCAATTAGCTATCCATCACGCCGATTCAGAAAGGGTAGACCGAAAAGACGGACTGCCAAACAATTCTGTCTAGGCCCACACTCCTTACCAGTGTATATTTGGGTTAGTAATTCTATGCAACAATGCCAATTTATTGATATTTTTAGGTAATTGTTTGACTTTTGACAATTCGGAGTGTCAATTCGTAGAAAATATCTTCAAAGTTACCAGCGAATATCATTTCTTATTTATTTATTTGTCAGAATAATAGAAGTGAATGTATGAGACGATGTATGAATTAGAGTGAGGCAAAGAGTGTGTGCCAAGACCGACTTGTTTGGTGGTCCATCTTCTCTGCCTACCCCTGCGAGAAACGGCGTGAGGGTTAGTTAGTTAGTTAGTTAAACATACAGCTTTTACAGTGATAAATATACAAGTGAACTGAAGTCAGACCACAGAAGTTTCTTATGCTAAAATTCATTGGAAAAGAAGTTTTAATACGTTAAAATTAATTTTGGTTTTTTTATTTTTTTATTTTTTTTTTATTTATTTTATTTTAAATGCACATTTACAGTTATACATAACCAATAATAAACATACATTTTATAGGAAGGTTATAGGAAGGGGAGAGGAAGAGGAATATAGGAAAAGGATAGGAGATGCTCCCGATACATTCTTAACTCTCATATTAATAATCGATCGTACGCGTTACTTCGTATCGGGATTTCTTCAGGTTATTACTAAAAATGTCAATACTGTGAAATTTTCTATTATATTGTGAACACACACGAGGAAATGGGGATTTTTTCAAATATCGGATATTATTAATATAAATCGGATTGTCAGGTTGATCTTGACGGAATATGAAAATTTATTAAATGGGTCCAAGCCAAGCCTTTATTTAGAACTAGCTTTTTCCCGCGGCTTCGATCGCATGGTATTAGAGGGGTTCCCACTCCACCTCCTCCACCTCCGTTGGAATAAAAAAGTTATTATAGTTACGAATTCACCGAAAATAATTAAAATGTGAGTTTTGAGTAAAGAAAAACTATTATGGTTTTGTACCGCCTTAAGAGGGTATAAAAAGATAAAACCAGAAATATGTCATTTTTAAATCAGATTTTAGACGTACCTATTGATTCTTTCCCACAAAAAATTACAAATTGATCTCGAAAGATTGTTATTTTATCTAGGAAACGCATGTTTTAAATATTGAGAAAAATATATTAGTTTTAGTATAACAAGGTTATACATTATATTATTGTTTAGTATTATAAGGTTATAGTATAATAAGGTCGTTGGCAGATTTGTTAAATTTTCAAAAGAGATTTTGTATTATACAATACCCAGTTCAAATCATGTAAATCAGTTCATTTTCTGGGAAACGCATGATTCAGAAAATAAATTTTAATTTAAATGAAATCATTAAAAAATATATACGCACATGTGTTTCTTGAAAAAAATTGGTCCGTTTGTGTATTTACAGACTAATAAATTTTAGATTTTTTTCATTAAAAAAATTCATTAATCTTGACGAAAATTGGTTCGTTTGTGTATTTATTTGCGCACTTATAAACTAAAAAATTTCCGATTTTTTTTACATTCTTATTTATCTTAGACATTATAGAAAAATGTTAAATACTTATGATCAAAAATAATTATCAAAATACATAATTTTAATAGTTTTATCATCACGCCTTTTAGCATTTTTGGTTGTAGTTATAAAAAGTAGTTATAAATTAAAGCAAATTTGGAATGAAATAAAATGGATATCATCATTACATGGTATAAAATGAAGTCGCTCAAAATGTATGTGCGCATAGATCTTTTAAACTACGCAACGGATTTTCTTGCGGTTTTCACCAATAGATAGAGTGAATTCAAGAGGAAGGTTTATATGTATAATGCATGCTTATTATAGTAGAGAAAAGCCGAGAAATTCAAATATTCAATTTAGGCAGCGGGCAGCTGGCAAGCGGGTGGTGTGGATTTAGTAAAGGTTGGGTAATGGCATTGTGTTTTGTTAACAGCAACGTGTGGCCGGGTCTGCTAGTTTAGTTATAATTTAAAAGAGCTGGTACGGAGATTAATTAAACTTTCTCATTTGAACCGTCCTGTACGATCGTAAGAACAACTTTCGACGAAATGTGGATTTTCGGCCGCTGGCTGGTTAAACGCTCTAAGGCATTAAAAGCAAAATTTCGATTCTTAATGGTGGTGGTTTAAACCAAGGCAATGCGGAGTGTATTTTCCACATCGGAAAGTATCGGAAATATACTAAACTTTATTTTTAATTAATTCCTTGTGAAATAACATAAAACAACGTAAAAGCGCATATGGGCGTGTAAAAGACCCGGAAAATAAAAAGGTAACGATCGCAACTGGGAATCGAACCCAGGATCTCTACTATCTGATCAGGACTCGTTCTTGTGTTCAACAACTCGGCTGTGGAATGATTTGCCGGCCTCTGTGTTTCCTCCTTCCTACAACATGGGTCTCTTCAAGACCAATGTTCATTCCTTCCTCTCCTCAAAAAGACCCTCCACACAGCATCCCAGATGACATAGGCCAAATTGCTGTTCTCATTCTCCCAACCATCATACGTTTTTCCTTCCCAGAACTGCCTTTCCTTATTTTCCTTAAACCCAATAGCAAGTAATTTCAATAAATAAAAAGTTTTTTTTTCTTAAAGCCAGCCATCCGAACACAAAATGAATATATAAGGTCCATATAAAGGCTCCGGCTCCTTGGGGCTAAAAAGACCATCCACCCAGCATCCCTAAAGATGACATTAGCCCTGATGGAAATTATTTTCCTCAGGGCCTCCTGTGTGGAGTTAATGTAAAAAAAAAGGACAACGTCTGTATTTACGTCCATTGTGGCCCATTGTTTACGTCATTTTTTACAATTTTTTGAGCTTATAGTTATTTGAAAAAGTGTCCCCTCTATCTGGTACGGTACTCGGATTTCTCATAAACACAAATATATACAACAAATCAAATATATATCTCTACATATTATAAATTAAAGTCCCCCGCGTCGTCTGTCTGTCTGTTCGCGATAAACTCGAAAACTACTGAACTGATTTTTATGCGGTTATAACCAATAGAAAGAGTGTTTAGTTTTAGGTTTGTAATTTGTCAAGGATTTGTGTAGATTGGTTGAAACATAACGACAATTGTTAGAAGTGTCGAAAAAAGTCAAGCCGCCTTTTTTTTTTTTTTTTTACAGTGAATACCGCACAAGAATCTCAACTGCTCCCGTCTGGAGCCAGTGAGACTATGGCATCCCCAATTGGGGTATGTTGTGAGGCTGAAGGTAGTGGGGAGGGGAAGGAGGTGTGGAAGAGGAAGGTTGGGAAGTACCTGGCTATTCAGATCTGGTCACTAAACACGGCTAAAGCCATTTTCAAGCAACGTTTCAATTCTGAATGGTGGTCTGGTAGCTTTCATCGAAAACGCTGCCTAATCCTTTTGGGATATAACAAAACAATGCATGGTGGGATATTCCTCCTTTATACATCTACAAAAAAGTCTACGAAGGCATATATCTATCTTTTACGGATAGCTTACTATACCCATTCTATCTTCTAAACAAATGGTCACGTACATAGCGGTAATTGAAAAGCTATTTAGACGGATACAGCATTAATCCTAATTAACTTAAATACGCTAGTTACCCCAAGCATTTCATGCACATTATTATAATCTTTCACACCATCTCTACGTATTATAAATTAAAGTCCTCCGCGGCATCCGTCTGTCTCTTCGCGATAAACTCAAAGACGGCGGTGGTTATAAAGGTTGAATAACCATCCAGTAGTTGACGTTGTGTTTTATTAGTCACAGCAACGCGCGTCCGGGTCAGCTAGTATTTATATAATGCAGAAAAATTTGTAGTGAAAATAAATAAAAATTGAAGTTTTCTGTGTTACAAGTAGAGAATTTCAAAATGTCACAATAAATGTTGATTTATAGCATATTTAATATGTAAAACACAGACACGTGTAAATAATATTTGACTTATAGTGACCCTTCGCATGTTGATTTCTTTATTACCTTAAAACTTGCTATTTGGAGATATCTGACTTATCAACCGGACTATTGTATACACATTAAAGTATAAATGTAAGCATTCCTAAGGCGTTCCTAAGGCGTTCCAATGTCTCATATTGCTTTATTTCAACATGCTTATACTTGGAGGCGGGTATAGGTAACGTCGCCCCGGGAACCATTTATTGGATAACCAACACCTCCGCCATAGGTCACTCCATGTGGTTCGATACGTTTGGTGACCTAGTGGGGGTGCCCGGGATCATGGGGTGAGCTTCGTCCAGGTTTTGGCGGCGGATGCGTCTGCCCACCTACTGCGTGGCGGGCTCGACCGATAGAGACTGGTTGAGGGAGACCTTTTGATCTTTCCAGACAAGCTCTCTCGACCGAATTAGTTGTAGGGATGGATTCACATGTCCGTCACTCCTGGACACATTGATCCCAGATTCCTACCCACCCCTCATACCTTTCTCCTTCCCAGAACTTTTTATCCTTTCCTTCCTTAAAGATCCTTTACACAATATCCCCAAAGACGACACAGGCCTTGAGGGAAATTATTTTTCTCAGGGTCTCCTGTGCGGACCTAATGTAAAAAAACCTTTTTTTGTTTGAACACCTTACAAGAGTCTCAACAGCTCCCGCTGGAGCCAGTGAGACTGTGGCATCCGGCTAAATATAATACATATTGTTTTAAATGAATTAATTGTGCAATATCACAAATTAACTAAATAAAATTTGCGTTGCCGACCTTACTGCGTGGCGGGCCGGATATGGAGAGACTGGTTGAGGGAGAACTTACCTAGACCTCTCCTGCCGAACTCTCTTGACTCATCGCCTTGCACCGCAGTGGGAGGGGATTCATGCGTCCGCAGTCCTGGACACAATGACCCCCCTACCCACCCCTCACACCTTCTTTCTTCGCAGAACTTTCTCTCTTTCATTAAAAAAGACACTCCACACAGCATCCCCACACCCAATATTACATTCCATGGTCGCGGCGTATTGATGTATTTTCATTACATTTTTCAGATTTTCATATACGAAGGCTGGAAGAATTATTCGTAATTATTTTATTGCGATAACTGTTCTGAACACAATGAAATAATTTCTTTTTTATTTCGGTAATTTTTTTTTCACAATAACTCCACACAGGTGGCCCTATGGAAAATAATTTTCCTCAGGTCTTATGTCATATTTTTAAATGCTGTGTGGAGGGTATTTTCACGGAAAGAAAGGAGAGGAAGTTCTGGGAAGGAAAAATGTATGAGAGGTGGGTTGGAATTCGGAGGTCAATGGGTCCAATGGTGATGGACGTACGAATGCATAGCTCCCACAGCGGTGCAAGGCAATGGGTCGGGAGAGGGAGAGTCCCGCTGGAGAGGCCATGTCTCCAGTAGGACTCTCAGGGCAGGTCTCCCTCAACCAGTCTTTCCCGATGTTGACCCGCCAAGCGGTTAGTGGGCAAACGCATCCATTACCAAAATCTAGATAAACCTCACCCCATGAACCCTGCCCAGTCACCAAACGTAGCAAACCACTTGGGGTGACGTATGGCAGAGGTGTCGGTTATCCGACAAATGGTTCCCAGGGCGGCGGTATTTCAGGCTACGGTCTCCCAAAAACGGTGAGGTTGCACGATTATTGAGAGACATACTATTGAAATAAGGGTGACAAGGTTCATTCGCTGGTTATGTATTATATAATAAAGGACTTGTAATGGTGACTTTAGTATCCGTATTTTGTGTTGGTATTGCGTAGATTCCAGGTGTGGTTCTCTCCAGATAGTCTGCAGTCAGGTTGTAAGGTTGAGCTGCTTTATAGGCTTCCTTTTGTTCCACACCGAGGAACGTACAATGAGATGAGAGAGTAGAGTTGATACTGGATATTGTACTGTTTATGCTGGTGAATAATTTTACAGAGTGATTCTGGTCTGAACACTTGACTGGCGACAATAATTTAATGATTAAAGTTTACAGAAGCGAAAGACGACTTGATTTCCATGTTAACAAGCAGAGTTTAGGAAATAGAGAAGAATAATGTAGAGAGAATGACAAGCGAAATCAAAACACGCTGTTTTATAGACACAAAATAGAAAGCTGACGCGGTCACAGACAAAAAAGATTTTAGACAGACAATTTATTGCAATATTTTAGTAAGAGGTGGCATAGACGCGAAAGTTTAAAATAAGAGACTCTACACATCGAGATTAGAATAAATGATAAGTAAAAGTGTTCAGTGCTAAATGAATTTAAATATAAAATAGGACAATCACAACACATACCATCCAACAGGTGTTAAGCCAACTGTTGACAGCAATATGGTCACTAATACTAATGTTTGTATTGTCTTGTTGTTTCAGGTAAGACCCCGTCATTACTTTCCTCCTGAGACTGTGGAAAACTCACTACATAGGTAAAGTATGTTTTCTTTTCAAAAAAAGTTAATTCGCATTTTCTATATGTCTAGATGGTCTGCTTTAACCTCACCTGAATAATTGCGACCTTTCTTTATTAACCATTCTTCATAATCTCCTCTGATTAAAATGCAAGTATTCCCCCCTTTAAAATAAAGATAAAAACAACCTACTAAAGCTTCTCACGATACTGTACAGGAAAACAATCTCTGTACCAAGTTGTGCGAACAAAACACTGCTGCAATTATTTGATTTTGTACCTCTGCTATCTCTCCCCTTCCTACTGTCTACCTTTAATCTCTCTGATGGACCTCTCACCCGTCTATGTGTGTCTAATCACTCCGTCTGGACGGAGAAAGATGCTGGTAGTTAAAGTTGCCAGATATTTAAAGAAAAGGGGTGAGAGGGTAGCATGGTTTGGTATTATTTTTGTCTTTTATTTCGAGAGACTTTGTTCCAGAAGTATAAAGTTATACAAAATCTAATAAAAACGGGAAGAAAAATCGTTAATATCAATGGAAAATAAAATGAATATTGGTTTGAAGTACTAATACTGACATCTTCCTTAAAATGAAAACTTTCCACGCCTTTTGAATGTGACACTTTTTTTTACATTATAGTTTTATTTTAAGCTTCATACAATAAAAATATCCCTCTGGGCCTATGTCATCTTTAGGTATGTAATGTGGAGGGAAGTTCTGGGAAGGAAACATGTATCAGGGGTGGGTAGGAATCCGGAAGTCAGTATGTCCAAAAGTGCGGTGCAAGGTAATGTTCCGAGATAGCCCTGCTGGAGAAGTCAAAAGGTCTCCCTCAACCAGTCTCTCCCGAGCAGGCATACCACGCAGTAGGTGAGTAAACGCATTCACCACCAAAGCCTTGACAATCGCAATGAACCATTTGGGACGAATCATGTCAGAGGGTTAGTTATCCAATAAATGGTTCCCGGAACAGGGGTTCCTTTGCCCATCTTCCAAATTATTTGTAAAATATCGTCAAGAGAAATAATCAAATGCTATCAGAAATGGAAGGTAATGGAGTAAATACACACAGAAGAAGATATACTTGTAACTAATGGATATGCAATTTACTAAAAGTAGGGTGTGACATAAACAAGAATTATCTGTCACGGTTTTGATTTTATTTGAACTATTTATTATCCATACAACCTTGGGTGTATTGGCATCCAACGGATCCATGCAATTAACACAATAGCATGAGTTTGTTAGCCTTCTTTATTCCAACAGAAGGAATTTCATTTCCTACATTCTACGTTCATTATTTATTTCTTTCCGTTGCGCAATCCTCCAGAATCCGTTCAGTGGATATCTATTTCACGTTTCTTTATATACTTTATAAATTCCTAAGTAACTCTGTTCATTACATTCCCTTTATTCTTCGCGTTCTCTGATTTCTTTCACGCTTAACTTCATGAAACCATATTTATCCCTAGCGTTTGTGTTAATTCACACTGTTATTTTTTAAATTTAAATGGTTACATTTTGAGAGTAAGAAACATGTAACAATTTTTAATAACCTGGGAAAGGAATAAATCGTATATTGGACAAGGATTTTGGTAATATGAAAACGACGTGATACAGATATCACATAGTTTGTGAAGTGGTACTAATATCTGTGCCCAAATCAATAACTTCCCTTACCCACGGTTTTATTTTCCCACAGGTATTAAGTAAGGTATTTATAAAGTGTACAGGTTATCTTGAATCTAATATCATTTCAGGTTATCCTAATTGTTTCCTGTGAGAGGTTTTACCATCCCCACCCTTTCTGCTTCCTGGAGGGGGTTGGGTTAGGTTGGGTCTTGAGAGTTCAAAGAGTCTCCCGCAACTAGTCTCTCCTGATCTGGCCCACCAAGCAATAGGAAGGCAGACGCACATGCCTCCAAGACCTGGATAAACCTCACCCCATGAAGCCAGGCACCTCTGCTAAGGTACCAAAAGCAGTGAACCACTTGGAGTAACCTACAGCAGAGGTGTCGGTTATCCAACAAATGTAAATAATCCAGGGAGGTGGAACACATACCCGCCTCCGAATTGTGAAGTGAGTAATTCCGATGCACATGAGTTTTTACATTCACAGTAACAATAGGTACCTAAAATCACTAACAATTACACCGTTTCCCCACTGGCGTGGGCAGAGAGAACGGATCACCAAACAACTCGGTCTTGGCACACACCCTTTTGCCTCATTCACATTCATACATCGTCTCATACATTCTCTATTTTTTTAAATCACTTTTTAAAAAAATCTTTAAAAGAAATACAAATTTTCCCAGGTTACGATGTTCTGAAAAAAAAATTAAAAATCTCCTCCCGAAACAGTAAGCGGAAAATGTTGCTTGTGAGGGGGTGGTGAGGGTGATGGAGGACTTAACCAGTCGATAAATTAACTCACGAAGCCTGGTTGAGCCCCTACCACGATGCCTTTTTTACATTAACCCTATACAGGAGGACCCGAGGAAAATAATTTCCATCAGGGCTTATGTCATCTTTGGGGATGCTGGGTGGAAGGTCTTTTTAGCCCCAAGGAGCCGGAGCCTTTATATGGACCTTATATATTCATTTTGTGTTCGGATGGCTGGCTTTAACAAAAAAATCTTTTTATTTATTGAAATTACTTGCCATTGGGTTTAAGGAAAATAAGGAAAGGCAGTTCTGGGAAGGAAAAACGTGTGATGGTTGGGAGAATGAGAACAGCAATTTAAGATTTATTTAATCAGAGAATTCAAAGGGTTTCCTCAAACCGGCCTCTCCTGATCTGGCCCGCCACGCATTTTGTGGGATGGCGCATCCACCGCCAAGGCCCGAACAAACCTCACCTAATGAACCTAAGTACCCCTGGGTAACTGGGGCGCCGATACCTACACTATTGTAAACTCTCAAATTCCGCAATTATAAACTCGACTAAATCGTTAACCCAAATTGTAAACTCTCCTAAATTGTAAACTCCCCTAATTGAAAACTCCCCTAAATTGTGAACTCCCATAAATTATTAACTTCCCTTAAATCGTAAACTTCCTAATTTGTAGACTCCCCTAAATTGACTCCCCTAATTAAAAACTCCCATAAATTATTAACTTCCCTTAAATTGAAAACTTCCTAATTTGGAACCTCCCCTAAACTGTTAACTCCCCTAATTGAAAACTCCCATAAATTATTAACTTCCCTTAAATTGTAAACTTCCTAATATGTAGACTCCCCTAAATTGACTCCCCTAATTGAAAACTCCCATAAATTATTAACTTCCCTTAAATTGTAAACTTCCTAATTTGTAAACTCCCCTAAATTATAAACTCCCCTAAATTGTAAACTCGCCTAAATTTTGAACTCCTATAAATTATTAACTTCCCTTAAATTGTAAACTTCATAATTTGTATACTCCCCTAAATTATAAACCCCCCTAAATTGTTAACTCCCCTAAATTGTGAACTCCCATAAATTATTAACTTCCCTTAAATTGTAAACTTCCTAATTTGTAAACTCCCCTAAATTGTTAACTCCCCTAAATTATTAACTCGAATAAAATGAAAGGTGATAATAAAGGAAACTTGTAGCATGTGTTAACAAAATAATTGAAACTTTATTAAGAGAAAAAAATTATAATGAAATATTGAATAAGTGAAAAATTTATGTTAATAAAAATGTTTCAAAATCAAAATCATAATCATGCAGCTGTAATTAAAATAATATTTAATTAATCATTTGCACTCCCCTTTGTAGAATTCGGCGTATTCTGGAATAAAAATATTATTGATTTAAGGACAATAAACAGTCTTCAAAGAACAATAGAAAATAATCCTAAATTTGAAAACATTAGTTTGTATTTATACCATGAAATAAAGAATAATACAAGAAGTGCCTTGTGGGCGATTTTCGTGATCAAATAATAGTCCAGATTTCGGTCCATATTTTCATATAAAATTGTGTTACGCCTTGAATTAGAGATTATATAGGACGCCGTATACAATTTCTGAAATACAGTTTATGTCCCTACCCCTCCAGGCTACCAGGCTACCACAAATGCGTGAACTTTTAATCCAATATTTTAGTGATACTCCTGCCGACTATCTACATAAGCATTTGCATTTCTGCTTCGAGTTGCCTGGAGTAGGAATTGTACATAGTCCGGCATTCGGAGCCATACATAGAGTCTGGTATATCTTTCCTTTAAGTTACATAGGCATTTTCGGGTCACACAAGATTCCTATTACGAATCTAAATTTCATCCATCAAACACCTATTCAATGGTCCTTTTATGGTACTTGTGTCATTTTGAAGTAAATTATTAATAGACAGTGTTTAATTTTGGAATTTAATGCTTATATATACGATTTTTTTCCATTGGTCCCATTCAAGAGGCCCTTGGAAAAAAATCCCTGTCATAGGCCTTGAGGTGAATTATTTTCTAATTTTACAATAAATAAAAAAAAACATCTGTGCGTTAGATAAATAAAGGCTTTTAAAAAAAAACTATTCCTTTTTTACGTTACCTTTTAAACCAAGTTTTTCACAGGCGTCGTAGTCAGCTACACATTTGTTGGAGAAGGTGACCCAGACTCCATTTCCTGTGTTGGCGCAAATTGGGTCGAGATTTTTGGGACATCCTGCTTGACATTGTTCTTGTTGTGTCGCACCCAAGGTCAGTAGAGACACCAAGCTCACCAGTACGCCAACTGCAAAAAGTTTGATATTCTTATTAAACTTATTATGTAAATATACGTAAGGGGGGGTATTCTAGTTTAGAAAAAACATCATATTTCGATAGTTTAAATATTTAAAAATATCTCCTTAAAAGTATTTTTCGAAATTCGACTTATTTTAAAAGTTATAGCCATTTTAGTTTCGTAGTAATTCGACCTGTTTAAACGGAATCTAACTAGAATCTAAAAGGATGAAAACATTGAACGCGTTTTTTCTCGAAACTGCTCTTTTTGAAACATTTGTCACAAAATCTCAAGTTCTTATTGAACGATGTTCTTGAAATTTGGCATGTTTTTTTTAATATATTCCTCTAAGGCAGGAACAAAAAATAATAATTTTGTATTTTTTTTATATTCAGAAAAGTTAAAAAATAACTGAAAAACATCATTTTTTTGGGCAGCCGCCATTTTGCGAGATTTTTTTTTTTCATTTTTCCTGGTTTAGAAACCAGGTCAAATTAGTACAAATGTCA
Organism: Limnephilus rhombicus; assembly: GCA_929108145.2. NCBI lineage: Eukaryota > Metazoa > Arthropoda > Insecta > Trichoptera > Limnephilidae > Limnephilus > Limnephilus rhombicus. The sequence continues at coordinate 30,619,678 of OV815298.1, read as the reverse complement.
TTATGGTAGACCATAATGACATTTGTACTGTAGCAACCACGCATTGTTGCTACGTCACGCTTTGGATTGCAACAGAAACGTATCGAATTCGTTCAACTTACCGAGCAGTCGCCTCGTCTATCCGCAATTAACCTTGACCCAGTGTGTACTATTTAATATCGATACGTGTCGGGTGCAATCCAAAGCGTGACGTAGCAACAATGCGTGGTTGCTACAGTACTGACAAAAAATCTACCTTTTTTATTTTGAAGATGATCAGAAGGGTGGAAATCGTGACCAGATAGGCACGCTCTTTCTTTCCCCTCACTTCATTGTCAATTTTTTTTGTGATTTCTTAATATATAAATAAATAAATTATTATAAAATGTATAGTTAAAATATTGTTTTTTTTATCGAGCGTCAAAAAACACCTGAAATTTGGCCTTCTAGACTAGAATAATAAAGCCCGGGCTTTCCGCATTTCTACCGATCTATAACGTATATCTCTTGAAAACTTTTTACTTTTAAAATCCCTTAGTTAATTACCCCATCCCGGATTCACCTCCTCCTCCCACCTTTCCTCTTTTGTTCTAAACTATACAAAATACGCATTTTTAAAACTACTCACGAGTGCAAAATTACAATAGATAGAGTAATAAAGATTGATCGCAATCGGAAGAATAGTGAAGGAAATAATTTCAAAACGCCAGGGCTCACTATTATAGATAGAAGCACATTTCAAATAGCTTCATCGCAATCGGGTGAGTGGTTTAGGAAAACATAAGGGACAAACCAAGTAATTGATATATTAAGATTTTCATAAAGAAAAAATAAACTTTATAACACGTGAAGATTTTGTTTTTTTCTCAATCGACAAGCGAAAAATCATTCATAAATATCCTCTGTTTTTAAAACAAAATTTTTATATCTTAAATTATTACATTTATCTATCAGTAATATTAAAATCTGAAATAATGTTACATCTGCTTTCAAAAACAATATTTCATTTTGGGATATGTTCAACAATAGAAAAACTATTTTAAAATGAATGTCAAATAGAAAAAATTACAAAAAATCATGAATATGAAGCATCTCTTAAAATTACTTGACAACACAACTCTGCAGAGCTCAGGAAGGGATACTAAGCAGATAGACCCCAGGAAGGAGGGGTACTAAGCAGATAGACCCCAGGGAGGGGTACTAAGCAGATGAAAAATGATGAAAATTAAACCAAAATTCGCTTACCAATTGCTGCAAAGTTCATGATGATCTTGATTTTTCTTGGATTACAAAGAAGTTTTCTATCTGATTGCAATGTTGCGGAAAGCCAGACTTATATACTCGTAGGTCTGAGAAGCTATATTGTGTGCAGGAAATGTCAACTTATTTTTCTTTTCAATTTTAATTTTACGGAACACCATGATTAATTTCACGGAAAACCATCTGTTTTTAATTTTCATTAAATATAATTATTTTATTTGGTCCACAATTGGCACTGGAGAAATAGTGTTAGGATAACCTGCAATTAGAACTAAAGTCTTAAAGTGACATCTCTCAACTGATCGAAGTTGATTAAAATAATCATTTTAGCCACTGGCGCGTTTTTCGCCACATTTTGGCAATTTTGCAAACACCCTCGAGCTTTCGCTGGCCAAAATGTGGCCAATTTGAAGAGACATTTTAAAAAATTTATTGGAATTATTTTAAAACGTTATACACTTCGCATAATCACAAATATAACATAGTAGTTTCACTTTTTAAAAAGAGATGTTTTGCATCTCTTCTGAATTATTTGAACGCTATATCAACTTTCACTGATTTGTAGAAAAGCGCAATAAACTTTCACATCTATAACGTAAATAAAAAATTGTATTTTTTTATATTTTATTTAGTGAATTGACTAATATACATTTAAAAAGTGTTCATTTTTTAATATATGTCTAGAAATATTTAAGTAATTTGAATAAATAAAATGTATATAGCGGATTTTGAAGCTCACTTCGTGATTTATATGGAATATAGAGGCTTTTGAAACTCAACTGACCTGAGGGGCATGTTTCTACACCCGCCATCTTGGAAAAATAACTGCTCGTGATTGGTTGAATTTCGATATAGCGGGTTTTGAAAGTAACTTCTTGAATGATATAGCGGGTTTTGTTTCTCACTCGCAGTTTTAACATGGTTTTTGGTCGTGATAAAAGAGGTTTTGAAACTCAATTTTAGATCAGTCTTGTTCCTCGCAAAAATGTGCACAAGATGTCACACTCAGATCATTTTGTCATAAAATCGGATATAGGGGGTATTGAAATTATAGGACTCATATGGACGACATAATATTGAATATTCTACAAATAGGTACTGCGTACGCCAATTTTTAAATAAATAATGCATTTATAAATTAAAAGATTTTTTTATATAGATTCTTTTTATGAAGGTAAAGAGTAAGGTCAAATTAACGTGCATTTAATGGCTCTCTGACACTACAAACACGTGGCTAATCAAAAGTGAAATTTGAAAAAATATATTTGAACAAACCTATTTGTCTTTGTTAAAAAATGTTAGTTTTGTAGTGAGTTTGAATTGCGATTTCCAAAGTCCAGCAGTTTATATGATCTGCTGCATAAATCATTTACACCAAGTCACTTGTTATTCATACAGCATCAATACCAGGAATGAGTTATTTTTCCTCATTTAGGAGGAAATTTTTTTTTTACCGGCTTGTAAATTATTATATTTTATTATGCTTGCGAGCACCCGGCACGCGTTGCAACGTCACACAAAGAAAGACAATCTTTGTTTTTTAATTGTGATTATTGAAGTGCTTTTGCAAACATAATATTTTTTTGTTTTTCTGTTTATGCTTACAGGAAAAACTCGGAAGGCTTTTTGACGCGTGAGCAGACCACATCTGTGATAGAAGCATGTATTTTCCAAATTTACTCCCTGGTACCCCCTACCGCTAGTAGGTTATCTTTGCAAACCCTTCCACTGCACCTCCTTCGTGCCCCGCCCATGCGTCGACCCTTCCCTCCGTCGCCCTCCTCCGTTCCCCTCCCGTGGAAAAGGAAGGAGAGGATGTTCTGGAAAGACAAAAATTTGAGGGATGGGTAGGAATCTGCGGGTCAGTGTGTCAAGGAGTGACGGATGTATGAATTCATCCCTCTAACCACGGTGCAAAAAGATTTTGGCCGAAGAAGTCAAAAGACTTCTCTTAACCAGTCTTTCTCGATTCGGCCCGCCACGCAGCAGGTGGGCAGAAGTATTGGACGCCAAGACCTGGACAAACCTCACCCCATGAACCCGGACCCCCATCCTAAGTCACCGGACATAGCAAACTACTTGAGGTAACGTATGGCAGGGATGTGTTCTATTCAGTAAATGGTTCTCAGGGCGGCTGTACCCATACACGAATCCCAAAATGAAAGATAGAAATAATATAAATATATCATCTGTAAGTAACTTTAACACAGTTTGATAATGCCTTCGGAAGGCGAAACAGCTGTCACGCGTAATAATATCACATAGCAGTTCTTGTTTTTAACCTTAAACTGCTGCTGTGGGGGCGGCTCTGTTCTAGCAACAATAATAATATCGAAATACTCCTCTCCCCCGGGCGCGACGCATACGCCGCGCGCCGGTTCCAGTAACTTCTAAATTAGTGACGCCAGAGCAGTAAATCTCAATTTTTAAAGTTAAATTTATTTAAGTAAATTCATTTCAATTTTTTTTTGCGGGCCTCTCTCACCCATCGTCAGTTCTTACGTGACTTTTTTAAAGTTGAGTTTTACTATATAAAAAAAAACATAAACAACTTTACGAAAGTTTTATATACGTAGTTTATTCGAGAAACTATTGAAATATTATAATAAAAATGAGTTCATTGTTTTTAGATAAAACAGACTGATTTCCGATCTCAAGTGATTTTTGCAAAAATTATTACAAAATATTCAAATTGTCAAATAAAAGTTACCAAACAATAAAAAAGTATTTTATTTTATCTAAATATATTTAAATTGTCCAATAAATAATAATTTGGACCTCAAAATTTTCATGGATCTCTAACATATAAACATTTAAAGTAACAGGCCGCCCAGGCCCCGACCTCAGAATGCGTAAGAAAAAATCACGTCGCCAGTAAAAGATTAAAATAATTGTTTATACGAATTAATTAATTAATAATAATACTGATTATACAAATGAAATTAAAATTAGAATGGAGTTTTATAGAATTTTTCAAACATCGAATCATATCAAATCAATTAATTTTTTCAAGCCATGGGAAGTTAATTAAAATGGAGTACCATAAATTAAAGTTGATAGTGTAAAACAGTTTTGTAGTTTAGTTTGAAGGTCGTTACTTCTACTGCGATGGAGGAATAATGATGAAGTAAGGTTTTTACGTTGACTCGGTGTGATTCAAGATGTTGACTTGATGGACGGGTTTTCAGCATATTTATTACATTTCTGTATTAAATTATGTATTGTGTAAGAATAATCTTAGATCATAAAAACGAACGTTTCTTTTTCGTTATTTGTTTTTGGGGTGTTATGCCGTGTTGCGCTACCTCCTTCTTTAGCCAACGTTTCGGACATCGTTGCAGTGTCCATCATCACCGGATCACATCTACCGGATCTGCCCTGATGATGGACACTGCAACGATGTCCGAAACGTTAGCTAAAGAAGGAGGTAGCGCAACACGGCATAACACCCCAAAAACAAATAACGAAAATGCTTTTGGCCGTGAAAATCTTAAAACTTATCGAACGTTTCTTTGTTTGTTCCTTATTATGCGTTCCTAAACCATTAAGCCGATTGCGGTGAAACTTTGTGAGCATGCTCGCGAAGGTTTCAATATATTATTATAATGGTGTTATTCTGGCGGTGCATTAGCTCCACACAGGAGGCCCTGATAATTTCCCTCGGGGCCTATATCATCTTAGGGAATGCTGTGTGGAGGGTTTTTTTTTAAGGAAAGGAAGTTCTGGGAAGGAAATAGGTACGAGTATGAGGGGTGGGCAGTATTTGAATTACTTGTAATTGAAATACGTATTTTAAATACAAATACGTATTTTGTATTTGTATTTCAATTACTTTTAAAAAATGTATTTTGTAATTTGTATTTCAAATACTTATGGCTTCAAAATACATTTTCAAATACATTTAGCGATCTTAATAATGATAATGAAAAATAAACTGACATAGATAATACATAGACTAAAAACGCTAGAATCCTGTACTCTTGTCCTATTGTCCTGTGCTATAGCACTCTTACTATTGATTATTTGTAGTTCTCTTAACATTGCTTTATAATGTACTGTACATTTTTTTATATCATGCTAGTTATTATTATTGTCCTGTGCTATAATACTAGTACTGTTATTGTACATTTTGTATAATATAATATTATACTTGTCATTGCTTTGTATTGTACATTTTTGTATCATGTATCAGGGCGGATCCAGGATTTTTTTTCTGAGGGGGGGGGGGGCACAAGGGGCGAACGTGCAAAAAATTCAACAATTACTGTTAGAAATAAACCTGAAGTACATACTTAAAGTTTATTTCTACAAGTTCAAGTACGTTTAGGAAGGTTTATGAAAGTATCAAAACTATAGAAAAATTAAATGTTTAATAAAGACAGTTTTTGCTTCTAAGTATGTATGTGATGGAATCTCCATAGTACACAAAAATTACTATAAATCCGCCCTTGATAGTATTAGATCAAGCACTATAGGAATAATTTGTAGAGCGCACTTGCAGTGAAATAACACAAAACTGCGCTATACAAATGTCATCTATGTATATAAAAATGAATTCTTGTTTCCCTTGGTCATGCCTAACTTCAGAACGACTTTACTTATTTCATTCATTCGTTTTCTAATACTTTATAGAAGGTTCATACGGAAAAGAAAAATTAAGAAAATTACGCAGAAAATAGGATAATTTAAGAAAACTTGACGACTATTTTAACTTCGCACGTTTGACAGTTCGCGCGTTTGATGAAATTGAATTTAACAGCAGCTGTTTTTTTTGTAACAAAAGAATTGTCTATGGATTATTTAAATCATTGATATTTTAAAAAGGGACCTATGTTAGGTACCAGATTTGATTGATTGATCTTATAATATACAAAAATGAATATTTGTAATATGTGAAAAATGAAAATTTTAATAAAAAAATTGTAATAGCTGGCACGCGAGTTGTTTGACAACTGAATGTACTGGGACTGAATATATGCAACGCGGGAGGGGGGTTCGCGGGACGGGGGAGCGTGTGAGGGGAGAGGGTAGGTGTGGAAGGTGGAAGGGGAACGCGGGAGGGGAAGGGGATGCGGGAGGGGAACGGGGAACGGGGACGCACGGGAAAAGACATGCAGGGAGAAACAATTTATTTCTTTGAATATGGTATTGCAACGCATGCCGGGAACCAGCTAGTGTTATTATAATAATAATAATTATTATCACAAAATAAACACTATAAAATAAACACCTAAGTCCTATAACACAAAACTTTACAAGTGGGGCGGAGACGAGATGTGTCTTCTATATGATTGGTCAATTTTTGCACGTCTCTGTTTCGCACTCTGCTCAGCTTTGCTTCTATGGAAACGCACCCTTAGATAAGGGCATTTATGACAATTTATTGCAACCATAGGTTCTGCCAAAACCAAATTATTTTTTATTTTGTATTTGAAATTAAAAAATGGTTAAAATACTGTATTTTGTATTTCAAATACACGACTTGCGAAAGAGTATTTTGTAATTTGTATTTTAATTTCAGCAAAGCATGTATTTTGCCCAGCCCTGGGGGTGGGTAGGAATCAGGAGGTCAGTGGATCCATCCCTTCAACTTCGGTGCAAGGCGGCCAGCGTTACCAGCTTACCAGTTGACCAGATTACCAACGAGATTGGTTAGATTACCAACCAACCAGGCCAGCGGCCGAAAATCCACATTTCGTGGAAAGATGTTCTTACGATCGTACCGGGCGCGGGCGGTTCCAATGAGAAATATTAATTATTCTCCTTACCAGCTTTTTAAGATTATAACTAAATATCGATTTTATTTCATTCCAAATTTGCTTTAATTTATACCTACATCCAAAAATGCTGAAAGTCGAGATGATAACACTATTCTAAACATGTACTACATGTCTAAAGATGCGATTGCTAAATTAGCTTCAACAATAATGCAAAAGTTAGATAATGGAGAAAAGTGTCTTGGTATATTCATCGACCTCCGAAAGGCATTTGATAGCGTATCACACTCCAAACTAAATGATAAACTTATGCAAATTGGATTGGATGGAACAGTGCTGTCATGGTTCCAAAGTTATCTACAAGAGAGATTTCAATATGTGAAAATAAATAATACCCTAAGTGAACCCAAAACCTCATCATTTGGTATACCACAAGGAACTGTCATCGGTCCAATCCATTTTATAATACCTATATGTAAATCAAATGTCCACTCTTCCAATAGTTGGGAATATCATATCTTATGCAGACGACACTGTAGTTATCACTAAAGGGAAATCATGGAAGGAAACAATGAGTAAAGCCAATATCAATATAAACACATTCAAAACATGTTTTGACCTAAATCTTCTCTCACCAAATACCGAGAAAACTTTTTTTATTCCATTCTCTTTGAAAGAAAAAAATAGCGAGAACAATATAACTATTAAAATCCATTCATCACAGTGTGAAAATAAAAAAGAATACAACGATGACAGTTGCCTACCAATAATATGCAAAAATTGTATAAATTATCTGGGTGTCATTGTAGACAGACACTTAAAATGGAACGAACAATTCGAAAATACGGTAACCAGAGTAAGAAAACTTATTTACTTATTCATTAGATTGAGAAACATACTTTCATCTAGTATGATTAAAACTATTTATTTCTCTCTTGCCCAATCTATTCTACAATATGGTATAATCGGGTGGGGGGGAACTTTCAAAACTAACCTCCAACCCGTAGAAAGGGTACAGAGGTTGATTCTAAAAGTCATCATACGAAAACTATCTATATTTCCAACAATACAACTATTTAACTCTTTTAGGGTTCTCAGTCTAAACAAAATTTTCAAAAAGAACTCACTATTACAAACCCACAAAGATCATTTCAATACTCCAATAACAATCACTAAAATAAGTAACCGATGATCACGTGCAAACCTTGAAATACCTAAATTTAAAACGAGTGCTTTTCAACACCATTATATTTATCAAGGTATAAAATTTTTTAATGCCCTCATGTAAAACAAAATCTGAAGAAAATTATAATTTCATATATACAGTTTCTAAGTATATTTTTTGATTACCTTGTACCGATTAGTATCACTTAATTTCATCTTTAATTACAAAAAAATAAAATTAAAAATAAAATTCATGTATTCTTCCTTTTTACATTTCCTCTTAAAATATTTCATCAGCATTTTCAACAATAAAATTAGGTAATTAATAAACCATATTATTACTTGTAAGGTATTGCTTGAACAATATCGAGTTAGCTACAAAACCCGAGGTAATTAAGTCTACTAGGAATAACCAAGGTAATTAGAAAGACGACTTAATAACAAATGTAAGAAAACCCATAAATTGAATAAAATCTAAATAAGATCACCCCCATATGTTATGTATGTTAACTGTAGGTTAATACCCACTACCAATCTGAAGATGGCTTTAACAAACCGAAGCCGGTTACGGTCAAATAAAATTAAACGTGGAAATAACTTTCATAAATCCTTTATTATTTAGACATGCAAACTGGTTGTATCAGAAATGTACTCCAGTTTGTTTTCAAGAGTTCAACTCTCGAATCATTTGATAACACTTTATTAGACCTAATATTACTTTGAAATAAGAAAGCAACACTTTACGTTGAATAATTTATTTTCAATCAGCGAATTTCTTTAGTAGCTAGTTCATAAATAGACTTCAATTAGATCTCATTAATCCATTTGATTCCTCTGAAAGTATTTTAGTTTTGCACACACTTAGCCTTATCGATGATAAATTTAATCATGCGAAATGTTATCCTTAAATAATGTCATAAACAGGAGCATTGTGTATTGTTAGCATTGCACTGGATGAATTATATTCACCACAGTTTAACCACTTTGGGTCGAATAATGTCATAAACAGGAGCATTGTGTATTGTTAGCATTGCACTGGATGAATTATATTCACCACAGTTTAACCACTTTGGGTCGAATGTGATGGAAAATTGTTGATACGTGTAAACGAGGTTACGCAAATTCATTTCACTTTCGTAACCACCCTTTGTTAATGCTATAATTTATTTGTGTTAAATATGAATATGGTATGGAATATGGTGTACAATCAGCTCTAGTTAAAATGTAAATCAACGTTATAAAACTATCAGTTGAATATTGTAACTTTAGTAAAGGAGAATGAATAGAAAACATGATTTTTTTAAATCGCTTCAGGTGTTTATCATTCTCCATTGAAAACATTTATTAACATTATTAGTTGCTAATTCACTATTCTACAAGTTTCTTCACTTCTCATCTGTCCCTTATAATAGCAAGGCTCAGAAAATATACAAATGCACGATAATTTGAAGAGATTGCAAAAAGTCACGCATTCGTTTAATTAGTGTGGCTTTGAACACTTTAGGTATTGTGGTATCGGGTATTTGTTAGGGAGGAATGATGCCCAACCTCCACACTGAGAAGTACATTCAGAAGAAAAATTAATTAAAGAAATATAATTACCTACATTGTTTATTAAACTTACTTTATGTTTTTTGGTTGAATTGAATCAATATAGCCTTTATATTTCTGAAATTTGAAACTTTTTGAAACATGTTGTGTTCTTCACGGACTATTTGGTCGGTTTTAATATTTTTGCGGCATTTTTCAATAGTCCTCATGTGCCAGAAAACATTTCTCATTGATTACATGTGGCTATATTCTTGCTTAGAGTTTCGGGAAAGTGGAAATATAAAGTGTTTTATTTCTTCTTTGGCAAAAATTTAAAAAAAGAAAATTCTGCTTCAAAAAGTGACGATGTGGCGCTATATTCACGTCGCTTTAATAGAGTTAGTGTGGAATGTGAGGAAAGTGAGTGAGGAAATAATAACAAGCTGCTGATTGTGTCATAAGGGGAGCCTATGTCATCTGAGATGCTGTGTGGAGGTTTTTTTGAGGAGAGGAAATGTAGTAGGAAGGAGGAAATATACAGAGACCGGAAAATCGTTGTACATTCGAGCCGTTGAACTCAATTAGTCGAAGAAGCAACCCGTTTTCATGTGAAATTCATAAAAACTTCGCTACTCACGAGAATATTCTGAATTCAAGCATGTTTCAATGAAGTAATATTCTTAGTGCGTCAATTTTAAAATTTAGAATATAGATCTGCCTTTTTATCTCTTGCGGTCCCAAATTAAAACATCAAAATGTTTTCGCTGGAACAACTTTTGAATGAACGCATTCATATTTTCGTGAAAATTTTTGTTATTTTATATTTTCCAAACATTATAATTTTTGTATTATTCCAACCGTATATAATACAACTGCAAAGTGTAGTGTGAAAAAATTATACAATTACTGTTGTGTTTCAGTCCTTGTTAATATTCAATTCTCGTTTTGTTGTTTGCTTATTATAAAGTAATATACCAGAAACGGTTTAGAAATATGTGCGATTTTGTATTCTTCAAAAATTTTAATTTTATAATGGTGGACCGGTGGTACGAAGAAATGTTGTGAAATATTCATAGTTTTTCCTTTTCATAAATTCTGCAAACCTTTATTTAGAAGAGTTTCAATGCAAGCTTTTGTACTTCTAGTGCTTTGTATTCTGAACAGAAACAACCTTTCATAAACTCTTCCTATTGTTGTTCAAAATAATTAACTAAAAAAATAAAAGGTTTTTAATGTTGTGGCCTATTTTATTAGATGTAGCGCGTGTCATAAACCACGTGGGAATAAAGGAATATGGCTCGAGGTCTAATTAATTTATGGGGTGTTGGTATAAGTCCCCCGTTGTGTTAGTTAATTTTAATTTGGGAGGTGTGGGTACCACCGCTCTGGGAACCATTTATGGGATAGCCAACACATCTGCCGTAGGTCACCCGAAGGCATTCGCTACGTTTGGTGACTTAGCAAGGGTGCCCGGTGCCCGGGTTCATGGGGTTAGGTTTGTCCAGATCTTGGCTGCCGATATGAAGAGAGTGGTTGAGGGAGACTTTTTGACCTCTCCCGCAGAACTCTCTCGGAACATCTCCTTGCACGGTATTGGGAGGGATTGATCGGTGACCTCTGGACACACCGATCTCCCAGATTCCTAACCACTCCTCATACCTTTTTCCTTCCAATAACTTTCCATCCCTCCTTTCCTTAAAATAATCTCCATATGGCATCCCCAAAGATGACAAACCTTTTGGGAAATTACTTTCCTCACAGCCTCCTGTGTGGATCTAATTTAACAAAAGTATGTAGTTTAGCTACGTTGTAGTGTCGGTTGGTTATGTTTCAGTTGTGTGATTGTGTTGTAAGAGTAGTTTTTTGTTGTATTATATAATACTAGCTTTTTCCCGTGACCTGTCTCGCATGGTTTTAGGGGGGTTCCTACTCCACCTCCTCCACCTTCTCCCCCTCCCCCCTCCCACATTCCATACATTAATTCCCGGTATATTCAGTTTTTAAACTGCTCGCGTGCCACCTTTCATGCAAATTTCGTAATTCCAGATACATAATTCATAATTCCAAATTTCATAATTAGGTATTCACCAAAAGTTTTATACAAAAAAAAGAATTATCCAATCTGACGCAATCGTTCGGAAGTTACGCGCCCACACACATTTCGGCGATTCATTTTTAGAGATAAATATTAACTACGACGCCAACATCGATTCCACGGCAACCGTTTGTTTTGCTTTTCTTGTGATGTTTTCAATAACTCGATTTTGTTACGGACGGAAAACGTATGATAAATTATTTCATAACGCCAGAGCTTATTCATAACACACCAATGTATACAACCTATATTATTCGCATATAATGTAGCTTTCTATTAGTGAAAGAATTTTTTTAGTCCATTCAGTATTTTTTGCATGAAAGAGTGAAAAACATACATACATCCACACATTCATACAAACTTTCGCCTTTATAATATTATGTAGGATATGTATGCTAATATTTCATATTAATTACATGACGTGTTTTCCTTAAAAAAGCTTTGCAGTTAAACATAAACACGGCTACAAATTTGTTCTGAAGATGCAAATTAACTGTTAACCGCAAAACAGGTCTGTTGTTGGTAGAATCTACAGACCAACAATACACGATAACGCAACATCCTAAATAACTACAACCTCAAGCTCAAGGGATGAGCTTCACCAATTTGCTGTTGGAACTAAAACGTGGCTTGGGAAATTTAGAAGCTTGTAACACCTACCCACAGGTGTATTGTACAGATGATAGCTTTGTCCACTTATTGGAGTTACTTATGGAGCACCACGATAAAACTATAACTTTATTAGAAGAATCGTTTAACAAAGTTTTCTCATAATGGTATGAAAATAAATTAAAAAAACACATGATCATACAATATTAGAAATTTATAAGAATACTAATGGGTCCCGGCATGCGTTGCAATGCCATTTAATAAAGAAATTGTTTCTCCCTGAGTGTCCTTTCCCATTCGTCCCGTTCCCCTTCGGCCTCCCCTTCGTCTCCTGCGTCCTCTTCCCTTCTCGCATTCCCACTCCGTCACCTCCACCTTTCCTCTCCCCCCCCCCCCCCTTCCCCCGTCCCGCGAACCCCCCTCCCGAGTTCACCTCCTCCCTCACACGTCCCCTTCCCCTCTCATTTTTATAAATAATATATTTATAAACTTATTTAATTTTTTTTTTGCTGTTTTCGTGGAAAATCACCTCAAGGGCGCTGTACAAATAATATATAAAAGTATTAATATTACTGGCTTAAAACTAAGATTTACAATTACAACTAGTGACTTACATCTAAGACTTATAGCTACTTATATTACTGGCTTACAACTAAGATTTACAATTATAACCTTACATCTAAGACTTATAGCTAGTGACTTATGACTAAGACATATAGATTCTAACCTAAACCTGGTGACTTATTAACGCACATATTTACAATTAAGATTAGCGCCAGAAGAAGTAGGAAGTTTTTACATAATATTACAATTCGAGAATACGGGTGCAAAAAACATAATGAAGGTTAACTGGATTTACGGGAAGGTATAGATATTTTAAATAAATTAATAAACTTAATAGTCGATCGTTACTGCATTAAGGTGATTCATCGCTCACCAGTAAACAGATTGAGGTATCACAATTAACAGATTACATTAAACAGATTGAGTTAACTATAAACAAAGAGAAAAGAGGAAAAAAAACTATATATATATATATATATATATATATATATATATATTTTAATTCGTTTATTCCAGCTCTCGGGGAGGGTGGTGCAGTCCCACGAGTTCCATATTATACATTTGTAATACATTAAATTAAAATATTTCAAGATGAAAGATATTTTTTTTTTACATAATGAAAGGAAATAAATAAAAGAAAATAATAACAATACAAAAATTAAAATAAAATTTGAAAAAAAAAAGTTAACTTTTTGTTATCTATTTCATCAGGAAGTGACTCCATCGCTTATAAATGGGACCCTGCCAGAAGTGGAATGCTGCCATCACAAGAGTGTTTTCGCTCGAGGCCAATCGCGTTCTGTAGCTGGTGATCCGTTTTTTTATTAGTGTTCGGAATCCGGGAACGCGCCCTTCTTCAAACATCTCGGTGGCACTGCAGTACCAGGACAACCCAAAAAGCGTTCGATATGAATTGTTGTACTGTATTTCCATTCTTTTTAGTGACGCTTTGTTGAAGTTGGTCCACAACTCCGAGGTATATAGGCTCGTGCAGTACGTGTTAAAAAGTTGCCTTTTTGCAGCTGGGCTGCACTTGTTAAATCTTCGAGAAATCATATTTGCCCTAATGCACAGTGATCTTCTCTGTCGCTCAATATCCGAGTCATCACTGAGGTCCGCTGCTAAGATGTGTCCCAAGTATTTGACCTCGATTTTTTCTATTATTTTTGTGTCGTTTAGACTGACGGGTAATACTTTCATGGTGCCTGCGCCTGACTTGAATACGAGCAACACAGACTTAGTGGGGTTATAGACCATATTATGTTCAGCAGCGTATTCTTCACAAATCTTTGTTTATTTATTTATTTATTTATTTTCCATGTTCTCCGTAAAACGGTTATTCACCAATACATTATGGAGAAGATTACAAATTAGACAAAAAGTATAGCAAAACACATAAAACGGTCAGTTTCACTACTTTGTGACATACGTCAAAAGATAATTGTTAAACTGCCTGTAGGTTACGTTAAAAATGTCGATGGTCAATGCAGACTCGTTGAGCAGTTCAGTCGCTCTGTTGACTGGCGCGTTCTGATAGGCAGAAGTCCTCGCTTTTGGAGCATAAAAAAGGGTATGGGACCTTCCACGAGTATACTTGTCTGGGACATATAAGTTAATCTCTTTCAAAATAGGTGGATTATGTATAGTTCCAGAGATTATCTTAAAAAAATGTGTTCCTAAAAATATTTTTCGGCGAGCTTCTAATGTATTAAGATCGAGCATTCCTGCTAAGAATAAGGATGGATACAGGAAAGGGTAGTACATATATTCCCTCTTGTATAGGTAACGCATGAATCTCTTTTGTACTTTTTCTATTTCGAGAATATGGTTTTGCTCAGAAGGGGCCCAAATAATGGAGCTATATTCCAAGATACTGCGAACAAGTGCTTCATACGTTCTTCGGATTGCGATTCCGTTGGTAATTGATCTTGAATTACGAAGAACAAATCCAAGCATTTTGTTGGCACGGGAGACAATATCAGATATACGGGATTTGAAAGAGAGATTTGCTTCAAAGATTACGCCAAGGTCTCGAATCTCATTTTTACGTGTTAATTCATGTTTATTAATGTGGTAGGGGAACAGGAATGTATCTTTGGATCTTGTAAATGTAACGACACTGCATTTCTGAATGCTGAAGGGTAAGTTGTTCAGTTCCGACCATTTGACAAGAGAATCAAGATCGTTCTGCAGAAGAATGGAATCGATGTAACTTTTGATTGCTTTGAAAAGTTTTATATCGTCAGCAAAAAGGAGATATTTTGCGTGGTTTATGGTGTTGCCAATGTCATTGATGAATAAGAGAAAGAGAAGGGGTCCTAGATTCGATCCCTGGGGAATCCCGGAGTTAGTTTTGTATTCGTGAGAGAGATGGTGTCCGTAACTGACATACTGACGACGATTGCGTAAGTAGCTAGCCACAAAAGCGAGGAAATTCTGAGAGAATCCGATGTCACTCAATTTTTTTAATAAAATATCATGGTCGACTTTATCAAATGCTTTCTCGAAGTCTGTATAAATCACATCAACATGTACAAAATTTTCAAATGAATTATTAATATAGGTGGTGAGATTCATAAGATTCGTTGAAGGTGACAGTGTGGGACGAAATCCGTGCTGATTTTCGGTGAGTGCGTGTTTTGTTTGGTTATATATCCGTGAATAAATTATGGTTTCTAAAAGTTTTTCGGGTGCTGACAACACAGCTACAGGTCTGTAATTATCTATTTCTGACTTTTTTCCTTTTTTGTGTATGGGCGTTACTTTCGTTAGTTTCCACATTTCCGGAAAGATATTTTTGCGAAGTGATAGGTTAAAAATATGTTTTAGAGGTTGAATAAAATAACTTGCATATCTTTTGAGGATTATAGGTGGAATACAATCTGGGCCGACGGAGTATTTAGGTTTTAGCTTATGGAAAGCTGTAATAATATCGTCATCGTTAATTTTATGAATTTGTACAGGTAAAGAGTTAAATGACGATGAAGCTATAGAGGATATGTCAAGTTTGGGGATATTGTCGCTAAATACTGATTGAAAATAGTGTGCGAAACCTGCGGCGATCTCAGAAGATCCATCATATTTATTGTCTTTGTAGTTCATGTGGTTAAGTTTGTCACAGCCGCGGCGTTTATCGTTAGTGTAAGACCAAAATCGAGTTGGGTCTGTTATTATACTGTTCTCGGCCTCACGTGTAAAGTCAGTGTAGGCCTGACCAATTAACCGTTTGATTGATTTTCGCAGAGTTTTAAAGTTAGCTAAGGCATGTTCGGATTTTGTTTTTTTCCAAAGATGGTGCATTTTAGGTTTTTCTCGTATGAGGTGAATGATTTCCTCATTAAACCATTTCGGATATTGTCTAACATCTTTGAACATACGTGTAGATCTTTTCTTAAAACAAATGTTGAAAATATTATTGAGCTGTTCATAAAACATTTCGACAGCTAGATTTACGTCAAGGCAATCGTAATGATTCCAGTTCTAAGGCATTTTTAAGTGTGTTATCTGAGCTTTCGTGGAAAATCCAACCCATGTTTATGTCTGGAGGCAATGTGTCTGTTTGTGTATGTGATTGAGTTGTGTAATCGAATGTGAATGAAAGTGAAGGGTGATGAATATCCTCTCTGACTAATGGGGAGTCATGGCGGCAGATAACAGCATTTTTAGAATTTACATTACTTAATACTAGGTCTAACATGTGTGCATTTATGTTATAAACAGTGTTAATTTGTGTTAAATTATAAAAAGAATAAAAGTAATCGAAAACGTCAATTGTGTTTTTCCCTGAGGGAAAGTTGAAATCACCGAAAATAATAATATTTTTTGATTGTAACTTTACACTTTCACTTATAGTTTTGTCGTAAAATAATTGATACTGTTCAGATGTTGTGTTTGGAGGAAAATATACAACACATATATAAATGATGACATTTCTATGCGACACTTTCACCCACAAGTCTTCACCTTGGGTTTCCATGCAGTACATTCTTTCCGCGTGTGAGTGGCTGTCAGCTCGGAGGGCTAGGAGAGTCCCTCCTCCGCGACTGCCTCTATCCTTCCTGTAGACGTGGTATAGGTTTTCGAATAGCTCCGACGAAAAGGTGCTTGAAGTTAGCCAAGTTTCGGTAAGAGCAATCAGAAGTGGTTTCTGGGACATTACGTTTGTCATGAAGTCGATAATTTTATTATTCAGACTTCGAACGTTCTGGTAAACTCCACTAATATCTATCTTTTTCGGACGTCGTATCAACCGCCTTAGTTTGGGGTCGTGGTCTCCGAAATGACCACTCATTGAAGGCCACGTTTTCAGGCCAGATCGTGGGGTCCAGGAAAAAGTGGAAGTAATTTTCCGGTATGCCAATTTCGAAGACAGCATAACGTTCATGCCTCGTGACCAGTTTTTCGACAGTGTAAATTAAATCCGGCTTCTTCTTTTTTAAGAATGAAGATATATTTTCTTCTGTGGTATTCGGGTGAAACATGAATACATGCAGATGTAGGTTTTTGGGAATAGTGACCAAGCTGTCGTCGATAGACCCTGTCCCTTTACAGATTGGCCGATATCGTCGTCTACCGTTGACGAGGGCTTAATAGCTTTCTCAGTCCTTTTATACTTGGTGACAAAATGACCATATCATCTGCATACGCAATGTTATTTACACAGTTATTTCCCAGGTGACAGCCTACGTTTGCCGAGGTGAGTTTATCGCTTAAATAGTTTATCGCTATTAAAAATTGCAAAGTTTAAATAAAATGATGAATTTATGGAAAGGAGTATCGGAAAAAGTGAGTTTTCAGCTTGGATCGAAATTCCGTTGAGTTGGTTATGCTTCTCAATTCCATAGGAAGTTTATTCCAAGCTTCGGGGCCGGATACTGCTAATGCACGATCACCAAACTTAGTGTTCGGATTTCGCTTAGGTTCTTTCAACCTTCCAATTGCAGAAGATGTCGCTGATCTAAGAGTTGACTGCCTTAGACCAATATTTTCCGGAATGCATAGTTCAGAGATATAGGGAGGAGCCATTTCATTGATAGATTTAAACACCATCCAGCATAACTTGTATTGGATCCTTTCAGGACACTTCAGCCAGTGAAGATTTCGGAGGTGTTCCGAAATGTGCGAAAATTTGGGTACTCCAGTGATAAGTCGTGCTGCGGCGTTGAAAACTGATTGTAGTTTGTCAGTTTGACATTTAGGAAGACTTGCATAGATCTTATGATTCAATGTTTGATACCCCTGATTTATTATATGTTATTTCTTTTCATACTCCATGCAGGTCAGTCACAAGACAGTACCTACCATATTATTGTAGCAATTCTAAGTCAACAAGCCAATATTATACTCCTATGCAACGGATTCAACAGCTTGGAAACAAATACTCCGATGTTGTTGATATATTTAGTACATCAATTTTATTATATTCTTCTTTGCGTGCCGTATCAGGTCCCCCCGACGTTGGCGATCACTTTTGAGAATGTCTCTCTGTCTTGCGCTGCCCGGAATAGCTCCTCCACACTTCTTATGCCGGTCCACTCTCGTATATTACGCAACCAAGACATTTGTCTCCTACCAGGCCCTCGGCAACCCTCTATCTTGCCTTTCAATATCAAATGGAGCAAGTGATACTTCTCCCCTCGAAGTATATGACCCACATATGAAATTTTCCTGATTTTTATTAATGTAAGCAGTTCTCTATCTGCTCTAGCCCGCCTGAGAATTTCTGTGTTGGTGATCATGTCGGTCCATGGGACCTTGAGCATTCTCCGGTGAAGCCACATTTCAAAAGCCTCTAACCTGTTCATGGTATTTACTTTCAAGGTCCATGTTTCACATCCATAGAGCAAGACCGACCACACATAACATTTTAGCATTCTCTGCCTTAGTTTTAAGCTGATATTGTCATTGCGGAAGAGGGATTTCATTTTAATGAACGCAGTTCTTGCTGCTTCAATTCTGCATCTAACCTCCACATCTGGGTCAAGAGTCTCCGTGAGAATACTGCCGAGGTATCTAAATCTTTCCACCTTTTCGACATTGCAACCATTTAACAGTATCACTGATTCAGAGTGATCTAGTCGTCCAAATGTCATCCATTTAGTTTTATTGACGTTGATTGTTAGTCCCAGTTGCTCACCAACATTATAAACAAGATTTAATAGGTCTTGGAGGTCATCGATACAGTCAGCTAGTAATACAGTATCATCTGCGTATCTTATGTTATTAATGACAACTCTCTTATACAAGCATAAACTCAACTTTATTCTCTCTTATAGAAGCATAACTCAACTTTATTATATAAGCATACCTTATTGAAGTTTTTTTCATCAAATAGGGGAATATTTTGATAAAGCTATTAAAATTGACTAACACATTGACAGCATATTGTTGGCTGAAAGAAAAAAAACTATTTCGGATTTTTTGTATTTTGTACCTACATCCTGTGTGGTTCAAATTCAATACCTAATATTTTTACTTTGTATTTATTTTTGTGCAAGTGTTTTAAACAGTAGTTTCCTGCACTATTTACTAGTATAATTTCGTTAATATTGTTATTGTTATACAGGGTGTTAAGGGACGTACTTGACTTACTTTAACCAGTGATTCCTGACATTATTTGGAGTAAAAAATGGAAATGAAATTTTGGTCTCCGGTGACTTTTTTTTTTCAAATTTTTTTTCTTCAAAATCAAACAAAAAAAATAATCTTTCGCACGTCGTCACTGGTCACTCAGCCGGGTGTCTGACGAACCCCTTACCCCGCCTCCAACTGTTCAACAACTACCATTTTTTTATGTTTTTGTAGAAAAAATAAAAAAAAAACATCAAAAATGAGAGGGGAAGGGGACGTGTGAGGGAGGAGGTGAACTCGGGAGGGGGGTTCGCGGGACGGGGGAAGGGGGGGGGGGGGGGAGAGGAAAGGTGGAGGTGACGGAGTGGGAATGCGAGAAGGGAAAAGGACGCAGGAGACGAAGGGGAGGCGGAAGGGGAACGGGACGAATGGGAAAGGACACTCAGGGAGAAACAATTTCTTTATTAAATGGCATAGCAACGCATGCCGGGACCCATTAGTATTCTTATAAATTTCTAATATTGTATGATCATGTGTTTTTTTTAAATTATTTTCATACCATTATGAGAAAACTTTGTTAAACGATTCTTCTAATAAAGTTATAGTTTTATCGTGGTGCTCCATAAGTAACTCACATAAGTGAACAAAACTAATAATATATTTATAATCTAATCTAATTTATTTTTTTTGTTGTTTTCGTGGAAAATCACCTCAAGGGCGCTGTACAAATAATATATAAAAGTATTAATATTACTGGCTTAAAACTAAGATTTACAATTACAACTAGTGACTTACATCTAAGACTTATAGCTACTTATTATTATTATTATTATTATTATTATTATGTCAATTAACTATTATTTTAGAAGGGTATTATATATTGTCGTTCGTGTCTAATGTACAAACGGTTACGATAATAGCCGAAGGCATCTTGTAGACGGGCAGATGCTATTAGTGTCGCGGGTCCGCACTGTCCGCAGCCGCAGAATTCCTTATAGCCTCCTATCGAAAGGAAGTCTGGTCCAGTTAAATATGCACTGTAAACATTACGATAACTAAATAAAAGAAAATAACTTAAATCTCCCAACACTGTTCAAGTAGTCTTCTTCTTCTTTGTGTGCCCTATCAGGTCCCCCCGATGATGGCGATCACTCTTGAAAATGTCTCTCTTTGGCTTGTCTGTCTTGGGCTGCCCGGAATAGCTCCACCACACTTCTAATGCCGGTCCACTCTCGTATATTTCGCAGCCAGGACATTTGTTACCTACCAGGCCGTCGGCGAACCTCTATCTTAGTAATTCTAATGATTTAGTAGTCTTAATCATTGGATTTAATAGACACTACAAAAATTTACAAGTCGTTGTTTCATGAAAAAAATAATGAATAAAAACTCTCCAAATTTTATACATTCTTCTCAAATTGCTATCGGAAATTTTGGTTTAATAGAGGTACATATTTAAATGTTTCTGCGGTTAAACTCTAAATTTGAATACAAAGTGTGGAGTTTTCTCTTTCTAACACTGTTTATGACGTATGACAGCAAGGAAGATACAACGATTTATATGAGACTTATGTGAGCTGGGACAAATTTACTCTTCTCTGATTAAACGGGTAATATTGTTCATTAAATCGATTTTTCCGGCATAATGTTTTTTTCTGATTTCGCTTGAAAATTCTAAAGGTGGTTCGAAAAAAAGAGGCCCCGAGAAAAATAATTCCTCTCAGGGCCTTTGTCGTCTTTGGGGATGCTTTGTGGATAGTTTTTTTAGGAAAGGAAGGAGAGGAAGTTCTGGGAAGAGAGAGGGGTGGGTAGGAATGACGAACGTATGAATCCATCTCCCCCACTGCTGGAAAAGTCAAAGTCCCTCATCCATACAGCTGGTGGGCGGGCGCATCCTCCGCCAAGACCCGGACAAACCTCACACCATGAACCCGGGAACCGGGAATTATAAATCTTTTGTGACTATCAGCCAATGCTTTAGCTTTAGACACAATGCGTTCCATATTTAATAAATAACATATCGTTACTTCAAAAATAAGGCTAGCTATATAGTTTGAACGTGTGTCAATATTATATAGGAAAACAAGCCAAATAAAACCCTTTCCATGAACACGCAGTTGATATCAATCATTCTTTGTGATGTTTATTATTTGATTTATTGTGTATTTAAGCGGAAACCGATTGTCGAGAGGAACGGATGTGATTGGAATAAATATTTTCGATTTATCTCGACAATATTTGCGCTACAGATGACATCGTATCGATATTTCATTTTTATTTTCGTTTATAAATTTAATCTTCTTTAAACCTTTATTATATAATTATAAAACAGTGTTATAAATATATTTCATCAGCCCAACTTCCATAACCAACTCCCAACAGTTTAACGTAATAAATTTCGGAGTTTAAATCCGTGCTGAAAGAATAATCCATGGTTTAAAGGGGAAGAAGGGTGTTCAGAGAATGTTATTTAAGGATTTTATTTTTTTTATTTTTATAATCTATTTTTAAGGGTACGATTAAAATCACACACTGAAGGGAATTGACATTGGGAATCTTTTAGCGGGGAAATTTTCCCAGGAAAATAAAAAGATTCTATGATTTATATGTACCAGACCACTACATCCGAAGTCGGCATCATGACTTATTTAAAGTACCGAACGGCAGAACAGACGTCTTGGCAAAGCATTGCATGACGAGGGGTGTGGTTCTGTTAAATGAAATTGCAAACCATTTGGATGTAAGTAACTGTTCTTTATATGCCTTAAAATATTATTCAAGAGTCACTTGCCTAAATGCTGATAGGGTAACTAAATTGTACTGTAATTGGAATTATTCTGTTGTACAATAATAATAATAATAATAAAAAATAAAATAAAGTCAAATATTACTCCCCCGGATTCTTCTACCCTCCACTCCACACCCTAATCACATGTACTTCAATTGCTTTATCACAAAGCCGTAGAACGAAGTCGAACTTGGGGAAAGCGACGACTTAATGTAGAATTCTACGGAACGTTTATAACATTATGGTAAGCCACGGTCTGTTGTGTGGAGAATTTACTCACGAATCCGGGATTACTTAGTGAATTGATACAAACGTCACCAATTGAATTCCGGAAGCTCGGCGTGATGGGTTATGCTAGTTGGTATCTACTGTAAATTAGAATTTAATTATGAAACAAAGAACGGCGGCTTATTTTTTGCAATTTGCTATGGATGTTGACTTAACCCCACTTTGTTGGGTTAGGTGACTTTTATAATGAATGTTTACTTTGTGTAAACCACCCTTCAAAGCTGTCTTTGATACTATTCCTTTGAAAAACCATAATGTTTTCCTCGATATTAATTATTTAAGGGTTCACCGTCACAGCGGCATGAGTGTAAACTATATATCATCCAGAGATAATTGGCAATACAATCTATCCACTTCACACTATCATAAATTTTAAGTGTTTCATGCAACAACTTTCACTAACTTTACTTTTTTTTTTTTTTTTTTTTTTTTTTTTTTTTTTTTTTTTTTTTTTTTTTTTTTTTTTTTTTTTTTTTTTTTTTTTTTTTTTTTTTTTTTTATAATAAAATATGTTTACAATGGTTTTATTTGTATGCCTGTCTCACTAGGGTATACCTGTGTCGAGACAGGCGTACAGGTATATAAATGAATACAGAATTACATGGATATTTCAGGTAAAATACATATTATGAATAGAATTAAAACAGAAGGGTGATTGGAAGGGTAATAAATCTTTTAAAGAGAGTTATTTTATAAATGTTGGAGATGGAGTAATGAAATCAATTCTGCCTAGTCTATTTATAGGTTAAATTTGACAGGATTCCATTATTTTCATTTGTTTTATATGGGTTAGGTTGTATGTGAATAGTTATTTATGTCTATGTGTGATTTATTTTACAGATATTTGTGATAGTGTGGCGTCCAATACTTATAATCCATTTTTTAATATCTTGTTTGAATTTTGTAAAGGAGTCACTTTGTCTGATCGTAGTTGGTAGTGTATTGTATAGTTTGCAAGCTATGTATTTAGAGTGTCTTTGCCCGAAGGTGGTTTTGAAAAAAGGAGTTTGGAGAAGTTCGTTGTTTTTGGCTCGGGTATTGTGTATTGTTTGTGTAGCTTTGTATGGTGTTTTGTTGTTTTTGTGTAAATTAAGTAATATGGATCTTGAGTAGAGCTGTTTTATGTCCATAACGTTGAAGGAATTGAAGATAGTATCAGTGCTGGTAGTAAGCGGCATTTTAAGAATTATTTTTATGATTAGTTTTTGTGCTTTCATGATGGGATCAAGGGCATTGGAATATGCATTACCCCAGGCTAGAATGCATATTCCAATACTACTTGATCATACCTCCTATTTCGTGTATTCTTTCGGTGTTAAAAGTTGCTGTAGATTATCTGGAAAATGGATGAAGGGGATGTGATGTTCCACAAACTCTATGACTACCTCGTATTATACATATAAGTGTCACCCAGAACAATGGCCATTTTTGAGTATTTTCCATTAATAATTTCATCTCCATCATATTGAGGAACCCCGGAAACTTTATTAACTTTATAAACACAAGCAGCGGGGGTTGCAGTAAAGGTGCGGGTGCGCAGGGGTACGGCTATGACACCCAACGACCGAAAAAATGACCACATCTGGTAAATGTTCGCTACCCATCCTGGGTTTTAAACACTTCGCATCTAATGAATCACGATAACAATCTGCACATATTCTTAAAACTCGTTATATGTCCACACTACTCACGATTAAATTACTTTCAGTTCACGTATGTAATGTACACATAATAATGAACATTATTTGACACTTTTAAGGTCTCAAAATGTTAATTATCCCTCTTATTTAATAAGATATAACGAGACCGGCCAGAATGCGTCAGGCTGGTCCGAGCGCCTGACACTGGGCATCCCGAAAATAAGAAAGTAGAATTTAAATATAACATATAAATGAGATTCAGGAAGCTCTCGTATTCTACATCAGCTTAAATGACAAAGTCCCCGTTAGTTAAAATAAAATTATTAAATTTTCGTCAAAATCAAGAAATCCGAAGTTCCTTTAAAACATTTCAACTAAAAATATAACTCCCAATTTATTAGGCGGGTATGGGTACCGCTGCCCCGGGAAAATAGCTTTCGTTCAAATCAATAAATACGTTTTTTAAACGCATTCAAATGTGTCCCGTCTTTAGCCTCCTCTCTTAACTTCGCGACATTAAATTTTCATCTCAAATCCTACGAATCCCTACCAGGCCGGAGGTTTATGTGGAAAACACCGCCAAAGTTTTTTCATCCATAATAAAGTCTAATAAGGTTACCCTTTAGATATCTATATAAACACTTTTCCTAGAAATTTATAACCGAATTTTTCACACTTTCCTTCTAAACTCGCGCCGCGTCGGGCGGGAAAATAAATAAATTTAATGTGATTATGTTCTAAGGATGATCAAATTGAAATTGTCGTCTTCTCTCGCTTTGAAGGCAAATTTGTGCTAAATAATATTTTTTTTGTTTTTTATTTGGGAAAAAACTCAGACACAGACAGCAATTAACAAAACAATGTAAAATATTAACTACAGAATTCGCCTGCGTCCAAACTATTTCTCACGGATTAAGAAATTTAGAATTAATGTTGAAAAATACCGCTGTGAATAAAGCAAACCTAAATTATCTTGTTATACCAACATTTCATATATAAAAGGCATTGAGGAAAATACTTTCCCCGTCGTCTTTGGGGAAGCTGTGTGGGGGTTTTTCGAGGACAGAAACTAGCGAACATTATGAGTCTTGAAGTCACAGAGGCCGGCAAATCGTTCCACAGCCGACCTGTTGTATTCATGAAAAAGTCGTTGATACGACCCGTTTTCAAAACTGTCTTTTAACCATAAAAATATTTTGCATTAGTTTCGTTTTTGATTTGATAGACGCATTTACTAGACAATCATTTCCTTCGGCTGAGTGAGAGAATCTTTTAGGGTATAAAGCCCGGCTTTATTGGGGCTATTTATACGCTCCACCCTATATTGTGGTCCTTTGAGCCGGATTTTTATTATTACTGGCGTAAACGATCTTCAATCTGCAGCCTAGTTAATTAACTAACTAACCATTTCGCCATTTACCGCAGGGATAGTAGAGAGGATAGACTGCAACAAAACTTTGTTTTGGCGCACAATCCTTGCTTCATTCTCCTATTACCCCTCCATTGTAAATCATATCAATATAGAATTTTCTCCATTGAGCTCCCTTGATTTCCTCCCCCGTTAGGGTCAAGCGTTTAGAACTTCTCACGATTGTGAATAATAAGGTGGTATATAAAAGGACCGCAACTGACCATGTCATAAATCCTAGGAAAAGGCCTCGCCTTGTCTTGTCCAGCTCCTTCAGCGCATGTGTCTGGCTTTAAAGGAAATGTAGGAAATATGGATATCATCACCCAGTTAGGACATTAATTACATGAAGCCTTTTAACATTCACCCCTAAACCAAATGAATTGGATGAAAAAGACAATTAGCTAAATGGGAAGAAAACCATGAAATAAAACACGAACTGCCGTAGAGTTTTCATAAAATAAAGATTTGTCAACTTCTGTAGGAAGTACTTGTAATTATATTGTAATATTCAATACTGCAATTTTCATTCAGATGCCACACTGTAACGTTTGCGAGATGAATCGCGTTTTTGAATGACTTTGTTTTTGAAAGCAACCGTTGCTCGCAATAACATCGTATATTACACATTCCAACCTCTATGTATCCAACCTTTTCCGTCGAGTGTTGTTCGCAATAACATCGTATATCATACATTCCTACCTCCATGTTTCCAAACTTTTCTGATAATATTGCTTTTGTAAATTTGAGTGCATACCTATTAATCTGTTTTGAACAATAAATCTCTTTATTTTAATGCTTCCTAAAATAACTAAAGAACACGTTAACAATTTATACGCGATACCTTGTTCGCACATTTTATCACATCCCATTTAAAATATTTCTCATCTGTAATTATTATTTCCAGGCAACACAAAACTTTTGGAATTTAAATTAAACATCAACTTTAAAACAAAGACATATCAAGCTTTCAGTTCGCAACTCAGAAGTCTTCGTAAGACTAAAATATTGTGAGTTTTATAGGTCATGTTGGTATGGTATTACCAGACTTTGTAACCTGATTTTGAATTGTCTTCGTAAAATGTTCGCAATACATTATGTATTATCAAGAGGGCAAAATATTATTTATTCTGATTGATGAATAAGAGTTCTAATAACGATAAAACATCCATCGTCTTCCTCCCAAGACCCGTTAATAAAGTTTCCGGGGTTCCTCAATATGATGGAGATGAAATTATTAAAGGAAAATACTCAAAAATGGCCATTGTTCTGGGTGACACTTATATGTATAATACGAGGTAGTCATAGAGTTTGTGGAACATCACATCCCCTTCATCCATTTTCCAGATAATCTACAGCAACTTTTAACACCGAAAGAATACACGAAATAGGAGGTATGATCAAGTAGTAAAGTTAGTGAAAGTTGTTGCATGAAACACTTAAAATTTATGATAGTGTGAAGTGGATAGATTGTATTGCCAATTATCTCTGGATGATATATAGTTTACACTCATGCCGCTGTGACGGTGAACCCTTAAATAATTAATATCGAGGAAAACATTATGGTTTTTCAAAGGAATAGTATCAAAGACAGCTGTGAAGGGTGGTTTACACAAAGTAAACATTCATTATAAAAGTCACCTAACCCAATAAAGTGGAGTTAAGTCAACATCCATAGCAAATTGCAAAAAATAAGCCGCCGTTCTTTGTTTCATAATTAAATTCTAATTTACAGTAGATACCAACTAGCATAACCCATCACGCCGAGCTTCCGGAATTCAATTGGTGACGTTTGTATCAATTCACTAAGTAATCCCGGATTCGTGAGTAAATTCTCCACACAACAGACCGTGGCTTACCATAATGTTATAAACGTTCCGTAGAATTCTACATTAAGTCGTCGCTTTCCCCAAGTTCGACTTCGTTCCACGGCTTTGTGATAGAGCAATTGAAGTACATGTGATTAGGGTGTGGAGTGGAGGGTAGAAGAATCCGGGGGAGTAATATTTGACTTTATTTTATTTTTTATTATTATTATTATTGTACAACAGAATAATTCCAATTACAGTACAATTTAGTTACCCTATCAGCATTTAGGCAAGTGACTCTTCAATAATATTTTAAGGGATATAAAGAACAGTTACTTACATCCAAATGGTTTGCAATTTCATTTAACAGAACCACACCCCTCGTCATGCAATGCTTTGCCAAGACGTCTGTTCTGCCGTTCGGTACTTTAAATAAGTCATGATGCCGACTTCGGATGTAGTGGTCTGGTACATATAAATCATAGCATCTATTTATTTTCCTGGGAAAATATCCCCGCTAAAAGATTCCCAATGTCAATTCCCTTCAGTGTGTGATTTTCATTTTTAATCGTATATATGTTTTTTGTGTTTGTGCGTGTGCGTGCATATGCATTTGTTTTTATTATTTTTATTATCAGTAATTTTACATAGTTAAAATAAAGTAAGGTGAGCCATTTTTAAAACTTTTTTATGTTCCTGTGTAAATAAAAAATTATTTAAAAAAGGACATGTTTATTTAAATTTATAAAATATGAAAGCGTATTTTATCACCTTTCAAAAATAGTTTTTAGTTTCGAATAGACTCAGAAATAATATTCTATTTATTTTTATTTTATTGAAAAGCGGAAATATTTTGACCCTTTGAAAAAATGTGGTCGAGGCTTGAGGGATTAGGATCCTGTTAAAGAAAATACAAAAGATAAATTGCGCATGGGGACAGTTGAGATGCCAAAACTCCATTCTAAAAAGCCTCTCCTGAGCCTACTCGCAACAACTGAAGCAATGGAGCGGTGTTGGAGTAGTTTACACCTAGTTTATTATAATCTCGGTCTTAACAATCTTCGGCGGAGGTACAGAAAAGTCTGCTTCAGAAGGGATCCCATAATTTTCAGAAGGCCAACTGTAGCGTGAGTGGCTCGGAGAGTGCGGTTGGGGACGCTTCTTTTCATTATTTTGTATGTATTTTTTAAACATACACATATATTCAAAGTGTCCCGTCCCATTGCAGAAATAACACTTGCCATCGAATTTTTTAGAAGTGCTTCCATTTACCGAAGAAGTGAGCTCTGTGACTCTTGATGGAGCGGCACTGTCTGCGGGCTTTAGTTCCTGGGGAGGAGGGGTCAACTTCTTATCGTTCATCTCAAAATGTTTGCAGAGGCTTTCCAGTTGTACCGCGGAACTGATCACTTGCCCTGCTATTAGACTGGCATAATTTGGTAGCAGGCCATACTTAAATATCGGCAGTAGCTCCTCTTCTGGAACTTGTAACTCCAAGAAACTGTTGTAGCGACGTATTTCTGAAAAGAAATCGATAGCAGCCTCTCCCGAGCTTTGTTTTCTAGTATATATTTGAGCTTTCAGGGTGTACTGGGCTTTTGGGGGTTCAAACTTCTGTATCAGTAGCTTTTTTAGGTCTAACCAAGAGAGGTTTTTGTCGTTTAATGAGCGGAACCAAAGCAAAGCGTCCCCTGCTATGACATCTAAAAAACACCGAGAAATTATTTCCTGCGATGTGCTTGTTTCTACGCTTAATTCGTCTACCCGTTTAATGAATTCTCTAACGTTCGTGTTTTCATTGTATTGGTTGTTCCATGGAGCGAGGTTGACGTTGGTTGGTTTCCACAGAGGTAGGCAGGAGGCAGAAGATCCTTCAGCTTGTCGCGTGGACAGGATACCAATGCTATCTTCGTCTTTGCAAATAGACAAGTCTTGCGTAACGTCTGCCTCAAGCTGAAGTCGTCGGATGTATGACGCATTGAAGCGGTAAGCGTTCCTCCGCAAAGACCATCTGCTTGCGCTCGGCATAGGCCAGCGCCCTCGTTTATTCAAGGCGATCCTGAGGTCGTCTCCTGTCAAGGAGTCTATATTTGCAATGATGCCTTCCTCCAGTGGTTCGATGGTGTTCATGTTTGCTTGTAGACTTAATCTGAGTCTGCAAAGAAAGAGAAGAGCTATTAGTTGGTGGCAAATCTAATCCGAACAAATCAATAAAATTCAAAACCCTACATTACTAACAAAATCACTGCTTGTTTCTCATATGTAAATTTTGGGTTAGTTTAAAAATAATTAATACCAACTTAATTTAGAGACAAACTAGATTACGATAAAGACTTCCACATACACCATACAAGACAAAAACGAAAAAAATAGACCTAAGTGATTACTTAATTTACACGTTCTATCAAACTTGATAGTTGGCCCTGAGGGAAATTATTTTCCTCAAGGCCTCCTGTGTGGAGTTAATGTAAAAAAAAAACTTTCATTCAAGTTCTGTTATATTATTTCAGTTTAAGTAAGCAACTGACCTATAATGATATAATAACAGGACTTGAGTAGAATCTACACGAAACGTGAAAATTGACCTAGAAAAATTGATGAATTTTTCAATTTTTTTTTAATCCACCCAACCTAAACATATTTAGTATTTTTGGGCCTATGTCATCTGGGATGCTGTGTGGAGGGTCTTTTTAAGGAGAGGAAGGAATGAAAAATTGGTCTTGAAGAGACCCATGTTGTAGAAAGGAGGAAACACAAAGGCCGGCAAATCATTCCACAGCCGAGCTGTTGAACACAAGAACGGGTCGAAGAAACGACCTGTTCTCATGTGACAAATGTCAACCGTGTACAAATGTTGGGCACGCATTTGGCGTGTTTCCCGACTATGGACCGGTGGCGAAGGGATCAATGACGCTAATTCCTCTGAGCTTCTTCCATTGTAATACCGGTAGAATAAGGATAGCATTCCCACCCGACGCCTACGCTCTAAGGACCCAACCTTCCTCTTCCCCACCTCCTTCCCCTCACCGCTACCTTCAGCCTCACAACATACCCCAATCGGGGATGCCATAGTCTCACTGGCTCCAGACGGGAGCAGTTGAGATTCTTGTGCGGTATTCACTGTAAAAAAAAAAAAAGTATTGCAGTCCGTCTGTTAAGATGGGAGAATTCATCAAACGGTCCGCCTGTTTCTGCACAGAGTCGAGGGTATTTTTCAGATATTTTGGAGCTCCAGAACAGAGGTGGCTACCAAATTCAACCGTGGGGCTCACTTGTGATTTGTACGGGGTTACGCCCAGTTTTTGAGAGGCTAACTTTACTATGGCTTCGATGGAGCTCCCATATCTGAGCTGGTCACTTAGGGTTACACCAAGCATATCAATGGAGGGCCTGTTCGGAAGATTGCTTCCGTTGAAGGAGACTAGATTTTAATTTCGATCCCTTTTAGACGTTATCAGACAAAATTGGGTCTTTGAAACATTAAATTCAACAAGATTATTTTTATCCCAAGAGAAAACACTCTCGAGGTAACCTTCCATTCTTTGTTTCAAAGCCTTCCGAGCCGTTGGAGTTTGTGAGCCTTTTGGGGGCTTGTCAAACAAAAAGCTATCGTGGACTGTACTGTCATCCGCGTAACAATGAATTGGTGCACAGGACAAAAGATCGTTGATGTGCAACATAAACAAAGTTGGAGTCAGAAACGATCCCTGTGGGACGCCAGCATTTATCGAGTGTGAGGAAGAGTTGTTGATAAGTATAAATTAAAATAGGTATAAATTCAAAAGACCAATTATCATTGTTTATATTAGACCTCCTCCTGACGGCCTCCGTGGTTGAGGGGTAATACTCTCGACTACGAAGATCGCGGATCCAAATCCCGGCGGGCGTAAGTAAATCGTATTTGATTAAATTGAGTTAAATCACTTGAAATAATATGTGGTGTATTTGCGGTACGTTCCAGAGTGGAAGATACTCTCAGTATCGCCCTGGTGTAACACCATCATTCAGAATTGAAAAGTTGCTTGACATTAGCGACGTTTTGTAACCAGATCTGAATAGCCAGGTACTTTCTCACATTTCTCTCCCCCATCCTCTCTGCAATACCTTCAGCCTCACAACATACTTCAATTGGGGGTGCCATAGTTTCACTGACTCCAGACGGTTGGGAGCAGTTTGAATTCGAGCAGTAATCTCTTGTCCTAAAGTCTAAGTTTCCACTTATGGAATTCAATATTTAAAAAAACCAAATGAAATGGATGTATTTTAAGTAGATATAAATAAAAATAAATCATTCCAGAAATAGCAGGGAAGCTTTTCAATACGTATTATTGATTATTTATAAGAACAGTTCTCTTTCTACAACTTTTGAAGGTTATTCCCATCAATGTAATTTCATTGAAGAAGAAGATACTAATAATCTGAACTAAAATATGAAATCTATTTTTCTGTGTCTCGTTCTCTTTCATGTTTTCGTTTGGATTATTAGTGTTATCTTCTTCTTCGATGACTTATTTGTTTTATAACGCTCGGTTCTTTTCGTTTGATAAATTGTTATTGTTATAAACTTATATTGTAAAAATTATTTTTGTAATCAAAAGGTATATCAAATATCTAGTACTAATGTGAGCTACTTTATTTATTTTTGCTTTAAATTATAAGATATAGGCCATTAAAGATTTCGGTGTTTCATGATTTTAGAGGCAACTTTGGTAATTACTAGTATTTGTGAGTAAATAAATAAGGTTAAAAAAACTTTACAACCATAAAAACCAAAAAAATTTCATCCATATATATATTTTTTTTATTATTTTATATTTTATCATAAATATAGTAAAATATTTTTTTTTATGTTTTTCATTTACTCATTAATAATTGCCAAGGTTGCATCCAAAATCATAAAACATAAAAATCTTCAATGGCCTATATCTTATAATTTAAAGCAAAAATAAATAAAGTAGCTCACATCCGTACTAGATATTTGATATACCTTTTGATTACAAACATAATTTTTCAGTTTGGTCGGGTATTGTGATCTCCAATTCAAATCTAAGATTTGTATGAAACGGGCCGAAACCGGCCGCGCAAACGTTCCTCTTAAATTGGAGATTTATTTTCCAGGTCGTTTGTGTATTGTAAAAATAAATTTCAAATGTCAAACGTGATTTTATGACGTTTTCAGAACAGTGAAAAAAAACCTTTTGGAACCGAAATGTGGCTTACTTTGTGAGTGCCCATCCAAGCTAGGTCAGGTACCAGCGGGCTACTCTGGCGTAGGGTGAAAGGGGAGGGGGGAGTGAAAAAGCCCCGACTCGACGCACTGTGGTTGAAATACTAATATTTCTAAGAATTACACGAATCCATTATGTTGATGGTTACAAATTCCAAAATCCAAACTTTATTGTTACTGACTAAGCACTTAGCAATATTGATTCGCAGAAAAGCAATTGGTGCACGGAGTAAATTTCATATTTTAAATGCTTCGGATTTTCAGACTGATAATTTTTTTTTACCTTATCCAAATACACACGAGGCCCTGATGAAATTAATTTCCCTCGGGACCTACATCATCTTAGGGGATGCTGTGTGGAAGATTTTTTTAAGGAAAGAAAGAAGAGGAATTTTTGGGAAGGAAATAAGTATGAGGGGTAGGTAAGAATATATGTAGGGGACAGTGTGTCCAGGAGTGACAGACCTATGAATCCATACCTTCAACTGCGGTGTAAGGTATGGATTCATAGGTCGAGGGATTCTGGCTGGAGAAGTCAAAGTGGGCAGACACATCGGCCACTAAGACCTTGACAAACCTCACCCCACGAACCCGGGTACCTCTGCTAAGTCACCAAACTGTGTGACCTATGACAGAGGTGTTGGTTATCCAATAAATGGTTCCCGGGGCAGCGGTACCCAAACCCGCCTCCCAAAATGTTAATTTTGAAAATCTATTTATTCACTCGTATTCGACAAGACTGCTTCTTAGTAGCAAGAACCGATTATAAGAATATTTATCGATCAAAACGATCCGCCCATTTGCGGTATTTAATTTTTTTATTAGAAGCATGTAAACTCACCTTAGCTTCAATTACATATGGCCTTACGCCAGACAAGGAGATAGAAGCAAAGCAATGGAGTAAAATAGGCAAAATATCAAATAGAATTTCAACATTAATAGACATACTAATAAAGCAGAGTAAACTTTGATTTAATTAATTAAATAAAGATTAATTTTTGTTATTATTATTAAAATAACACTTTTTACTAGTTCGGTGGGGATGAAAATTGAACTGAAAGATTCCATTACAGATCACATAATTTTTTTTTAATTAGTATAATATTATGATCTTACGTGTATTATTATTAAGAATTGACAATATATCACGTATACAAGAAGGAAGGAGGTAGCAACCTCATAAGTGTGCGGTCCGCGGTGATACCTCACATTGTCCTAATGTGGCCCTTGACTAGAAAAGTGTGACGACCGCTGGGTTAGTCACTAGAAATTAATTGCCTAACGAAGAAAGTAGATCTTAAATACGTCATGAATAAACAGTTCGAACATATTGTTCAATCACCATTACACCCATTATAATTCACTTAGCATAATTTTACTTCAGAGAGCAGTGGGGTAATTTAAGTATGTAATTTAAAAATGTAATAACCCAAATATACGGAGAACCCTAATAACAATAAATACCACAGTGCATCAATATTTGTCAATTAAACCCTAGGCAACAAGGAGGGAATAACCCAACATTACCAAAATAAAATATCAGTAATCACAAACCTTTTCAATTATTAAATTCATATATATTTATATGTAGTAAAAATATCTATTTGATATGTAACATCATCATTCATAATTTTAATAAACTTTATAATTACGTTTATATACCTTAAATTAACAAAATAACTTATAATATCTTAAAAGTAACAAAATAAAAACATTCATTATATAGAGACACCTGTATATACGTGTATAAATATATACCCCTGTCTAAGTGTGTATAAATACCGTAGCATAAGAATTTCAACTACCAGTCTGAAAATGTCCGTAGTAGGATGAAACCGGTCCTGGTGATAATAAGTAAGTGGAAAAAAGTACAAAAGGGTTTTAATTTCAAATTCTAAAAGAACCATGTCGGTTTCTCGAAAGGAGGTCTTCAAAGATTGGCGCAATGAAAAAAAGCAACGAAACAAACACGAGTAACCAAAAACGAAAAAGTCTTGAAATTTTTTTCACTTAATTCGATGAAAAGTGGACAATTTAACAACATAAAATAACAAAATTGAAAGTGCGTAATAAAAAAAGGCAGTATAATTTGTTGTATCAGGCCAATTTACCAAACTAAAGTTTTATTAAACTCAACTAAACAATTTAATAAATTCGCATTAAAATTAACAATGTCACATATTCATATTCAGACTTATTTTTTCTTAGAATTACACTTTATCCCACTGTGCGACGCGGCGAAGTAACCGAATTCAATAACCTTTCTTCTAATTCTAAATCATACTATGTTATGTGAATAGACCTCAGAAAACATTTCCTAGAATTTTATAAAGTACCTATGTATATCTTAAAATAGCATATTTCTAAGAACCTCCACACACATACATGTATCAAGGATATTTGAAGATAGGAGTTTTTTTTTTTTTTACATGAATACCACACAAGAGTCCCAACTGCTCCCGTCTGGAGCCAGTGGGACTATGGCATCCCCAATTGGGGTATGTTGTGAGGCTGAAGGTAGTGGGGAGGGGTAGGAAATAGGGAAAAGGGGAAGGTGGAGAAGTACCTGGCTATTCAGATCTGGTTACCAAACATGGCTAATGCCATTTCAAGCAACGTTTCAATTCGGAAAGGTGGTCTTACACCAGGGCGATACTGAGAGTATCTTCCACTCTGAATGAGAATTTTGTAGTTTCATAATATTTTTTTTATTTGCAAATAAATGATTCATCGCTAGGCAAGTACGCCTACTACTGGGTTTGTGGATATTATTACGTAAATATATAATTCTTACACGTCAAAAACAGTACCTTAATCTCTCCTAAACTGAACTGCTGAAGCCGTGGAAGGCGATGTACCCCTGGTATTCTCAGAACTAAACGCAAGGTGGCTTTATCACAACACGGAATAGAACCTGTTGATTTTATTGATTTAAACTTGTTGATATGTATCGATTCAAAGATGTACACAAATACAGTTTTGGTATAACAAATAACAACACCCAAATAGGGCGGTCAACCGACAGGAATCCTAAATCGCAACTGAGCCCTTAGTAATTTGTTTCCCGCTGCCTACCTGCTTGTAGACCCTTCTGTGGTTGTCCAGTGTTACCAGGTAAAAGAAAATAATCTTTTTAATATTCCTAAACAGTGTTACGAGGTACTTACTAGACTTGGAATAAAAGGGCGCGCACATCAATATTTAAGTAGGAAGCATTTGGTGACAGTAGCAAAATTCTTTTCTGTAAGAGCTAATGCACCTTATCAAGAGGCTTTTCGTATTATTAAATTGATTGATTGAAAATATTAAAGAGCTAGTTAATTTTATGTATGTGGAATATAAGAGGCTGTTTTAGCAACTATTCAAGAAAAATATACACAGATTATGTGGAAAAATTAACATATTTTATTTTTTTTAAAAGGTTAAAATTGGCTTTCACCCTGCTCGGTTACTAAAAAAAACGTTCTGTTGTCTTTATCTTAGTACGATAGTGTACAACAGAAAGAACGCGGGTTTCGGCTTTCGGATTACCGGCGCTCAGTGGCCGAGTCCAGGTGGCAGTTTGCAGAATTGTGGACTAGCGATGAGTTATAGGAGCAGGTCCCGGGACCGAGTTCTTTGGCGCGGACTAGGTACTGGGTGCTGTTCCGGTTTATTACCGGGACGCACGGAATCGGCCGGAACCGGACCTTGGAGCCGGAACCCGCCTAAGAACTCGAACCCGACTCTTGCGAATGGCTCGAACTGCGAACATGGGGACGCCGGTGGAGGCATTCGTGTTCCGGCTCTGAGTCCAGCTGCGTGTACCGGGTTTGGGTCCGAACCCTGGTCCGGGTTCTCTAGGAGTAGTCGGTTTTAAAAAAGAGTAGAAGTAGGATCAGCTTCCCGCGAAGAACCTGAGTTCAAGAGCGCACTACCGCTGAGCCGACACATCGCTATTGTGGACATCTGAAGCTGCGTTCGCTGTGAGAAGTTTCGTACGTTTACATACAAACATTCTTGTCAGCGCGCCTGCGCCAGTCAGCCGCCCATGCGCCGACTAATCAGAAAGCTGAAACCTGCAAATCTTTCTAGTTGTTCAAAGCATCAAATATAAATTCATACATGTTCATTTTATTGGTCGGATATCTTCAAATACTAGTTGTGAGATAATGAGGAAACCGAAATTCCGATATTATTTACACGTATCTGTATTTTACATATTAAATATGCTATAAAATAATACCGGGAAGCATAACGGTTCGGTACATTAGGATGAAAATTTTTTAAATATCCTACTAGTGACCCAGGCAACATCTACATTTTGTTAAATTCACTACAAGTTTTTGTGCAATATATTTGATTTGGTTGCTTTTATGAGTAATCTGAGTATTGCAGCAGGCAGAGCCTCATTCTCAACTGTAATAGAGGGGACGCGCTACATATAACTTCATTCTCAACTCTAATAGAGGGGACGCGCTACATATAACTTCATTCTCAACTCTAATAGAGGGGACGCGCTACATATAACTTCATTCTCAACTCTAATAGAGGGGACGCGCTACATATAACCTCATTCCCAACTCTAATAGAGGGGACGCGCTACATATAACTTCATTCTCAACTCTAATAGAGGGGACGCGCTACATATAACTTCATTCTCAACTGTAATAGAGGGGACGCGCTACATATAACTTCATTCTCAACTCTAATAGAGGGGACGCGCTACATATAACTTCATTCTCAACTCTAATAGAGGGGACGCGCTACATATAACTTCATTCTCAACTCTAATAGAGGGGACGCGCTACATATAACTTCATTCTCAACTCTAATAGAGGGGACGCGCTACATATAACTTCATTCTCAACTCTAATAGAGGGGACGCGCTACATATAACTTCATTCTCAACTCTAATAGAGGGGACGCGCTACATATAACCTCATTCCCAACTCTAATAGAGGGGACGCGCTACATATAACTTCATTCTCAACTCTAATAGAGGGGACGCGCTACATATAACTTCATTCTCAACTCTAATAGAGGGGACGCGCTACAGATAACTTCAAATGAAGCAAATTCTTAATGAAATAAATAATAAAATAAGCATTATGTATGTCATGAAAAAAGATATGGAGACTCTCACACAGTCAACTGAGTTTCTATCCAACAAATATGACGAACTGATATCGCTACACCTAGAATTGGGAAAAAAACTAAAAGAAAACGAAAACAAACTCAATGAAGTTATAAACAAAAACACATACCTTGAAAAATGTAATAAAGCACTGGAACACAGGATTCAAGAAATTGAACAAATAGAAAAAAACTGTAATATTGAACTGTTTGGTCTGGAAATGAAAAAAGATGAAAATATTGAAACAACCATAAAGACAATTGCAGAAAAACTAAACACAAATTGCGAAAATATTGAGAAGGTTTGGAGACTTCCTAATAGAAAGGACTCCAAACCGGCTAACGTAATCGTGAAGTTCATGCGTCAAACTTATCGAGATGAGTGGTTACAAAAAAAAAAAAACATATTAACAAACAATGACATTTACAAGAATGGAAACAACGACCGAATTTATATCAATGAAAATCTAACTAAAGAAAAAAAAGATCTACTATACATTACAAAACAAAAAATGAAAACAAAATTTAAATACATTTGGGTACAAAATGCCAAAATACTGATAAGAAGTGAAGGTGATGGGAAAATTATCCATATAAAAAATGAGAATGATATAAACAAATACATTTAAGAAAAAAAAAAATCAAAATTCCTTTTGACTCGGAACAGTTATTTTATCAGTTACTAAATACACGTCATGGAAGATTCGACACCATTTCAAACTCACAAATTTATCAAGTGCTATAATTTGGATAACTGGATAAACGATAAAATCATCAAAATGAGGTTTGTGGCTATTCATCTAAATATAAGATCATTGAAAAAGAATTTTAATTCATTTATTGCACAAGTAAGCGACGTTCTGCAGTTTATAGATGTAATTTTTCTAACGGAAATAAATATTAAAAACGAAATAATACCTATGTTCAATATACCAAACTTCACATCGATTGCAAATGCTCGAGAGAATAGAAGAGGAGGGGGATTAATCATGTACTTAAAAAACCAACATACTTTTAAGAAAACAAATATTTCTTTTAAAAGCTGCGAGACAATATCTGGAGAAATCACCACCGTTTATCAAGATGTCATAAATATACTAGCAGTTTATCGTCCGCCGAGCAGCAACAAGAAAATATACTTGAAGGAACTAAAACAAATATTACAATTAACTTCATCTGATTCAAACTACTTGTATTGTGGTGACATCAACTTGAATTTGTTGGATACAAAAAATAGTGTAATTACAGAATATCAAAATCTACTCAGTGAAAATGGTTTAGAAAATGTAATATTAGATGTGACTCGGGATGAAATTTTAAACGGAAAAAATGTGTATTCATGTATTGATCATATTGCAGTTCGCAACCGTAATAACACTGTATTTTCATGTATTGTGACTAACAAAATATCCGACCAT
The DNA here is from genome assembly GCA_929108145.2 of Limnephilus rhombicus. Lineage (NCBI taxonomy): Eukaryota > Metazoa > Arthropoda > Insecta > Trichoptera > Limnephilidae > Limnephilus > Limnephilus rhombicus. Next base: position 30,580,498 of record OV815298.1, on the reverse strand, counting down.
TATATAACAGGAGTTGCAATAGGTAAAGAGGTACTTACAAAGGATTTAAATAAAAAAAGTGAAATTATTGATAATAAATTGGTATATTCTAAATTAAAACTAATTAATTGGGGGAAATTATTACAAACTGAATGTCCTTCAGAACTGTACGATAATTTAAAAAATATTTTTGATAATATCTATGCGTCCTCGAAAAAAGAAAAATTATTTGAAAATAATCTTAGGCACAACAACCCATGGGTTACTGAAGAAATTAAGAACATGATTAAAAAAAGAGATTATCTTTACCGAAAATGCAGGAATAGCCCAAATAACCCGGTATTTCGTTTAGAATATACGCGGTATAGAAACAAAACAAACAAACATATTAATATTTTGGTAGAAAGCAGTCACTTTGTGGTTTGACATATTAATTAAAGGAAAACAATCACTTTAAGAGTTAGTTTAACTTTATCTAAGAATTTTCCAGTAGGGTCTTTTTGAAGAGTTATGAAGTTGTCGTTATTGATGAAATCTTGCACTTTTGTATTGTATTCTCTTCGAGGTATTATAATCACGGTATTTCCCTTGTCCGCTTTGGTCAGGATTAAATTTTCGTCTTCTAATTTAGCACGAATATTTTTCATTACGGTTATTACGACGTGTTCTGTATTTGGACAGGGACTCAACGTCAATTAAATGCCTTCCTCATCCTTATAAATTCATACCATCAAAACATTAAATTCACATTAGAGATAGGAACTAATTCAACTTTAAATTTTTTAGATCTCACCTTATCTATCGTAAATAATAAAATAAATTTTAACATCTTTCGCAAGCCTACCTACACCGACGTCGTTATCCATAACACATCCAATCATCCTGTTTCACATAAACACTCCGCGTTTCATTCAATGGTTCATCGTTTGGTCACAATACCGTTATCTAATACTAATTTCTCCAACGAACTAGCAATAATTAAAAAAATCGCGGTTAATAATGGTTATAATGCCGAACTCATTGATGCAATTTTAAATAAAAAACAAAAACAAATAGCCACTAAGAATTTCTTATTTACTAATCATAATAATATAAATAATAATAATAATCTTTGTTACCAATGGCGCCGTATTTTATTCATTAATCAGTTCTCTTCCTGCAGTGTAAAAAATCTACCTCCCGAAATAAGACCGGCATTTTACACAAACAATAATTTAGGAAAGTTTTTAATTAATTCGAAAGATAAGGACGAAAAACTAAGTCATTCCGGAATATATAAATTAGATTGTAATGATTGTTCATCATTTTATGTAGGTAAAACGACGCGTAATGTCAATATTAGAATCAAAGAGCATCTTAGATGCTTAAATAATAATGGATTTTCGGAATTCGCTAATCACCTGATTGATAAAGATCATACCTTCAATCAAAACACCGGTGTTAAGATTTTACACAGAAATAGTCATGGTAACAGGCTTAATAATTTAGAAGCACTCGAAATAAAGAAAGCCGTTAAAACAAAAACCCAAATCCTTAATAATCAGTTAAATGTGTCCAACAGTCCGATATTAGGAATATTTCCCATAAACTAAAAAAACCCGTAGCCACTTTATTTCTTAATCACCTGTTTAAATGACGTTTTGTCCCGGTAGATATAATGTAATTATTCATTAGATATACCCGTCTCTTTCTCTCTATCACTATGTAGGATGTTAATTACAATCTCTCACTCTTACTTTATATTATGTTTTGTCTCTGTCTGTATGTATATATAAGCTCACACAATGTATTTTTTCATCAGTTTTAATTTATACCCTGATGATGCTTGTATTAAGCGAAACCGGTCGGTAAATAAAAATTAAATCAATAAATCGTGGTTACAAACAAAGTGATTGTTTTCCTTTAATAAACATATTAATATTACTAAAAACACGTTCCATAAAAACGTAATAAATAGCTTAAACGGCAACCCGAGGAAACTGTGGGACGAAATAAATAATCTAATAGGTAAACCTAAACAAAATTTAGACAAAATAATCCTTCAACATATGGGAAGTCAAGGAGACACAAAGTTTTTATGCGATAAATTTGCCACAACATTTGTAAATGAAATAAAAGACATAAGACATAATTGTACTAAAAAATTCCTAGATCGTAACACGTATACAACTCCTGCTATTATGTCGATGAGATTTAGACCTGTATCACAAAAAGATGTTAAAAAAATTATTAATGATATGGATGTTAAAAAATCAGAAGGCAATGACCAAATAAGAATTAAAGACCTGAAGTTAATTGCTGATAATATAATCCCAGTACTGACTAAACTAATTAACCTTTGTGTAAGTAAAAGTATCATGCCTGACGAACTTAAAACATCCATCATCAGACCTATATATAAATCAGGAAACCACAAAGATTTCACAAACTATCGACCAATAGCAATTCTCTCGTGTATTGATAAAATTATTGAAAGGGCTATTGTTAATCAAATACAAAATTTTATAGAAAAAAATAGAATCATAAATCCCATACAGTACGGATTTCAAAAAGAAAAAAGTACTACACAATTACTTTCTAAATTCACTGACCATATAAACTGTCATTTGAATGAAAAATATTATGTAGGCATAATTTTTATAGATTTTAAAAAGGCCTTTGACACATTGGACCATGAAACATTACTAAGGGCAATGGAGGAATGTGGTATTAGAGGTCCTTTAAATAAATTTTTTAAAAACTATCTGTTTAATAGAAAAATTAAAGTTAAAATTGACGGAATTTTAAGTGATGAAATGTTGGCAAACACTGGGGTAGCTACGGGATCGATATCGGGACCTACGTGTTATATTATGCAAGTAAACAGTTTACCAAACGTAATAAAACGTTGTAAATGCTACATGTTTGCAGACGATACTTGCATTATATGTGCTGACAAAAATCCACAAAAAATTCAGGAAATTTTACAATCTGATCTAAATAATATAATTAAATGGTCCCACGACAATGGCATTATTATCAACGCAAAAAAAACCAAATATATGCTTATACATTCACCACATGCAAATTGTCAGGATAAGGAATTGCACATTAAAAGTCATTCATATGATTGCTTGCACACAAAAAACCAATCCCTGCAGTGTAATTGCCCAAATATAGAAAAAGTGTACCAATATACATACCTTGGACTTACAGTAGATGTCAATTTTAACTGGTCAATTCATATTGAAAATGTATGTAATAGATTAAGATCCATATTAGGGAAATTTTATCACCTAAAAAACTTTGTTAATACAAATATATTATACTGTATATATAACGCATTAGCAGAATCAATTATAGGATACGGAATAAATAGTTACGGATTAACGTACAAAACGTACTTAAATAAAATAGAACAACTACAAATCCGTTTCCTGAAATTGGTATCAGGCAAAAAAAAAGTTCAATTATGTGATGGCGACTATAAAAAAATGTTCTTCTTGTGTAATGTGCTCTCTATACATAGTAGGGTAGATTACCAATTAACTTTAGATGAATTCTGGAATACAGAATTCAAAAAACCTGTAAACCATAACTACCCCACTAGGCATAGAGAAGCAGAAATGTTTATTATTAATAAATCTACAAATGTATACGGTGATAGAACAAAAAGGCATAAAATTCCGGAAATATTTAATGCATTACCTGAAAATATTAAAAACGAGACATCATATTCAAAAATCAAAACTAAAGTTAGATCATTCTACTTCAATAGAACATGAAAACTAAAATATTGTATAAAAATACCTAAATCTATGAAAACAAATAATATTGTGAACCAATAGGTACCTACATCTTTTAACCACTGTTCAAAATAAAATTTATGTTATTATAAGCATTACAATAATTAGTTAGTATTTTAATATTAAGTATTATATTATTAAATAATTACTAGATATGTATTAAGCACCAAAATATAAAACATTTTATATATTTATATGTTGTAAGTAAATAAATAGGAAAAATGAGAGATTTTTTACAATCAAACTGATTGATCAGTTTTGTAAGATTTAAGTAAGAGAAATTATTGTACAATTAATAACTAAATAAACATATTTAAAAAAAAAAAAAAAAAAAAATTCTCAACTCTAATTTTGACTTTTACGAGATGTCTGACTAATCAACTGGACAGTCTATACATAATTTTTTTCTACTTTTTTACTCTTTTAACCCAACAATGTTTGAAAATCTCCTACTACCACCACAGAAAGTCGAAAATGTTGCTTGTGTTGTGATGGGGGACTTAGCCAGCCAAGGAATCGAACAAGCAACGCTCGGGTGGGACCCAAGCGCTATGCTCACTCAACCACTGACCGGTCATATTGAATTTATATAAACCCTTGTTGCTGACAAACCGCCAACAATTGAACTAGGACAAAGATCCTCCCTTCCCTTCCCCTCCCACAATGCCACGTACCGAGATTATTCAACTATGAATAGTCCAGAATTAGTTCCCCTCTCTACTGATCAAGATACTGCTGCTAAATAAATATATATTTTAATATATGGTACGTTTGTTGACAGAAGTGTCCAAGTGTTCACGTTAGTTTTTTTTAAATTTAAAAGCAAAATACAATCGGTACAAGTCAAATAAGTGTCAGTACAAGTTAAAGTGATTATCGTGCACTGCATGAACGTATTTTTACGAGCTTAAATGAAACCTGTGATTGTTTTTTTCAATATCTAAAAAAACAACATTCAAATTTTATCAGATAATCGTTAGTGTTTCTAGATATCTTCTCTCAGTTAATTATCTTAAAAGATAACATTGATTGATAACGATACAATTGTGATCTTCTAATATAAACCTAAGAACGTGCTTAAATCTGTGTTTAAAGAAATATTCTAACATTTAAATAATTGAAGTGGTGAATTGCATGAATCATTAATGTAGGTAACTCTAACTGTAACATCATTTTGCCATAGTACCAGAAAGGTGTCGTGAAGTTTGCCTACTAACAGGCGCTATTAATACATAGTACTAGAAATAGTAAGGTGTCGTGGAGTTTGCCTACTAACAGGCGCTACAAATATAATGCATCTTTGTGAGGAATGTAAGCTGAACGCGAAGGCCGACGAGATAATGACTTGCAGTAAATGTTCCCAAAGCTATCATTTTAAATGTGTAGGAACTACCAAAGAAAATTACACAAAGCAATCTAAACAATATAGAAGTACTTGGAAATGTGTCCCTTGCAAAGGAAAACAGAAATTTACTGGAAATAACGCAGAAACTCTGGTTCTTCAATCCCCCACCATATTGCACGGACAACCAACAGGTTCCAAACAAAAGACTAATGACACCTCTATATCCACCCCACAAACTGCGAGTTCAAGCGACGTATCTAAAATAATCTTAGAACACATAGACGAAAAATTAGACCAGGTACTGAAAACCCTAAAACATGAATTATTTCAATACCTTAACTCCAAAATAATGGACGAACTAGGGGATATAAAAAACAAGCTGTCCCATATGGAAGACTTTCAATCATCTCTTGAATACTTCGCTGCAGAATATGATAGATTAAATTCTACATGCAAGGCTAATGAGACGAAAATATCCAAACTGAGTTCTGAAAATGAAATCTTGCAGCGGAACTACGACATACTATCCCAAAAAATGAACGCAATCGAACAAACTAACCGGAACTGCAATCTGGAGATTCAGATGGTCCCGGAGAAGAGGAACGAAGACATCATGATTACAATACAAAACCTGTGTACATCAGTAAACTATCCTGTAAAGGACGAGCAAATAATTTCCTGTCATCGTACACCACGCCACCCTGACGCAACTCCCAACTCAAGACCAAAAAATATTGTACTGACTCTGCCCAGCCCTCGAATCCGTGACGAATTGCTGTCTGCAGTTAAGGTATTCAACAAGAGGAACGTGGATAGGAAACTGAATAGTCAACACCTTGGTTTCACAGATTCTTCTCCGATATACGTATGTGAACATCTGTCACCTTATAACAAGGAACTTCATGCAGCAGCTAGGCGAGCAGCAAAGGACCTGAACTTCAAGTACGTATGGATTAAAAATGGGCGCGTCTTCTTAAGGAAGAATGACATGTCTCCACCACTGCTCGTGAAGAACAAGGCCGTACTACAGAATCCTACCGACAAATCACCCTCAAACCCGTCTTCCTCCGTCCTTTAAACCTAATGTATACGTCTTGTCAAAAATTACAAAATGGATCTGAAAATTTTCTACCAAAATGTTAGGGGAGTTAGAACCAAAACAAATGACATAAAAAACGAAGTTATTATCAATAACTATGATATAATCTGCTTCACCGAAACTTGGTTGAGTTCATCAGTATTCAGTAATGAATTGTTTGATGAGCGTTACCTGGTCTTTCGGAGAGATCGCGAATCAACTAATTCTACATCTAAAAAAGGTGGGGGGGTATTAGCGGCAGTCAACAAGAATCTAATAACAACTAGAAAATCATCTTGGGAAAGTGACGGTGAAGATTTATGGTTAGCTATAAAACTGCATGAATATTCAAACTCGTTCATCTATATATGTGTTCTGTACATTCCCCCCAATTTATCTGTTGATGATTACTGTAATCGAATCAAAAATATTCAGGATATTTATTTGCAACATATTAATTCCAAATCTCAATTTATAATCATTGGTGATTTTAATATACCTGAAATTAAATGGACACCTGACATAACATATAATAACATAATACTAGCTCCATCCAATTATTTTAGTCACAAAGCTCATTCCCTTGTCAATTTGGCCTCAATGTGCAACCTTCACCAATTTAATTATTTACCTAACAAAAATTTTAATATTCTTGACCTTGTTCTTTCCGATAAAACCAATATTAATATTTCAACGACAGCTAACTTATCAAAAATTGATCACCATCATCCCTGTTTTGAAATAAATGTAAGTCTAGAAAAAATGCAATTCCTACAAGAAAATCACTCTCCCGTAAAATACAACTTCAAAAAAGGTAATTATGAAGGATGTTGTCATGATCTAACAAATGTAAACTGGATCTCACTTTTTAACAACTGTCATCTCAATAATAAGGTACAGTTATTCTACAATACACTATGGGATATTATAGACAAGCACATTCCAAAAAAAAAAACATACGTAAGAAATCACTATCCCAATTGGTTTAGCGAATCTCTAATAATGCTCCTCAAAGAGAAAAATAAAGTAAGACTTCGGGCTAAAAAATATAACAACCCGATAGACTATTCCGAGTTTGCTACTCTTAGAAAAAGATCAAAAAAAATGCTAAAAGAATGCTACACATCCTACATCAATCTAGTTGAGCGTGGGATAAAAGATAATGTTAAGGCTTTCTGGGCTTATTCTAAATCATTGCGTAATTCAAATTCGATTCCAAAAACAATGCATATGGATTCTATGATTGCAAACAATGGACAGCAGATTGCCAATATGTTCTCTAATTATTTTGGATCGGTTTATACTCAGTCGAATCCCACATCAAATACTTCCGGACTGAATGTTCCTCAATTCAACCAATTTAATCTTAGTAAACTTAACGTAAGCATGGGAACTATCAAATCTTGTTTAGAAAGCATTGATATACATAAAGGCCCAGGACCAGATAAAATACCTCCTTTGTTTTTAAGATGTTGCTCTAGCGCGTTGATCAAGCCACTTTTCATTATATTTAACGAATCATTATCTACGGGAACTTTCCCAGATTTGTGGAAAAATGCACATATTGTCCCAATACATAAATCTGGCGATCAATCTTCTGTGAAAAATTATCGACCAATTAGTATATTATCATGTTTTGCAAAAGCCTTTGAATCTATAATCTATAGTTCCATATTCGCACACTTTAAACCACAATTATGCATCAATCAACATGGATTTATTCCTAACAGATCCACAAATTCCAATCTTCTCGATTTCTGTGATTATGTTTGCAATGCGTTTAATGAAAGAACTCAGGTAGATGCTATTTACACAGATTTTCAAAAGGCTTTTGATAAAGTAAATCATTTTATTTTACTACAGAAGCTTGGTCGTATAGGTATTCACGGTGATCTATTTAGGTGGCTTAAATCCTATTTGGAAAACAGAACACAGCTCGTTCTTATAAATGGGTATGAGTCACCTCCCGTAATTGTAACCTCTGGTGTACCCCAAGGGTCCAATCTTGGCCCTCTGCTTTTCTTAATTTTCATTAATGACCTAGGCCCCATGTTACGCTGTGATTTTGTTTTATTTGCCGATGATTTAAAGATTTACCGTAAAATTTCCAATGATTCTGACCAAGTTATGCTTCAAGAAGACCTTTTCACACTACATAACTGGTGTATTCAGAATGATATGTTTTTGAATATTGAAAAATGTTACATTATGACTTTCAGCCGTAACAGAATGCAAAAAGATTATGCATATTCCATAAATAATGCTCGATTAAATGCAGTTACAACCATCAGAGATTTAGGAATCATTCTTGATTCAAAATTTAAATTTGATGTACACGTCAGTGATATCACGACTAAATCCTTGAAAATGATGGGGTTTATACATAGAATATCTAAACCATTTAAAAAACCCCAATCCATTATAACCCTATACAACTCATTGGTCAGAAGCAAATTAGAATATGGTAGTGTTATCTGGAATCCACACTACTTAAAATATTCAAAAACTATTGAATCTGTGCAAAAAAAAATTCTGAGATTGTTATCATTTAAACTTGGACTAAATGCCTTACTCCAATCTTACGAGGAACGACTCCAATATTTTAAGTTTACAACTCTGGAAAAAAGAAGAAAAGTTGCTGACTTAATGAGTCTATACAAAATCATTCATGATAAGCTTGAAACAACTCACTGCCTGAGCAATATTCTTATTAAGGTCCCCAATAGACGTAATTTAAGGAATCAGAATATATTTCATCTTGAATTATTTAAAAACAATATTGCATACTTCAATCCACTGTCTCGGATGTGTCGACTGTATAATTCCATTGAATGTAACCATATAGACATCTATGCAAATAGTCTCGCTTACTTTAAAAAGCAAATTAACAATAGACTAACCTAACATGTAATTGAGAATTGAAAATACTTATCTTAATACTTATCTTGAACTTGAATGTGAATGGCTGTTCTTCACTCTATTTGTACTTTACTTTTTTTGTTTTTCTGTTTTTTTACATCGTATATCGATCTTTTTTTATCTTTGTTATCTCTATATTGTATCATCACTATTTTTGTTATCTCTTTTTATACCTCCGTTTATATTTTGATATTCCTAATTTCTGTTAACAACTATTAAACTGTGCATTCTGTGAACATTTTTAAGTGGACTATTAACATGTACGCTTTTTACAATGCTAATCCAATGACTTTTTTCTGTTAATACTCTGTAAATGTTCCAAAACAATAAATAAATAAATAATACTACTTATTATAGTGTGTTGAGCTTTTGTCTTTAGCAGGGTGGGTAGTAGGTACCATGGAAGTGGAATAAAACTCCCCCATGAGGAAATAGGAGCACGGAGCTAACTGGCTTCCTGGGAATGTTGACGGATTGCTGATCCAATCCGGGGATAAATGTGTGCAAACATTGGATTTTGTTTTACTTTCTACTTTATGTGGATATCTTGCAACACGTTTATAGGGTGGAGCAAAAAACGATTAATACATGTTGTGATTGTCTAAACATATTTGCATTGTTGTATCAAAAACGAGATACTTTATCAACACACATTATCACCCAAATATGACATAGGCTCATTTTCAGGGATGGTAGGGATTTTTTTTCAGGACCTTATGTGGGCAGTTAATTTAAAAATGAAAATACTTAAATCATTATAAGTTTTTTTTATTTTTTTTATTATTATTCATTAACCAAGATATTACAATATAATATATTAAATAATATATCAAAATACATTTTTTTGGTATATACCACCTCACTAAGCTGAGCCTGTTCCGAGGTGGCAGGAATTTAAACTAATTTCGATATCTTACTCTTGGATGAAGAATAAGATAAAAATAAAAATATTTTAATTTAAATAGATAAATAGAATAAATAAATAAAAGAAATGAAAAAGAAAAGAGATAAGAAAAATGGAAAAACAGAAAACAATATAAAAGAAGCAAATTAGAAACACAAAAATAATTGTGAGGACAAGAGAAAAAATACAGGCATTGAGTGTATTTTTGTATTGTTCAAGATATCTGTCCGCAGTATGCAATACCTTTGTTGATTTTCCACTTATGAATTTGGTGTTTTAGATTGCTTTTTTTGTCATGTGGATATCTTTAACATCTTTTTAGATTAAATTAAAAAAATTTTTGGAGCCAGATTATGATAATGTCTTTGTCCATATGTAGTATTTGTCTTCGGAATCATATGTTGATGTTTATGTCTTGTGTCGTAATTGTGTTGTGCAGTATGATGGTTTAGTTTGTCTTTTTGGTAATGTATAGATATAATTTTGATGTACAGTTGCTGTATGTTCAATACAGCAAAGTCTTTAAATAACTGTATTGTCGGGAATCTAAAAGTTTTTTTTTGTAATAACTTTAATTAAGGCCTTTTGCGCTTTGTTGAGAGGGTCCATATTAGTTTTCGCAGCACCACCCCAACCGATCATAGCGTGAGTGATGATTAATTGGCCTAACGCGTAGTATATAGTTTTTAAAGTCTTCACTGGCATTATGTTTCATATGTTCTTAAAAAAATATATAAGTTTTCTGACTTTACCCTGTTATATTTATTTGTTCTGTCCACCTGAAATAGTTGTCAACGTAAATTCCTAAGTATTTTATTATCTCAGTCCGTCTTAGCGGGTTGCATAGGTAGTTTTCTTTAGATGAGCAGTCGTGTATGGTTAAGTTTTCATTAAGTCTCGGTTGACATCTGGGATCTCTGAATGTCATGTACTTTGTTTTGTCTATATTTAGTGTTAGCAGGTTATTGTCTAGCCAATTTTTAATCCGGTTGATTCCTTCGGCAGCTTTGTTATATACAATTATCCAGGATTCAGAAGTGAAAACGAGTTACGGTGAAATAAGTAAAAAAAAAGTTGAGTTGCATTAAGGTGAGTTTGCTGAGGCGTAGTGGAGTAAGTGCAGGGTTAAGGGTCAATTTCCACAGGAGCTGCTGTTCAAACAATGGAAATAACGAGTGGTGGGATTTCTGCATCAGGTGCAGAGGAACGATGAAAGTAGACTGAATGCTTTACAAATGAGATCCCTGAGGCGTACGTAAGGGTAAAATCAAGTATGATTGTGTGATCAATGTGGAGATCTGCAAAGAAAGCAAGGCCTTGTGAGTAAGATTAATAAAAGGATGCTCAGATGGTTTGGGCATGTACGAGAATATGTACATTGTACATGTAGAATGAATGAGCCAAGAAAGGAGTGTAAGGAGAGTAATAGGTATATAAGGCAAATGTGATGGTAGAAGAAGTCGGGACGTGGCACACGGCACGATCAAGTGAAAGACATGGCACGATCAAGTGAATCAAGTATCTACTTGAGTCGGGCCATGTCAAGAGACAGAATAATAGAAGCGTATGTACGAGTATGAGATATGTACGAATGTGAGTGAGACAAAGAGCGTGTGTCAAGACTGATTTTTTCGGCGGTCCGTTCTCTCTGCGTCTGATGGTTAATGAGTTGTGGTTCCATTCACATTATTTGTTTCAAGATAAAGCTTTCGTTATAGAAATCGCTGACCATTCTTATTCGCAGTTGTTATTTCCAAGCATTCCTGAAGGTTGAAAATTATCGTACGAAGAATATTGGGCGATCCTAATTTGAGCTATCTGTATCTTTGCTATTTTCATGTTGCAAATTTTATGTTTAAGACTCCCGTTCGTGAAATTCAAAGTATTCGTTAGAACCCTAAATAGCAAGTTAAATAGTCGTAAAATAAACAGATTAGACTTCGAAATGGATAGAATTGGAGAAAGCAATCTTATTTTCAGGCCTTACTACAGTTAAAGGTTGGGAAGTTGGGAGAAGGAAATTATAAAAGGAAGCGTTTATTCTGGGCTTTCGATTCCGCGACCTTCGGATTGGGAGTCAAGAGCGTTACCCCTTGACCACGGAGCCATCAGATGGAGGTTCGTTGAGATTACAAATTATTTTATTTACGATTATCGTTATGTTTCTAATGTTTCTAAATGCCACACTATGTCCTTTACTAGAAACAAGCATCTAATTAACTTTTCATATTCACTCTGCGATAAACCCGTGATCTCAAAAAATGAATGTAAGGACCTTGGAGTCTATTTAGATAGTAAACTTATATTTAAAACGCACATTGATTCAATCACTGATAGATCTTACAAAATGTTGGGTTTTATACTACATCTGAGTAAATTATTTAGAAATCCACATACTCTAGTAATGCTTTACTCCTCACTAGTCAGAAGTACACTGGAATTTGCATCGCCTGTCTGGAATCCCAAATACACCCAATACGTCAACAACATAGAGCGCATACAAAATAAATTTATTAAGTATCTCGGTTATAAATACAACAATAATTACATCTGCACTTTCCAATCCCTGAAATCCAGGCGAACGGTAGCTGACATGACATTTCTCCATAAAATTATACATAACGAAATAGACTGCCCAGAACTTCTATCCCAAATAAATTTTAACATCCCATCTAAAAGAACTCGGCCATCGCACATTATTTTTTACAGCGCCCTTGAGGTGATTTTTCACAAAAACGGCGCTATATAAATCATCCAAATATTATTATTATTATTATTATTAACTCGCCACTCCAACCTTTTTTACACAACCAGTAATAATACGAACGCTGCAGCCAACTCCCCTATTTCCCGCATCCTTCAAAGTTTCAACTCAATTCAAAAAACCACAAATACCGATATATTTTTTGATTCCCTCCCTCTATTTAAGAAAAACATTTTTAGCACACTGAATTCGCGACATGTCATTGGTACCAATTATTGTATTAATTCTATAACTTTGTAACTATTTTCCATTATGTAATAATATACTGTTTGTTTCTGCAAAATAAAAAATAAATAAATAAATAAAAATGTTTACAGTGAATATTCAACTGGACCTGACGCCCTTTCTAAAAGAGGCTTTAAGTTATTCCGCGGCCGCGGACCCGCGATACTTGTGGCGTCTGCCCGTCTACCAGCTTAGGCTTTTATCTTAACCGTTCGTTCGTTCATTAGACACGAATAACGATAGATGATACTCTTCTAAAATAATACTTAACCTACTTCTGTTGAGATACAAAAAAACTACTAACCAAACTAACGACATCTATTTAAGATTGTTAAACCACACTACTACTATTAACCTATACATCACGTTTATGTAATACTCCTTCAAAAATAAAAATAAATATTCATCCTAGACTTGCAGAAAAAGTCAATAGATGTCTCACATTAAAAATAAAAATTGTTAAAAATTTATCTAAGACACTATCTAGATAGCATTTAGTTCGGTATTGAATCTTGTATAAAGCATAAAATATAAAATAAATCATATATAAAGATAGCAGCCAATAAAATTTTGCATTAAGATAATGTTGGTAATTCTTAGTCGATGTACGGATACATTTAAATATGACCGAATCGGACAGGGACACAATAGCTCCGTTGGTAGAGCTGCGCCCCGGCATGGTGAAGGTTCGAGTCCCAGATATGACCAATATTTTTCTGAGTTTTCTGGTTTCAGATTTTAGATTGAGATTCGCTAAAATTCCATATACAGGGTATCCGGGGCTAAAGTGCAATAACTTCGGGAGGTGATACTACATGATGGTAGGAGTAAAAAAGATTATTTTTTCCCATACAAAAAGACGTACCTACTAAAAATCCTTAGTGTGAGATACGATCTTACTTGCTGAGTTGTGATTGGCCCGTATCGTAACAGCGGGGTATAATAAAGCTGGCCGCACACGCCGCCGGTCTAATTTTATCTTTTCACCGTAAAACTACCCCTAAAAGTTGGAATTTCGAAAAAAGTTGTGTACCTTTTTTTTCTTATAATATCATAGAGCATCACCTCCCGAAGATAATGCATTTTACCGACGGACACCCTGTACAATAATATAAAAATTTCAAGCGCATTAAAATGATCAAATTAGCAAGGCTTAGCTTCGTGCATCATAAGTGTAGCTTCGTTTATTAAAAAAAATTAACTCTCGCAACCCGAATCCCCGCAACTGGCCTCAGCCCCATTATTACAAGTCAAGACATAGCCATCAATCAAATAGGGCTCATTCGACCCATTCTCAATCTTATAATAACCAAGCTAGCCAACAATACAGGCTAGACAGGGGACCTGCCCCCGCCCAAGAGTCCCAACAACAGTTGCCCCCCTTGGACCCAATCCATAAAAAAGCCCTCGAAGAGCAACTTGAATTCTTCAAATTAACGATTAAAAACGCCACCGACGAGATGTTTAAAATTCAAGCCACATTAAGAAATCATAATGTCTAGACACCAAAATAAAATATTCAACCTGCAAACAGCCTATTGGAACGCCAATGGCTCTGTCCTCTCCCACAAAGAGGAAATAATTGATTTTCTTAAAGAATACAACATTGACGTATTCTTCATTAATGAAACATGGCTCTAACCATCTAAGAAATTTAATTTACCTAATTATATCACGTACCGGGATGACAGGTTAACCAATAAATGCGGTGGCACGGCTATTTTAGTCAAAAATAATATTGACCACCGTCTAGCATATTCATTCTCTAGCATCAACATTGAATCCACCTCGGTAGTAGTAAATACATCTTCCGGACCACTTAAACTCATCTCCGTTTATGCACCACCGAAACGCCACTGATCCCGTCCGAACTGGACAGTTTATTAGAAGAAAATGTTCCCACCATTATAGCCGGGGACATGAACGCTAAACACGGATCGTGGCATAGCCTACATTCAAACCTAAAAGGTAACGTGCTGGCAAAATACGCGAGCACGAAATCAATTGTAGTAGACGCTCCGGACTTACCAACGCTACACCATGCTAACGGTATTCCGGACGTGATAGACATAGTGATCTTAAAAGAAACTAATCATTTGCACTCTTTAAAAGTAGTTAAAAAAACTATCCTCCGACCACGATCCAGTTCTTCTAACATTAACAGGAGGCTCTAATCCCTTGGTCCCCCTCGTGCCTATAAGGAAAAAAATTAATTGGAAAAAATTCAGCGATTTATTAGAAAATAAAATCACAATACCGACATCAATACCTGACGAATTAGCCCTAAATACCGCCACCTCCGACCTAATTAAATGCCTAAAATCTTGTATTAACGAAGCGTCAACAGTGATTACTAAAAAAGACAACTCAGCTAAATACGGTATTCCCGAAGAGATCAAAGATCTTATTAGGGAAAAAAACCAAGTGCGTAAGGAGTGGCAAAGTTCTTATAATCCCATTGTTAAACAACATTTAAATAGACTAAATAGAGAAGTACGCGAAGCACTATATGATTTCCGTAATGAACGTTGGAACGTATTTATATCCTCCCTCGAAGACGACAGGGACGCCTACTGGAAACTCTCCAAGGCACTTAGACGTCCAGCAACAAAAATAGCTCCGCTTCAAGGCCTAAACGGTAAAGTTTTTTCTGCAGCAGACAAGGCAGAAGCCTTCGCAGATAGCCTTGAAGCACAATTCACTCCTAACATGGAACACGATGACCCAGCCTTCGTAGCTAAGGTGGATTCTAAAGTAGAAGCAATATTAAGTCTCGACCCCCAGGACCCGCCCATTAATGCCACAACTCCAGATGAAATTATAAAAATAATCAAGGGTCTAAAAAAGAAGAAAGCGGCCGGTCCTGACGGTATATCTAACAAAATTCTCAAATGCCTACCGAAAAAGGGCATCTGCGCCTTGACTGCCATCTGCAATGCAGCGCTTAGACTGCGTTGCTTTCCAAAGGACTTCAAAGAAGCTGATGTTATATTAATTCCGAAACCAGGCAAGGATCCATTATTAACGGAGAACCATAGGCCGATAAGTCTCCTTCCTTGCTTGGGTAAAGTCCTGGAAAAAGTAATCCTTGTAAGATTAAATGAAATCACAAACAAATGTAAATTCTTGCCAGACTTTCAGCATGGGTTTCGAGCTGGTCATTCAACCACTCATCAACTCCTCCGTGTCGTGGAACACATCACGGAGGGCTTCAATACAAAGAAAAAAACAGTAATACTCTCTCTAGACGTTAGTAAGGCGTTCGACAAAGTCTGGCATAACGGCCTAATATATATAATGTACTGCCTAGGGTATCCACTTAGAATCATCCAACTTATAAATAGTTTCCTGAGAAATCGTTCATTTAAAGTAAAAATAGATAATATTTTCTCCACTACTCGTCCCCTGTCAGCTGGGGTCCCGCAAGGCAGCCAACTCTCCCCGTCTTTATACAACATTTATTCGAGTGACATTCCTAAACCAATAGATCACAATATCATAATAACCCAATTCGCTGATGACACAAACATCATCTCGAGTTCAACTGTCGAGGCCACTGCTACACGCCGCGTACAGAAACAAGCCACTCTTACAGAAAAGTGGTGTAAAAAGTGGAGAATCTCTATCAATCCTACCAAAAGTGTCGCGACCGTGTTCCACAAAACACGGCCTAAACGGCCCCCTTTCATTAAACTGTTTGGGAAAAATGTTCCATGGGAATCATCATTAAAATACCTCGGTGTCACTCTAGATTATAAACTAACTTGGAAAAAACATATAGAAGGAAAAAGAAAAGCTGCAAATCGTTATCTATCATCCCTATATCCCATGATGTGTAGAAATAGCCGTCTATCTACAGACAATAAATTACTGCTGTATAAGACAACCATCAGATCATGTTTTTCATACGGTTGCCCAATCTGGGGTTATGCAGCAAAAACCCATATTGACAAACTTCAAGTCTTTCAAAATAAATGCATTAGACTCGCCTTAAATGCACCTCACTGGAGTAGAATATCTACTCTCCACAATGAATCCAACGTCCTGTTGGTTAAAGACCTTATCTTTGCACAGGCTACTAGGTTTTTCGCTGGCCTAGATAGTCACTCTAATCCCACTATAAACTCTCTCGCTAAATACAGTGAGAATGAACACTTTAAATATAAAAAACCCAAATCTGTCTTACGTAGAGATTAATAATTTACGTATAGAATATTCCTGCATAAAGCCGCAGTAAAATAAAATTTTCATTTCTCGAAAACTCATTAACATTAAGAACCATGTAAAGCATCATTAGATAATCCTTTTATAAATATGTTAGAGCAAGTAAACTTCGGTTTAGGTACTCTGAAAAATAAATAAATCCAAAGTCCAAAGTTAAAAAAAATTAGAGTCCTTGTGAGAGCCCTGAAGGAGTAACCATCTGTTACTTATACCGGGGCGGGAAAGCGGTTGGATTACCTCAAGTGCGTCTTACATGCTTTATCTAAATCTATGTAACGTGTGTACGACTTATTTTAATTCTAAGAGCTTCGTTAATTCAATCCGTTCATTAAATAAGCCAGTAATTTTTCAGAACAACATTATTAAAAAATATTTGTTTATTGACAGTCAAAAATGAAACTTATCTGATACTATGGAGATATGGAGGCCGCGCTAAAACTTATCAATCGTTGGTCAGAACAATCGTAAATCGTGCTCGAAAATATTGATAACTGGCCGTAGATGACGGATTTGGTCATTATCGTGTTCAATTAGGGTTTTATCGATCGATAATGCTAGACCTCCTGGTGATACTTGTTGACGAAGCACTTTCACCAGGGCGCCGCTCAAAGTAGGTTCCTGTTTCATGAAAGATATTTTATAAAACATGTCATGCGTAAAACTACAATTTTGTATAATGTGTATGTTATTTGAATCAATAAAATATTTCACTGTTCTAGTTTGTGACGCAGCTACAATCACCAACGAAGATGATGTGAAATTCAAATTGAGCAAATTCAACAGCAACTTCCTTTCATAGTTACCGCAACGAAACAAAGGGAACTAAAAGCAATCCGGGGATGGTAGATAAATTTTTTTATATAACCTGCTGCACTTCTGCTCGAACTATTAGGAAATACATTTGAATTCTGTTTTAATGAAATGGTTATGCCTTATAACCCACTGGAGCGTTCGGCCAACCAATTTCTGCTTAGAGCGCTAGAGACTTTATTTTGTTTGGTTTTGAATTCTAACTAACTAACTAAGCATCACGCCGTTTCCCGCAGGGGTAGGCAGAGAGGACGGACCATCAAACAACTCGATCTTGGCACACACTCCTTGCCTCTTTCACATTCATGCAACGTCTCATACATGTTCTTCTATTATTCCGACTCTTCACTTGGCCTGAATCAAGTATCTAATTCACTTGGTCGTGCCATGTCTTCCTCGAATTCACGAATTCACCCTCGTTCATCAAAAAAAATTTTCCTCCGAATATCGATAAACTGATATAGATTTAAAACCAACAATTCACAAACGCATGAAATTTTTATTTGTTTTTCTTGGGCCCTAACTATGTATGTTAAAAAATGAATTAAGTAAACTAAATAAAAGCACCTTGTAAGTCAACCTTAACTTATAATATCTTATCATTTCTGTTCTTGTACAATTTTTAAGTTAGCTTTACGAACGCTAGTAAATGACACGGATGTGTTGAAACCGGTAGCAAATATGTATAGCATTGTAACAAATGTATATTGAGAATAAAATTCTTAAAAATAAAATATAATATTCCATAGAAAAGCAAACCGCAGTTCTGTGACAGTTCTCCGCTGTAAAACTAGTTCCTCTTTTGTTCTACCTCCCCCTCCTCTTCATTTGACATTCTCAACTTCCTCAAAGACCGAGTTCTGAACACGTTGTCCCACGTATAAATGTGTCTACAATGTATAAAGCTTAGTTATTAGGTGCTCCAATCGAATTTCCAAGACTACCCAAAATCTTTTTGAAGAATTTTTAGTTCATGAAACACTATTATCTTGAAAATAAAATTTCAGTTGTTGAATTCTTTGTCAATTTTAATATAGAGAATTTCTCTTTGATACGAAATCAAAACGAACAATTTATTCTAAGCGGTGTGCCTCAGGGGTCCAATTTGAGTCTCTTGCTTTTGTCTATCTACATAAATGAAATTAAATTACATTACATGTGAAATGACATATTTTCCCAGAGCTCAAATATTTCTGTTTTTTGACGATTTGAAATATCTTCCTTACAAGCAAATTTTTTAAACAAGGAATTTGTTCAAGCACATAGTTTCACATCGTCCTTCTTAAAAGGTTAAACTTCGGAAACAAATTATTTTCACAATTAATTAGAATATTTCGTATTTTCGAAGCATCCTATTTACTTTACTAACAAAAAAAATCGATTTCCTCGCCCTACATTTTCCAGAATACTCGCCTAACAATTATAATTGCGGTGTTGCAAGTTGTGTCACTAGCAGAACTAAAAGTTCTTCCCGACCAGAACTTATTCCGCTGTTTAATTTTCCTGCTCTCCCAACTAACTTCTCCTTGTTAAAATAATAGCTATAAGAGAATGAAAGAATAACTTCTTATAACCTTTTTTGCACTGCTGAAATTAAATAATTATTGAACCAGCGGTTAAAACCCGTTTCGCTGATTTTTGCTGGTAGACCCTGCGGGCGGCTTTTGGTTCAGCTTCGCCCATTTGAGATTCATGAAAATGCAAATCCGACAGTACTTTCGCCTGCCAGCTGACGTTCAGCTGTTAAAAATGGGGCAATCTTTTGACATTATTATCTACTTACTTTAATTCGGTTCTATTGCAAGAGTAGCTTAGTCACAAACTTCACGTTCACAGATGGTTTCCATATGGCGCGGGATCCGAGTTTTCAACCTTACAGTCGCTAGGGTATTAATACTGTCAGATACTGCTGAAATCAAATAGAAATATCAAATCTGTGAAAAATAAAGGTATCTAACGTGTTATTTTTGTATTTGTTGCATTACATTAGTTACATCATTAGCAAAAATAATATAGTAATTTATCTAATAATATTGCATAATAACTGAAGATACTTAAAAATGTGTACAAGTGTTATTTCGTCTTGTTATAATGATATTAATTTCAAGCTAGGCAGATTGTCCGTTCTAAGAAACCAAATGCTCGTGAAAATTCCTAGGTACTTTATTCTGTAAAATATGATTGATTGCGTGATTGCACGATTACTCGGTTTGAGAAAAAAACCTTTTCTCATTTCTAAAAACACGTTTTTGAACTGTTACCTTAGAATGGGGAATGTCCTATAGGTTTCGGGAATAGGTACACGTTTGAATATTTGTGTACGAAGAATGTTGTCAACAATTCTAATTATTAAATAATAATATAACTTTTTCCGATAATTTTTATTGACTCTTTTTAATAAGTGTGTTTAATATTATTTTAAGCGTGAAACTATAAAACAAGGCTTTGGTTAAATCTACCAAATGTAAACACAGAGGAAAATAACGCCCTAGGAACTTTTCAAAAACTTGTGATAATGTCGAATTAAACTGATACAGACTGGCAAAACGTTTATGAAATTTGGATCACTGAACAAAATTACGTGACTGAAGTGATATAGCAAAACTGAAGTTAGGTCGTTTTTAGATCGCGGGATAAGTTTCATAATAATGGGCGTTTTCATCATATCTACTAATGTCCTGTCGGGTCTATTTAAATTTACGTGACTATTCGCCTGTCATTACCATCCGTCAAACTGGCAGCTGTTATCAGAAATTTCCGCAGAAAAAATGCCTACCCTACCATTCTAGGTGAAATTCTGCGAAAATACATAAAACAAGTAATTTTTCTTGCCTCCAAAAGTTCCTGCATTGTGTGGAAATGAAAAACTTTGACATTTTCTTGATAAAACGATTGAGACTTCTTAATAATCTGACTGTGAAGTATTGGAGTTATGATTTAGTTTGGTGACTTAAAAGGGGTGCCCGGGTTCATGGGTGAAGTTTGTCCGGGTCTTGACGGTGGATGCGTCTGTCCACCAACTGTTTGGCTGGCCGGGTCGGGAGAAACTGGTCGAGGAAGACCTTTTGACATCTCCACCAGGACTCTGTCGGAACGTCGCGTCTCCCTTGGACCACCGTGAGAGGGAAAGGTTCATACGTCCGTCACTCCTGGGCACAATGATCCCCAGATTCCTACCCACCCTTTCCTTCCTTTGTAAAAAGATCCTCCAAAGATGATACAGGCCCTGAGGGAATTATTGTGTAGAGCTAATGTAAAAAGCTGTTTTAAGCGACTATATAAAATAATTCTATAAGTATACAAAATATAATGGTTATGTCAGTTAAAGATATTGTTTTTCTTAGTCCTCCTCACTAGGGGTTCCTGTGCCGAGGCGGATTAAAATTGTTTAATTATATTATTGTAGAAAGCAATCACTTTGTGGTTTGACATATTTAATAAAATAAAATACTTTTTTGTTTAAAACCACGAAATTTATTAATTTATTAACCAACCGGTTTCGCTTATCTTAAGCCTCTTCATTCAGTTGGTTCATAAATTATTAAATTTCGAGGTTTTAAACAAAAAAGTATTTTATTTTATTGTTTAATTATAGTTTATTTGTCTTCCATGTCATTTTAAGTATCTTCATTAGAGTGTTTTCGTTGACCTCTTTCAGCCACGTTTTTATTCTCGATTTATACTCATTAAATATCTTGGGGCACGCACCACTCAATATGCATTTCAATGGTAATATTGAAGCCTCTCTCTCTCTCTCTGGTTTCAATCCTAGGATTGGTTTGCAGCAATGTCATCTATTCGTTTCTTCCACTATTCCCTGTCTGGTGCGGCTCTTTTGAAGTCTGCATATGATGAGCAGCGTACATCCACTAGCAGGTCCTCCTTATTGAAACCTCATTAAGCGATAATTCTGTAGCACTGAAACCTTTAGTAATCGATCCATGTCACGACAAAGGGATACCATAGAAACTACCCTATCGATATGTTACATACGTTCTTATCAATAAGTAAATTTCCTGGTGTAAATAATGCTACAAAAGCAATAAATCTGTCTCAAAAACAAATACCTAAACTCTCTTTAGATCTGGGTGACTTAAATCTCACACGGCATATTACAAAATATTAAATGAATTCGTTTTGAAAACGAAGATTAACATACTTCATATTTGTTCAAGGAGGCTGTAAGAGGAAACTCTAGTTATTTATTAATAAAATTTACTGCAAAGTGTTCGCTCGTTTGCCTCTTACCTCTTTCAACTCCTTCCAATCCCCATTAATTCCTTCTCGTCTAGTAACCAAAGGATGATTAAAAGTAAACGAGTTACTGAGAAAATTTATAATTTAAGATTTCCACTTCGAAAATGTTTTGAATTGCTCGGAAAAGCAACGAAACGCAAATTGAAGACAAATTCGTTAATGCGAAAGTCAATAAAGAAACTTTTATGTTTTGTTAAAATCTTTAATTTTCGTCAGTTTCAATAAATTGAATGCGGAAAAGTTGTTGAAACATGCGTTCTCATTAGCGTCAATATGAATTCTAACGTCGCGTCGATAACGCCCACAAGTAACCTAAAACCCACATAAAATTACAATAAAACTAGGCTGATCATCCTGTTCATATCACTTAGGGGAGTTTCATTTCACATAACAACAAAGAAGTGCCCATCACTGTTGCTTTATATAACCGGGAAGACAGAACTAAACTACCATTTTAAAACGTAGTGAGAAACAAGGAGCAATTTGAAAGGGTGAGAAATGCTCTGGACAATCCATATTTGCAAAGGAAAATTAATAAAACACTTTATAAGACTAGACTAAATGCAATAATTTTAACGCTGGTCCTTCTTCCGTGTCCTGTGGAATACCTCTAAAATGAAACAATTCAATTGCTCGCTTAACTAAATAATTAACCCGTTGTTGAGAATTATTTCATTCCCAGTCAGATACAATACACAATATTGTAATCAATGCGCTAGGTTTAATTGACGTGTTAAGTTTTAATTATTAACAAATTTTCACAGATAAAGGCTGGAGGAATTGTTCACAGTTCGTAGTATGTAATTGTTTTTGCGATAACGGTTCAGCAAATAGTGGAGTCAGTGGTTATGTAATTGAAATAAGGGTGAAATGGTTCATTCCCTCGTTTTGCATTAAAGATCTTGTCGGTGATTTGGTATCTGTATTAAGATGCTAAGGCGTTGGGTGTTTGTGTTAGACGAACTGTTGGCGAGCAATATAGTCACTAATATTAATGTATGTATTGTCTTGTTGTTCCAGGTAAGGACCAGCCATTATTTCCTTCTGAGGCCGTAGGACATTCGCTGCATTGGTAAAATACTTTCATTTTACAAAACTTTAAATCACCTTTTCCAAAATCTAGAACTGATGTTTGTTTTAACTTCCCGTTGTATAAATGATTTTCTTTTTCTAATTATTCTCCATAGGAAGAATTACGACTCTTCCGTGGTAAACGAACAAAATTTGTTATATTATATGCAAGTAGGAACCTTTAACAGTTTTTTGCTAAGTCGACTGCACATATACATAAGTATGTCATATTTTGATATTCGGTCGTATAGCCTTACCATATGCTCCTTCGGGGACTTGGAATAATTTTTGTTGTTGTGTAGCGGATTTACACTCAAGACGTCCGTGCGTGTATCCTCTTTGTGTACTTACTTGAAGAAATAATCTTTTAGGGAATCAACTGTCCGAGGGATCAATTGTCTGGAGGGTCAACTGTACGGCTTCATTGTTGACAGTCAAACTGATATTGACAGGGAATAAATAAGAAATCGATATACGCTGACAACTCTGGAAGTATTTTTTAAGAATTAACTTTCGAAACTTCAAACGCCAAACACTTACCCAAAAATATTAATAAATTGGCAATGCTGAATGGAAATACTAGCATAATAAATTATGCACTAGCAGTCCGCATTTACTTTTTGTTAATTAGTTGATTAAATTACAGGTCTTTAGTCAATTTTCAACCGCTTTCCTTTCCCAAAGATCGAACGTAATAAATTGATCGCATTTTAGATTAATTATTATTTATGTGTATATCGCGTGCATTACATATTTTAAGTCTATGAGCTTCGTTAGTCCAATTCTGTTTATTGATAAGATAGTAATTTTGCATAACGAGCGACATTATTAAAAAAAATTGTACCTATGTATTGATTGTTAACCCAAACTCATCTGATACTACGGAGGCCGCACTAAAACTTGTCAATCGTCGGTTGGCATACCTTATAACAATTGTACTTATAACTGACCGTAGATGGCGGATTAAGTCGATGTCGTATGGTTATAGGCTTTATCGGTCTTCCGTACTAGATCTCCAGGGCATTTAAAATGAATAAATAAAATAAAATGAATCACACTAGTTATTCTGTTATTTCACTTTCCATTGGTTGCATCATCTCGAATTAGTCTTAAGAAAATATTTCCCTATTGATACCACTTCCACTTCCCTCAAACTCCGCAACATCGTGGTCTAGTTGAACTATAGGATAAACCGTGGAATACTTCGGAAACAGTGGAATATTGTGGATGTCTACAATTGCTTACGGAAGGGTCTATTGTGTGGAAAATTCCTCGCTAATCTGAGATTACTTTGAGAAATGGGACAATTGACTATAATTAGATTCCGGGAATTCCGCTGTTTAGTGGTTTATGCTGTTATGCTTATTTCTCTCAACTTTGACAAAATACCAACTTCCTTTTGAATTTGGTCCGAAAAAGTCTAAATCCATCAAATTTAATGGTAGACTTGACTGACATTCAATACTGTATGTCGTCGGCGGGGGTGAAGAGTACACTTTTATAGGGATTTTTATTGCCACAAACTTATGTTATAACAAAACTGAACCGGCCTACCAGCTACCAGCTGGGTGGCTGGTCAGATCGGGAGTAGTTGGTTGGAGGAGACCTCTCCAGCCGGTCTCTCTCGACCCATCCTATGGATTCATACGTTCGCCACTCCTGGACTCACTGATCCAAAATTCCTAAAAACATCTCTTACCATTTTCTTCCCAGAACGTCCTCCTCCTCCTGTCCTTAAAAAAAATCATACAGCATTCCCAAAGATGACATATCAGGGAAATTATTTTTCACCGAGCTTCCTGTGTGGAGTTATACTATGGAGGTATAACAGTTGTTAACTAACTAATTAACCATCACGCCGTTTCCCCGCAGGGGTAGGCAGAGAGGACGGACCGCCAAACAACTCGATTTTGGCAAACACTCCTTGCCTCGTTCACATTCATACATCGTCTCATACATGCTCTTCTATTATTCCATCTCTTACCGCTACCTCCTTCATTCCACGTTGGCTAAAGAAGGAGGCAGTGCAACACGGTATAACACGCCAAAAATTAATCACGATAAAACTGTTGACTGTGAAGACCTCATATAATATCGGTTGTTTATCTGTTGTGTAAAAATAAGGGCCGTCTGTTTTAACAGAAAGCTAAATCGTGTCCTAGAGTTAAATTTTAACTGTCAGTTAAAGTAACGAGGACGTTAAATAGGACCACGCGCTGTTGCAAGTGTATTTTCGCTTAAGTAATAGTTGTCAGTGTGGCCAGTCTAAAAAGTAGAATATTCCTCGGAATTATGTGACAAAATGCATCGATATATTTTTTGATTGGGCAACACCGTAAACTAAATCAGAACAACTATCAACATATTCGGTTATATTTTGTTTCGCGTTGTAGGATCTAACGGCTTTGTTCCGATAAAAATATTTATATGAATATTTAAAAGTATTATACAAATAAATGACGACCTATTATGATACATATACATACAATATGAATATAATTTACTTTCCAGTAGTTGTGATATCTCCTTGAATTTGAAGTGTCGCATATTTTACGAGATCTTCAATTAAATTTATTTATGGTATCGAAAATATTAGAAAAACATACATAACCTATGGCTTTTATTTTGCTTCATTGCTTCTTTTATTTTTTAAATCCGTCTGTAAGAGTATTACATTAAACGTCAGTAGTGTACAAACTACTCTAGCGATATCGCTAATGTCGATATACGAAACGAGTCTAACCTACTACTCATGTAATATTTTTGTAATGTAGGTATATAGATTTGAAGATCTTGTAAAATTTGCGATACATCGATAGAGCTTGTCTTTAAAAGGTAACGCTAAATGTCGATATCAGAATTGATTCTGTTCAACAGCAAAATTTTTGCATGATGCATGCATTGCAAACATGCCGTGCCGCGTCAAAAATTCAAGATCATCCCAGATAACCATATTATTGACGTGGGACGAAATGTTTTGGTTTTCGCTGCAAGACATATTGGATGAGGAATTCATCGTCATTATCATCCTTTTCTATAATATTTATCATGATTACTGATTGGTATATTAGTAATCAATGTTGAAGCACCCATTTCCGTACATTACTTCGACCAGAACTGTCAAATATTCCAATTTCGCGGAGGAACTCTAGAGTAACTATCGGTTTTCGGAAAGTAAGTACAAAAGTTAAAAGTAACGTAAAACAATCAGTCAAATTGATTTAAAAATGCATTTTGCTGAAATTTAACTATAGTAACGGCGTTTTGTTTTACTTTTACTTTAGCGAGCGTTGAAACAGACGGCCCTAAGTGTTTCAAGTAACTACTTTCAATAACTTTACTAGTAGAACATACCATTATTGAATTATCATATATTTTATTTATTTTTAATTTATTGGTAATCTTACGGAACGGCACTAAGTAAGGTAGGGCGGGTGACACAGTTCACCTAGAAAGAGTATGAAGTGATGTGTTGTCCCCTGCCCCCGTGCACGAACCAAACTGAGGGACACGCCTAATAAAATATTAATATATTTTTTTAGCACGAAACCCATGCTTTTATTGGTAGTATAAATTACAAATAATACGTATAAAATATTAAAATTCCGTAAACCGCCCTGCATAATATAATAAACCTGGCGACAATATAAAGCCTAATGACCACGTAAATCAGGCTCTACTGTGAAACTGACCGCGCTGTTCCACTATTCCTGTTTATACACGCGATGATAGCTAAGTCTGGTTTATGTTGCGAACCTTATCTACTGATATTAAATATACGAAATAGCCGTTTAATTGGAACAGCCATATAAATCTGTATTGATAGTGTTATCAGCAAGTCCGGGGATTAAGGTAATTAAATGCTCTATTATTTACGTAATAGTGCTATCGGGCTGTCCATTGAATAGATGGGGAAAACGGATATATTAAGATGTAAAATTAATAGAAAAACAGCAGTTAAAAGTAATAAAAATATGAATCAGCGTTTTATCTGCTTTAAACTCTCTCATTTCGTGTTTTTTTTTAATTTTTATTTTTTAATTTTTTTATTTTTTTAATTTTTTTGTTAATGTTTTGATTTAACATGTTGTAAATCAAGGGTATCATATATTCGAGCGTTCTGCTACCATACTTATTTGATATTCGTGGTATTTTTAGGCCTTTGTTTTCAGTAAATCTTGTTGTGTGATTATGCACCAATAAATTTTTATACGTGCTTTCTCCCGAATTATCCATAATTATAATGTACCAGAGAAGCCCTTTAATTGGAAGTAGGCCCTCAGACCCATACAATAATTTTAGATTGTTTCTTTGATTGTAAATGCTAGGTTTAACAATTTTTTTAATTATAGCAGTTTGTAAATTTTGAATGTATTTAATATTAATTTTGCTCGAGTGTCCCCAAGTTCGAATTCCATATCTAAGTATGGATTCGACCATAGAATGATATATAAGTTTGAGAGTGCATCGAGGCAACACAAATTTTAATTTATAAAAATTACTCGCCAAACATCGGAGCTGGTTACAAATTTTAATCACTTGTTTATCCCATTTAAAGTTATTATCTACGATTATGCCAAGGTAAGTATATTCATTTGTAAAATCAATTTTTTCACAGTAGCAAAGGTTATCAATTTTTTTATGTATACATTCAAAATTGTGTGCAATTATTTTAGGTAAATTCCACATTTTCAGGCTCGGTGATCTTATATACATACATTTAGTTTTTTTGACATTAATAATTAGTCCTACATCATGAGACCATTTGAGTAGCTCGTTAAAGTCTCTTTGCAATTCATTAATTGCTATTTCCGGGTTTTCATTTGATACAACTAGTGCAGTATCATCTGCAAAAATGAATCTACGGGCTATTTTAAACAGTTTAGACAAGGCAATGACATATATAATGTATAATTTAGGGCCTAAAATTGACCCTTGCGGTACTCCTGATTTTATAAATCTAAAATTACTCATTTCACTCAAAATCTTAACGTACATTTTTCTATTTGTTAAATAGTTTTTGAAAAATGATAGCAGTTTACCACGGATTCCTATGGTTTCAAGTACCTTGATTAATTGTGTGTGGCTGAGTGTATCGAAAGCTTTTGAGAAATCAATGAATAATACCAGTACATGTTTTCTAGAGTTAAGCTGTGAATTTATATAATTAGAAAATTTTTCGAGATGTTTATCACAGCTTTTTTTTTTTGGAAGCCATACTGACATTCATCAATAATGCCCAATTTATTTAAATATTTATCCAAATTTATAGATACATATTTTTCTAAGATTTTTTCTAATGCCGGTAACAATGAAATAGGCCTATAATTATTTATTACGGTGTGATCTCCATTTTTATAAATGGTCCTTATGATGCTGCATTTTAGTTCAGCTGGAATGATGCTTGTGTCAATAATTCTGTTTATTAGGTGGGTATCATAGGACTAAGTAATTTTACGTGTTTTTTTAGATCATACATGCGAATTAAATCCACGCCCGGTGTCTTGGAGTTTTTCATTCGTCCGATAATGCATTCAGTTTGTTTCGCATTAGCTCTTGGTAGGTACATTGAATGTTGCAAATGTTCTTGATTCCACTCGGACGCTCGAACGTTGCATTCGTGTAATAACTGATTTACGCCCTCGTCAAAGAAATTTGCAAAGTTTTCTACCGTCACATCCGCCGCTTGAGAATTTAAGAAATATTTAGATATGATTTCGTCACAATCGGATTTATTTTTCCTTCCCAATGTTTGATTTACTTCATTCCATGTTTTTTTAATGTCTTTAAAGCAATGATTAAATTTATTATTATAATATATTTTTTTTGTGTTTAATATTTTTTATTCAGTTTATTTCTGTATTTCTTGTATTCGATTTCATATAATTTATTGTTAGGGGTGTTTTTCCATTTTCTCCATAGTGTGTCTCGTAGTTGTATATTTTCAATGAGGTTATAATTTATCCAATCTTTTTGGTTATTACGATGTTTATTTGTATTTGATTTAGTTATGGTACTTTTTTCGTAAATATATTTAAATTTAGATTTAATTTCTTCATATATTAAGTTAGGTTCCGTTATGTTTAGTATTTCATTCCAATTTGTGATTTCAATCAGTAGATCCACTTTTTTTTCCGATATTACTGTATATTTCGTACGGTGCGATTTATTGGAGGTACCTATCTCATAAGTAGAGAAACGAATCGTGGTCGCAATAAGGTAATGGTACGCTATGATAGTTTCGCATACGCATGAGCTGATTTCATTTGTCTCTCTCTCTCTTACATAGATATGATCTAAACATGTCGCCGTTACGTAGTTAGTCAGTATGGCTTCCCGGGTAACATCATTAATACATTTTAAAAATCCAAATTTAGCCATCATGTTTTCGTATTGCATTACAATTGATTCCTGATAATTAAGTAAATTTATGTTCGTATCCCCGAGAACTATGACAGATTCTTTAATTTCGATATTTCCCAATATAGCTTCAAACTCTTCGAGAAATAATTTTTTATTTGAATTGGGTGGTCTGTATATTGCTAGTATATGTATACGTTTATGTTTATTAACAGAAATAGTTCCGTAAACACATTCAAAATTTGTTGGAATTATGTTAATTTGTTCAAATGTAAGGTGATCTTTTACGTATATAATAATCCCGCCTCCCGATCTGTTTTTTCGACAAAAGTAATGAGAACTAAAACCCGATATTGTGTATAGATTTACATCATTTTGATTTATCGACGTTTCGCAAATCGTAATTATGTCAATATTACTTAGAGAGCTAGAGATAACGAGAAGAAAAGTTTCCCAATATTTAGATAAAGATCGAATATTCAAGTTGATTGCAGTTAAATTATTATTTCCTGATACATGTTTTTTGATAATCCAGTTATCAAAACTTCGCGTGCGTTCATAATCGATTTCAGATATGTCAAATTCTCCGTTTAAATCGCCATAAAATTGAAAAAATATTTTAAAATGCAGCAGTAATTTATAAACATGTATAAGGTGTGTGTTATTTTTGTCATTACTAAAAAATAAATAATTTGTTAGAATTATTTCAAAAGTTACTGCGGGTTGTATACTTCGACTAATCGCAAAGATAACAGGTTATGAAGCAAAGAAAATTCTACAGAAGTAGGCATAGATAATGTCATAGAGTGTTTGTTATAATAATACCAACACATTCAATTCTCGTTTCATACGCCTGCCGGGAAACGATGTGATGTTAGTTGGTGAATTATACAGGCTCTAGGTGTAGAAGTATTTAAGGCGCCGCAACCAGGCTCAAAAAGAAGAAGATGGAGAAATATGAAATTACGCATGTTAGATTGCGAAAATGTTTAATAAAACACGACTCGTTTAAAATAGAGCAGAAATCTCATGGAATGCATCTTAAGTATCATTTAAAGAAACATTGTGAATTTTTTCACAACTATAACTAGTAAAATAACCGAAACAAACGTGTTTATAAGAATTTTTTCACAACTATAACTAGTAAAATAACCGAAACAAACGTGTTTATAAGAATTTTTTCACAACTATAACTAGTAAAATAACCGAAACAAACGTGTTTATAAGAATTTTTTCACAACTATAACTAGTAAAATAACCGAAACAAACGTGTTTATAAGAATTTTTTCACAACTATAACTAGTAAAATAACCGAAACAAACGTGTTTATAAGAATTTTTTCACAACTATAACTAGTAAAATAACCGAAACAAACGTGTTTATAAGAATTTTTTCACAACTATAACTAGTAAAATAACCGAAACAAACGTGTTTATAAGAATTTTTTCACAACTATAACTAGTAAAATAACCGAAACAAACGTGTTTATAAGAATTTTTTCACAACTATAACTAATAAAATAACCAAAACAAACGTGTTTATAAGAATTTTTCACAACTATAACTAATAAAATAACCAAAACAAACGTGTTTATAAGAATTTTTTCACAACTATAACTAATAAAATAACCAAAACAAACGTGTTTATAAGAATTTTTTCACAACTATAACTAATAAAATAACCAAAACAAACGTGTTTATAAGAATTTTCGGAAATTACTTTGCGATTTTTTTCTGTCGAGGGAACTTTATATAATTTGCTTTTCGGCGTCGAACGCGTCTAGATATTATCTTCAAAAATAGCATTTTTTTAAGCTTAAAAACTTCAAATCTTTATTGAAAGTTCAACTTCTTACATATTTTTTTTTACATGAGCTCCACACAGGAGACCCTGAGGAAAATAATTTCCCTCAGGGCCTATGTCATCTTTGGGGATGCTGTGCGGAGGGTTTTTTTTTAGGAAAGGAAGGAGGGAAGAGTTCTGGGAAGGAAGAGGGTTTAAGGGGTGGGTAGGAATCTGGGGTTCACTGTGTCCTGGTCATCCGCTTCCAAGACCAAGACAAACCTCACCCCATGAACCCGGGCACCCCTGCTAAATCACCAACCGTAGCGAACCACTATATATTTTAGTATATTTTTATAACACTATTTATACAACCATAATATTTTTATAGTACCTAGTTGGAAATATATCAAAACCGTATTCCCATGGTTAAATAATAAAAAAAATCTTATAGCCGAAATTCTACGAATTTTATTTTTGATCCAAAGTTTTATTAAAGGCTTGACTCCAGCGACCAAATATTGTTTGAAAGTCCTCCAATGACCTTCAAACATTAATTGTTTGAAGGGCATTCAATGACCTTCAAACATGTACACCAATATTTTTTGTAAGATTAGGGTGAAGTTCGCGCGGTCCACACAATTTGACAACTGGTCTGGAATACGGACGTCCACGCGTACGCAATACTCGACGTTTGGCGTTTATTGCATGTCCTAAGTTACTATTGAATTTGAGATGCATCAGGAAGAAAAGACAGATCTTTATTTATCAGGAAAGATTTCCAACTAATATCGATTACTATTGAATTTAGAGTGCGTGAATAATTACGTAGCATAAAAAATAGAATAAATTTAAATTGGTCAATTTCTCCCGTGTCTCTGAAACCGACTTATAAATTAAAAGACTTTATTTACAAGTGAGTACACAAAATAAATAATCATCCATTACGACAGTGTGTTTATTTAAAATCATAAATAATTATGTCCGCGCAGTTGATAACCAAAAAAATTGACGTTTGACGTTTATCGTTTAAGTAAATGTTAAAATGCGTTCGACGTGGAAAAGATGCTACACCAGGAAGAAAACACATATTTATTTATCTGGAAAGATTTCCGACAAATATCGATTATTGCACCAATAACATTAACATTATGTTTTTTGTATGATTTATGAAGCCTATCCCATTTGCAGAGAGAATAAACCGCAACAACTAGGCACTTTAAATGACTTTTGCACATAAATGTGCAACATTAGTTATTGGGTTATAACCTAATTATTATTTTTGTGGTTGCCTTTAATGCATGTAATGTTATGCGCCCGTAGGGGCTTTTACATAGATTAGAAAATAATATTTAAGATATTGAGGATTACACATACATAGAATTTATACCAAAAGTTATAAAAGTGAAAAAACTTTTAAGTTTAGTTTTTAAAGAAAAAAAACCACTTGTATAATCTTGTGGTAAACCGTGAAATATTTTAAACAATGTAATATTTAACAATAACATAGAACAAAATATAATATAAACATTACAATAACAAATCAAATCGTTAAATATATTATACCCATGTTACAATAATTTGTAGGATTCCACAAAGTGTTGGTTTAAATTGCATTTTCTCACTCGTTATATTTTGTTAGAGTGTACTTTATAGAAAGGGGACCAAATAGGTGAATTATATTCTACTTGACATCTTACTAATGAAATGTAGAATGTTTTCATGCAATCTAAGGACTTAAAATCAGTTAGGGTTCTACAAAGGAAGCCAAGAATCTTTAAAGCCTTATTAGTTATATTATCTATATGTGGTGTGAATGTTAAGTTTGAATCGAATATAACTCCCAAGTCGCGAATTTGTAATACTGGTGTTAATTTAACATTATTTAAATTATATTCATGTAAAATATGAGAATGAGTTCTGGAAAATCGTATTACTTGACATTTCTCAGTATTCAAAAATAACATATATAACATATTTAATGGGTGTAATGTTATTAATCTGTTAATGTTCCTAATAAAAAAAATATTAAAAAAACGAATATGAATAAAACCAATCTTTTCAACAAAAAAAACAATTTTTTTTATCGGTGAGTCAGTACAATATTATTTTTGCTTGCCTTTCTTGGAGAAATTGAGTTTTTATACTGACGATTTCCTCCCATATTTGGCCTAGTCTCGTAACTTCGCCACATAATTTTTATCTCAAATTCTCTAAATTCCCATCAGGCCGGAGCTTTATGTGGAAAAAAACCGCCGAAGCGAAACCTTCTTCACGCATAATAAAGTCTAATAAGGTTCCTTCTTCAAAACGCATTTTTATACAAACACTTTCCCCAGAAATTTATAATCGAATTTTTCACACACCTTCTCCGCCTGCGCCGTGACGGGCGAGAAAATAAAATACATTTAATGTGATTTTCTTCTAAGTATGCTAAATTTGAAATTGTCATCTCAAGCTACGGTTTTAGGATGATTTGAGCATATTAGGATGAATTTTGACAAATTCTACTATGAACCTTGGCAAACCTGAATCGTCTATTTTTTTACATACTCCACATAGGAGACCGCGAGAAAAATAGTTTGCCTGTCATCTTTGGAGGTTGAAATCACACAGGCCGGCAAATCGTTCCACAGCCGAACTGTACTTATTTTATTCAGTATAATTTTATTTGACCTACTCGTTCACGATATGGCAAAAATGTAGATTAGCTGTTTCACCGTGAAATATGAACAATTTGCTAATGTATTTACCTGAATACTTGCTCTAAGAATCCTTTGTAATGTACTTTCAGTTCTCAGTTTAAACTTTAATAATCTTAGTTTTACAAGAACACGTACTAAACGCTACAATTTCCGCGTAGTCTTACTAACATCGTACATCCCATGTGCTGTGTCTATAATATGCACAAGACGGCATCTAGTTGGGAACTTTGTTTCCGGTGTTTCTCTCGTGAATTTACACGTACAGGAATAATTATTCTGCCACGAAAGCTAAACTAATAAGTAAGTTGTCAGTATTGACGGCTCAATCTATTATGTTCGAATGGGTGGGTAAGTAATACATTAACAATCGATATGTTTACTGATCCTTGTGGAACGCCTCAAGGAGTTTGTTCGAATGATCGTACTGTGATTTCTGGAGACGTGAAATACCATTATTTGAACTGAATATTGTGCAAGTGTCTTCAGCGTATCAAGTTGAAGTGGTCGTTACAAGTTACTCAATGTGAAACGTTGCCATTTGCCACTTGTTTAGCTAGTACTTGGAACAAATACGAGATCATTTTCAAGATCCAAAAGCTTTTGATGTGTTCGTACAGTGTATCCTAATACGAAGTGTAAAATTTTCCTAATGTAAAATGAAGCCTCAAATTACCTACTACCATGAAAATGTAATATACTCACTTAAAAATCTATGGTAATTGATGTTTTCAGAAGTTCAACTAATCAGTGAGCAAATTTTTCATTTTCTTGACCAAGAATTTAAAAAATGCGACCACAGGGCAGGGACCAATAAAATTTTGCGACATCTCTTCTAAAAATATTGTGTGTGCGTTTTGTACATTTGGAACGTGAAGCAGCAATAATAATAATTACTCAGCGGAACATATTTATACATATATAAACTGTTGTAAAAAAATATTTTTGAATTTATAAAAAAAACTTATAGTTAAAATATTGTAGCCCATATTGTATTCAATGATTAAAATTTACAATTATTATTTCTCTGCACCCTTTTTCCTATAGCCATTTATTTATTTTTTAATATTATTTTACCACATGTTTAGTTCTGTTTTCAAAAGTGGTCAAAGAACGGATGTTAACAATATTTAATGTCACCGACGTTAAATTAAAGAATGTTTTCATTTACATGGTCTGTAAAAGTGTTTAATTTTTTCCAGAAACGGAAGCACACTTTCCTCCATTCCGGTGAATTTTCATTTCATCTATTAAGCAAGTGCTTTAAAATCCTCAGTATATTGAAATAAAAAGAAATGGGAAGTTAAGAATAATAAATACAAGGAAAGGGGAGAAACAAATGAACCTGCGCAGGAAGAACAGATGTATTCGGTACAGATTTAGTGCCATCCAGTTTCCTTTCAATAAAACTTTATTTTTCGTAAGTACATATTCATTTTTAATGATTGATATTAAATTTTATTGTTAGGGATATATTTGAAAGGAAGCTCAAGTGTCTTTGAAGACTTTGCTTAGAGTTTTGTAAGCCTGGATACAATGCCTTATCTGGTATCACTTAGCAATATCTACTATAAATATTAAGGTATCGGAGATAACCAACATATCATGTTTTAAAAACTTTAATTATGATTAAATTCGTGAAATCCATAACATTCATAATAATATTATCTATATTTTCAATTAGGGAGGCGGGTATAACCAACACCCGTGCCATAAGTCATCCCAAGTGGTTCACTACGTTTGATGACTTAGCAGGGGTGCCCGGGTTCATGGGGTAATGCTTGTCTAGGTCTTTTGCTCGCGAAGGCATTTGCCCACCTATGACTGATTGAGGGAGTCCTAAACTAGACCTCTCCAGCCGGACTCTCGAGACGCATCGTCTTCGAAAGAAATCTTATTTACCTTAATTTCTATGCTCCACGTTCTTGTGAGATTCGATACTTTCTTTGCACCTCCGCTACCACCACAAAATACATCTCAACGTACACAATCTGCTAACACAGTCACAAACAAACAGTCTCGATCATTCTTTATATAGCCCAGGCAACGAAGACCAAAAAATACCAAATAGGGGAAATAATTCATGTAGTTGCCAATTTTGGCACAGTTGGGGAAGGTGTCCTTGACAAAATACTAAAAGTACTGGGGGGTAGGGGTGGAGCTAAGGGGGGGGGGGGGTCTAAAGGTCCCTTTTTTCAGTTTTTCATTAATAACTCGAAAACTACTGCCTCGAAAAAGTGTTTAGGTACTAAATTATGCTCTTGTTGAATAGTGATGGTCATTTTTTTGTGAAAGTTGAATTTTGTTGAAGAGTGAATTTTGATCATTTTCTTGCTAATGAAAGAAACAAAACAAGGTTTATTCACTTGCTCAGCGAGAAAACGACAGCAGCCGGGATTAAAATAACTGTTGCTACGGGGGGTGCTGATAGCACTATTGTGAGGTGTGGGTGCTCTACATTTAAATGTAGCAATAGTTGGGCAAGATGTGGATTTGTTAGTTCTCCTCATTGGATTGGCACCACCATCAATCAATATATATTTCATGAAGCCGGGCCGTGGGGATGTGGAGACCAAATTGTTTTCGGTGCGACAACTTCAACAGCTTCCAATCGCCAAAACGATTCTCCTTCTCCATAGCTTCTCCGGATGCGACACCACCTCGGCAATATATGGAAAGAGTAAAGTGGGAATCGCTAAGCTCTTCACAGAAAATCCTGGCCTCAACCAAGACATTTCACCAATATTCTCGGATCCCTCAGCATCACCTGAGAATATTGAACAGGCTGGCGAGAAACTTTTTTTGGCTGTATACAAAGCGCCTGCTCATCAAGACAACCTAAACAAACATCGGTACTCAGCATTTTTGAAAGTGTCAACGAAGCCCAAATCAAACATGGCCATTCTTCCTCCCACCAGAGGAGCTTCAAAGCAACACTCGCTCAGAGGATATCTACAGGTAATTAAATCCAGTTACATATAGTTTTAAATACTGCTTTCTTATTACAAATATTCATTTGTGATTAATGCTTACCTTGGTCTCATTACTTTTTTACAGATACAACAGTGGCTAGGCAAACCCCTACCACCCATCCAATGGGGTTGGGTTAAGGGAGAAGATGGGATCCTTAACCCAGTTAACACGAACGACCCTGGTGGCACCCATCTCCATTTTGAACACGATCTTTTGCCGATGCACGACTGGGTGTGGGATGCGCTGCGTTTGCCGCAGAGCAGAGATTGCCTGCTCCGGTGCCTGCGGCTGCCTCGGCTCATGTATGAACGGAGAAGACAGCATTGATGACGATGAAAGTTTAGATTTCGACGAAATTTAATGTTCAAGGTACATCCTTAAGCACTAATTATTTGATTTTTTAACAATAAGCATTTCATTTTTACCGACAAACATATCATTTTTAAAAATTATAACAGTTTTTTTTAAAATTTTACATTTTCCCCCCTCCCTATCTCCTTAAGCATTGATCCTAACAAAAAAGTATATAGAACTTTTTGTAGAGAATTTTATGTAGATAATTTAGTGCTTAAACATTTTTCGCTAGAGGCAGTAGTTTTCGAGTTATTAATGAAAAACTGAAAAAAGGGACCTTAAGACCCCCCCCCCCTTAGCTCCACCCCCACCCCCCAGTACTTTTAGTATTTTGTTAAGGACACCTTCCCCTACAACTGTGCCAAAATTGGCTTCTACATGAATTATTTCCCCTATTTTTCCTTCGTTGCCTGGGCTAATAACGCCTGTAAGCAAGGAGGAAATTATCAGAATTATCGTAAAACTGAAAGATAAAAGCAGTGTTGGCACTGACAAAGTCCCTATAAAAATTATAAAAGCAAGTGCAGAAGCGTTGAGTTACCCGTTGGAAATATTAATTAACAAATCTTTTGAATAAGGAACCTTCCCAGAACACCTAAAACAATCTATTATTGTGCCTTTATATAAAAAGGGTCCCAAACAGGAAATCTCAAATTATAGCCCAATATCCTTATTACAAAATTTTTCAAAAATATTAGAAAGAGCAATGTACAATCGCATTTACAACTTTCTCGAAAACTTTAAGATAATATGTCCACAACAATTTGGATTCCGTAAAGGCCGTTCGACAACACAAGCAGTCTTCAATTTCTTGAACAAAATTCTGGAAAGTATTAATGTTAGCAAAAAAACCGTAGGTATTTTTCTCGACCTCTCAAAAGCATTCGACAATGTTGATCATAAGCTTCTTCTAATTTAACTTGAACACGTGGGTATAAGAGGTTTAGCATTAAAATGGTTTGAATCGTACCTAATAAATCGTAAACAAAAAGTTCAAATTTCAAACATTGACGAAAAAATGATGCAGTACATGGTAGAATCCAAATGGAGAACAATCAACAAAGATGTGCCTCAAGGAAGCATTCTTGGGCCCCTCCTGTTCCTTATATATATAAACGAACTTCCAATTATTGCTGGCACAGAATGTTCAATGTTTGCTGATAACACTGCTTTGTTAATGTAATGGAGACGTTGACAAATTTAATAAACATATTAACGAGACTTGTCAATCAATAGAAAATTGGCTATTATCACAAAATCTGTCACTCAACACTAACAAAACTCAAGTTTTACAATTTGTTCCAGTGCAAGCTATACCTATAAACATAAATGTAAACTTCAATAATAATATTATCTAACCTTCCCAAACTTGTTCACTGCTGGGAATACAACTAGATGCAAATATAAACTGGAAAGAACATGTATCCAAAATAGTAGCCAAAATCAGTAGCTTTTCTTTTGTTCTAGGTACACTGAGAAATATATTAAACATCGAATCGGTAATGACCGCATACTATGGTTATGTATATTCAATAATAAAATACGGAATTATCTTTTGGGGAAACTCAGTAAACGCCAAAGATGTTTTTATCATCCAAAAATATGTATAAGAAAAATGACAAATTCTGCTAATCGGGATTCATGTAGACCTACATTTAAAAATTTGAAAATTCTTACAGTCACCGACATATATATAATGGAGTTATGCATGTTAGTGCGATCATCTCCAGAAAAGTTTCCACAAAAAAACTCTACACATAAACACGCTACAAGGTTTACAGAAAATTTATTAATACCAAAAGAAAACAAAACAATTTTCCAAAAAGGACCCTTTTACATGGCCATTAAAGTATACAACAACTTCCACATGATATTAAACAAATACAAGATACACTCAGATTTAAGTCATCACTAAAAACATTCCTTCTGAACAGGTCTCATTACACATTAAGTGAATACCTCACATAGGTACAACTGTTTTTATATTTATGTTTATATAATAAATTTAAAAAAATTCACTTTGTATTACACCACTTTTATATTTATATTTTATTTGTGTTCATATCTGTATAACATGTTAGGCTAACTGGAAGAAACAGGATGTAGGTACCTATAAGTTATACCTTTTGTACTAAATGAAAATTTTGTACAATAAATGATTTTGATTTTGATATTATGACACCGAGAAATCACTGGGTTCATCAAAGCACAAGTTTCCTTAAGGACCGATATTAAAGTCGCCGAGATACCACAGGAGTTGATACTTGTATGTGAGGGAGCGGGCCGTATCGGTAGAGACGGGGCGAGAAATGAAAAGGCGTCAGTCGGTGTAGTGAGTCAGTCGTTTATTGTGCTACGTAGCAGAGGTCGGTGAAGCGGTAACAAGATGTATGCAGGGTGCCGTGATGAGATGCTGCTGGCGCATGGAGGAGATGGAGATGGTGTGGTGAAGGTCAGCGAGTTGCTCAACACCTTGACGGTGGAGATGACCAATCTTCCAGGCCGTTGCTCGACGCTTTGAGTCGCGGAGATGAACGGTGAGTGGCTCGGTGAGCTGAGCCACCAGCAGGTAGTCCTGGCGAGGCGGAGCGTGTTTCCATGCAGCGAAGCACGGTGGGGCTTCGGGGTGCCATGAAATGGTGAGCTGATCCCTTGGCTGAAGGTGGCGTCAAACCTTATAGCTGACATGATGGGCCTTGTAGCTGAGACGTGAAGGAGTCCTCGCGGAAGCTGCCCTGGATGTGTAGAGATGCCATGCAGGAACACTTGTGCGGAGATCGTTACACGCTGAGATATTGACCGACTGGTGGTCTGATACTGACTGAGCGAGCGCCGAGTTTAGTCGCTTTATATATACCAGCGCGACCGGTTGAGTAATGTTCCATTCGCCGGCAATGTGTACACTAGAAGGTACTCGAACATACCCGGTGCTGAATATTCAGGCGGCTTATAAACTCCAGACCTTTATAGGCGGTGGCGATATTATTAATCGATGAGACGGCCGCGGCAGGTGAGCAAAGTACACCGGCATGTACGGTAGGTACCTAGGCAAGTGCCGGCGCCGCGCGAATATTAGATGTTTCTCGTGTCTTCTTTTGATGGCTAAGTTGATAATGATGTGTCGCCACATATGGATTACTTCAATAGACTGATTGTTCCTTGAAGTTATTGTTTCAAAATGTCACATGTAGGGATTATTGGCAAATATTGTCAGATAGTATAGATATAATATGGAAAGTAGATAGAAGGAGATGAATATAGTTGCATCAACAAACCCTCTGCACAGTATCTCAAAATTGAGAGGCCCTGAATGATTTATTTTTCAGGACCTCCCGTGTAGAGCTAATGTAAAAAAAAACTATGAATATACATATTCATCTGATTATTTCATAAAGCATTGCTGTGTAGTTTAGATTTCCATGTTAACATTCACATGCAAATTTTCTCATTAGTTTATCTACTAGTTTCAACGAGTTCTAATCATAATTAATATGGTGTTGTTTTAATGTACGCTTTACTTTGATAAAACAATTTATCTCGGTCGAATAAAGTTTATAGAGTACCAGAATTAAATACGAAAATAAAGTTGTGGGCGGTTTATTGATGAAAAAACACAATTAAACTTCAGCAAACAAAAACAAGTTTGTA
The DNA here is from genome assembly GCA_929108145.2 of Limnephilus rhombicus. NCBI lineage: Eukaryota > Metazoa > Arthropoda > Insecta > Trichoptera > Limnephilidae > Limnephilus > Limnephilus rhombicus. The sequence goes on along the minus strand of OV815298.1, from coordinate 30,539,318 downwards.
TGGATCACCTGACAGCCAAGGATGGGAGAAAGAATGATGGAACTAGAAAAGAATTAGCATTATGGGCACTCAAAGTTGAACGAACAAGAAGTTTTTTTATAACTTACAACCGTTTTAAAACGGATTGATTTCCAGAATGTGGAATGAGATTTATGAGCAAGTGAAGCGTGGAAATAGTCAGAAAACGATAATAAACGGGGAAAAATATACTCTTTGTTCGGCAATGTAATGTGAAAGAGATTATATTTTGGCAACACCAAGAAGTGGTCTAGCCACAGTAGTCTAAATATATATTAATTTTTTATAAGAGGTCTCATTAGCCGAGTTGTTTGACAAGAGATCAAGTCTCAGTTGCGACCGTTTCGTTTTTATTTTTCTGCATCTTATTATTTTTTATTTTTTTGTTCAGATTTCTCAGTTTAATCTTCTTCAATGGAAGTTAATAATTTGATGGAAAACCTGATATTGCTACTAGCCTTAATGCTATGTGATAATAAACTGATATATTCATCAAACTACGGTGGTAATGAACTGATATATTCATCAAACAACAAACTACTAATTAATAACCCTTATCGGAAAATCTATAAATCTTATTTTGCTTATTGTTATCAAGTTTAATTTATAGAACTCCATTTTAACATTCATTTCTTTTATATAATCGATTGTATTATTTTTCAATTTATAAAACACTTTATTTATAAACAAGTTCTGATATGTAATTATTATTACTGAAGGCATTATCAAACTGTTTATAAATTAAATAATAATATTATGGCTAATATAAAAGATTTTAAAAAAATATATTTTTTTGTGTATTGTACCTTTAAAACGCTGATACAAAAGCAATGAACATCGAGTTTAGCTATAAAAGCTCTTCGATATCTTCACACATTCTGGTCCTATTACTTAATGCATATTCGTGAGATGAAATTTCTGAAACTTTTTTATTTCACATTTAAGCTCATTCCTACTGTCTCTTTTTGATTTAGCTCCACTTTACCAAGTGCTTCTTCCAGTAGCAGTATTTACTGAGAAGAGAAAGTTTTCTAAATCATATTAGTAAAGTTTTCATCTAAACACCATCATAGTTTGCTTTTAGACTGGATTTTAAATAATATTTTTATAATAAATTCGTATCTTCATCAGATTTATTTTTCCAACCGAGAATGAAAGCGTTTCAAAGGTTTCCCAACCTTTTTTCCATGGATACAACAAACCACAGTTCCCTGGCATGTGCGTATTCTACATTTAAAAGACTGAGACGAAATGTCGGCAAAAGGTATTCATATTCCAGGTATTGGGCTCCCTGCTGTTTAAATTCTTCTAGTCGTATTTCGTAAGCAATACAAATCACGCGGCGCTAAATTCAAACTAACTTAAATAAAGAACAAAACTTCGGTGACACAGTCCAACATGGGAGAAGTTGAAAAGTGTAAGGTATTCATTTTTATTTCTTGCTGAACTTTTCAGGCATGCCTCCGCCATTTTTCCAATGGGATCAATGAATAACAATCATAGTTTTATTTTAGGTTTTCTAATATGACTTAAAATTATTTGTTATACCTTTTTGTTTAGCAGGTTCAAATAGCAACTCTTTTGTACCAGGTTGCTCCCTTCTACTTTCTTGTATTCATGATATAGTGTCAATTCTGATAACAATACGCGTAAGATGATAATATTATATACATAATTATTCTTATTTTAAACTTTATGAGTAAAATGTCAAAGTATAACAATAAATAAATAAATAAATAAATAAAATAAACAATAAATAAATAAAGTTAGTGATAATATTTAATCAAATGAAGATAAAATTAGCGAAACTCAATCGAAAATCTGGAGACAGGAAAATCAGAAAAACATATTGGCACCTCTGGGACTCGAACCCAGGACCATTTCCTTACATGGCAAGTGCTCTAACAACTGAGCTAAGGTGTCGATATTCAATTCGGTTACTTTTAACTGTATCATACTTCGACTAAGAACTACCAACATTATCTTCATTTTCTTAACGCAAATATTATTGGCTACTATCTTTATATAATAATAATAATGTACGTTATAGCCAATAATATTTGCGTTAAGAAAAATAAGTTAATTTTAGTAGTTCTTAGTCAAAGTATGATACAGTTAAAAGTAACCGAATTGAATATCGACACCTTAGCTCAGTTGGTAGAGCACTTGCCATGTAAGCAAAGGGTCCTGGGTTCGAGTCCCAGTCAATATATTTTTTTAGATTTTTCTGTCTCCAGATTTTCGATTGAGTTTAGCTTATATTGTCTTCATTTAATTAAATAATATTATATAGTAAAAAACAAAAAAATTCATGTCATCAACCAATTTAATAATTGTATGTAGATCTGAATGTAATGGAATATTTCAGTTCAACTTTCACCCACTTCTCGAATTACCGAAATATGTGAATGTTTACAATGCATACAATAACGGATAATATCTCGACATACAAATCTCGATACAGGAATGCCCTAGTTTTCAGGGTGGCGGTACCCACACCCGCCCGAGTTTTTATTTATGTCAATCATATTTTATTTTTACGAAAATTTTTCGAAGATTTAACAATCTACAATCGTAATCAAATTTGCCTCCCTACAATCTACAGGTATCTCACATCATAGGTATACAGATCGCGATCTCGATAAGACCCATTGCAAATCCCCAAAGATCCCCAACAGGGAGGGAGGCTCTAATGTTGTACGTCTGGCTATCCTCCAGCAAATGTACCCTGGAGGAAAATGATTCAATAAAATATTTACAAATGTTCTCCGGAGAAGTATTATATATTAATGCGCGTTCTATTATGACAAAGCGTAAGAAGGGAAATATAGAATTTCCAATGCACAACGGTGTTTGAGAACCAAAAGCAAAAATTATCAATAAGGAGGCTTGTGAATAGAACGCCAAACATCGAAGTGTTTAATTTTCTTAAACGGCCCGCTTTCGTAATTTTTCTCTTCCGAAAAAAATACTTACCCAAACAGCAAATCGGTAGTTTAAATTATTATTTTTTAAAACTACTTAAAACAACTTTACACCATGGAGAGAAGTGTCTTTACCCGGTGTTAAAAGAGCTTTTCATTTTATATGGTTGTTTCTCTCAACAAGGTTCCTTAGGTCTGTTGTACATCCTTTGACTCCTGGGAAGGAAGAACGGTTCTTTAACGTCTTCATCCTTTAATAGGAAAAATTTCTAAAATTGGAACAATGGAAGTTTTACAACAACTGTCGTCCAGCTTAAAGTTTTTTTTACATTGTTTTGTCAAAAATGTTTTTCGCCCTTTAGATGTTTTTATGTCAAACGACAAGACAGTGGAACTAGAAAGAGAGTTTAGGGAAGTAGAAGATTTAGGAAGGTGTTTCTTTTTAACAAAATTTGAAGTAACAGATGTACAAAGTAATTTTTTTAAATGTTTTAACCATTAGTATAAAAATAAACCTGAATCCAATTGTTATTTTTTAAATCCATAAGATCAGTCTCATACAAGACAACTCCAACACAAGTGAAAAATTGTAACCACTAAGTCCTCTATCGCTCTATCCTACTGATTATAAAAGAAAGAATGAATATTGGTAGAATACCCATTGGTAGGTTACCCCTGTCAAGAATTTAACAAACAACTTAATTTAAGGCCTTTATTTATCAGTACGTAATGAGCGCTGGTCTCTCTTGCTACTCTCACCATACAACAATCTGCCTTGCCTTATTATCATAAATATTATCTCAGATGCTGGACACAGGTGTATCCACTACCTGCTTATCATGTCCTCTCTATACTTTCTGTCTCCTGTCTCCTGGACACACCTCCCTCTCTGTATCACCGCGAGATTCTGACCAATTACCATAATTTTTGATTACATATAATTACGTGTTTAGAGAGCAAACATATCTCAAGAACAGCATCCTTCGCAAGATAAAGTGCAATCGAATCAGTACTTATCACATTATTTACTTTCATCGACGGTTAATAATGTAGGTACTCCCTGAGATCCCTGTTTAACTGTGTGCATTTAAGGGTGATGCTTTTATTCCGTTTTGGACTTCGACCAAGTATCGATGGTTTTGGAGTCCATTGTCAATTATTCACCGGAATTATTATTTTTAAATACCGATCTAAATTGATCATCCACGGTTTTACTGTTGAACTAACAACTTTTCAAATAAATAAAAACAGTTACACTATTATTTTATTAGGTAGTATAATTTAAATTACAACAACAATTATAAATTACAACAAAAGGGTCAAATATTAGCCGATGCGTAATAAAAAGATACCTGAACTTGCACATGGCGTAATATTTGAATTTTCACAGGCCCCTGACATTCTTGTAATTTGAGGGTTTTTTAGAACAGTAACTACATAATCTGATGAACTAACAAAAGATACTTCAGCTGTAGGAATTCGTGTAAGCGTTCTTCTACTATTAGGTTCCAAGGAATACTGAACTTAAGAAGACATATTCTATTAGAAAAGTTTTCAAGGTGGCTTCTAGTTAAGAAAAATGCATGATTTTTTCTTTAAAACACTTAAAATTTTATTAATTAAACAGAAGAAGGGCAGAAGATAGATGTATTTTGCAATTTATTCATTTAATATAATTTTAGGTATATTTGCGGCACGTTCCTTTTTTTTTTTTTTTTTACAGTGAATGCCGCACAAGAATCTCAACTGCTCCCGTCTGGAGCCAGTGAGACTATGGCATCCCCAATTGGGGTATGTTGTGAGGCTGAAGGTAGTGGGGAGGGGAAGGAGGTGGGGAAGAGGAAGGTTGGGGAGTACCTGGCTATTCAGATCTGGTCACCAAACACGGCTAAAGCCATTTTCAAGCAACGTTTCAATTCTGAATGGTGGTCTTACACCAGGGCGATACTGATAGTATCTTCCACTCTGGAACATGCCGCAAATATACTATATATTATTTTAAATGAATTAATTGTGAAATAACACAAATCAATCAAATAAAATTTATTTGCGCATGCCGGGTTCGAACCCGCGACCTCCGGATTGTGAGTCAATAGTCTTACCCACTGGACTACGGAGGTCGAAGATACCAAGATACTCTCAGTATCGCACTGGTGTAAAACCACCGTTCAGAATTGAAACGTTGCTTGAAATGGCTTTAGACGTGTGTTTTTATCAGATCTGCATAGACAGGTACTCCCCACCTCTCTCTTTCCCATCTACTTCCCCTCCCCATTACCTTGAGCCTCACAACATACCCCAATCGGGGATGCCATAGTCTCACTGATTTCAGATGGTTGGGAGCAGTTGGGACTCTTGCGCGGTTATCACATAAAAAAGAAGAATTTCTTGTCACATCTACCGGATCTGCCGGATCTGCCCTGATGATGGACACTGCAACACTGTCCGAAATGTTGGCTAAAGAAGGAGGTAGCGCAAAACGGTATAACACCCCAAAAACAAATAACGAAAAAAAAAGTAGTTTGGCGAATCCTTGCATAGTAGAAAGTGAGTGATTTACGTTTTACCTCTGCAATACTTAATGAAAGGTCCATCATACTTTACAATCAACCCAGCAGTATCGTACCTTCTTTCAGTTTTATAATCTCGAGTAAGTGCTATAGAGAATTTAAATTCACATTTCCTGCATTGTTTGGTGACTTTTATAGCGTCGATTCCTGTTGTCATTGGCTATATTAAACATACATGTTATCTCTGTCGCGCTGCAGGATACCATATTAATCACAGTACAATACACACTAAATTTATGCAAACATAAAAAAAGTTTAAAAGTTAAATAAATGTGTATTTCTTTTGTTTTACATTATTTTTGTTTTCGGATGTATTCAAATAATTTGGATTTTATTGCAAAGCTGAAATATTTTGACGTTCTGACAGAATATGTCCGAGGCCTGAAGGGTTAAAAAAAGTACTTAAAATTATATTTTAAAATGAATCTACATGCATGTTGAGTTGGTTTACTCACGGCACACGCGAACACAATACATTTTACTTTGTAAATTCACGAAATAAGCTTTGGCCATTATTCATTTTTTCTCATTTTGGGTCAAAACCTCAATAAATAATAATCTCTCAGCATGAAGGGAAGGTATTTACATAAAGCAGAGCCATAAATCTACTGCAGGCGAAATTTAAATATAATTATGGGCTATTTTATGGTTCAGTACATCGTCTCATGTTACTTACTGTTCTGAGGGGCTTACTCCTACTTCATACACTGAGATACCCATCTCTACATCCATCGACTTCTCTAATCATTCCTTCACATATATTAGATACTACAAATACTTTGTGTTCCAATACCTAACAATAATTTATAATTTAACGTAAATAAAATGGCGTGGTTTTAGTGGAATTAGCATTTCAGTATAAATATTCTGTCTGAAGTCGGCTTTCGAGGTTCTTATACAAGTATATCTACTGTATATATATAATAATTACATAAACACACCATTACGATGACACTCTCAGCAGGAAAACGTTGTACCATGGACAAGTGCGCACTCCCAGCTGATGTACTTGCGATCAGGAGTAAGGAAAGAAGGGTGTGTGCCCCAATCCTGTTCACTAGACTATACATGGACGAGTTATCAAATTGCCCGGACATAAGTGTAGGCTGCCGTATGACAGTAACTTTGAAAATATTTGAGTCTGTATTGAAGGAAACTACATAAGATATTATGTACTTTGACAAACTTTTAATATTATAAAGTTTGATTGTTATTATATTGATTGCCGAATTGTTTTTTAGTTGAAATGTGTTCCTTTACTGTTTCCCCCAGATCTGCACACGACTAACTTCTTATTACAGAAGAAACCAAAAATCCCTTGAGAGTTATTATATTAATGTTTCAGATAGCAACTAATTAATTATCAAAGTCAGGGTCGTAATCCCATGTAGATGGTGCCTGGGAGAGAGTACTGGGGGGCTTTCAATTGCGTGAATTATTTTACGTAAATAAATACATAAGTAATATAATTTAATGTAATATAAAGTTCAGCGGAGTGGAGTTTACAGAGGAACGATTAGAGTCTGACCATTTTTTTCTATGTTTAAGGAAACTACGAATACATGAAGACATAATGTACTTTTTTGATAAAATGTTAACAATAACAATCGACTTGATGAAGTTTATAATGTTGGTAATGTTGTTTAGTTTAGATGAGTTCCTTTGCTGTTCCCCCCAGACCTGTACAAGACTAACTTCTTATTACAAAAGAAACCAACATCCTTTGGGAGCTATTATATTAATGTTTCGGACAGAAATTAAATAATTACTAAAGTTGTGGCTGTAATCTCTTCCTGTGGATGGCGCCAGGCTGGGAGGAGAGGAGGGCGAGGGGGATTATAATTGCATGAATGGTTTTACGTAAATAAATACAAACATTTTAATGTTGTATAAAGTCCGGAGAGTGAAGGAGACAGATGGTCGATTAGAGGTCTTCCTGTTATTACAACCCTCATTCATTAATAATATTCAGGAAATCGCCTGCGCTAATTAAGATGTCGGCTAGAAATTGTGTCTGATTTTCTTATAAGTAACCATTTAATGGAAATGCCGAAGTTTCATTTTATATCACGCTATATCCTCCAAAAAAAACAATTAAAGTCCAGACTGCCGTCCAGAAACACGAAGATATTAGTGTTCAAAACACTTATCAGAACAGTACTTACGTACGCAGCTGAGACTTGGGTACTAACTAAGAGGAATGAGCGAGCACTGGACGTTTTTGTAAGAAAAATTTTGAGGCGCATCTTCGGACCGGTTCTAGAAAATGGAATTAGGCGCAGACGTTATAACAATAAGCTCTATACTTTTGTGGCAATTGAACGTGCTACGTAAACACAGTTAAAAGAAAACTCTAGAATCATCGGTTGATAGTTTTTTTATGTGCCATTAAAATTTTCACAATGTTATCAACATATGGAGAGTGACAGTCTAAAAAATAAAATAATAATAGGTACCATTTGTTTCAGCTTGCTGTTCAAAAGAATTGGAATTTGAATTGCTTGAATTTGAATTCTTAAGTAAGTACTTCTCACAGCGCAGGTAGTTAAGTTGGCTCGCCACATATCGATTGTTTCGGGCGTAATCCAACACGTGACGTAGCAACAATGCGTGGTTGCTACAGGACTCCCTCCCCAGACAACGCAGACATGGCTGCGGTGGAAAGAGGAATAGTCAGATACCGAGGTGATCGGGAAATCGAACCCGCCTTCCAGAACGAGTGGTTGTGTGTGTCCGATCCTTACTGCCATCGAACAACGGAAGGGTTGGTTGTGATGTGGCGGCTGGTGACTCTGATGCGGTTTGCGAGTGTGATGTGAAACTCTCAAGATCTTGAGCAACGTATGCTGGTTTGAGGCGGTCGATGCTCACGGTGATTTCCTTCCCTTTTACCAGTATGGTATATGTTCGTTCGTGCCGACGAACGACTTTATGAGGGCCGCTGTAGGGTTGTTGAAGCGGGCTCTTGACTGTGTCGTCCCTCAGAAATACGTGAGAAGCTGTGGGAAGATTTTGGAAGACGAAACGATGTCCATAACCATGGCGGGTACCTTCAACTGGTCTCAGCTCGTTGAAATGTTTCCGTAGTTTCTTTAGGAAACTTCCGGTGTCGTCGTTAACATTAGGTCGTGCTGTACATAGAAGTTCGCCGGGTAAGCGGAGCGGCTCGCCGTATACTAGCTCGGCTGAGGTTGTAGCGAGGTCATCTCTCCAAGCTGCTCTGATTCCCATGAGTACGGTGGGAAGTATTTCCGTCCAACGGTTATTCTGATGGCACTTGATCGCTGCTTTCAGTTGACGATGAAATCGTTCCACCATGCCATTTGCTGTGGGGTGGTATGCAGTTGTATGGATTTGCGTCGTGCCTGCCAGGAAATTCAACTGCCTGAACAACCTCGACTCAAATTGTCTCCCTTGGTCCGTAGTAATGCGGAGTGGAGTGCCGAATCTTGTTATCCAGCCCTTGTAGAAAGCACGCGCCACTGTTTCAGCCTCTTGGTCTGGGATCGGGAATGCCTCTGGCCATCTCGTGAATCTGTCTACGCACGTGAGACAGTATCGGCATCCTTCTGAAGAAAGCATGACGATTATGTCGATGTGGACGTGCTCGAATCTAGCGGAGGGTCTGGGAAAGGCTCCCAGGGGTGCTGACACGTGCCGTGTAATCTTGCTTCGTTGGCATTGAAGGCAATTGCGTGCGAGCTTAATAGTCTCAGCTTTAATGGCCGGCCAGACATAACGTTGAGTTATGAGCTTAACCGTGGCCTTAATTCCAGGGTGAGCCAGCTGATGGACCGCATTGAATGCCGCAGGTCTGAACTTCTTCGTGACGAAGGGTCTGGCTATGGTAGTTGAGACGTCACAGTAGAGATGCGCGTCAGTACCCGGAATATTAATCTTTTTAAGTTGTAGGCTAGAACTTCCTTGCAAGTGTTGTTCCAGTTCAGGGTCGCACATCTGGTCAGCTGCCAGCGCTGCGTAGTCCAGAGGAGTATCTATCGTCTCGACCCTGGAGAGAGCATCCGCGACGATGTTGTCTTTTCCGGAGACGTGTCGGATGTCAGTTGTGAACTGGCTGATATAGTCCAGATGGCGGAATTGCCTTGGTGAGCATTTGTCTGCTTTTTGTTGGAAGGCGAACGTGATAGGCTTATGGTCTGTAAATATGGTGAACGACCTGCCTTCCACCATGTGGCGAAAGTATTTCACAGCGAGATAGATGGCTAGTAGTTCTCTGTCGTATGCGCCATATTTCTTTTCAGCTGCCGAAAACTTCTTCGAAAAGAATGCTAGAGGCTCCCAGTGACCTGCGACGAATTGGTGGAGTGCGGCACCGGCTGTAGTATCAGACGCGTCGCTGACGATAGAGAGTGGGGCGTCGCACTTCGGGTGAACGAGCAGGGTTGCCTGGGCCAGAGCTTCCTTGCACTTGCTGAAAGCTTCTACTGTTTCGGCAGTCCAAGACACGAGTTGTTTGCCTTTTTGGTTCCCTTTTAGGAGGTCATTGAGTGGAGCTTGTGTCCTCGCGGCGTTGGGAATGAATCTTCTGTAAAAATTTTTTGCTCCCAGGAAACGGCGGAGATCCTTGATGGAAGCTGGTTGGCTGTAGTTGTTGATGGCCTCCACTTTATCTGGGAGGGGTGAAGTGCCAGCGTCGGATACCAGGTATCCTAGGAATTTGACTTTAGTCAGGCCGAAATGGCATTTGGCGGTGTTTATGACAACACCATATTCCTGCAGGCGCTGGAATAATATCTTGAGGTGGGCTAGGTGCTCTTCCTCTGACGTTGAGGCAATAAGGATGTCTTCTATGTAGGCGTAACAGAAATCTAAGCCTCTGGTAACCTCGTCCATGAAGCGTTGGAAGGTCTGGGCTGCGTTGCGGAGGCCGAAAGACATCACCGGAAATTCGAAGAGTCCGAATGGCGTAGTGATTGCTGTTTTCGGAATGTCCTCGGGAGCCACAGGGATTTGATTATATGCCCGCACCAGATCAATCGTTGAGAAGATCTTGGTGCCGCTCAGTGCCTGTGCAAAATCTTGAATGTGGCGTACGGGGTATCTGTCCGGAATAGTTCTGGCGTTCAATCTTCTATAATCGCCACATGGTCTCCACTGGTCGTCCTTCTTGGGTACCATGTGCAAGGGAGATGCCCAAGAGCTCTCGGAAGGTCGAGCGATTCCGAGACGGACCATGGCCTCGAACTCCTTCTTGGCGCGTTTTAACTTGTCAGGAGCAAGGCGTCGTGGGCGTTCGACTGTTGGAGGTCCTGGCGTGGTGTTAATATGGTGCAGTGTTGCGTGACGAACTTCCCTCCTGGCGCCGTCAGGGCGAGTGATGTCAGGAAACTGTTGAAGAAGCTTATGATACGGGGACGTTCCTGTGACCGTCTTAATGGAAGCGATCTTGTTGTCGCTTCGTTTTCCCGTGATGGTCAAATTCGTCACCTGGTCCAGCAGCCGTTTATTTCGGACATCCACCAGTAGCTCGTACTTGGCGAGAAAGTCTGCCCCGATGATTGGCCTGGAGACGTCTGCAATGACGAAGCTCCAAGTAAAGTCGCGTCGCAATCCCAGATCCAGGTTGAGCGTTAGGCTGCCATAAGTAGCGATTGTGCTGCCATTTGCTGCTGCCAGTTCGTATGTCGCTTTAGTGGGGCGTCCCTGGACAAGGCGTCGTGGGAAAACGCAGAGATCTGCGCCGGTGTCTATAAGAAATTGGGTACGGGTTACCCTGTCGGTAACAAAAAGGCAACTGACTTGGTTGGGGCTGGTGCTGGTCGCCATCAGTTTGGGCCCCGCGCGTTTTCCTGCTGGAAGTTGCAGGGTTTGGTGCACTTGCTTGCCTTCGTCCCATACTTCCAGTGGTACCAGCATGTTCCCTCGGGCTGACGACCTCTGGACCGACTGCGGGAACGATTGCTCCAACGATGCGGGGTGGCGCTCCTCCTATGCTGGCCAGAGCGTAGTGTCGAAACTTCGCGCCTCAAGGTAGCGAGCTCTTGTTGGAGAGGCTGCATCAACCGCGCCATCTGTGTAACCAATGAATCTTCGGACGATGGAACAGCCACTGAGTTAACTGCCGGTCTACCAGCATAGTCTGCTATAGCGTCGGCCAAGCTGGCCACCTTGTCAAGCGGAGTGTCTTGCTGCGTAGCCAGAACCACCTGCATACTTCTAGGAAAACGACCCATCCATAGGGTTCTCAAAACCTCATCGGGCACAGCGCTGCCGGCGAGGGTGCGCAGGTGTCTCAAGAATTGGGAGGGTTTACGGTCTCCGATTTCTTCATGTTCCAGAAGTCTCCTTATCTTCTGCTCCTGCGTGGAGCTGAGGCGTCTGGTTAGTTCATATTTTAATAGTGCATATGCACCGACCTCAGGGGGCTTCACAATGATGTCCCGGACTTCTTGGGCGTGGGCGGGCTCCAAGGCTCCGAGAATGAAACCAAATTTTGTGGCATCCACGGTCACTCCTGCTGCCTCGAAGCTGCGCTCCACCATAGCGAACCATAATTCTGGGTCAGTAGGGCAAAAAGGCGGAATGCGTACTGCCACTCGATTGACCTCAGGCGGTGGATTCCTGATGTTGGGTTGCTGGTTACTTGGTTGCTGGCTGTCCTCAGATGTTCCGCTCACAAGAGACATGATGATGATTGGTGCGCGAAATTTATCACCGAAGAGTTTATTTCGTGCGCGACGTGCTCGCGGTAGACGTACTTGCACGCGTCGTGCTCACTGTCGGATTCACAAATGTAAACTTCGTGGTCACTAATGTGAACGTCGGTGTCACCAATGTGGCAATTGAACGTGCTACGTAAACACAGTTAAAAGAAAACTCTAGAATCATCGGTTGATAGTTTTTTTATGTGCCATTAAAATTTTCACAATGTTATCAACATATGGAGAGTGATAGTCTAAAAAATAAAATAATAATAGGTACCATTTGTTTCAGCTTGCTGTTCAAAAGAATTGGAATTTGAATTGCTTGAATCTGAATTCTTAAGTAAGTACTTCTCACAGCGCAGGTAGTTAAGTTGGCTCGCCACATATCGATCGTTTCGGGCGTAATCCAACACGTGACGTAGCAACAATGCGTGGTTGCTACACTTTGTTTAAGGAGCTAAACGTCGCAAAATTTATAAAACTGGGAAGACTTCGGTGGCTGGGTCATGTGGAGAGAATGACCGAGCATCAAGCACCAAAGTCCCTGCTGAACTCAAGACCAATAGGGCGAAGGAGGCTGGGAAGATCAAGACTAAGATGGAGCGACAACGTCCTCAAAGACATATCTATCTTGGAGCTTCTAAACTGGAGAGAGCTGGCACAAAACCGAGATGAGTGGAGGAAGACTCTTGAGGAGGCCAAGACCCACCAGGGGTTGTAGAGCCAATAGTGATGATGATGATATCCTCCAAGAGATAATATTTTATAATATGTTTATTTTATAATATTTTCAATGTGTACGATTGTATTGAAAAAAATAGATATCCTTGCATTACTAATATTACTTTAACTATTAACTTTTCGTTAACTTTTATGGTGCATGCACTCTTATTGATATTGTCAATGAGGTATGGAAAAATGATTTTTTACGAGTTTCTAAACATTTAGTGATTGTATGGATCTAGCATTAAGTCACTCGAAGACTCACTCTGATCATCGGAAACGAGTAACAGCTGATGACATATTGGACACCTTCTACCATCTTAACTTTGGTTGATGTCTGCTTTTTTTCCATGTTTTATCTTACTGTGGAAAATATCAATTCAGCAAAGTGTTCAGAAGGCTAATCATCTGCCACGAGCTCAATTCTATGTTATTAAAATTAAAGCGGTGAATTAGTTATAGCTAGTTCTCTGCGATCAGCTGTTTGTTGTAACTACAGAGCCTCCCCTGGTATAACCTCCCCAGGGGGAGTGGAGGTAGTCTAATCCTAAGTGTGGAATATCCTCCACAGCGTGAGGCTCCACTTGACATGCGGGGAGAGGGAGAGAGGGGAGACGGAAACTCTCAACACAATTCCAGCACTTATCAGAAACAGAGCTATATTTCAAAACTAACCCCGAAAAACCTTTAAGGTGATTCAAGTGTCAATTTCAAGCAACGTGTAAAGTAATGTGGTCCTGTTACATTTTTGACGTTTTAAACATTCCTAAATTTGAACATTTCTTATTTATTATGACGTGTTTAGTTTATTTATAAAGTGGTTTGTTGTGTGTGCTCCTGTCTGGTGGAGCTTGGTTGAAATGTTACTGAGTCCTTATAAAGCAACATTAATTATTGCCCAAAGTTTTTAATAGCTTTGATCGTTTAGGGGTGGACAAAGTTTTGATATCGAATGTGATTGAGTTGAAAGTTTTCTGTGTAACTAACTTGGCCTCTGAGTTTAATCAGTCATTTCTCTTGAAATGACCGATTAAACTAGACCAAAGACTTTATTAAATTTGAAGGTTGCCCCGAACCCCTCAAAATTTGGTTTGTAACAATTTATTTGATAAATCGTTTAATAAGTCATAATGTTTGAAAAAGATAGCTAGAAAACATTGCAATATAGTTGTGAAAGATGAATACTTGAAGCAGGTAGATGAGTTTGTGTTTCTGGGAATATTGAAATTGAAAATAGATGCATTATAATAAAAAAACTTTTTAACGGGTTAATTTTTTGCATTAAGAAAAACTTTTTTTTCATTCGAATTCTTCAAGGATAAAACTACTATTTCTTGTCTAAATACTGTATATATCCGCGCATATGTACAAAAAATCGACACTGCAAATAAATTAGCTTGATATAAGACCAACTTAAATTTTGTCATGTCATTTCGGGTGGACAACTGTCGGGGGATCAACTCTCGGGTCACCTTGTCTAATAACTTTTTTTATTTATTGCCGTAAATATTTCAATACGTTTTTTCATTTTTCCAATCACCCATCTCAGCCCCTCTGGCCCGGCCTATGCGAGTAGTAAAGATTGGATTTATCATTTATGAGGTAGGAATTGGGTGAATACATCGATCGGTTGAATACTAAATACCTATGTATTGCTGGGAATTGGCAAAAAGTCTTTGAAAGGATTGCTAATGGAAATCCCTCGTATTATAATCGGGTTAGAAAATATCAGTAATGATAATGATAACGTATTACTATTATAATTTAAGAACAGATGGGGCAATAACTAACACTATTATCGAGGCTTCTGACACTGACACTAATTAAAAATATTGATACATGACATAAAAATGTTGTTTTCCAAGTCTTCGATGTCATATAAATGTAGTTTTTGTAAAGTGAATTTTGAACTGTCTTCGAAGGCCATTTGTGGTGCATTTCAACGAGCACATAACACTTGAGGCAACTTCAAATACACAGAGGCAAGAAAACCATTTTTGATAATACACAATTATATTAATTTATTTATAATTACTTCGAGACCAAAAAAAGAAAGTACATGTTATTACGCTGCTTCACCATTACTCTTTTAATTATCAACAAAATTCTTCCTTTTTCCTCGACCCATATTTCAACCTTCACGTTTTGAAAGCAATATTTGTTTGGTTCAATTGCGGTTATGGTTTTTATTGATCAACGATGAAAAAATCTTACTCCGCCCGATTCCGATTGCGTGACTTTACTAAACGAAGAGGCCGGAACTAGTGAGGGAGGGCAGGTTGAGGACAGTCCTCTGGAAGTCGTTAAGCTCGCAGCAGAAGGAGTAGCCCAATGTGCGGTTCTGCTGGCTCCAGTCCAGCCAGGAGAAGGCCGCACTGCCCAGGCAGAAGTCCGTGCAGAAGGTCAACTGGGCAGCCTCCGCGGCGTTCAGGTGCGGGTTGTTAATGCCCACGAAGGCGGTGGCTTTCTTCGTCGTGTCGTCGGTCACCACCTGGAAGCAAAGATACATATCTTTCACACACACATATACATATATCAGACATAAGCGCCAAGAAAATGTTGGCAGTGTACAGTCCAGAGTGTGGTCCCACATCTGAATGATTAACGAGAGAATGTATTTTACCTTGTAGAAGTAGAGGGGAATGGGAATCAGTTTTCTTTCTGCGTAGAGGTGCATCTCCCTCATCGCTCCGCGGTCATCCTTCAGCTCTAGCGTGCCCCAAGTGCCGCTGTACACCGTGGTGCTGGCTCCCAGTGCCGCAATCCTCTTTCTGAGACTCTGTAATCAGAGATACCTCCATCACGACACTTCACAAGGCTAGAGAACTTCGAGGAGACAGCTGAGACATGAGTTTAGTTAGCCTGTCGGAAGCTCGGCTGTGGAACTCTTCTGCAAGTTTGGTAAGCTAGTATAATAAATACCATGCAAACCAACGACAAAGGGTTAATCTATCTAAAGTTATGTTCGCCTCTCAGATGCTGGTAGCAAAGTGCAATCTAATGACACTAGATATGAAAATATAATTATAAGATTTCTAACTCTCAGTTTCAAAGTTTTGCAAATGTATTGCCTCCCAAGTTACAAAAGAACAGACATTGTTGCGAGCAAAATACAAAAGACATCCGGGACGGGGATGACACCCCCGAAAACTAAGGTGACATAGAAAATAAATTTACATTTCTTTCCGTGTGCAATATGTTACATTGGATTTCTCGTAACATAACTAAGAGGTGTACTCCAATGAACTGCTTGGTTCACGTCTTCCAAGGGAAAGAGAACCTGGCAGTGATTTTGTTTCCTCCATCTTCCAATAAGACATCGTTAATACCTGTTCCAGGAGGTCCCAGTTCCCAGTATTGAATTTCTCCCACTGCGGCGCCGTGTTAACGTACTGGAAGGTGGTTCTCTGTGCGTTGTGAAACACGAAGTCTGAAGGGGCGGCCAGCTGTCCAGGGCTGAGGTAGTTGCCCTTCAGCAGATAGAGGGAGCCAGTCCAGCCACCGAGTACTGAGTCGAAGTTGTCCAGCTGGGACTGCTCGGTGTACAGGGTGGTCATGCTCAGGCCAGGGAAGTATGCACCCTCTGGAGAAATGCAACACGCAATTACAGCTGGACATGGATAACTTTGCAATCTTACATAACATTAGCCCATATTATTAGAAACTTGTATGTTAATTTAGTACTTTTGTTGATCAACGATAATTACTTAGGAATATCGAAATAAAGTGATATTCTTCTCAATTCGGTTCGTCTTTGCTAAGGATCGTGACCCCTACTCCAAATTTATTGGTGTACAAGGCTCCTCCACTGTGCTCGCAAGAATCCTCGCGGTCCTGCACTGCGTGGAGAGCTAAAGACACTGACGTACCACACGTCAGTAATACTTGGTTACTCTAGCGCATTTGTGACCTTTCCCTGCTTCTTCTCCCTTCCACTTTGCCAGTGTCTATGAGTTTTTCTATGTTGGAGTCCTCAGCGTGGCGAGCGACACGTTGTCGATTTTCAGTTACATTGTAGGCGAATTGTTTAAAGCCTATATTGTGAATGCCTAGCTCTTCCGGAATGGACACATTTGAGCGTCTAGCTGTCCATGGAATCCTCAGAATTTTTCTTTAGCACCACATTTCGAAGGCATCTATGCGCTTTTCTTCGCCGGCTGTAAGTGTCCACGTTTCCAAACCGCTATATATAACGTTCTTAATGTTTGTAAAGTACCGAATGGTCATTTAACACTCAGAAAGAAAATTCTAATTAATGCATAAAATAATAATTTTATTAACATTGGTGCCAAGATAATATGGACAGTGATTTGTGATAACATTGTGTCAATATTATGTTACTTAGGTAATTCATTTGTGAGATTGGCCCTATCTCGAGGAACGGGTTACTATTTATAGATTGTGGAATTTGATATCTTGAATATTGTATTTATTTGTAGAAATAATGACATTAGAGAGCATAGGTAGATCTTCATAATGCCTGGTCAAAGACCAACACTGAGAACCAAAATGTTTCATAAAAAGAGTCTCCTTACAAGCTAGATGCCATAGTCTTTCTGACTCTGGAAATTTGGAACTCTTGTGCAACATTCACACAATCCAATAAAACTATTTAAATACTTACGTTGAAACGGTGGAGGGCTGCTAACTTTTTGTATGACCAAGTTGGTGGGGTCCTGAGTGTAGGTAACGTACTCCACTCGGCCCGTCTCCTCAGTGAGGCAGGCGATATAACTGTCGAAAGGGGACGTATAGACCCCCACCTTGACCCTGCTGCTGGTTTGGAAGGAGGCCGACTGGCAGTAACTGCTTGTCAGCAGGTTGCTTCGGGGGCCGCAGGCACAACTGATCTCTCCCAGATCTATGGTGCCCTGGAACCAGTCTGGGCTGGAGAAGTACGTTCCTTCTACGCACATCACTGTCTGGAATGTTAAAAAGTTTAATCGAATTAAACTAAATTCAACCAAAACACGTGAATACTTCACAATCCTAGTGAGGGCTATAACATTTGAACCATTCACAATATCAATTGTTCCCAACTCACACCACGCAATATTAATACTAGGTAAGATTACTAGTAAATCTAAAGTCATGGTGTTTGAAAGAGAGAGTACGAAAACAGAGTGCGACATAGTTGTGAATGGTGAATACTTGGAGCAGGTGGATGAGTTTGTTTATCTGGGTAGTATGTTTACGAGAGATGGGAAGGCTGATAGAGATATTGAAAGAAGGGTAAATGCCGGTAACCCCATTAATGGGGGACTGAATGCCGTTGGCGCTAATAAAAAACTGTCAAAAACTGTCAAACTGTCGGACCGCCAAATAACACAAGTTTGGCGGTCCGTCCTCTCTGCCTACCCCTGCGGGGAAACAGTGATGGTTAGTTAGTTAGTTAGTTAAGATTACTTGAATGAAATGCAAAACATTTGTATTGTGTCTTATTATTTGCATGATCCTTGATTCATCTACTGTAAGCTGAAAAGAAAAAAAAATAATCGGCTAGTTCATCCAGTGGTCATTTTGTTAGTCCAGTGAACCTCCGTAGTAGAGCGGCTAAGATCCTTCCCTACAAATTCAGAGGTGTCGGAGAATTCAAATTTCAAATCAGGAAATGTGACGTATTATTAAAATCAAAATCTATTTGTCTTCATTTAATAATTTTTAGACATTCTGCATGTTTCATTATTTATTGATAATCAAAGAGTGTCATTTAGTGCATATTGATATACGATCGGGTTTTCGGTTTCATAAAATCTGATAGTTTGATATTTACCTAAGTCGAGTTATAAATTATTGACGATGCACCATGTGTTGGTTTTTCAGATCACTCTGTACAAATACACAAATTACAGTGTACAAATCTACTCTTATGTACGTCTTATAATTTTATAAATCTTCATTCATAAAATAAAATATATCAACATCGTGAAATACAGCAACAATATCATTAATAAGTATATTAAATAAAATTAGGGCAAGGTGCGTTCCTTGTGGGACACCACTCACGGCAATAAAATGGTTTGATATATATAAGTGATAGAGTTACTTAGATTTTAAATTTAACATAAAATTATGAAAGTACAGAAATAATGAGATATTGTTAGGTGGGCCTAGTGGGGGAGGAGATATTGGGGGGGGGGGGGATTGAAAGGAATCAAAATAACCATGTTTCCTTTTTCCTTATAACAAATAATAATGTAGGTTTATTGTAAAAAACTCTCCGAAAACAAAAATTTCTAATTTTATATTAACGTTGTGCTTAAATCTGGGTTCAATTCACCCACGGTCTCCTGTATGGAAAACGTTAGTTGGTAGAAAAAAAATACAACAAAGACTAACCGCGCTTTCAGGTCTCTCATTAGTGAGCGGCTGTAGCAACTCGCTGCCCGGGCACCCCAGGATGATCTTCTCTCCAATCTGAAAGTCCAGGTACCCCGAGGTGCCGTTGGCGGTCAGCGGAGCCCCGGTGGCCTGCGAGCTGTACACTGGGGCGCTGGCACTCAGGCTGGAGATGGCGACCGAGCAGCCGGCTGTTATCAATAAGGTGGCTTAGTTCAAATAATGTACAAAATATTCTAAAAACTTCGTAAAAAAAACTACTTGTAGTTTTCGGCATGAAATTATGGATATTTGTTATATTTAATATGAATACCGCACAATGATACCATCTGCTCCGCACTGCCCGGAGCAAGTTGCAAAAGGACCATTGCATGCGCAAATGTGACATGTTCTGATCCTAAGGAAGATGCGAATTACTTGACTCAGATATTATGGTCATCAAATACGATAGCCATTTCAAATCATTTTTCAATGACTAAAACGATGCTTTCTGACCAGAACCAAAGATATTCAAATACAGAATAGATATGCTATGGTGTACGCGCAACTGTCGCCGGACTACGCGCTAATTAGCGTAGTTTTCATACAAAAATAATTTGTTCATTTCGTTGATTTTTTGAAAATGTGCATTAATATTGGTTAACAATATATTTTGAATAAGGAAAGAATTCGTTCATTTAGTTTAACGTTCGTTTGGTTTATTCGTTAATTATTTGTTCTTTTAGTTTATTTGTTAATTGGTAAACAATATCGGCGACACCCGGAAGCGCAGACCCACATAGTAAAAACAGCAGATAGCACATCTACTTATATTTCAATATCTTTGACCAGAACTGAGTAGCCGGGTAATTTCCAACTTCCGCTTCCTATTTCCGATCTCCTACTCGTCCCCACTTTTTTCAACCTTAGACCATTCCTCAAATGATGCCCATTGAGGACCTAGGACATGCCTAGTACTCCTAGTCTCGTTTGCTTTAGACCGTTGGGAGCAGTTGGAAATGTTATATTTTTTGTTATTTATGGTCAATCCAGACCATTTAAGCACATAATATTAAAAAATATAAAAACGGTATATAATATTCCGTACAAACCATAAATTATTAGTAAATTGTAATTGTAAAGAAAAAGCATGTAAGCATCTATAAAACAAATGTAAATGAAAATTAAGCTGTGTAAGTTCAAATATTTAAAAAATTCTGACATTGGAATGATTATGAAATGTGAAAAGACATTACAAAACATTAAAATATTGTATTACCTCTTAAACTGAATTGGTCCAAATCTTCATTGCTAGTGATGATTTGCAAGTTCACAGTGTCCAGATCTGAATTGTCCTTGGCTATCACTATAGTTACAACCGCTAAGATTATCAAACACCGATCTACCCACATTTTGAAAGTGGAACCTTTTTTAACAACTTATTTGTTTGTTTTCTACATTAACGGCAGCTGACTTTGTAGTGAATGATTAGTAATGAAATTGATTTATAATAAAGAAATGCCTGTAAAATGCCTGAAAAAGTGTTTTTTTATCAATGATTATTGTTTGATAATAATTGATAACGACATGACGATGTAAAATCTTATGTTATATTTTATATTATTCTTTTTCCAGGGAGGTCGTAATGATTAGATAAGTTGTACAGATTCGGCAAAATGATAAGACAAATTTTATTTCAGAATAATCCTCTTGCATACAATTTAATTGAGTTTTATTTGTGGCACGTTCCAAAGTGGAAGATACTCAATAGTTAGCTATTTCCCCACCTCATCCTCCCACTATCTACAGCCTTACAGCATACCCTAACTAGGGATGCCATAGCCTAACTGGATCCAGTCGTTTAGGAGCAATTGGGATTCTTTTGCTTCATCTTTATGAAAAATGTTCAAAAATGCCCTAGAATAAAGGTGTGTACTGTGTATTGATGGATGGATGGATGGATGGATTGATGGATGGATGGATGGATGGATGGATGGATGGATGGATGGATGGATGAATGAATGAATGAATGATTAAGCAAATAAATAAATAAATTCAAGATAAATAAATAAGTAAATAAATAAATAATTTGATTAATTAATGTATTGATGACAATCTCTTCGAAAGCATATTGTTTTGTGTAAAAGGACAATCAATAAATTTAACGTCATCTTTTTTGTAACTAAAGTGACTTTTGAACAATAGTAACGTTTTATTTAAATTCGCTGACGTAACGTTCATTAAAATTGTTTAAATTAATCTATTACATGTAAATTATAAAAGCAGTAATCCTCGGATGTCTTACCCACTTTGAACATAATTAAACAACAGATATGTTGGGTCGGTGTTCTATTTAGGTTAGTTAAAGTTAAAGTATCTTCTGTTTCGATGAACTTTTAAGTAATGCTGTGGTCACCAGAATGGCGTCGAGCGAGTAATTCGAGCGAATTTATCTTTGATAATGCCATTGATGTTAATTAACATATAAATATAAGTAATATGACTGAATTCGTAGGATATGTGCTAATAATTTTGTTTGGGTTAGATGTTAAAATGAATAAGAATGGAATTAATCGGGAAACGGTTGGAGTTAATAAACTCAGCGGTTCCAGATGTGACACGGTTTATGTAGGTCAGACATAACAGACGATCTCCAAAAGGATATCAGAACACTTTCGAGTGCTTAAACTCGGCCACCCCGACAAATCGGAAATTGGCGGGCATTATTGTTGACATTGTTGTTGATTAATTGACACTTACTATTATTTTGGATTTGTTTCTGAAGTTCTGGGAAGACCTAAAACGCACGGAGCATGCTTAGTTACGGAGGCATTTGAAATTCACCAAAGTTTCATTAATATTAATAGAGACGACGCACAGTGGACGAAATGAAGAAAAAACCCGAATTGAGTGGTTTTTTGGAAACGTTATTGTTTTAAATATTTATATATTTTTTTATTGTAGCACGATAGTTTCTGCACTTTATGTGTTTTTTTAAATATGTCAATAGCGCTTGACGAAAGTTTGGCAAGGCCGCAAAGTGTGTCGTAAATTTGATGTTCGACATCGCATTTTTCCGTTCTCTCCTACGCGTGAGACGTTTAGATATATATACAAAAGTTTATTTTGTCTGACATTCTTAAAGGTATTCTCTATTTAATTTACTAAATTATATATCAATATCACATGTGTGTGAGATTTGAACTAACATCTAATTTTCCACTATTTTTATATTTTTTTACTGTTAAAATGTTTATTTCAATTAGCATTTAGAAACAAAATATCGTTTGTTCCTATTTATGAATATTGTATACATATTCTGAGACTGAAGTTTCACCTTTTATTTCATATATAAATTGTGATCATCTTTTGTCCTCCGTTGAACAATTTTGTTATTTTCAGGACGGCCTATATGCATTCCCCGGAGAGAATTATTCGAGGTATTAAATGCACGGGGTACCTAAATGAAATGCCACTTCTGTGAACCTAACACAAAAATACCACATGGTGGCAGGTTCAAACATTCACTCCCGCTCCGGACCGGGGGAACACAAAATTATACTAACAACAGTTATACTCTGTATCTCAGTTATCTTTCACACCATATACTCAATAATTTTGGTAATCCTAGAAACATTATTTGAGTATCGATCTGTTTTTAAAAAGTGTATATGGCATTGCTGGTTTTTTTAATATTAAATAATTTCTATCAAATTCCGGCAAAGTATCTGTAGTCCCCCCGCCACCCCTCTGTTACATCGCCTAGCGTTTCCCCGTTCCTACCAACTGAAGATTCCACGGACTGGTAGCGGATCGGTAATAGTTGCATTTTAATAAAAAGGGATTTGTCATAATATCGCTTTTACCTTTTTGCTTTACTTAAGTTGAAAATAGGCGTTGGCGTAACTTGATAATTCAAGCAATAGTAAGCAATTTCTAAGTTATTAATGGAAAGGACTATATCCCGTTCGCTTACACTGTGCATCTCATATGATCTTTTTACAATGCTTAAATATTTGCGTGACGGTTCCAGATGATTCCGTCTGGGACATTTCTAAAATTATGCCCGTCTCTGTTTGTCCTGTGAATTACAAATATATCAGAAATAGACAACTATATTTTTTAATTGGTTGAAGGAATTTGTAAAAATGAACTCCAACATAGTACAGGATGGTTAAGTCTACATTGAATAAATAGTGTTAAATTGGGTTTTCGGTTTTAATTGCTAACTTGTTTAGATTAGGTGGTAAAATTTCATCTGGGAGGCGGATATGTGTACCGCCGCCCCGAGAACCATTATTGGATAACCAACACCTCTGCCATAAGTCACCACAAGTGGTTAGCTATGTTTGGTGACTTCATGGGGTGAGGTTTGTCCGGGTCTTGTTGGCGGATGCGTCTACCCACCAGCTGCATGGCAGGACGGATCGGGAGAGACTGTTTTTTTACATTAGTTCAACAAAGGAGGCCCTGACGAAAATAATTTCCCTCAGGGCCTATGTAATCTTTGGGGATGCTGTGTTAAGGGACTTTTTAGGAAAGGAAGGAGAGGAAGTTCTGGAAAGGAAAAGGGATGAAGGGTAGGTGGAAATCTGGGAGTCAGTGTGTCCAGGAATCTATCCCTCCCACTGCGGTGAAAGGCTATGTTCCGAGAGAGTACGGCTGGAGAAGTCAAAAGGGACTCCCTCAACACTCTCTCCCAATCCAGCTTGCCTTGCAGCTGGTGGGCAGAGATGCATCCGCCGCCAAGACCCGGATAATCCTCATCCCATGAACCCGGGCACCCCTGCTAAGTCACCAAACGGAGCGAACGACTTGGGGTGACCTATCGCAGAGGTGTTGGTTATCCAATAAATGGTTCCCGGGGCGGCGGTACCCATACCCACCTCCAAAATCTTAATCTTGAGGGCGACCTTTTGATACTCCAGCAGGATTCTCTCGGAATAACGCCTTGCACCTCAGTGGGAGGGATGGATTCATCCGCCCATCACTCCTGGACACACTGACCCCTAGATTCCTACCCACCTCTCATCATACTTCTTTCCTTCCCCGGACTTCCTTTTCTTCTTTTCATAAAAAAAAAACTCTCCACACAGCATTCCCAAAGATGACATAGGCCCAGAGGGGAATTATTTCCCTTAAAGTTGCTTCCCTATTAAATAATTTCAAGGGGTTGCTGTACGGGGGGTATTTTTAAGGAAACGGAGGAGAGGAAGTTCTGGAAAGGAAAAAGGTATGAGGGATGGGAAGGAATCTGGGGGACAGTATGTTCAGGTGTGATGAATATATCTCTCCATCGACGGTGCGAGGGGATGAGTCGAGAGAGTCCAGCTGGAGAGTTCATAATGCCTACCTCAACCAGTCTCTCTCGATCCGGCCCGCCACGCAAAAGGTAGGCAGACGTATCCGCCGCCAAGATCTATTTAAACCTCATGAACTTGGATACCCGTGCTAAGTCACCAAACCTATTTTACTATTTTCCAAAAATCGTTTTTATTTTAGACATCGACAGAGATGCCAGACTGCGTTTATTTGATGTCCTCTGCAGAAAAAAATCATTCACCGTTAAAAATATATAAATGTAACAGTAAAAACTATAAACTCAATATCTACCTATACAAACAAATGCATTTTTTATGATAAGAATATAACAACAGCAATTTTGAATTGGGAGATCAACTTTAATACCTACATTAAATTTCTAGATATACTATAAGTTTCAAAACACTTAACATCCGTAACTATTTTAGTAATAGGTAATATTTTTCAATAGCTAAAAAATTTAAACAAAAAATGTCCATCATTTACAGATCTGTAGGGGTATGGCAAAACTTGATATGTCCGATTTTTTGGCAAAATCAGATTATGGGTTTGATATGTAATTTAGTAACATTTCTTCAAGTTGGCAGAAGTTGATATGTCTGAGGTGAAGGTAAAACCGTTAAAAATGAAATGGAATTACTTACTTACTGCGGTACTTATTAGATACGGCAGAACTTGATATGTTACATATCAAGTTCTGGCTAATCCCATACCCTAGGTCGAGGATCTCTGACTATGGGTAGGAATTTGGTGATATGTCGCAATTTTTTATTTAATAAAAAATATTTTTTAATGTAATAAATATTTTTTAATGTAAAATAAATTAAACTTTGATTTCTTTTACTGTTTTAGAAGTAATTTCTTATTTTTACGCATTGCTTGATATGTCCATTTACTTTGTGTTTTTGGGTTAGCAAAACATGATATATCTACTGTTTTGAAGACGATCATTAAAACAAGGTATTCACTAAACAATTAGCTAATACCGGTTAAACGATATTAATAAATTTCATTGCACATGTAATTTAGTAAGTTGAAAAAAACATTGACAATACACTTAGAAAATTTCAAGAATTTAGGGGGCCTTTCAAACTTTCAAAATCCTCTACTGAAAAATTAGGCAAGATTGACATATCAAGTTTTGCCATACCGCTACAGAGATCATCCTGTGCGACAAAGTAGCCATGGACTTGGGCGATGTAATCGCCAATCGCCAGTCGAGATTCGGAAACATGGTGTTATGTTGGCTATCAGCCCGCCTTCTCTGTTTTCTATGGAAAAATACGCGTTATGGTCTAAATTCATTAGAAAATTAATTATGACTTTATTTATCAAACGATTTTGATAATGACTAATGAAATATGATGAATATACTTCCCTCTAATTATTACCAAAACAAATTATAAAAAATTACATCATTAACACCCTTTAATAGGCAAATCAAATTGGGGGACCCTAGTGACCCCCCTTCGGATCGTGTGTGATTTTTTTCTTTCCGGGACGAAAAGGTTAACTACATTTTACAAAACTGTACAGTATTTTTCACTACAATCGATGAAGAAATGGAGTAGGGTAAAGGGGGGCAAAGTGGAAGGGGCGGGCAAAGTGGAAAGTTCACATAAAACAAAAAATAGCGAGCTCCCCCCCCTGTTGCGCTCACTTACCGCAAGTCGCATGTCGTCTTTATGCCCCTGATGAAATTTAGCACGGCTGCGGCGACCTAGCGCGGTGCACA
Source organism: Limnephilus rhombicus (assembly GCA_929108145.2). Classification (NCBI taxonomy): domain Eukaryota; kingdom Metazoa; phylum Arthropoda; class Insecta; order Trichoptera; family Limnephilidae; genus Limnephilus; species Limnephilus rhombicus. Next base: position 30,513,043 of record OV815298.1, on the reverse strand, counting down.
TGTAAGTTAGCGATTTGTGCAGATTCCTTACGAAAACATTCAAACTTCAAAGATTGATTTTTAATTGAAAGGTAAGGATTTAGTTATATGCTATTTATTATTGCATTGCATATAAGTATTGTCCAACGTTATTTTAATACGTCTGTGATATTTTTATACGACTTTTCGAAACATATTTTTTTTGTTCCTTTCACACCATTTGGGCAAAGTGGAAAGTTGTATGTGAGGGCAAAATAGAAACCTTTCCACTTTGCCCGCGCTCGTGAGTTGTCCAGTTTTACTCTAATATAACAAAAACCAATTGGAAGAAATAGTAGCCAAAAAAATGAAAACTATCAAGGAAAGAGAGCAGAGAGTAAAAAATACAAAAGAAAATAAAAAAATGGAACAGAAAAAGAAAATTTCAAAAAAACAAAAAATCTGCAAGAAAGATGAGAAACCATTTTCTTGAAGAGAAACAAAATTACAGAGAAAATTAATTTTCAACCTCAGCCTGGCACATCAAAACAACAACATTTTTCAGTTTGCATGTTTTGCAAAGAAATTTACATTGATCCTCCAACTGAAGAATGGATTCAATGTAATGTCTGTCAAGAATGGGCACACGAACTGTGTGTAGATATTGACAATGGTGGAAAATTTACCTGCTTTAATTGCCAATTCCATTAGAGAAATCATGCTATCGTATTCTGTATTTTATTGTTCTATATTATATGTTTCCACTTTACCCTTTCCACGTTTCCACTTTGCCCTGCCATGCGGGCAGGCAAAGTGGAAAAAAGTTAAGTTTTCAAAACTGGATATCCATTACCAAAACTGTTCTCTTTTAGTATTATTTTTTTTCAATTAACAAAAATATGTAAGTTTCTTGTTTTAATAAACTTTTAAAAACTAAAAAAAAAATACATTTTCTTGATTAATCTGTACACTGAAGTTAAGTTTTCCACTTTGCCCCCCCCTTCCCCTAAAAGCCATTGTTATTGTTGTGAGGTTTGAAAAACATAATTTAGAGTGGTTGCAAGAAATGATAGTTGTGTCCAAATCTTTGGGTAGACTAATAAAACTGTTTCAAGAAAGTTGTTCTAGATCAAGGAAGAAAAAAGTGCATGATCTGTTAGAGTCACGCACTCTTGATGAACTCCAGTTAGCAGCAGATGTGAGTTTGCACAAATGTAAAATTGGGCAGCGATGGTTAGGTAGTCACAGTCACAAGCAAAGGTATAGTGATGGAGAATATCATGATGACTCTAATCTCCCTGCAACATCGTAGGTGCCACTTCAGCTCTACAGCGAAGGAAACTCAAGAAGCCAGACTGTTATATGGCAAAACCCACGGTCTTTATCTACAAGGTACTGCAGACCAATCAGATTACAATTTAAAAAAGAAACTCCCGAGATAATAAAAAATAAATTTACATATTGCGACCACTTCCTAAAAAAAAGGTTCTGTTTACCTCCTGAAGTTTTAAGGCTACTAAAAATTCGTCCAACGGTTCTGGAAATTTTTGTGATAATTTAGACTCCAACGGAGACACCTTTAGCACTTAGATTTTCTACCATTTTTCGATTAAAAAATGTGTGTACCTAATTATTGCCCGTCTTTTTGTGTTCATAGATATGAAATATAATATTTAAAAAAATTTTTTTTTTTTGAAGATAATTATAATAATCTAAATGAAAATGTGAAAGATAACAAGACACAGAAAAGCAAAAAAAGAGCATGGTCGCAGCAGCGGGGACTCGAACCCAAAACCTCTCGTCTATTTTTCTGTGTCTTGTTCTCTTTCATATTTTCGTTTAGATTTTTATTATTATCTTCTTCAATGGTATATTACATGATGCGAATAACCTACGAAAGTTATAAAAAGAGAGTTCTTCTTGTAAAATTTAATACGTTTTATTTGCCTAGATATTTGTATATCTTCAAAATGTATTATTTTGTTGTTGTAAATTTCTACGGAAGAGTAAATTAAGAATTTTTTCTTCAAAATAGTTATAATTCATTAATAAAAAAAATTTTTAAAAATGCATTAATGTTTAGTCAGCAAGGAATTAATTCGTGTTTTTTCTTCATTCCGTCCACTGTACGACGCAGCGCAATAGTTCTTGGAATCCGATAACCGACTGCTACACCAAAACTACACGCAGAAAATAATTTTGAATTACAATGTAATACTAGCTCTTACGTAGAGTCTGGCACCACGGTCAAGCACATACCTCACCACAAAGCGATTACATATGTGCCCTGATGATGAACACTGTAACGCTGTCCCAAACGTTGGCGAAAGAAGGAGGTAGCGTAACACGGCGTAAAAAATAATATAATAATGAATTAACATTACCTACCTCAAACAAGTCTAGTGTTAACATATTTTTTGTCTACGTAAAATTATTAAAAATCACCAAACAAAACAATAGTGAGCTAAGTCTGCTCAAATTTTATAAACTGTAGACCGCGCGTCATACCAACGAATTTTTATCGTGTGAAGTGGCCTGCTTTAGTGTTTTTTACCTACATTTTAAAAACTGCCACGAAGTGTCAAACTCTACCCACTGGAAAAAATAAACTGTTGTAAAATACAAATAGTGCCTCATTCGAAGAAATCTAGGTTACGCTAAAGTGATACCGATTACTATCCTATAATAAATTGTCCATTTACAAATCACTCTTTTACGTTAAGATCGTGTAAAACAATATTATCATGAATACAAAGTGCATTGTTTGCGAAAAAAACATTGACAATCCATCAGACCTTATATGCTGTGGTGTCTGTGAAAAAAACTACCACCTTATATGTGCAGAAATTATTGAAACGACACGCCGCAGTGCCAGGAGTTTGCAGTGTGTGATGAATTGCATTGATCAACAGTGAAAATTAGAAAATATCGTAGCTTCCCACTTTAATTTAAAAAAGAAAATATCAATTACTTATAAAACGGACACATCTACGACATCTATCGGATTAGAGTAAAGTGAATTCATATTTACGGTAGGGATCTATAATTAGACAAAGTGAGACGAGTATTGATTAAAAAATCACAGATGGTATCAACAAATAATCAGAGACAGGGACTCCCAATATACTTTAGGCCGTGATATCTTGACAGCCAATTGGATTGCAGCAAAAGCGATTAAAAACCAATCCAGCCTATCAACAAGAAGAGGGCCGAGCCCATTTTGAGAACAAAGGAACGACCTTTGGATCCGGCAATTAAGGATGTAATTAATGAGTTTGACGTTCCCACCGAACCGAGAGGTGAATAAACTCCATGGGAAAAAATAATCTATTCAGGGACAAAAGTACGATGAACCCAAGAAATGTTATGATTAACAGGTACATTCCAGAGATCGGAAACCCTAGTTCTCGAATGCATTGAAGCATATTAGGTGCGAAAAAAGGATACACGTAAACAACGATGGAAAAGTTTAAGTGAAAAATTGCATAGCAAGAGACGAAAACGTGTTGTAAGATGTTAGGGAGATTTCCATCTATAATACGATTGTTTGTGACGACCGGAGATGATCGATTCGAGGGAAAACGTGCTAAAGGAAATGGAAATGTTGAAAAAAACAATGGAAAATTATTGTTATCAATTCTATACGGAGCGAGGATATTACGATGAAAGATTTAGGGAGGAAACGTCAAAAAAAATGAGAGTTTTAAAGAATAGGCGAGGGTACATTTCAGAGGTCTAGAGCAGTAACAAGTGTTAGAGAGGAAAATAGAGTGCAGTACGGAGGGGAGTGGAAAATTCTGAAAACATTGCGATAGAAAAACTCAGGAAAAGGAGTCATTTTACGTAATTAAAATGGAGTTTATAGTGTAACATAGTACGCGACTGCAGATAAAAATGAGACATTACAATGGTTGTCGATCTCAGATGTATTTTGTTGTGATAAACAAGGAATATTCGAACATGAAAATTGTTTAGATAAGGGCAATTAGTCGTTAAAAAGGTAATAAAAATTATCATGGGTCTTACGAAATATTTACATTATAGAATTCTCGTAAAAGTTAACGACACTGAAATAAAAAAGGATTTATTGCCAGGTGGGTACAGAAATTAATGTATACACCTGTCAAAGCATATGGTTTATGGGATTTTGGGTAGGAACGAGACGGAATTTGTAAGGCGTTCTCTATGAAGCAATAAAAATGACAGGAATTTAAGGGCCGAAGTGGGGGTATCTCCTATAAAAATGTTAAAAATGATATATTTATTAATAACAAATAGAAAATGAAATTTTCCAAGAGGCAGCAAACATCAAAAAACGACATGGTTATATCAGGGGAGTACAGGGAAGCGAGGGGAGAGAAGATACGATAGAGAAAAACAAAGGAAATCTTAGATTAACAGTGAATAAAATAAATACGGCTTGAAATATAAAAATCTATAGAGATATGAACAATAGCGTGAGAATAAATAAGGAAATTCATGGAAAGAGTGTCGTGAATAAAAGAAAATTCGAGGAAAAATGGAAAATTCAAATATACGACGTAAATAGAGAAAATTCGGTTTTAAATGGAAAGGTTCATATAGAATACAGGAAAACTCGAGGAAAAATAATAAAATAAAAATGAACAATTTGCGAGAAAGACTTCGACATGAAGATATCTCTGATAGGCGAATTTGGGGACAGATTTGGAACATATGGTAGATGCCGTACGCACGGACATGTTACGAAATAGATGAAAATAGAACTTTAAAATTATTAAATTCAAGCTAATTTTGTATGAACACCAGGACAAAGGAAGTTGGGCAATTAAGCATGGATCTTACTAAATCCGGATCTTGTAGGTATGGAAATGCGAGACAGAAATTAAAAGATCAAGCGCGAAAGGGACTAAGGGACCGCATTCGACAATAATGGGGAGGTTTCAAGAAATTACGAGTTGATAGTAATTAGATTGGTTTATTACAGGAGATTCAGATACGCTCTTTTGGACCTGAGAGGGGTATAAAAGACTAGACAAATGCCAGTTGGAGGGAGTCTACGGTCGTGGTCGAAAAGGTTGAAAGTTCGCGAGGCGTGACGAAACGGTGGGTGATTTAAAGTTGAAAAATTCTAAGTGATAATTATTACGATACTTAGAAAAATTTCACATTCTAGCCAGTGATCTACAAAAAAAATACTTTGCAGTTAGAATCAGTGAAAATAAAAATAAAGCCAACGCATTAATTACTTGTGAAAAATAAAAGTGCTCGTGATAAATACAATTTGTTTTAGTGGAAAATTCGGATTTTATAATCACTTAATATCGTATTTTTAAACTTAGAAATTTCGCGTTTAATATTAGTCCAATAAATAACTGAAGTGATGTGATAATTTAGCGTGAAGAAGTTATAATTAAATACGTGTGTTCAATCTAAGTGAAAAGTGTTCTAACAAATAATAAATATTTAAATTAATTATCTTAAATAATAATAATAAAACAAAATAAATTTTTATCCCTCCGAACTTTTTTATTAATACATAAAAGTTCGGAGGGATAAAAATTTAATTTAACAATCCCTCCGAACTTTAATACATAAAAGTTCGGAGGGATAAAAATTTAATTTAACAACAATTTACCATCTCTAAATTAATCGTGAAGTAACTATCATTTAAAGTGTTATTTAACCAACGAGTTTTGAAATAAAATACAGTTTAGAACGATAGAGTTCATACATCATTTTAATTAATTAGATTAAATGAAAAAAAAAAAAAAAATTGAAGTCAAACGATTTAATTAAATTTAGGAAAATAAAAATTAATTTAGGAAAATTGCAGCAAGGTTTACCGTGTATTTCCCGGTCGGAAAAACCTTGGTAGGGGTAAGTCTTTTTCCGTTATAAAATTTTACAGATTCCAAGGAGAAAGCGGAATTCAGCAAACGTTGGTATTTGAATTAATTATTATAAAAAAATATTATTCGCTTAATATGTGATATGTAACTGTTAAGATTTCAGGTACTGAAATATTAATATTTGTGATTGTCACCCTAATGGTTGTGGCAACATTCTTTTGTGTTGGCAATTGCCAGGGCGAGTTTGTATTGCCACGGATTTTAATTCCTTCTTCTCTTGTTACCATCCGTCTTGGGCGGGTCGTTGTTGGCAAAACGTCTGCTGCCAGGTTTTCACTTCATGTGGGTTATAAAACCGCGGAGAGAGATAGCATCATTGAGCTCACCCTACATGAGCTACCCTACGGGTCTTTATTGTGTGAATAAAGACCAATTATTCAAGAGCTGGAGTTGTTATTGAAGAGTTACTCCAGCCACACTTCCCTTTGGAATCTGGTGTTACCACGCCGGATTGCTCTGTCAGGAGAGCGGAAGTACAGATCCTGAACATTGATCCATTCGAGCCGGGTGATCATTATTTGGATTGATTCATTCAAGCTGGGTGATCATTATTTGGATTGATCCATTTGAGACGGAAGATCATTATTTGGAGTGGCCCAGTCAGGCCTCATCATCATCGGGAGTGGTCCAGTCGGCGTCCTCATCACCATCATTGGATTGATCAAGCGAGCCTCATCACGACGCTCGCATGCACAGAAAATCAGGTTGTAGCCTTCCTTTCATTGTCCTTTCAAATTCCATTTTAATAAGCTAAAAATCTGTGTAGATGCCACATTATTTCGCATTGATTATATCGAATTACATTCGGGTGTTCATAATCAGATGCTTTCAATATAGCATAAATTTATTGGTGATAATAATTTTTATTGTTGTATTCAGTCTGCCGAATAACTTTGCTTTGCCTACCTACATTTCTAGCCACGCGTTTGCAAGTTTCGTCTTTGTATGCCATAGTATTGTGATTGGGTTCTCTATGATCTATAGTACTAATCATTTTTGTTTACGTCAAACCGCGTCAAACTGCCGTATTGTGTTTTCAGTTTTTAAATCAAGTTAGTGTTATTTCGTTAAAAAATGGAACTCGACAGGTTGATTAAACGGCGCGGGGTTTTGAAAGGTTCATTAACGAGATTCGAAACCTATTTAAGCAACGAAAATGATATTACACCTGGCGTATTGTCATCGAGGTTAGACGCCATCAAGCCTTCTCTGATAGAATTCTCCAAAATTCAGCTGGAGATTGATTTATTGAACAAATCAGAAGATAATGACGCGAGGGATAATTTTGAAGGTACATATTTTAATATAATTGCATTAGGACAGGAAATGTTATCAAAATTTAAGAAGATTGAAAATGTCCCAAATATCTCAGTAAATTTACCACCAATCTCTATACCAGTGTTTTCAGGTGACAACCATAAATGGTTGACTTTTAAAAATTCGTTCATTGCCTTAATTCATGATAACAGTAAATTAAATAATATTCAGAAATTTCATTACCTTATTAGTTATGTGTCCGGAGAGGCACTTGATTTGATTAGTTCTCTAGAAATAACCGGGGATAATTATAGTGCAGCTTGGACAATGCTTATTTCGAGATACGAAAATGTCCGACTTATAGCAAATAGACATTTGAATTTCTTATTTAATTTTACACCGTTAAAACGACAGAATCATCATGAATTACGGAATTTAATTGATCAAGCAAACATTCATTTGAGAGCTTTACACAACTTAAAGCTACCAACAGAACATTGGGATACATTAATCATACATATTCTAACCTCAAAGTTAGATAATCACACACGTAGCCTTTGGGAATCAATAGAGTGCGACAAAATTTATCCTACATTCGTGCAGTTTAGCAATTTTATTTCACAAAGGTCTCAGATCCTGGAAACTATCCAAGGTGACATTGGTGGAATGCAACAGAAATCGGAACCAGTTGCAACAAAACCAAGGTTTTTTAATTTTAAGGAAAGGAATTCTACAAACAAGGTTATGTTAGCGTCGGGCAACGTTAATTGTATGCTGTGTAATGACAGTCATTTCATTTATTCGTGCAAAATATTTGTTAACAAAGAACCAGCGGCACGAAGAAAGCTCGTATCAGAGAACAATTTATGTTATAATTGCCTAAAACCGGGGCACCCTTCAAAGGTGTGCAGGTGGAAGGAAAAATGCAGTGTTTGTGATCGAAAACATCACACTCTGTTACATATCAATACTGATAATGTACAAGCGGGTACTTCAGCTGGCAAGGGTCAGTCGGAGGCACCAGTAAATTTAACATGTCATAGTGACATGAACGGGCGGGAAATTTTACTATCTACCGTAATAGTAAAAATAGAAGACGCGTATGGTGGAACACACAAAATACGCGCACTTTTGGATTCGGGTTCAATGTCTAATTTTATTACAAAGGATACTTGTAAAAGATTAAATTTGCATTGTACAAAGTTGAATATACCTGTTTCAGGTTTGCATAATAATTTAATTCATGTAAAGGAAACAGTTGACATTAAATTTAAATCATTATGTTCTCAATACCGGGATGAAATATCTTGTTTGGTATTAGATGAGATTTCTTGCAATCTTCCGCAGACCTTGATTAATCCAAAAATGTTGAACATTCCAGACGGTATCCAGTTAGCTGATCCGCAGTTTTACCAGCCAGCTTCTATTGATATGCTGATCGGAGCAGAGATATTCTGGCAGGTGGTTCGTACGGATCAGATACAGTTAGGAAAGGATAAACCTTCATTGCATCGAACGGAGCTAGGCTGGATAATATCAGGAGCTGTACAGAGGCGTCATAATTCGAGGCCAGTTAAAGTTTGTCATATTTCATTAAATTCTTTGCAGAATCAAATAGAAAGGTTTTGGAAGGTTGAAGAATATGAAAATAGTAAGCATCACTCTCTGGAAGATAGTGAATGTGAAAAGATTTTCAAAGGCACGCATAAACGCGATGCAAATGGTAGATTTGTAGTCAACTTACCATTTAAATCTAACCTATCTCAATTAGGAGATTCATTTAGTATTGCTAAAGGTAGATTAGTGTCAATGGAAAGAAAATTCTTAAGACAACCTAGTTTAAAGGAACAATACTCGGAATTTATTGATGAGTATCTTGCATTAGGTCACATGACTGAATGTGAACCTCCAAAACGCGATGAAACTACTTATTATTTACCACATCACGCTGTATTTAAAGAATCAAGCACAACTACTAAAATTCGTGTTGTTTTTGACGGGTCGGCTAAACCCGCTCGAGGGATTTCTTTGAATCGCGCTCTAATGATTGGGCCCACCATTCAAAATGATATATTTTGTCACTTGGTATTTTTTAGAAAACATCAATATGCAGTCACCGCAGATATTGCAAAGATGTACCGCCAAATTAATATCAACCCGGAACACAGAAATTACCAACGTATATTATGGAGAAAGGATGCGGAGGATTGTTCGAAACACTATACGCTAAACACGGTGACATATGGTTTGGCTCCTTCGCCTTATTTAGCAATACGTTGTCTGCATCAGCTAGGTAATGACGTTTCATTTACTCATCCATTAGCTAGTAAATCCCTTAAGGAAAATTTTTATGTAGATGATTTTCTTTCTGGTAGTGACTCCATTGATACTTGTCACTTGCTTAAATCACAAATCATTAATGCGCTTGCTACAGCAGGCATGGAGATTAGAAAATGGAGGTCTAATGCGCCCTCGATTAATGATTCTAAAGATAATTTAGAATTATTGCCAAATGAATCCAATGAAGCTAAGATTCTCGGATTAATATGGGACACCAAACTTGATGAGTTTACCTATCAGGTAGAAAGCATAGACGCAAAGTTAGAAGTAACAAAACGTCAAGTTTTATCATTAATGTCAAAAGTGTTTGACCCTTTAGGACTGGTAGGCCCAGTAATCATTGTCGGTAAGATAATTATGCAAAGATTGTGGAAGCTAAAAACATCCTGGGATGACAAGCTACCCAATGACCTTTTATTGGCCTGGCAGACTTACACGCTGAGTCTCAGTAAAGCAAATCATATTCGTGTACCGAGGAAAATTTTCTGCTTTAATAAAAAATCTTTTAGCTTACACGGTTTTTGCGATGCATCTCAAGGAGCATATGGGGCTTGTCTGTATTTAAGATCTACTGATGAACACGGCATTCACCAATCACAGTTAATATGCGCTAAATCTCGTGTAGCCCCACTAAAAAATTTATCGTTACCAGCGTCTGTGAGTAATGGAAGATTTGTATCTAGGCGGAGCAAGGTAAAGGCACTAAATCCTTTTATGCAGGATGGGTTGTTGAGTGTTGGAGGTCGACTATCACAATCCGATATTACCTCGCTCTCTCAAAAACATCCAATTTTGTTACCACAAAATCATAAGTTGACTGACTTAATAATAACCCATCTGCATTATGAGAATTTACATTTAGGGTGTAATGCTCTGCTCGCATTACTGCGTTTACGTTTTTGGCCAATATATGGTAAAAACGCAATGAAGCGAGCACTGCATAAATGTATTGTATGTTTCCGAGTCCGTCCGCGCGAGTGTCGCCAGCTCATGGGTGACCTTCCTGCTGACCGATTCCGAATCCAAAGATCATTTTATGTAACCGGCATAGATTTTGCAGGTTCAATTTTGATTAAGTCTGGTTTGACCAGAAATGCTAAGAGTGTAAAATCTTACATATGTTTATTTATTTGTTTTTCAACGAAGGCAATTCACCTAGAATTAGTGACTAATTTAACTTCAATGGCATTTATGAATGGATTGAAAAGATTTATAGCTAGGAGGGGTAAACCCTCACGACTCTTTACTGATAATGGAACTAACTTTACAGGTAGTTATAGGGAACTTACTGAACTATTTGATTTTTTGAAGGCATCTGATAAAGAAATCCATAATTTTTTGGCCCAGCAGAATATTAGCTGGAGTTTCTTGCCTCCCCGCTCACCGCATCACGGGGGACTTTGGGAAAGCAATGCGGTCAAATGTTTTGACATACGAAGGCATGAATACCATACTAATACAGATTGAGGCTTGTTTAAATTCCCGTCCTCTGACTCCATTAACATCAGATCCAAATGACTTAAACGCACTCACTCCGTCACACTTCCTTATTGGCGACAACCTGTTAGCATTGCCTGAGCTTGATATCCACCATCTGCCTACAAACAGGCTTAATATTTACCAAAAGATGTCTACCGTTGTTCAATCTTTTTGGCACAGATGGAGCCGGGAATACCTAGCAGAATTGCAGAACCGAGTCAAATGGCAAGAAGGACGTCAACGCAGTTTACAGCCTGGTGACATGGTCATCATCAAAGACAACCAACTACCTCCGCAGTACTGGAGGATGGCGCGAGTGACGGAGATCCACCCTGGCCAAGACGGACGCGTCCGCGTCGTCTCCTTGAGGACGGCCAGAGGTGTCACCAAAAGAGCCGTGACACAGCTCTGTCTACTTCCCATGGAGGATCCTTCCTCCAACCTGGATTAAGAACCAATTACAACGCTAAAAGTGATGTGATGTGTAAATCAAAGTGCCGTCAGGCTCATCAGTGCCAAGTGTTAAACTCATCAGTGCCAAGTGTTAAACACCCACTCATAAGTGGGTGCAGCGCACCAGAAGGTTCTACGTTATTAAACTTTATTTTTTAATGTCAAGTCTGACATAGGGTTATATACTTAGTTATAAGTTTTTTTGTTATTATTTTGATATCCATATATTGAATATTGTTTATTTTTGTATGTGAACTCGTTGGGTAAATTCTGGGTACCAATGTTGCAATCTCTTCTTATATTATTGTATGAAAAACAACTATTCCTTAATACTCGTTTTTGGGCGGGAATATGTTAAGATTTCAGGTACTGAAATATTAATATTTGTGATTGTCACCCTAATGGTTGTGGCAACATTCTTTTGTGTTGGCAATTGCCAGGGCGAGTTTGTATTGCCACGGATTTTAATTCCTTCTTCTCTTGTTACCATCCGTCTTGGGCGGGTCGTTGTTGGCAAAACGTCTGCTGCCAGGTTTTCACTTCATGTGGGTTATAAAACCGCGGAGAGAGATAGCATCATTGAGCTCACCCTACATGAGCTACCCTACGGGTCTTTATTGTGTGAATAAAGACCAATTATTCAAGAGCTGGAGTTGTTATTGAAGAGTTACTCCAGCCACACTTCCCTTTGGAATCTGGTGTTACCACGCCGGATTGCTCTGTCAGGAGAGCGGAAGTACAGATCCTGAACAGTAACTATATTAAAATATTATAAATATAATAGGTATATTTTATATACATATATATATGTAATTTTATTGTTCCCAAGAAAAATTTTAATCAAAAAGAAAAACACTTATATAAAAAGAGGAAAAAAGGTATCGATTCCTACCTCTGAATTCATGAATAACTATTAAAAGTAGTTATGTGTGATAGATTTACAAATCAATATTTTATATTTGATTTTATATATGTATTAATATAATTTCAGAAAAATCCAGAACATTTGAAATGAGTTATGATATTGGAAATTATTTAAATCATAATATAGTAGTATATACCAGTATTTTATTATTTATTGAGACAAGGTATATATAAATGAATAAATGTGTATACGTAATCGGGGATCAGACTAGACAATTGCGCGAAGTACATCATTATCAAACAAAGAAAAATTTTTAGAGTCATCTCACACGTCTCCGGAATGTCTAAAGTAAACACACCTTATACGCTTGAATCTAGGTCACGAGGCCGTCGGGTATGTTTACAAAACTCAAATTGTTTACAAAATAAGTCGGTCACTGGGACACTAGTTCGAATACGTTAAAAAGAAGAAAAAAAATGACCTTGATTAGTGGATATCGTACTTAGGTATTAACTTCTAGGAATGGGATAAAATTATTATATTGCGCAATTATTAGAAAAAAAAAATTAAACACTATCTTTAATTTGAACGTAAAGAGGTATCTACAGACCTAAGCAATTGAAAATTAACAGATTTATTATAGCAGATCAAAAAGGTGTATTGAAGATTTACATGAAACAGTTGATAAATCACGGGATAGCTTAATAAGGGGTAATGTTGATTTACATGAATCAATTGAAAATCACGGGATAGCTTAATAAGGTGTATTGAAAATTTACATGAAGCAGTTGGAAAATCACGGGATAGCTTAATAAGGGGTAATGATGATTTACATGAATCAATTGAGAATCACGGGATAGTAAGAATTTATCAAAAGTTGAACATTGGAGGGGAGGGAAAGAAAAAAAAATACAGTTCAACCAATAGAAGGCAGTGGTCGCTTCTATAACATTACCCAAACCATAGAGATGACGGATCTCTCAAACAAAACCGTCAACAAAACCAAACAAAAGCTTGGAGTTATGGCGAATCTCCAGAACACATCGCCAGATAAGATCTTAATTTACTAGTATGTATTTATATCACCCACTATTCGTACGTATATATTCGGTATCAATCTGAGAATTTCGCAGAATTTGATGGGCGAGATCCGAGCTTGGAATGCGATGCAGGTAGTTTCGTATTGCGAGTTATAAACCTTCCCAAAACGTATGTTTACATATATATCTTTTTATGTACTGTTCATTGAATGAAACGAACTCACTTACAATTAGTGCTTTAGGCCTGTCGGGTCACTCTCGTCTCATTTCTTGAACGTGGAGGGAGGATTCACGACCCGTAACTCCACACAAACCCGTGAGTATATGATTGCATATAGGACGAAACCGGTTCGCCCTAAGTAAATAGTAAACTTTGGAGGAGTAGGAATTTGGGGGTATCTGGGCTCGGGGGAAGACCTGAAGGCAGTGCATGATGGCGAAGGAAGGTTCAGTTGGGACGCGATAACTTAGGTATCAATCAATTGAACCATGCCAAAAGACTGTGCGAATTTTGGGTTGACACCTGATCACCTTGCTTACTTGATGGAGGCAGGAGCCAAATTTTGCCAGAAAAAGGGTTATTCTGAGTTCGTCAAATATGCAATTAACTAACCACATTAACCTACTAAATCCATCTTTATATGTACCTTATAGAAGCTGAATCAAAATGGAGGGGCGCCAAGCAGATACAAGAACAATCATAAACAAATTTACTAACATTTAACCATTTGAGTTATATTTAATTATCTGTTCAATTAGTCATGTGTAGTTTCGCTTAGTATTGCTTATTCATGAATTCATTAGGATGTAGGGAATCATAATAAACGTCAAAGGGAAGTTAGTTCATTTAGAGAAATTACTTAAGGTTAGATTTGCAAGAGAGAGACCAAAACAGTTTGAAATTCAACACTCTGTTTAGAATCAAGAGGGTTACCACAAAAATGAAAATAATTAAAGTCCTATATCATAAATCAAAAAATAACACAACGTTTGATGGAGTTTAATTACAACCTAAATACGAAAAAATTTACGTTCAAAGTCGTAAATAACGTATTTATTAGTTTAGTACATATATCTCTAAAGGTATGTAGTACAAGGGAGCTTTAAGTAGCTTTCTGTAGTTATCAGAGGAAATAAGGGTCCAATTTTCATAAAGGCTTGTGTGACGTAGGGGAGGAATTTTCCATCCCTACCACACATATGCAAAGCCTTAAGAATTTAAATATCGATCAGAGCCAAGAGAAAAGGCGAGAATATTACAACTGTCTTGCCGATGACCAGGAGAGTTAAATAAATATAAAAAGAGAAAACATCACAACTGCACAGCCGTGACAGGAGATCAGAGTTTTACAAGTTTGAAAAAAAAAAAAAAACTTTTATTGGTCAATCTATTGCAAAAAAAAGTGAAAAAAAAAAATAATAATAATAAGTAGGACGTTATGTTAAATGAAGTGATAATAAAAAAAATAATAAAAATCAGAACAGTGCGCCGTTAAATAAACACGAAAAAATATATAAATAAATAAAAATACGAAAATAAATATATAAACAATACAAAAAAAAAAAAAAAAAAAGTGTTAACGAATAAACTCTACATGTTTTAAAATAATTTATAAAAGTGTCGATATAAAGTTTAAATCAAGTGACCATGAATTTGTTGATTGCTTATGAGATCATAAATATCGTTATATTAAACAGCGAATGTAGGTCAGATATGTAAAGCGTAAACAGTTTAGTCAAGGCAGGCCATAAATTGACAGAATAATGGTATTGACATTCCTGAATCCAGAATGTTAATGACCGTAATGTAAACAATGTGATACGAGATAACGCGATGTTTGTTAGCATCGAAAGATTGATAACAAAGCATCGAAAATTTTGAAGTAGGGGACATCGAGAGTAACACGTATCGCCTTAAGAGATTGTAGAATAAACAAACTCGAAAATAATATCAACACTCGGTTACGGTAAAAAATAAACAGACTTTACAGATAAAAACGGGGGAACTTACCTACATAAAGTGACCCTTTGTTTATAGTTAATGTTATGGGTTGTATGTGAGGATTATCACATAAAAAGTCATAACATAAAAGATAAGGAACATAAAATATTTGATTGGGGATAGTGTCGAGTTGAGAACTTTAATATCACAGACGAATGTTTTATAGGTTAAACCTATTTAAAGGAACATTTGATCATTCGGACCAAAAAAAGAAAAAAAAAGAGGGGGTTTGACGAAATAACATCAAGATAGGTATTGCTAATTCTAAACAGATTTTGCGAAAATATCGTAGGTATTGCAGAACTTGAAGGGATGGTTGGCATTCTAAACAATAAATAATTATTGGTTGAACGAAAATCACGGGATATTCATTAACAATAGAGTAACAATATTCATTCCGTTTTTTTTTTACAATTACCTACATTTATTTGAAATGAAGTGTGATGGTAGATTTGATCTAATTTGGGTTACAATCATCATGCAAACAAATATAATATAATTGAAAATATTGTGTTTTATAGGGGGACAGGTTCCAAAAAAAAAAAAAAATAAATAAATAAATAAATAAATAGAATAAGAAAGGCAACATAATTTACATAAGGTAATTTAGAAAATTAAAATAGAGATTATAAGGTTGTCGCTTAATAAGATAAAAATATAAACATTAACCAGGCGACACTCGGAAAATTAAGAAAATGGTTGGGAAACGTGGAACAAGTAGGCGAGCCCAGGCGTTAGTGACAGCAATCGGGGAAAATGTCACAGCCGAGACTTCAACAATAAACATAGGAGATATAACTACAATAATTCAGGCAGCTTTGGCACCGCTCGTCAATAAGATGCAAGAACTCGAGAAACAATTGGAAAGCCCAGCAACAGTGGCGGTGATAGGAGAGGATAGTGCGCCGAAAAGCGTTCTCCAAGTAGTGGAAATGTTACCACAGCAGGAACGACCATCATTCTCCGGTGGAAATCAAAATCCCATTAGTTTCCTGGAAGATTTAAAAGAATACACTAGAAAAGTGAAACGAACGGATCCTTTAGTCGTCGTACGGGAAAATTTGAAAGGGGAAGCTAAATCGTGGGCAAAATTGTACAATAAACGATGGAGACTATGTTAGATTTCGAACGAGATTTTTTAGCTACCTATTGGGGAGACATAAAGAAAAATGAAGTTCGCCGTCGTCTTGCAGAAGGGGTATATGATGCCAAGAAAAATATATCCATGCTCACTCATTTCGCAAACTATTGGGAGCTAGCGAAGGCTTTAAAGATTACGGACACACCGTTGGGCATTGTTGACGAAATTATGAGACATTATCCGAAGGAAATTCAATCGCTATGGTTTTCGGGGCAATCAGGAGATGAGATTGTCGCCGCTGAGTTTCTACGAAAACTAGATACAATGGTATGTACACCAGAAGAACGGAACATGAAGAAGAGGAGTGGGGAGGAATCCAGCAAGAAGGACAAATACCGTGACCGTTACCACGCCATAAAAAGGAGGATACACGCAATTGAAAGTGTGGGCGAAAACGCTAGTTGCAGCAAGCGCACCGAAGTTAACAGTTCACCAAAAGAAAATTCTACAATAACTACAACCGGGAAGGAGCTAGTGGTCGCAGCCAACTCGGGAAACGGACGGGGGTTGATTCATTAGTCCTGATGGATACGACTCACACAGGAAGAGGGACGCCGGCACCAAGACACAGCACTGCATTGAAGATTATGCTGAAATGGGGATGGAATCCAACGAAAGGATTGGGGAAAAGTGAACAAGGGATGACTGCCCCAGTAAAAGCTGAACGGAATGTAAGAAGACGAAAGGATGGAGCGGAAGAAACGAGAACGGAGGAGGAAATGCGTGTGGAAGGATGCGTCAATTTACTACAACAAATAACTGATGAATGGAATAAATTGGAAATGATTGAAGAGAAAGTGGGTAGGGAAGTTAGGGGGTTTAACAACATTTTTGAGGACCGAGATTATGAGGAAGTAGAAAAGGGTAGCACTTTACCGTCATTACCGGAAGCCAAAGCACATATAGATAACACAGAAGTTCATTGTTTAATAGACACCGGAAGTCAGATCACGTGTATAGCACAAGAATTCTACGAAAATTATTTAAATGATCAAACACTTTATCCGATTATGCCTGTAACAGCTATTCAGATCAGGGTAGCCGTAGGACACAAAAGTCAGAGAATATCTAGATTGGTTTTAGTACCACTGCGATTTGAAAATGTTACGATAAATACGCCATGTTTAATAATACCCAAGTTGATTCGGCCCATTATATTAGGAATCAATTGGTTAGACGAATATGTAGCTGAATTTAAGTGTGGCGAAAATAGAAAGTTAAAAATAAAAACAGAAAATGGTAAAAAGGATATAGAGTTGGTAAATTCATCGATAACTTATAGGAAATCTAAAGGTGAGATTAGCGGTCAAAATTGCGCAAGTGGAAAATTAATTAGCATTGAAGTAAACCCCGGAAAAAATAATACGGCGTGTCTCGAGCGTAGAATAGCGACATTTGTGTCCGGGCTAGATTTGGATTTAAAAGGAAAAGAAGGGTTGGAAAAGATTTTAACCAAACATAAAAATGTATTTAGAGACAGACCGGGTCTCACAACTTTATACACTCACGAAATAAAGATGACGGACGAGACGCCCTTCGTTAAGCGATCTTATCCTGTACCTTTTGCTTATAGAGATAAAGTTGACGAAAAAATTAGAGAATTGGAGTTACTCGGAATCATCAGTAGAGAGGCCACACAGTTTTCTAGTCCTCTAACATTTACTTTAAAAAAGGACGGAACAGTCAGGATACTTTTGGATGCTAGGTTTGTAAATACTAGAATGGTTGCCGAAGTAGAGAAACCACCCTTAACTTCTGAGATAATACAGCGTTTTCATGGCGTAAAATTCATCACCACGATAGATCTCAATTCAGCTTATTTTCAGATACCTATCAGTCCAGAAAGTCGCAAATATACAGGGTTTGTATACAATGGAAAATCATATGTATACAAGGTATTACCGCAGGGGTTAAAGACATCAGTTGGGAGTTTTTCAAGGGGAATTGACAAAATCCTAGGACCAGGACTGAGAGAATTCTGCGCTAATTACTTGGATGATTTAATAATATATACGTGTGGGAGCCAAGAAGATCATTTTGAACATGTAGACGCGGTACTTGAGAGGTTAGAGGCAGCAAACATGACTTGTAAACTCGAAAAATGTCAATTTTTATTCACCGAAGTGCGTATGTTAGGTCATATTATAACGCCTTTGGGAGTTCAGATGGATCCGGAAAAAATAGACGCGATTAAAAATTTTCCGGTACCCAAGAAAATCAAACAAGTTAGAGCTTTCCTTGGACTTTGCAATTATTACCGTAGATTCGCGAATAAATATGGGGAATCAACACGAGTTTTATGTGATTTACTTCAGAAAAATAGAACTTGGAGGTGGGGTGACTCAGAACAGCGTGCATTCGAGAAGGTGAAAACATTATTTTTAGAGACAGTTATTTTACACCATCATGATCCAAATAGTACATACTACTTGCAGACAGACAGTTCGGGATTCGCAATAGGAGGGGAGCTATACCAGCTAGATGCCGAAGGAAATCACCACGTTATTGGATTTATTAGCAAAGCTTTAAGGGGACCGGAGTTGAAATGGACCACATCAGAACAAGAGTTGTGGGCGATAATATATGCTTTACATAAGTTTGAGACATATTTAAGAGGGGTACATTTGATAATTAGAACACATCATCAAGCACTGACGTTTTTGAAGAGCTGGAAGATGTACAGTGGTCGCCTGACTCGGTGGATTTTGTATTTAAATCAATTTAACTTCACTGTAGAGTACGTTAAAGGAAAAGAAAATATAGGACCTGACATTTTATCTCGTTACTCTTGTGATGCGGAAAACGTTCAGGAGGAAAAAAACACATGTCCAGAAATAGCAGCTTTTGCGGTTAAAGGTAGACAACAAATTCGAAAACACTTATAAAATATAACGGAGCTACAGAAGCAGGACACATTTTTGGGAGAAATTTTCGGGTATTTGCGCAAGGGAAAATTCGGACCACCAACAAAAAGAGTAAATAAGTATTTAAAAAATTACAAAAAAATAGGTAAAACTTTGTATTACACCACAGGACTAAACAAAACGGTGTTAGCAGTACCCCAGGAGTTGACTGAAGAGCTAATAAAAATGATACATTTAGAAATTGGGCATGGGGGAATTGTTAAAACAGGATCAGCTATGGGAGACAGGTATTACTGGCCGGGTATGAATCAAGATATAAAGCGCATAGTAAGAGAATGTCACCTTTGTCAGCTGGCGAAGCGCGAAAATCGACCAACTGTAGGGCCGAGTAAATCAATTATGACCAAAGAAGTAGGACAATTGGCTATGGCAGATCTATACGGACCATTACCGAGAGGAGTGGGAGGCGTGAAATACATATTTGTGATCCAAGATTCTTTCAGCAGATTTGTTAAGTTATATAAATTAAGGATAGCAAGTACTAAGACCGTGTTAAATTGTGTAGAGGATTTTAATAAAACCATACAAATAGATGCTTTGTTTACTGACAACGGATCTCAATTTACATCAAAAAAATGGGAAAGCCACATGAATAGGATGGGCATAAGAATCGTACATACTTCAGTGCGAAATCCTGGACCGAATATAACTGAGCGCGTAAATAAAGAACTAGGAAGAATTTTTCGTATTTACTGTCACGAGAAACATACAAAATGGGCAGTTTTCCTTAAAGAAATAGAGCAGACCTACAATAATTCAATACATTGTTCAACAGGATTTTCACCAAATGAAATAGCTTTCGGGAAATCGCCAACTTATAGTTTAGACAAGTATACCCTAGGGTGTGGAAAACCTACGAAAACAATAGATGAAATTAGGTTAACAGCTCAAAAGAATTTGGAGAAAAGCGCTACAAATCGACAAAAATATTATAATCTCAATAAAAGACTAGTTACCTATGAAATCGGAACCATGGTCAAGTTGAAAAAGATTACACAATCAAGTTTTTTGCGCAAACAAATCAAGAAATTCGGTATAATTTACGAAGGACCGTACGTCATCGGTTCAGTAGTTTACAGTAACACATATACCCTAATTGATCCTGTAACTCGGGAAATAAAAGGAGATTATAGCGCTTTACATTTAGCGAGATATTACACAAGTAATAAGGAACAAAAATCAGGTTTAAAGTTAGTGGAAATCAACGGATAGAGTGCGAAGTTTACAAATATTTGTAAATGTTAATAAATAAATAAACGATTGAGAAATACAAATAAAAATATGTTAGGATACATTATAATTGGGGAGGGGGAAGAAAGAAAATTACTAAAATATTAGATCATCAGGTTGCTTGCGAGGGGCGGATCGTCGTCAAGTCTTTGAGGGTGAGTGGACTAGTTTTTAATAAGCGACAATCATATTCAATTATTGAAATAGAGTAAGGCAAATAAATTCGTTAATTTTGATTTTCTAGTTGAAAAAAAAATTGACTTTTTTTTTATGTGTTAGTGAGTAGAAAAAAAAAAGTTAGATAAGTAAGAACACTCAAAAGGAGAGAATTAGAGATATTATATGGCACACAAAAGGGACATTTTGAAAAATAAACAATGCTTAGGAATTTTTTTTTGAAATATTGAAATAAGAAAGTTTATCTATAGATATAGGGTAGACATTAAGTATAGAGATAAAAAGGTAACATTTGAATTAAGATATAAATAGTTTAGATTTCAAAAAAAAAAAAAAAAAAGGAAAAAAAAAGGAACGCTGAACCAATTTGAGGATAATAAAGAACATTTATAAAATTTAAATATTAGAGTGGGCAACACTTAGGCTAGAACAACTTTGGATGAATTAAGAAATTACAATTAGAAATTAAGAATTATAAAATAAAGTTTAAATAAATAAAGAAAAAAAAAAATGCTGGAAAATTTATATGAAACATGTATACCACTGATTGTCGGATTGGGTGAGGTCGTGCGAAAACACACATTTCACAAAAATATTCATACTTACAAAACAAAAACAATTAATTGCACACCAAGAGACCACCCGCTTTTCAGTTGTTCGGAAGGCCGCGAGATTGTAAATAATCTTTACTTAAATCATTGTAAGGGAGGTCTTAGTCCAATTTGGTTGGGGACCACCAAAACACGCGAGTCGAGGGGCGTGTTCCAGCAAAAAGAAATTAATTTTGAATCTATCAAAATTAAAGAAAATTTCATAAAGTAAAATCTACGCGAAAAGAAAATAAAGAATACAATGAGATTCAAATTCAAGATTGTTAACAATCCGAACAAAAAGAGAAGAGGGGGATAGGGAGTAATAGGATGCGGAGACGAGATAGGGGATAACAAAATGAGGAGGGGGAGATAGGAAGTAATAGGATACGGAAAAGAGATAGGGGATAACAAAATGAGGAGGGGGAGATAGGTAGTAATATGACACGGAGTAGAGATAGGGGATAACCAAATGAGGAGGGGAAGATAGCTAGTCTAAATTTGAACACAATTTCGGTGTCTAACGAAAAAAAAAAAAAAAAAGAGGACATTAAAATAAAATACAACGTTAGCCACAGCAAATTGAGTTCAGAGGAGTGATGAATTGCATTGATCAACAGTGAAAATTAGAAAATATCGTAGTTTCCCACTTTAATTTAAAAAAGAAAATATCAATTACTTATAAAACGGACACATCTACGACATCTATCGGATTAGAGTAAAGTGAATTCATATTTACGGTAGGGATCTATAATTAGACAAAGTGAGACGAGTATTGATTAAAAAATCACAGATGGTATCAACAAATAATCAGAGACAGGGACTCCCAATATACTTTAGGCCGTGATATCTTGACAGCCAATTGGATTGCAGCAAAAGCGATTAAAAACCAATCAAGCCTATCAACAAGAAGAGGGCCGAGCCCATTTTGAGAACAAAGGAACGACCTTTGGATCCGGCAATTAAGGATGTAATTAATGAGTTTGACGTTCCCACCGAACCGAGAGGTGAATAAACTCCATGGGAAAAAATAATCTATTCAGGGACAAAAGTACGATGAACCCAAGAAATGTTATGATTAACAGGTACATTCCAGAGATCGGAAACCCTAGTTCTCGAATGCATTGAAGCATATTAGGTGCGAAAAAAGGATACACGTAAACAACGATGGAAAAGTTTAAGTGAAAAATTGCATAGCAAGAGACGAAAACGTGTTGTAAGATGTTAGGGAGATTTCCATCTATAATACGATTGTTTGTGACGACCGGGGATGATCGATTCGAGGGAAAACGTGCTAAAGGAAATGGAAATGTTGAAAAAAACAATGGAAAATTATTGTTATCAATTCTATACGGAGCGAGGATATTACGATGAAAGATTTAGGGAGGAAACGTCAAAAAAAATGAGAGTTTTAAAGAATAGGCGAGGGTACATTTCAGAGGTCTAGAGCAGTAACAAGTGTTAGAGAGGAAAATAGAGTGCAGTACGGAGGGGAGTGGAAAATGCTGAAAACATTGCGATAGAAAAACTCAGGAAAAGGAGTCATTTTACGTAATTAAAATGGAGTTTATAGTGTAACATAGTACGCGACTGCAGATAAAAATGAGACATTACAATGGTTGTCGATCTCAGATGTATTTTGTTGTGATAAACAAGGAATATTCGAACATGAAAATTGTTTAGATAAGGGCAATTAGTCGTTAAAAGGGTAATAAAAATTATCATGGGTCTTACGAAATATTTACATTATAGAATTCTCGTAAAAGTTAACGACACTGAAATAAAAAAGGATTTATTGCCAGGTGGGTACAGAAATTAATGTATACACCTGTCAAAGCATATGGTTTATGGGATTTTGGGTAGGAACGAGACGGAATTTGTAAGGCGTTCTCTATGAAGCAATAAAAATGACAGGAATTTAAGGGCCGAAGTGGGGGTATCTCCTATAAAAATGTTAAAAATGATATATTTATTAATAACAAATAGAAAATGAAATTTTCCAAGAGGCAGCAAACATCAAAAAACGACATGGTTATATCAGGGGAGTACAGGGAAGCGAGGGGAGAGAAGATACGATAGAGAAAAACAAAGGAAATCTTAGATTAACAGTGAATAAAATAAATACGGCTTGAAATATAAAAATCTATAGAGATATGAACAATAGCGTGAGAATAAATAAGGAAATTCATGGAAAGAGTGTCGTGAATAAAAGAAAATTCGAGGAAAAATGGAAAATTCAAATATACGACGTAAATAGAGAAAATTCGGTTTTAAATGGAAAGGTTCATATAGAATACAGGAAAACTCGAGGAAAAATAATAAAATAAAAATGAACAATTTGCGAGAAAGACTTCGACATGAAGATATCTCTGATAGGCGAATTTGGGGACAGATTTGGAACATATGGTAGATGCCGTACGCACGGACATGTTACGAAATAGATGAAAATAGAACTTTAAAATTATTAAATTCAAGCTAATTTTGTATGAACACCAGGACAAAGGAAGTTGGGCAATTAAGCATGGATCTTACTAAATCCGGATCTTGTAGGTATGGAAGTGCGAGACAGAAATTAAAAGATCAAGCGCGAAAGGGACTAAGGGACCGCATTCGACAATAATGGGGAGGTTTCAAGAAATTACGAGTTGATAGTAATTAGATTGGTTTATTACAGGAGATTCAGATACGCTCTTTTGGACCTGAGAGGGGTATAAAAGACTAGACAAATGCCAGTTGGAGGGAGTCTACGGTCGTGGTCGAAAAGGTTGAAAGTTCGCGAGGCGTGACGAAACGGTGGGTGATTTAAAGTTGAAAAATTCTAAGTGATAATTATTATGATACTTAGAAAAATTTCACATTCTAGCCAGTGATCTACAAAAAAAATACTTTGCAGTTAGAATCAGTGAAAATAAAAATAAAGCCAACGCATTAATTACTTGTGAAAAATAAAAGTGCTCGTGATAAATACAATTTGTTTTAGTGGAAAATTCGGATTTTATAATCACTTAATATCGTATTTTTAAACTTAGAAATTTCGCGTTTAATATTAGTGCAATAAATAACTAAATTAATCGTGAAGTAACTATCATTTAAAGTGTTATTTAACCAACGAGTTTTGAAATAAAATACAATTTAGAACGATAGAGTTCATACATCATTTTAATTTATTAGATTAAATGAAAAAAAAAAAAAATTGAAGTCAAAAGATTTAATTAAATTTAGGAAAATAAAAATTAATTTATGAAAATTGCAGCAAGGTTTACCGTGTATTTCCCGGTCGGAAAAACCTTGGTAGGGGTAAGTCTTTTTCCGTTATAAAATTTTACAGATTCCAAGGAGAAAGCGGAATTCAGCAAACGTTGGTATTTGAATTAATTATTATAAAAAAATATTATTCGCTTAATATGTGATATGTAACAATATTAAAATATTATAAATATAATAGGTATATTTTATATACATATATATATGTAATTTTATTGTTCCCAAGAAAAATTTTAATCAAAAAGAAAAACACTTATATAAAAAGAGGAAAAAAGGTATCGATTCCTACCTCTGAATTCATGAATAACTATTAAAAGTAGTTATGTGTGATAGATTTACAAATCAATATTTTATATTTGATTTTATATATGTATTAATATAATTTCAGAAAAATCCAGAACATTTGAAATGAGTTATGATATTGGAAATTATTTAAATCATAATATAGTAGTATATACCAGTATTTTATTATTTATTGAGACAAGGTATATATAAATGAATAAATGTGTATACGTAATCGGGGATCAGACTAGACAATTGCGCGAAGTACATCATTATCAAACAAAGAAAAATTTTTAGAGTCATCTCACACGTCTCCGGAATGTCTAAAGTAAACACACCTTATACGCTTGAATCTAGGTCACGAGGTCGTCGGGAATGTTTACAAAACTCAAATTGTTTACAAAATAAGTCGGTCACTGGGACACTAGTTCGAATACGTTAAAAAGAAGAAAAAAAAATGACCTTGATTAGTGGATATCGTACTTAGGTATTAACTTCTAGGAACGGGATAAAATTATTATATTGCGCAATTATTAGAAAAAAAAAATTAAACACTATCTTTAATTTGAACGTAAAGAGGTATCTACAGACCTAAGCAATTGAAAATTAACAGATTTATTATAGCAGATCAAAAAGGTGTATTGAAGATTTACATGAAACAGTTGATAAATCACGGGATAGCTTAATAAGGGGTAATGTTGATTTACATGAATCAATTGAAAATCACGGGATAGCTTAATAAGGTGTATTGAAAATTTACATGAAGCAGTTGGAAAATCACGGGATAGCTTAATAAGGGGTAATGATGATTTACATGAATCAATTGAGAATCACGGGATAGTAAGAATTTATCAAAAGTTGAACATTGGAGGGGAGGGAAAGAAAAAAAATACAGTTCAACCAATAGAAGGCAGTGGTCGCTTCTATAACATTACCCAAACCATAGAGATGACGGATCTCTCAAACAAAACCGTCAACAAAACCAAACAAAAGCTTGGAGCTATGGCGAATCTCCAGAACACATCGCCAGATAAGATCTTAATTTACTAGTATGTATTTATATCACCCACTATTCGTACGTATATATTCGGTATCAATCTGAGAATTTCGCAGAATTTGATGGGCGAGATCCGAGCTTGGAATGCGATGCAGGTAGTTTCGTATTGCGAGTTATAAACCTTCCCAAAACGTATGTTTACATATATATCTTTTTATGTACTGTTCATTGAATGAAACGAACTCACTTACAATTAGTGCTTTAGGCCTGTCGGGTCACTCTCGTCTCATTTCTTGAACGTGGAGGGAGGATTCACGACCCGTAACTCCACACAAACCCGTGAGTATATGATTGCATATAGGACGAAACCGGTTCGCCCTAAGTAAATAGTAAACTTTGGAGGAGTAGGAATTTGGGGGTATCTGGGCTCGGGGGAAGACCTGAAGGCAGTGCATGATGGCGAAGGAAGGTTCAGTTGGGACGCGATAACTTAGGTATCAATCAATTGAACCGTGCCAAAAGACTGTGCGAATTTTGGGTTGACACCTGATCACCTTGCTTACTTGATGGAGGCAGGAGCCAAATTTTTCCAGAAAAAGGGTTATTCTGAGTTCGTCAAATATGCAATTAACTAACCACATTAACCTACTAAATCCATCTTTATATGTACCTTATAGAAGCTGAATCAAAATGGAGGGGCGCCAAGCAGATACAAGAACAATCATAAACAAATTTACTAACATTTAACCATTTGAGTTATATTTAATTATCTGTTCAATTAGTCATGTGTAGTTTCGCTTAGTATTGCTTATTCATGAATTCATTAGGATGTAGGGAATCATAATAAACGTCAAAGGGAAGTTAGTTCATTTAGAGAAATTACTTAAGGTTAGATTTGCAAGAGAGAGACCAATACAGTTTGAAATTCAACACTCTGTTTAGAATCAAGAGGGTTACCACAAAAATGAAAATAATTAAAGTCCTATATCATAAATCAAAAAATTACACAACGTTTGATGGAGTTTAATTACAACCTAAATACGAAAATATTTACGTTCAAAGTCGTAAATAACGTATTTATTAGTTAAGTACATATATCTCTAAAGGTATGTAGTACAAGGGAGCTTTAAGTAGCTTTCTGTAGTTATCAGAGGAAATAAGGGTCCAATTTTCATAAAGGCTTGTGTGACGTAGGGGAGGAATTTTCCATCCCTACCACACATATGCAAAGCCTTAAGAATTTAAATATCGATCAGAGCCAAGAGAAAAGGCGAGAATATTACAACTGTCTTGCCGATGACCAGGAGAGTTAAATAAGTATAAAAAGAGAAAACATCACAAGTGGAAGTGCAAAAAGTGTGTAAAAAATGCTAAAAATAACAAACCAAAGTATACGAATAATGACATATTATCAAACAACGAACAATAAATAATAATTTTGAATGGTTCAAATCTTATCTAGCTGACAGAAAGCAATTTATTAAGTTACCATCACACAAATCGTCTCAACCTATCGGCATTAATTTTGGTGTACCACAGGGCAGTGTACTCGGTCCAATACTTTTTTCATTTACATTAATGATTTATGTAGATTACAAATTGATGGCAACATAATCACTTTTGCCGATGATACTGCCCTAGTAATAAAAAAGTAAAACTTGGGAAGAAATTTTTCTTAGAGCGGAACTAATTTTGCAAAATATTAAACAATGGCTGGATGATAATTTACTCACGCTAAATGTAACTAAAACAAAATACCTAACATTCAGTACAAAACAATCCAAGTGAACCCACAAGTAATCATGTACTAAAAATACATTCTTGTAGTGATATATCCAGCTGTCTATGCAATCCATTGGAACGAGTAGATTCCATTAGATACTTAGGCGTAATAATTGACAATAAACTTAGATGGGATGATCATGTAATTAATGTCACAAGCCGTATACGGAAACTGGCATACATCTTCAGATCATTGCGAAATATACTAAAAAAAAACACTGAGAACGGTATACTTTTCCCTGCGTCAATCAATTTTATAGTACGGTATAATTGTCTGGGGAGGATGCTCTAAAACTGTATTAGATCCACTAATAAAAGCCCAAAAATTGTTAATACGGACTATTTACAAAGTACATTATATACACCCCATGAAAAACCTATTTAAAGACTTCAAAGTTCTTAATATAAAATCCATATACGTAAAAAATATTACCTCTTATTTTAAATTCAAATTTACTAAAAAAAAAAATTATAGATTCAAAATATAACACAAGATATTCCAACCAATCCAATTATAAATAAAGTCTAAAGCCAAATATCTCACTTTCAGAAAGGCGCTTGCTGACCTTCTGATGAGTGACTATGATAGTGTTTTCAACTTGTTTCACATACTTAGATAGTGATATAAATGTATTATTTATTCTTTATTATTTTTATTTTATTTAAAACCGAGACGTGCAAACATAGCATGCGTATATTATAACTTTATAACACAGGCGTATGTATGTATAAATATCTTGCAGTATTATCTAGCCTCATTTAGATGTTGTTGTTTTTGCCACTATTTGCTGACGGTTTGTTCCTGCCATCAAACTTAAGTGTGTATGTGTATGTAGGTATATGTATGTATATGTGTATATATATGAATATACATGTATGTGTGGGTACGCATAAATACATGTTTATGTAAGTATATATATGTATGTATGTGTGCATGTAGGTGTATTTATGTACATACATATCAGCTACCTTACTAATTTGTGTTTATTTTCCAGGCAACTTTGGCAATTTGTGAATTATTGGAAACATTTCTACCAATTTTCTAATTGTTTTTTATATAATTTTACTTAAATATGCTTACCTACACTTACTAGACTTCATTTCAATATAACTATCTTCCATTGGTCACCATGATACAGGCAGCTGCCTAGTATGGTGTAATGTATCTTCTCAAGTAAATGTATTAATCATGTAACATGTACTTATAAATAAATAAATAAAATTTCCCTACAATTTAAGCTTAACAATTCTTTCAAACAACGAAAATTACTTTTGGGATGTTATGCCGTGTTGCGCTACTTCCTCCTTTAGCCAACGTTTCGGACAGCGTTACAATGTCCATCATCAGCGCAGATGTGTAATGTTTAGTGATGAAATGTGTGCTTATGTGCTTAGAAGTGATACCGTGTCGCCAGCTCCACTCCACTTCAAGCTGGTATTACAGTATACACCCCAAAAATAAATAACAAAAATACTTTTGGCCGTGAAAACCTAAAATCATATCTTACGAAAAAGATTCTTTAAAAACAGGAAAATTTTAGATCTATGGATTAGCGATTTAGTATTTCAATTCCAATGGTCACGGTAGCCAGTTAACGACTTTAGAAGCAATATCTACTGTGATGTAAGACTGTTTTTGTCAATTCACCTTTACTGTTATTATGGTTGTCGGTTGAAATGGGTAATTTTGGGTTCGGCAAGCGTTCCGGCAAAATGTCCTTTAGAGGAATGGCCCATTTCAAGATATTCGTTTCAAGACTAGGCTTTAGAAACAATTTAGTGGTGGAAATCGGTGCTTATCTTAATAGTACTTATTTCAAAACGTTTGGATACGCGCCATAAATATATTTGGGCATTAATTTCTTTAAATTGATAATTTATGCTATAAGACCATAAGGGCGCCATCTATGGGTTTTGTATTGAATTGAACCTATGTGACTTGAGATGCAGTGTATTCATGCGTTTCCTTACCTTTGTGAATCAAGCAATTACGTCTGACGGGAGTGTCAGTAAAAGGCCAAGAGATGTCTCTCCTGGTCAGTCATAAGAATAATTCATCCAGTGAGTGAATTATTGTTGTACCTAAGATTGGATTTTTGGCACGCATTATTAATATGCAAATTTTTCATGGTTGAAACTTCCTTGCTGTGCGAAACATCTGTCAAGATTATGCAATATCGCCTTGACATTTTTATTGAAAAGAAGTGTCTTTTTGTGTGGACATCGTGGCTGAGCTGCATTCTCTGAGTGAGTGTTTGTTTGTTTTCACTTTGGTTTTTGAGATTGCTGGGTCAACTGTTTTTTTGTGTCACATAGGGAAGAATTCAATTTTCGTTAATTTTACATAGGGTAGTCATCCCTTGTGTCAGGGACTATTTACACGCCCCTACATATTTATTGGTCCTTCGTAGCCTGGATTATTAATTCATTCATACATTCAATTCGAGATTATAGCTAAATTACATGGATGTTTGAATTTACGTATTTTTTTTGGTAAATTTGAAGTACCTCTCATTTTTTGAGAACTATAGCTGGTCTTGTTTTTTGCTTTTGGATGACATATTTGGATGTTCGCAGAATTATCGTAATTTTGGATAATTATTCGCAACATTATTATTATTAATTAATTGTTAACATTGTTCGCAGAATTGTCGTAATTTTGGATAATTATTCGCAACATTATTATTAATTAATTATTAACATTGTAACATTATTGTAAAATTTTGTGGTAATCTTTTCGCATATATAAAAAATGCCAAGAATTACGGAGGAGGGTTTTGATGAGGCTCAAGACAGATCGCTTATTCTTTTAACCGCAAAAAAGGAAAATCTTTTTGTTCGTATGAACGATCTGTATAATGCAACAAATAATATATCTAATTTTGAGTCAAGAAATAACGAAGTGTTTATGGCTCAGTCAGAGATGATTGATCAAATGCGAAGTCAATTTGAAAATATTATAGATAGCATCAATGATCGTCAGTTAACTTTAAATCCAGAATTTAAACCAGATTTTCAAGCTTTAAATGCTTTTGATGATCTTTTTTTGAAGGTCAAACGAACTAGATCGAATATGAAAACTTCTGTAAGAGAGTCACTGACGTCACAAAATAAGTCGCGGGAGCCGTGTATGATTAATCTTCCTGCAATAGATCTTCCAACCTTCGATGGTAAGAATGAAAGTTGGTTGAAATTTTTTGAGTCATTTAAAGCCAATATCCATAATAATAGACAGCTAACTGACTCGCAGCGTGTGCAGTACTTAGTCGGAAAACTCACACACGGGGCTTTGAACATAACCGCAGGCATTGTGCCTTCGGGTGATACATATCAGATCATTTGGGAGAGTTTAGTTAAAAAATATCAAGATAAACGTACACTAGGAACACATTATTTAAATAATATTCTCGATGCGAAAAACTGCACGAATACATCTGCCAGTCTCAATTCTTTCATTGAAAGATATTCTTCGTCAGTGTCGGCATTAAAGCAGTTAGGTATTGAAGATTTAACTGATTTTATTTTGTTTCACTGCGCGGTAAGAAAAATTGATTCACAGACGGCTCAGAACTTTGAGCTGACAGTTCGTAATAAAGAAATTCCTTCTTATAATGAGTTAGTTTCGTTTGTACAAGATCAAGTAAAGATTTTAGAACGAACGAGTAACTCGCATGGTGTCGTAAATAAAACGCATCCCATTTCGTCCTCCCGATCAAATAATACTAAATCGTTCGTCGCGAGTAATGCGAATATTCCGCGCTTCCCAGCTCCGCCGAAAGGATGTATTCTGTGTAACAAAACTGATCATTTAATCAACGTTTGCTCAAAGTTTAAATGTATGAGTTCCCCACAGGCTCGATTTGAATTTATAAAATCGAAAAATGCCTGTGTAAATTGCCTTAGTGGTTCACATACAATCAAGTCATGCAAATCGGGGTTAGTTTGTGATTTGTGCAATAAACGTCATCATACATTCTTACATTTCGGCAGTGTGAATAATATGAAAACCAATACTCATGTACATACGTCGCAAGTACCTACCAGTGAAGAACCGTCAGTCCCCCCTCCAGTGTCATCCAGCATCAATGGAACTGGCATTGGTGATAAGCAAGTGGAGGGGACCGCGAATGTCAATCCTTCGTGTTCGCTTTGTGCCAAAGTAACACCGAACTCTTCTATTTTACTTTCGACCGCACAAGTATACGCGAAGCTTAAAAACGGAAATAAAGTTATTGTTCGGTGCCTAATTGATAATGGCTCTCAAAATAATTTGATTACGGTCGATTGTTGTAAGACGCTGAATTTACCAATAATTCCTTTGAGTAATTCGTTTGTCAAAGGAATTGGATCAACGTCTCGACCAATTTTCGGTTACGTGTATTTGGATATTGAGTCTCGCGTATACCCAGAGAATAAATATAATATACATGCGCTTGTCGTTGACAGTATCACCGACCAATTACCTAATCACTATATAGCCAAGGGTGATATGAGGTACTTAGAGGGCATACCTCTCGCAGACTTAACATGGAATATTCCTGGATGCGTGGATGTCGTCATCGGTGCACAACTGTTCCCATATATTTATTTAGGGAACAGGGTTGAATCGGGTACTAGTGCACCCCCCGCGTTATCGACCGCTTTCGGTTTCGTGTTGATGGGTGATTACCCCAATAATGTGCTCAGCACAAACACATCATTCTCGGCACTCGCACTTAATGATTTAGTGCAAAAATTTTGGCTGTTAGAAGAGATACCTAATATAAAATTTCTAAGTCCGGAGGAGACAGAATGTGAGAATCTCTTTACTTCATCAATTTCTCGCACTGATGATGGTAGATATTCTGTTGCTTTACCTTTCTGTAAAGATCCAAGACAATTGGGTAATTCTCGTACTGCTGCCCAACGCCGATTTTTGGCATTGGAGCGAAAATTTAAACATTCCCCTGCTTTGCAGGAGAATTATAACAAGGTTATCAGTGAATATATTGAAAATAATTACCTATCAGAAGTCTCAGAGTCTGATATCACAGAAGATGGATATTACATCCCACATCATGCTGTCACTCGTCCAGACAAACCAATGCCTCGAATTGTGCTCGATGCTAGTGCTAAAACACACACAGGGCTGTCACTGAATGACATTATTCATACTGGTCCCAATTTGCAAGCCGATTTGTTTCTGCTTTTGCTTGACTTTCGTCTTTTTCCCATCGCTATGACTGCGGATATAAAGCAAATGTATTTACAGATTGAAGTTCCTAGCAAGCATCGCAGATACCTGAGGATCTTATTTCGATTCTCAAATAATGGTCTCATACGAACTTTTCAGTTCAATCGAGTTCCTTTCGGCTTGACGGCAAGTCCATACTTAGCAATGCGGACGGTTCGCCAGTTGGCCCAGGATATGAGACCACATTACCCGGATGCTGCCAAAGTGGCAGAGTCCAAGCTGTATATGGACGACCTGGTCTATTCTATTGCAGATGAGCCCAGCGCCATACGTCTTTCTCGAGAATTAATCTCGTTGTTTAAGTCCGGTGCCTTTGATTTAGTAAAATGGACTAGTAATTCTCAAGTTGTACTTGAGAACCTCCCGGATTCTCACCGCAGCCCAGTGGACTTCACTGTTGGTTCTAACAATACCTCTAAGGTGTTGGGCCTTTCGTGGGAACCAGCTGATGACAGCTTCTTCTTTACGACATCTTATGTTCAGGAGAAGTGCACAAAGCGGAGCATACTCTCCATAGTCGCCCGTTTATTTGATGTCCTCGGCTTGGTCGCCCCTGTCATTCTGTACGCTAAATTACTTATCAAAGAGCTATGGCTGTGCAACATTGGTTGGGATGATACACCCCCTGATAGCGTTATTCGTCGGTTTTCGGCGCTTACACAGGAATTTCCGCTAATTTCAATGATAAAAATCCCTCGCCATGTTGGTGTCCTGAAAGCCATACGGTGCTCGTTGTTGCTTTCTGCGATGCAAGCATGAATGGTTACGGCTGTGTGATTTATTTGCACACCACTGATCTGTTTGGAAAAATTACAGTGAGATTGTTGTGCGCAAAATCAAAGGTTTCTCCCACCAAAGTGACGACCCTCGCTCGTTTGGAGCTCTGTGCCGCAGTATTGATGTCCAAATTAATACGGACGGTTCAAGATAATTATTCTGAGCGTCTTCCTATTGCAGGAACATATGCGTTTTCCGATTCTACCGTTGCGCTCTCTTGGATACATTCTTCACCGCATCGCTGGTCGGTGTTTGTTAGTAATCGCGTAGCTCAGTGCCAAGAAAATTTGTCTCCAGAGAACTTTTACCATGTTGCTGGTAGTGAAAACCCGAGCGACTGCCTTTCTCGTGGCATGCTTCCTTCCCAACTCGTTTCACATGATTTATGGTGGAACGGCCCATCATGGATTCGCAGCCCACCTTTGGAATGGCCATTAAAACCGTTTCACCCTACCAATACTGGTGAAATGCCTGAACACAAGGCTAATGTGCTCATTGCAACATTTCAGGGTGAAAAATCGGTCCTGAGTGAACTGGCTCAGCGTATATCCACTTGGGATAAACTACTAAGGATTGTTGTTTATGTCCTCCGATTCATAAAAAAGATATCACTTTCCTCTGGAACGGTCAATAATCTTATGACTGCTGAAAAGGCTGTGATTCGTGCTGTGCAGAGTATTCATTTTGCAGGAGATATTGCTGCACTCCAGGAAGGCAAATTTCATTCCAAAAGACTTCAGAGTTTATCTCTATTTCTTGATGGAGATAATCTGTTACGTATTGGGGGGCGGCTTTCTAAATCGGATTTACCTTTTGAGGTTAAACATCCGGTTTTGCTTCCCAAACATGACTGTGTTGTCGATCTGATCATCGCTCACTTTCATGTCGTGAACTGTCATACAGGCCCAGGACTTCTTATGTCTATCTTACGTCAACGCTATTGGATATTAGATGCTAGGACTGTTATTAGGGCGATGGTGCGGAAATGCAATTGTTGCTTCCGCTTAAATCCATCGCATCCTACACCGAAGATGGCAGATTTACCGTCATATCGTGTTGCAGAAGCAAAGGCCTTCGTACATACCGGTGTAGATTACGCAGGTCCACTCCGTATTACGCTGACTCGTCGGAGAGGACAACATTCTCAAAAGGCATATATTTGTCTATTCGTATGCCTTGTGACCAAGGCTATTCATATTGAGTTGGTCTCTGACTTAACTTCAAATGCTTTCCTGGCTGCTTTCAGCCGGTTTATTTCTTGGCGTGGCCCGGTAACATGCTTGTATTCAGATAATGGTACTAATTTTGTGGGTGCGAAGGCACAATTAGATGACCTCTACAAGTTTTTGGTTGAATCTGAATATGAGCCCTCATTAAAGCGCGAACTCGCTAAGCGTCGTATAGAGTGGAAAATGATTCCACCACGCGCGCCTCATTTTGGGGGTATGTGGGAGTCGAACATAAAGAGCATGAAGACACACTTGTACCGTGTGATTGGAACTCAGCTTCTCACCTATGAGGAGTTACAGACTGTGCTAGTTCAAATTGAGTGCATAATGAATTCGCGTCCACTTACAGTTATGTCTTCTGACCCTTATCCAGAAGTCCTTACGCCTGCGCATTTTTTAATGTCGACACCATTGCAGTACTTGCCTGCTTCTGTCCTGGCAGACGGTAAAATCAATTTGACTCAGCGTAAGCAATTATTAGACAGCATGGTTCAGTCCTTCTGGAAGAAGTGGCGTTCAGAGTATCTGCACACCTTGCAAGTCAGGCAGAAGTGGACTACTTCTGATCATCCGATTGATATCGGAACTGTCGTACTAGTGGGACAAGAAGATTCCCCTCCGTTAAATTGGCCTTTAGGCGTGATAACTGAAATCCATCCCGGAATGGATAAAATTGTTCGCGTTGCGACGGTAAAGACAAGATTTGGTTCTTTTAAACGTCCGGTTGTCAAATTATATCCCATTCCAACGCAATAATTTTATATTTTATCTATTTTTGTTTATTTTTATTTATTTATTTTTTTTGATTTTAGTCATTGTTTCAATGATCTCTGACCCAGACATGGCATTACTTAATATCCGTTATCTTGGTCAATTGAACTTTATTACATTGTATTTTTAGTTATTTTTCTTTATTTTGTGAGATTCTGCGAATTTCCAATGCGTGTCATTCCTGAATATTACCGGTGAATAGTCACTTTATTTCTATTTCATTTCTTGTTTCATTTGTATTTTTATATTCTTTCTTTTGTAAGCTCTACGAACTTCCAAGGCGGGGAATATGGATACGCGCCATAAATATATTTGGGCATTAATTTCTTTAAATTGATAATTTATGCTATAAGACCATAAGGGCGCCATCTATGGGTTTTGTATTGAAATGAACCTATGTGACTTGAGATGCAGTGTATTCATGCGTTTCCTTACCTTTGTGAATCAAGCAATTACGTCTGACGGGAGTGTCAGTAAAAGGCCAAGAGATGTCTCTCCTGGTCAGTCATAAGAATAATTCATCCAGTGAGTGAATTATTGTTGTACCTAAGATTGGATTTTTGGCACGCATTATTAATATGCAAATTTTTCATGGTTGAAACTTCCTTGCTGTGCGAAACATCTGTCAAGATTATGCAATATCGCCTTGACATTTTTATTGAAAAGAAGTGTCTTTTTGTGTGGACATCGTGGCTGAGCTGCATTCTCTGAGTGAGTGTTTGTTTGTTTTCACTTTGGTTTTTGAGATTGCTGGGTCAACTGTTTTTTTGTGTCACATAGGGAAGAATTCAATTTTCGTTAATTTTACATAGGGTAGTCATCCCTTGTGTCAGGGACTATTTACACGCCCCTACAACGTTCCTCTGTCTGAAGGTTTCAATTTCTGGCATGAATAATATTGAAAAAAAAAACCCTATACTTTCTGCAAAGCGCTTAGTTTTTACACAATGATTACAGGTTTTTTAAAATATTTTTGATTTTAAAAGTATTTGATTATGATGAGAGCTTATAAAATATTTTCAGATTTTTTGGTCACGTCACCCGCTAAACTAAGGTTCACAACTTGGAGAAACTCAAAGTCACTAGCAAAGTGACTTATGACGGCCACCGTGGTCGAGGGGTAAGGCTTTCGACTAGCAATCCGAAGGACCCGAGTTCAAAACCCGGCGAGTACAAATAGGTTTTTTTTAATATACGTAACTTGTGTTATTTCACCATATTCTTAATTTAAAATAACATATTTTCCCTTTGTGGCACTTTCCAGAGTAGAAGATACTCTCAGAATCGCGCTGATGCAAGACCACCATTCTGATTTAAAATGTTGCTTGAAATGGCTTTAGCTGTGTTTAGTGACCAGATCTTAATAGCCAGATACTTCCCCACGTCCCTCTTCCCCATCTTCTCCTCCCCACTACCTTCAGTCACACAACATACCCCAATTGGGGATGCCATAGTCCTTCTGGCTCCATACTTGTAATTTGGGACTCTTGTGCGGTATTAACTTTAAGAAAGTGGCAGGCAGAAGAAACAGAGGAAGGTCACCAATGAACTGGAGTGACCAAGTATCACTGGCGTACGATAGTAGGGTGTCCTTGGCTCTCCACGCAGCATAGAACCGCGAGGTGGAGGAACCTTGTCCACCATGGAAATTGGAGTAGGGGTCACGATCCCCAGCAATGAGGAACCTTCTTAAAATGACTAAGCAGGAGATCTTAGCGACATTTCTAATTCCTTTAATTGAGTGATTTAATAGTTACGACTTCCGTACTAAATAAACATTAATAAAAAACTTACAAAATACTATCTGACCCGACAAACATTGTTCTGCCATATAAATTATTTCAAGTCAATATTTTGGTTGTTAAATAAAAAATAACGAATGTATTGAAGGCAAATGAAATAAAGAAAATCAATATGAATTTCGAAGAGCAATTGAGTGTACGATATTTTTTGTCAGTTCCTCTGTAGCCAACACAAATAAGCTCGATGGTTTGCCCACGCGAAAACATGATACCGAATGAAATATCAAAATGACGCGACGCTTCTCGTAAATGTCTTGCGCACGTGTTGATGAAAGTTCGATGAGGCGGACCTAGCGCCTCTATCATTCAACAACATAAACAATTTTGTTCTGTTTGAAATACGAAAGACGTTGAAAAAAAAATGGGAGAGTGGGGGTAGGAGGATTACAATTTTGGGTTATAGGTATTTTTTGATGCCAAATAAAAAAAATACTCAAAAAATTTTGTCAAATAAATAGTTTTTTTTCTGAATAGGGACACCCTAATCACCTAGCGGTATGAAATATACTTTGAAACATATTGTCATACCTACGAAATATGTATACAAAATTTTATAAAAATCGGTCAAGTCGTTTCGGAGGAGTGCGACCACAAACATCGTGACACGAGATTTTTATATATAAGATGATTACAATGGCTCCCACCCCTTCCCTTTCTTTGTTATCCTTTCCCATTCTTCTTACCATTCTTAATATCTACCATCTGCACACGTGTCAACTACGTGCAGTTGCAGGAGACACTAATTGGACACAACTTGCCTTAGACAAACTTAATTGTTTATTCAATCCACGCCGGGAATGGAGGGATCGGTAACCTTCGATAAACAACAATCATAATTAGTGTGATACAATTTCTGGATATTTTACGCTGCCTCTAGTGCCGATCTGACTTATTTTTTTTTTCCATTATTTCTGACTTTCACCCTTCAAGGGTGTTCTAGGCCATCATTTATAATTACAGAGAAAGGAAAGGAGAATTTATATATTAATTTTATTTAAATGTGCAAATTTCAGAATTTTATGGAAGATTGGAGTAGAGTTCAGACTTAGAAGAGATGAGATGTTGAATGGAGGAGAGGCAATTTTTGATAACGCTTGATAGAAGAGAGGATATTTATTTAGAGAGGGACAATCAAAAAATATGTGATCTAAAGTTCCCACATCTAGACCACAGAACCTACAATCTGGGGAGTCAAGCACATGAATTTTATAAAGGTGAGAAGGAACGGAACAATGTCCGATTCTCATACGAATAAGTAAGGAAATTTCTTTTTTGGAAAAATGGGGGAATTTTTGAAACCACGGTTTTGATGGGATAGTCCTTTGTATTGAGGCGTAGCGGGCACCCTTGGATTGACTAGCAATGTTCCAATACTCTGTCCAAACATTGTGGGATCTATCTTTGATGATGGAAAAAATATCAGACAGGGGAATATGATTTACGAGGGTAACGGTAGGGTTAGACGCTCCTTGTTTTGCCAAGGAATCAGCAATATCGTTACCCACTATGCCAACATGTCCAGGAATCCAAATCAGAGTGACAGTTTTTCCAGAGCTTTGAATGGAGGTTATCAATACTCGAATAAGACATACAAAGTGATCATCAGGATGAAGAAGAGGACTTGTTTTAAGTTTTTGGAGGGAACTGAGAGAGTCAGAGAGGACAAGAGAATGTTCAAAATTATTTTTTATTATATATTTGAGAGATTCAATAATCGCAATGCACTCGGCAGAAAATATTGAAAATTGGTTTGAAATTGAATAAAATATTCTTTCATTAGAATTATTGTGGTAAACGTTAATACCAATACCACAGTTCGGAGAGTCCGGAGATTTGGAGCCATCAGTAAATAAAAGAGAAGAGTTGGGCCATTTAGAAGAAATAATGTCATTGAACATATTATTGACAGTAGGGGCTGGGAGATTGGAATGACTTTTAAGGATGCCGATCCCTTCTAATATCATTGGGGATAGGGTGACGTGACTATATTTTAATTTGTACAAAGGAAGAAGATCATTTTTGATAATTTGAAGCTCTGAGAGAGAGCGAAAATTTTTACAGATGGCAGGGAGAGGTTTAGTTCGAGCTCTGATTGTAGATGAATGTGTTGAGTCGTTGAATAACGAGACTCTGGGAATAATCTGATGACTTTTAGAATTTAAACATTTAAGAACAAATTTGTCAGCAAATAATTGACGCCTTAAATAAAGAGGAGGATCAGAACATTCTACTTGAAGGGAATTGATGGGCGACGATTGCATCGCGCCAGTTATTATTCGCAATGACTTAGATTGAATTTTGTCTAATTTACTGAGAGCATTTTTGGATGCAGTACTAAAAAGTGGGCAGGCATAGTCGAGATGACTTCGAATAAGTGCATTGTAGAGCAACTTAATGCAGATAGGATGAGCACCCCACCAAACGCCAGTCAATGATCTGATAATATTTAAATTTTTTTCACATTTAGTAACTATATTATTAATGTGGGAAGACCATTTAAGTTTCCTATCAAATGTTACTCCCAAAAATTTTACTTCGGAAGCATTGGGGATTGGAGAGTTTTTAAATAAAATTTGAACAGGGGGGTTATTATGACGATTTGAGAAGGTAACACACTGACTCTTTTGTACTGAAAGTTCAAGACCATTTAAAGTAAGCCATGTGCAAAGGGCATCCATGGCTTCATTAAGATATTTGACGGCGGATGGAATGATTTTGGATGATAAGAAGAAAGCTATGTCATCTGCGAACTCAACAACTTTTACTTGAGGGGGAATGGTGACATGCATATCGTGTGTGTATATATTATACAGTAAGGGGGATAATACATCGCCTTGGGGTAAACCCTTC
This sequence comes from Limnephilus rhombicus, assembly GCA_929108145.2. NCBI lineage: Eukaryota > Metazoa > Arthropoda > Insecta > Trichoptera > Limnephilidae > Limnephilus > Limnephilus rhombicus. The sequence goes on along the minus strand of OV815298.1, from coordinate 30,472,709 downwards.
CAAATTGACCTACTCTGAGGAGTAACATCTGGTAGCTCAATGAAAATTTTCCTATCGAGAAAAAGATTAATAATAGATTGGACAAACATGAGGGGTAAGCCAAGGCCTAAAAGTTTTTTTTTAAGAATTGGGATGGAAACATTGTCAAAGGCGCCTTCTATGTCTATAAAGACTGCAAGACATACTTCTTTGTTAGAAATGGATAAATTAATATCAGTGCTGATGATGGCAAGGTTATCTTGTGTAGATTTCTTTTTCCTAAATCCAAATTGGGATGGAGAGAGAAGATGATTACTCTCGACAAAAAATTCTAACCGGTTTTTAATTAATTTTTCATAAATTTTACTAAGGGTGGATGAAAGAGCAATTGGCCTATAGTTGGATCCAGAATTGGGTGATTTGTTTAATTTTAGAATTGGGATGATTATTTGAGAACTCCAGTCATCAGGTATTATGCCAGTCTGGAAGATTTTATTTAAGATGCTTAAAAAGTGATTTAGAACATTATCATTACTATTTTTGATAATGCTATAAGGTATACCATCTCTGCCTGGAGATGAGTCCTTGACTGTTGATAAACAATTTTTTAATTCAATTAAAGTGAATGGAGAGTCAAGCCAATGATCAGACATAGGAGTGTTGTGGATTGGAGTTATTTCATCTAAGTTAGGTACAGAAGGGGGGGCAATTTTGTCCAAGAACTCGTCTATCCATTTAGAATGAGAAGCTCGAGGAGATGTTGGACTGAAGGAGGATCGAAATCTTCGAATCATAGACCAAACTTCCGAAATTGGAGTGTTCGGAGATACTGAACTGCAGAAGTTGTACCACCCGGATTTTTTTTTTGACCTCAATACCCTTTTGGCATTGGCTTCGGCATTTTTGTATATGAGATAGTTCTCCATAGTCATATTGTGACGATAGGAAAGAGATTTAGCTTTCTGATTTCTCACTACTTTGGAACATTCCTCATCCCACCAGGGAGTTGGAGGGAGTTTTTTGAGAGATTTGGTTTTAGGGGGAGGATTTGATTTATTGATTGCAGTTACGAGCATTGATTTGAAGTTATCGTAGTCATCTTTGACAGATAATGTTTCGGTATAGGATAAATTTTGTATAAACTTATCCATATGTGAGTTAAATTCGTCCCATTTGGTGTGTTTTGTTTTAATCTTTGTCGAAATATGGGACTTGTCTGAATGGAAAGAAGTTTGATAAGTGATGGTGATCGGGAAATGATCACTGGAGCAAGGGTCGGGGGACACCACCCACGAGAGAGGTGCCAGATTAATAGAGCATATGGAGAGATCCACTGCACTGGGGTTTGTGTTGGGGCGAGAGATTCTAGTAGGAGATCCGTCATTCAAAAGAAAAAGGTTGGATTCATCTAGGAAATCCATCACACTTCGACCGTCTCGATCACAGAAAGCAGAACCCCAGACGGGGGAATGGGCATTAAAATCACCCAATAAAAAGAAAGGAGGGCTTAGTTGACGGACAATTTGCAACCACGCTTGTTTATTGAAGTGCGATGTTGGGGGAAGATAGATAGAAACAAAGGAAGTGTCCTTTATTTTAGCTGCAACCATTTGAAAGTCAGCATTGGGGGGTTTGATTTTATTTATTGGGAAAAATGGAAGGAATTTTTTAATAAAAAGGGCAGCACCACCGCCCGTACCTTCCGGGCGATCATCGCGGAGACAGGAGTACCCTCCCACATTAAAGTGGGTGGATGGAGTAAACCATGTCTCCGAGACAGCAGCCACAGAAACAAGGTTTGAATTTAATAGGTTAAGAAGGTTTGATTTGTTAGAAATAGCACTGCGGCTATTCCACTGAAGAATTCTGACATCTTGAAGAGCCATTTTGAATAAATGATTTTAATGTGGAAATAATAGAAGCAGCGTTGGACGGTAGATTAGTTTGAGAAGAAATTAGGTCAATTAGAAGCATAATAAGAGTTTGAATAAATGAAGAATTATCTTGGGAGAGTTGTTCAGAAAGCTTTTGATAGTTTGTTGAGGATGAATTATAATTGTTTGCGCACCCATTTGTGGCGTGTGAAAGAGGAGAACCATTGGGATTTAAGAGAAGTGAGTTGTGTTGTTGCTGATCGTATCCAGGAGCCTGTTTAGAGATAGGGTTTTTGTATGTGAATTTTGTTGAACGGGAAGATGTTGAGGAGGAGGCGAGAGGGTTGGATGAAGAGTTACTGGATAAAACCTCGGAAAATGATTTTTTGACAGGCGGGAATAATTTAGAAGCCTGCAGAAAAGACAAGTTCTCAGAGGCCATAGAAATTTTTATATTTTTTTGGCGAGATTGTTCGGGGCAAGAAGAGTTAATGGCGGAATGAGCGCCTAAGCAGTTAAAACATTTAGGTGAAGAGAGAGAAGAACATTGGTCAGCCGAGTGGTTTTCTCCACATTTGAAACATCTGGGAGGGGATCTGCATGCAGCTTTGGTATGACCAAAACGGCAGCAGTTGTAACATTGAGTGGTGGGATAAGTGTACATTTCAACTGGTAAGGAGTTGAAAAATAAATAAATATGGGAGGGAAGAGATTGTCCTTCGAATGTGATGACGACAGATTGGGAGGGCTTCCAGGAAACGATGCCCTCAGAGGTGTCCTTATAATTTAGCCTCCTGGCTTTTATGGGATTGCCGATATGTTGGGGGGTTGAAAGTGAGGACAGGATTTCTGGAATGGACAAATCGGTCGAGATACCCCTGACCAGGCCCATTCGAGTGACATTGAAAGTTGGGATGTACGCCTTGAATTTAGAATTTGATGAAATAAATATATTTTTGATAAAGTTGTTGGCGGCTGAACCTGACAGGAATTCAACAGAGATTCGGAAGCGACCCTCGGCTTTAACACCTCCAGGTTTAATCGAAAGGTTCTTGTTATTTGAAAGAAATTTACCAAATTCAAGAGGATGGATGGTTTTACCTTGTTCAGTTTTTTGCGCATATACAATGTAGGGGCCACGGGAATGAGTAGAGTAAAAGATTGTTGGAGGAGGTTGAGGAAGAGTTGGAGGGGACTGAGAAGACAAAGGTGAATCATGTTTTTTTGGGGAAAGGGGACTAAATTTTCTTTTTTTAATTGAGGTTAGGATGACAGATTCATTGTCTGAAATGTTTGAATGTTCTGAAAAGTCTATTTTATCTGAAATGTCTCCATCTGGAGGGTCAGGAGGGGGATCTGGGGGCTTTGTAAGGGGTACAGGAGGGAAATCCTCCTCCATTGTTCAAAAAATTACAGCTAATATAAAAAGTGACAGAAGTAAAAAAATTATATAAATATCTGAAAATGAGCAGCAAGAAGTGACTCCTGGAAGATCAGGGGGGAGAAGATTCCAACACACTAAACTTTTTACAGCCAAAACACAATAAAAAGATTGGTTTAAGAATATTTTTTGAAAGAGCAAAACAAAAGAACTGATGACAGCCAAATGTTATTGTTGCGAGTCCGCCGATCTGACTTCTTTACCAACATTTTTATTGTTTCAGATTTGCCTTTAAAATACGTACATTAGGGTGGTCCAGGCCCATATGGTAATTTTTTTTTCAAATAAAGATGTAGCCACCCGCTTGATTTGTTAGACCTACCATTCCTTTTATGTATAAAAAATTTCAGTCGCCTATCTTATGTATAAGGGGGTGCTCATCGAATTAGAAGTTTCTGACAAAAGTTCTGGATTTTAAGTAAAACATGTAATTTAAAGTTTATTAATATTACAAGTATTTTTATCATCAATAAGTATACAAGGTATTTAAATGTGAAGAAAATTTGGTAACAAAGCAATAATTAACATAATATTAGTCGCAATCTTTCAAAAGTATGTTTGTTAACTCCTTTTTTAATGTTTCAGTGGAAAAGATTTTTCTGTTTTGTTCAACGATGTGAAGTAAAATAGCTTTTCTGCCTCATTCTTAGTGAGTATCTTTTTTTTTTTACATGTATACCGCACAAGAGTCCCAACTGCTCCCGTCTGGAGCCAGTGGGACTATGGCATCCCCAATTGGGGTATGTTGTGAGGCTCATGGTAGTGGGAAGGGGAAGGGGAAGGAGATAGGGAAGAGGAAGGTGAGGAAGTACCTGGCTATTCAAATCTGGTTACCAAACACGGCTAAAGCCATTTCAAGCAACGTTTCAATTCTGAATGGTGGTCTCACACCAGGGCGATACTGAGAGTATCTTCCACTCTGGAACGTGCAGCAAATATACTATATAATTTTTTTAAACGTAATAAAACGTTGTAAATGCTACATGTTTGCAGACGATACTTGCATTATATGTGCTGACAAAAATCCACAAAAAATTGAGGAAATTTTACAAGAAGACATAAACAACATAATTAAATGGTCACACGACAATGGCATTATTATAAACGCAAAAAAAAAAAACAAATATATGCTTATTCACTCACCATATACAAATTGTCAGGATAAGGAATTGCATATAAAAAGTCATTCATATTTATTTATTTATTTATTTATTGTTTCTTTACACTGTAGGTAAAAATGTTTACAATACAATTTGTTACCTCACTAGGACAAGCCTGTGTTGAGGTTAACAATAATTATACAAGTTAACAAAATAACACAAAATTATACAGATTTTGAAAGAACAATATTGTTGTATTTCATACAGATTGAGATTAGATTATGGGTACCTACTGGTACCTATTAAACTGATGGCGCTAGGTACTACATTAATGTAGACTTTTAGGGTGACCACAGTTTTGAGATCTGATTTAAAATAAAATAAAATAAAGTTTTTTTTTTTTTTTAAGGATTAAGTTGTGAATAATAAATATATGTATATAATTTAACATGCTGTAGATTTGGCAAGAGGAAGATGAACAAAAACGGTTCAAACAAAAATAATATTATTTTAGCTTATTATTATAAACATACTCATTTAGCTAATAATTTAGAAAGGACAAAGTAGAGAAAATCAATTGGCAATCCTCGACTAACACAAATAATTTAAGATCCTTCTTAAAAGTGTACAAGGAATTAGATGACTTTATATGTTCTGGAAGGCTATTAAATATGAGTGGAGCTTGATAAAAATAATTTCTTTGACCAAAAGAAGATTTAGTTTGAATTGCCATAAAGTTCAGACCAGAGCCAATTCTCGTAGTACGAATTTGTTGTGTTCTTTCTGCAAAATTAATATTATTAAAAAATCTACAAAGCGTTTGTGTAATATATAACTGTTTTACGTTCATTACATTACATTCCTTAAAAAGTAAATGAGTTGGATATTTAATTTTTTTCTTGAACATAACTTTAAGAATCATTTTTTGGGCAATATTAAGTGGTTCTATATAAGTCTTTGGGCAGGATCCCCAGCACACAATATTATAAGAAAGCAGAGACTGGATTATTGCAAAATAAACAGTTTTTAATTTTTCTTTGTCTAGTATATGTCTCAGTTCTTTAAAGATATAGGTAAGTCTCCTAGTATTATTTACTAACATATTAATATGATCATTCCATCTTAAAAATTTATCTATTTTTACACCAAGGTATTTGATGCTGACTACATTTTCTAAAGGGTTGCAGTTACATGTTTGAAAACAATTGTGAATAATCAAGTTGTGAGTTTCAGAAGGCTGACTTTTACTTGAAATGCTAAAAGTGATAAATTTGGTTTTTTGTGCATTCAAAGTTAATATATTATTGTTTAACCAACTATTTACCACTTTTAAACCTATATTACTTTTGTTGAAAGTTTCATTCCAAGTTTTACCCTCAAATATTAAGGCAGTGTCATCTGCAAAACTAACAATGTTACCAGGAATATTCAGACTACATAAATCATTTATATAAATAAGAAACAATATTGGCCCAAGCACACTACCTTGCGGGACTCCAAAGGAGATTGATTTACCCTCGCTTAACATCTTATTTATTTCCACTTGTTGTGTTCTGTCACTAAGATAAGATCTGAACCAGCCCATTGCTGTATTATTAATGCCTAAAGATGATAATTTTTTAAGTAGCAATTCGTGGGAAACAGTGTCAAATGCTTTTGATAAATCCAAGAACACCGCTATGGCTTTGTTGCCATAGTCCAGCGCTCTTGTAACTTTGGTCAATACCTTTAAAACAGCATCACTCGTACCTTTATTTGCTCTGAAACCGAATTGATTGTCAGAGAGTAATTTGTATTTTTCTAAGAATGAAACTAATCTTGACTTGGCCAATCTTTCTATCAATTTTGAGAGAGTATTGAGTAAAGATATGGGTCTGTAATTGTTAACCTCTAGGTGATCCCCACCTTTGAAAAGAGGTACAACCTTAGCATTCTTACAGTGAGTAGGAAATATGCCATTCTTAAAACTAAGGTTAACAATGTGAGATATGGGACCAGCCAATACAGAAACATGCTGTTTGTATACCATGATACTTAAGCCATCAATACCACAGGAAAAAGACATTTTTAATTCATTTATCACTTTTGAAACTTCATAAATGCTAGTAGTTTTAAATTCAAAGCTCTCTCCTGAAAATTGAGTACAAGGTATAAAATTGTTAACAAGACACATTTCGGTAGTTTTATTTGCACTGCACAATTGTTTTGCGAATCTAGGACCAATATCACTGAAGAAGCTATTTACGTGATTAGTGATTATATTTGGATTCTCTTCCATTGAGATGATATTGTTATTGATTTTTAATTTTTTTATAGACACTTGCTCCTTTTGTATATTTACAGCCTCCTTTATAATCTTCCACTGTTGCTTGGTATTTCCATTGACGTTATCCAGTTTCCTTTTGTAATATGCTTGCTTTGTATATTTTATAATTTTTGTACACCAGTTTCTATATCTTTTGTAATAATCCAGCAGTTGAATATTATTTGAATCTGCTCGACATTTGTTGTGTAATTTGTCTCGGGTTCTGAGACATTTAATAATTCCATTATTTATCCAAGGTTTTAAATATTTCATATTATGCTTTACACTTCGTACAGACGAACAACTTTCCACATGCATTTTTAAACATTTTATGAAATTTTCAGTCGCTAAATTAACATCTTTTGATGACAGAACTGACTGCCATGATTCTTTCTTTAATTTGACTTTCAAAAGATTGTTATCGATGACGGTTTTCAAGTTTTCATTGTCTTTTGCTATTTTATTTAGTGTAAAGCTCATAAATCTCAGCAATATCACATCATGATCTGTTATGTCAGTAGTGAAGACAGCTCCCTCTGGTTCAAATTTAGATTTTACCATAATGTGATCGATGCAGCTTGAAATGGTAGAAGAAACTCTGGTAGGTGAAATTATGATTGGCTTCAAGCCATGAAAAGCCAAAAGAGAGAGGTATTTTTGAGTTTTCATATCGCTCAAATCCAAAGTATTAATATTTATGTCACCACATAAAATGATCTCCTTATTTTTTATAGATGTAGAGTCAAGCAGTGCACTCAGTGATTCAAGGAAATTATCTATATGAGCCAGGGACGGAGATCTATAAACAGCTATTACACACAAGGTTCTCGATATCTGCATTTTTAAGCAGTTTGCTCCAGGGAAAACAACTTCCTCAACAGTCACGTGAACATTTTGCTTTACATAGGCAACTACACCATCATTTTGCAAATAGTTATTATTTGTGTTGTAAACTGCGTATCCGGGGATGTTAGGTATATTGGTAAAATTTTTCAGCCAAGCTTCTGTAAAAACAAGTACCTCAGGACGATGCTCAATACTATCCAGCATGGTTATAGTTTCATCAAAGTTTTTGTTTAAACTTCTGACGTTTAAACAAAGTAATGAAAATTTGGAATGTTTTAAAAAGTTTTTGCAAGTTAATGAATCTGTAATGGTTAAATTAGATTCTGTATTATCAATCAAGTCAATGTATTTTCCAAAATCGACATCCATTTTAATGATGAAAATATTTTTCGGTTCCTTTCACTATTAAACTTCTATTATAACCTATTGAGGTCATCTTCGTGTTTGATTTCCCTGATTTTTTTGCCTTCTTCTTCTTTCATTAGAATTGCTCCATTTTTGTACCAAATATACTTATATTTTAATTCTTTTCCCTTTGTTTTAGCTTTCCAAAGTAGTTCCTTATAGTAAGGAGATAATGACTCTCCTAGGAATATCATGTTTTCACGATTAGAAATTATCTTCTTATTTGCTAATAATTTTAATCTGGTTTCTGGGTTTTTCATTTTTAGGATAATTTTTTTTGGATGTCCTGGTCTTCTGTCATATTGCCTCATTGCCGAGGCAATATCTTCTGAATTAATTTTGATATTAGCACTTTCTATCAGTTTTATAGCGGTTATTTTGGGATGTTCTTCAGTCTTTTCCTCAATGCCTGTAATTTCAATACAGTCATTAAGGTTCGACTGTTCCAAGAAAGCCACTCTGGTTTCCAGATGCTTAATAGTTTTATTTTTAATTGCCAAATCATTTTTCAAACGTTCAACTTCTCCTTTAACCTCATTCATGGAGTCTAAGCGGGTAATGATGTCGTCATATTTTTGACAAATAAATTCGGTTGTTTTTTGAAATTCTAACAATTTTTTGTCAATGTTTTCGAGAATTTGGGTTTTTATTTTCTCTAATTTTACATCTATGTAAGACGCAAATTTTGAAAAGCCATCTTCTTCTGTGCTAATGTCTTCAGGTAGTGTATTCATTTTGTTTTTGGATCTTGTGGTTGTGTATAAATTTTCCTGTTGTTGGGAGCCGGTTTTTTTGCTTGAACTCATGGTCACACTAGCAGTAGTTTGTATTGTATATTGGCAGAAATACCTAGTATGCGTAAGTACTGACTGAGCAGTAAAGCGAGCAAGCTGTACGGTCAGTGTAAGAAAGATGGCGACTGTTTTGGCCAATCACAAGAGCTCCACCAACTGTCAAATATATTTCAATTCCACTGTCACTATTTTCCGAAATTAATTATTCGAAATTCACTTGAATAATCTAATTGCAATGTACAAAATTTTTATTACCATTAATGTAGTGGACACTTGGGTGAATCTCGCAGTGTTTCGGATTGTATTGTTTACTAATTATACACAATTATGCGATGTTTCTTACGGATCACTTTTACTGTGTGTTATTTAGTTTTGGTAGGTAGGTTATGATGTAAATATGATGTAAATATGATTGTTTACACTCAAAAAACCAATCCCAACAGTGTAATTGCCCAAATATAGAAAAAGTGTACCAATATACATACCTCGGTCTTACTATAGATGTCAATTTTAACTGGTCAAATCATATTGAAAATGTATGTAATAGATTAAGATCCATATTAGGAAAATTTTACCACCAAAAAAACTTTGTTGATAAAAATATATTATACTGTATATACAACGCATTAGCAGAATCAGTTATAGGATACGGAATAAATAGTTACGGATTAACGTACAAAACGTACTTAAATAAAATAGAACAATTACAAATCCGTTTCCTAAAATTGATATCAGGCAAAAAAAAAAAAGTTCAATTAATTGAAGGCGATTATAAAAAAAATTTCTCCTTGTGTAATGTCCTCTCTATACACAGTAAGGTAGATTATCAATTAACGCTAGATGAATTCTGGAATACAGAATTCAAAAAACCTATAAACCACAACTACCCTACTAGGCATAGAGAAGCACAAATGTTTATTATTAATAAATCTCAAAATGTATACGGTGATAGAACAAAGAGGCATAGAATTCCGAAAATATTTAATGCATTACCTGAAAATATTAAAAATGAGACATCTTATTCAAATATCAAAAAAAAAAATTAAATCATTCTATCTCCGTAGAACATGAAAGCAAATAATATTGTATACAAATACCCAGATCGAATATTGATCAAATACCTGGAAATTACTATCACACACTGTATTCATAAACATTATAATAATTAGTAGTTTATAATAATTAGTATTTTAGATTTTACACAGTTATTACAATGTAAAACATAAAAGTATAATAGTATTAATTAAATAGGACAAATGAGAGATTTCTTACAATCAAACTGATTGATCAGTTTTGTAAGATTTTAAAGATTAGTATTGAATTTAAAAAAAACTGAATAAATATACTAAAAAAATAAAAAATAAATAAATGAATAATTGTGAAATAACACAAATTAATCAAATAAAATTTATTTGCCACGCCGGGATTCGATCCCGCGACCTTCGGAGTGCCAGTCAAGAACCTTACCACTGGACTACGCCGGGCGTCAAAAAAAATTTCAGTGTATCATGTTGTAATCTTCAAATAGTTTAACACCTCTCTCCGCTGTACCATTAACAACACGCAAATTTTTGACGCAGCTTTTGCCTTGAAGGTAATCAACATTATTATTTCAAGTCTCTGGAGGTAATTGCAAGAAAGAGTCTTTGATATCAAGAACTAAGAGCGTTTTCAACGTTTTTTGTGTTGCAAAAGTTTCTAATGTAACCTCTGAGGCAAGCTTAGCAGAATCACTTTGTTCTGAAAGATTCTCGCCATCAGAATTTATTTTTTGAACAATGGCTTGATTCTCAGCATCAGACACAAACAAGGCAAATGCAACTAGTTCATAAGTGACGCTCTAAGACACCCCTAGCTGCTATACTGATTTCCGAATCCATGGCTTCGTACAATTTTAAGCTCTTCCAATGTAGTAAGTCATTTACTGGTGCATATGCTGCCAAAAGCGCTTCGATCCAAACTTTGGTGTAGAGGATAACTAACATATCGAAAATTTGTTTTTCTTCTCTCTTGGTTAGTTTAAGTCTTGTTACGATCAAGCGCACTGGTAACGTATTCTGTAAATATATCACTAGTAGACGGCTCGACTCCACAGGAACTAAAAACACTTTTAATCTTTTTTGGTACAGCCACTACAAAATTATCTTTGGACTTATCCTCTAACATGCTAGCATTATTAGAAGTGCTACTGAAGCTGCACTCAAGTTCTAACTCTTGACTCGACACCATCGAAGATGAAGCATTACTTTTAGCAGCCATTTCTCTCAATTTTTCAGATCTTTGTTTCTGTTTTAGAGAAAGTTCTTGGACCTTTTGTAGTTTCTTGTCGATTGAGATCATAATCATCTTACGTTCTCCTCTTTGATCGATGAGAAACCCTCTGTCTTCCGCAATTTTTATCAAATTCAAAGTGCTTGCATGGGCAATATCAAAAAGTTTGTTTAGTTCTTTTGTAAACAAATACTCTCCTTTTCTTCGTGTTTCAGAATTTCTTCCTATATTTTTCTTCAATAGCAGCCAGTTCTCACGAAATTTAATCAGTTTTTCAATGCAGTGATTTTGTTATCTGGTAGGAATATAGATTTACTCCATACTTCTGTAAGTTCTTGAATAAGTACATTCGCGGAATTTTTCACATTTTTGGATTCCTTTAATATATATATATAAATATATATATATATATATATATATATATATATATATATATATATATATATATATATATATATATATATATATATATATGTTATGATTAAGGTTTTCACGGGTGTAAGATGTAGAACAATTTTCTCGGTTTACCCGCGTAACGTAGTCCTTGACGTCAGGAGTTAAAAAGTCCTTTTAAGGACTACGTTACGCGGGTAAACCGAGAAAATTGTTCTACATATATATATATATATACATATATATATTTTAATAATTTATTTTTATTTTTGATAATATGTTTTACATGGTATTTACATGATAATTTTACATCTCAGGTTTTTTTTACTACCCTTCCATTTAAAGCATTTGCTTGTGTATGGAAGGGGAGTGTACATAAATGTTATTAGTTAGTACTTAAATAATTCATTGTACCTACATATGTATATGTGAGCTGCAGTATTTATTTTGATAATAGTGTGTATTTAAAAAAAGAAAGAATGTTATGGAATACTAAGGATATTTGTAAGATAAATTAAGTGACAGTAGTTTTTTTCTTAAGAATATTTTTAAAATGTCTCTTGATAGAGAGCAGTATTCGGGTTTTATAATTAATACTTCTGATTTCTTCTGGTAGACGATTGAAAAAGTTCTTCCCTGATAAGTGTAATGATGCTGTGCAAAAGACGTATTTAGTTTTGGGCATAGAAAAACATGGTTAAGTCGAGTTCTGTTTTCATTTAAAAATGGATATTTATCTTTTTCTGTTATAATTTGACTTAATGAATTTTTAATATAAAAGGGATTATAATAAATGAGATTGAAAAGGGATTATAATAAATGTGTGTTAGATGGAGGGATTGCGAGTAACATTAAATAAATGAGGTGGTTGTCGCCAGCAGATTTAAGCCTGCCGCTACATGACGACATAACCTCGTTTATTTATTTATTAATGAGTAAGGGAAAGAATGATACATAAGTTTCATCTTCATAACGGGTTTGTATTTGTGGTCTACTAAAATATTCACTAATTTAGTTTTCAGTTGGTGATCGAGAGTTTTCAATAATAACTTGTTTATTAATTATTATTTTTAATTTATAAACTAACGTTTAGACAAGATTTTTATGCATAGCACAAAGGGTAACAATTATTATAAGTAATAATTATCAGCCTGAAACACTCATCAACATTGAAAAATCTTCCGAGAAAAGATACTTGCCGCCAACGGGACTTGAACCCGTGTCCTTTTGATTGCCGGTCAGCTGCTCTTGACCACTGAGCTATGGGGGCTTATCAAATACCCGCCAAATAATTCAATATATGCTAGTATTTCATTCAACAATTACTGTTTATTATATTTTTTCCACCTGAAAATGTGGAAAAAATATAAGATGTGGAAAAAATATAAGATTTTCAATGTTGATGAGTGTTTCAGGCTGATAATTAATAATTATAATAATTGTTACCCTTTGTGCTATGCATAAAAATCTTGTCTAAACGTTAGTTTATAAATTAAAAATAATAATTAATATTTGACAAGTTTAAGTATTTCCCCAATAAATGTAGTCATAATTTGTCTCGACGCCACCTAGCGAGGGATTTAACACTTACAATGTCTCTCTCGCAAAAATAAAGTTGGTTGTTTTCAAGTGGAAAAAATATAATAAGCAGTAATTGTTGAATGAAACACTAGTATATATTGAATTATTTAACTGTAACTTAGTAACTGGTTAAACCACTTGACTCCAATATATTTATAAAAATGTTGGGCTGTAGTGGTATTACAACGCGGTATAGTTATAGAGCCAAGAATACTTGGTCTTTTGCTGTTTGAAATAGATAATGAGTTATCATTGTTGAAACAATCTTTGTGGATTTGTAAAAGTGTAATTTTTTTATAAATATTGTGTAGTGAAAGGACTTTAAATTCTTGAAATAATCTTATGGTGGGGAAGTCATATGGTTTTTTTAGAATTATTTTTATTAATAATTTTTGGATGATTTCTAAAGGCATGAGAGAAGTTTTGAATGCACCACCCCAACCAAGAATTCCATATTGTAATACAGATTGGATCAGTGAGAAATAGATAGTTCTTAATAGATTAAAATTTAAAATGTTTCGTATTCTAAGAAAAATGTACATTAATTTTCTTAATCTTTCTACTGTTGCATTGATTTGTATTTTCCACTTTAAATTGCTATCTATAATTACACCGAGGTATTTTATATTAGATTTAACAGTGAGTACAGAGCAGTCAGGTTTACATAAATTTGTGTTTCTATTGCAATTGTATGAATGTATACTTATCTTTAAATTTTCAGGGAATGCATGTTTATTAATGGTGAACGGTATTACAAAGGTTTTTTCCGTATTAAGTGACAGCAAGTTTGAGTCGAACCATTTTTTTAGGATGTTTAAGTCTAATTCTGCTGTTTTCTGGGTTTCATTCCAAGTTAAACCCTCAGTTAGAATTGCTGTGTCGTCTGCATATGAAATGAGTTTAGATTTGATGTTAAGTTTAAACATATCGTTGACATAAATGATAAAAAGAATTGGCCCCAGTACAGTTCCCTGCGGGATGCCAAAATTCGTGGTCTGAGAATCGCTCATAAGGCCCTTTAATTTAACAAATTGCTCTCTATTAAATAGATAATTTTCGATCCAAGTTATGTAAAGCATTGTCAGTTATACCAATTTTCGTTAGTTTAGAGATAAGGTTAGAGTGCGATATACTGTCAAATGCTTTTCTTAAGTCAACAAATGTTCCAATACTTTTTTTTTTACTATCTAAAGATTTATAAATTTTAGATGTTAAATCAACGATAGCATCTTGAGTGCTCAAATTTTCTCTAAAACCATATTGATGTGCATTTAATATATTATTTTCTTTCACAAATTTAAATATTTGTTTTTTTACAACTTTTTCAAATATTCTTGCAATGTTTGAAGTAAGAGAAATTGGCCTATAGTTACTGCTTAGACAGGGGTCCCCAGATTTAAAAATTGGGGTAATAATAGTTTTTTTGTAATTTAAGGGAAAGTTGCCATTAACAAAACTTGTATTTATGATGTGTGCCAAAGGTTTGCAAAGTGAGTCAGAATTTCTTTTAAGTATTTCTACAGAAATATTGTCATAACCAGGGGAAGAATTTCCTTTTAATTCATTAATAGTATCTTTGATTTCATCAGAGTTAGTTCGTTGAAATTGTGTTAGTGTGTTACAAGGAATGAAAGGTGTTGGTAGATTATAATTATCATTATCTCTGTTTTTTATTTTAATTGCTAATTTTTCACCAACTGACCCAAAATAATTGTTTAAGATATTTGCACATTTCAATGGATCTGTGTTGACATTGTAAATTGTGTTATCAATATCTGAGATTTTATTTATATTTGAATTTTTAGGTTTTTTATTGATCATTTCATTAATAGTTTGCCACACCTTTTTATTGTTGTTACCAGCAATATTGATGTTATCTTTATAGAAATCTTCTTTTGTTTTCCGGATTATGTAACATAATTTATTTCTAAAATTTTTAAAATATTCGCGTAGTTTATTGTTTTCAGGAAACTTTTTTAGCTCTTTATAAATTTTTTCTTTATGCTTAATTGATATGATAATTCCTTGTGTAATCCACGGTTTTAATTTTTTAAATTTAGTCTTTGGAAAGTTTGTTACAATGGAAGAGGAGGATTGGATATGCTTATTCAATGTCAATTCAAAATTCCGTGAACATAAATCAGTATTGTTAGACGATAGTACAGTTTCCCAATTTTCATTTTCAAGATGTTGTTGTAATTTTTCATAATTAATTAGAGGTTTTGGTAAATTATAGCGACAATAATTATTCTTATTTATTTTATCAGTTTTAATAGCTACAATGCATGTATGATGGTCAGTAATATTGTTTTTCCAAATAACAGATTTTATTTTATCTGTTTCATTAGTATTGCACCAAATATGGTCAATACAAGATGGCCTTTGTCCAAAACATTCTCTTGTATATTTTTTTATACATGGTTTGAAATTGAGTTCTGATAAAGTGTTAATATATTCAGTTTTTTCCTTATTACTGTTGTTTTCTAAATCATCAGATATGTCGATATTAATATCTCCTACAATAAGTGCATTATGAAACCGGTTTGTATTTATAAAAGTTTTCAGGTTTTCGGTAAAATTATTAATGCTTGAGCTGTGAGTTCTATATAATGCAATTATATCATAAAAAATATTTTTTATATTGATTTTAATATGTAGACAATTAACAAGTTCGATAAATATTTCATTAACAGAAACATCGTTATAAATACATTTTACAAAAACAACTATTCCACTATTTTGATTAATGTTGTAAGATGTAACAAAGTATTTGTATCCCGGTAAATTATAAGTACTTGAGTTGGGACTAATTCTGGCTTCAGACAAAACAATACAATCAGGTTTAAGGGCCAGCTCATTCAATTCTAGTGTAAAATGATCAAAATTTTTATAGATGCTTCGAATATTTAAGTGAAAGATTGTTAATGATTTAAGAGGGTCTATTTCAGATAGTGAGTTATTACATTCGAAACTGGATAGACAGATATTTTCTGAAACAATGAAAGATGAGTCTATATCTTCAAATAGTGAGTTAGACATGAAAGTATATTAGGTATATATTTAATAGAATATTGACATTGATATTGTTGTGTTTCAATAATTTGTTCCAAAAATTGCGGGGATTTACATGGATTTTTCGCAAATTTATAGCTATCGAAAATTGTTTGATAAACTGACCCATAATAATTGTATTCGATAGTATTAAAAATAACTTACAACAATAACGATGCGCTCGGATTACACTCACTTTTGCGAAATTAGTATAAATTGTATAGATTTGGTGTATATTATACCGGTGTAATAAAACTAACCCTTTGCGGGCGAGTTTATCAAAGTATTTCTTTAAAGTATTGTTTTTGTTTTCGTTTGAATTGTAAATAATACTATACATCATTAATCGTAGTCAATGCGATCTCTCGCAATTTTCAGCATCTTGTTTCGATAGTTGCACAAAGTACTGTTGGCCGTGTGGTCTGTAGGGTTTTTTTCTCCATATTTAGTGTTTTGTCTGATGCAGTTTACACACGCTGGGGTTGTATTTTCTCTTTCCGGGCATTTTGAAAGGATGTGGTCGCCTGCGCAGTGTGGGCAAATTGGAGGGTTGGTTCGGTGTAGACATCTTTTAGCCGTATGCATAAACATACAGCAATGAAAACATTGCGTCAGAACCAATTGTTACAACTTGTTTATTATTGTTGTCATGTTTTCAATGAATAACTAATTGCACTGAAACGTCCTTTCTAGGCGGTGCTCTGTGTTGATCTGCCAAGTGAGCCGCCGCTGAGTGCAAGGCTCGATCTAAATTGAATATCTTCGTAACCGTTCAGGATAATACTACTAGCGACTTCTGTTGAGAGGCATCGTTTCTGCCTACCCTTTTTTTAACATTAGCTCCACACAGGAGACCCTGAGGAAAATAATTTCCCTAGGGGCCTATGCCATCTTTGAGGATGCTGTTTGGAGGTTCTTTTTAGAGAAACAAAGAAGATGAAGTTCTGGGAAAGAAAAAAGTGTGAGAGGTGGGTAGGAATCTATCTATCTATCAAATCTATCTATGTGTCTAGAAGTGACGGACGTATGGATTCATCCCTTCCATTGCTGTGCAAGGCGATGGGTCGAGAGAGTCCGGGTAGAGAGGTCTACGTCTCCATCAAACAATATCATCTGGCAATGGCAATCATGTGAGCAAAATCATCAGCCGCCAAGGCCTAGACAAATCCATAAACCCAGGCAACCCTGCTAAGTCATTAAACGTAGCGAACCACTTGGGGTGACCTAAGGCATGGGTGTTGGTTATCCAATAAATGGTTCCCGATGCCGCGGTACCTATCCCCACTCCCAAAATTGACACTCCAGTATTATTTAACCCATTTGACTCAGAATTTACTGGTGATTTGGAAATACTCCAAGATTACAGACATATTTAGTGTCCTTAGAGTTGTTTTAATGTTAGACAATTACTTAGAAGCTTGAAATAAGTCTTCTTGTGATCTTTTTTTTACATGAGTTCCACGCTGGAGGCCCTGAGGAAAATAATTTCCCTCAGGGCCTGTCATCTTTGGGGATGCTGTGTGGAGTGTTTTCTTTTAAGGAAAGGAAGGAGAGGAGAGTTCTGGGAAGGAAAAGGGTTTAAGGGGTGGGTAGGATTCTGAGGTTCAGTATGTCCTGGTCATCCGCCTCCAAGATCTAGACAAACCTAACTCCATGAACCCGGGCACTCCTGCTAAATCACCGAACATAGCGGACCACTTGGGGTGACCTATGGCAGAGGTGTTGGTTATGGAGCGGCGGTACCCATTCCCGTCTCCCAAATTGTAAATCTATGTTTACCCCTAAACACAACTTGTGCCTTGTGTATGACAAAATCAAAATGTGCATGGTAGCTTATAACGCGAACTTGCGCTAATTTCCCCATTCGATCATTTGCGAAGAAACTGGCTAAGATTCTTTTTCGGAGGGTTAATACTGATAGAAGTTATAACCCTCCATCATTAACATGAAACTCGCAAGGCCAATAGAACAACATCACTGTCCTCCATAATGGCCATTTATTAAATTAATTTATTTCCACGTAATTCCGTGACCGGCTTCCCTTTACCTCCTCCAGTGGATGCTCCCTCCCAGAGATAAACTTCGTGACCCTTCCCGTAGAATCACAGTCATCCGACCCTAATTCTGTCAGACCGGAGAATTCATTCAAATAAATAAAAGGCGTGAAATACGGTCAGTAAACTAGGCTCAACTGGAGGCGTAACATGAATCACGTGAATAACATAAATAAACCGTTTTTTCATCACTCACCCTTTAAAGCCTTAACCTCTACCATGACGCATACTAACCTAAGTATGATATTGCTTCAAAGCTTTCCTAATACGATTACTAATGTTTGATGAAATCTGTTATTATAACAATAGTCGTTAATATTTACTAGAAAATCATTCCTTCATATATTTTAGGAAAACCACATTTATTCTTACAGATGAAATTAAAAGTTAATTTCTGGTATCAGTAATCATAAAGGAATTTGTTTTTTCCATCATGTGTATGTAATTGTAAATTGGTAACTAAAGAGGATTCTAGTACGTGAGGACCGAAAAAGATGGTCTGGTGATAGCATTGTCCATTATTTGTTTGGGAATGGAATATTAAAAGGGAAATAATTGATTTAAAATATTAATGGGAAAAGCCTTACAATGGAAAATTTTTCGAAGCTTTTCGTTTTGAAAACATGTATTTTCATTTAGTTTTTAGAAAGTTATACCCGATATAAGCTTTTAGAATATATTTTATGTGTTATAATCTTAATTATTAGGTCACTCAACAAATTACATCTAATTATTAGTTAGCTATTAATTAATAAACTTTTATTTTAAGCTTTTTAAGAGAAAAATTTTTGATTAACTATTCTCAAGTGATTTAAAATATGATGCTAAACCTTTGACTAAATGTACCAAATTAAACCAAAATAAAACACCGTGAAAACTTTCACAAACTTGTGATAATGTTAAATTAAACGATACGGACAGGCAAAACTTTGATTGAATTTGGATCACTGAAGAAAATGACGTGACCAATGTGATATTTGAGGCAAAACTGAACTTATATCGTGCTTAGATTGAGCGATTAGTTTCATATAAATGGGTGTTTTTATCGTGCCTTCTAATGCCCTGTCGTGTCACGTGACTATTAGCCTGTCATTACCATCTATCAAACTGACAGCTGTCATTGGCATTCGCGCTAAGAGGAACTGCCTGCTCTACCGCTCTACTTAAAATTTTGGTAAAATGCTTAAAATACATATATTTTTGAGAGTCTCTAAAAGTGTTAGCATTGTGTGGAAATATATCGAAGAAAATTTGGATATTTTTTGATGAAATGATCGACACTTCAAATGATGCGATATTTCCTGTAGAGGTATGGATTTATTTAGACACTATCCTATTGCTCGATATATGTACATCTTGACTCGTTATCCAATATATTCATTAGTGTTATTGACACTTCTAATGATGCGATATTTCCTGTAGAGGTATGGATTTATTTAGACACTATCCTATTGCTCGATATATGTACATCTTGACTCGTTATCCGTTATATTCATTAGTGTTATTGACACTTCTAATGATGCGATATTACCTGTAGAGGTATGGATTTATTTAGACACTATCCTATTGCTCGATATATGTACATCTTGACTCGTTATCCAATATATTCATTAGTGTTATTGACACTTCTAATGATGCGATATTTCCTGTAGAGGTATGGATTTATTTAGACACTATCCTATTGCTCGATATATGTACATCTTGACTCGTTATCCAATATATTCATTAGTGTTATTGACACTTCTAATGATGCGATATTTCCTGTAGAGGTATGGATTTATTTAGACACTATCCTATTGCTCGATATATGTACATCTTGACTCGTTATCCGATATATTCATTAGTGTTATTGACACTTCTAATGATGCGATATTACCTGTAGAGGTATGG
This sequence comes from Limnephilus rhombicus, assembly GCA_929108145.2. Classification (NCBI taxonomy): domain Eukaryota; kingdom Metazoa; phylum Arthropoda; class Insecta; order Trichoptera; family Limnephilidae; genus Limnephilus; species Limnephilus rhombicus. The sequence goes on along the minus strand of OV815298.1, from coordinate 30,452,725 downwards.
ATTTATTTAGACACTATCCTATTGCTCGATATATGTACATCTTGACTCGTTATCCAATATATTCATTAGTGTTATTGACACTTCTAATGATGCGATATTTCCTGTAGAGGTATGGATTTATTTAGACACTATCCTATTGCTCGATATATGTACATCTTGACTCGTTATCCGATATATTCATTAGTGTTATTGACACTTCTAATGATGCGATATTTCCTGTAGAGGTATGGATTTATTTAGACACTATCCTATTGCTCGATATATGTACATCTTGACTCGTTATCCGATATATTCATTAGTGTTATTGACACTTCTAATGATGCGATATTTCCTGTAGAGGTATGGATTTATTTAGACACTATCCTATTGCTCGATATATGTACATCTTGACTCGTTATCCGATATATTCATTAGTGTTATTGACACTTCTAATGATGCGATATTTCCTGTAGAGGTATGGATTTATTTAGACACTATCCTATTGCTCGATATATGTACATCTTGACTCGTTATCCGATATATTCATTAGTGGTATTGAAGCCTCGTTGAAGCCTCATTAAGTGAAATTCGCTTTAAATTCAACTTTTAGTCAGCGATCCGTCGTACGAAGTGTAGGTAGCTCGATCCAAAGATCGCGGGTTCAATGCCGGCGGGCGCAAGTAAATTTTATTTGATTGATATGAGTTCTTAAAATTTTATTACTAAAAAGAAAGATATATTTGCGGCATGTTCCCGAGTGGAATACACTCTCAGTATCGCCCTGGTATAAGACCACCATTCAGAATTAAAACGTTACTTGAAATGACGTTAGCCATGTTTGGTGACTAAATCTGAATAGCCAGGTACTCTTCCTCTCTCAATCTCCTTCCCTTCCCCATATACCTACCTACAGTCTCACAGCTTACCCCAATTGGGGATGCCATACTCTCACCGTCTCCTGGGGGTTGGGAGCAGTTGGGTCTCTTGTGCTGTATTCCCATTTTTTTATTATATTTCCTTAATTCATTGAATTGTTTGTTTTTTTTTACATGAGCTCCACACAGGTGGCGCTGAGGAAAATAATTTTCCTCAGGGCCTATGTCATCTTTGGGGATGCTGTGTGGAGAGTTTTTTTAGGAAAAGGAAGGAGAGGAGAGTTCTGGTAAGGAAAAGGGTTTAAGGGGTGGGTAGGAATCTGGGGTTCAGTGTGTCTTGGTCATCCGCCTCCAAGACCTAGACAAACCTCACCCCACATGTTACATGAATTGAGGATTTTTCGACCAAATAATTGAAGTTTTTTCGAAGAAACTAGGCACATGTGTTGTGGTGGTCAATTTTTCATATAGTAAGTACATTAACATAAAAAAAAAAATTTTCGTCTTGGTATAATGTGAACAACTCAAGCGTTCGCGTTAATAATTCCTGGATTTCTGAGCGTCCGATTTGGAAATTTCCCGTCCTCAAAAAAAATAAAAAAATCATTCTTCAGAATTTTAACATGGATACAAATAAACTGCTTGTAGTGTTAGAGGGCCATTGAATGCACCTATATTTAACAGCTTATCCCATATTCTTATGATGCATACAAAATATTATTAAATTCTAGTGTTTGTATGTCTTGTTGTTCCAGGTAAGGCCCCGCCAGAATTATTTCCCTCTGAGGCTGTGGGACATTCGATACTTCGGTAAAGTATGCTTTCAAAAATCTTTATAGGATCTTTTCTAAAATCCATGACTGATTTCTGCAAAGATTCCCTTTCTCTTGATTAAAACGCAAAGTTTCCGTCGCTTCGTGTAAAACAAACATAATAATAACCCACTAAAGCTTTTCAAGATACCATGCACAGGAAAACTATCTCCGTATCGGGTGGCGCTACTAAACACTGCTGCAGTTTGACTCGGTACCACCTGTCTCCACCCTTCCTGTCTCCCTTTAATCTCTGACGATCCTCTCACCAGTGTGTCTAATCATCCCGTCTAGTCTAAGACAGATGATAGTAGTTGCCTTATATTCAAAGAGAAGGACAGGGAGAATATACTCTTTCCACTTCCAGCCACTCATTTAGTAATGTATCGCGTTCCAGGCATCGGGAATATACCAAATAATGAAATGCTTGCTTCATCGAATTATTGTGTCAACGAAAAATCACTGTTTGATTTGATTTACATGTTCATTTGTTTACATCTTCATTCAAAGGATCATCTGTGTTCTAGTTAGAGTATGCTGAGAGATCCCTGTGATACCGGTATACTTCAGGATTTACTAACCTTGACTATTATAAATGGTTCCATGACAGTTTAGACGCCACCCGTGGTCCCGAGGTAAGACTCTCGACTCACAATCCGAAGATCACGGGTTCGAAACCGGCCGCGGCGGGCGCAAATAAACTTTATTTGATTAATTTGTGGTGTTTCACAATTAATTAATTAAATATAATATATAGTATATTTGCGGCACGTTCCAGAGTGGAAGATTCTTTCAGTGTATAAGACCACCATTCAGAATTGAAACGTTGCTTGAAATGGCTTTAGTGACCAAATCTGAATAGCCAGGTACTTCCCCACCATCGTCTTCCCCATCTCATTCCCCTCCCCACTACCTTCAGCCTCACGACATACCCCAATTAGGGATGCCATAGTCTCGCTGCCTCCAGGCGGGAGCAGTTGGGGACAGTTGGACTACGGCATGCTTGTATGCAACGTGTAGCAAGTTTAAGGATTTTACGGTATACCTACTTGCACAAAATACAAACTAAGTGTCCCCGCAGGGGTGTGCAGTGTGCAGAGAGAATGTAGCGTCCAATAACGCAACTATAAAACATATCTTCATTCAAATTCATCAAGGAAAAAACTACTTGTCTATTGTAGGTACACATATAGCTGCGTGTAAATACAAAAAATCGACACATATTTTATATTTTAGGTATTTTTGAAGTCGACTTTAGGTTTGAAAATAATGAAAATTGCATAACAAATAATTATATCATGATAATTGTTACGTTACGAAGTGACAATGTTTACCCTAGCCCACTGTTTCCACATTTTACGCTAGAATAGCTCGTAGTTCTTAAAACTCCCCCGCACCGCGCTGAGCTCGACGGGCAATCCTGCGTGCCGACCAACGCCCGCGGGCACTCCTCCGCTGCCCTCGGGCGCCGCAACAGTGTCCCGAGTAATTGCGCTAACGCGCTCTCGAGAACCTAAAACTCGTGATGTATTTATAATGTGAATTGTGCACGAGAAGGCTCCCGCCTACCAGTAGCCTGTCTGCTGACTACCGCATTTCCTGCTGCTGTGAGTAAAATGTACCCTAGCCCTCTTTTGTGTGCCTCGTCCCGCTCTTAAATTCGCTAACACGTGTGGAGAGTTGAGAGAACAGTTCCCCGTTATGTTAGAATTCTAGTGCTAGCAAATGCCCTTGTATAGTGTGCCGATGCTGCAATTGTAAAACCCTGTCTCCTTCTAAATGAATAAACCCTTTACGTGCAATACTGTGTTCTGATTGAGGAAAGAGACCCCGGAGATTGTGAGGAAAGGAGGAGGAGGAATTCACAAGCGAACCACAAGCACTCGCCCTGGTTTTGAGAGAACCTTGCTTGCGCCGGCTTTCCTGAGCTAGTTTTGTTGGCCTATTAATTGCATGTCCTTTCCAGGTTTGGTTTAGCAAATGGCCGTAGTAAGCGGCAATGCTAACACTGGCGTCCCACGTTGGGCGCCAGTGTTAGCATTGCCGCTTTGACAGGGTTTTACATTTGCCAGCATCGGCACACTATACAAGGGCATTTGCTAGCACTAGAACTCTAACATAACGGGGAACTGTTCTCTCAACTCTCCACACGTGTTAGCGAATTTAAGAGCGGGACGAGGCACACAAAAGAGGGCTAGGGTACATTTTACTCACAGCAGCAGGAAATGCGGTAGTCAGCAGACAGGCTACTGGTAGGCAGGAGCCTTCTCGTGCACAATTCACATTATAAATACATCACGAGTTTAGGTTCTCGAGAGCGCCTTAGCGCTATTACTCGGGACACTGTTGTTGCGCCTGGGGCAAGCGGAGGAATGCCGCGGGCGTTGGTCGGCACGCAGGATTGCCCGTCGAGCTCAGCGCGGTGCGGGGGAATTTTAGGAACTACGAGCTATTCTAGCGTAAAATGTGGAAACAGTGGGCTAGGGTAAACATTGTCACTTCGTAACGTAACATAATGTATGTCTATTTTCAAAATTAGTTCTGTCAAAACCCTGAAGAAGTCAGCTTTGCTGATGAAACATGTCGGTTTTTGTAAATAATTAAGTTTATTTTTATTTTTTAACTTTCTGAGTAAAACCTCAAATTGAAATATTTAAATAAATGAAGATAAAATAAGCGAAACTCAATCGAAAATCTGGAAACAGAAAAAATCAGAAAAACATATTGACACCTCTGCGACTCGAACCCAGGACCTCTTGCTTTCCGGTTAGCGCGTTTGCCCGGAAAGCAAGAGGTCCTGGGTTCGAGTCCCAGAGGTGTCAATATGTTTTTCTGATTTTTTCTGTTTCCAGATTTTCGATTGAGTTTCGCTTATTTTATCTTCATTTATTTAAATAATTAAGTTATCTATTATTTTGAATTTAAAATGTTACCACAAAATAATTTTGCACTATTAGAAGAAGTGATAATTATTATATTGGTAGGCTAACCATCAACCATCGGGGGGTTAGCTATCGGGTCACCATAATAAATCATGTGCAATAAACGGATCGAAATTGACATACTTACATTTTAAAAACGCCACCTAAAAGATATAATAACATTGAAGCGTTTTATGAAGTCCTCGCTGGGACTTGACATCCTTTCTTTTGTTAACAGCTCTACATTCCACTAACATTTTGCGATTTTATTTTACTCATTAAACCATCATAAATTAAAACCATAAACATAATAGAAACATCATTAAAGAAAACATTTCCAGACCTCCCGATGGCATAATGGGTAGACAAATTATATTTCACAAAATGAGTCTTAACTTAAAAGGTCTGAGGACCTCCTCCTTAGTAGCACACTAAAGCGTTGTTTTAAAATATACTCGTAAAACGCCTTTTCCAAATGGAATCTTTGGTCGTCAATTTACGATGGTAATACGTCGCAAAGTCACCGCGGTATGCACAGCCTGAAAATTATACGTAATTCATTTTTAATTTTGCTTTCATTTGGTTATTATTGGGCCTACATCAAATTTAGGGATGCTATTTGTAGGGCATTTTTAGGGTTAGGAATCAGGGGGTCAATGTGTCCAATGGGTGACAGACGTATGAATCCATACTTTCCACTGCGTTGTAAGACAATGTTCTGAGAGAGTCCTGCTGTAGAGTTCACAAGATTTCCCACAACCAGTCTCTTCCAATCCGACTTACCACGTAGTGGGTGGACAAGCGCATCCGTCGCTAAGACCTCGACAAACTTAACAACATTAAACTTGGATCCCCTGATATGTCACCGAACTTAATGAACCACCTGGGGTGACCAATGGCAGGAGTGTTGGTTGTAAGTATGATTACCTTTATATTTTAGAGGCCGTTTGTGTTAAAAGTTAAATGACTAATTACCTTCTTATATTTTGCCTGAAAACATTTTTATGAGGAACAATAGAATGTACTAATAAAGTGAACATATCGGTTTTTTGTAAAAATTCATTAGGATATTAAAAAATGTAATTTTTCTGTTTGTACGAGTTTCCTTCCAATTTGGCTAATTGAGTTTTACGCCCATTTCATTCGGTTTAAAACTGAATTTAAAAGGTTTTTGTGAAAGGAAGGTACCGTATTAATATTTTTAGAAAATACTAAAATTTACCTCCCATTCACGTTAAAAAAACTGTTGGCCTAATATTTTGTGGTTGGACCGTTCACAATCTAGACCTTCATCACTGTGCGCTGGTAGGACAATAAAGGAATGAGACTGAAAGGCGTGCTATGCTATTCAATAAGAAATAATTTCACGACCTTTCAAATTAAATTCATATTGTTGGATTTTTTTCAACCCTTCGCACCCTATTGTAATCCTTGGGCCATAACAGGTAGGCGCTGTGATCAACAAGCCTTTTCTAGAATTATCACATTAATGTTACAAAAGGTAACAAATGGAGTATAATAGTTTTATTGTGCAACAGAGGGACAAGGGAATTAATTTGTAAGTAGTTTGAGCGTTGAGCTTTGCTTAGTGAGTTTTTATATCGGTTCGGAAATGCGAATGACGACTTTCTTGCTGATAGTAAAGGAAATGACGAATTTCATTTGAAACGGCGAATTTAAAATTATAAATTTAACTTAATTTTATTTAATATAAATTTAAAAACTCGCAAGTGATCATCACTTGGTTGAGTTTTCGGTGGCTTTACTTTAATATTAGATCCACACAGGAGACCATGAGGAAAATAATTTCCCTCAGGGCCTATGTCATCTTAGGGGAAACTGTGGGGTGGGTCTTTTTAAGGAAAGGAAGGATATGAAGTTATGGGAAGGAAAAGGATATGAGGGGTGGGTAGGAATCTGGGGTCAGTTTATCCGGGAGTGCAGAGCGATGGGTCGAGAGAGTCCAACTGGAAAGGTCAAAAGGCCTTCATCAACCAGTCTCTCTCGATCCGGCCCGCCACACAGCAGGGGGACAGACGCATCCACCGCCAAGACCCGGACAAACCTCACCCCACGAGCCCGGGCACCTCCCGACGTTCTTCTACACCATCTCCTTCCCCTGCCCACTTACCTTCAGCCTCACGACATACCCCAGTAGGGGAGGCTGTTGGGAGCAGTTGGGACTCTTGAGCTGTACAACATTAAAAAAAACTACATCTTAAAGTGGTACGGTTTAATCTCTTCCTTCCCGTTCGGAACGTGGAGTGATGTTATGAATATTTTTCTAATCTTCCTACTTCCTCCTCATTCTAATTTACCTACTTGACTACAATTAAGACAGCTCTGCTGAGAACATGGTAACTTTCCTGGATGTAAATTACTTAACAAGGCATTATGAACTATTCCCTGTGGAGGGTAGCCCAGCTTCCTGAGATTACCTTTTAATAGACTGAAAAGGCTTTTAATATCTAATTATGGAAGTTATTTCTCAGGGAACTAGGTATAAGAAAAACAGTTTCGTAATTTAGGAAATTTGAAAGGAATAACACATTGTGTATTGGTAAGGATGTAATAGTACGAGTATGTTTTAGAATTCCATTACTCTCTCTATGGTGAGTATTTTATATAGTCATTCTTCTTCTTCTTTGTGTGCCCATCAGGTCCCCCCGACGTTGGCGATCACTCTTGAAGATGTCTCTCTGTCTTGCGCTGCCCGGAATAGCTCCTCCAAACTTCTAATGCCGGTCGACTCTCGTACTTTTCGCAGCCAAGGCATTAGTCTCCTTCTTGGGTAACTCTCTACCTCCTATAAAGCCATTACCACCGGTAATGTATGGCCTGTTATTAAATTATGTAGGGTCATATTAATCTCAGTAAGTTTATTACTTGCTAAGTATTGGATGTAGTGTCCGACCGAACTTTCGAGTTCGGTTTCGGTTTCGGCCTAGTTTCGGCCAAAAAACGAGTTTCAGCTTAGTTTCGGTTTCGGCCGCCATCCAGCCGAAACTAAGGCCGAAACCGAAACTTTGGGAGGTTTCGTTCTGCGGTCGGACATTTACGGTGCACTGAACTGCGAGCCACGAAGTGTCATTTTGCTGCGTCCACGCTCATAGTCGTGTCAGGACTTGATTCATTTGTTTGCGTTCGCTCCGCGAACTTTGAGGTAGTTTGGTTTATTTATTGTGAAATTGGAGGAGTTTATACCTAACATTATTTCGAAATAGGTAAGTTTTATTCCGCTATTGAAATGATATGATAGGCCCTGAGGAAAATAATTTCCCTGTGGACCTATATCATCTTTGGGGATGCTGTGTGGATGGTTTTTTTAGGGAAAAGAAGGAGAGGAGAGTTCTGGGAAGGAAAAGGGGTGGGTAGGAATCTGGGGTTTAGTGTGTCCTGGTCATCCACCTTCAAGACCTAGACAAACCTCATCCCATGAACCCGGGCACCCCTGCCAAATCACCAAACGTAGCGAACCACTTGGGGTGACCTATGGCTGAGGTGTTGGTTATCCAATAATGTTTCCCGGGTCGGCGGTACCCACTCCCGCCTCCCAAATTATTTTGTTTTTAAGATGAAAGATTATTTTGTTTTCTACCTTTTATTTTGTTATTTGTTAATAATGTTCAAATAGGTAATACCGACTATTTTTTCAATATTATTTACGAAGCGATTTACCATTACGATTTCAAAAAGCATAAATAAATTATTTGAAGTAAGGAGTGATAATTATGTTATGTTTATTTTCAATTCAAATATCAGAGACTGAATGATTAAAATGTGATTTAAAAATAAAGGCTGATTGATTAAGATTGGCTATTTTTTTCCACGAAAACATGACCTTATATGAAAGTTTCGGTTTCGGTTTCGGCCGTAAAATCTAGTTTCGGTCGGGCACTAATTGGATGCAATTTCTATTTGATCGGAAAATATTATTAAAGGTGAGATAATTTATTGATGTTGATGAGAAAAGTTAGGGAAAGGGGACCCTTGACCGTTTTCAAATGAAATTATTTTAATTCTAGTGACAATAAAATACATAAAAAATTCTTTATACGGGCGACCTCTCTTCAAAAATATCCCGCGTTTGACCAGGTCACTTTTCTCCAGCTTTCTACACTAATTCCAAGTATAAAAAAATGAATTAACAACGAGGACAAATGTAAAGAATTCAAAATAAATGGGATGCATACTTTATAATGTAAAATGTTTGTATGACTACTAGAAATTTTAATACTCAGGGAATCAGGGAACATGAACTCTGTTTACGAAATAATGACTATTCCTAGTTTGCGTATCATTTTGTAGAGACTTATTATAACTTCATTAAAGAAAAAAAATTAAGTTTAAACATTTAAAAGTTAACACTTACATTTTAATTTGTGCGCCGTAGAAAACTTAGAAATAAAAGAAAAAAATAAGGAAAAAAATAATTTTCTTAAAAAAAAATACACCATATAAGTCAGGTTTGTTGGCCACGTTTCCTTATTATTTTGACTCCCCCTCCCAAATCAACACTCCCACTACCTTCACCTAAAAACTAATCATTTGTGTACTTGTATAATTTTAAAGTTAGTTTTAAGAACGCTAGTGAATGACATAGATGTGTCAAAACCGGTAGCAAATAAATAAAATTAAGTAACAAATGTACATGTGAAATAAAACTCTTGAATGAATGAAATTTTATTTTCACTTTACTCTAACACGTCTCTTATTCCGTCATCTTACAAAGTCGCTTCTCCTCCCAGTCTTGTAAATGAGCGCATTCAGTAAGGAAATCCCCCACTAGAGTTGAAAGAACGGTAATGCCTTAATGTCCAATTTAATATTCCTATTTCCTATCAAATAAAAATACCACGAGTTCTGCTCCTCTTTCATTTCTTTGTTACCCTTTATTTATTTATTTGTTTATCAAGACATACACAGTACATTATAATACAGATTATAAAGTATGTTAAATTAAATTATTACATGGTTATGTACCTATTACGTAAGTCCATAGAATGTCATTTGATAATTACGCCTGAGATATGAACCATTATTGAATGAATGAAGTAATAATAATAAAAAGGAAGAAAAGAGGGGGGGGAGATAAGGAGACATTTTAAAATCAGGAATTATATGCTCACTAATTGTAATTGACTGATTAAAGTTTAATGAAAAGTTAAGTGTAAGTAATTTTAAAACAATTATATCACGCCAAGAAATTTAATAAATTAGTTTTGTATGTTTGCAAGGAATCATGAAAAATGTCTAAGTGTAGTAATTTTTCATAGTGGTTATAAGTTCTGATTGCGCGAGTAATTGGTGAGTTACTCGCTGCATTAGTGTTATTGGATTCTATATGAAAAAGAGAAGTGTGCCTGGTACGCCTCATTGGGACATTTAAACCAATAGTGGATAGCAATTCAGGACTATCTATTTTATTATTTAGCAGGTTATACAGAAACAGCAGATCTGATAATGTGCGTCTTTTTTGTAAACTTAACATGTTATTTGTAGTTTTGTTGTATTTCTTGAATAAATACTTAGAGAATTTATTCTGTATACTTTCTACTATATCTATGTACACCTTATATTGAGGATTCCATACCGGGGACGCATACTCCAGTGGACTTCTGACCAATGAACAAAACAACATTTCAAGAGTCTTAGCACTTTTGAAAACTTTACATATTCTTAATAGGAAACCTAGCATCTTGTAGGATTTTGATATTATGTGTTCGATATGCTTATCAAAAATTAATTTGTTGTCTAAATAAACACCTAGATCTTTACATGTAGACGTAGATTGTAAAGGTTTATTATTCAAGTTGTAAGAATAGACGATTTTATTTTTATTTCTAGTAAATGTAATTGAGTGACACTTAGAAATGTTTAAGGAGAGTAAATTTGATTCACAATACGCGCACAAATGATCAAGATCGCTTTGTAATTCTATACAATCAGATAAAGACTGTACAGGTTTAAAAATTTTCATATCATCCGCATATAACACAAAGTAACTATTTTGAAAGCATACATAGATGTCATTTATGTAAATATTAAATAAGAGTGGTCCGAGATGCGACCCCCTGGGGCACACCCGAGACGATTTCCGTTAAACAGGATGCGAAACCGTTGACAACCGTGATTTGGTGCCGATTACTGACATATGATGCGATCCATCTATAGAGATCACCGTGAATTCCTAGACTAAATAACTTCTGTAAAAGAATATAGTGATTAACACGGTCGAATGCTTTGGAATAATCAGTATAGATGGCATCTACCTGGCATCGCATATCCATTTGAGCATGAAGAAAATTTATAAAAGACACAAGATTCGAGGTTGTGGAGCGATTTCTCATAAAGCCATGTTGATTAGTTAAGAATGAAGGTGAGATGGTAGAATATAATTGATCGTAAACAATTTTTTCCAAAACTTTACTTAGAATGGGTAATTTGGATATAGGTCGATAGTTGGAGACATCATTTTTACTACCATTTTTAAAGATTGGGGTAATCAAGGCTGTTTTCCACTTGTCGGGAAATGTTCCTTCAGATAGCGATAGTTTGAAAATGGCAAAAATGGGGGGTGTCAGTTGTTTACTACAATAATTTATAAAGATTCCTGGAAGTTGGTCATTCCCCGGTCCCTTTTTGATATCGATGGACTTAAGGTATTTGAAAGTTATGTCTTCATTGATCTCGATTGAGCTAATAACGCCATTTGAATTTAAACAGTCACTGGCATTGCTTGTATGAGCAGGTTGAACATTCGAAAATACAGAACTGAAATACTCGGAAAATAAATTGGCTACTCCTTTACTGTCATTAGCAGTTTTTTCACCATAAATCATATGATCGGGGATGGTAGGAGATTTTCTTTGAGAATTGACATAGGACCATATTTTTCTAACATTATGCTGTATGCCGGATTCTATCGTAGAAATGTAGGTTTTGTAAGCCGCTGAAGCGACCGTTTTTTGTCTTTTGCGAAGCTTTTTTTAGTCATTCTATTCAAAGTTTTCTTCTTACTTCTGCTTATTCAACTATTCAACTATGTACATAACTCCCTGCCCGTTTTATATTATTAATTGGCGTCCATCTTAAAACTTTTTACACGAACCGAAGCATATTTGTAGATCTCTACTATTTTTGTTCGACAATCTTTACACTTGGTTTAGCACGATAAAATTGATAACTTAACAATATCGGATCAATGGGCTCAACTTTCGACAATTTTATATCAATATCTGTCCCACAGTTGCGCTTCCGACAGCCGAACCGATGTTGAAAGGGAACAAATAAGAAATCGTTAACCGATGGCAACATTGGTGGATTTGTCTATGAGTTTATATTAATGTCACGAACATTGAACATGAACGGCAAAACGCTACGTAAAACTTTAAAATACTAACAAATACGCCAATCAGAATTGAAACACTAACTTTGACACACGTTGGCACTTCGCATGTACTTTCTGTGAGGTCTTTAGTCATATTTGAATCAAGATCGGACGGAGTAAATTGATCGCGTCTTAGACCAATTAATTAAGTCCATTTTTTTTTTTTTCAATTCTTAGAGCTTCGTTAGTTCAGCTCCAATCATTAATAAACCGCTTATTTCCCATAACGAGCGAAGTTATTTCGCAAATAACGCCAGCTGACGAATGACGAATTTAGTCGATAGCGTATAAACATGGGTTTTATCGATCGACCGTGCTATACCTCGCTTTTGATGTTTCTCCGTGAAATATGAACAGTTTGCTTCAGTTCATACAATACTTGCAATAAGAATCCTTTGTGATATAGTTTCAGTTTAGAATTTTATAAACTTAGTTCCACAAGAACACGCACTAAATGCTAAGTTTTCCACGTAATCTTTCTTACATTATCCATCCCTTGTATTGTGACCAGGGTTGCCAGGTATTCGGTATTTTAGCACCGTGTTCGGTATTTTTTTCTGATTTGACTACTTAATAATAATAATAATAATATTTGGATGATTTATATAGCGCCGTTTTTGTGAAAAATCACCTCAAGGGCGCTGTACAAACTTATAATACATTTCTAAAATCTAAAAAAATTCAAGCTAGGCAAACAATTATAAACAACTTATGGCTAAAAATTGCATACATCGGTTCATTGATCACCGATACGAAAATATGTGTACAATATTTTGACCAATGAACGCGATGTACTTACATTGTTTCAAAGTCCGACGACGTTTTGATTTGCCAAGGTACCACCGAAATGTAGGGAAATTCTCCTCGAAAAATTTTTTGCTCACTGTTCGGTATATATTTGGAAAAAACCTGGCAACCCTGATTGTGACTATAGCATGCAAAAAGCGGTATTTGGCGGGGAACATAGTTTCGCATATTTCTGTCGATATCACGTACAGATATAATTTTCTACTGCGAAAGTTAAATTAACATGTAAGTTGTTAGGATTGACGGCTCAATCTATTATGTTCGAAGGGGTTGGTAAATAATACGTTAACATCCGATAGGTTTACTAAACCTTGTGGAAAGGTACGAGAGGTAGTTTGAATGTTGCTAACAGTGTGACTCCTGGAAACGTGAAATAGGTTTATTCGTAAAAATAATGTTATTTCCTCAACTGTGCAAGTACCTACTGAGCATTGAACAAGTGCCTTCAAGTTTCTCCGTTGAAGTAGTCATTAGGAGTTACTCAATGTAGAATCTTGGTATTAGTCACTTGTTTAATATGTACTTGAACAAATGCGAGATCATTATTAGGAACCAAAAAGCTTTTTATGTTTTTGAACACATTTCCTTTCAGGGTGCATTAAATTCCCTAAATGTAAAAAAAAGTCTCAAGTAACCTACCCCAGAAAAAAACAAGATACACATCGATAGAAAATGTTGATTCTCAGAATTTCAATTTCCGTGTGAGTGAGTTTTTCCAGTGAAATGGACTTTGGAATGTTTTATTTTGCACAAATTTCAAACGAAGAGCTGCCATATTTATGTTTGCATTCATTTCACGGAAAGCTGTTAAGAAAAAAAATCAGTATGGCATTGATGGAATGTTAACATCTATGTTTGTGTTGTAGAATTTCGAGTTTTTCGTCAACGTATATTCTTAATATTATGCATTTACAGAGTCGGTAGCCTAAATCAGAGAGATTAATAATAATAATTATGATTTATTCAAAGATGTGGGGAGGATAGTGCAATCCCTCTCGTCCAACACAGTGAAATTTAAGAAAATAAACAAGTACTTATAACAGAAAAAAAAATAATTAAAAAATATATACAGGGCGTTAAGGGACTTACTTGACTTACTTTAACCAGTGATTCCTGACATTATTTGGAGTAAAAAATGTAAATGAAATTTTGGTCTCCGGTGACTTTTTTGGACGACTTTTTTTTTTTTTTCAAAAATTTTTTCTTCAATATCAAACAACAAAAAAAATCTTCCACATGTCGTCACTGGTCACTCAGCCGGGTGTCAGACGAACCCCTTACCCCGCCTCCAACTGTTCAACAACTAACATTTTTTTATGTTTTTGTAGAAAAAAAAAAAATAACCTCAAAAATGTCACCGGAGACCAAAATTTCATTTAAATTTTTTACTCCAAATAATGTCAGGAATCACTGGTTAAAGTAAGTCAAGTACGTCCCTTAACACCCTGTATAAGCAATGCAATAATAAATAATCAATTATGTAGGGCGTGGTCTTGGGTGAGCTCGGGACCAGCGCACACTCAAGAGTGGCGCTCGGTGCTGAAGGCTGCTGTCACTACCACAATTATGTACGATACGACGATGAATATTTCTAAATGACACAAATTTAGTGAGGTTTAAGACATGACACGTCCTTCTTTTGACGAACTACAGCTTTAACTTTAGAATTTTTAAAATTAAAAATCCATGGAGTTTTTACTATTTTCAATCATATTTTCCATTTCATCGCTTTTGTTCCTCAAACCACTCATAGAACTATCTCCTACAACCAGATTTTCCATTTCATCGCTTTTGTTCCTCAAACCACTCATAGAACTATCTCATACAACCTCCTGTAGGGTGTGGAATGCCTCATGGTGAATCTGTCAGCGGGCTGATAGATGATGCGTTGTACAATCACATATTCTATTGTACTTCACTCTACGTCGAGTTATTCATGAAAAGCTTTACCTGTTCTGAGTATGAATAGTGGATACACTGCTCTGCTTACAAGCAGGTTCAAAGAATTCTCAAAGTTTATATTTCTTATTTCTGTGCACATATTATGAAATATTTTCCAAAATGCTTATTATACCACAGAAGTTTTAAGAAATAAATAAATACAATAAAAAAACACCAAACATGGGCAGGAAATTCTGGTTTCATTCATTCATTCTGTATCCATTTTTATTTTCTCCTGTTTTTTTTGGCGTCACAATATTTCATATTACCAAACGTGATGTCAAATTAAATTTCTCAAAAGCTGGGCGTACTGTCCAAGGCCCGCAGATTCTTTAATATTACACAACTGCTGATCCTGTACAATTGCAAGTGCGCCCCACTGTTGAATTTGTCACCCACTTTTGGTCTGAACCCCTTACCTGAAAAAAAAACCCTCGACTCTTTGCAGGAACGCATCGCAACGGGCGATAGGTTAGGTAGATTCTCCAATTCAACGCGCGCCCAATTTTTGTAATAGAGTTGAAAATTGTCACACGAGAATGGGTCGTTTCTATGACTCGTTCTTGAGTTCGACAGCTTGGCTATAGAACGATTTGCCGGGACGTGTGTTTCCTCTATCCTACACTAACAATCCCTTTAAGACCCAGGCTTACTCCTTCCTTTCCACACAACATCCCATTCGTACTCCATATAGATACTCCACACAACATGCCCAATGATGATTTTTAAAAAAAAAATTTTTATTAATAATTTTTTTTTGTTACATACATAAAATATTACAAAAAAACATTTCTTTTGATAAGAAGTAAAAAAAAAGGAACTGACATTAGGTACATTGTACAGATAAGATTACGCAATCCTATGGCAGGCGTGTTGTGTATCCAATAAATGGTTGCCGGTAAAGACTCCTTAAGAAACCTCTTCCAAGATGTTCCAACTTACTTTCAAGTCTTCTGCGAACAAAAATATTCAACATACTCATAAATCCTTAAATATACTAAGGAAACATGCTAATAAGGAACATACATTTAAGATAAAACTTTATTCAAACGATTCTCCCAAGGACACAGGGTGGCCCTAAATCTGAATCGGGTACTTCTGTGTTTCCTACGAAGAAGTTTATTTCTTTCATGGCAGAGATTTATTTTTTTATTCACTTTTCTAGTATTTATTGTATTTAAGGCATTTGATTTTATTAAAATATTATGTCAACCTTTCTCTGGGACGTCTTTTAAGGCATATATGTATATAGATATTTGTTCGAAATGAAAACTCTTCACATATTTCTTGGGAAATTTGGGGCCTTTGTATTGCGAACACGTGAAATTGATCTGAGGGAAATTGTTTTCCTCAGGGCCTATTGATGTTATTATTTGGATGGAACGCCAAATCTGCTGTCACTACACAATAATTTACCTAACCCCTCAGTCACCAGGCAACAGCTGTTGTCATAATTTTATTAACATATCATGTCCCATTTTAATAATGATTAAATTAGATGAAATTTCTATAAAGTACAAAATAATAAGTGGCCATTTAATAAATTAGTAATTGTTGCAGACTTTCGCATGCAATATTCTCTTTAATTATCTGCTCGTCTAGACGTTACTTTAATCATAGTTAATTTGGAACTGTTATTAGATATGGTAGCTTTTCCTAATTATTCGCAATCAGCTTAGCCGAAATAACTTTGTAGACTTCCATAATTAAATACGTTAATAAAGTTTTCGGCTGTTTGTTGGTGAAAAAACACAAATAAACTTATATAGAATGAAACAAGTACTTTATTTAAAAACCACTTTATTTTTATTTATATTTGTCGACCGGTTTCGGTTGAACTCAACCTTCTTCAAGACAAGAAGAAGAAGGTTGAGTTCAACCGAAACCGGTCGACAAATATAAATAAAAATAAAGTGGTTTTTAAATAAAGTACTTGTTTCATTCTGTATAATGTCAAGCCACAAAGTATTTGCTTTCTACGATAACAAATAAACTTCTCCAAACAAAAATAACTTTGTATGTATTATATATTAGGCAGCCAAGGATGGATGAAATAATAATGGGGCTAGATTGAATTTAAAGAGGTTTAGATTTAAAATGGTTTGTAATGGACGTGTTACGTACCCTCGTTTGTTTTTTCGGCAAAAATCATCGCTGGCGGCATCCTCTACTTTTAGTGGTCATTTCTTGGAAATTTCCTCCGAAATTTCTGGCCACTAAGCTCGTTAGTACCATGCCGCCAGCGACGATCTTATCGCCGAAATATTTATGTAAAAATGTTATCATTTATTACCCTTTTTTATTATGTACAATGCCCCGGTGCAACAAATAAATGCTTACGTGCTAAGGTTGCCACCGGGAGACATTTTAAATTCTTATTATTTACATACTTGTTCTTCCTTTGTTCGGTGGTGATGGCCCTGCAGGAGGCCAACCAGCAAAATATGTTCTTCCTTTGTTCGGTGGTGATAGCCCTACAGGAGGCCAACCAGCAAAATATGTTCTTCCCTTGTTCGGTGGTGATGGCCCTGGAGGAGGCCAACCAGCAAAATATGTTTTTTCACTTAATCAAACTCTCACAACCCGCAGGACGATGAAATCAACACATTTCATTCCAGAGTCCTGCCGGGCATTCAGGGAAAGAGAATTTAAACCTCTAACCCTTAAACTCGCAATGCTAGGGCATTTTTAGCTCAGAAAAAGGACTTAGAAAAATTCCTTACAAAAATCCGTTTTTTCCCATTTCAAAAATCCAGGGACCTCGCAAGACGATGAAACAAACAGGTTTCAGTAGCTAGTCTTGCGAGGGACCTGGGAAAAATAGTAGATTCCTTATACAACTTCTCATAATTAGCCAAAACAAAAAAAAACCTAGAATAAACTGTAAAATTACCAGAAACTCACCAAACCAAAAATCTAGGGATAAATATTACCCCCACAAATATGTTAACATTAAGACATGTACATATATATTCCAAATGTAACCTGTATAATTATTTGTAAATTGCAATTTCAAGCGACCACTTTTACGGGCGGCACCGGCAAAATAAGGTATTTTATTTTATTTTATTTTATTTATTAGCGTTATAAACAGTCATTACAAGTTCATATATAACAGTGTTAGAGATAGTCATATCATTGACCAATAAAATAACGACATAAAAATTTGAGACCATAGTAAAAATAAAAAAAAAACAAACAAAACAATATATGTATGTAATATAAACAGTTCTGAAAAAGTGCATCTACTCACTTAAATCTACAAAAAATGTATTTTCAAACTGCTGAAATCAAAAAAGAAAATGTAATGAAAATGAAGAAAAATGAAAATGTAACAGAAAGATAAGGAATTAATGAAACATTAAGTTTTCCGTTGAATATTACTTTTTACGAATTTTATGAAGTAAGCAAGGTTCGTGTTAAACATGTCAATGCCTGTGCATAATCTATTGAAAGTGCTACAGCTTCTTCTTATAAACACATTTTTAAGATAATTAGCATTGCTCTTAGGAATATAAAATATGTCTGGAGATCGAGTGACTCTTATTGGACATCTGAAATTGATATTTTGTAATAGGTAAGGGCTATCAATAAAATTGTGGATTATCTTATAAAGCATTACTAGGTCTCTGATATCTCTGCGTTGATCAAGGGTTTTGAGTTTCATAGAGACATAATTTACATCATTTCGCATGCGAAACGAAACATATTTCAAAAACTTTTTCTGGACTCTTTCTATATTTGATTTATATGTAGAACAATGGGGGTTCCATACTGTTGAAGCATACTCTAGGTGGCTTCTGACGTATGATATGTAGAGAATCTTAAATGTTTGTGGATTTTTGAAAACAGAACTTACTCTAAGTATAAATCCTAGCATTTTCAAAGCCTTAGACGTGATGTGCTCGACGTGAGATTGAAAAAGAAGCTTACTGTCTAATAGAACTCCAAGATCTTTAATTTCATTTACCCTATTTAAAAGATTGTTTTTAATTATGTACGGATATAGTATAGTGTTTTTCTTTCGAGAATAAGATATGACGGAACATTTATCTGCATTCAAAAGAAGGCGGTTTTCTAAACAATACACATTGACCAGGGAGTTCAGGTCATCCTGGAGCTCTATACAATCCATCTCAGATTTAATGATTTTGACAATCTTTTTGTCATCCGCATATAGGAACAACTGAGAATTACGAATAGTTTTGTTAACATCGTATGACGGAAACGCCGCCCTATTTATACATACGGGCAAGGTCAAACCTCTCACCACAAAAATGTACCACGTGGGCACTTTTTACCCCAAATTTGGGTATAAAAGGACCCACCCTTTTCATAATAAATCAGTTCACATCTCTACTTGATAACTCGTGTTTTATTCTTCGGAAGTTTCCTCCAAACACCTACCTTTGGAAGTCTACCACCTGCTGCCTCCTGCTGAAGTTCTGCCTGAACGAGTACCTGGTGCCTACCGCTGCAGTCGGCCCTAACTCTGGGCACTGCCAAGGCACCGCTCAGGCAGAAACTAGGCGCATCCAGGACCATTACCACTGGATGTAGGGAGGCCAGCCAACTCTAAATTGCCATCATCAGCGTGAACCTCTGAAGGCGTGCACTAAAAACCCGGTACTTTTTTACAGTCTTGTGAAGACGCTGATACGTCTGTTACATGGTTGCTTAGGCTTATCAAACTCACCCTCAGGGACAGTAATGTTGCCAAAGATTATGTTTAGTATATTGCTCCAAAGACTGACTTTGGCCCTTATTCCTAAAGTTGGCGCTTTACTTGGCGTTGCGTATTTGTGAGCGCATGTTGATTTTGTTTGGCAACACTTGGCGTTACGACAAACATGCAAATAAAGGCAAGTACGACCGTCCACTCGTGCAGCCAAATAGTAATGCACAAATATGTTTGCAAATCATAGAATTACATTAAAAATTACAAAATACCAACGGGTTTCGTCCAATCTCTTAACCAATATACATATTTTAAATTGGATTTTGAAAAAAAATGCCGGGTTTGCAAACCCTAAAATTCCGAGGAGTAATACTTACTTGCTCAATTTACCCAATACCTTGGCTGATACTTAAATATCCAGACGTGCTGTTCACGCCTTTATTGTTACATGTGGTTCTTTCGAAAATACCTATTGTGTGCCCTCTGCTATAATTAGTCCAGTAGAGTTCACCTCACCGCAAAGGACACAAGTCCTAAAAATCGCATCGCTTTTCAGTTGTAATAATCACGCCGCTAAAACAGAACTCATAAACCGCAGCCATTTCGCAAGTAAAAAGGCCATCGCCGCGCCTCGCGCCGCAAGATATCGCTCATTGAATACGCGTTCAAATGTTTATACTCGTTTATTTCCCACCATTCCTCCTCTCTCCCAACTAACATATACCTTTCCCAGTGAGAACCAATACCAGTGGAAAGCAGAATGCAGTTCGGTAAGTGAGATCAAATATAATAAAATAGATAAGAACCGCA
The DNA here is from genome assembly GCA_929108145.2 of Limnephilus rhombicus. NCBI lineage: Eukaryota > Metazoa > Arthropoda > Insecta > Trichoptera > Limnephilidae > Limnephilus > Limnephilus rhombicus. Next base: position 30,432,512 of record OV815298.1, on the reverse strand, counting down.
TACACACACAGTCCACACAGCATTTGATCCCTGGATCTTGAAAGGGAACACTTGCTCTGAAAATTCCAAACCTCTTTTGCTTATGAAACCATTCTCTCTGAAATAATGTGTTCAACAGGTAATGCGATATTTCAGCTTGGATGTTCACCCCCTTGAATAATTGGACAGGAACACTGAAATTTTATTGAGGAAATAACTAAAATTGTCTTGTTTTGTACAATTGCCCCTATTGAAGGCTTTTATTGAAAACAGGTGAATGCTCTATGCATCAGCATATTCAGTAGATACATACAAGGAAACATTCAAGGGAAGTTCTACAAATTAATAAAACTATATATTTTTTCAATATTTAAGAAAAGTCCAACAAATTAATAAAACTGAATATTTTTCAGCAATACTGACTTTACAATAACGATTATAGTTTTCAAATACAATCTGGTCAAATTTGGAGAGCGGATTATGTATAGTTTAAGTCTCCATCTCGTTAACTTAGCATTGGGTTCTTTCAATTTAGTTAGCCTTACCAACGGTTGGTGATCAGTTTCTATAATAAATGTCAACCATGTAATGTACGGGAATTGCTGGAAAGAACCTAGTTATACTTAGCATTTCCGTCTCCGCGGTTTTGTATTAAGTTTCCGTTTTTGACAGAGTTCTAGATATACCATCGTCCAGTTGATTACTCAGACATCTCCGAAAATTCTATATTTGAGTTAAAATGTACTCTATCTGCTACAATTCTCATATTATAATTGTCTGGGTCACTAGTAGGATATTTCAATATGTCATACTAATATACCGGACTATTAGCCTCCCGGTATTATTTTATAGCATATTTAATACGTTTAACACAGGCACGTGTAAAAAATATTTGTTGGTGTTTGGAGATGTCTGAGTAATTAAGTGGACGATCGATATATGCAATTGGCTATAATTTTTGACTCAACACAGCCCCTAAGGCAATGTTGCTTGCATCTGTAGTTACGGTAAATTCTTCGTTTAAGTCAGGGAATTTTAATATAGGAGCATTCATTAGAAATAATTCTTTACTAAACCTAAAGGCATTAAGAAATTATCATCTGGATTACTTATTTTTATGTTTTTTGGGTACATTCCTTGAGTCACTCTGCTTAAATTTTCGATAATATCCAATTAATCCTAAAAATGATTTCATATCTTTGACCACATTGGGCAAGGGGAATTTTCATGGAATAGTTGAACTGGCTTTGTACAAGTTCTTAATGTATTTTTTTACAATTATTTAATATTAGCATCGCGTTCATTAATTTAAACATATCTATTCTCATTAAGACGTCATACTTTAAAAAAAATCGTGTTGTCGTTTCTGATAAAATGATTACAGGATGTTATCCAGATAATGATTCTTAGCTTTTAGGCAGGACCAAAGGCTGGTTGTAGTGGGCGTACTGAGTTAACTTCTTGAAGTGAGGCTGGTCTTGAGTGGCTCGCAAACAGTATGCTATGGTTGTCGCTGTCTCTGCATGCAGTCATGCCTTGTGTACCGTCTCCTTCAAATAGCAGGTGGCGGATGCAACAAGTGTGGTGGTCCTCCGCAACAAACGTGCCAAAGAGTCTATATTTGCAATGATGCCTTCCTATGATGATTTGATGGTATTCATGTTTGCTCGTAGATTTGATCCGAGTCTGGAAAGAAGGAAAAAAGTTTTTAATTAGTGGCAGATCAATTTGGGAGGCGGGTATGTGTACTGCCGCCACAAAAATAATTTATTGAATAAAAAACACCTCTGCCATTAGTCACAACAAGTGATTCACTACGTTTGGTAACTTAGCAGAGGTGCTAAGGTTCAAGGGGTAAGGTTTTGACGGGTCTTGGCGGCGGATGCGTCTACCCACCAACTACGTGGCAGGTCGAATCGGGAGAGACAGGTTTAGGGAGACGTTTTGACCTCTCTAGCAGATTTCTCTCGGAACGTCACCTTGCGCCACAATGGGAGGGATGGATTCATTCGTCCGTCTCTCCTGGACGTACTGACACCCAAATTCCTACACATCGTTTATAACCTTTTCCTTCCCAGAATTTCCGGACCTAAAAAGACCCCACACAGCATCCCCAAAGATGACATAGGTCCTGAGGGGAATTGTTTTCTGCAAGGCCTCCTATGTGAAGCTAACGTAAAAAAATACAAGTGGGCAGTTCACACGCGGTAGAGGTGAAACCTTCAAGAAACTAAAGTAGACGAGAGTGGTGAGGCTACGAAGAACCGCACAAAGAGGAGACTGATTTTTCTATCTCATTCTCAAAAAGATCCGATCTGACCCCAAACAAACTAACGTAATCGAAAAGGCTCAGTTCTTAACAGCCTTTGAGTATATATGTATATTTTATGTAAATGGTCCCCGTAGAAATAGCAGGAAAGCTTTTTAATTTTTATAGCATTCAAGTACGCGTCTCTCAGCGAACACGAACTGTGTAAATCATTGTGCGACAAATAAATTGTAAAGGTGATTTAAAAATAAACGAAAAACGCTCAAACTACTTCAAAATGGTGCAGTGTAAAAAATGTAAATTTTTTTTATTTTATTTTTTTTTATTTGATTCACCTGATTTATACATATGTGTTACATATTTGACTAATGTGGGCCTCACTGGGTGCTTTACCCGTGCTGAGGACCTCATTTTACAGTTTGATATGATTTTTTTTTTTTTTTTAATTTAAGATACATATAAAATAAAAACTAAAGAAAAATGAAACTCAATAATAACATATGAGAATTAAAAGAAAGAAAATAGAGCAAAAAATAATAGAGTAAAATAACACTAAAATAAAACAATAGAATAAAACTATATAAATAGGATAGATACATATAAACCGATAGTGAAATTAAAAGGTTTTATATATTAGTGAGTATTGCAATGGTGTTTATGTCTATGTGTTTTTATTTTTATTTTTTTTTATGTCGTGATTTTTTTGTAAAGTTGCCTTTTTTTATCTTTAATCCATCTTTTAATTTTGAGTGTGAAAAGTTTTTTGTTTTCTTCTAAATATGTTTTAAATATGTCGCTAAAGACAGTGAATTAATCAAATGCATCGACTGTAATGGATCTTTCCACAAACTATGTGCTATTGCAGATCCCGCCATTAACGTGGGTAATGAATTTATTTGTGTAAACTGCGGAAGTGCGGAACCCAGCGAACAATAGCGAACACAGAAACGGCGAACATGAAATCCGGAGGCAGCGGGTCACAAGGCCCAAACTCAGAAAGTATCCCAGAAATGAAGCAAATTCTTAATGAAATAAATACTAAAATAATCATCATGTATGTCATGAAAAAAGATATGGAGACTCTCACACAGTCAACTAAGTTTCTATCCAACAAATATGACGAACTGATATCGCTTCACATAGAATTGGGAAAAAAACTAAAAGAAAACGACAATAAACTCAATGAAGTTATAAACAAAAACACATACCTTGAAAAATGTAATAAAGCACTGGAACACAGGATTCAAGAAACTGAACAAATAGAAAAAAACTGTAATATTGAACTGTTTGGTCTAGAAATGAAAAAAGATGAAAATATTGGAACAACCATAAGGACTATTGCAGAAAAACTAAACACAAATTGCGAAAATATTGAGAAAGTTTGGAGACTTCCTAATAGAAAGGACTCCAAACCGGCTAACGTAATCGTGAAGTTCATACGTCAAAATTACCGAGACGAGTGGTTACAAAAAAAAACATATTAACAAACAATGACATATACAAGAAAGGAAACAACGACTGAATTTATATCAATGAAAATCGCACTAAAGAAAAAAAAATCTACTTTAGTGAGATTACTACTACTACAAAACAAAAAATGAAAACAAAATTTAAATATATTTGGATACAAAATGCCAAAATATTAATGAGAAGTGAAGGTGATGGGAAAATTATCCATATAAAAAATGAGAATGATATAAACAAATACATTATAGATTCTTGGAAACTGTAATGAAGAAGCAAATTGTTCAATTTCTTGAACAAAACAAATTACTATCACCATCCCAATATGGTTTTAGAGAAAATCTGAGCACCAATGATGCCATAGAAAATCTAACAAGCATGGCCATAAAAAACATAGATGATGGGAAAAAATGTTTAGCTTTATTCATAGATCTTCAAAAAGCTTTTGACACAATAGACCATAAAATATTACTAACTAAACTAAAAAAAATAGGAATGGCCGAATCAACAATTAACTTATTGGAGTCATATATAACAGGGCGAGAACAACAAGTACAAATTGGCAAACAAAAGAGCAAACTTCTATCTTTAAACTATGGCGTTCCTCAAGGAAGTGTACTGGGACCGATTCTGTTCATTATCTACATCAACGATTTAACTAACCTTACCATTAAAGGAAACATAATCAGTTTTGCTGATGATACTGTTTTATTATTTCAAGAAGAAAATTGGACTGATACATTTAATGAGGCTGAAAAAGGGCTTAATGCACTTCAAAATTGGCTTAAAATCAACTCGCTTACCCTTAATATAAGCAAAACAAGATATATATCATTTTCAATGAACTCAAGGGGCCAACCAATAAAATCACTAGAACTAAAATTACTTGAATGCCATGGAAATAATATACAATGTTACTGCCCCGTCATCGAAAAAACACAAAACATAAAATATCTCGGAGTAATAATTGACGAAAATCTTAGATGGGACCTACACATCAAAGGTATTACGGAAAAACTCACAAGCCTTATATATTTCTTCAAAAATCTAAGAAACGTGCTAAATAAAAAGGATATGAAAAAGGTCTACTATGCATTATGTCATTCTCGAATTGAATATGGAATCATAGGATGGGGATCTGCTGCAAATACGTACCTACATAGCCTGAATACGATTCAAAAAGGAATCATAAAGACCATATTGAAAGTACCAATTAGAACGCCTTCAATTGAAATTTTCAATAACTTTGACGTACCAAATGTACAACAAATATATTCCAAAAATATATTATTGAAGCTCTTCAAAAATAATGAATCCTCTACTAGACCGTGTATGCATAACACTAGATCGAATAAAAATGATATAAAAAATATTCCAAGTTATAAAACCACATTTGGACAAAGAAACTATACATACTTTGCAACAAAACTCCACAACATCCTCCCCCAAGACATAAAACTAATAAAAAATCCAATTGAATACAAATCAAGAATAAAAATATGGCTTAAAGAGGTCAATGAGAAAACCCTAGCGAAGACGCTAAAAACGACATAGAAGACAAATGAACTATATTTAAATAACTTTAGTCCGCCTCGGCACAGGACCCCCTAGTGAGGAGGACTAAGAAATACAATATTTTGTACTTAATTTCACATTGTATTTTGTATGTAAAAAAATTTTATATAGTCGCTATAATAAAAAAAAATAAAAAAAAAATAAAAAAAAATTAAGAAGAAAAAAAAACTCTAAATTCCTTTTGACTCAGAACAGTTATTTATCAGTTACTAAATCCCCGTCATGGAAAATTCGACATTTCAAACTCACAAATTTATCAAGTGCTATAATTTGGATAACTGGATAAACGATAAAAACATCAAAATGAGGTTTGTGGCTATTCATCTAAATATAAGATCATTGAAAAAGAATTTTAATTCATTTATTGCACAAGTAAACGACGTTCTGCAGTTCATAGATGTAATTTTTCTAACGGAAATAAATATTAAACGAAATAATACCTATGTTCAATTTACCAAACTTCACATCGATTGCAAATACTCGAGAGAATAGAAGAGGAGGGGGATTAATCATGTACTTAAAAAACCATCATACTTTTAAGAAAACAAACAAGTCTTTTAAAAGCTGCGAGACAATGTCTGGAGAAATCACCACCGTTTATCAAGCTGTCATAAATTCAGTTTCAGTGCCGGCAACCCGGGCGTTTATTTATTTTTCATTTATTTACAAAATATACTTGCAGTTTATCGTCCGCCGAGCAGCAACAAGAAAATATATTTGAAGGAACTAAAACAAATATTACAATTAACTTCATCTGATTCAAACTACTTGTATTGTGGTGACATTAACTTGAATTTATTGGATACCAAAAATAGTGTAATTACAGAATATCAAAATCTACTCAGTGAACATGGTTTAGAAAATGTAATATTAGATGTGACTTGGGATGAAATTTTAAACGGAAAAAATGTGTATTCATGTATTGACCATATTGCAATTCCCAACCGTAATAACACTGTATTTTCATGTATTGTGACTAACAAAATATCCGACCATTATATAACAGGAGTTGCAATAGGTAAAGAGGTACTTACAAAGGATTTAAATAAAAAAAGTGAAATTATTGATAATAAATTGGTATATTCTAAATTAAAACTAGTAAATTGGGGGAAATGGGGTATTTCCACGTGTTTTTTTATTGCTTAAAAAAATTAAGCAAAAAATTACGATGATTATAGCATCTTTATTTTATTTTTATGTTGACGAATAAATTTTCTACAGCGAGTTAAAGTTTCCCATTTTGGAATTACCGCTAAAACGATATTTTGGGGCGTGGCTATCGTGTGACGTCATGAGTGAGGACGCTCACTGACAGTGTTTATTTATGCTAGTTCAGCTGAGCGACTCTTGTGACGTCACAAACCCATTTCCCAACCATGGGCCGTTTTGATTTGATCAGTTTTAGATCGTTTTTAAAATCAATAATATTGAATGAAAACATAAAAATCAAACATTTTTAGTAGGATTATTAAAATCAGAAAAATAATCTTTAAATATTCCGTACATTTTCAACAGAATTCCTCGTTTGTGGAAATACCCCATTATTACAAACTGAATGTCCTTCAGAACTGTACTATAATTTAAAAAATATTTTTGATAATATCTATGCGTCCTCGAAAAAAGAAAAATTATTTGAAAATAATCTTAGGCACAGCAACCCATGGGTTACTGAATAAATTAAGAACATGATTAAAAAAAGAGATTATCTTTACCGAAAATGCAGGAATAGCCCAAATAACCCGGTATTTCGTTTAGAATATACGCGATATTGAAACAAAACGAACAAACATATTAATATTACTAAAAACACGTTCCATAAAAACGTAATAAATAGCTTAAACGGCAATCCGAGGAAACTCTGGGATGAAATAAATAATCTAATAGGTAAACCTAAGCAAAATCTAGATAAAATAATCCTTCAACATATGGGAAGTCAAGGAGACACAAAATTTTTATGCAATAAATTTGCCACAACATTCGTAAATGAAATAAAAGACATAGGACATAATTGTACTAAAAAATTCCTAGATCGTAACACGTATACAACTCCTGCTATTATGTCAATGAGATTTAGACCTGTATCACAAAAAGATGTTAAAAAAATAATTAATGATATGGAAGTTAAAAAATCAGAAGGCAATGACCAAATAAGAATTAAAGACCTGAAGTTAATTGCTGATAATATAATCCCAATACTGACTAAACTAATTAACCTTTGTGTAAGTAAAAGTATCATGCCTGACGAACTTAAAACATCCATCATCAGACCTATATATAAGTCGGGAAACCACAAAGATTTCACAAACTATCGACCAATAGCGATTCTCTCGTGTATTGATAAAATTATTGAAAGGGCTATCTTTAATCAAATACAAAATTTTATAGAAAAAAATAGAATCATAAATCCCATACAGTACGGATTTCAAAAAGAAAAAAGTACTACATAATTACTTTCTAAATTCACTGAAATCGCTTTCTGAAATCGCTTTCGACGTCTGCAATTTCGTCGCCTTAGTTCTTATTTATCCAATAGACCATTAGAAAACTTTACACGAGGTGAAGGTTTCCTTTTATTATTCCAATGAAACATTATGATACATTTTTAAGCTAAAGCTTTTTACGTAAAGTAAAGGTCTCATTAGTTTAAATAATTCTTAGTTAAGTGATTAGCTATCATTTGTTATACTTTATTTTTAATTTTAAAGTGGGGATTGAACAAAATCTAAATTGGTTTATTGGACAAATAAGAACTGAGACGACGATTTGTCTATTTATTACGGTCGTTTGCATATTGTAAAATTAATTATATAATAACTAACTAACTAACTAACCATCACACCGTTTCCCCGCAGGGGTAGGCAGAGAGGACGGACCGCCAAATAACTCGGTCTTGGCACACACTCTTTGCCTCACTCACATTCATACATCGTCTCATACATTCTCTTCTATTATTCTGACTTTTGACATGACCCGACTCAAGTATCTGATTCACTTGATCGTGCCATGTCTTCCTCGGGCGTCCCCGACTTCTTCTACCATTCACATTCGCGTCGTATATTCTTCTTACACTACTTCCTTCGTTCATTCGCTCTACATGCCCAAACCATCTGAGAGTCCCTTTCTTAATCTTACTCATTATGCTTACATCAGCCTTACATTCTTTGCGGATATCCACATTTCTCACACGATCATACATTGTTTTACTATATAATACTTTTACTATAATACTTTTACTATATACTTTTACTATATAATACTTTTTATTATATAATACGTTTTCGTTATTTTTTTTGGGGTGTTATGCCGTGTTGCGCTACCTCCTTCTTTAGCCAATATAATACGTTGTCCGAAACTTTATGATGTTTAAATAGAAGAGTGAAACGAATAACTTTTGTATGCAAATGTTTAGGAATGCCCATGCTCAGCCCAGGCCAGGTACCAGCAGGTTACTTGGGGGGTTTAAAAAGGCCCCAACGCGATGCACTCTGGGAGAAACATGATTTTTTTCTATAGCCCTACACCTTCGAATGGCGGTCAAATAACAAACATTTTGTTGTGAATTCGTTTTGTGAATTGATTTTTTTTATCTGTAGGTACTTCTAGGTGAGTAGGATTAAAATCGTTATATGTTTGTACCCATAAGGATAAACATATGTACGCATTTAAGAAATGTAGCCAGGAACTTAGCCTTGCTGGGGCTCTGCTTAGAATTAGATTTTTTTTGTGCATTACAGATTAATATAATCCTATTACAATACACATATTATGATAAACGTACATAACTTTAAACGAGAAAGAAAAAAAAATTATATTAATACATATTTTAGAATTTTTGCCTAAAATAACTCTTAAAACCTTCAAGACTAATGTTGAAAATGCCAAGGGACCTAGAGATATCATTTAGCAGCACCATCCCTCCAGTTAGCCTCTCAGAAACTGGGCGTACTGTACAGGGCCCGCAGAAACTTTAATAGTACCCAACTGCTAACCCTGTACAAATCGCAAGTGCGCCCCACGGTTGAATTTGGCAGCCACCTCTGGTCTGGAAATCCAAAATACCTAAAAAAAACCTTGACTCTGTGCAAGACACGGGCGGTCCGTTTGATAGATTCTCCCATCTTAGCAGACGGACTGCAATCTTTAGAGCATAGGTGTCAGGTGGGAATGCTGTCCTTGTTCTACCGGTATTACAATGGAAGATGCTCCGAGGAACTAGCATCATTGATCCCCTCGGCACCGGTGCATAGTCGGGAAATAGGCCAAACACGCGCCCAACATTTGTACACGGTTGACATTACTCACATAAGAACGGGTCATTTCTATGGCTCGTTCTGGAGTTCAACGGCTCGGCTGTGGAACTTCCTTTCCTCAAAAAGATCCTCCATACAGCATCTACAAAGATGACATAGGCCCCGAGGGAAATTATTTTCCTCAGGGCCTCCTGTGTGGAGTTTTTTTTTTTTTTTTTTTTTTACATTAACTCCACACAGGAGGCCCTGAGGAAAATAATTTCCCTCAGGGCCTATGTCATCTGGGATGCTGTGTGGAGGGTCTTTTTGAGGAGAGGAAGGAATGAACATTGGTCTTGAAGAGACCCATGTTGTAGGAAGGAGGAAACACAGAGGCCGGCAAATCATTCCACAGCCGAGCTGTTGAACATAAGAACGAGTCGAAGAAACGACCCGTTCTCATGTGACTAATGTCAACTGTGTACAAATGTTGGGCACGCGTTTGGCGTGTTTCCCGACTATGCACCGGTGCCGAAGGAGTTAATGTAAAAAAAAAATTGTGAGTAAAAATTGAATTTAATTTAAAGCTAATTCTACCCTACGACCTTCGGTCTATTTTAACTGTGTTGTCATACTTCGACTAAGACCTACAAACATTATCGTCTTTCTTATCGTGTATTTTTATTGGTTGTCATCTGTATGTACGATTGCTAGATTCTTCCCGAACTAAATGCAATCAAGATAGTGTCAATCTAGGTTAGTATATCCATTTTTATTTTACTGTACGACGTCTATTGACTTTTCTACAAGTAATTATTTATGTGTGAATCGCTATGTTTCGCTTCAATGGTTAAATATTACATTTTAAGGTTTTACTCATTAAGAGCCCGCACAGACAGCAAGCGTTCCGCGTTCTGCGTTCCGCGTTCTTTGTAAGTAGTTGACCACTATGTGAACGCTTACGTTCTTGTGTTCTATTGTCAGAATTGCAAAGAACTCGTGGAACGCCTCGCTCGCACGCAAATGACCGACACCGAAAAATTAATTGATTCAGTAAGGGAAAGGCAGTTTTTATATAATCTTAGTGACACAGACTGTATAATTATAAAAATATTTTTTATATGCACCAGATTTAAATGTCCGGGTTAAATTTTCCCCACAGGAAAAACTAAACCCTTTCACACACTTCCCCAAATGATCATCTAGTCAACAACAAAACAATACAAGAACAACATGTCGACCTACCAGAGACCAAATGGGAAAATATTTCTTTAAATAACTATATATTTATTATTTTATAATTATATAATTATAATTATATTTATTATTTTTTAATATAATTATGCAATTCATTAAAGCTACTTATTGACATTCGGAAGTAAATAAAAAAACGTTCTTCATCTTTAAGTAATTCAGGAAAAAGAATACTGAACTCTCCTTTTCATTTCGCTCAGCGTTAATTGGATGCACCCAGTGACTTCTTTTCTTTTTAGACTCTTCCAAAGTCAACAAAAGCAATGCTTCATCTTCTGAAGACAAACTATCAAAATACATGTTTCAGGTACAAGCTTTTTAGGAAAATGGAACACAGAATATTTGACCGTGTGCTGTGTGAGTTAGAACTCGCGTAGAACGCAACCGGCAGAACGCTAGGTGAACGCCAGTGAACGCTGAACGCTGAACGCTTAGCTGTCTGCGCGGGCTCTAAATTATTCCAAAAAATTTTAAAAATTAACATTGCTCTATAGTATAAAATGAAGTCGCTCAAAATGTATATGCGCATTGATCTTTTAAACTACGCGACAAATTTTCATGCGATTTTCACCAATAGATAGAGTAATTCAAGAGGAAGGTTTATATGTATAATACATGCTTATTATAGTAAAGAAAAGCCAAGAAATTCAATTCAGGCAGCGGGGAGCTGGCAAGCGGTGAAGTAGGTTTTATAAAGGTTGGGTAATGGCGTTATCTTTCATTAGCCACAGCAACGTGTGGCCGGGTCTGCTAGTAGCTTATAATTACACGTCCAGACTATCTCTTGTTAGGTAAAGCAGCTAAGCAGCATCATATTTAATTTAAACATACAGATAGTCAGTTTTCGAATAGAAGGGGGGTAGTGATGCGTTCATATAATTATGTATCGGTTAAATTAAATTAAATGAGAGGATTATTTACCATAGAGTTTTTTCCATGAATGTAAGCAAAAAATAACATTTATCTAATTCTAACTATGATTCCCACTCTATATATGTATATTATTTTCATGGAATCTCAATGTATAAAAATATTTAAATGCAGGAATCGTAATAATTTAAAATTTTGCAGTAATAACCAGAAATACCGCTTTTCTACAAAAAATATGACATTAGTTTTTATCTAACCTTCATGTTTTTCGTTTTGTTTTTGTCTGTTATTTTAAAATATTATATTATTAAATTAACAATTTATTATTTGTTAATTTTTATTATAACTAATACAATAATTGTTAACTAATGTATATAATAATAAATTCATTAGCTAATCTAGACTGTTGAGAAGTGTATTTCTAAGACTCTGTGAATTATTTTACTGTTATTCAATATTTCAAAAAAACTTTGCCTGTCAAATTATCTTAAAAAAATGACATGGGTTCATAATATATTGGCAAACAAACTGTTACATTGTCGCAGGCAAAGCGTTTTTTTAGTATATTTGTGGAAATTAGTTTATTTTATGCATTATACGTAATAAAGAACAGTACCTTAGTCTCTCCAACACAAAGCAGATCCAAGGAAGGGGGTGTTTCTCTGGTTTTCTCAGAACTAAACGCAAGGACAAGGCTTTATCACAACACCGAGTAGAACTTCAACGTTATCAGATTTAGTTTAAACTGGTTGAAAGTAAATGATTCAAAAACGTACAGAAACACCACTGGAATTGTATCGTAGTAATAAAACACAAACAGCGCGGTCGATTGTCTGGAAGCCTCAATCGTAAATGAGCCGGTCTTGAGTTCTGAGCCTGACCCTTACTTGAAGCTTTTGCTACCTGCTTTTAGGCCTTTTAGTCCCTTTTAAAATGTTACTAGTTACAATAAACTAATAATAATAACGGTATATATTTTTATAGCGCAGATTTATGTCGTTTTACTTCAAGTGCCCTTAATTATAATAAATTTTATAAGCGCCCTTGAGGTGATTTTTCACAAAACGGCGCTTTACAAATTATCGAATTATTATTATTTTTATAATTATTAAAAAATTGTTTATTTATTTCAGGTTCTCCGTATGTGTGGTAAAACAATGTATGATCGTGTGAGAAATGTGGATATCCGCAAAGAATGTAAGGCTGATGTAAGCATAATGATTAGTCTTACTCATTATTAATGAGTAAGACTAAGAAAGGGACCCTCAGATGGTTTGGGCATGTAGAGCGAATGAACGAAGAAAGTAGTGTAAGAAGAATATAAGACGCGAATGTGAATGGTAGAAGAAGTCGGGGACGTCCGAGGAAGACATGGCACGATCAAGTGAATCAGATAATTGAGTCGATGTATGAATGTGAGTGAGGCAAAGAGTGTGTGCCAAGACCGAGTTGTTTGGTGGTCCGTCCTTTCTGCCTACCCCTGCGGGAAAACGGCGTGATGGTTAGTTAGTTAGTTAGGTACTCCGTAAAACAGTTATACACCAAATTATTACGGAGAAGATAACAAAATTAAATGAAGAAGAAAAAATGTCCGTGGGGCAGTTTCACTTTGTTGTGACGTATGTCAAAAGATAGTTACTGAACTCTCTATAGGTAACATTGAAGATGTCCATGCTCAATGCAGAATCGTTAAGCAGTTGAAATTCTCTATTTAATGGGGCATTCTGAAAGGAAGAAGTTCTCGCTTTCGGAGCATAAAAAAGTGCGTGGGATCTCCCACGAGTATACGCGTTAGGAACATATAGGTTAATCTCCTCTAACGTAGGTGGATTCAGTACAGTACCGGAGATCAGCTTAAAAAAATGTTTCCCCAAAAATATTTTTCGGCGGGCTTCAAAGGTATTAAGATCGAGCATTTCTGTTAAGAACAACGATGGATACAGGAATGGGTAGTATGTACATATATTGTATATTCCCTAATATACGGGTAATGCATAAACCATTTTTCAACTCTTTCTATTTCTAGGATATGGTTTTGTTCAGAGGGGGCCCAAATAATGGAGCTGTATTCTAGGATGCTGCGAACAAGTGCTTTATATGTTCTTCGCATTTTAATTCCATTAGTAAATGATCTCGCATTACGAAGAACAAATCCGAGCATTTTGTTTGCGTAATCCTATAGTGCGCCTTATAATATTGATAAAATAATAAACAGTATTTACAAAACAATGACAAGATAACAAAAAGTAAAATAACAGTGCTGTCGTAGCACACACAGGACAATAATAATAATATTTAAAATACATATTTCTCAACAATTTTTGAAGTACTTAATTTATCTGAGTTCAATAAAAGGGCGCACACATCCGTATAAGAAAGACGTAATTGATAACATTTAGTAAAATACTTTCCGGCTATTTCAAGATGCTTCTCATAATATTAAATTGATTGATGAAAATCACTAAAAAGCAAGTTAATAATACACACGTGGAATATAAGAGAAGTTTGTTTAGCTACTAATTGTTACATTGTCTATTATAATATTATATTGTCTATGCCGTTACATTGTCTATTATAAGATTCCGGTCGGAAGCTCTCTCTTACCGACAGCTGGCAAGTCAACAGGTCAAATGTTCAATCGTGTATCGCCATATTAAGAATACATATTAATCTGATTAATCTGGACTTGTTATTTAATAAAACCCGAGTCACAGAAAAACATGGTGTCAGAAGTGTTGTGATATAACTATTTGTCGAAATTACCTACATAATAGTGTCAAAAAATAGTGATTGCCAACGGAGACGAAAATACGTTCGAATAATGGCGGAAACACGTGAAAACTCCGGTACGAAATTAATGAATACCTTCATACCTACAGAATGGACGTCGTGGATTCAAAGTTTTGAAATATATTTAATGGCTACAGGAGCAGATCAAGAGGCAGAACGCAAAAAGATTGCAAAATTACTGTACAATATGGGAAGAACTGGGTTACAAATTTACAATTCGTTTAACGTTGATATTAAGTCAATCACGTATAAAGAAGTTGTGGACCTATTTAATAATCATTGTGTGCCGAAGAAAAATCTAACAATGGAAAGACACATTTTCTTTAATACGAAACAGAGTGAACACATGTCCATGGAAGACTTCATAGCGGAATTGAATAATAAAAGTCACAACTGTGAATTTGGCAATTTACGCTCGTCATTGGTATTAAATATATTTATTTCGAACATGCATTCAAGACACAATAGCATTAAAGAAAAATTATTACAAACGGATAAAATAACTCTGGACCAAGCCGTAGATATCGCGAAGACAATGGTGATTTCACAGAAGGATGCCGTACTATTGAGTGCTGAAGTACATGCCGTCGCAACCAGCAGACATCACTTCGAAAGGCGAGGGGGGCCATCTCTCCATCGTCAGCCGAGCAGTCAGTCGCCAAGGGGCAGAGAGCAGTACCACAGTCAACCACACGTCAGGTCACCGTCGCAGAGGAGAAATACGTCCCCCAGCAACAAAATATGTCAAAGATGTGGTCAGATACACCGTCATTCATGTCCAGCGACGAAAGTTAAGTGTAACACTTGTCATAAAATAGGTCACTTCAGTCGTTATTGTTTTAAAAATAAATCAGTCGTCTCACATGTCAGTCAGACAAATAAAAATAAATATTCTAATGAAGTTTATAATATAGAATCAGTCAAAATGTCACAAAACAATAGAAAACAAAATGTCAATTCTCTACTGTCAGTATGGAATTTTAATTTAAAAATTAACGATAAAAATGTCACTTGTATTCTTGATACTGGAGCAATGGTGAATGTCATGTCTTATAATACTTTTAAGAATTTAAAAATATCCGATAATACTATCAATAATTACTGTCAAAAATTAGAGTCATTTTCTGGTAATAATATTCCTGTAAAAGGACATTGTATTTTATCTTGTCAATATAATGAAAATGAAATTTCAAATATAGATTTTGTAATAACACCCATGAACTGTCATACAATCATAGGTCTCCAAACATGTCAAGATCTGTGTCTAATACAAAGAGTATGTACCACTGCCAATGTCAATAATAATTATGTAAAAAATATGCTAAAAGTGTATAATGATGTTTTTCAGGGCCTTGGATGCCTGCCTCACAAATGTCACATCACCGTCGACCAAAACGCGATGCCTAAAATCAACGCCAGCAGACGCGTCCCGTTCAAACTACACACACGTCTAAAGGAGGAACTGGACCGCATGGAGGAGTTGATGGTTGTTCGAAAGGTCACAAAACCAACGTCATGGGTCAATTCAATGGTAATTGTTGAAAAACCTAATAAAAGTGTAAGAATTTGTTTAGATCCTAGAAATTTAAATCAAGCTATTAAACGCTCACATTTTCAATTTCCTACATTAGAAGAACTCAGATACAAACTGAACGGAGCCAATGTTTTTTCTAATTTAGATGCAAATTCAGGTTTTTGGATGCTGAAATTAGATGAAGAAAGCATAGATCTTTGTACTTTCCAAACTCCATTTGGGAGATATCAATTTTTACGTTTGCCATATGGTATAAACTCAGCACCAGAAATATTTTTTAGGGTCATGACAGAAATATTTTCAGACATAGAAGGAGTCCTAATATTTGTCGACGATTTTCTTGTTTTTGGAGAAAATGAGGAAATTCACAATTAACGTCTAGAAAAAGTTTTTCAGCGTGCTAGAGAAGTCAATTTAAAATTTAACGTTAATAAATGTCATTTTAGTCAGTCAGAAATAAAATTTTTAGGTCACATTTTTAATAATAAAGGAATCAAGCCAGATAATGCCAAAATTAAAGCCATTAAAGAAATGCCTAAACCTAGTTGTGTCAAAGATTTACAAAGATTCTTAGGAATGGTCAATTATCTAGGCTCTTTTATAAAAAATTTATCGATAGAATCAGAAATTTTTAGGAACCTTTTAAAAAAGGATTCGGTCTGGTCATGGGATGCGAACCATGATCTAGCATTCAAACGTCTACAAAATATTATTTGTACTGCGCCAGTCTTAGCTCACTATGACATGAACAAGCCGATAGTTCTGTCAGTTGATGCTAGCCAGTCAGCGGTCGGAGCGGTAATTATGCAAGAAAATAAATTATAAAAGAATTGATTGAAAGATTGAAAAAGAATTATATGCGATTCTTTTTGGTTGCCAAAAATTTCACCAATACTTGTACGGACAGCTTGTGCAGGTTGAAACGGATCATAAACCGTTAGTCAGTCTCTTTAAAAAATCACTTTCGGATGTACCAATACGATTACAACGAATGATGATGTCGTTACAAAAATATAACCTCAATGTCGCCTATGTACCAGGCAAATATATGTATGTAGCAGACGCGTTATCTCGTGCACCCTTGCCAGAGACAGAGATAACGGAAGTAGAAAAAGAACTGCAGGTACATGTTAATTTACTGATTTCGAGTCTAGCAGTTTCCGATAATAAATTACAGGAAATAAAAGTAGCTACAGAACAAGATTTTACTTTAGGAATTTTAAAGAAATATTATGTAAATGGCTGGCCCGCAACAAAAAATAAATGTGAACCGTCAACAAAACCTTACTGGAACATGCAAGGTGAAATTCACGTCGTCAATGACTTAGTTTTCAAAGGTTCTAGTCTTGTCATCCCAAATATATTACGTCCTGTCATGCTTAACAAAATACATGAAAGTCACCAAGGCATATCAAAATCAAAATATTTGGCTAGAAACATAATATACTGGCCAAATATGAATTCGGATATTCAAAATAAAGTGGATAAATGTAATATTTGCAATAAATTTAAACCAAACAATAGGAAGGAACCACTTATTCCATATAATACAGCTTCATTTCCTTGGGAAAGGGTAGGTGTAGATTTGCTTCAATTTAATAATACCATTTATTTAGTCGTCATGGATTATTATTCTAAATATATAGAAATAGTCTCTTTACATTCAGGTTATACAGCTAACCTTGTCGTCACGCATTTAAAAGCGATATTTGCTCGTCATGGGATACCATTACAACTTGTCAGCGATAATGGTCCTCCATTCACTTCAGCTATATTTAAAAATTTTATATATGAGTGGGACATAGAACATATTACAACTAGTCCTAACTTTCCGCAGAGCAACGGTCAAGCTGAAAGTGGAGTTAAAATTGTAAAGAATATATTAAAAAAATGTCACGAATCAAAAACTGATATATATATATTGCATTGTTACATTATCGAAATACTCCAAAAGATAATTTACCGTCACCGTCACAACTTCTTATGTCAAGACAACTTAGAGTAAATATTCCAATTAAGTCAAGTCAATTAAAACCTAGAACAGTTAGTTTCCAAAAATATCAACAGGGGATGAGGAAAAATTTAAAATAAAATGGAAAAATCGTACAACTCTCATACGAAGGAGTTACCACCATTGAAAACTGGTGATCCAATTTTATTCAAAAAGACTCCTCAAAGTCATTGGATTCCAGCAACTGTTGTTGAATTATTAACTAACTGCCCGCGTTCATATGTAATTAAAACTTTAGATGGTGCAACACACCGCAGAAATAGGAAACATCTCATGTTAGATAAATATAGATTAAGTCAAAATAATTTAAGATATAATGTAAAACCCTATGAAAGTATTTTAACACAAAATGGCGATGATGACATCGAACAACTACCAACTTCGTCCAATGCTCCAGATAAAAATTTGGTCCCGGTGTCTGTGACAAGTGATACAGGCATCCGACACCAAACAAAGTCTGGAAGACAAATAAATAAACCAAAAAGGTTTACATTTTCTGAATTTGATTGAAAATTTTATGTCTATAAGTTATGTATGTTGTATTATTTTTCTTTTTACAGTGTTAAATTAAATGTCATGAACAATATGTCTTATAAAAAAAAAAAAAGGAAGATGTTACATTGTCTATTATAATATTATATTGTCTATGCCGTTACATTGTCTATTATAAGATTCCGGTCGGAAGCTCTCTCTTACCGACAGCTGGCAAGTCAACAGGTCAAATGTTCAATCGTGTATCGCCATATTAAGAATACATATTAATCTGATTAATCTGGACTTGTTATTTAATAAAACCCGAGTCACAGAAAAACACTAATAAAGATATATATACAAACATCGTGTAGAATAATGTAATCGGTTATTCATACAACCTTTTGTATTATTGTCATTAGCTTAGCGCAGAGGGTAAGATATCTAATTCATTCTTATATCTAAAACTAGCGAGTACCCGGCATGCGTTGCAATGCCACTCAAAGAAAGTGTTTGTTTCAACTGTTTATGAAAGTGCTTTTGGATACATTATTTTTATTTATATTTACGTCTGGTGCGTACAAGAATAAATCATAAAGTTGTCCGATGGGTGAGCAGACCACTTAACGCCTATCCGAGAGAGAAGCGTGGATTGCAAATTTACCATCTACTCTCTCCTACGGCTGCTACGTCTCCTTTACAAACCTACCTTTGCCCCTACATTATCCCCGAACCCTCCGTGTCCTTTCCCATGCATCCCCGTTCCCTTCCCCTATCCCTCTCTTGTTCCCCTTTCATATTTTCCGTCTCCCCCTCCCTCACCCCCCCCCCCCCCTTCCGCAAAACCCCGTCCTTCGTTCTCTCCCCCTTGCCCAGATTCCTCTTCATCTCCCTCCTTCCCTCCTTGCCGCTAAACTATATAAAATACACACATTTTTTTTAAACAACTTGCACTCCTTTTATTGTAAAATTTATGTATAATTTCATAAGGCCAATGCTTACCATTATATAAAACCTTCGTGGGCAACAACTAACCAAAGTTTCATTGCTGTTTGAGGGACAACAGCCGGACTCTCTCGACCCATCGCCTTGCACCTCAGTGGGAGGGATGGATTCATACGTACGTCACTCTTCAATACATTGACTCACAGATTCCTACCCACCACTCACCCATCTGAGAGTTTCCAATCCCTTCTTTCTCTAAAAAGATTCACTTACTACTGCATTATTTCAGCTTGGATGATCACCTTCCTAAATAAGTGGACACATATGCTGAAAATCTATTGAGGAAATAATTAAAATTTTCTTTGGTAGTAAAATTGCCCACTTTTGAAGGCGTTTATTGAAAAACAGGTGAACGCTCTATACGTCACCATATACAGTTAGTACATTCAACATCCAAGGAGAATTAAAAAAATAGTAAAACTAAATGTTTTTTCAGCAATATTACAATTTCAATAACGATTTATGTTTTAGCAATCCTCTAATCTTGACAAATTTGGTGTAGGAATTATGCGATTTGTCTCAGAATCCTACGAAGAGAACAAGAATGGTGAATGTCGCAAGACGCTGTTCTCTGAATTTGACTCGCTGGAGATGTCAAACTTGCCGAGAAAAAGCTCATTTACCTACTCGCGACAACTGACAACGATGGATCAGTGTTTGAGTGGTTCACACCTAGTTTATTGTATTTTAGTATTAGCGAGATAACGTACGTGAAATCATCATTCTAGTATTTTCTGTCTTTTTTGTTATAAAATAAGATTGAGAAGGAAGAGGAAAACGTCGATGATATCAGTACGAGATCTCGCTGTGACTAGTTTATTCTCTCTTTATTATCTTAGGTGGAGGTACAGAAAAATCTACTTCGGCAGGAATTTCATAACCTCCAGAGTGTTGTTGAGGTCGTTGTTTTCCATTCTCATGTCGGTTTAGTTTGTATGCTGAATAGTTGTAAAGATAATGTTCGGTATTGCAGTGATAACACGACGAACGTGGCTTTGGATTGTTGGCTAAAAGTGCGTTACCATTTCTTGATGAAGTATGCCCTATAGCCATTGATGCGTAATTCTGGTAGCACTCAAAATTTTTGCAAAGAGTTTCCAATTGTACCGCGGAACTAATTACATGACCTGCTAGTAGACTGGCGTAGTTTGGTAGCAGGCCATACTTAAATATTGGCAGTAGCTCCTCTTCTGGAACTGGTAACTCCAGGAAACTGTTGTTTCGACGTATTTCTGAAAAGAAATCAATAGCAGCCTCTCCGGATGCTTGTCTTCTGGTATACATTTGGGCTTTCAGGATGTACTGGGCGTTTATAGGTTCAAACGTCTGCATCAGTAGCTTTTTTAGCTCTAACCAAGACAGGTTTTCATCTTTTAATAAGTGGAACCAAAGCAAAGCTTCCCCTGCTATGACATTTAAAATACACCGGGAAATTTTTTCCTGCGAAGTACTTGTTTCTATGCTTAATTCGTCTACCCGTTTAATGAATTCTCTAACGTTCGTGTTTTTGTTGTATCGTTTGTTCCATGGAGCGAGGTTGACATTGGTTGGTTTCCATAGAGGGATTTTGGAGATAGAAGCAGTTTGTTGCGTAGAGAGGATGCTGTCGCTCTCCTTGTCTCTGCATATAGACACGTCTTGTGTATCGTCTTCCTCAAGTTGCAGGCGGCGGATGTACCACGTGTTGTAGCGGCGGGAGGTCCTCCGCATCGAGCATGAGCTTGGTCTCGACTTAAGCCCTCTTTTATTCAAGGCCCTCCTGAGAGCGAACTTTGTCAAGGAGTCTATATTTGCAATAATACCTTCCTCCGATGGTTCGATTGTGTCCATATTTCCTTGTAGACTTGATCCGAGTCTGGAAAGAAAGAGAAGAGCTATTAGTCGGTATAATTACATAAATACAATTTCATAAAGCCAGAGCTCACCATTATATATAGAAACCTTCGCGAGCATGCGGTACAGGACATCACCAAAGTTTCATTGCAATCGGATGAATGGTTTAGGATCGCATAAGGGACAAATAAAGAAATATTATTTTTTTATATATTTAGATAAATCGTCACCGCAGAAGTATTACGAAAACTTCTAATTACTTATTCAACTGATTTCGAGTGCAAAATTGTAATTATTTTAAAACATGAAGCCCAATTTCGGACATTTTTATTGAACATGATCTCTACCGTTTTCCTATTATTGTGATGGTTTGTATTTTGCAAGATTAAGTGTTATTATCGCCCGAGACTTTATGATGTTCCGGTCAGCAATGTAAGCAGATATATGCGTTAAAAAAACGATATCAGTTAGGTACAATAAGCGTGATTATACGTCAACGCGTGTGTCTCCATAGAAATCGTTCTAACTCCGTTATTGTTTTAGTGATATCCCTAAAACAAAAAGTAAAAGGTCGATAGTGGATCAAGCTATACATCCCTATCAAGTTGTCCATAGAAATACATAACAAGAATATTCTGTCATTCGCGCGGTCTGACACATAATTTTACCCGCCAAATTTCCTACAGGCGGCTCGACCGCGCTCGACATTGTTAATTTTTATTTAATATGTTTATATGAAATGATAAAAAAGTGAGGTGACAAAAGTGTTTATTATACATTTATACAATATAATAAAGCTGGGAACATAGACGTAGGTAGACGTCATCATTTCCATATCTGGACTACTTACCATCCATACATTTTCTATGGAAACGGGTGCTTTAGAATCACACTAGCCCCACGCAACGCAAACCGACGCCCCCTACGCGTTGCGTGGAGTTGCGGGATTCTAAAACACCCGTTTCCATAGAAAATGTATGGATGGTAAATAGTCCAGGGGTCCTAGCATGGTCGATCGATATAGGTTTTATCGAAAATGTCGGTAACTTGCCATCGCTCCCGAGGACGACTGCAAACCGCTAACGAACAAACAATAGTTCACAATGACTAGGGGTTCCTAATATATTTGACACAAACTGTTGTTTATTCGTTAGCGGCCTGCAGTCGTGCTCGGGAACGATCGCAAGTTACCGACATTTTCGATAAATCATATATCGATCGACCATGCTAGGGGGCCAGATATGGAAACGATGACGTCTACCTACGTCGCGTAGCGTGGCGTGGGTCTAGTATGTTCCCAGCTTAAGTATTGTTGTTTACATAATCTGTGATTTTAGTACCGTTTTCACATAAAAACATCACGTGAGTCATTTTTTGAATGTTTGCATTCTAAATTTTAATATTTATTTGTAATATAACAATTTGAAAGCTTATTTTGTAACCTTTCTAAAACAGTTTTTACTATTCGGCTACGTTCAGAAATGTTTCATTTATAGAGCTTTAATAGAGAACTCCAGTCCAATTTTTTTTATTTTTTTTAATGAATAAAGACCTTCAAACTTAAATAACTGCATTTTTATTTTTATAGTTAGTTTTAATAGTTAAAATAATTGTCAAAGTTTTAATTTTTAAAGACTCCCAGAAACGCACCGTATCTATGGTGGTCTAATTTTTTTACTTTTTAAGTTGTCATTTTGAATCAGTGATGTTATGTCGAGGGAAATTTCCCTAGATCTAGGGGAGAAAAATATTTTTTAGGGATAAGGGAAATCAGGACAAAATCTAGGGAAATTTCGAACTCTGGCAAAATTTTTATTACATATGACAGTATTACTGGTATTATTTATATATATACGTATATATATTTTTTGGAATTCCTATGAATCTTAATTATTTTTCATGTACTTACATGCCATGTTATTTTTAACACTGAAAACTCAAAATGATATTAGGGAACGTACCCATACTACGTGACACGTTCGGGGGGGGGGTCTTCAAAATACCACGCTTGGTACAAATGAGCGGCGGGTTGCTTATGATTTTTATTTTGCAAAGTGTTTTTTTTTAATTTGGAATTCAGTTTCTAATTCAGTGGTGAGTGTATTCGTACTTTTAAATTATTACTTCACGTAGCAAATAGTGTTTTATTTGGAAAATCACGGTATTATTAGTATATTTACCAAGTTCCGATATCTTTCCAATTAATTATCATATTAATGGAATAAATTCGGTGTTTGGGTTAAATTCCTAAAAAATAAAACTAGTTATTTTTATACTAATTTGGGGTCGGGGAATCCGAATCTGAAAGAATTAGGCGGCGGCAAGCAATATTAACAGAATTACACGACTTTAAAAATTTTTATACACATACAGGAAAATAGCCATTTTGGAAGCATTTTGATTCCTAGAAAATCAAACTAGTTATTTTTATACTTATATTTATTATTTTTTTTTTAGGAATTTAACCCAAACACCGAACTTTAGCCATATTAATTAACATATAACAGGATTAGTGTTAGACAATCAGGTGGCTACGTAGGTAATTGCGTAAATGTGAAATTCTAGGGAAATTTCACTTCTAACTGTTGGCAACACTGTGAAGAACGCAGAATAATCATGGCGGAATGCTTTGCAATGACTTTTAGGTGTGAGGTGTGTTTTTTATTCAACATTAACTGCTTTTAATATAGAAAAACATTGGTAAAATGTCCACATTTCACCGCGACTGTTATTGTATTTAATCAAAGTGCAATATAAAAACAATAAATCATCTCTTTCATTGCAAATACATGTGACGTCGTGTTTTGTGTCAGGTGTTACTTTGTAGGTACATTGTTTTATGTATAATACATACAGAAACACTGGTATTTATAATACACTGATCATGACGAGTGTGTAACAACTTGTATAAAAAGCCCTATACTAAAAACAATTTGAAAATACATAAAAACAAACGTTAAAATATGACACGACTTTAACCTCAAATAGACAACATTTATTGCAGATTGTCCGCAAATATAGCCCTTTTCGTAAATTGTTGAGGGCCTAAATTATGTTTCAATAAACACAATAACTATTATTTATCTAAATCTCTATAAACAGTATGAAAATAAACCAAAAACACGAAATGTTGAATTGCATAGGTACGTGTGCACTTCAAGTCATTTCAAATGTCAATACAATACAATACACGAGTTACAGGTTAACTGTGACGTCACGGTTAACCATTTCAGTAATGCCAACTTAACGCTGTGTTTTGGGAAGAGGTTTAAAAATGCACTTTTTAATAATTTATTAAAAACTCTGCATTTAATATTATGAAATAAAACTTATATATTCAGAATCAGCGTTTCTTGGTCTATATGAACATATTTTTTTAAAGCCATAATATTTTTCACTGGAGTTCCTTATTGTAAAGCGGTAAAAACACAAAGTTTTCGTAAAATGTCATTTTGTTTGAGACATTATAAGTGAATATTTGCAATTTTCGGAGGGGTTAAAAAGATTAAAATGAAACCTTTTGAAAGCAAATGATTAGGAATGCGGCTTCGTGCGAGTATTCCATGCTCAGTCCAGGTCGGGGCAGGTACCAGCGGGCTACTGGAGGGCTTGAAAAGGCCCGGTCGCGATGCACTCTGGGAGAAACACTATTATTCCTCGGAATTATTAAGTTTATTATGTTAATCGTTAAATCGAATTTGTATATTTATTAGATAAACGCTTAGCAATATTTTATTCACAGAAAATCAATCAGTGCAGTGGATAAATTTTAATATTATTTATCGGATTTGCGGACATGTGATATTTCGTATTATTTATTTTGGTTAGACTATGAAACGTACCTATTCGCTCTTATTCGACAAGTTTGTTCTTTTGGTAGAATAACCGATTACTAGATTTAAAGTAGTAAAAGGTTTGCTTCTTTCTTTTATTAAGATTTATTTATTGGAACCCATTTGGGAGGCGGGTTTGATTGCCGCCGCTCCGAGAACTATTTATTGGATAACGAACACCTCTGCCAAAGCGGTTCGCTACGTTTCGTGACTTAGTATGGGTGCCCAGTATAGCTGTGGATGCGTCTGGATGCGGGCCGGATCGGGAGAGACTAGTTATGGGAGGCCATTTTATCCGTTATCTTCATATTCGACGGCAGAAAGGCTAATTGACGTAACCAACATTTTGTCGAATTTCATTTTTTGATGCCATTTTACTTGAAAAAAAAAACTGCGTCGATCTGTGTACTCCAAGTTTATATATTATGAAAATTTGAAAGTAACCCCTGTTTCATAACGCTTAATAAGATCTCGATAGGTTTGTTCTGATTCACGTACAAAGACCAGAATTCAAACCTATTGGTGAATTTCGCACATTGGTTACTTATTCCGGCTGATAATTGCCGGTGTCAACCATTGTTAAGAGCAAAAACAAGTGTTTTGTTTTTCGTGAGTCTTCCCATCGTAACGCAGCTGTCAACATTACCGTCCATATCGTGACAAGCTATCGTAATCCGTTTAGTGAATTTACCGCCGGTAATTTATTCCCATTACATAAGAACTAAATAACGACTGCCTGTGGACCAGCCAAACGACCACGAGGGACCCACAAACCGGGCGAAATTGCCATCTGTGAAGTATCTTTGTATTTGTTTCAGTAAACATAGTCTATTGAGATCCACAAGCATAACTCATATAGAGTGAGCATTCAGCTTCACTTAACCCTTGTAAGGTAGTGCCATCAACGCGCTCATCTTACAACCCCCTTAAAATACCTACTGTTTTTTGCGGAAGTCCGACATAAAAATTGACGTAAGTGATGGAAAATCCGACGTTTTTTAATAAAATGTGGGTTACTCCCTTGAACCCGGGCGTATCCAATGTTTTAGTTTTTATTTACTATGAAAAATTATATGGTTACGTCAAATAGTCTTTCCGTGTTTAAGGAAACATTTTTGCTTACGGCAAACGGCTGACTAAAGTTTTAAGTTTTATTTGGTTACATTAATCCAATAAGTTGTGCCGCATCGAAAGTTTTAAGTAACATCATTTTTTAAGTTAAAAACTTTATTAAACGTTGAATACTACCACAGATTTGAAAACTTTTTTTTGGCGGAAAACATTACACGTTTTTATCGAAAATGCGTCATGCTCAAACATCGTGTTATTATTGCATCCTGCTTCGGCGTTCAGTGCGCATCCGGAAGACGTAAATTCGTGGTTGAACATTTGTGCTCATGGTCATTGTGAATGGCCTCATACGATAGGGGTCGATTAGTAAATAAGAAAAAGCAGTCTGCCGACCGGCATCCTGGAAAACGACGGAATCTTCTGAATCCCGTCCGTTCCACAGTGCTTTCGCATGCCCCGCTAGCAACGACTAAATCAAATACATGAATGAAACAAACGAATTACTGTAGTCTAGATCACCCCATTAAAGAGTTCTTTGATTGGCCGACCACCAGCCTGGACGTTTTTGCTGTACAATTTTTTAATTTTTTTCAATATATTTTTAAATTTTTTTCCTATATATTTTTTATTATTTTTATTTAATTATGTTTTTAAAAACTTCGATTGCCATATTTAAAAAAGTAATGATATATAATAATTTAATGACGACGCTATTTAAATAGAGCATAAATAACAAAATAAATTATGTGCATAACTCTTTTTCTGAAAAAATGTCAGTTGCGAGCTGTAAACTTATTGCCTTTGTTATGAAAAAACGGTTTTTAAAAGAATATTTCGCGGTACCTCCCATTACAAAAATATTTTTTTAAATTTAAATTTGGTTACATCAACTAATTGTAAGTCTGATTCCCATCGAAGAGGCTTACACCATGGTTTTAAGGAGCTACAAATAACACGCCCTTTTGCCTTTCCATAAATTAATCGCCCACCGAGCTTCTCATACTAGATATTGTTGGTTACAGCCAAGCAATCGTAAAAATTTCACAAAAAAGATTGGATGTAACCACCAATATCATCATTTTGTAAAAATAATTACATAGATCTAATTATATTGGTAGAAATATATACATTATTCTGTTGTTCATTGTAAAAATCAATGAGATACGGGTTACCATTACTATTTTCTGAATTTTTATTTTTGTTTTTTCGACTTTCCCGAAAGAATAGGATTTGCTGGTTACGTCAATTAGCCCCTCTGCCGACGATTATGTCCGTCATTCGTGGACATACCGACCCACAGTTTTTTACCCATCACTAATAACTTTTACCTTCCCAGAACCACCACTTTTTCGTTTCCTTAAAAAGACCCCCCGCGCAGCATTCCCTAAGATGACATAGGCCATGAGGGAAATTATTTTCGACCTCCAGTTTGGAGTTAACATAAAAAAACACAGTCAGTTTCGAGAAAACAGATCTTAAAAGAAAATGTTAACCTCAATTGGATGATTTGTGGACCAATTAACAACGTAGTATAACAGAATTTGAAGTTTTGGCCAAGTCGCCTGACTAAAGTTTAATTAAGCTCATTAGTTTAGAAATAATTTTAAGTATTCCCATTCAAATTAACGACTTGATATATTCTGACTTATTTCCTGGAATTAGCCTTTCTCCCACTAAGCGACGACGCGACGCGGCCCAGTAGAATACAATAGCGTTTCTTCTAATTTGGGAATAGTACTTTCAACGCAATTCCAAGAATTTTAGAAAGTATGTAGTCAACACAGCCTTTATTTTGTTGTGAAATCGATATTTTTTGTCTATCGTATTATGTAGGTGAACGGTATTATAAAATATACATATTTGAACCTAAATGAGAGTTAAACTAAATACTGTTATAAAAAAACGAGTGTGCTTTAGACCACACGACTGAAGTAAAACTACAAGACAAATCTCGCCCAATGAACCCAGGTATCCCTGCTAAGTTATCAAACGTGGCGAACATAGTGACATATGACATTGGGGTAAAATATGACCATGGGGTGACCTACGACCTTGGGGTGACCTACGACCTTGGGGTGACTTACGACCTTGGGGTGACCGTCCTTATCCTTATTTTCATCCTTATCCTTATCACTCCCCAAGTAAAGCGTGCGTAAAGGCCCGATCGTTCGCCTCGCCATCGATCACCTTTCGCATCGATTACCGTTCGCATCACACTTTTCGTAACAATCACCACTTTTCATAACGCATTCACTAGCTTACCCCCCAAGTCGAGAGTGCGTAAAGAATTTTTACTTAAAAAAATCACTTAAGGGAACGTACCCATACTACGTGACACACTTTTTGTAAATTTTTACCCCCCCCGGGTGACCACGTGTAGTATATTCCAAGACCCCCCCTACAGTTTTCACGTAGTATTTCATAAATATGGTTTCGAATCATTTTTTGCTAACAAAAAATTTAAAAAATGCATTATTTGGCTTATATTTGTCTTTATTAATACGGCGCTTGCTGCGTGACAGCAAGATTGCATGCATTACAAGTGGAAAAAATATTATCAAGATAAAACTTATGTCAAAATATATTGAAACTGGAACGTAATTTATGGAAACGAAAGTCTTGTTATTTTTATAAACATTTTTCATCTCAATCATCTTCAACAAACACGTTCCCTGAACTTTTTCACTTATTTTAATGTACGAGGGTGGGTTTTTAAGTTTGCGGATTGGGTAAGGAGTGGAAATAAAAACCAAAGTCTTGTTATTTTTATAAACATTTTTCATCTCAATCATCTTCAACAAACACGTTCCCTGAACTTTTTCACTTATTTTAATGTACGAGGGTGGGTTTTTAAGTTTGCGGATTGGGTAAGGAGTGGAAATAAAAACCAAAATTATTTTTCCTTTTCAACATATTCACCTACTACCCTAATACATTTTTCCGATCTTTAAATTAACTTAAAGGAACTTTATAACAGCGCGGAACTGAATTTTCTCCACATTTCACAATTTCTTCCCGATTGAAGTGTTTGGTCGACGATAGCTCAAAGACTAATGACCTAATTAGGATAAAACCCGGTGTTTTTTCTAAAAATGAGTTGTTTGTTAATTAGTACCTAATTCAGCGGTACCCCCATTAATCACTTACCTTCCCATTCCGCGAACTTAAAAACCTCCCCTCGTAGCTCGAAAAAAAACGCGAGATTTCTAGATTGACTACGTGATAAAAACATAATCCCCCCCCCCCGTTGTGACCAAGCGTGGTATTTTGATGACCCCCCCCCCCTGAACAGGTCACGTAGTATGGGTACGTTCCCTAACTTGTGTTTGCTTTTGGACAGGGACATTTTTTAATGGGCGGTTATTTTATGCTACATTGTATGATAGGGATCTGGGGCGCATTTTTTTATGTTTGCCTCTCATGTGAAATATGGTTTGAAATAATCTATTTAACATTGCTGCATGTTCAGAGCTATCTAATAAAAGCTTATAATATTATAATTATAATGATATTTGGATGATTTATATAGCGCCGTTTTTGTGAAAAATCACCTCAAGGGCGCTGTACAAACTTATAATACATTTCTAAAATCTAAAAAACTACAAGCTAGGCAAACAATTATAAACAACTTATTGCTAAAAATTGCATACATCGGTTCATTGATCACCGATACGAAAATATGTGTACAATATTTTGACCAATGAACGCGATGCTGCCTAAAATTTAATGAAAATATTTAGACTAGCTCTTGTCCAGTAATGCGAGGGTTTTTATTTTATGGAATGTAAGGAGATGGTTTTAGGAAGGAAAAAGGTATGAGGGATAGGTAGGAATCTGGGGGCCAATGTGTCCAGCAGTGACGAACGTATGAATCCATTCCTCCCAATACGGTGCAATGCAAAATGAGGCGAGAGAGTTCGGGTCAAAAGATCTCCCTTAATCTATCAGCAAGTGAGCAAACGCATCCGCTGCCAAGACCTAGACAAACCACAAGGCTGATGCCTTGCATTCTTTGCGGATATCCACATTTCTCACACGATCATAATTTTACCACACGAGATGTTTTAGGTTCATAATGTATAGGCAAACTAACTACATATTACTTCGCCGTAGGTAAAGCGTCATTTACTGTATTCATTGTAAGTATTTATCGTGGGTGTATATATATACATAATAAAAACAGTACCTTAGTCTCTCCAACACTAAACTGCAGAAGCTGTGGAAGGCGATGTTCCTCTGGTCTCCTCGGAACTAAACACAAACACCCTTAACAGGCGACTTTACCACAACACCGAGTAGAACTTCAACATATGTAATTATATTTACTTTAAACTGGTTGAAAGATATCGATTTTAAAACGTACATAAACACCACTGGAAAAATTCTGTGTTACAACCCACAAACAGTGGGCCGACTCGTCGATTGTCTGGACACATAAATCGCAGGCTCACTGAGCCCTGAGCCTTTTGCTACCTGCTTTCAGGCCTTTTAGGCCCTTCCGTGGTGGTTTAGTGTTACCAGGTACAAGAAACTACTATATATATTTTTCAACAATTTAACAATAAAGTTCTTACTTTACTAGACTTGTAATAAAATGACGCACACATCGTTATAAGCAAGAAGTGTTTGGTAATATTATTAACAATCTTTCCCGTGAGAGCAACTGCACCTAATCAAAATGCGTTTCATATTACTTAATAAATTGATTGATGGAAAATACAAAATTTAAAATTTGGGAGGCGGGTATGGGTACCGCTGCCCCGGGACCCATTTATTGGATGACCAACACCTTTGCCATAGTTCAACCCAAGTGTTTATTTACATTGGGTTCATGGGGCGAGGTTTGTCCGGATTTTGGCGGCGAATGCATCTGCCCACCAGTTGCCTGGCAGGGCGGATCAGGAGAGAATGTTTGAGGGAATCCCTATGACTCCTCCAGCCGTACGCTCTCGTAAAATCGCCTTGCACCGTAGTGGGAGGGATGGATTCATACGTCTGTCACTCCTGACACCCAGATTATTACCCACTCCTAATACCCATAGATCTAATATTCATATGTCTATGTCTAATACCCTTTTCTTTTCCAGAACTTCCTCTTCTTCCTTTCCTAAAAAGACCCTCCACACAGCGTCCCTAAAGATGACTTGGAGAATTATTTTCCTCCGGGCCTCCTGTACGAAGCTAATGTAAAAAAAACTAAATGTGAAGTTAATATTACACATATGGAATATAAGAAGGTTTGTTTAGAAAATAATGAAGCCATATACAAACATTAAATACCTACATATTTTATAAACACAGCATAAAACTAGCTGTACAATTTGGGAGGCGGGTATGAGTAACGCCATTTATCGGATGACCAACACCTCTGCCATAGGTCACCTCAAATGGTTCGCTACGTTTGGTGACTTAGCAGTGGTGCCCGGGTTCATGGGGTGAATTCTGTCCAGGTCTTGACGGCCGATGCGTCTGGCCATTCGCTACGTTTGGCGACTTGGCACGCCCGAGTTCATGGGGTGAATTTTATCCAGATCTTGGCGGCCGATGCGACTGCCCTTCTACTGCAATCATGCCTTCAAGAGAGACTATTTGAAGGAGGTATTTCATCCTCTCCCGTCAGAATCTCTCGATACATCGCCTTGCACTGCAGTTGGAGGGATGGATTCATACGTCCGTCAATCCTGGCAACGCTGACCCCTAGTTTCCGACCCATCTCTCATACCTATATCCTTCCCAGAACTTCCTCTCACTCTCCTTCATTTCCTTAAAAAAACCCTCCACACAGCTTCCCCTAAGATTACATAGGCCCTGAGGGAAATTATTTTCCACAGGGCGTCCTGAGTGAAGCTAATGTAAAAAAATAAACAAAAAGCTTTCACTCCACTCGGTTACTGGGTTTGGTCAACATACATCAAAATTGGTCAATAAATAAATGTGTTTTGTAGCGAGATCGTCATCTAATCATGGTAAAACTTCTCGACCCTCCCACTTGCTGTCCGCGTATAAACTGGAAATAGGTAAAATGTGTTTTGTAACGAGATCGTCATCCAATCATGGTAAAACTTCTCGACCCTCCCACTTGCTGTCCGCGTATATACTGGAAATAGGTAAAATGTGTTTTGTGGCGAGATCGTCATCTAATCATGGTAAAACTTCTCGACCCTCCCACTTGCTGTCCGCGTATAAACTGGAAATAGGTAAAATGTGTTTTGTAGCGAGATCGTCATCTAATCATGGTAAAACTTTTCGACCCTCCCACTTGCTGTCCGCGTATAAACTGGAAATAGGTAAAATGTGTTTTGTAGCGAGATCGTCATCTAATCATGGTAAAACTTCTCGACCCTCCCACTTGCTGTCCGCGTATAAACTGGAAATAGGTAAAATGTGCTTTGTAGCGAGATCGTCATCTAATCATGGTAAAACTTCTCGACCCTCCCACTTGCTGTCCGCGTATAAACTGGAAATAGGTAAAATGTGTTTTGTAGCGAGATCGTCATCTAATCATGGTAAAACTTCTCGACCCTCCCACTTGCTGTCCGCGTATAAACTGGAAATAGGTAAAATGTGTTTTGTAGCGAGATCGTCATCTAATCATGGTAAAACTTCTCGACCCTCCCACTTGCTGTCCGCGTATAAACTGGAAATAGGTAAAATGTGTTTTGTAGCGAGATCGTCATCTAATCATGGTAAAACTTCTCGACCCTCCCACTTGCTGTCCACGTATAAACTGGAAATAGGTAAAATGGCCTTCCAGCTAAAAAGGTTCTTCTTCGCTGATTTAATACATATAAAAGGCCGAAGGGTCGTGAGGTGGTGAAATGTTTATCATCACTAAAAGAGGGTCGCATCATTAAAAAGTTTGAAAAGCACCGCTTTAGTCTGTTGAGCGTTTGTCTTTAGTGGGGCAGGTAGGTACTAAAGAAGTGGAATAAATCTCCCCCATGAGGAAATAGGAGCACGGAGCTAACTTGTTCACTGGGAGTGTTGACGGATCGCCGCTCCAATCCGGAGGTAATTGTGTGCAAACAGTGGATTTTATTTCCATCATTTTTTGTGTGGAAACTTAGGTACTTCTTACTTATATTGACAATGTTACCTAACCTACGTAGGTCGTGAGAGGATCGATTTTATGAAATGAGATGGAATCTGGTTTAAATTTTTTTAATACGTTCAAAAGACTTTGAAACATAGAGTACGAAAACACTACGCAATATATGTAGTTGTGAATGATGAATGCTTGGAGCAGGTGGATGAGTTTGTGTATTTGGGAAGTATTTTTACAATAGATGGAAGGCTGATAAAGAAGGATAAATGCAGGTAACTCTATTAATCGAAGACGGAATGTCACTTTATCAGTAACATAAATCTGTCCAACGAAGCAAATCTAGTAGTCCACAATAGAATGCTGGTACCTACCCTGATGTCTGAGAGTGAGGCATGAAATTGGTAGAGGAAGGATGAAATGACAATTTTGTGCTAAGTTGCGCTGCGTCGAATCGCATACGGTTTCCACCGCGGTATACAATTTATTTTAAAAGAATTGATTTGAATCTGTGAAAAAAACGCCTTCCGAGTAATAGCCGAAATATTCAAAAATGTAACCCAAGCATCGTAACAATCTGAAATTTGCCCACGTCTCAATTCAAAGCTCCAACAAAACTTATATGAAATATGTTTGTCTCTGTAAGATAAATAAATAGTTTGTCGACGTAAAACACCTGCCCTTCATGGGAAAATTATTTAATAAGTCTTTAAGATGCTGCAGCGCTCCTGGAATTTAATAAGAAAAATGAATAAAATGTGCAAAAACCAATATTTTAATTAACCCCAATCCTTAATTAAGACAAAAAGATTACATCTATCCGCCCAAAGCCCGATGAGTTAAAAAAGGATTAAATAATTAACTCCACCGAATGAATGGTAAAAACTTGTTTCATTGTAATTGTGTAACTTTTTTATTAAGTCCCGTGGTAAGAATGCTCTGTGCGAACAGGAGGTCTGAGTTCAATGCCTATCCTAACAACGCTCTAAACGGTTTTGCATTGATTGTGGCGCTAAATCCCCTCTGCCTTCCCCTGCGGCGACTAGACTGTAGTGATTCATTATTGACGTTGTTGTATTGCATTGAAGTAGATATTATATTATAAAATCTCTACATGTAAAATTTTTTATGGTTGTACGAGTATTAATGTCTTGGCGTCCGTTTTGATAATGAGAATGATTTTTGGTGAATCTAAGAACTGTCATATAACCGCGCTTCTAAGGGATCGTCTTCATTGGCTTCGATGTCCTGAAAGAATAGAGTTCAAGAACTGCTTAATGACCTTCAAAGCATTGCAAGGAATGGCGCCAGCCTATATATCGGAACTATGTGTCCGACAAAACTTAAGCGAGAGACAGCTTACTCTAAGGTCAGCAGATCTAGATATTACTGATCGTCTAATCGAACTTTCTAGGTCAAATCGAGCTGTTTACTATGATCGCTCTTTTCATGTAACGGGCCCTCTCATTTGAAATAAACTTCCCTCAGCTCTTACTAATATCCAGAATTTGGCTGAATTTAAACGGGCTTTAAAAACAAAATTATTTAAAAAATCATACCATTCATGAATCCTAACATCTTTTCAATATACGTAATAATAATAAGCCGTGTTCTCAAGCTTCCCGTCATTGTTTGGTTTCGGTTTCCTCATAATTGTATTTTTATTTTATGTTTCGTATCAGAATTATGTCAGAATATCTCTCATTTCTAAACGCAAACTGCCTGTTCATTAGTATATTATATTTTAGTTTTAAAGTTCTTGTTTTGTCCTGTGTTACAATAGCACCGCTATTGTCTATTATTATTATTGTCCCGTGTGTGCTATAACAGCACTATCTTTGCTAATTTTGTTCTTCTGTCATTATTTTGTAAATACTGTATATTCTTTTATTATTTTCTCAATATTATAAGGAGCACTGTAGGATTATTTTTAAATTTATTATAGTTAAGCGCACTTGAAGTGAAATGTCACAAAACTGCGCTATACAAATATAATGTTAATGTGGTGAACGTATGTCTCGCGGTTTAAAAGAGACATGCGAGTATAAGTGAGACAGCATGAGTAACGTATAAAAGGTTGTGAATGTTGTCCATTCGTTCTCTTTGCATCAGACTTCCTACGAAGCACTACTCAACACAATCTCGGAATAAATACACATAATCTACCCACGTCTATTATTGACATACACCCCATACTGAGATCATCATATCTGAGTAATCTGGATCCATCACTAAGGAGTCCAGAGGTAATGGGATAACCGGCCACGGTTATTACATTTAGCGCAGCTGAAAAAGGAACCACGGGCAGCCAAATCATCACATTTGGCGCGGTCGGATAAAGTACCACGGGCAGCCAAATTGTTACATTTGGCGCGGTCTGTGGTTACATAAGTTTTTGTTTGTGTTAGGAGAGATAACGCTAGAGCTTACCATTACATACAACCTATGATACTCGCTGATAATGTAGCTTTCTATTGGTGAAAGAATTTTTAAAATCAGTTGAGTAGTTTAGGCGTGAAAGTGTAACAAACACATGCACTTTCGCATTTATATATAATATTAGTAGGGATATGACGTCATTGCCTGTAACGTTTTGTTAAGTTTACTTTGTCCCAGTGACTAGTTGTCACTGGATCCGAGGAACCTGCTATTTTTGGAACCAGTTCCTATCAAATTTACAAAATGGTCACCAACACTCAAACAGGGCGAAGCCGAACCAAAAGTCGCCCGCAGAGCCTGGCAGCAAAAACCTGCGGAGCGCATTTTCAACTGCTAGTCTACTTATGATACGATAACTGTCAATCCTTTGATCCTCTTCTAGCGCAGTAGAAGCTAGTTTTCGTATTATAACCAATCTTCCATAGACTCCACAACCAATCTGCTGAAGACCCCATCATTCATTCACAATAATTCACCCTCAATACAGTAGTATCTGCCGCACAGAACTGTTACTGACCTACAATAACCTACCTCTTCCTCTATTCCACCAACCATCTCTTACTCAGCTTCTTACTCCCCTTCCAGGATTCATGGGGTGAGACTTGTCCGGATCTTGGCGGTGGATGCTTCTGTCCACCAACTGCGTGGCACGCCGGATCGGAACAGACTGGTTGAGTGAGATCTGTTGACCTCTCCAGCAGGTTTATCTCGGAACATCGCTGTGTACCCCGGATGAAGTAAGCTTTGCTTCAGAACATTTTGGTTTTGATTTGAATGATTAATTTGAATTAAAATATTCTCGCTATATTCTATTCTAATATACTTTTTTTTCTTGTTTCAGATATAATAATAAATTAACTTATTATTACAAAGTGTCGTCACGTATTACAGTGTTTAAACTCAATTAACAAAATTGTTAAATTCAAACAAGCGTGATCTAGTGTTTGCTAAAATTTCAAAAGTTCTTGTGTGAAAAGGTATGACAAGTTTCTCAGTGTTAAAAATTGAATTGATTGTTTCTGGAGCAGAATAAGTTTAAACATGTCCAGGGGTGTATTAGTGCTATTGCTGCTAACAGTGGAAGCTGCCAGGGGTGTAGCGGCGAGTGACCACCTCTTCCAGTCGCAGGAAATTCTACTTGCTGAATCAGGTACAACAAATTTATACTTATTTCTAACAAATCGTCCACCTAAAACCCTGCACACAATCCCAGATCTACATTATCTTAGTAACACTCCACCTATACTGCTGATCCTTTATAAACAACCTAAACTAC
Organism: Limnephilus rhombicus; assembly: GCA_929108145.2. Classification (NCBI taxonomy): domain Eukaryota; kingdom Metazoa; phylum Arthropoda; class Insecta; order Trichoptera; family Limnephilidae; genus Limnephilus; species Limnephilus rhombicus. Next base: position 30,395,567 of record OV815298.1, on the reverse strand, counting down.
TAAATCACATGATAATACTCTACATAATGATAATTGGACACCTTATTCTGGATCATGAAATGAGTATGGATAGTCTAGATACCTCTTAAAGTAATTTACGTAGGTATCCTCGTTATCCTAAGTGTGGTACATCCTCCACAGCTGAAGGCTCCGGTGGACACGCGGGGAGAGGGGAGAGTAACTCCGCAACCTGCTTCCGGTAACAGGAAACGGGGCCATATTTCAAATTAACCCTGGAAAGCCTCTGAGGTGACTCAAGTGTCATTGTCAAAAGTAAAAGTTCTGTAACTCCGTGATGATGATGCCGATGGCCCAGTATTAAACTGCAACAACTATTACTGACTAACCATCACGCCGTTTCCCCGCAGGGGTAGGCAGAGAAGACGGACTACCAAACAACTCGGTCTTGACACACACTCTTTGCCTCACTCACATTCATACATCGTCTCATACAGACTCTTCTTTTCTGACTTTTGACATGGCCCGACTCAAGTATCTGATTAACTTGATCGTGCCACGTCTTCCTCGGGCGTTCCCGACTTCTTCTACTATTCACATTTGCGTCATGTATTCTCCGCACACTGCTTTCTTCGTTCATTCAGTCTACATGCACAAACCGTCTGAGGGTCGCTGTCTTAATTTTATTCATTTCTCGATCTTCAAATTTCTCACACAATCATATCTACATGGTTTTACCTCATATACGCCTCAGGGATCTAATTTCTACGGCCTAATTTCAGTTTACTTTCATCTTTCCTTTGCCAGTTTCAAGCTTCACTGCCATACATCAGGGTAGCTATCAACACTCCATTGTGGACTGCTAGCTTGGCTTCTTTGGACAGTTTTTTTTTAGCGCCAACGGCGTTCAGTCCTCCATTAATGGAGTTACCTGCATTTACCCGTCTTTCAATGAATCTATCAGTCTTCCCTTCTCTCGTAAACGTACTTCAATACTCATCCGTAATATATATTAAGGAGGGTCATTTAAAAAAAATGTTATTTATAAATTATAAGAGCGATAAAAGGGTGCCAAATGAGTTCAAAACTATAAGTTTTGAAAATTTTCATGTTAAGGGGTTATTTCCAGTGTATATAAAAGTAACTATGATTCCTTTAAACCATATGTTTGTAATCTTCCTTAGCAAATGTAGTATATATTAACGAAATCATTTACAAAAAGTCCCAAGATTGAGTCTCGCAAAATAATGCCGAAATTTGAGAGTAAGAAGGATTTTGCTGGTATTTAAATACACTGCATTTAGATAATTTGAATTATATTCATTTTTTTTTAAATAAATGAATCAAAATATTTCCTTTATTTCGTATTTTATTGAAAAAAGGTTTATTGTTAATGATTTACCTAACATTTTTTAAAGATTTAACAAGGGTGGGTTTTGCTCTATTATGTGAAATTTCAAATTCAATCCGGAAGAAGAAGACGATATCCAAATATTATTAAAAAAATGAAGTGATTTCATATCTTCAATGAACACCTTCTGTCTATTAGACAAATCAAAACAAGAATAAAATCCCATACGGTAGTGACCTACCTCAATATATATTTGCACTCAATTTTATTAAGAATTTAGTGTAAAGTAATGCGGAAGATCGTCCGTGCGTTTAAAAAAAAATGCCCTGTAAAATCTAAATAATTGAAAGTAAGTGGTGAAAGTTCGCATACCTGCTTGACATGTATATCGTTAAGCCTAGGAAATTATATAGCGGATTTACACACACGACTTTTTCTTCATCTTTACGTTTTCTTTGGAACATACCAACTCTATTCCCTCTAGCAAAGAGGAAAAGTGTATAGTGTTCAGTCACGAAGGGGAAGGAGAGAATAGGCTGTACTTTGTAACAGTAGGTAGGCACCTACCTCGTCAAGGGTTCTGAATAGAAGTTATTACTGACCTAGCCCAACTTCAGTGCCACCTTATTAACGACCTCTAAACCCTGTGAGGAATAAGATATTTGGGGTATGAGGGAAGAAAGGAAAATTGAAGCAATAAATTAAATATGGCGACAATGGGACGTTAAATTTTTTATTCCCAGGCCTTTATTTGGTTAATAGAATCCTCTTTACTTCTGTAGACACCTTTTCCTTGTGTTAGCTGTTAACGGGGAAGCTTTATAAGGAACAGCTTTTAGACTGTTTTAGAATTGAAGTACTTATAAATATTTTTCATGAGTTTTTATTGGAATAAATTATTAATAACTCTTAAGGTTATATCCATCAATGTACTTTATCATTGAAGAAGAACATAATACTAATAAATCAAAATGAAACACGAAACCAAACAAGATACGGAAAAATAAAAAGGTTAACTGGGAAGGCAACTGTGACTCGAACCCATGATCTCTTATCTTACAGGGACACAGCGCCCTAACCAACTCGGCCATCAGGACTATATTTTTTAAGTAATTTTGTCGATCTCTAATAAATCACAGCATTTTTCGATTACTTGAAGCAATCTTAGCGAGTATACGATTTGCGGGGAGTGATTTTCTTGATAAACTCACAAATAAAGCGTTTTCGGTTTCTCTTCGTTCAAGGAATTTGGCGATTTTTCAAAAAGGAAACCTTCTCCATTTCTTACCTGCTATTCAAAATAAACTCGGCCACGATATTTGAACATTTTTCGGTGAATTTATTGGATTGAAAACATTTTTAGCATTTAAACATTTAATTTCCAACACTCACAGTTTTTTTGCAAGTCGTTTTCTCAGCACTCCAATTTAGTGATTATTGAAATATTTAGTTGTTATTTTCACTTTAATAGTAACTGCAAAGTTTTGTTGTAGGATAAAATGGAAAAGTTATGTCCCTAACCCTCGGCTGACCGTGAATAAGTTAAAGGACTTGAAGAAGAAGTTAGTAACTTAATCTTCATAACTAATCCCATAACAGTATCTCCCCTCTTTGTGTGGGAGAGGGAGTCCAAGGGATGTATTGTCTGAAGCAGTTTGTTCTTCTGACCATCTACTATATCGTTCCTTATAAGTACACTACAATTACACTATAAGTACACTAGAATAATTATACGAAATTATAAGTTAACATGAAAACATTGTTATCGTCATTCATATTATGTTCTACTTTAAAGTCTAGGCTAGGTTATTAGATGGTAGATACTTAAGTTTCTATGTAATTACGTCATTAATATTCAGTGAACATTTTTTGGGCCGTTTACAAAAATACTTTGAAATATTACTACGGTTCTAAATAATATATGGTCAGTTTACATGTGATTTGCTTATTTAATCATATTCAGGGATCTTGTTGTTTTCTTGAAAGAATTTTATTATCCATTTTAGAATTAGTCGATTGTTAAGTCATGTGAATGTGTTGTTTTTTTCATTTTCTCCACACAAGAAAGCAACAATCAACCCTGAGGGAAATAATTCCCCGCAGGGCTGATGTCTTCTTGGAGTTGGTGTGAGGAGTGACTTTTTAGAAAAGGAAGGAGAAGAAGTTCGGGGCTTGAAAAAATGTATGGGGGGTGGGTAGGCATCGGTGACGAACATATGAGTCTATCACTCCCACTGCGGTGTAAGGCGATGTTCCGAGGGAGTCCTAGAGAGGTCAAAAGTTCTCTCTCAACCAGCCTCTTCCGATCCGACCTGCAGCAGGCAGACACCAAAGTAGTCACCAAACGTAGCGAACCACTTGGGGTAACCTACGGCAGGGGTTTAAGTTATCCAGAAAATGGTTCCCGGGGCGGTGGTACCCATACTGACCTTCCAAATTGTTTCAAATTTTTGATGTTGGAAATTTTCCTAAATTTTAAAAACTTGTCAAATGTTACGTCTTTATGTATGTAATAGTTAACATTAAGAATTTAGTCTTTCTTTTATCTTGAAAATATTTTAATTTATAAAATTACTTTCAACTTCTAAAATTTCGTAAGTAAATCGTTTTATAAGGAATAACAAAAGCTCTATAAATTTATTCAACAATTCACCTAATCTTACACTGTCCCACACAAAGTATTGAGTAAAAAAATTTGACCTTTTTATATGCCACTTTATATTTTTAAGAAATAACAGGGTAGTAGTTTCGACATAATCTGGATTCAAAATATTTTTGTAGTTGGTAAACCTTTATGTCAGAATGAATCACGCACCCTCTAACTACTGCCTTAGCCCCCTGACGCTTTGAATACAGGAAATAATGTGACACGCATAATTACAGTTATTATGAATTCAGATTCGTTCCATATTAAAGAAAGTAGAAATGTTTATGTCGAAATATTGTGCTGTTATTATTAACATAAAGATGAAGGAAGTTAGTCGTAGTAATACACGGAGCTGGTCGCTACATACTCGTATTTTCATTTGAATAAACTATGAGTGAAATAAAATGTCCGTATTAAAACTTTCAGAAAGAAGAATTAAAATACTATATAAAATTAATAAATAATTAATAAATTAATAAAAAATTAGAAAATACACAGATTTAGGAAATGAGATTAAAAGAATTTGGCATTCTTGGAATATAAAAATATTACCATTTGTTATTTCGGCTACTGGCATTATACCTAGGTCTCTGATTCAAAATTTAGGCGTATTAGATTTGTCAAAGAATTTATACATAAAAATGCAAAAATCGGTAATTTTAAATACATGTAGGATTACAAAAGATTTTTAAATATTTATATTGAGGGATCAGTAGGATTTATAGGTTCAATTAGGAATTCCACAGAGCCGAACCCTCTGATATGAAAATATCTGGAGTCGGTGAATTATTTTCCCATCTGGTCTCTGGTAGGTTGACATGTTGTTCTTGTATTGTTTTGTAATTATAATACATATAGTGCAATTGCATAACGTGGATTGACCAGATGATCATTTGGGAAGTGTGTGAAAGGGTTTAGTTTTTCCTGTGGGGAAAATTAAACCCGGACATTTAAATCTGGTGCGTAAAAAATATAAAATACTGCTTTACAAAATTGACTGTCCTGAATTGTTTCAAATTAACATCCATATACCCAAAAGATCTTACCCACATTTTTTTTTTTGAATTTTTTTTTTATTTATTTTGGTACAGTACATACAATAGATACATAAATATAATGAAAGTATATAAAAAAGAAAAAACTTAATACAATATTTTAAATACAAATATACATATTTTTTTTAAATGTTCTCCCATAATAAGCAAATGCTTGTGTGTACGGGAGGAAGTATTATTTGTTAGGTTATTTTGATATATATTTTTTTTTTAAATTTAGTTTATATTAAGAATAAGAGAAACATATGTGTGTATATGTATATATTTTTTTAATTATTATTTTTTTTTTTTAGTTAAGGTTTTCAGTATATTTTTTAAATTGTGTTTTGAAATTTTTGAAACTGTCCTTAAGGGATCTTATATTTTCTGGTAATTTATTAAAGAAATTTGTTCCTAAGTATTTATAGTTTTGTTGACCAAAATTTTTTTACAAATGGGAATTGGTAACATGTATTTTTGCCTGAGATTTACTGTGTTTTTGAAGGGTATGGATTTGTTTAGGATATCCTCTTTGTAAACTTGTAAGGTTGAATGATACAGGAAGAGATTATTTAATTTTCTGACTTTAAATTTACTACCCTTTTACTTTAACAACATCAGGACACTGTCTTACCAAAATTCCCCGATTCCGAGATTTCACAGTCTCGGAAATAAATATTCTTATCTGTGAGATATATTTTACCCATAAGCAGTATAAACAGTGTTTACTCCAATTCTTTTAGATAACTAGATACAAATAGAGGTGGATAATTTCTGAAATTTTTGTACATTGAATATCTATTTATTGGTAACTTCTATCATTTCTACTAATTACTCGTATTTTATTTTATTATGCTTTTGTTGTTACATTTTTTCATTGTATTATATTTTCTGTATTGTTTTAGTTTTGAAGTATTTAAAATAACCGTGTAACGTACGAGTATAAACTACATCTTATAAATAAACTGGAATGTAAAAGCCTATTAGGGCGTGTAATAAATAAATCTATCTGTATAACTAAAATTGGGTAATTTTTTTTGTGTTTGTCATTGCCAGGACAAGTTTTGTATAAAACTACTGGTGAACTCTGGCATTATGAAATTTGAATAAAAAAATTGCAATATGTGGCACGCGAGCTGTTTGAAAGCGAAATATACCGGGAATGAATGTATGGAATGCGGAAGGGGGGAGGGAGGGGGAGGGGAAAGTGATGGGGGAGAGAGGAGGGTAACTTGGTAGGGGGGTTCGCGGGACGGGGGGGAGTTGTGTGGGGAAAGGGAAAGTGAAGGAAACCGAGTGGGCACGCGAAAGGGGAAGGGGACGGGGGAGAAGTAGAGAAGGTGGAAGAGGAACGGGACGAATGGGAAAGAACACGCAGGGAGAAAAAAATCTGTTTTAAATGTCGTAGCAACGCATGCCGGGAAGCAGCTAGTAAATAAATAAATATTACAGTCAAAAGTTGTGTTCATAGGGTCAAGGGGGGGGGGGGGGGATGGGGGGATGAAAATATTATTCTGCATCTACATAATGTGTACAAAACTTCTAGTTAAACTGCTCTACTTTGTGAGTTGACTGTAGACTTCTCTTTATACTGGTTTATATCAATTTTTTTAACGAGAATTGTGGAGCATTTTTTTGTAAGTTTCATTACTCTTATTATGGACGTTATTTTTTTGTTTGTGAACGCAGCGAACCAATGAAGCTGATGCAATACAGTTTCATTGAATTCATCGGAAACTTGCTCTCAGAGTTACCGCAACAAAACAAAGGGAAATAAAAGCAATCTGGGGATGGTAGATAAAGATGTTGTGAAAACCTTCTGCACTTCTGCTGGAACTATTAGCAAATATTTGTAGTTAAATTCGGTTTTAATTAAATAGTAATGCATTCTAATGATATATCTGGATGGGGTGTCTGCTTTAGACAGTGGATAGAGTGGATAAAATGTTACTAGGTTAGTTACTACTAAAGGGGGAGTTAGTGGTTGCAGCTTGGTCACCAGGAGAGCATTTTGCTTCTGAAAAGAATTGTAGATGATTTAAAATTTAAGGATTTCAAAAAAAAATTTAAAATTGAATAATTTCGATTGGAGAAGAAGAAAATACTAATAAATCTAAATGAAATTATGAAAAAGAACAAGGCGCAGAAAAATAAAAAGGTAACGATCGTAACTGCGACTCTTGGTCTTACTGGGCCTTAACCAACTCCGCCATTGAAATTTGTAATTTTAAGTCATTTTTGTCGATGTTTTATTTGAAAATCAGATTTAACAATGTTATCTTCCACTAATTTTTCCCATATCCTTGGCTGCTACCTTTTCAAATGATCCAAAGAATTGGTTTGTAACCTAGATGGTGCCTCGGATAACAATATCCAATTTTATTTGTTTTTGACTCCTATTGACCTTTTTTTCTGTGCCTTGTCCTTTTCTTGTTTTCGTTCAAATTTATTAGTATTACATTAATGATAAATTACATTGATAAGTATAGCCTTCAAAAGTTATTATAACAAGATTATTCCAATAAAAAATTAATATATTGGGTTTATGGAAAAATTCAAAGATCAATAATTGACTTTGTGGTAATTGACTCTAGGTTGAGAGCCGTTACCGAGGACACCAGAGTTTTCAGAGGGGCGGAGGTTGAAACTGGCCACTTTCTGGTGGTGTCGAGAGTAAACCTCTTTCGCGGCTGGCGCTCTAAAGTGAAAACGATATCAACTCCAACAAGAGTCAAAGCAGAAAAACTTCAAAATGCTAATGTCAGAAGTGAGTATGAGAATTTGGCAGATTTGGATGAAGCATGGAACCACATAAAGGTGAGTCTTTGTGAATCTGCTAGAGATGTATGTGGAATAAGTACGCAAGGTAGGAAGAAAGGTGACGCATGGTGGGATGACGAGATCAAAGCACTGGTCTCAGAGAAGAAGAAAGCATGGTTACGTCTGATAGAGGCTGGCACTGATTCTAGCGAAGAGAGAGATAGAGCGAAAGAAGTTTATAAGGGATGTAAGAAAAGAGTAAGTGTTGGAGTGAAAGAACGAAAGAAACGCCTGGAAGAGGAAGAGGGAATAAAAATGACAAAACACTTCCAAGAAAACATTAAACTGTTTTGGAAGGAGGTCAAAAGATCCCGGAGTGGTTCTGAGAACGGAAGCCTGAAAGTCATAAAATGTTGACGAATGAGGAAGAAATAAAAGAGAGATGGATGAAATATTTTGAGGAGGTTTTCAAAAGCAATCCGGGTGATAGTGAGGCCAGCAGTGAATCGGGTATGAACGATGACGGTGTGAATTCAATCAAAATCAGCGTGGATGAAATAAAAAAAAATCGATAAAATGCATGAAGAATGGTAAGGCTGTTGGTTTCGACAATATTGCTGCCGAATAATTTAAACGAGATAGCCATATTATTCTCACATGGTTGTGCAAACTTTTTAACCAGTGTTTAGAGGAGGGTTACACGCCATTAGATTGGAGAAGGGCTGTAATCATGCCGTTATACAAAGGTAAAGGGTCACGTATGGAATGTGGAAATCATAGGGCTTTTAGCCTGCTAAGTTCAGTCGGCAAGCTATACGGAAGAATATTGATTGAAAGGGTAAGAATGAAAACAAAGGATAAAATATGGGATGTGCAAGGTGCCTTTATGAGTGGAAAGGGATGAAAAAATTCATGTATTCAATTCTTTAGTGTTTGGGTCTGTGTAATTATGCAACTCTTGTTTTGTTGTTTGCTTATTATAAAATATACCAGAAATGGTTCAGGAAATTGTGCAATTTTGCATTGTTCAAGAATTCTACTTTCGTACTAGGAAAACTGTTGAAAAATGAGAGAACAATGGTGGACCGGTGGAGATAGAGAAATGTCGTGAAATATTCGTAGTTGTTGCTCTTCAGAAATTCTATAAACTTGTATTTACAGGTGGCTTGATGCAAGTCTTTGTACTTCCAGCATTTTGTGACCTGAATAACATTATTCGCGAACAGAAACACCATATTTAGAATTGTTCCGACTGTTGTTCAAAAACCCAAAACGTGATAAAAGAAAAACTATATAAATCGAAAGATTTTTATATGCATTTCACTTTAACATATTGTGTTCCCGCATTCCTCTTCCCCACCTGTAATCCAAGTACCTGTCCCTATCTGACAGTGTTTGGCCAATTAATTTCCTTTTTTTTTTTTTTTTACATTAACTCCACACAGGAGGCCCTGAGTAAAATTATTTCCCTCAGGGCCTATGTCATCTGGGATGCTATGTGGAGAGTCTTTTTGAGGAGAGGAAGGAATGTACATTGGTCTTGAAGAGACCCATATTGTAGGAAGGAGGAAACACAGAGGCCGGTAAATCATTCCACAGCCGAACTGTTGTGATGAATGCTAACCTTCAACCTACGAGAAGCCCACAAGGAAAAATTTTTTTCTCCTCAATACTATGTAGAGAATTCGGTACATTCGGCGACATATGTCCGAGCAGTTCGGAACTATTACAGAGATCTGTATAAAGACTGAAGCGAGGGAAGCCCCATATCATAATTATCTCGAGAACAAAGAAAGTTTAAATTCTACCAATATCCCTTTGTGTAAAGCGATTAATAATAATCTGAACCAATCAGAGAAAATAGAGGCGTGTATAGGGTTAGTGGACTTTGATCAGATTGAGTGGCCTTGAATAAATTCTCACAGGAACGTAGGGTGAACGAACTGTATAATAAACAAACCTTTAGACAAAGAGTTGAAGGATTATTAACCCCGGATCGTATTTACATAAGGCGAGATCGAAAACTGGAGGTTTTGGACGCCAAAAGTTTCAAATGGAAACAAAAAAATCTTAGACGGGAATGTTGAAAATAAATAACATCGATAAGGGCACGGAAAACGTAACATGAATGGTCCCAGGGGACGATTTAATTAAAACCGACCTGGAATGATCGCAAAAAACGGGTGGAATCTCGGAAAATTTCAAAACTGAAGATAATAGCCTGGGAAAGGGGGAAAACCCTATTTATATGGTGATGGAACGGTGAAACGAAGTAATTAGAACCAAATATCTCAAGAGAAAACTAATTGAAACTACTTGAATAGGTACCGATATAAGGATTACTCTGTTCTGACAACACCATTCACAACAAACAGGAGATTGAGAAAATTATATATCTATGACCGCAGTACATTTTGGTCACTCTACAATTAAAGCAAATCGCAGGAAAAGATACTTAACGTAGTCTGACGAAAGGAAAAATGAAAAATATACATAAAACAGTGGAAAATTATTGTTATCAATTCTAAATGAAGCGGAGATATTAGAAAGACGATTTTTAGAAGAAAATTTAATAAAAAGATGGTGGTTTCGTTGGGGCATGTTGCAATCTCAAAGGAAATACAATTAGTATTGTTAAGTGTCTGGGGTCAAGTAACAATACCGGACCAATTACGGATGATTTTATGCAACAGAAATGGTCGTTTTATGTCATTTGTGCCGTTGAAAGGATCACATAATTGAGCTTAGTTACTGACAAAGTGGACGCAGGAAATGGTTGTCGACCACACATGTATTTTGTTTTCAAAAACAATGAAGATCCGAACATGCCTTTTATTTACACAAGGCCCATTAGCGATTAAAAAGGGCCATAAAAATTAACATTGCTCTAACGTAATGTTTAGAATATAGAATTCCCATAAAACTTTATTACAAACACATTAACAATGACTTATTACCAAAGTACATAAAAATTTTAAATAAATACATGTCAATGAGAAAATTTATGTGATTTCCTACGTGAGAGAGATGTTAGGCTGGTTTCGGTCTAAAACATGAGATAGGAGATTATCAGAGATTTGACAAAAGGTCGTATACGGAGGAACTGAATTTGGGTTTTTTTTTCTATGAAGGTCTGGGTGATCAGAAGTCATTTTCCTACGAAAGGAGAGCTTTAAGAAGTCTTTAAAACGCCATGGTTGGATAAAAAACGGGGAGTTTGTTGGGGGAGTTCGTTGAGAGGTTCGTTGGGAGACCGTGGGCAGTTGGGATACAGACCGGGGTCCAGGAACAAACGTAAAACTCTTTATTAAAAGTTGAAATTTCTACAAGTGTTTGCAAAGGAGTAAATTCGGTATATAATCTCCTTTTAAATTGAGGAATAAAAAAATCAGAAAAAGTGCTTAAAAATAATACTTCGTAAAAGTTTGGGTGTCTTGTTTTATAATGAAAGTGTTTAAAGTCAGTAAATAAGAATTTAATAATATTCGGGTTTCTTTTACAACTTATAGCTATTGACTTTCTAATATTTAACAAAAATACAGTGTCTTAAAATAAATACAGTGTACCTGATAAAAGAAAACACACCACGCGATTATTCTTAAAACTAACTAAAGGTGATATAATAATTAAACTATAATTTTACTTTAAATTACTTAACATCGGCGAAATTAATAACATTAACAAATTGCTCGAGTCATGGTTTTACCACAGTGTCTCTATAATAAGATGCCTTAAAATTTCATTGTGATTTAAATAACCAATTACAATAAACAATAGTGATAATAATTCGAACACTTGAAAACGTGCGTATCTACGGATATTAATTTAAAGTGATATTAAAATATCGAGAATAAATAATAATTAACCTAATTCCGGATTTTAAAATTAAAACATCTGAATTGCAATTTGATAAATCATTTTTCGAATCGAATGAAGTAAAAACAATAGTTAATACGAGGTTGAGAAACTAAGTGAAATACCGAAGTGAATCTTAAATAGACAGATATTTGAAGAGTTTTTCATCATCAGAGTCATTTCTCAAGAAGACCGATAGAAATCCGTTAGCTAGGAAACAAAAAAAGGGAGCCTCGATCACAATGTCGTTGTCATAAAATTCCCGACTTGAAAAATTGTAATCGATCGAGGCTGGTAAGATTTAACCAATTATTAATTATTTTCAGAGACAGAGAACGGGCGGCATCACCAAAAATCAATCGGAGCTTTAAAGTTTTGTCACTAACACACTGATAACAATTCTCACTTGCTCGAAAATCAGGTCAAACAGGAAATACCTATTTAAAAATTAGGTCATACAAGTACTTGTTTTAGTTAGGTAGGTCTATTGTTTATTTAAGCGCGCATAAGGATACGGCGACATAAGATATCAATTTGAGTCGTAACCGAAATACCTATATTTCTCAAAACTAGGTTAAGCAAATTATACCTTAGTTGAAACTAGGTCATCCAGATACCTCTTAGGTTAGCAAAGTACCTACTTAAACGACCAATGTTTGGGTAAAAACTAGGACAAGTAAAATATAAAAGAATTAGTTAAACAATGAATCGTGTTTCAAAAGGACAATGACCGTAGAAATAAACAATCTCCAAAGTAGGTCATTACACCGAAGGTCGTCTATGTGAAGTGTAAACAAATAAACCATAAAAAATGATGTATCTATCCCTTATCGTTCATTCGTTCATCGGAGTTAATTAACTATTGGCGCAATGTAATTAGGTATTACTCGGTGTAATAGAAATGTACCTCTCAATCAATTTTAGGTAATTACATTGGCATACTTGTATAATAATAATAATAATAATAATGATTTATTCCAGTATGTATGCAGGGGAAGTGCAATGCAATACATTCCATATTTTAAAATTACAAAATAAAGACAATAATAAGATGAGGGAAAATTAATTAACAACAACACATACATTAAATAAAACAAATACTTAACAAATAATTAGATAGAAACGCATCACTAAATCAATTTTGGCATCCTAGCGTACTTGTAAAACAAATACCTATTAGCTTCCTTTCACCAGCATGATTAGGGTATGTTTATATGACCTTCGATTGTGTATCTAAAATTTCGATTGGAATTCAATGTCACCCATTGACACAGTCACCTAGATCCATCAACAAATAAACAAAACAAAGGGTAAATGCCAAGGGACAAGTTTATCAATTATAGCTTACGACGAAACCTGCATTCAATATGTGATAGCAACATCGACGTTAAATTCATTCAATTCTAAACAACTTGATTATACTAGAGCGATCGCCAATAGGTAGCATTGATTCAGCGTGCAAAATTTTGCAAAGTAAAAATATTGCGAATAGCCCCAAATTCAAAGAGAGTTTATCACAATTATTCAGGAGGTCATTGATTCAATGACAACATGATTTATTTCATTTTATAAATTTCTCTTATAGGAAGTAGGTATCCAGGAATCCATAATCATCCGCAATCCTAAATACCTAACACACGAGGAACTAGTGACCTCATTTAAAAAACACTGGTGTTCAAATACTCATACAGTCCTAAATCCTGAATTTGCACACGTATTTAGACTTCAAGGCTTCTGTATGTGAGTATGGGCTATCCGGAAATGTAAGTGTCAACCTTTCTGGTCGGAGAGCTTTGATCTTGTGGCGGTATTGTCGAGGTGGGCATACGGGGAAGAGGAAGGACGTATGCGGACAGTACGCTGACGCGGCATTAAAGCTGCAGGTTATTTGCATACCGTAAGTCCTTGTCGAACCTGAAAGCAAACATAAGGCTCACGAGGTGCGTTTTATGTCAGCTAGTCAGAGGTGGAGTGTAACGCTGGGTCGGTCACGCGGGAGGATGGATCTGCCCGTCACAAGCTTACGCCACATTCAACGGATAGAGGCATGATAAGGGAAGACATGTAATACCCCTTCTAGACTCAGTAGAGTTAAATTCAATCCGGAGGAGACGGAAGTCGGAGTAAGACAGAAAAACGGCATGAAGACTAGGTATTCCCCCTGCTGGCGTGAAGGGCCCCTTTCATAGCATGAGACGCCCGTTGAAGAGGGTAAAACTCGGATCTAAGGATAAGCCTAGCAAACGTACTGGGGAGAATCCGGTTTGTAATTGTTGTTCATCGGTTTTCACTTGGTTAGCGGAGGAGCCGACTTTTCAGCAAACATATTATCCCCATATCCATCCATGTCCATCCATTCCTGCTCTTTTAACAATTTTGCGAATACTAACCATGAATACAAAACACTATGTTAGGGGAAGTTGCAGACAAGGACTTTGAGTGATAAAACTGGACCTTCAAATACGACCATCCTACAAAGGTAAGGTTTTCTTTCTTGAAATGTTTAATTTATTAACTGTTGGTTTATGTTATAGACGCATCAGCGGTGATAGGAAGGATTAAATAAACAAACAAAATTCCTACGGAAATCAAGTAGACACGAGGTTTAAGGGTGAGGCTAGTTTATCAAACTCGGTTTAATATACTAAAATAATAATAACTAAATAGATCGGAAAATTCTCACACTTTCTCTAAAAGAATCTAGGGATTACCACACGTAATACATTATTTTCTCTACATATGTGTGCATACTAAGTATGCAAACAGATGTAAATTCTAAAACAAAAAAGTACACAACGAAGAATATAGAAATAATGTGAACAAAAAAAATCTTAAATCTTGTTTACTGCGAGAAAATCGCAGGGATTTGAGAAAATGGGGTAGGTTCAGCTAGATTATAAAGTAAAGGGGTTAGAAAAATCACGAGCCTGAGGTAGAAACAACCCGGAAAGAGGGTTAAGTCAGGCCATCATACCTAGGGGTGTGATCAGTAGGACATAAGGGTAGAATTATGAACGTAGCTACGAGATTTGAACTACGAGTAGAAGCTTAGAAAAAGTAAATCAATTAGGTAGGGTTCATCACAATTGGTGTCAAAGCCAGGGGTGGCGGACCATTACACTGTTGAACACAAGAACGAGTTGAAGAAACGACCCATTCTCACGTGACAAATGTCAACCGTGTTTAAATGTTGGGCACGCGTTTGGCGTGTTTCCCGACTAAGGGTTCAATGACGCTAGTTCCTCGGAGCATCTCCCATTGTAATACCGGTAGAACAAGGAGAGCATTCCCTCCATGTGCTTTAAAGATTGCAATCCGTCTGTTAAGATGGGAGAATCTATTAAACGGACCGCCCGTTTCTGCACAGAGTCGAGGGTATTTTTCAGGTATTTTGGAGCTCCAGACCAGAGGTGGCTGCCAAATTCAACCGTGGGGCGCACTTGTGATTTGTACAGGGTTAGCAGTTGTGTACTATTAAAGTATCTGCGCCCAGTTTTTACTCTGGCTTCGATGGAGCCCCCGTACCTGAGCTGGTCACTTAGGGTTTATTTTTTATTTTTATTTTTTTATTTCATAAATGTTTACATGATACATTGTTGGTATTTTTTAACTACCACACTAGGCTATTGCCCGTGTTGTGGTAGTCATACATGACACATTATTTTATATAAACAGATAAAAAATATGAGAAAAGGAAAGAAAAAATAACATATTTATGGATAAATAAAACTAAAAACAGATAAAAATAAAGATATAACAATTAAAAGTAAGCTAAAAAATAAAGAATAAAAAGATAATTTAAAGAAGATTGAAATAAACTTTGGTAAATATTATTATTTTTGAGATAAAAATAGAAATAAAAATTGGTAAGTATTCTTCTGCACGAGAGTACATGTTTGTAGTCGCTTTTAATATTCTTTCTCTGAAAGAAGTTGGAAAGAGTGTTAGAGAAAGTAAATTTTTTTGTTTGTAATTTTTTTTAATGTAATGTTAAGTTAAATTAATTAATTAATAAAATTTTTTATTTTATTTTTTTAAAAATATTATTTGTTTTTATTGAAATATTAAGCTCTCATGTGTTGTTTGAAGAAATCTCTTCCCTTTTCAAATATCCAATGTTTGATACGGGCTTTAAAGAGAGATTTAGAATTGTTCTGTGATTTTATATCGGTACTCAGAGCATTATACATTTTGGGAGCGATAAACCAGAATTGTCGTTGGGCGAATGAGGTTTTTGTTTTAGGGACCACGCAACCCAGGTTTGATGAAAAACGTGTGTTTGCTTGATGTTGTGGAGCCACTAGTAGATTTTTTGGCATATGTAACATATGCTTATCTTAGTAAATATCTGTCGAATGTCTAAGACCTTGATTTTAGCAAAGAGTTCATTTGAGGGATGGGTAGGTTGGCATTTAAATATGATTCTCAAAATTAGTTTTTGAACTGTAATAATTGGATTTATAATGGATTCAGCAGAACCACCCCATCCCACAATACCATATGTTGCTATGGATTGGAAAAGGGCAAAGTATACGGTTCCTAGGGTCTGTAAATCTAAGATGGACCTAAGGGAGCAGAATATATGGCAGAGTTTACGGAGTTTTTTACTGTGTCACTTATTTGAACTTCCCAACGCAGTTGGTTGTCTATGATTATCCCCAGATATTTGACTTTCTTTGATGATTTAAGAACAGAACAAGTGAAATTAATATTAGGAGTGATTTCTGGAGTGTGTAAGTTGAGTGAACATGAGTGAATGATTGGTTTAGGGCAGTTGTTAGGTATATTATTTTGACGTATGGAAAAAGTCATATATTGTGTTTTGTCGATGTTAAGTGTGAGGAGGTTAGTGTCTAGCCAATGCTTTACTTTTATTAGGTCATTATAATTTACTTTTATTAGGCCATTGGTTACACTAAGCATATCAATGGAGGGCCTGTTCGGAAGATTGCTACCGTTGAAAGATACTATATTTTCATTTCGATCCTTTTAGACGTAATCAGACAAGATTTACATCAATAAATTATGGTATTATCAGTTAACGATCCTCAGATATATTATTTTTGTTACTGCTCGCGTATTAAACACGGACGGCGACGGTTGCCCCTCTACCAAGGTACTACTCAACTGACATCTGTTGAGACACCTCAAACCACTTATGTATAATAAGACGTTTGTTGAAGGACATTGAAACTTACAATGAATATTGAACTGGACGCTCTGGATGCTCTGTGTAATTCTGAAAAAACTGAAAGTGCCCAGCTGTCGATCGTTTGTCGTAGGCTATTTTCGTACGCGTTCGGGTATTAGTCACGAACGGTGACAGATTCCACTCCAATAAGATACTAAATAACTGACATCTGTTGAGGCACCTCAAATCGACATATAACTACCTATAATAACGCCATGCGTTGAAGGACATTGAAACTTACAATGAAAATTGAACTGGACCTAATTTGAAGTGAACCGATACTAAAGGAGCCCAACTGTAGATCGTTTTTTTTTGTTATTAGTTTTTGGGATGTTATGCCGTGTTGCGCTACCTCCTTCTTTAGCCAACGTTTCGGACAGCGTTACAGTGTGCATCATCAGGGCAGATGTGTAATAGTTAGGGGTGATCTTTGTACTTATCTACTTAGGAGCAATACCGTTTCGCCAGCTCCACTCCTCTACGAGCTGGCGCTACAATATACTTCAACATGTTTTTTTGCGTTTAGCCTTGATGTAACCACCAATTACCAGATACCAAGAACTATTGAGCTTAGCTCCGTCGTCTCTATTAATATTTATAGTCTCTATTAATATTTATAGGACTTTAAAAAAAAAAAATGTATTTTAGTTTCTGAAAAGTAAACATTCTGAGTAAATCATATCTCCCCTTTAATATCAAGAAGTAAGTGCAAAGTGCTAATATATATAAGTTAGTTTTACAATTAGAAATTCTCCATTTATTGTTTTTTTAAATTTTTCGTACCGGTTTGACGTTAAGGAATGTAAATCCATAGACAGATCCGCCAGCGTTGCCAGTGTTTATCGCTTTATTATTTGTTCCCTGTCAATATTGGTTCGGTGGTCAAAGGTGAAACCATGCTCGGGATATCGTTATAAAATCGTCGGAAATTAAGCCTATCGAACCGATATTGTATTACCAACTTTACCGTCGCAGTAAGAATATCTTGTTGTACCGTTTAGTTTGCGATTTGCCTCCTTTACCTCCGTTGGTAGTAGATACCCCACTGTAGTTTAGTGAACACTGATACCACCGGACATCACGTAATGGCTCTACACTCCCTTCAAGGACCGCTCTGTTTCTATGTGGGATATCTTTTATAGGTGGGCGGGGTGGGTGTTGAAGAAGGGAAGCAAAAAGTATGCATAAAGCAGGAACATAACTGCAAAAGGTTTAAAATGCTTGATTGCCCCCCACGACCATAATTTTCCTGCCTTGTAATGTTCTTGTAAAGTGGAGACATTGGGTAAATTTTAGTAGTTATTGTCTTGTCTTGTCTAAGGGTCTCACGGATAGTTCACCGTCTGAACAGGAAGGGGTGGTTTAAGTCATATATTGTGGAGGTTGGTGTTCCTATCGAGAGAAGTTAGTAACAGGTGTGATGCTGAAACACAAGTTTTATAAAACAAAAATATCTTCTCGTTGACAGAAATTTGAAATTGATGAGTTCCAAATTTTAAATATAAAGAAAAGTAATATAATATATGAAAGATTCAAATAGAATTATATTTATCAAAGTTATGAATGTCGTCTAAAATAGGTTCGTAATAAGTTTGATAACTAGAAAGTAAAACTTTCTCGTTAAATTTCCTTCGAAAACGAAGCATTCATCTGCTTGAACAAATCCAAATTTAATATTTAAATGTCTTTATGAATAATAATGAAGTCAGTTGCAAACTGCAGATTGTAGACCGCTCAGTGCTCAGAGATTCCGCGGGGCAAGCAGCAGTAATTAATTATATTGTTCCTACCCATAGAATATAGAATACCTAACACTATTCTATAAACTACATTCCAACCGATCCCAAATAATTTTATAAAAATTGAAAATCTCCAAAACATATATTTTCGTCAAATTTATTAGTTTTTTCTTTTTTTTTACATGAGCTCCACACAGGAGGCGATGAGGAAAATAATTTTCCTCAGGGCCTATGTCATCTTTGGGGATGCTGTGTGGAGGTTTTTTTTAGGAAAAGGAAGGAGAGGAGAGTTCTGGGAAGAAAAAGGGTTTAAGGGGAAGGTAGAAATCTGGGGTTCAGTGTGTCTTGGTCATCCGCCTCCAAGACCTAGACAAACCTCACCCCATGAACCCGGGCACCTCTGCTAAATCACCAAACGTAGCGAACCACTTGGGGTGACCTACGGCAGAGGTATTGGTTATCCAATAAAGGTTCCCGGGGCGGCGGTACCCATTCCCGCCTCCCGAAGAAGTTCTATAAAATCTTAACTTTCATCGCATTCTAGATTTTCATTCTGTTGGCTTTAACATAAGTAAGAACCTACATTATTTAAGATTACCTAATTCATGGGTCGGGCTCATGGGGATATACATAGCTAACTCGTGTTACTGAGTGGATAGAGGTGGAAAAGATATGAAAGGAACATTAAGATGTGGAATAATAAGACTCGGGTACGTTGTTAATGCTGAAGGATATGAGGGCTGAGATATTCATACACAACTTTACTTGGACAAATAAGGATCTCTCAAGGAATTAATGATGTTGTTCAATTTGGTAGTTCTAGGAAAGTTGGTTGTTATCTATCACTTGTTTTCTCTTTTTGTCACCTAAAATAGCACTCATTAATAAATCCCTGTGATATTTGAAAACCAAACGTCATGTAAAGTAGACAGTTTTTATACTTAGAACTCGAGTTCACAAACTATATTCTCTTAGTCGCAGATATTTAAGTTTTCTATTATGTGCCTATGTTTTTATTTGATATTCCTTAATGAAATTTAAAGTGACTTATATTTGCAATGTTTGTAGGTGGTATTTAAGCTCAAAGGACTGTAAATTGGTGGCTTGTGAGAGTGATAAAAATGAGGTATAAGGAATACTTAATGCAAGTATTTTAAACGAACACTAGCATAAATAATAAGATTATAGGAATACCACAAAAGAGATATTATATTGTGTAAGATTTTAGGAGGGGGGGGGGGGATTGTGGGTAAGATTAAATAAATGAGATGGTTGTCACCAAATATTAACGTGCTTATCACTTAAATAAAAGACTGTCTCCGTGTTTCAGGGCGTCTATCTTATTGTTGTGAATAATTTTTGATAAAATAGTTTATTATTTGGTCCAATTTTTTTTGCGCAGTGCAAATAAGCCAAAAATAATATTTTACTGATTTTACATAATTTCCAAAAAATTAAATAAATTAAAAAACATTTTGGTGTTCAAGATTTACCAAAAGTGAAAAAGCTCGTTACATTTTTAATCTAAAAATCTATTACAATTTTTTTTATTTAATATAGATATATAGTACAGTGGTTTTATATAAATTACATATCGGTACACAAATTATTTAAAATTGCAATCTCACCAAAGAAGAAACTAGTTCTTGTGCTTGATGAGCGAGTTATACTAATTATAACAGAAATAGAATAACATTATGCAATAGGTAAGTATATAATGGGAACAATTGAAACTTCTGGATTATCTATAAGTGTAGGTGTACATACATGGGATATGGTTACATACTAAAATATTATGCACTTAAGTGAAATTCGAAAAATCTAAATAAAATAGAGATGAATATAGATTGATAATACATAGAAAGAAAGAGAAAAACAGGTAATTATTAAGTTAATTATTCCCGATGAAGTGAAGCTTCAGTTTGTGTTTCAGTTTATTGATGTCTTTGGTTTTTTTTATTTCAATCGGAAGGTTGTTGAAAAACTTTATTCCTAAATAGATATAATTGTTTTGCATTAGTTTGGTATTAAATTTTGGTATTTTGAAGTTGTCTTCATATCTTTTTGATTGATGGGTTTCAAATTTTTTCATGATATTATCTTTGTAAATTTGGATAATTGCATTTTTCTTGAAGATATTCTCTACTCGAGGCACCGTGAAATCGGCGAAAAGCGTTTCTGTTGGATAAGTGGAGGGTTTCTTTAGGTTTACTTTAATGATTAGCTTCTGGATCACTTTGATCGGAGTTAGAATATTGTTGTATGACCCCCCCCATCCAATAATTCCATATTGAATTGATGACTGGATTAGTGCATAGTATACTCTTTTTAGATTGTTGCGAAAGTAGAGTTTACGTCAATATTATTTAATAAATGGTCATTATTAACATTTCATGACCTTCTCATCTTCGGGGAAGTCTGTGTTTAAAATGGAAATTAGATAGGTAATAAAGATGATCTCCCGGGAAAGGGATCAGATTAAAGAGGATTTTAAAAAGGCTTAGAAATTTTATAACTGCGAGCGGCTCGATCACAAATTTTGAACTTTACTTTTAAAATATTCCTGGAAAAGACGTGACGATCAAAACGTAATGAAATTTAACTTTTCAAATAAATATAGGAGATCAGTGAAATCCGTCTTCCGAATTCCTGACAAGGCGCCATTTGTTCTTATTCTTTATTTTAATTTCCGATGAAATGATTCCGCATCATTATAACATCACAAAGAGGAATATGATTGTAGATTGTAGTTCCGAAATAAGAATGATATTAATTTCCTTGTACACTATGACATGTTATCCACAAATATGTTCTAAAGCATTACAAATACGTTCTAAACATGCAAATCTACAGTTAACCGCGACACTGATATAGCAATAGTAGACTCAACAGAGACAAACACTAAACAGTGTAGTACATATCTGTAATGTACACGTACTTTGCCCCATTTTCACAGAAAACAGAATAAAATAATTATGGAAAATTTTACAGAAAACAGGTTGAAATCGCATTGCCGTTTAGTCAAATACTCACATTTTATCATTCAATAGATCTGACAGCATATTCATCAGAACTCAGAATATAAAAAACCCAGGCGTGGTGACAAATAGACCACAGTTTTTGGAGAGATTTGAATCAGTAAGTGGAAAAAAGCCATTATTTATTTCGGCAAATTAAAAGCGTCTCAAAACCGAGTCAAGGACATAGAGTTATTATTCAAAACTTTTTTTATAGCTCCACACAGGAGGCCCTGAAAATAACAATTTCTCTTGGGGCCCATATTATCCAATGCGGAAGGTATTTTTAGGGAAATGAAGGAGAAGAAGTTCTGGGAAGGAAAAGGGTATCAGGGTTAGGTAGCAGTGGCGTTTTGGTGACATAGAGTGCTAAGATTGAAAAATACGACGTTATCGATGTTGTTGCAGCTGAAAATATTTTTTTTTTTCAAAATTCCAACTTTTTGGATGAAGCTATACTGAAATCTGGATGCGGCGCAACCCTTGACTGAAAGAATTCTGAAAATCTTCATAAAAAAAATTGAAATTAAAAAAAAAAATCATTTTCAGCTACAACAACGTCAATAGGGTCGTTTTTTTTCAATCTTAGCCCTCTAGCTCACTGAACACTCATGGACCGCCCTTATTAGTTCGGTAGCTGGGGGTCTATGTATCCAGAAGTGACGGACATATGAATCCATCCCTCCCACTGTGGTACAAGGCAATGGGTCAAGAGAGCCTGGTTAGAGAGGTAAACTGTCTCCATCAATCAACCTCTCGCGTTCCGCCCCGCCTCGCAGTAGGTGGGCAAAGTCATCCCGTGTCAAAACCTAGATTAACATCACCGTATGAACCCGGGAACCCCTGCTTAGTCACCAAACGTAGCGAATGGTGACCTATGGCAGGAGTATTGGTTATCCAATAAATGATTCAGGGGGAGCTGTACCCATGCCTGCCTCCCAATTTGCTTTAAAACGACTCTTTGTTTAAACTCCATAAATACCAAACAAAACATGGCCCAACAAACTACTGTGAATATTTGATTTAAAAGCTTTAAATTTGGCAATTGATAGAATGTATTTTAGATCACTGTTACAAGACATCATCGCAAAATGTTATTTGAAGCAAAACTGAAAATATCACATTTCAAATATCACAAAATCCGTGTTTTTATGTTACTCATGCCCTGACATGTCAGGCGACAGTTTGCCTGTCATTACCATCTGTCAAACTGACACCCGTCATCGAAGCGTGCCACAGAGGAACTGCCTACTGTGGAATTACGCGAAAATACTTAAAAAATACGTACATTTTTGAGTGACTCTAAAAGCATCTGCGTTGTGCGTTAATACTACGTCGAAGATATTTTCTGATAAAATAATTGACAAGGTTACAATGTGAAGTAGGAAGTGTTATTGGTTTATTCAGGATTAGTGGAACTTCGTGTTAGTGACACTATATTATTGGTTCATATTCTTAATCTTCTGCATACATATTCATTTAAATATTTTGTACCTATCAAAGTGAATATTCGATTGCTCTGAAACCTTTGGTCATCGATCCTTTGTATGACATGGGGACACCATAGAAGTCCAACAAGCAAAGGGCACTTTCAGAGTTTTTAGTTGCGCTAAACAACTCAATTTGCCTCAAAACCGAATAAACTCGGTTCTGAAAGGATGAGCTGAATATTTGTTTTGCATTAGCTCTACATAGAAAGCCCCGAGGAAAAAAATTCCTCAGGACTTCTGTCTCATCTTTGAGGATACTGGTGGAGAATCTTTACAGGAAAAGGAAGATAGGAAATGAGTTTAAAATATTCGGTCTTCAAACGAGGATATAATATTTTAAAAAAAAAATGTCAGCTCCACACAGGAGGCCCTCAGGAAAACAATCCCACAGGGTCTATGTCACCTTTGGTGATGCTGTGTGGAGGCTCTTTTAAGAGCAATATCTATACCTTCCCGTAAATCCAGTTAACCTTCATTATACTTTTTGCACCCGTATTCTCGAATTGTAATATTATGTAAAAACTTCCTACTTCTTCTGGCGCTAATCTTAATTGTAAATATGTGTGTTAATAAGTCACCAGTTTTAGGTTAGAATCTATATGTCTTAGTCATAAGTCACTAGCTATAAGTCTTAGATGTAAGTCACTAGTTATAATTGTAAATCTTAGTTGTAAGCCAGTAATATAAGTAGCTATAAGTCTTAGATGTAAGTCACTAGTTGTAATTGTAAATCTTAGTTGTAAGCCAGTAATATTAATTCTTTTATATATTATTTGTACAGCGCCCTTGAGGTGATTTTCCACGAAAACGGCGCTATATAAATTAGCCAATTATTATTATTATTATTAAGGATAGAGAGTAATTTCTGGGAAGGAAAAAGATACGAGCGGTGGATAGGAATCTAGGGGTCGATATATCCAGGAGTGATGGTTATATGAATCCATCCCTCCCACTGCATTGCAGTCGATGGCTTAAGAGTCCGACTGGGGAGGTTTACTTTAGATCTCCCTCAACGGGTCTCTCCCGATCCAGCAAACGAATTCGCCGCCAAGACCTAAAAAAACCTCGCCCCATTACCCCTGCCAAGTCATCAAACGTAGCGAACATGGGGTGACCCTTTGGCAGGAGTGTTGGTTATCCAATAAATGTTTGCCGGGGCAGCGTTACATATATTCGCCTCCCAAGTTGATTATGTTACAGGATAATTAATAAAGCGGTTGTTAAATTGAAGATAAACATATGTATATTCACATGAGGAGGCTGTAAGAGGAAATCTAATTATAATATTTATTATTTTTGAATGTAGCTATTACTTTGTGGTTATCCATTATAATTTTATTTTTTATTTTTTTTTTATTGTACGACAGACAGGTGAGTCCAATTACGGTACAATTTTAATTTTCTTATAACTAACAATACATGTATATAGTTTTTTTAAAACATGGTATGGTGATATCGAACACATCTATATCCGCTGGTAGGGCATTAAGCAATGCCATAGCTCTTGTCATGCTGTGTTGAGCCATGACATCTGTCCGACCCTGCGGTATGTGGAATAGGGCGTGGCTACGAGTTCGACAGTATTTGGCAGGAGCGAATAAGCCACAGCATGACAGGAGATATGGAGAATCAATAAAGTTTTTTATTAACTTTAATTCGAATACCATGAGTCCGGCATTACGCCTGGTCTCTAGGCTTTGATAATTTGTCTCCTTTAGCAGTTCCACGTGATGCATGAATTTCGGATATATTCCGTAAGATCGCATGTAAACATACCTTAGGAATTTTTTTTTTAATTTGTTCAATCATATTTATGTATTTAAGTTGATATGGTATCCAGACAGTACTAGCGTACTCCAGCTTGCTTCTGACCACTCCGTTGAACATGGCGGTCATTGCTTCTACGTTACTGAATTGTTTGCAAGTTCTAATTACAAAACCAAGCATTTTGGAGCAAGCCGAAGTAAGCTGCACTATATGATTTGAAAATGTTAGCCTGGGATCAAAGGTCACCCCAAGATCCTTGATGATATTTACGCGTGTTAGTATTTCTCCATTCATTCTATACGGGTATAATAACGGATTTTGTTAACGACTATAAGTCATAACGACGCATTTTTTTATATTGAAATTAAGTTTATTTTCTAACGACCATTTCATGATTGAATCGAGGTCTGCCTGCAGTTTGGAATAATCGTCATCTGATTCGATTTCCATCATCAGTTTCATGTCATCCGCGAATAGGAGACATGAGCTATGACGTATGCAGTCCTGAATGTCATCTATTAGAATAAGGAATAACATGGGACCTAGATTCGATCCTTGAGGAATTCCTGACAGAGCTACGAACTCATGGGAGTCGTATCCATTTACATTTACATACTGGCTTCTATCTTTTAAATATGACGCAAAAAATATCAATAAGGGTTGATTAAAACCTATTTTGTGCATCTTTCTTAATAGAACGTCGTGATCTACTCGGTCAAATGCCTTTGCAAAATCCGTGTAGATTACGTCCGTCTGATGCTTACAGTCTAGGCCTTTTGCTACCCGTCGAGAAAAGGAGAGTAAGTTGGTTACCGTTGATTTCCTCGGTAAGAAGCCATGTTGATTTTCTCGTAAGAAAGGCGCGATTTGCGGACTGATTTTATCACAAATAATCATTTCAAAAATTTTTGGAATTGTTGACAGTACTGCAACTGGTCTATAATTTCTGACATCAGTCTTTTCATCGGTTTTATGAATAGGGCTGACCCTCGTTAATTTCCAACACTGTGGAAACGTGGATGACATGATGCAGAGATTAAATATGTAAGCAAGGGATACACAGATATTGGGAGAGATTTTTATAATTATCGAAGGAGGAATACTGTCCGGACCAGTAGCCTTGTCAGGTCGCATATTCCGGATACAGGCTTCTATTTCCTGGATGTTGGTCAATCCGAGTGAGATATCTCCAACATTCCAGGGTGATGCTGTTGGGAAATTGGTTTCAAGTTTCGGGGTTACTTGACTATAAACGGAATGAAAATAGTCAGCAAACTTATTAGCAATTGTGTCAGGGTTAGTAAAAGTTACGCCTTCCTCAGTCAAGCATGTTGTTGAGGTTGGGTTAACTTTTTGTGACCTAATATAATCCCAGAAAAACTTTATATCGTCTTTGATCCCATTCTGAACGTTTTTCATGTATTGTTTTTTAGCACAATTTATTTCATATTTTAGCTCGGATCTACTCGCTGAAAATGTTAGATAATCGGATTGCTTTTTGTGCAATAGATATCTTTTCCGGAGCGTTTCCTTTCTTTTCAATTTATCTATAATACTCTTATTGAACCATATCGGATATACATCGTTTGTGATGTTGGGTTTCTTAATAGGTATATATAATTCAAAAACACTGAACAATACATTATATAAATAGACAGATATCAGACTTCATCTCATGTTGTATCTGCGACGAAAACTACCACTTCATTTGTGCCAATATCGCAGAGACCTCACGACGAGGAACTAAGATTTTACAGTGGCGCTGCAAATTTTGCACAAAAACACAAAAAAACTCAAAAAAAAATACGTCTGAAAAAAATCTAGAACTGACATCTACCGAGAAACCAAATAAACAACCATCATCAACACCAAAATCTACAATTGCCGCCTCATCATACGCCAGTGTGAACTTACCACCAACAACCACAGATGGCTCCAGTAATCTGACAATCGAGCTATTTTTAACTGAAATTGCTAATTTTAAAGACTCAGTTATTGATTCTGTTGGAAAAAAATACGATGCAATCCTGCTCCAAAATAATGAAATATTAAAAACCATTCAAAGCATATCTCACCAGCAAGAAGACTTAAAATATCGAATAAATAATTTGGAAAAACTACATGAACAAGTAAACTCAGCCTTAAATTCAAGACTTGAGGATTTAGAAAAAGTAAGCGGAAAAAATAATGAAAATCAAATAAAAATTTGTCTCTTGACAGAACGAAATGAAGACCTAGAAAAAAGAATAATAGCGATCGAGATTGACCAAGAAAACAGGAACAGGCGATTTAACAATACTTGTTTGGAACTTCGAGGGCTTCCAGAATTCAAAGAGGAAACATCACAAACCTTAAAAGACATTATATTCAATACCAGTAAAACAGTTGACTGCCAACTAAATACAAATGATATTTATAATATATATATAGAGTATCACAAAGAAATAAAAATATTCCTCCAACAGTTAAACCTAGGTCAGTGGTAATTAATTTTAATTCAATAGCGTTAAAAGAGGAGCTCCTTAATGCTATAAAAAAATATAACAGATCTTGCGAAAAGATTGGGGACAAACTAAACACGGGAACAATCGGATTGTCTGGCCCCATTACACCCATCTACGTCTCAGAACTCCTCACGTCTAAAGGCAAACGGCTTTGGTATCTAGCTCGCCAACGTGCGACTGAATGTAAATTTAGGTACGTTTGGACGAAAGCAGGTCTAATCTACATGAAAAAAGATGACTCTTCTCGACCTATATTAATAGATTCAGAACAAGCTATACCGAAGCTCTGACTACCTGCTCTTTATTCTAATTATCGTGATAAAACTACTCACTACCGCTTTATATCGCCATTTCATACTCTATTACATAATAGCACTATATTATATGAACACCTAGGATTTTGCATAACTCCTATTTGTACTGGAATAATTTTAATTCTAAATTTAACTTTAATTTTAATCTTTATTCTCTCTAGAATGGTAACTACACTTATTACAAGTTTATTAATTGATTTATTAGTAATATTACTAATAATTCGGCAAAAGAGAACTCTAATCAACATATTTTATATAACCCAGATATTACTTATTTTTCATACTCATACTACTTTTTACTGTCTTTTGAAAGAGAAAATGCCACACACTAACTACATACGTTATTTATTTCCTGGATTTTATTTCAGATATTATTTCTTACTCAGATATTATTTATTTTTCCTAACTACATCATTTTGTTTAAAGTTTTGTCGCTACAAATTTCGTTCTACAAGTATTGATATGATAATAAAATACTGTTTTAAAACTTTACCCAGAAAACAACAATTAATTTTTGAATTCTAATGGTAATAAACGATCTTCAACATGAAATCGATAGTATCATAGTGCCAAATACTGAAATAATTTTTGAAAACATTAACAAAATTATGCAATTTAATTGGGAATCAAATAGGATTAATATTGTTCATCAAAATATTAGAACGATGGGAAACTTGGATGATTTTCTTATATTTTTGGAAGAAATAAAATCTGTGGTAAAGTTCCATGTACTAATTCTCACTGAATGCAGGTTAAATGATTCATACATAGCCAAACAAATTTCAGGCTATAACGAATACCATACAACATCGCATATTAACCAAAATAGCGGAGTAGTAGTATATATCGACAATACATTAAATTCCTTAGTACAAGAAATAAACATAAATCAGTGTAATTGTTTAAAAATTAACATTAATGAGAATTTAGGTATCCTAGCTATCTACCGATCACCATCGTTCAATGACATCCAAGATTTCCTGGAAAATATTATTGGTGAGTTAAAAAAAACTAAGGATTACGCACAATATGTACTGATCGGGGACATGAATATAAATACTATAGGAGAAGTATTGCATAGGCAGTCCGACGACTACTTATGTGCTATGGCTGAAAGTAATTTTATTTCCATTATTAATTCTCCAACTAGGGTACAAGGTAGCTCAAGCTCATGTTTGGATCATATATATACCAGAAATATAACAAATTCAAATGCATTTGTAATACATAATACAATCACTGATCATTACACCACTGCAATCAGTATCCCAAACTCAATACCCAAAAAACATAAAATTAATCACAAACAGATTATCAATTATGAGGCTTTATTAAATGATCTTAAAAATAAAAATTGGGAATATGTTTATAAAGAGACTGAAGTTAACAATGCTGTAAACTATTTTATTAATGAAATCAATACATTCATAACAAAACACACAATAATTAAACGCATTCCATATAGTAAAATACATCTCACCCCATGGATTACCAACGGCATTGTTAAATCTATACACAAAAGAAATCACCTTCATAAAATAGCTAAACGAGACCCATTGAACGATACTAAACAGCAAAACTATTACCGATACCGTAATATTTGCAAAACCGTTATTCGCAAATGTAAAGAGCGTTATTATAAATTCTTACTTGATAAAGATAATTCCAGCAAAAACATGTGGAATGTTGTCAGAGACATAACTAAAAGTAAAAGAAATACCAGTACATCGGTAACTGAATTAAACACCGGACATTTGATTATAACTGACAATCAATCAATTGCATGTCATACTAATCAATATTTTGCATCTGTTGGGTCAAATCTAGCAAAAAAAAATTTATTAGAAACCCAGAAAACGGAATACTCTTTAGCATCGACAATTGAAACAAAGGAACAATCTTTTTCATTTGATATTAAACCAACTACTGTAGAAGAGGTCTTAAAAATAATCAACAGCCTTAATACTACACATGCAAAGGGTCCAGATAGTCTAAATACACAAATACTAAAAAAAATAAAAAATCAGATTTCTGCTCCGCTATCATATATTTACAACTTAAGTTTTGCATCAGGAATATTTCCTGATCACTTTAAAAAATCAATAATTGTCCCAATTCACAAAAGTGGACCTAAATCTCTTGTAGAAAACTACAGGCCAATATCTCTTTTAAGCGCGATATCCAAAGTCATTGAAAAGCTTTTCAAAACTAGGTTAAACGAATATGTGGAGGAACATAACATTCTAAGTCCAAACCAATACGGCTTTCGGTCGGGTAAGGGAACGGATGATGCCATCGCATGTCTCACGGAAACTATTGCAGGGAATATGAACCGTGGCAAGAAAACTATTGCCCTTTTCCTGGACCTGGCCAAGGCATTTGACACAATATCTCATAAAATTCTTTTACAGAGACTTAGAAATATAGGAATAAAGGGAAAAGCTTTTCAATGGATAGAAAGTTATATATCTAATAGATTTCAACAAACCAGAATTAACGAGGCTATTAGCACTTCACTAAAATACACTTTTGGGGTACCACAAGGAAGTACACTTGGGCCCCTTCTCTTTATTATATACATAAACGAACTTTGTAACCAACACATTGGTGGCAAAATTATCACGTTCGCTGACGATACAGTTATTTTGTTTGAAGGAGATGATTGGATAGAAACACACCACCTTGCGAACACAGGTATAAACAGAGTAAAACAGTGGCTGGACAGTAATTTGCTTACACTAAACATACAAAAAACAAAATATCTCACATTTAGTGCTACCCTTGCAGGGCAACCCAAAACACCTCATCACCTCACAATACATAATATTAAGTGTAGCCTTGGAAATAATAACCATACTTGTAAATGCGAAACCCTTGAATGTGTTAAATCTATTAAATATTTAGGTATAATAGTGGATAACCACCTTAAATGGAAACAACAAATTGAAAACACAGCTAATAAAGTGCGCAAGCTTATTTATATATTTATAGCATTGCGGGAAATTATAAAAACTCAAGACATTAAAAAAATATACTACGGGCTCTGTAACTCCGTCATAACCTACGGTTGCATTGGATGGGGTGGAACAGGATTAACAATATTATACCCGCTACTGAAGGCACAGAAATCCATTCTACGCGTCATTATGAAGAAACCCTTCAGATACTCGAGCGACGCTCTCTTCAAGGAGTTTAATGTGCTTGATGTTCGACAATGTTACATAAAAAAAATAACAATCTGCGTCCACAAAAATATAAGCAAAACGATAACAGTCGATCATAATCATCAAACCAGAAGTAAGAGCAGAAACGACCTTTCCATTCCTACAAGCAATACTGTGGCTTATCAAAAAGTTTTCTCATACCTGGGACCAAAAATATACAACAAAATCCCCTCTCAATTTAAACTGTGTGAATTATCATCCTTCGGTACTAAAATTACAAAATGGTTATTAGACTTAGGTAGGACAGATTCTGAAAAATTATTAAAAAACGTAGTAAAAAATATATTTTTTTAATTTTTCTTTCTTACATTTATATATTATATTTTTATTTTATATTTTACATGTATCTATCTGGATTTTATTGTTTATTACTGCTAATTTGTATTTTCCTAAAAAAATACTTTTATTTTTATTTTTATTTCTCTTTCTTACATTTATATGTTATATTTTTATTTTATTTTATATTTTACATGTACCTACCAGGATTTTATTGTTTATTACTGATGTATACCTAGAATAACACAACTTATATCTGATATTGTACCTAATATTTAAGTAACTCCCCCAATATGTACCATTATTGTTAATTATTATTGAATCCATTAATGTGAAATTATGTACACGCAACCTGCCAATTTGACTGTCCTAAAACGGGAAACCTTCCTAGTTGGACAGTCAAAGCTTCCTTTTATATTGTTATATCTTGTATGTAATAAATGTAATAATAAAAATAAAAATAAAATAAAAATAATTCACTGCTTCATCCACCGATTTTATGGTGTACAAAAATGTCCAATCAAAGTGCTTTAGAATATTATTGCACAGTTCTATGTTTGC
This sequence comes from Limnephilus rhombicus, assembly GCA_929108145.2. Taxonomy (NCBI): domain Eukaryota; kingdom Metazoa; phylum Arthropoda; class Insecta; order Trichoptera; family Limnephilidae; genus Limnephilus; species Limnephilus rhombicus. The sequence continues at coordinate 30,363,879 of OV815298.1, read as the reverse complement.
TCGCTTATAATTAAATTTGTAGAAATTATAATTGAGGAACGAAGGCGGGGGCCCGGGGGGGACGCGGCGAACGTTTTGGCGGCATCGCCGTCTGCACCGAACCGTTCTTGATTGATAGTCGCGCGGATATGTCCAGCGTCGGGTGATGCTGGTCTTCACTCACCAATGGTTCCTCGCTTCTCGTCACGTCACACATATTAATGTTGCTAAGGATAAGATCAAGGATATTGTCGCTACTGTTCTTCACTTTATTGTACTGAGTCAGTCCATTTGAGCTTGTAAAATATGAAAAATCAGTTAAGACGTCTTCGGGTTTATTATTCAAATTGAAATCCCCCAAAATTAATAAATTCTTATTTAATAATAAGTTGGCTTTATTATCTAAATGTTCGTAGAAAATACGTCTATTTTCACTGTCATCTGTGCAATAAAAGTATACTACACATATAATCACAGTAAAGTTATCTTTAGTGACTTTTACCCAGAGGTGTTCACCGTCTGTTTCTAGCTCTCTTACTCTTATTGATTCCAGTGGTGTGCGTATTGCGAGCAGTACCCCTCCTCCTCGTTGCCCCTCTCGATCCCGGCGATATACTGTGTACTGATTGGTGGACAACAGTTCTGCATCGAATACAGAGGTTTGCAACCATGTTTCGGTTAGAGCAATGACTTCAGTATTTTGTGAAATAACATTGTTCGAGAATTCACTTATTTTCGTATTTAAACCACGAACATTTTGGTATTTCAAAGATAGTTTTGCCATTTTTAGGTAGGTATAGATTTACCTGGATGTGGGCCACCTTCTTTATTTAATGATGACAAAAATTTGAATTTAGACACAGCGATACCTGCCGGCCAGTTGGCAGCGTCTAGGAATGTATCTTTCTTTTCTTCCGGAACACCTATTTTGAAGGAAGTGTAATTCCCTTTTGCCTTCAATGAGACAATATCAAATTCGGAGTCCGGATCAATGGTTTTAAGAAATGTGTGCACGTGTGTGCTATCGGTATCTAGGCTAAAGCGCCAAGCGTGGATATAATGCTTTCGCTCTATTGCTTGCAACGCCGTTTCTTTTTTAGTGCCCGTTATTATGTGGGATGTACGATGTCGCGGCTTTCGTGTTTGCACCTGCCACTCACCCTGACCATCAACGTGTTTGGAGTTGTCTGGTCCTTTCAGTGGCTTAGTTTTATTTTTTCTTGGTTTGCTTTTCCTTCCTTTTTCGTCCGGGTTAGATTTCCCAAAATGATCCCCATTTATCGAAGATGCTGATGGATTTGCACTTTCTGTCGAATCGTCCGAGGCCGATGGCCCACTAGATGAAGGAATAATCGGGATTGGTCCTTTCTTCGAGTTACCCGAAGTAGACGGCCCACTGGTTGCGTGCTCCCTCGTGCCGTAGGCGCTGGCGGCTTCCAGTGCAACTATCTTCGCGGACAATTTGGCGACGGTAGAATTTTGTGCAACAATAAGGTTCGATTGATCACTAACCTTGTTATGTAGCTCTGTTATGGTATTTTTTAGACCACTAATTCATTATTCAGCTCTTTTATCATTTGTAAACAAGATATCATACTTACAGCATTGCGAAATACGTCATTTTGAAGGTAATTAAACAAGGAATAGTTTACAAAAATCATATAATGAAAAAAAAATTATACGTAGAGACGCTTCAATTTAAATTCTGCACGAATTAATACATGTTGAAATGCGTTGATGTCTCTTTATTAATAACTCGTACGTCTACTTCATTAACATTTGTGAATAAGATATCATACTTATTAGTTTGTTTTTTTTTATGTTATTTTGAAGATAATCAAACTCAAAAGTATTTTAAAAAAATAATACATACTTAGACATGAATTTTAAAACTTTACGAAGAATAAGAAGTGGTGGAATATTTTGAAGTCTTCTCATTAATAATTAATCCCTCAACTCCATTATCAAATGCATAATACACGGTATTTACAGCTTTGCATCTTACATAGTTTTGAAGGTAATTAAATGAGGAAGTAGTTAAATGAAAAAAATGTAATTAAAAAAGTACCTAAGTAGGCACCACTTAATACTGTACGAAATACCTAATACAATGTTTGAATATTTTGTTATTTTTTAAATAACTCACTCTACTCCATAATCATTTTTCTTGAGAAGTTCATCAATCAGATTCGTATACATCACGTTACGACAATATCACCAGGGTCAGGATAACAAGCGGCTTTAGCATTTTTCACTAAATAATAAGGAGGATATATTGGACTATTTAGTTCTCTTGCCTGCTTCCTAATAAGTTTATATTGATTAGTAGTTAACTTTGCATTAACAATCAAAGACAGAGCTTGATTTGCCGTCAATGTTGTCTGTGTTGCACACGGATTACTATTTTTTTTAATTTTTGTGGCATATCGCGGTGATCTTGAAAATAGTGTACCCGCAATGTAAGCAGCATCGTTTTTACCAGAAGCCCGTAGAGACGATTGAGCCGCCATGGATATTTCTATTTCGCTAGAGGACTGAACGACTTTTAAAAGTTTATTTGCCCTTGTTTTTTGGGTACAATCCGTAAAAAGTTTTTTTGGACGACCGCGTCTGGAAGCACTTGTAACGTTTAACGTCGAGTTACTACTAGAAGGTATTGAACCATAAACACTCTCACTCAAATTAATGTGTCTGTCGAGCCAAACGGAATTGGTATTAAGAAATTTTTTAACATTTCTGCAACTTTTCTTCCAACGTATCCCAATTGCACAGGTCACTTTACTAATTGAATATTTAAGTGTTTTTAAATTATCAGCAGCTAAATCCACAAAACCAAAATGTTGAATAACATGACGTAATATAATGTTTGTTCGGTCTTCCTTTGGATTTCGTAACCAAATATTGAAAATCGTCCGGTTGGAAATTGATGGCTGCCTCCCTGAAATATGAAAAAAATTCTAAAAAGGCGCAAAAAGATGCAAAAAAAATTTATCCCATTGATATTGAGGATAAGTTAACCTTACGATCACATTATTTTATCTACGCGGAAACACACTAAACCTAACTTTAAGGTCATGTAATCTTTTGAAACCATATAAATGAATAAATGTTGTTCTTAGTTTTTTTTTATTAAATCTGACATCAAATCTAGCAAATAAAAATGATCAAACACTAGAAAAAAAAATAATCCATGCCTTGATTTGTCGTCTCCATTTCAAAGAATAATAATAAATGTTCACACAAACTAATCACAACCATTCAACGCGAACGCTCTAAACAGACTGATTACTGTAGTGCAGCGCCCCCGCACGAATACAATAGACTTTACCTGCCCCCAAACCTACCCTACATGTCACAAAAATAAAAATAACGGGTAGTTTTATCTACCTGGGATATTTAACGATGCAATTCTGAAAATTTCAAAACGATTTGAAATAACCCATTTTTGCATTAAAGTGGAGCTAGAATGGATTTTTACACATAGTGCGCCGTAGGTAATGCGTATTTTACTAAATTTGTGGGTACTGCATAGATTTTTATTTTTTATTTTTTATTTAATTATTTTCATATTACATTTGGTTATAAAATGACGTATTGCCCATCTCACTAGGTGTGAAACGCCTGTGTTGAGATGGTAATTTACAGAGTGGTTATCTAAGATTTTGTAGTAATATTATGAAAATGGCAGGTTAATATAAATTTTTTTTCTTTAAATATACAATTCAAGTATGTTACATATATATATAAAAAGAAGATTGCAGTAGGTACATGGTTACATATATACACACAGTAGGTATAAAGGTAAGTCTGTTATTAAATACTTGTGATGGATATGTTTATTTGAGGTGATCAATGATTTTACTTTTAACCCTTCGAATAATAAGAAAATAATTTTCTGTCAAATTTTGCCTATCAAGGTTTGCGCGCAAAATTCCTGGTTCTTCCCATGCATTTTAAATGTTCCTATTTATTGGTTTTTTTAACGTTTTTGCAAAAACAAAAATTGTTCTAAAATCTACATAAAATAATCTTTACGGTTTGTTTATTAGAAATCAACATTTTTGTTTCTAAATATTAAAATTTTAATATTGGAAATTTAAATTGGCTAAAAAATGCATACCTGCGAATATTCTAATTAAAGTAATTAAAATAGGAAAAACTTAAAATTTAAAATACAGACTCCTTTTCTAAATAAAATTTGTAATAAAACTGTCACCTCATTTTTTATCACTTTCATACAATTTTATTTTAAAATTAAATGTGTGATACGTCACAAATTGGCGAAAAATTAAACCGTCAATTTGGATCGGTGTCACGATAATATTTATTTTGATTAAATAAATATTGTCTTGACCTAGTTAATCTTAAACTCACCTGGCCGCTCACGTTTTATCATGATCGCCGTAACGATGAGTTCTTTACCGCTAGCAAATAGCGCCATCTATTTCCGGAGGCACTTTTTGAATTCTCGTCGTCTAGGGAGCCGACGCCAATTCGACAAGTCGCCGAATTTTTTTAAGTTGCTTGTTAAATATGTGATAGTTTCACCTTTACGGGTTTTACCCATTTTAAAAAAGAATCATGAATTATTTTATAACTGCGAGCCGTGTTGTTTCCGTGAGTGAAACGGGATTTTTAAAACTTTAAATGGTGAAGTCGCGAGTCGCCATATTGTCAATGTGCTCACCTTCACTCTCGTACTTGAGTGTGGATAATCGGTGTAATCCTTTGTTTGGCGTTCATGATAATAACGTGGCCAAGGCTTTGAGAGGGGTTATCCTCGCGGAACACGATATTTGAGGCGGATGGAGGCCCGGCGCTGATCTATGGAGGGCGCGGTAAACGGCGTCTACCGAGATTTCACCGGTACGCACAACCGAGACTTTGAGCCTTTCCTGGTTCCTGTTCCCTGTGGAGGAGTCCCCATCCTCTGGGGCCTTTCCTGGTTCCTGTTCCCTGGTGAGGAGTCCCCAGGCCCTGGGGCCTTCCTCGGTTCCTGTCTATGGAGACCCCGCGTGCTCCTGGTCGCCTATTAACAGTGATTCGCGTCAGCGTTAGAGTCAGGATAATTTAGTTAAATTACGGTCCACAGGTATGCTCTCTTGCATATGTGTTATTTTGTTATTTCTTTAGGAAATGTGGAATTCTTGACCCCTTGGAGGGCACCCATGTATACACAGTACCTTTAAAATATAGGTGATATTGTACTGCTAAATTATTTCTTTTATTTATCAAAAAAATGCCCGAAGATAAAGACTGTATTTTCCTTCCCACAAACTTGAGGGAGATTCTGATGCTCTACCAAGAAATACACGTTACATTTGGCGCCTCAACCTTCTAAAGGTGCTCCTATGAAATACAGTTTTTTTTCTGGTATTTTCAGATTGTTTTGAATAATGTCAATGTTATAGAGTTGTGACGCATCGTGTTAATAATTGACTGAATTTGATTAATGTCCGGTTGCGGCCATTATTACTCACTCCGTGAAAATAGCATTTTGTTTTGACTATCGTAGTACTTACGGACTGTCAAATGTTTTGTGGTTATCTATCAATTAATGATCCATTCGGCTATATTTATCAAGTAAATCCTAATTGAAGCAAATAGAATACTTTAGTAAGTTCGTATCTTACGTACAGTTAACCGGAATACCATTGCAGTCTGTATTAAATTATTGTTCTAATAATATCTTTTGTTGCAACAAACAACCGCGCTGGGAGTTATTATTATTCCGACTTATTGTCAAAATATACATCTATTCTGCAGTATACAGGGACATGCGTTCGATTGTAACTGTGACTGTTGACCTTTTCAAATGTCAATCTGACGTTTCAGAATTCCATAGATTCGAAGTATTTGTTTACAATCTCAACATGATAGCTGCTGTTATTATTCTTATCTGACATATTATCAAGGTCGGTACCCACAATACATTACAGGGTATCCGGTACTTCATATTATAAAATATATGTTTTTTTTTAATAATTTCGATTATTTTTCAAATAATTATTTTTGGAAAATTTCACTACAGGGTGTTCGGTAATTGCAATAGTAATATCAATTTACTTTAAATTAATATATTTTCTTTATTAAATTTTTTTTTTTGGATTTTTTTTTCTTTTAAAAAAAAATACAAGATGGCGATTCCTAACATAAATGGATCAACTAAAGATGAGTTGACATTACTTTTGGAAAACGTACATATCGTCCCGGAGTCAACTGTAGCCGCTATGAGAGAACAAGCGCGAGAGTATAATAGAAGATTTAGAGAATGTTCTGACCAGACAGCTGAATCTGAAGTTGAGGATACAAACAAACCCACTACAAATACGACGAATATTGTGAATAATTATTATTCAAATGTTAGCCAAAGCCCTTCCATTCATAATTGGGGGGTTAAATTTAATGGGTCATCGGATATTAAAGATTTTTTACTTCGTGTTGAAGAATTAACGAGAAGCCGTCATATAGAGTTTCCGGCAGTCGTTACGTCTTTTCCTGACCTTTTAGAGGGAAGGGCTCTATCATGGTTTCGTACTATTTATAAAGAATCGTTAACGTGGCCGGAATTAAAGAATTTACTTTTGACGCGTTTCGACAAAAATATCAGTCAAACAGAGGCTCTCAAAAACCTTCTCATGATGAAGCAGAGGTACAATCAGAGCATTGTAGATTACGTTGAGGACGTACAATTAGCCAACATGAAACTCAACGTACCTCTTCCTGAAGAGCAGATAGTAGATTTGGTGTGTAATAGCTTACTTCCTAAGTATGCTATTGTAATAGCTTATTTTGACGACAAGAACATAGAATCTTTAATTAAAGTTTGTAAACGTTTTGAGAGAAATTTACCTTTGTCGGACTCATCGGATACCAAGGAGGTTTATTTAAAAAAAATGCCTACCTTTAAAACTTCTCAACCAGCCACGTCTTCTTCAAAACATTGTTCTACTTCTTCTCCGTCTGCTTCTTCTACACAATCAACTACTTTTAATAAAAGTAAACTTCGGTGCACATTTTGCAATATGCAGGGGCACATTAAGCCTTATTGTAGGAAGTGGAAGTCGGAATCTAACCGGGATTCTGACAAACGTCAAACTGGCACCACTCGTCCAAATTCAAAAAACTAGAGTGTGGTCCTCTGCATTCTGCATGCAAGGGTGCCGGGAGACCGCTCTCAGTTTCTGGCCCGGGTAACCACTTCATTAGGCGTGACTTGGACGCAAGCGTGCCGGTGACTGGTTCCGGACAAGATGTTAGACCTCATGCTAATATTCAAATTAAAAATTTAGTTTTTTCAGGTCTTTTGGACAGTGGAGCCTCTGTCAGTTGTTTTGGGGGCTCACTCTTCAAATTTTTTATTAGTTTAGGATTTAAGTTAGAAAGATTAGACTCCTACGTTACCACCGCGGATGTCAAACGTCAGGATGTTATAGGTACTATGCAAATACTTGTTTCATATAATAATATTAAGAAGTATATTAAGTTTTTCATAATTCCATCTCTTTCTTCTGTCATTGTTTTAGGTGTTGACTTTTGGAAGCAATTCGACGTAGCTCCTCAATTGTTTCCAAAAGTAAACGATAGTCATGTTTTTAAGAATATTGAGGGTGAGATTTGTAAAATCACGTCAGCTTCCTTACTGTCTCCCCAAGATAATCGTAAATTAAACACTGTTATAGACAAATTTAAATCTATTTCGTTCGAAAAATGTGGTCTGGGTCGCACGCACCTAGTACAGCACAAAATTAATACAACGGGGGATCCTATTAAGCAGCGTTATTATCCTTTGTCAAAAACTCGTCAGGATCAATTAGAAGCCCAACTTAAAGAAATGTTAGACTTAGGTGTAGTCCGCCGCTCTCGTTCGGCTTGGTCAAACCCAGTTTTGATAGTACCAAAGAAGGACGGTTCTCCCAGGTTTTGCTTGGACTCAAGGAAGCTCAACAGTGTCACCAGGACAGATTCGTACCCATTGCCTTATATTTCACGTATATTAGATAATCTTCGGGGTGCACGATTCATATCCTCTATAGACCTCTCGAAATCTTTTTGGCAAATTCCTTTACACAAAGACTCTTGCGCTAAAACGGCTTTCGTTGTACCAGGGCGTGGCCTTTATGAGTTTGTTAGGATGCCATTTGGATTGAAGAACGCTCCGAGTGAATTACAGCGTCTTGCAGATGTTCTTTTTGGCCCCGAATTTAACGAAAACGTTTTTTGTTACTTGGACGACCTGATTATAATATCGGAGGATTTTGAGTCACACTTAGAATTATTAACTAAGGTCTTTAATCGATTAAAGGAGGCCGGTCTGACAGTTAATCTTAAAAAATGTGAGTTTTGCAAAGACGAACTAAAGTATCTTGGTTATATAGTTGATGCAAAGGGTCTCCGCACGGATCCGGTGAAACTAGAATCAATTCGAACCTATCCTACTCCTATAAATTCTAAACAATTGAAAGCTTTTATTGGTCTTTGTGGGTATTATAGACGGTTCATTAAAAATTTTTCAACTATAGCGGCACCTCTGACAAAACTAACTGGGTCACGGAATGGGGTGAGTAACTTTACCTGGTCTCCGGAGGCGGAAGACTCCTTTAAAAAATTAAAAAAGGCCCTAACTTCGGCTCCAGTAATTAACTGTCCTGATTTTTCGTTACCATTTACTATCCACTGTGACGCAAGTAACGTTGGGATTGGAGGAGTTTTGACACAAAATTTCGATGGAGAGGAACACCCTGTTTCATATTTTTCTAGGTGTCTAAATAAACACGAGCGTAACTATGGCGTAACGGAGCGCGAACTCCTTGCGGTTTTAGATTCGGTCAATCACTTTAGGCCCTACATAGAAGGAGTTCACTTCACAGTGATAACAGACCATTCCAGCCTACAATGGCTAGTATCGTTATCGAATCCCTCAGGTAGACTTGCACGTTGGTCCACCCGTCTCTCCCAATATTCGTTTGATGTAGTTCACAGAAAAGGTAAGTTAAATACTGTACCTGATGCCCTTTCGCGTAAAAACGATTTAGCCGTTTCCGCCCTAGATACTGTTCCCCCTAGCTCTGATGTGTGGTACAATAAATTATTTTCAGATTGTAAAACCAATCCTCAGCGTTTTAATAATTTTCTTATTAAAGATAACTATTTATTACGTCATTCTAAGTCTCGTTTCGCTCTGCAGGAGGATACAGCTTGGAAGTTGGTTGTTCCTTTTGAGGATCGGAACGCTATCTTGTCTAAGGAACACGAGTCGAATGTTTCTTGTCATCCAGGGGTTTTTAGAACATACAAAAAAATTCAACTCCATTATTTTTGGCCTGGTATGTATAGCGATGTAAAGAAATTTGTTAGTAAATGTAAGACGTGCAAAGCACATAAAGTAAATACATCGGCGCCGGCTGGAATTTCTACCAATCCAAAATTAGTCAACAGACCGATGCAAATGTTGTCCATTGACATTGTAGGACCTCTTCCACGCAGTTACGCTGGATTTATGTACATTCTATCGGTTGTCGACGTTTTTTCCAAATATACTTGGATTTTTCCCCTTAGAAATGCAACCACTAAAAGCATCGTTAAAAACGTTGAACAATTTATTTTTCTTGTACACGGCGTTCCACAAACCTTTGTGTGTGACAATGGTAAACAATTTGTTTCTAAAGAATTCAAACAATTGTTAATTAATTATAATATTCCTATGCCTTATTACAACGCTTATTACACCCCGCAAAATAATGTCGTTGAACGTTATAACCAAACTATTGGAACTGCGTTATCTATTCTGACCGAATCTGACCAACGTAATTGGTCTAGATTTCTGCCTCAGATTCAATCAGCTCTAAATAATACGGTTAATTTTGCTACAGGTTTCACGCCTTTCTTCCTTATGCATGGAAGAGAACAAATCATTGACGGTAAATTTCACAACATTAATGTTTCTTCTGGTGTCGCGGACTCTACCTTAGAAAAATCTAGAGGCGAATTTGCTAAGAAATTGGAAGAATTAGCTTTTATTTACGATCAAGTTTCGAATGCGCTGTTGCAAGCTTTTAAAAAGAATGCTCATCACTATAACTTGCGCCGTAAGTCCGTGATATATGAAGTTGGTGATGTCGTCTGGAGGAAAAATTTCGTCCAATCTAGTGGTCCAGATTATTTTTCTCATAAACTGGCGCCTAGATTTGTTCGCAATATCATTAAAGGTAAAATCTCAGATTTAGTCTACACCTTGGCGGATATGCAAGGGAAAGTTGTGGGAAATTTTCATGTCAAGGATATTGTTCGCTTGGACTAATTGTTATTATAATTTTTTTATTTTTTTTTTATAACAGGAAACCAATGTGGTGGTGTGCAGGATTACCGACCCTTCACGTCATTTCATTTGTTTCTTTGTGTGATTATTCTGCTCACATGTCTTGAAGTTTGGTACCTTTGAGGCATGTGCTCAGAATGAGCACTATGTTCTAGTTTTTTGACGATAAATACATTATTTACCCTCGTTTAGCTGGAATCTGATCTTCTGATCAGTGGCGCCCAAAATTTTATGTTTAAATGGTATTGTGTCTATTGACCTTAACTTTTAGAAAACTTTTTTTTATTAGCTACATTTCTTTTAAAATTAAGAGAGTATTCTATACTGCAGACTTTCGTCTTTGTCTTTACAACTACTATATTATGTTATAACACACGTTTCGTCACATCTCGATAGTATTATGAATATTGTTATTGTCATTTGCCTTAGAGTTAAGCCAGTGTTCTTCCTCAAGTACTTTAGAATTGTATCACTTTTGTTTTTTTTCTTTTGTTTTAAAGCTCCCAGGCTCCCTTACCTTTTCCAAAGAATTTGAAGAAGACTATTCTCAAATTTTGTGTATGGGAAAATTTAAAAAAAAAACTTTCCAATGCACGAAATTTGTTCTTGTTAATATTGTTGTTTTACTTGCAAATTTTAAGTTTAGTTTTAAAATAAAATAAGATTATTTTTGATGTATAAAATCAAATAAAGTAATGCTTCGGCGTACTTTCCTATTAAGTAAGTTCCAGCATGGAATATATAATACTCTACCTCTAGCACAGGAGAGCGTATTTTTGTATAGCTTATAGTCATAAGTAAAATAGTTGTATTAGTCTCACTGCTGAAACACCAGTGTTTCTCTACACAATTATGTACCTAGTGTCATTCAAATGTTTTGATTGATCACCAATTTAGATATTGTCGATTATCACATGGATGTGTTCGATCACCAATACATATTGTCTGTTCAAGAAATTTTGCCTTTTGCTTACTTTTGAAGTAATATTTTGAAGGATCTCCGTCTACGGTGTGATCTCAGTCTTTTTTCTTGTGCAAACTATGTACACTATTTTAGTTATTAAAATGGTTTGTACTCTATATATTTAATCATACTGGTTCACTACTATTAGCTAGGTTTTTTTGTTAAATTGTAATCCCTATGCATTCAGCTAAACATTCTAGACTCTGTTTTGCTTTTCTTTGTGTTCCTAACGATAACCTTTATCACCACCTTTGTAGACAGGTTTATTTTTCTATTTTTGAATATCCTGATCTAACTTTTTTGGAAAATAGGTTTTTTTGTATATGTAAACCCTACTTTAACCACTTTGATAGATAGGTTTTTTCTTTCGTAATTGTAAATCCTAATCTGAAAAATAACTTTGATAGATAGGTTTTTTCTTTCGTAATTGTAAATCCTAATCTGAAAAATAACTTTGATAGATAGGTAATTGATGTGTAATCCCTATTCTAACCACTTATACTTTTAGTAAACAGTTTTTATAACTCGTTCTAACTAAGTCAATAATACATAGGTATTATATATACATTTTTCGATGCAACCTGTTGGATCTAGGTAGGAAGATTAGTTTTACTCGGTATTAAATAATTGACTTCAAATCAGTGCAAGTGAAGGCTGGTTGACCACCCTTGAAGTGAAGCCTAATAATGGCAAAGTGTCCTACTAAAGGAAAAGTGATGCCTTAAGCATACCTATTTTATATTTCCCTATAATTTTCTCCTTTTCTTATGTTGTTCTGTTCCTCTTGTTAAGATGTCTCGAGAACGGAAGGTTTTGGGCGACAGCCAATTTCGTCAACACCCAGTATCATCAATGCTGAAGGTGCTTGTGGACCACCTATTATCGTGCCATTCTATTTTGTTGTTGTTCATTAATTTATCTAGATTTAAGTGACTTAATTTTAAGTTTATGTTTCTTGGTAACTAAATATTCATTTAATTTTTTTTTTAAATACCTGTTGGACCTATCTTTAGTTAGTTAATTTGTTCAGTTTTGCGGGCGTGGTTTTCTTGTTTGAGGGCAAACATTTTCGCGGGAAGGGGGGAATTGTCACGATAATATTTATTTTGATTAAATAAATATTGTCTTGACCTAGTTAATCTTAAACTCACCTGGCCGCTCACGTTTTATCATGATCGCCGTAACGATGAGTTCTTTACCGCTAGCAAATAGCGCCATCTATTTCCGGAGGCACTTTTTGAATTCTCGTCGTCTAGGGAGCCGACGCCAATTCGACAAGTCGCCGAATTTTTTTAAGTTGCTTGTTAAATATGTGATAGTTTCACCTTTACGGGTTTTACCCATTTTAAAAAAGAATCATGAATTATTTTATAACTGCGAGCCGTGTTGTTTCCGTGAGTGAAACGGGATTTTTAAAACTTTAAATGGTGAAGTCGCGAGTCGCCATATTGTCAATGTGCTCACCTTCACTCTCGTACTTGAGTGTGGATAATCGGTGTAATCCTTTGTTTGGCGTTCATGATAATAACGTGGCCAAGGCTTTGAGAGGGGTTATCCTCGCGGAACACGATATTTGAGGCGGATGGAGGCCCGGCGCTGATCTATGGAGGGCGCGGTAAACGGCGTCTACCGAGATTTCACCGGTACGCACAACCGAGACTTTGAGCCTTTCCTGGTTCTTGTTCCCTGTGGAGGAGTCCCCATCCTCTGGGGCCTTTCCTGGTTCCTGTTCCCTGGTGAGGAGTCCCCAGGCCCTGGGGCCTTCCTCGGTTCCTGTCTATGGAGACCCCGCGTGCTCCTGGTCGCCTATTAACAGTGATTCGCGTCAGCGTTAGAGTCAGGATAATTTAGTTAAATTACGGTCCACAGGTATGCTCTCTTGCTTATGTGTTATTTTGTTATTTCTTTAGGAAATGTGGAATTCTTGACCCCTTGGAGGGCACCCATGTATACACAGTACCTTTAAAATATAGGTGATATTGTACTGCTAAATTATTTCTTTTATTTATCAAAAAAATGCCCGAAGATAAAGACTGTATTTTCCTTCCCACAAACTTGAGGGAGATTCTGATGCTCTACCAAGAAATACACGTTACATCGGGTTTGTAAAATATCTGAAAAACCTAGCTCATATAATTCTAAGACAATGAGAAGCATTATTTCATTCCGTTTCTAACATAAAAGAAATCACAATTATTCGCATGACAGGAAGAGAGGTATCTAACTTTTAATAATGCGCTGTCGCTCTGGGACAATCTGGGTCTCCTGTTATTATAACGGCATATATGATGTTTTGGGACAACTTGGGTCTCCTGTGATTAGACGGGTTAAATGTACTTTTGGTTTCCGTGTTTCCAATTTCAGGAGGTAGAGAATTGAACAGCTTTGTTGCATTATATTTAAAACTTCTTTGCCCATAAGAAGTTTGACAAACTGGGATGTTGAAAGATTTTACATTTGACTCTCTTAAGGCTTTTGTGTTCATTCGTTCTTCAAACATGTGTGTATTTTTAAATTGATGAAGCAGGATATTTTTTGAATACAATTTTAGCAGGTTCGGAACATTTAGTGTCTTAAAAATAAAATCAGTGCTCGTTCACAACGGGACTTTAAGAAGAATTTCGAATAATTAATTTCGGAAAATAGTGACAGTGGAATTGAAATATATTTGACAGTTGGTGGAGCTCTTGTGATTGGCCAAAACCGTCGCCATCTTTCTTACACTGACCGTACAGCTTGCTCGCTTTACTGCTCAGTCAGTACTTACGCATACTAGGTATTTCTGCCAATATACAATACAAACTACTGCTAGTGTGACCATGAGTTCAAGGAAAAAAAACGGTTCCCAACAACAAGAAAATTTATACACAAACAAGATCCAAAAACAAAATGAATACACTACCTGAAGACATTAGCACAGAAGAAGATGGCTTTTCAAAATTTACGTCTTACATAGATATAAAATTAGAGAAAATAAAAACCCAAATTCTCGAAAAAATTGACAAAAAATTGTTAGAATTTCAAAAAACAACCGAATTTATCTGTCAAAAATATGACGACATCATTGCCCGCTTAGACTCCATGAATGAGGTTAAAGGAGAATTTGAACGTTTAAAAAATGATTTGGCAATTAAAAATAAAAATATTAAGCATCTGGAAACCAGAGTGGCTTGCTTGGAACAGTCGAACCTTGATGACTGTATTGAAATTACAGGCATTGAGGAAAAGACTGAAGAACATCCCAAAATAACCGCTATAAAACTGATAGAAAGTGCTAATATCAAAATAAATTCAGAGGATATTGCCTCGGCAATGAGGCAATATGACAGAGACCAGGACATCCAAAAAAAATTATCCTAAAAATGAAAAACCCAGAAACCAGATTAAAATTATTAGCAAATAAGAAGATAATTTCTAATCGTGAAAACATGATATTCCTAGGAGAGTCATTATCTCCTTACTATAAGGAACTACTTTGGAAAGCCAAAACAAAGGGACAAGAATTAAAATATAAATATATTTGGTACAAAAATGGAGCGATTCTAATGAAAGAAGAAGAAGGCAAAAAAATCAGGGAAATCAAACACGAAGATGACCTCAATAGGTTATAATAGAAGTTTAATAGTGAAAGGCACCGATAAATATTTTCATCATTAAAATGGATATCGATATTGGAAAATACATTGACTTGATTGATAATACAGAATCTAATTTAACCATTACAGATTCATTAACTTGCAAAAACTTTTTAAAAGATTCCAAATTTTTATTACTTTGTTTAAACGTTAGAAGTTTAAACAAAAACTTTGATGAAACCAAAACCATGCTGGATAGTATTGAGCATTGTCCTGAGGTACTTGTTTTTATAGAAGCTTGGCTGAAAAATGTTACCAATATACCTAACATCCCCGGATACGCAGTTTACAACACAAATAATAACTATTTGCAAAATGATGGTGTAGTTGCCTATGTAAAACAAAATGTTCACGTGACTGTTGAGGAAGTTGTTTTCCCTGGAGCAAAATGCAGATATCGAGTACCTTGTGTGTAATAGCTGTTTATAGATCTCCGTCCCTGGCTCATATAGATAATTTCCTTAAATCACTGAGTGCACTGCTTGACTCTACATCTATAAAAAATAAGGAGATCATTTTATGCGGCGACATAAATATTAATACTTTGGATTTGAGCGATATGAAAACTCAAAAATATCTCTCTCTTTTGGCTTTTCATGGCTTGAAGCCAATCATAATTTCACCTACCAGATTTTCTTCTACCATTTCAAGCTGCATCGATCACATTATGGTAAAATCTAAATTTGAACCAGAGGGAGCTGTCTTTACTACTGACATAACAGATCATGATGTGATATTGCTGAGATTTATGAGCTTTACACTAAATAAAATAGCAAAAGATAATGTAAACTTGAAAACCGTCATCGATAACAATCTTTTGAAAATCAAATTAAAGAAAGAATCATGGCAGTCAGTTCTGTCATCAAAAGATGTTAATTTAGCGACTGAAAATTTCATAAAATGTTTAAAAATGCACGTGGAAAGTTGTTCGTCTGTACGAAGTGTAAAGCATAATATGAAATATTTAAAACCTTGGATAAATAATGGAATTATTAAATGTCTCAGAACCCGAGACAAATTACACAACAAATGTCGAGCAGATTCAAGTAATATTCAACTGCTGGATTATTACAAAAGATATAGAAACTGGTGTACAAAACTATAAAATATACAAAACAAGCATATTACAAAAGGAAACTGGATAACGTCAATGGAAATACCAAGCAACAGTGGAAGATTATAAAGGAGGCTGTAAATATACAAAAGGAGCAAGTGTCTATAAAAAAATTAAAAATCAATAACAATATCATCTCAATGGTGGAGAATCCAAATATAATCACTAATCATGTAAATAGCTTCTTCAGTGATATTGGTCCTAGATTCGCAAAACAATTGTGCAGTGCAAATAAAACTACCGAAATGTGTCTTGTTAACAATTTTATACCTTGTACTCAATTTTCAGGAGAGAGCTTTGAATTTAAAACTACTAGCATTTATGAAGTTTCAAAAGTGATAAATGAATTAAAAATGTCTTTTTCCTGTGGTATTGATGGCTTAAGTATCATGGTATACAAACAGCATGTTTCTGTATTGGCTGGTCCCATATCTCACATTGTTGACCTTAGTTTTAAGAGTGGCATATTTCCTACTCATTGTAAGAATGCTAAGGTTGTACCTCTTTTCAAAGGTGGGGATCACCTAGAGGTTAACAATTACAGACCCATATCTTTACTCAATACTCTCTCAAAATTGATAGAAAGATTGACCAAGTCAAGATTAGTTTCATTCTTAGAAAAATACAAATTACTCTCTGACAATCAATTCGGTTTCAGAGCAAATAAAGGTACGAGTGATGCTGTTTTAAAGGTATTGACCAAAGTTACAAGAGCGCTGGACTATGGCAACAAAGCCATAGCGGTGTTCTTGGATTTATCAAAAGCATTTGACACTGTTTCCCACGAATCGCTACTTAAAACATTATCATCTTTAGGCATTAATAATACAGCAATGGGCTGGTTCAGATTTTATCTTAGTGACAGAACACAACAAGTGGAAATAAATAAGATGTTAAGCGAGGGTAAATCAATCTCCTTTGGAGTCCCGCAAGGTAGTGTGCTTGGGCCAATATTGTTTCTTATTTATGTAGATGATTTATGTAGTCTGAATATTCCTGGTAACATTGTTAGTTTTGCAGATGATGCTGCCTTAATATTTGAGGGTAAAACTTGGAATGAAACTTTCAACAAAAGTAATATAGGTTTAAAAGTGGTAAATAGTTGGTTAAACAATAATATATTAACTTTGAATGCCCAAAAAACCAAATTTATCACTTTTAGCATTTCAAGTAAAAGTCAGCCTTCTGAAACTCACAACTTGATTATTCACAATTGTTTTCAAACATGTAACTACAACCCTTTAGAAAATATAGTCAGCATCAAATACCTTGGTGTAAAAATAGATAAATTTTTGAGATGGAATGATCATATTAATATGTTAGTAAATAATACTAGGAGACTTACCTATATCTTTAAAGAACTGAGACATATACTAGACAAAGAAAACTGTTTATTTTGCAATAATCCAGTCTCTGCTTTCTTATAATATTGTGTGCTGGGGATCCTGCCCAAAGACTTATATAGAACCACTTAATATTGCCCAAAATATGATTCTTAAAGTTATGTTCAAGAAAAAATTAAATATCCAACTCATTTACTTTTTAAGGAATGTAATGTAATGAACGTAAAACAGTTATATATTATGAGTTTATTTATTGTTCTGTTATACGTGGTGGAATTATATTGTATTAAATTGAAATTAAAACAATTTTTTTAACTTATTTCCACATATTTATTTAACCAGTACCGGTTTCATCCTATTATGGACATCTTCAGGCTGGCAATTGACATTCTTTTGTTAGAGAATTTTTATAAAATTTGGTAGGCAGGTACACAATATTAGAGTAGGTACATATGTTTTGGTTATTACATTAAATAATATTTACATTGGGAAAAAATATCAAATGAAATAATAATATAACAATGGTCACTACAGCAAAATAATCGACAATTAAATAAATTAAAAATAATCAATTGTCCAGCATATCACGTAGGACAAACCGGAAAAGAAGAATCAAACTGCACAAAAGAACTCCTCACTAATTGGGTAAATCAAAAAAATTAAAAATAAATTAAAAAATTTGTCAGATTAAAAAATTACATAATTAAACTACACAACTGTTCGCTAAGGTAAATATGTCATGAATAAGCATCCGGAACAAAATGTTCAAGAATCATTAATACATACATCGCAAATCAATTAGAATAAAATGTTACCTTATAGTCTAAGGTAACATTATTCCAAGTAATTACAATGGATATATTAATGGTGACTGAGCACCATGTTCCAACTGCTTATTCATGACATATTTACGATCAATTTTCTTCGTTAGGCGATTAATTTCTAGTAATTCCAATCTGTCTAACTTCTGTCCCTTTTCACAAATGTGAAGAACCTTGACATCTCTATCCTTGTCAAAAGTATGTTGGTTCTCTAGCAAATGCAAGGCTACGTTCGATAAATCTCCCTTTTGATTTACCCAACATGCGAAATGCTCCTTTATACGGGTTGACACTGCTCTTCCTGTCTGTCCCACGTAAGATGCAGGGCAATTCGAGCAATTTACTTGGTAAATTCCAGAGTTCTCCAATTTATCTCTCTTATCCTTATTGTTTATTAATATCTTACCCAAAGAATTCACGCTACAAAAAGCTGTCTTACAATTCTTGTCACTGTCTATCAATTTCGAAACTTTATTTGATACTTTCCCAAGGTATGGTATTTTACTCCATTGTTTTGTTTCAACTTCATTTTCTGGCGTAAGGCCATATGTAATTGAATTTACAGTGAGTTTTTTATTTTTCTTTTTTATTAAATTGTCTATCATTCCGCTAACGTAACCATTATTTACCGCAATAGCTTTGATAACATTCAATTCATCATTGTAATCTACATCATTCAATGGTACATGTAACAGTCTATGGATTAGACAATGGAATATTGATAATTTGTGTGAGATATGATGTCTCGAAGAGCTGTGGATGATATTATCACTATATGTAGGCTTCCTGTATATCGAAAATTCCAACTTGTTATTAACGATCCTAATTCCTACATCTAAAAAGTTGATTCTATCTCCTCCTATCTCCATCGTGAATTGAATCGACCTATTGATTTGATTTATCTCTTTGATGAAGACATCCAATTGTCTCTGTGTACCAGTCCAAACGATCAAAATATCATCCACGTATCTCCGATAAAAAACAACATTCTTAAAGGACACTAACCTCTCAATGGTCTCTTCTAAGTGGTCCATCATGATCTCTGCTAAAATTGGAGAGATTGGGCTACCCATTGCCAACCCTTTCGATTGTAAATAGAATTTATTATCAAACCTAAAAAAGTTTTGTTTTATGCACACATTTATTATTTGATTAATTTCTCTCTTTTTTATAATATTTATATTGCATTTCTCCATGTAATTATTGATTATTATTTTTAATTCATCTGTAGGTACACTTGTGAATAGACTAACAACGTCAAATGACACCAGAGAGGCATTGTTTGGTATATTTATATCTTTTATCTGGTCTATTAGTTGTAAACAATTTTTAATACCATATTTTGGTTTGAAATTTAAAGTATTTTTAATGATTCTATTGGCGTATTTTGCTAGCTTGTAGGCTGTTGCTGAGTTATAAGCTACGACGGGTCTCACTGGTATATCTAATTTGTGAACTTTAGGTTGTCCATACAATCGTGGACATTGGGGGTTCATGACAGTGAGGTAGGATTTTTGGAATTTATCTTTAACAAGTGTTTGGCATATACTAAGAATTGAATTTATTTCAGCGGTAAATTTTGGGGTTGGATCTTTATTTAATAAAATTACATCACTAGAGTTTAGTACATTTTGGACTTTTTCAATATAAATATTTTTTGGTAGAATTACTGTGCTATTCCCTTTATCAGCTTTTGAGATAATTAAATTATTATCTTTAATTTTATTTTTAATTGATTTTATTGTATGAGCTTCATTTGAAAACTTACTATTAGTTATAGCATTTTTTATTATTTTTGAACTTAAATATTTTTTACCATAATCTGACGAAATTGCAATATCTACATCTAATGCTAAATTCTCGTAATCTTTTATGTGAATTGGTAAGTCAGGACAATATTTTAATCCTTTATCTAGTATTTTTATTTCATCTACATTAAACTGTACCTTGGACATGTTTACTACTTTTTCGTAAAAAGTTGGTTGCGGTAATTCTATATTAACATTTTTTGACGATTTTAATTGTTTTTGTGTCCAACAATTTAATTTTCCGATTTGTTTCTCATATGTTGCATGTATTTTATTATTTACCATAAGGATAGTTTCATTAAAAAGACAATCAAATTCTATTGGATGTAATTTTGATGTGAGAGCAGTGTGTATGTAAAATAGGTATGTACTAACAATATCTCGGATGCTGTACCATTTCTTTATCTCCTGCGTGGTCCAAGTCCTTTGAGCTGCTGCAACTGCAAGTGTGGCTGCTCTGCTATTCGAGTTCGTTTTGATGTTGATGTATTTTGGTAAAAGTTCTCGTTTCTTACATTCACGATTAAACCAAAGGTGTTGAGTTGCCATCCGTCGTTTCAGATTGAGTTTTTTGTATAGTCTCTTCAGTGTTGTTATATTTGCTGCTTTTAATGAGTTTAATTTTTGAATTGTCAATTCATTGTAGAATTCCATTGTAATAATATAATATTATTGAAATTAAAAAAATTGTTAGGTACTGTTTTAAGTTGTCAAAATTTTTGTATTTGAAAATATCTTTGGAATTATTAAATTTGTTATTTACGGTAACCAAGGTTCGTAAAACAATTAAAAAGATTTCATGAAAATACCTTTTTTTTTTTTTTTTTTGACACATTCACAAAGAAATTAGGTAAAAGTAGCCACAGTTAGAAATATAAGTGCCTGTAAATGTGGTTTTCTGATATTCTTGTTGAATTATTTGGTTAGAAATCCTCGTTTTTTACATTCACAATTGAACCAAAGATGTTGTGTTGCACTTCCTCACTTCAGATTGAGTTTTTGTATAGCCTCTTCAGTATTGCTTTGTTCGCTTCTTTTATGAGTTTATTTATTGTTCTGTTATACGTGGTGGAATTATATTGTATTAAATTGAAATTAAAACAATTTTTTTAACTTATTTCCACATATTTATTTAACCAGTACCGGTTTCATCCTATTATGGACATCTTCAGGCTGGCAATTGACATTCTTTTGTTAGAGAATTTTTATAAAATTTGGTAGGCAGGTACACAATATTAGAGTAGGTACATATGTTTTGGTTATTACATTAAATAATATTTACATTGGGAAAAAATATCAAATGAAATAATAATATAACAATGGTCACTACAGCAAAATAATCGACAATTAAATAAATTAAAAATAATCAATTGTCCAGCATATCACGTAGGACAAACCGGAAAAGAAGAATCAAACTGCACAAAAGAACTCCTCACTAATTGGGTAAATCAAAAAAATAAAAAATAAATTAAAAAATTTGTCAGATTAAAAAATTACATAATTAAACTACACAACTGTTCGCTAAGGTAAATATGTCATGAATAAGCATCCGGAACAAAATGTTCAAGAATCATTAATACATACATCGCAAATCAATTAGAATAAAATGTTACCTTATAGTCTAAGGTAACATTATTCCAAGTAATTACAATGGATATATTAATGGTGACTGAGCACCATGTTCCAACTGCTTATTCATGACATATTTACGATCAATTTTCTTCGTTAGGCGATTAATTTCTAGTAATTCCAATCTGTCTAACTTCTGTCCCTTTTCACAAATGTGAAGAACCTTGACATCTCTATCCTTGTCAAAAGTATGTTGGTTCTCTAGCAAATGCAAGGCTACGTTCGATAAATCTCCCTTTTGATTTACCCAACATGCGAAATGCTCCTTTATACGGGTTGACACTGCTCTTCCTGTCTGTCCCACGTAAGATGCAGGGCAATTCGAGCAATTCACTTGGTAAATTCCAGAGTTCTCCAATTTATCTCTCTTATCCTTATTGTTTATTAATATCTTACCCAAAGAATTCACGCTACAAAAAGCTGTCTTACAATTATTGTCACTGTCTATCAATTTCGAAACTTTATTTGATACTTTCCCAAGGTATGGTATTTTACTCCATTGTTTTGTTTCAACTTCATTTTCTGGCGTAAGGCCATATGTAATTGAATTTACAGTGAGTTTTTTATTTTTCCTTTTTATTAAATTGTCTATCATTCCGCTAACGTAACCATTATTTACCGCAATAGCTTTGATAACATTCAATTCATCATTGTAATCTACATCATTCAATTACTAAAAAGTCCACCTTTGAGAGAGATGTTCCCTCAATATTCAGGGACAATATTTTCAATTGTTCCCCGATATTTAATGTTTCCCCTTGGCCGGGAGACCTTTCGGTCTTCGGCCCCTTACGTGGCGGCATAATTATTTGTAGTCGGAGGCCCTCTTAATATTTGGTTGCCGCCTCACTCACAGCACTCACTACCTTACACGCGCGGTAACAATATACGTGCCGGTAACATCGCGAATAGCGCGGCGGACACTACCTTTGCGTGCGGCGGTTGGCACACTACCCCACTGAGAGACAGCCTGGGTTCTCATTGCCTCGCAAACTCTGGACTGCCATCAATAGGATAAGGTGCTCCCATAGTCGTTGTGCTCATATGATGCATAGATGGGGCCTTAAAGAGTCGGCGACGTGTGAATGCGGTGCGGTGCAGACCACCGAACATGTGGTCAACGAATGCCCGCTCCATTCATTCCCCGGCGGGATTGATGAGGTCCACAGGGCAACGCTTGAGGCCCTAGACTGGCTCGCAGACCTAGATGTCCCCCTCTGACCCCCCCACCATACGAAAGAAGAAGAAGAACATCATTCAATGGTACATGTAACAGTCTATGGATTATATATTATTATATGATTATATATTATTTATCAATTTGGGAGGCGGGAATGGGTACCGCCGCCATAAGGTAACATTTTATTCTAATTGATTTGCGATGTATGTATTAATGATTCTTGAACATTTTGTTCCGGATGCTTATTCATGACATATTTACCTTAGCGAACAGTTGTGTAGTTTAATTATGTAATTTTTTAATCTGACAAATTTTTTAATTTATTTTTTATTTTTTTGATTTACCCAATTAGTGAGGAGTTCTTTTGTGCAGTTTGATTCTTCTTTTCCGGTTTGTCCTACGTGATATGCTGGACAATTGATTATTTTTAATTTATTTAATTGTCGATTATTTTGCTGTAGTGACCATTGTTATATTATTATTTCATTTGATATTTTTTCCCAATGTAAATATTATTTAATGTAATAACCAAAACATATGTACCTACTCTAATATTGTGTACCTGCCTACCAAATTTTATAAAAATTCACTAACAAAAGAATGTCAATTGCCAGCCTGAAGATGTCCATAATAGGATGAAACCGGTACTGGTTAAATAAATATGTGGAAATAAGTTAAAAAAATTGTTTTAATTTCAATTTAATACAATATAATTCCACCACGTATAACAGAACAATAAATAAACTCATAAAAGAAGCGAACAAAGCAATACTGAAGAGGCTATACAAAAACTCAATCTGAAGTGAGGAAGTGCAACACAACATCTTTGGTTCAATTGTGAATGTAAAAAACGAGGATTTCTAACCAAATAATTCAACAAGAATATCAGAAAACCACATTTACAGGCACTTATATTTCTAACTGTGGCTACTTTTACCTAATTTCTTTGTGAATGTGTCAAAAAAAAAAAAAAAAAAGGTATTTTCATGAAATCTTTTTAATTGTTTTACGAACCTTGGTTACCGTAAATAACAAATTTAATAATTCCAAAGATATTTTCAAATACAAAAATTTTGACAACTTAAAACAGTACCTAACAATTTTTTTAATTTCAATAATATTATATTATTACAATGGAATTCTACAATGAATTGACAATTCAAAAATTAAACTCATTAAAAGCAGCAAATATAACAACACTGAAGAGACTATACAAAAAACTCAATCTGAAACGACGGATGGCAACTCAACACCTTTGGTTTAATCGTGAATGTAAGAAACGAGAACTTTTACCAAAATACATCAACATCAAAACGAACTCGAATAGCAGAGCAGCCACACTTGCAGTTGCAGCAGCTCAAAGGACTTGGACCACGCAGGAGATAAAGAAATGGTACAGCATCCGAGATATTGTTAGTACATACCTATTTTACATACACACTGCTCTCACATCAAAATTACATCCAATAGAATTTGATTGTCTTTTTAATGAAACTATCCTTATGGTAAATAATAAAATACATGCAACATATGAGAAACAAATCGGAAAATTAAATTGTTGGACACAAAAACAATTAAAATCGTCAAAAAATGTTAATATAGAATTACCGCAACCAACTTTTTACGAAAAAGTAGTAAACATGTCCAAGGTACAGTTTAATGTAGATGAAATAAAAATACTAGATAAAGGATTAAAATATTGTCCTGACTTACCAATTCACATAAAAGATTACGAGAATTTAGCATTAGATGTAGATATTGCAATTTCGTCAGATTATGGTAAAAAATATTTAAGTTCAAAAATAATAAAAAATGCTATAACTAATAGTAAGTTTTCAAATGAAGCTCATACAATAAAATCAATTAAAAATAAAATTTAAGATAATAATTTAATTATCTCAAAAGCTGATAAAGGGAATAGCACAGTAATTCTACCAAAAAATATTTATATTGAAAAAGTCCAAAATGTACTAAACTCTAGTGATGTAATTTTATTAAATAAAGATCCAACCCCAAAATTTACCGCTGAAATAAATTCAATTCTTAGTATATGCCAAACACTTGTTAAAGATAAATTCCAAAAATCCTACCTCACTGTCATGAACCCCCAATGTCCACGATTGTATGGACAACCTAAAGTTCACAAATTAGATATACCAGTGAGACCCGTCGTAGCTTATAACTCAGCAACAGCCTACAAGCTAGCAAAATACGCCAATAGAATCATTAAAAATACTTTAAATTTCAAACCAAAATATGGTATTAAAAATTGTTTACAACTAATAGACCAGATAAAAGATATAAATATACCAAACAATGCCTCTCTGGTGTCATTTGACGTTGTTAGTCTATTCACAAGTGTACCTACAGATGAATTAAAAATAATAATCAATAATTACATGGAGAAATGCAATATAAATATTATAAAAAAGAGAGAAATTAATCAAATAATAAATGTGTGCATAAAACAAAACTTTTTTAGGTTTGATAATAAATTCTATTTACAATCGAAAGGGTTGGCAATGGGTAGCCCAATCTCTCCAATTTTAGCAGAGATCATGATGGACCACTTAGAAGAGACCATTGAGAGGTTAGTGTCCTTTAAGAATGTTGTTTTTTATCGGAGATACGTGGATGATATTTTGATCGTTTGGACTGGTACACAGAGACAATTGGATGTCTTCATCAAAGAGATAAATCAAATCAATAGGTCGATTCAATTCACGATGGAGATAGGAGGAGATAGAATCAACTTTTTAGATGTAGGAATTAGGATCGTTAATAACAAGTTGGAATTTTCGATATACAGGAAGCCTACATATAGTGATAATATCATCCACAGCTCTTCGAGACATCATATCTCACACAAATTATCAATATTCCATTGTCTAATCCATAGACTGTTACATGTACCATTGAATGATGTAGATTACAATGATGAATTGAATGTTATCAAAGCTATTGCGGTAAATAATGGTTACGTTAGCGGAATGATAGACAATTTAATAAAAAAGAAAAATAAAAAACTCACTGTAAATTCAATTACATATGGCCTTACGCCAGAAAATGAAGTTGAAACAAAACAATGGAGTAAAATACCATACCTTGGGAAAGTATCAAATAAAATTTCGAAATTGATAGACAGTGACAAGAATTGTAAGACAGCTTTTTGTAGCGTGAATTCTTTGGGTAAGATACTAATAAACAATAAGGATAAGAGAGATAAATTGGAGAACTCTGGAATTTACCAAGTAAATTGCTCGAATTGCCCTGCATCTTACGTGGGACAGACAGGAAGAGCAGTGTCAACCCGTATAAAGGAGCATTTCGCATGTTGGGTAAATCAAAAGGGAGATTTATCGAACGTAGCCTTGCATTTGCTAGAGAACCAACATACTTTTGACAAGGATAGAGATGTCAAGGTTCTTCACATTTGTGAAAAGGGACAGAAGTTAGACAGATTGGAATTACTAGAAATTAATCGCCTAACGAAGAAAATTGATCGTAAATATGTCATGAATAAGCAGTTGGAACATGGTGCTCAGTCACCATTAATATATCCATTGTAATTACTTGGAATAATGTTACCTTAGACTATAAGGTAACATTTTATTCTAATTGATTTGCGATGTATGTATTAATGATTCTT